>JAQPPZ010016862.1:3750000-5000000 GCA_028583015.1 Wollemia nobilis
CTAAGATGTTCTGTTTTGCCAAAAGACTGCAAAAATCCAAAATCAAGACTTGGAACTGGAAAGAGTTTGAGGATGTTCATAAAAAAAACCTGAAGTTATTGCTCATCTTGAAAATTTGAATCAGAAAATCCATTTAGATGGCCTCATAGAGAAGAGAAGTGCAGATGAAATTAAACTCACAACTCAGAGGAATGGGAAAAAGAGAAGAAATCTTATGGAAGCAAAAATCTAGAATTCAATGGCTCAAAGAAGGAGATCGAAACACAAATTTCTTCCACAAATCTCTTCTTGCTCGAAGATCTCACAACTTTATTTCTTCCTTAAAATCAGATTCTGGAGATGTTTATACTTGGGATGGCATGAACTCTATTGTTGTTGATTACTTTTCCAATATTTTTACTGCTACTCCTCTTGACTCAGCTTCACAACAAAATGTTCTTCAAGCAATCCCTTCTCTTATCACTTCGAGGAGAACTCTATTTTGACTCGCTCTCGTTACTATCAATGAGCTTCAACAAGTAGTTTTTAAAATGCAAAAAGGGAAAACCTCGAGTCCTGATGGTTTTTCTATTGAGTTCTACCAAGAGTTCTGGGATATCCTTCATGTTGATTTATTAGAGGTGGTGGAAGAAGCCAAGAAATCCAAAGAAATTTTGAAGGTTATCAATAAAACTTATATTACTCTTGTTCCAAAATCTCAAGAGGTTGATCATATCTCAGCTTTTAGACCTATTGCTTTATGTAATGTTCTTCTCAAAATTATTACTAAAATCATGGCATAAAGGTTGAAGCCTCTTTTGCATAAGATTATTTCCCAGAGCAAGGGAGATATGTGGAAGGACGTCAAATAGTAGATGAGATAGTTCTTGCTCAGGAAGCCATCCATTCCATGGATATGCAAAATTATCCTTCTATGTTCATCCGGTTAGACTTATCCAAAGCTTATGACAGAGTGGATTGGCACTTCCTTATCAAATTTTTGAGGCAATTTGGTTTCTCTAAGGATTGGATGGATTGGATTATGGGATGTATCTCTTCAGTTTCCTACTTAGTTCTTATCAATGGCAGGCCTTCTCGGTCTTTCCCAGCTTCCAGAGGCATTAGGCAAGGTGACCCGCTATCCCCTTATTTATTCAACATTCTTGTTGAATGCTTGGGTAGGACTATAACCAAAAAGAGGGAAAACAAAACCCTTGAGGGAGTTACCATTGCTCATGGAGCTAGACCTATCTCTCATCTTCAATTTGTGGATGACTCTACCCTTTTAGGTAAAGCTACAATTAAGGAAGCTTCTAATATTAAGCAAATCATTAGCTGTTTTTCTAAGGCTATCGGGCAGTTGATCAATGAAGACAAATCTAAAGTTATTTTCTTTCACTGCTCTTCTAGACAGGAATCCATGGTCTTGGATAAATTAAGATATAAGAAGACCTCTCTTCCAATCACTTATTTAGGTATTCCCATAAATATTCAAAGGCAGAAAAATAAAAATTGGAATTGGTTGTTGGACAAAGTCAAGAAGAAAATTGGAAAGTGGACCAACAAGTGGCTTTCTTCTGGGGGTAGAATCACCTTGGTAAAATCAGTCCTTCAAGCTATTCCTATTTATGTTTCTTCCGTTTTGAATATCCCAAAGGCTATTCTTCGAGAATTGGATCAAATCAGTCATCGTTTCCTTTGGAGTGGTACTAAGGAGAAAAGAAAATGGACCTTGGTGAAATGGGATACTTTGTCTTCCTAAGAGTGAAGGGGGGTTAGGATTCCGGTCTTCAATTAATAACAACAAAGCTTTAGTCGCTAAATTATATTGGAGGCTGTTGCATAACCCCAATGCTCTTTGGGCCAATAATCTCCTTGCTAAATATGCTGAGAACAAAAGTCGTGAAGACCTTGTTCGCTATCAACTTCCTACCAAAGGTTCTCCCATTTTAGCGCTTATTAAGACTGGTGAGGATTTGATAAAGAAAAAATTATTTTGGATCATTCATAATGGTCAACATGCAAATTTTTGGACAAATTCTTGGGATGGTCACAAGCCTTTGATAACTCAGTTTCCCGATTGGAGGCCTTGGATGGAGGAGCTTCACCGAGCTAATTGGATAAAGGTAGCTAATTACTGTCGGTATCATACTGGTAATTCAAAGGTTGGTAGATATTGGATCCTTATTGAGGACTGGCCTATTCAAATCCCGGAAAGGCAAAGACAAGATATCCAAGGCATCCTTCATATGAGATCCCTCTCTTGGTCCCATGAAAAAGATTGTTTTGGATGGAACAACACTACTAAGGGTGAGTATTCAGTTGCTCAAGGTTATTTGACCTTATGCCATAATAATCCCAACCATTATTTTGACATATTTTCATGGCCCTTTTAGATGTGAAATGTGTGAAAAGAATGTAGAAAATATCAACCATCTTTTTATTGAGTGTACTTTAGCCTTTGAGCTATGGAGGAGAATGGCAACTCAACTTGGCTTACAGTGGTCCAATTTTTTCACTTTTGAACAGCTTTGGAGGGATTGGCCTAATCAAAAGGGTGTTGATCATTTTATTAGGCAGTTAGTTTGGATGGGTTCTACCATTCTTCTTTGGAATATTTGAAATGAAAGGAACAACCGAATTTTTAATCAAGATAGGAAGGATATTCACTATATTTGGCAAAAGACCATAGCCAACTTAGTTGAATCAGTCCATCAACTCCTTAATCACCCCCAAAACTCCCACCAAAGATGGGATCAAGTGATGCAAAGATTGAAGATTAAACCTTCTAAGGGCAACCGACTTAAAGGGAATGTGAGTATTAGTAAGATGGATAGGACTAGAAATTGGTAACCTCCTCCTAAGGATTTTGGAAAAGTCAATACTGATGGAGCCTCTAGAGGGAACCCTGGAAAAGCCAGTGTGGGAGGAATTGGTAGACTTTCATATGGCTCCCTGGTTTTTACTTTTGCTAAGAATTTGGGTATTCTTTCCAATAACCTTGCTGAGGGGTATGGTATCCTTAGAGGCCTTCAGGAGGCTACTAAGGTTGGATGTGAAAAGGTGTTAGTTGAGTCTGACTCTCAACTTATGATTAATCTCTTGAAAACTCCTTCTAAGAATCATAAGGTGGATTGGAGAATAAAAAGAATTATTGAGAAGATTCAGTTAATCTAGATGGGATTTTTGAAAGTTGATTACAATCATGTGGTCAGATATCAAAACAAGAGTGTTGATGCTTTAGCTAATTGGACTTTGGACAAAGGTGATCTTACTTGTTATGTCCACCCTCCTATATGGTGGGCTTCTCAAATTAGGGAAGCTCTTCTTTCTATCATTTCTTTGGATGGCTCCAGTTCTGAAGGTACCTAGTTTCTTCTTGTTTTTTTTTTTTTTTTTTATCTTTTGGTTCATTCAGTTTTTTTAGTTCCCTAGATCATTCTATTCTTTATTTTGTTTCCTCTGTTGATTCTTGCATTAATAGTCTTCTGGTTTAGATAGGTCATTGTTTTGTTCATTTTTTTTCTTTTGTCTTCTTTGTTTTTTTGTTTAGTTTTTTAAGGTGGGTGGGTTCTTTTGTTTTGTTTTGTTTTTGTGTTCTTTGTGTTGTTTTTTGTTGTTCTTGTGTTTCTGTTGTTTTGTTTTGTTTTTTTTTATGTTTTTTGTTATTGTTCTTGTGTTTTTTTTCGTTCTTGTTCTTGGGTTTCTCTTTGTTTGTGTTATTTCATTTTTTTATGTGTGAGTTTTTTCTATGTTTTTTATTTTTGTTTATTGTCTGTTGTTGGTTGTTTTTATTTTTATTTTATTTTTTAGGTTTTGGTTGTGTTTATTTTTCATGTTTTTTTGGGTTATGTCTTTGTAGTGTGCTGTTGTTTTTGTCTTGTTTGTGTTTTGTTATGTGGTTCTTGTGTTTTTCTATGTGGTTTGTGTTGTGGTTTCTTTTATCTTATTGTGCGTGTTTGGTTGTGCTTTTGGTTTTGACACACTCAAAGAGCATGTTTTTTATTTTATTTTATTATTTTTATTGTTATTTATTTTTTTAATTTGGTTGTGTGTGTTTGTTTGCTCCTTGAGTATGTCAAAGGTGGTAGGCCAGGTCCGAGTCCTAGGTGTTTTTGGCGGAATGGATACCCTTGCCTCCTTGGGTCTTACCCGAAAGTGGCATCCCTTTTGGGATGTTTTCCACAAATTAAAAAAAAAAAAAAAAAGGTGTTGAGCTACAATAGGAGTTCATGGATGTTCACTTCCTTGGCTTTCATAATCTTTGATAATTACATTTCCTAATAGACTATTCCTAATGCTAAAAACTCTATAGGCGTTGCTTCGAATAAGTTCATCCATATTAAATAACAAGCCTATAGATAATGTATAACAAAATTACAACATTTTTCTAGAAGTGGCAAGAAGACAATTGTGATGAATCATGCAATGATTTTTCGCTTGCCTTCTAATGTTCATAAACAACTAGAATGCATAGTGGAAATGTTATCATTGGGATGCTAGTGTCTAATATTAACATCGATACTTGAGACGGCTTAGGTACCCAACATAAGTTGGCGTTGCAACACTAGCAACTAGCAACTACCACTACCACTTTGACACTAGCTTGACACAAGACAACCGTCTAACACCAAGGATTTTGGTAGTGTTAGAAGCTAGCTTGTGGGATTGTGTTGAATTATGGTGCCTAGTTGCAAAGAGCTTGTTTTTTTAATTAGAATTTGTTGAATCTTGATGCAAGTGGTTACAACTTGAGCCTAGGTTGCTCTGCCCAATCACTTGGCCAAATATGTCAATAAAAACATTTTTGCTTGTTTTTCACATTGATTTTCAACAATGTTTTACACTATTTTATTTGTTTTTTAAAAAACAAATGTATACAACTTAATTTAATGTCATATTCAATTTTTTTAAGTTTAATTTTAAAATATCTTAATCAAGAAGAAAACATTAATCCAAATACTATTTGATAAAAATTCACTCATCATTTTTTTTTTTTTTTTCGAATTGAATAAAAAAATGCTCACAAATATATAATTATTATTTTTGTGAAAAGCAATGACAATAGCCTTATAACTTTTATTTTCTTTTTAACTTTAGTTATTATAAAAAGCTTTTACACTATTCTTCATTTGTAAAGTTTTCCTTAACATTTTCAAACAAATGCATAGTTATAGTAACAAGAATTTCAGATAATTCAACTTCCTAACAAAACAAAGAATGTGCACACAAATTAATTTAGTGTCATGTTCAATTTTTTTAAAGTTTAGTTTAAAAATATCTTAATCAAGAAGAAAACATTAATCCAAATACTATTTGATAAAAATTTACTCTCTTTTTTTTTCGGATTGTATAAAAAAATGCTCACAAATATATAATTATTATTTTTGTGAAAAGCAATGACAATAGTCCCAGCGGGACAGGCTTTGGCTCTTCTTCGTAAGGTCCAAAGTTCAAACCCCAGCATGGGTGAATGTCTAAAGAAGTGGGTGTGTGAGAAAAAACAATACAAAAAAGCAATGAAAATACCTTGTAACCTTTTATTTTCTTTTTAAATTTAGCTTTTACATTATTTTTCATTTGTAAAGTTTTCTTTGACATTTTCAAACAAATGCATAGCTATAATGACAAAAATTTCAGATATTAAAACTTTCCAACAAAACAAAGAATGTGCATGTAAGATTCTCAATATTTTATCTATTAAATGAATAATGTTTTATAATTAATTTCTAAAAAATACTTATAAATACTAATTATTTTAAATAAAAATATATGATAAACAAGCTTTAAAATATATATTTTGAATTATAGGCCTTTTCTTTTTAACTTTAGTTGATATAAAAAGCTTTTCATTTGTAAAGTTTTCTTTGACATTTTCAAACAAATGCATAGCTACAGTGACCAGAATTTCAGATATTTCAACTTCCCAAGAAAACAAAGAATGTGCACGTAAGATTCTGAATGTTTTACCTACTAAACTAATAATGTTCTATAATTAATTACTAAAAAAATACTTTTAAATAATAATCATTTTAAATAAAAATATTTGATAAGCAAGCTTTAAAATATATATTTTGATTTATAGGCCTCAATTACTTTGTATTTCAAATATTTCATCTACTAAATTAAACTAATGTGTATGCATATAGAATTTTAAACTATAATTAATAATTATTTTAAATCATTTAATAATTAATTATTGTTTGATATTTTTAAAATAACTCTATGTATATGTTAAAAAAAACACACCCTTTACATTGTAACAAGCAACTATCGCTTGGCCTCTGCCATTTTTGATCCTATACCAAATAGATTGCAGTATAATCAATACATTATCTTTAGGAGTACTTAAAAAAAGCCTTTAATTTTTAAAGCAAATTGGAATTTCAATGATGATAATTATTTTCTATATTGATTTTTAACTTTAATTTGAAAAAAAAAACATTTTTCAACATAATTATAAATATTTTTTCAAAATTGAAGTTGATACAGACCCATATTTATTGCATCATATCCACAATAATATCACAACTGTAATTATGCATATAATACTCAGTAAAACTCGTTTCCTTCGAAAAATGCATTTTTAAATACGTACATAAAATTTTAGTTTCAAGTTGGATCTCAAAAATAGATGTCATTGTTATCAAGCCATTCATGAATCAACTTTTTAGTTATACATTCAAATATGTATAAGTCTGGCAATAGCAAAAGCACTTGCTGAAGCAAAAGCACCGATTACAACAGTTTGCATAGCACTTTTAACAGGTTTATTGCCTGTAAAATAACCCTTGGCATAGCCAAAGACTAACAAAGCTAATAATGTAACTATCACAGATGTTACCATTGCTTTCCTAGCAATTGGTATAAATATATAAGGAATCAACGGAACCAGACCTCCAATCACATAAGCTACAGCTATAGTTAACGCACTTTGAAGTGCCCTCTTAGGATCTGGTTTTTCCAAACCAAGCTCAAATCTGAATTCCAAAGAGAGAAAAAAAACTATTATTATTAGATACCCTCCACAGATTTGTAACCTGCGTTATCCTTTCAACACAGATGCTCTTTTTAAATATAGAGCATTAAGATAACAAATTTTAATTCATAAACTTTTTTGAATGCAAAATTTATATATTTTTAAATGAAATATATATGGACTACTGTAAATTATCTTTTATCTTTCGCTGTTATGTTCTTTTAAGAAATCTAAAGAATTGTGCTTGTGTTACCTTTCTACTGGTATCATATTGGAAGTTGATTAAAAAGATCTAGACAATTATCAAAAGAGGATTCGCTAGTAGGGTAGCTAGCTAAAACCAAGGTTATCAGGTGCGGGGTGCGGGGTGCGGGTACAGAGATATCGGTGCAGCTAGTTTTTAATTTTATATATATATATATATATATATATATATATATATATATTTTATAAAAAATAGTTAAAACATTATATTTGTCATTAATTTAATTATTTATTATTATATTAGTTATTTAGTGAATTATAATTTTATTTATTATTTATTATTATTATATTAGTTATCTTAGGAACTCTAAGGAATGAGTCTTATCCATAGTGCTTACTAGTGCTTACTGGGTTAGAGAACATTAATACATGTCCAGGCATCTCCTTCAGCGTATCAAGTTCTGACTCTCTGAGTTTTGCGTTGAAACCGTGCACGACGTTATTGTAATTGTAAAAATGTGAATCCTCGATGGCTTTGATTTGCTAGCCCCGTGCTCCTTTGACAGAATAAAAACTTGTACCAATATTCGTAAGTTGCGAAAACATTAGGCATTGCGGATTTATCCATATGGACAATATATGCTGACGCATCCATCTCTACATTCATCTATACTCTTAGTACCGTGATCCTTCGAGGCCAATTGATGAGATCAAATACAAGCCATCTTCCGTGTTGCGAAGATAGCCTGTGGTTCATGATTGCTATGTATTAAACCAGTTGATTTGGAATGTTCGGGATAAGGGAAAGTACAATTACCATCGTAGAAATAGTTACCACATTTCCTATGTTAATGCCCAAACTGGACTGGGTTCGGCTGGGTGAACCCTAAAAACCACAGGGTTCGGCGAAGTTCGATCAATGCTGAACCCTGTCAGACATGATTCAGATGGGGTTCGGCCCAGCAGTACCCGATCGTGAACCCGCAAACCCGGTGCAGGTTCGCGCACTCAACCAATTGGGTGCGAGAACCCAGTTACACAGGTTAAAACATAAAAACCCTTACAAATATCATTTGGGGTTGAGTGGGATCAATTTGGTAAGCATCCTTGTACCATATCGATGGGGTTTTCTTATTCCATTGCAATAATTGATCTGTTTGACAATCATGCAGCAACTGAAATGCAAATTGAGTTATTCTGGAAGCCCATTTTGGACAGCTTTCCAATGGATTTATTTGTCTTAAGGCAAATGATCGTTTGCCAGTTCCTTGATCCCCTGGAGTTAGCACATTCTCTAAGACATAAATTTGAGGTCTAAGAAAAGGCAAGATCTTGTCACACACTCCTTGTGAATTCCATTTTCTTAGAAATGGTATATCTGCAAATCCAACCAGCTGTGGTCGTTACTATCTATGTTGCTAGCATTAATTTTCATTGGTAGTATTTCTTCTTGGGGTACAAGCATTTTTAGCATTTACAGGGTAGTAGATAACTATTTTTCATAGCGATCTTGTCGAGGGCACAGTAGTCTATGCATCTAGGAATCAAATTTCATACTTCCTTTGTGTTAGCATGATCAAGTTGCCCATGGAGATGAGGTTGGCCAATCTTGCCTTGTTTGACCAACTCATATCTTTAATACCAAATTTTATTGTTCTCCCAAATTGAGTGGTAGCATAGAGGACTATTTACCAAAAGGAAACCTAGAACCAAGTTGCCCATGGAGATGAGGTTGGCCAATCTTGCCTTGTTTGACCAACTCATATCTTTAATACCAAATTTTATTGTTCTCCCAAATTGAGTGGTAGCATAGAGGACTATTTACCAAAAGGAAACCTAGAACCAATTCATTTGATGCTTCATGGCACAATAAGAAGCAAATCCCTGTGGTTCATGCAATGTGTCCTTTTAGAGATAATATTCAAAAATGACAAAATTATGTGCCATAAGGAAAAGATTATTTCCACAAGTGGGTGTGCCGTGTGCCTCTACGTTACCATTATTGAGAATCAGCTTGGTATATCACCTAGTGGTCGAAGAGATGAGACATTTTGAGCAAAAAGTCAAAAATCTCTAGTCATGCTACGTCATAGACAATCATGAGACACATGGACTTGATCTTGAACTTGAACTTGAAGGTGCACTAGTACTTGACCTCAATTTCTTTTTCTAATTGAATAGATAAGAGGAAGTAGAGTTGAGGTAGCACTTCAGTCAAAAGATATAGACACTCCAAAGTCCATATTATCTTGATCAATGGTGTTATTTTGGATTTAAAATCAATGATAATGTGAAGCAACTTGCAATTGACCATTAGTGCTCAAACATGCAGCATCTCTCTCTTGATCATTTTATGGTGTCTATGTACAATTAGGAGTGTTAGGTTAGACAACCAATGATACCTCCCACTTCTTGTTTTACTATGTTGCATTATGGGTATGCATCTTAAGGCGGTTGCACCACTTACCTCCCACTTCTTGTTTTACTATGTTGCATTATGGGTATGCATCTTAAGGTTGTTGCACCACTTACCTCCCATTTTTTGTTTTACTATGTTGCATCATGAGTATGCATCTTAAGGTTGTTGCACCACTTACCTCTCAGTTTTGTTTTACTATGTTGCATGGTTGGAGGCTTTGGCATTTGCAGACTGAGTTACTTGCTTGGCTCTCTAGTGGGACCCACCTTCTTAAGCATTCATGTAACTGACGCATCTCATTTATACTTCACTACGTCAAAGAGAGGAAGTGTTCACCATTGGCACATAGCGTTTAAGCCTATTTTTACAGGAAGATCTTAACGGATCTCTTGGCGCATCACCCCCTTTTCTTTTGTTGAGTTTGTTTTTATTTTTTACTTTCTCTCACCCCTTTCCCTTTGTTGAGCAACCAACACCTTGAAGATCACATCCTAACAAGGAGCTAGCCTTGTAAAAAACTCTTGAAGGCCTTTGATTGAGCCAAACCCCACACTCTCGGCTGCGGCCTGTTGTGTTGCTCCTCGTGAGGCATGATTGTCTCAGGCAAGGACAATTAAATATGAGAATAGTTTAATGGCACACTTGGTGGGACCCCAGTGACACATCATTGGTCCCAAAATGGCAACAAAGAGTAGGACTGAGACTTGGTGAGGGTCTTAGTTTGTTCTTGCTTGTTGAAGTGCCTCTTTTCTCACCTAGCGACTCCGCTCCAAAACAAACACCAAAAGAAGCCATTGTTGAAGATGTCAGATCGAGGTTTGGGTGAAGACCTTTGTCTATCTGCTTTCCAAAAGCAAGAAGCTAATCAAGTTGTCGAGTTTTGAGATCAAACATGATGGGATTTATAATGGTCTCTCTTCTGAATAATCTCCTGCTTGCAATTATCTCAGTTAGCTTGCAAATATCTCAGTTAGTAACTAGAGTCATAGTTTGCATGTCCACTTTATCTCAATCACAAACTTGAGTCATAGTTTGCCAGTGTTACACGGGGACGCACCCCCCCCTTGAGGGATGCGTCCCCCCATCCCCCGCGTCCCCCAGCACGGGGGGACGGCATTGGGGACGTTTCCCCCATCCCCCTTTTGGGGGACGGCTGGGAAATGTCCCCGGGGACACCTGAGGCCTACGACCTCCCGTCCCCGAGACGTCCCCTATTTTGGGGCGTCCCTAGGGACGACCAGCCGTCCCCGGGGACGGCTAGGTCCCTTTGGGGACGCTTAGGCCGTCCCTAGGGACGGTTGGGCATCCCCGAGGACAACTGGGCACAAAAACATTAAAAAAAAAAAAAAAAAAAATGAATCAGTGCCTTTCTGTCTCAAATTTTAGATGGGTTTAAAATGTTGCGATTAATAATCACTGCCATTGTATGAGCTAGTTGTGGGTTTTATGATTTATCAACCATTCTTCCAGTTCTTTTTGTAAGATATATTAGGAATGCATTGCACAAGCCATCAGTCTACAGTTGTACATCTTACACCCTGTGATCCAACTGTGCAAGTGGTCATACTGCCCAGTCTGTGGTTTATAGCTACTACATTATCCACCTGGAGATATAAACCTGTGCAAAATATCAAAACTAAACAGAGTCACAGATTCCAGAACTGGATTACAATCTTGAGTCTGTAAACCAATACAATGGTTAGTATGCTGATTTTGAACTGATCAGAGACATATCAGCTGTTGCTGGAAGTGAAATTAACAACTGAGCCATCCTATTACCACCTGCAATTGCATACAAAAGCAAGTGGAGGCTGTTGATGCTTGACTAATTCTTAGGGAAATGGAAATCAATCTAAGAGGCATTCATCTGAATTGGCTGTTCTTGATTCCACACCGGCATAGATTTATTATTTTTGGCATAAGAGCCTTTCATGGAAACTTAACTTTATGGGTGGTGACTATGACTCCGTTTCTTTTTAAACTTGACCACATACAATATGACCAAGAGTACAAAAGCAGAGATGCCATCCATTTTGCACTTTGATTTCCTTATATTAATCAATCTAAGAGGCATTCATCTGAATTGGCTGTTCTTGATTCCACACCGGCATAGATTTATTATTTTTGGCATAAGAGCCTTTCATGGAAACTTAACTTTATGGGTGGTGACTATGACTCCGTTTCTTTTTAAACTTGACCACATACAATATGACCAAGAGTACAAAAGCAGAGATGCCATCCATTTTGCACTTTGATTTCCTTATAACTTATGATGACTGAAAAAATGATGGCTGTTATAACTTATACTTATTGTTTGAATGTTAAAACTTAAAAGTTAAAAGCTGAACAATGTGGCATTCATTACTTGAGCAATAGCAACTAATTTGGTTAATTGTTAGAGATTGGCAGATTGCACTAAGTTATATTTGTTGAAACAATTAAATGGCTGCACTTAGTAACTAATATCAATATGAATATCCTAATATCATTTTTGTTGTTGTGTAGAATTTTGAATGTGTAGATTATTCTAAATTTCTAAAAAATTTCAATTTTCATAGTATTATACCAGCCGTCCCCGAGCTGTCCCCTAAAATCGGCCTGCCGTCCCCCGCCGTCCCCCAAAACGCGTCCCCCCCTCCCCCAAGCTCGTGGAACCTTGCAGTTTGCATATCCAATTCATCTTAGTTACTTGCTAGAGTCATAGTTTGCATGTCCACTTCATCTCAGCTAAAGTCATAGTTTGCATCATAGTTGAGAAAATCTGCAGGATCACGATTTTGTGCCAATTTTTTAAAATGCCGATGCAATCGGCAAACTCTCGATGATGCAAAGATTTTTTGAAGATCTTTTTGTCGATTTTTTCAAAAAATCTGCAATTTTTTTTTTTTTTTTTTTTTTTTTTGGGTGCGACCAATTTAGGGGTTTTTATGCAAGCCCATTTTTCAGCTGTTAATGTTTGAACTTCGAAGTTTAAAGTTTAAACCCTAAACCCTAAACCCTAAACCCTCTTTTGAAGTAAATATTGCTACCTGATAACTATGTATGGAAGCCTTTCCTGGTGCTTTCAGCGGCGTAAAAGGTTTAAAATGATTGTGGCATGGTGGTTATAGGGGCGGACTGTGCGAAGATCTGTGTGGCGGCTTCTAGGGCGGACAGCGCAGAATACTGTGGCGGCCATAAAAGCTGGACAGCCTGCCCGGATTCGTGGCGGCTATCAATTCCACCATGTAAATTCAAAAAAATAAAAAAATAAAAAATATGTATGGAAGCCCATTTTTCAGCTGTTAATGTTTGAAACTTTGAACTTTGAAGTTTAAACCCTAAACCCTAGGCTAGGCCCTAGGGTTTTGTTTTTTTTTCCTCCTCTTTTTAAGTAAATATTGCTGCCTGGTAACTATGTATGCAAGCCCATTTTTCAGCTGTTAATGTTTAAATTTGAAACTTTGAACTTGAAGTTTAAACCCTAAACCCTAGTCTAGGCCCTAGGGTTTTGGGTTTAGGGTTTTTTTTTCCTCCTCTTTTTAAGTAAATATTGTTGTCTGATAACTATGTATGCAAGCCCATTTTTCAGCTGTCATGTCAATTTTAAACCCTAAACCCTGGCCTTTTGGTTTAAGGTTTAGGTTTTTTTTTCCTTTTTTTCAAGTGATTGTAACTTTGTTGTTACTTGTTTCCATGTGCAGGAACATAAAAAATGAAACCTATTTTTCCTTCTTGTTACTTGTAACTATGTACCTTTTCATATTATAAGCAATACAAGAAATGTTTTGTCACTTTCATGCAATACAAGATGTGTTTTTTCACTTTCATGTATACTTAAAGCTTCAGCCTTGTACGATGTCTTGACATGAATTATTGCTTTTATTGCAATATTTGAATTAACTTTTTTTCAATGAAACTTTTCGTTGTCTTCTGTTTTTTTTTTGACAATTCTTTCTCGATTCTTTCCCAGATTTTTTCCGATTTTAAAAATGCTGATTCTTTGCCGAATCCGATTTTCTCAACTATGGTTTGCATGTCCACTTCATCTCAGCTAAAGTCATACTTTGCATGTACAATTTATCTTAGTTGGACTGAATAAGGTGTCCATGCACATTTACAGATCACAAACTGCATGTAAGTTAGACTAATGGATGTATCTATGAATGCTTAGTTCAAAAGGAGTTTGCAACCCTTCAACCTTGTCTCTGTAAGTCTATTTATACCTCACTAATGGAGAGTATCCACATCGTCTTTTGTTACTCAAATCTGTGTTTTCTCCTAGTTGCATTTTAGTTAGTGAATTCTGCTGTTATAATTCTACTGCACGTTCATATCAAAAAAAACTCCCAAAGAGATCAACATAGAACAACCAGGGAGTAAAATATTTGCACTCAGTAAAATGTCATGCCAAGATTTTTCAGTTCTATAATAAAGTTGACAGGTCAATCTATTATAAATTTTCAATTGGTTTTATCTTGGTTAAAACTTGTTATTTGACTTGAGCATTTCATGTCTCAGCAAAGTATGGCTATAAGTACATGAGTTGTAATTCATAGTATCCAGACTTGGACTCGGCTTGGACTTGGCAAGTTTTTTTTTTTTTTTAACTAGACTCAGGTTTGGGAAAAACTTGGTAAGCTTGTTTCTTTTTGACCTATACTTGGGTTTGGAGATAACTCAGCAATGTTTTTTTTGACCTAGAATTGGGTTCAGGGAAAACTTGGGTTAAACTTGGCAAATAAGAAAGAAAAATGGTAGATTTTATAGAAAAAGACTTGACACAGTTCAAAATGACCCCAGCCCGCAGACTCGCTAGTACTAAACAGATTCAGGGAGAATTCGAAACTTTTAGTTGTATTGCTGTTGAGTTCCAATCATACATGTCGACATTATTGTAGACAATATGATATGTGCTTTTCCAATTGAAATATATAGGGTCATTACTAATATATAGTGTGTTGAATAACTATATCTTATATAGGATAATTCAAGAATTCAAGTTACATTTCAAAGTCACAAGAATGTAATTTTCTTTATAACAAAAAATTGGCGTTCCATTAATGACTATCACTTTTGGATCAGTTGTAGTTTTATGGGGCTCCACGAATTTTGGCACTACCAATGAAAATGAAGTAAAATTTAATTAAAAGCCATCATTTCAAGAAAAAAAAAAAAATTCTAATGAAATAAAACCTTAAACCTACTAAAAACATTGTCTTCTTTGATTAATGTTCGAGGTGCCTTCATATTAACTTCATAAAACCAAATCTTAATTTGTTTTTTCAGAAACGTTCAATGGTTATTTTCAATTATACTTTCCAAATATATCGGAACCTACTAGGAAAAACTGTGTGCAAAAATTAATTGGTCTCCTTTTTATTTTGAATCTCATTATATAACTATTGGTTGGAAAATTTACATCTACTTAATGGCAAAAATGGTGTGTATACATGTTTAGACTATGCAAAAAGTTGCTGATTGTTCATGACAAGAGTAAAATAGAACTTGGGGCCAAGTAAGTTCTAACCTCATCATAAATTCAAGCCAATCATCTGGGCGCTTACGAAGTGCATTAACCACAGGCAAAAACTCATGTGGTTGCAATCCGTATTTTGCAAGTATGTCTGCCACCTCCTTCGCCTCTGTCAACCCATTAAAAAAATAATATAACGTGAAATTGAATATTAAACCAACTAAAGTCTAAGTCTCTCTCTCAAACTTACCAACATCAGGTACAGATATGATTTCTTCTTTCTCCCGTCTTTCTTCACTGAAGTAATGATCAGCTTCGCTTTTAGCTGCAAGATACCTACAACTCCCAATAACATATTTCAAGGCTCTTTACAAGAAGAGGAGATGATGTTAAACCTTAATACATTCATCATAATATTCAAACATTATATCTACTATTTTCCAACGAGGTTATAGGCTATTTGTGATAACCCTCAACGAGGTTGTTGTTTACCTAATATATGGTTATCTAACCATAATCTGATTACTGAAGTATAATGTACAACCCTACCTTACAAGATTCGAAACCTTGAACCTTTATTCAAAATTCAAAGGTCTCCACCATTAAGCCAACTCAAGTTGTACATATAAAGAGAGCATAAAGTACCTGGTGTATCCTAACAAATGCAACCACTTTTCTAGATGTAATTTTTTTAATTTTTCTTTTCTTCCCCTATCTCTCCGGTTTACGGGGTATACTGGACTCTAGCAACATTGAATGTCGTATTTGCATTTCTACTTCCTAATTCACCATCTTCCAAGAAAAGTATTTATCAGTTTGTAACAATATGAAACTGTTGAAAGATTCTCCAAATTTTTAGTGTATTACTTTTCCCCTCATTTACTATATTTAAAAAAAATCTTTCCTCATTCCTTAAATTTCTATATTCGAAAAAAAGTGTCTACCAACCTATGTTAAATTTTATAAACATATTATAAGTTGTTTTCCTGTCAATATCTTACATTTAACATCTTTTGTATAATCACAGAAAACATGTACACTTGTAAATAAAACCGGTCCTTTGTCTCTCTAATATGTAGAGCACACTCCCAATCAATGATTTTGAGAGATATCAAGTATTGTATTAATCCCAAAGGCACAATCATTGGTTGTCAGAAATACAGCATATACAGCATAGTTAATGGTTGATAAGGTAGTGTCGAGCTCAACTTTTTAAAGGTGCCCCTCATTGTCATAGCATTTAGAGGGCAAGCAATAATACCAAAATATTATGTTTGAGAAAAGTACAATTACAAAGAAATTATAGAAAAGTAATTAGTGCGTATACTATTTTCTCATACGCGAATATGAAAAATATATTGTGAAATAAATAATTCATATTAATCATAAGTGAATATGAAAAATATATTGTGAAATAAATAGTTCATATTAATCAGGTTGACCTTTCTTAAAAAACTAGAGGTCCATATATATATATATATTATATACACGCACCAAATCCTGGGAAAGGGCAAGTCCACTAAGTCATTTTGAATAACAATGCCTACTTGCCATTAAACCACAATAAATTTACTTAAATATGAATCCATCACATTGACAAGGCAAAAAAAAAGCTATTTTAAAATGCTATATTATAATAATTAATTTCTCCCATAAAGATTAAATGTGATTCAGAAAGAAAATCATAGTAGACATACTCAAGAGATCATAGTAGACATACTCAAGAGATATTAAGTTGCTTGGACTTCATTATAATAATTAATTTCTCACATAAAGATTAAATGTGATTCAGAAAGAAAAATCATAGTATACATACTAGACATACTCAAGAGATATTAAGTTGCTTGGACTTGGAGGAATCCCATGGCAAGGGCTATTACTATAGTGTTTAAGTCTTTATGGATTGGGAGGGAATTTTTCAATTGGTTGACTAAAAAGCCCCACTTATGTATCACAAGTGACTTAAGTTTTCAACAATTACAACATCCTTTCATAAAGTATGACCCATCCTTATCAAATAGATAAACCAACAAATAAGGAATATGCAAGTCATGCTAATGTTGTTTGGTGCAACCTGTAAGTGTTATTAAGAATTTTAAGCATCACAGACAAATAAAAAATTAAAAAGATAAATAAAAGAAATAATAAAAATTAATAATAAGATGAAGTTTATCAAGTGGTATTAACTTAACCAAGTAGATTTGTATAGGAGATTAAGGTTTAAATCTTATCCAACAATACATTAGCTCAGCCTGTTAGATTTCTCAATATTTAAAGAGGAGATCAAAGTTCAAATCTTGCCTAATGGTATATGGGTAATATCCAAACTTTGTTGTAATACCATTATATAGTGATGATGTAATATGGGTGAGACCGTTTCAATCCCATATAATCAATTGAAAAAAATAATAATAAAATAAAACTCGAAAATATCTCTGTAATGAGTTATGTAGATATTTATGGTGGATGCTTAAAAATTTGGATACTACTACAGCGCTAGCATTCGTACAAGGCATGGGGTGGATGCTTAAAAATTTGGATACTACTACAGCGCTAGCATTCGTACAAGACATGGGGCTTTTCTGGAAATGCCGACTACGGATTTCCACAGACAGGCATAGCTAGCATAAACATGCCCCCTATAATATTGCTCAATGGTGGATTCCCAAAAAGGATGAATCATAACCTAACACAAAGAGTTTTCTCATTGGTTTTTAACATAAACATGCCCCCTATAATGGTAGGCTACGAGCATTTTTTGCATTGTAGAACAGATGCATGGAGGCAGAATTGAGGGATTAGAAGGCCATCCAGGTTCTATTTGGATTGTTGGTAGTGTACATGGTGTTTTATGGGCATGGAATATGGATCATCAGTACATCAAATTTGACATGAAGGTAAATAGAAAGGATCCAAAAGTATTTTATTACAAGTAAATTTAAAATAAAATTTTCAAAGCTTCAGTTTAATATGAAATACTTCTACCAGAAATGGGTCCTTTTTCTGCAGAGACAGCTCTAATGATTCATCTGCTAGGGTATCTGAAAAGGATTGAACAAATGGATATAAATAGATAGTCTAAAGTTAAATTTATAGTAAAAGTTGAGTTGAATAGAAATAAAAAAATACTTGGATGAAACAAAAAGTCAAATAAATGGATGAATAAGTAGTATTTGATTTAATAGAATGCCTAAACAACACAGATATAAAAGTCTATGTAAAGAAAGCGGAATAAAATCAGGGCAGCAATGTTGTTAAAAGAATTAAGAAAGAAGGTGCACTACCCTGGTAAGCTCAACCCTCAACCCTACAAATAAACATTATTAAAATTAAAATTAAAGAAATAAAAGACAATTATAGATGCAAATATTAAATGGAGAGCTCAATTGAGAATCTGAAAAACAATTGATGGAAGATACTTAAAGAGAAATGGGAAGAGTATGTATTGCACTTTAGGGGCAGTAGAAACATAAAAACTCTTTATCTTGGAAAAGTTATGCTGTTACAATGTCTTCTCTGTCTCAATTGTTTGAAGAAACAAGAATAAAGAAATGACAAAAGTTTATCAACAAGATTAGTAGCAAAAGATCAAAAGATCAAGAAAAATATGATAAAATCTAACTTTGTATTTTCCCATACAGGTAGGAAAAGAGACACTTGTTTCCTCTTAGGACCAATAAGATAACATGTGTTTGGCTGTCCCTTGGATGTTTAAAGCTTTCTTCTTCATCTATTGTTAGAGTGTTTAAGTCTCTATGGGAGGGGATTTTGATTTGTCCATTGAAGGACTAACAAGCCCCACTCATGTATCACGAGTATAGTTTTCAGTTTTCAACAAATTTTATGATTACAACTTCCTTTGAAAAGTATGACCCACTCTAATAATATAGATAAACCAACAAATAAGGAAAATGCAAGTCATATTAATGTTTTTTTGGTGCAACCCGCAAGTGTTAAAAATATCCGAGCTTACTATATTATGTATATATTTATGGTTGTTTAAAAATCTGCCTAACTCGTAAAGCTCTCGCACTAGCGGACATCCATAAGGCATGGGGCTTTTCTGGAATGGCAACCAATCGAAGAACAAATTTCACAGGCATAGGCATAGCTGGCATAAACATGTCCCGTATAATATCGTTCAGTGGCGAAGTCCTAAAAAGATGAATAACAATCTAACACAAGCAGTCTTTCCCTTACATTCTACCCTTTACCAAGGACATCCCAGCTGTGTGTATCTATAGCCTTTCGAAACTAAACACATGGAGGTAAATTTCCATATCATTTCTCCATGTCACATATCGTGTACACGAAGCATGCGATCTGTGATGTAATGTGACAAAATGCTAAAGGAGTAGGGGACATAAACGAATTTTTTTTTATAGAGAATTGGTAACAAATGTTGTTATTGTAAATTTTAGTTTTTTGATTATATAAAATTACAGTAAATTTTAGATCGCTATCATTCAACCTATTCCCTTCTGATCTAGTTTTTTTATTATATAAAATTAGAATAAATACTAGATCGCTACCATTCAACTTATTTCTTTCTCAATACCTATAATTTGAACCTTAAATTTTTTAAAAAATCAAAAATATCATAAGATTATCTTACAACACCATTAATAAAACATCATCATGCACTAGTTAAAAATTAAGACGGCCTAGATTAGCCACACTCGTACTGCGACTCAACGTAAAAGAGAGAGACTCATACCCGCCAAGACCCATGGAGATGGCGCCGGCGACGATTTCAGCGAGGCCAGCAGTGAGGATGATGGAGGAGGAAGCGTTGGCCCCCGAAAGGCCAGCCGCCAACGCAAAGGGCACCGTCAGCCCATCGGACATGCCAATTATGGCGTCCCTCACTATCTCCAACCCTGTAAAATGTCGTTCCTTATGTTGCTGGTGCTCCAGCAGACTCTGTTTTTCTTCCCTTACCATATTCTTGCCCACCCCTTCTCCCCCTCCTACTGCTATTCCTATTTCCCCCATGGCGCAAGAGGCAACGCCAGGCTACACAACAGAATTATACTCTGCTTTTTGCAGTTTAAAGGGATGGGTAGCAGAGTCGGCCATGGAAGTACGGGTTCTTCAAGACTGCCACGCTCTACACGTGGTTTGATGTTATTGATACAGGTCACCCTTTCACTCTTTCCGGCATGTGTAGCGCACGCGCACGCGCAAATTCCGATGGTGGCGGTGGCCCACTTTCCTCGGATGGGCCATCGGGATCATGGATCCTTTCCGGCGTGTGTAGCGCACGCACAAATTCCTATGGTGGCAAGTGGCCCATTTTACTTGGACTGTTCGTAGAGAACACGTCTCATCCGACACAATTTATAGAAGATATTATTTAGTTATTATATGGTTATTTTTTATATCATCTAAGACAATTTTTATATCATGTTATTTATTTATTAGATGATTATTATTTTTTTTATAATATGATTATTTTTATATCATGTAAGACAATTTTTATAGATGTTATTTATTTATTATATGGTTTTTTTACATGATGTTATTTAATTATATTTTAATTATTTAAGTATGGTAACACCTTATATTTTAATTATTTAAGTATGGTAACACCTTAGGAGGAGGAGTAAAGATTGGAACTTTAAGTTAGTGAAGATGTTGTAGTGGTATGTTTTTAGTTTTTATTCAAGAAACCTAATTTTTTTAGTTTTCATCCAAGAAACTCAAATTCAAACATGGGACCTTCTTAAGATCGAACCCTTAAGAAAAACCTTTATTTTACCCTATAAATTTTATTTGAAAGGGATAGACTGGCCAAGTGCTTGCATGTGAATTGTTGGGGTTCAATTCCAGAGATGGTTGGCTTCATATTTATCCAACAAACTAGAGTTTATAAAGGTTCTCTATTATTAAACCACTTGTGCTATCTTACAACCTTTTAATCCATAACATACAATCCAAAGACACCATAAATTAGTTGTCTTCCAAGAAAATCTTTTTTTATAATCCTAAAAATGAGTTTTGTTAGAAAGTAATAATTGAAAGGTTAATGGTTAGGGTTTTGGCTTTTCTTTAAGGTTTAAACCACTATGCACCCAGAAAGGGATAGGTTGAATGGTAACAATCAAATTTTGTCAATTGACTGCTCTAATTCCATGCCTTATAAGATTTAAGGGCATCCAAGTCAATGGGACTTCATTTAACCCAACAGATTAAAGTTTATAATAAGGGCACCCCCATAGTAATACCAATTCCTCTATGTATTAAAAAAAAAAATTAAAAGGTTAATCCTTCTTTAAAGTGTCTAATATAAAACTAACATTACTTCCAAAGAGCAAGGGATAGTAATACCAATTCCCCTATGTATTAAAAAAACAATTGAAAGGCTAATCATCCTTTAAAATGCTTAATATAAAACTAGCATTGCTTCCAAAATGCAAGGTAAAAGTAATGTATTACCAATTCCCATGTGTATTGAAAAAAACAATTGAAAGGCTAATCCTCCTTTAAAGTGTCTAGATAAAACTAACATAGCTTCCAAAGAGCAAGGATAGTAATACCGATTCCCTATGTATTAAAAAAACAATTGAAAAACTAATCATCCTTTAAAATGCTTAATACAAAACTAACATTGCTTCCAAAGTGCAAGGGAAAAGTAATGTATTATCAATTCCCATGTGTATTGAAAAAAACAATGGAAAGGTTAATCCTCCCTTAAAGTGCCTAATATAAAACTAACATTGCTTCCAAAGTGTAAGAGAAAAGGAATGTAGATATGGATTAATTCAAAATAGCAGTCCTTGAGTGTTTATGGGTGGACAACTCTTAGATAGTCAAGGTTTTATAGACTTTGTTTTTACCCAATGAACTAGGGATTACAGAAATTTTTTCAACTCAACCAAAAAAAAAATTAGCATATTAAGAGTGTATCTGTTTAAGTTTGTATTGGAATTTTTTTTTAGTTTTATCTAATAACATTAGTTTAATAGGTTAGATTGACTTTGATAGAAGATACCAAGGTAAAAATTTTGTACTATATATATATATATAGAGTTAAGGTTTAAATTTTGTAAAAAAAAATATTTAAATAGTTAACTTGATGTAATAATACTTTGAGATGATGATGTAATATATTGTAAATCATGTTTCAATCTGATTTAAAAGTAATAATAATAATAATTAGTTAAAAACAATTCATTCAAGATTAAATTATTATTTCTTAAAATAATAGTCAAAAGTTTAATTTTGATATATTTTAAAAATTTATTTAATATTATTTAAATAATACAAATATTTTATATATTAATTTAAAATTTATATTATTATTTTTATTATCAATAATAAATATTGGAAAAAGTTTTTTTAATTATTTAAAATAACATCAAATATAAGAAAGTGTTTAAAATGACACCAAATGTTTTATGTATAAAAATAGTCTTATATAAATTATGATGTATGAATAATTAGTTTAAATTTTTTTTAATTTACATGGTGAAATAGGTATCCGTCACTAATCCGGGTAGGTTGTCTAGTTTTTATGGTCGTCACATGTGTTGTCTGTCTCGAAAGCTACCACACAAATTTTCGCAGGTTATCTGGCTTTTATGGTCGTCACAGTATTCTGTGTTGTTCGCCTCGAAAGTTATCACACAAATCTTTGTGCAACCATCTTATAATCACCATGTCACAATCATTTTAAACTTTTTACGCTATGAAAGCATCGGGAAAGGGACAAGCGTTCAGTTCGACAAAGCCCGAGATTTGACCCTTGAACCTTCGTCCTCCTTACGAGTTTGGTCAAACCAATTGATCTACACCTCGAACATATAATTAACTCAATATTATTTCATTAAACTTTTTATTTTTAAAAGGTTAAAATATATATACATAATATAAACTATCATATAATGTTATAATTTTTTATGTATTTTATTTATATTTTCAAGTTAATTAAATATTTTTTAAACTACCTTTACTATCTAATATTAAATTTATAATTATATTTTTAATATTTGATTATATAATTTCAATAAAACATTATAATAAAAAAATATTAAATTTTTTAACAAAAACTTAAATACAATTCAAAAAAAGTGCTCCAATATATTCGATTATATTTTAATTTTAAAAAGTTGGTGGCATGACCAACTGGCAGCGAACCGCTTGTCAACACAATCGCTGTTTTTAAAGTAAAGATTGCGAACCCCTTAACAACACAATCGCTGCTTTTAAGGTTTGATTATTTAATATAAAAAAACAAAAGTGAGAAAGATTCGTTTTTTCCTTTAAATCGAGGTTTAAATGGTATGTTATTAGTTGTAATTAATTTTAAGGCTTTAGGTTATAATTTTTTATAAGGTAGAAAGATTAATTTTATCTTAATAATTTTGGTGGCTAGGTTTTTGGTTTTTTGTTTTTAGGTTTAAGGTTTAAACTTAGAAATGTGTGTTGTACATTAAAAAATATTGTCTTAATTTTTTTATAAAATACTTGCAATATGATTTTTTTTAAATAATTAATAGTTATGGTTTTTTTAATTGAAGATGTTATACGTGAAGACCATGATGTTTGAACCTTTAAAATAATAACCATTGTTGAGAGTAGAGATATGTAATTTCTTTATGGTTTTTAAAAATGCATATGAATTACCCAGGGGTTGTAGGTGAGTTGGAGAGGTGAGGGCAATCCTCCAAGGAAGGTAGGTGAGTTGGAGAGGTGAGGGCAATCCTCCAAGGAAGGTCCCAGGTTCAAATCTCCACCTTACCAAAAAGTTGAATTGGGTATCCAAAATCCAATTGATAATGTTGGTGCGGGCAGGGTCGGGTGCGACTCCCGGGTGACTTTGACGGTGTAGAACCCTCTGTTCGTGGTCTCTTAGACCAAGGCGGCCCAGCAAGGGGTTTTTTGCTTAAAAAAAAATGCATATGAATTAACATTTAATACAAATATGTCTTTAAGGAAAGCATATGGTAAGGGTTCTGAGTTTTTTTTAGGGAGACCGAGGTTCAAACCACAACCTACCCAGAAGAGGATATGTTAGTTGTTATTTAATGAATTATATAGGATTGAAACGGGTTTCACCTATATTACATCATGGCCACATAGTGGTATTACAATAGTTTAGTTTGGTCTCCTTAAAAACATTGAGGAATCTAATCGCTTGAGCTAATACTATTTGATAAATTGTTAAAGTTCATCGAGAAGATTGGAACATAGGTTAAGGGTATGAAATTTTTATTTGTTACCAATAGTTATTTTTATTTTTTTGATATATAGAAGCAATGGTTACAATCACGATTTTTAGTAACTACCAGCACAACTGGTAGGGTTCAAACTATCTACGAAGGCTCCCAAGACTTCCACCGTCTCGGTACATGGTAACCCGGCGTTATGGGATTGAAACGTACCCCTCCCATATTATATTATAACCACATGATGGTATTACAACAACCTTGGCAATTATTCATGTATCACTTGGCAATATTCAAACCTTAGTCTTCTCCTTGAAAGTTGAGGAATCTAATTGATTGAGCTACTAATGTCATTTTGGTGTCATGTTTTTAATATATAAGTTTAATAATAAATTTTATTTGAGACATGACCATGTGAAGACAACCATTCAAAACTAGGGCAGTGTTAGGGCAAATTTTTCTTGAAAAATATCTCATATTTTAGGAGCCATTTCTTTGCAAGGGTTGTCCAATTCAAATGATTCTTGGACCAATTTGTGTAGAATTTGAAGAGCTTTAAAATGAGTGGTCATATGAAGGAATCCGAGCAATATTGAGGATGTGTGACCCTGTGAAGTTAGTCATCTAGAACAAGGGCAGTGACAATTTTTCAAGTCACGAAAAACAAAATTGTAAATATTTGTCAACTAGGATTTGGAATATGGGAGGAGCAACATAGGTCTAAGGCATTAGTGAGGCAAGACATTATGTCTAGGCATAGAAATTTTCAACTAAGTTTCTTTTTCCCCTTCATTATCTTAGAAGTTATGCATGCAAATTATTATAGGTTTATTTTCAAACAATATAATCTTTATAAGATATACTAGTAAATTTCTATAGATTTTGAGTTTTAGGTTCTTACCCATAGACCGGTTTACAACTAAATCCTTAGAATCATCCCTAGTAGTAGAGGTTAGTAAGGACCTCACAAAGAAGTGATCCTTATTGCTCGAAGATATGACAACTTTTAGTAAATTTAATGGGTCTTGGCTAGGGGCTTCGACCTTGAGAAAATGGATTGATAGGAGTTGGAAGTCTCCAAGAATAATTATATCCTTTCTTCCAAAAGGTTTCTTCCTAGCCATTTTTTCCAAGGAGGCAAGAGATATATTCCTAAAAGGGTGTCCTTGGTTTATGGGAAGAGCATGACTCTTCCTTACCCATTGGTATGAAGATTTTGCACTTGAAAATGCAAATCTATACTTAGTACCATTTTGGATTAGGATGTACAAGTACCATTTTGGGTTAGGATGTATGGGTTACTCATTGAATTCTAGGAAATGGATGAAGAACACAAGCTTATACTGAGAGGGGGGGTGAACAGTATAAGACCACTTTTAACTTTTTCTTTCAAAGCAACTTTCAAATCAATAACATGCAGAATAAAGATAGCAACAATAGTAAAATAATGCACAAAATATAATCCACAAAGTGACACAACAATTTACGTGGTTCACCCAAGGTGGGCTACTCCACGGATAAAACTTTTCTTCTAAAAGTTGTATCAAAGTCCTCTGGGAATCCTTCCCGATTACAATGTTTATGAGCCTCGACTCAAAGGAGACACCTTCCCCTAATTCTGCTTTGGTCGGTGATCCTCTAGAAGACCTCTACCTCCTCTGCCCTTAGCAAGTGGAACTCTATCCACAGAAGACACCTGTCTTCCCTGCTCTGGCTGGAGATCTCTGTCCTCAACTCTGTCACCGCAAAGCTGGTCCTCGAATTTGCACTAAACGCAGTCCTTCGGTCTAGCACAAATGTCCTCTTTTGCCTCAATCTTTGTCCTCAATCTGGTCCTCAAAAATTGGTTAAAGAAGAATGGTTCACAAGCTTTCAAATGCTTGCTCAATGCTATCCCCAAGTCTTCACTATTCTATCACAACTGTATTAGACGAAACCAACTTTCGCACAGACTATGCAACACAGCAGCATACAACACTTCGGCTATCGAACTTCTCACTTCTGCACGTTGTCTTCGAATGTCGCAACACCAACAGCTTTTGCTCCTTTGCGCATCCACCGTAGTATAGTCTTCGCACACTTTACGCAACCACAACAACACAGACTTTGCACACTCTGCTTCTCGATGATCGAACTTCTCCCCTACACTATAATTGCATAGATCGCACTTCGAACGCACACTTCGATCGATGCTCAAATCTCCTCAAACAACCCTCCTTTTATACTCACAATCTCAAGATTAGAACCTTGATCTTAGTCGGCTGTTTACACTTCAATCACGTCGATTGCAAAACCCTACGCTGCATCGGCCCAGATTTAACTCTGTCGACTTCATTGCCTCCCTGTAGCTTCTAGCACGAAACTACAACATGTCACGATATCATGACATCTTTGCCTGTCATACACCTTCTATGCTTGCTGTCACGAAATCGTGACACTACTGCCTTTGTCGACCTCCTTACCGCTTATGTCATGAAATCGTGACACTTCCTATCTTTGCTGACGTCATCTTCTCTTCTATCATGAAATCGTGACCCTTCTGTCTTCATGCCCTTCCTCTCAGCTTCTGTCATGAAATCATGACACCTTTGCCTCTTGCTGACGTCATCACACTTCTGTCATGAAATCATGACACTTTAGTCTTCATGGCCTTCCTCTCAGCTTCTGTCGTGAAATCGTGACACTTATGAATTTTGTTGACGTCATCTCACTTCTGTCACAAAATCGTGACACTTTCTGCAACTGCAAATTGCCAACTCAACTTGTCATGAAATCGTGACACTTTCCAAACTCCTCAAATACCTTATAAACTTTTTGACTCAGAAATCGTGACGCTTCTGCTTTCGAACGCTTTCTCCATCCTTCGTGAAATCACGATGCTTCTCCTTTCAGGCTCTTCTCTTTGCTGCAAGTCACGAAATCATGATAGTTCTCACTTCGAGCTTTTTAGCATGTCACAAAATCGTGATAGTCCTCAACTGGAACTTTGCATCATGTCACGAAATCGCAACAGTCCTCACTTTGTCTTTTGCAGCATGTCGCGAAATCATGACAGTTCTTGAATCACTTTCTCTCTCTTCAAACTTGTCGCGAAATCGTGACAGTTAACACTGTAGACTTCCTCTTCTTCAACATGTCGCGAAATCGTGACACTTTTCCTTTCGGACTCTCTCTCCTGCAACATGTCGCGAAATCGTGACACTTGCTCGTCCGAACAACTTTCCTGGCAATGTGTCGCGAAATCGTGACACTTTTCTTTCTCTGCCTTCCTGCGCTTCCCGAGTCGCGAAAATGCGACATGTCGCGAAATCGTGACAGTTTTGCCCGCTTCGTCTCTGCCTTCCAGCATGTCGCGAAATCGCGATAGTTTTGCCCAAACTTTCTCTCTCCTCAAACATGTCACGAAATCATGACAGTTTTGCCAGCGCTTTCTCTCTCCTAAAACATGTCGCGAAATCGCGACAGTTTTTCCAGCCGCCTGCAAACTTTTTCTAACTTATCTTTTTCTGGATCTTTTGCAACTGGGCTACTCTGATTTTCTTGGAGACTTACTGACCAGCTGAAACCTTCATCAAAACACATTCTTTGACATAAAAACAAATTGCTTCAAGAACTCCTTGACATCAAAGACAACAACTACCAAGAGCTCCTTGACATCAATGACAACAACTATACTTGAGCAAAGGCAATGTACTCAAGGTACCCAAAATTGCCAACAATCTCCCCCTTTGTCATTGATGGCAAACCTTTACTAAAAACACATCTTCAAGAGCCAAAACTGAAATCAATCTCTTTGAAGTTTTGCTCCCCCGGACTTGAAGCTTTCCTCTTCACTTGAAGCTCTCCCCCTTACTCATATCTCTCCCCCTTTGTCATCAATGGCAAAGGGTCACCTTTGGGGCTTGGGACTAAGAATGAGCCTCTTAGCTTAGTCCCTCCCCCACCTCCTGATGAGGTGATTTAAAACAGGGTTGGGAGTGAAACTCCCATTAGACACTCATCATCATCAGTGTCTACAATTTCTTTGCCGTGCCTTCTCTTGAATTCTTTGTCTGTATTTCTGTTTTTGTCACTGTTCTGATCCTCGGACCTGTTCATACTGCTGTTCCTGTTTCTTTTATCATCCCTGTTCTTATCCAAACCTTGATCCTTAGACCTGTTCATATCACTTTTTCTGTTCTTGTACCTTGGAAGATCAGCTCTGCACTGTCTGGCTGTGTGACCTGTATTGTTGCACTTATAGCAAGTAACAGTATTATTTCTTTCAGGCATAGCTATTTTTTGAATCCGCCTGTTATGACTAACCCAGTTCTCGATATTTGCCTTGCAAAAAATTGCTTTATGCCCAAATTGATTGCAAGAGTAACAATACCCTTGGAAGAAATTACCACTTCTGAAATTATTGTTAACCCTCTTCATTTGAGATATGCAATGTGCAGCCATGTGTCCAAACCTGTAACACGCAAAACATCTATCGTGAAATATTCTTTTAATCGATCTCTTGGGTCCCGAAAACTTCTGCTTCACATTCAGAAATCTGTTTTCTGTTTCTGCGCATTCATCACTCACGGACTCATGATCTGAAATACTTTCTTCATCAGAACTTTCTTCCTTTTGAAATCTCTTGCTAGATGTCCCAACCTGTTTCTTGTGCGGCTCAACAAAACCGAGACCTGTTTTATCTGTTGGATTTCTTTGTCCTTTGATGAGAAATTTAACCTTCTTGGAGCTATCCTGAAATCTGTAGAGCTTATCCTTGTACTCTTTATTTTCTTCTTTCAAAGAAGCCATTTTCTGTTCTAACTCATTATACTC
This sequence comes from Wollemia nobilis, assembly GCA_028583015.1. Lineage (NCBI taxonomy): Eukaryota > Viridiplantae > Streptophyta > Pinopsida > Araucariales > Araucariaceae > Wollemia > Wollemia nobilis. Next base: position 3,779,022 of record JAQPPZ010016862.1, read on the forward strand.
AAGAATCTTAGACTCTAACTCATCCTTGAGTTCCTGTGTTTTAGCTATAGAGAAGTCAAGACTTTCTATAAGATCGTCTCTCTCCATACAACATTCATCTAACTTAATCTTGAGTCTGTCATTCTTCTTTCTTTCCTTTTTCAAAACACTAAGAGCATTATTGAGTTCACATTCAAGATCCTCTATTTGATTGCACTTTGAATTATCAAGGCCTTTTTCAGATTTCTTATCACTAGAGGTGCTACCCTTTTCAAAAACCATACAAGCATCTTCCTTATCATTTTTTGAAGCATCCTCATACATACTAGCAACCAATTCATTATTTGTGCAATCATCCTCAAGGTGCCCAAAATTTCCACATCTAAAACATTTCATGACAATAAATTTATGTTTCGGTTCTTCCTCTTTTTCTGAAATGAACAACATCTCATTTTCATCATCACTAGAAGAACTTTCACTATCACTGCTAGAACACTTACTTGCTTTGTCCAGATAGAAGCTCTTCTTGTTCTTGTGTGAATATCTCTTTCCTTGATTGTTGTGCTCATCTTTGTTCTTTCTGTAATACCTGTGCTTTTCAGAATCCTTGCTCTTAACATCCTGTATATCTTCATCACTTTCATTCTTGGAAACAGTACAGTCAGTAGCATAATGACCAAATTTTCCACAGTTGAAACATCTTATATTTTTCTTGCTTTTGTGCTTTCTAGAGAACTTGCCTTTCTTGCTGTAATATGCCTCTTCCTCACTAGAAGACTCATCACTCTCTTGAATCTGTTTGCCTTTTGATTTCTTGGTAGCTTTGAAAGCTGCCTCTTTCTTTACATCAACTTTCACTTGAGTTCTCAGCTCAAATGCTGCAAGAATACTATGGAGCTCATCCTTTTTCAACTTATCTAAATCTTTAGCTTCCTCAATAGCAGAAATATTTTCACTAAATCTATTAGGAAGAGATCTTAAAATCTTATCACACACATCATTTTCAGCAAGTTCAAGACCTAAGTCTTTCATAGAATTAACAACTTCATCCATACGGAGCATGTAGTCACTAATATTTTCATCATCATTCATCTTGAGTTGTTCAAACATACCTTTGAAGTGTCTCAACTTGGCCTTTCGGACATTTGCATCACCTGTATGAACAACCTGCAATTGTTTCCACATTTCACTAGTTGTCTTGCAGTGAATAACTTTGGTAAGATCAGCCTTCTGTAAACCCTTCAGGATTGCATTCATGGCTTTTGAGTTGCTGTGATGTAGGAGCCTGTCTTCTTTAGTATAAGGACCATTTGCAGGAATGGTGTACCCATCTTCAATAACTTCCCATACCTCATTACCAAGTGCCATAAGATAGACTTTCATTCTTGCACTCCACAGACCGAAATCTGATCCATCAAGAATAGGTGCTGCATTGCCACTTGAATAATCCATTGTGTTCTTTGCAAGCTTTTCCTTCAAGTCGTTAAACTTTTCGAAGGTACTCGCTCTGATACCAATTGAAGAACACAAGCTTATACTGAGAGGGGGGTGAATAATATAAGACCACTTTTAACTTTTCTTTCAAAGCAGCTTTCAAATCAATAACATGCAGAATAAAGATAGCAAAATAACAAGTAAAACAATGCACAAAATATAATCCACAAAGTGACACAACAATTTACGTGGTTCACCCAAGGTGGGCTACTCCACGGATAAAACTTTTCTTCTAAAAGTTATATCAAAGTCCTCTCGGGAATCCTTCCCGATTAAAATGTTTATGAGCCTCGGCTCAAAGGAGACACCTTCCCCTAATTCTCGCTTTGGCTGGTGATCCTCTAGAAGACCTCTACCTCCTCTGCCCTTAGCAAGTGGAACTCTATCCATAGAAGACACCTGTCTTCCCTGCTCTGGCTGGAGATCTCTGTCCTCAACTCTGTCACCGCAAAGCTGGTCCTCGAATTTGCACTAAACGTAGTCCTTCGGTCTAGCACAAATGTCCTCTTCTGCCTCAATCTTTGTCCTCAATCTGGTCCTCAAAAATGGTTAAAGAAAATGGTTCACAAGCTTTCAAATGCTTGCTCAATGCTATCCCCAAGTCTTCACTATTCTGTCACAGCTGTATTAGACGAAACCAACTTTCGCATAGACTGTGCAACACAAAGATACAACACTTCGGCTATCGAACTTCTCACTTTTGTGCTGTCTTCGAATGTCGCAACACCAACAACTTCTGCTCCTTTGCGCATCCACCGTAGTACAGTCTTCGCACACTTTGCACAACCACAACATAGACTTTGCACACTCTGCTTCTTGATGATCGAACTTCTCCCCGCACTATAATTGCGTAGATCGCACTTCGAACGCACACTTCGATCGATGCCAAAACTCCTCAAACAACCCTCCTTTTATACTCACAATCTCAAGATTAGAACCTTGATCTTAGTCGACTGTTTACACTTCAATCACGTTGGCTGCAAAACCCTGCACTGCGTCGGCCTAGATTTAACTCTGTCGACTTCACTGCCTCCTTGTAGCTTCTAGCGTGAAACTACAACATGTCATGATATCGTGACATCTTTGCCTGTCGTACACCTTCTATGCTTGTTGTCATGAAATCGTGACACTACTGCCTTTGTCGACCTCCTTACCGCTTATGTCACGAAATCGTGACACTTCCTGTCTTTGCTGACGTCATCTTCTCTTCTATCGTGAAATCGTGACCCTTCTGTCTTCATGCCCTTCCTCTCAGCTTCTGTCATGAAATCGTGACACCTTTGCCTCTTGTTGACGTCATCACACTTCTATCGTAAAATCGTGACACTTTAGTCTTCATGGCCTTCCTCTCAGCTTCTGTCATGAAATCGTGACACTTATGAATTTTGTTGACGTCATCTCACTTGTCACAATATTGTGACACTTTCTAACCCAGCTCCAACTCAACCTTCTAAATCGTGACACTTTTCCAACTCCTGTCTGAAATCGTGACACTTTCTCATCCTACAACTTCTTTTACCTTCTGAAATCGTGACACTTCGCTTTCGAACGCTTTCTCCATCGCCTGTCGTGAAATCGTGACGCTTCTCCTTTCAGGCTCTTCTCTTTGCTGCAAGTCACGAAATCGTGATAGTTCTCACTTCGAGCTTTTCAACATGTCGCAAAATCGTGACAGTCCTCAACTGGAACTTTGCATCATGTCACGAAATCGCAACAATCCTCACTTTGTCTTTTGCAGCATGTCGCGAAATCGTGACAGTTCCTGAATCACTTTCTCTCTCTTCAAACTTGTCGCGAAATCGCGACAGTTAACACAGCAGACTTCCTCTTCTTCAACATGTCGCGAAATCGCGACACTTTTCCTTTCGGACTCTCTCTCCTGCAACATGTCGCGAAATCGTGACACTTGCTCGTCCGAACAACTTTCCTGGCAATGTGTCGCGAAATCGCGACACTTTTCTTTCTCTGCCTTCCTGCGCTTCCCGAGTCGCGAAAATGCGACATGTCACGAAATCGCGATAGTTTTGCCTGCTTCGTCTCTGCCTTCCAGCATGTCACGAAATCGTGACAGTTTTTCCCGAACTTTCTCTCTCCTCAAACATGTCGCGAAATCGCGATAGTTTTGCCAACGCTTTCTCTCTCCTAAAACATGTCGCGAAATCGCGACAGTTTTTCCAACCGCCTGCAAACTTTTTCTAACTTATCTTTTTCTGGATCTTTTGCAACTGGGCTACTCTGATTTTCTTGGAGACTTACTGACCAACTGAAACCTTCATCAAAACACATACTTAGACATAAAAACAAATTGCTTCAAGAACTCCTTGACATCAAAGACAACAACTACCAAGAGCTCCTTGACATCAATGACAACAACTATACTTGAGCAAAGGCAATGTACTCAAGGTACCCAAAATTGCCAACAATGGATACCTTCAATACAATAGGCAACACTCTGGGAGAATTCATTGAGATTGAAAAAACTACAAAAGATGGATTCTTGGCTTTTTATGCTTGGATATTGGTCATGATTGATATAAGTACACTACTAGAATTAATCATTATTATGTATAGGGTTAATTTGTGGACCAAAACCATAGATTATGAAAATATATTTTTAAATGTAGAAGATGCCATGGGGTGGAGCATATTGAGAGATCATGCCCTAAGAAAAGTCTAGCAGAAACATATGTAGAAAACCGCAAGAGAAACTTACAAATGGATATGGATGAGGATGGTTTTCAACTTCCAAAAAATATGTCTAAACATATAAAAGCAAATAAACAATGCAGACCAGTAAGGAAGGATATTAGAAAAAATACCAATTAGTTTGAGGCTTTAGCCAATAAAGAAAAAACAAATCAAAGCTTAGAGGACACGATACAACGGGATCAAAATAATAACAAGGAATCATCTATTCAGTATGATCATGATTTAGAGATGAACATTCTCACTAAACCTAAGGAATCCACCTCATTTTGAAGACTCTATTGAAGTACCATGCACCATTTAGGAGAAGAAAAGTGGTAGAGAAGATGCAGTGTTAGATGTTAACACCTCTACCATTAAGCTAATACTAGAAAATAAGAAAGACAAGTCAAAAGTTTTTGTAGGAGAGACAAGAGAGGATAAATCTAATGAAAAGATAAGTTGTGAAAGAATATTAAGGAATAAAATAATAAGACCTACTCATGATACAGGCAAGGCAAAAATACCCTCAAACTATCAAACAAGAGTCATGAAAGCAAGAACAAACATAGAGAAAGGAACACAATCTAAGTTGGTCGAACTTCTCTTTGTCAAACAAAAAAATGATATTGGTAATTTGCAGGTGGGGCAAGTAGCCCCTAATGAGATATGATTACCATATCATGGGATATAAGGGGTGCTAATCCTCCCTCAAAGCAAAGGAGTATCAAGGACATTTGTTTAAGTAATAAGCCTTATGCTCTTTGTATCCAAGAAACTAAAATGACAAAGAAAGAAGTTTCCAAAACTATGAATGTAGTTTGGGCAAGATGTGAATAGGATGTTGTGGATTTTGAAGGAGCGACAAGGGGAATTATAACATGTTGTAATCGTGTTAGAACCCCATGTGCAACCATTCATAAAATTAGTCATTGGATAGCCTCATTAGTCACATGCTACCTTGTAGATATGCATTTCATCCTTTTTAATGTCTATGGACCAACAACTCAGTCAGGTAGATTAGAAGTATGGAGTGGTATTAAAGCCTTTATGAGAAGTAAAGACCAAAAAACTCAATTCAGTTTCATAGGATATTTTAACACCATAACCAAGTTAGATGATAAAATTGGAAGAATTAGGAATATAACCCGAAGTATGAGAGATTTCTCAACTTTTATTCAAAATAATAATCTATGAGAGGTTGAGTTGGAAGAAGACAACTATACATGGACCAACAACATGAGATTCTAGAACCTAATAGCAAAAAAAATAGATAGATGCACCTCTCAGATCATTGGCTAGATGGACTGGTTCTAAAATTAATACCTTGACAAGGATTGGTTCAAATATCTGATCAATAAGATTTTAAATGCAGCTAAGTAAATTTAAAAGTATCATATTTTAAATATGAGCAGATGTGGGAAGACTATCCTCAATTTGTTGATATGATAGGGCAAACGTGGAATTCTTCAAGAAACAACAGGTTGTATACACTTCCAAAACAAATTAAATCATTTACATCTAGATTAAAATAATAGAATACGATTGGAAATATTTTTAACAAGAAAGAAGAACTAAAAGAGAAACTTTCAAATTCCAAAAAGGTGAGCATAATAATCCAAGCTCAAAGGAAAGGAAATTGCTAAGGGAATATCATAATATTTGGAGTAAGGAAGAGAAATTTTGGAGATTAAAATCGGGACATATTTGGTTAAAAGGAGATAAAAACATAAAGTTATTTCAGAGGACGACAATAGTACAAAGATCAACATCTAGAATTAGTATAATTAAATCAACAGAAGGGATTTGGATTGAATACTAGAGTAAAGTTAGAAAGGAGACAATTTTTTTACTAGAACATTTTAGTATTAAAGGAGTTTGAAATTGTTAATGATAAACTACTATAAGAAGTACCTTTAGTTATAACATATGAAGACAATAGGAAATTGATGGAGTTTATTACTCTGGAAGAAGTTCATTTAGCTCTTTTTTCTTTTGATAAGGATAAATCCCCAGATCCGAATGGGTTCTCTACAACATTCTATCAACATAATTGGGATATAGTGAAGGATTCTTTATTGGTGGCAGTGGAACACTCTAGGGTAAAACAATGCATACCTTATAAAATAAATGCAACATATCTTACCCTAATTCCAAAAAAGAAGGATGCAAAATTATTTGATTCATTTAGACCCATAAGCCTATGTAATATGGCATATAAGATAATCTCCAAAGTGATGGAAAATCGGTTAAGACCATTATTAGACAAAATTATTTCAAAAGAGCAAGGAGGATTCATGAAAGGAAGACATATTCTAGATGGGATCATAGTAGCTCATGAAGTTATGCATTCAAAAAATTCAAGAAAAGAGAGAGCAATGATATTAAAATTTGATATGAGTAAAGCCTATGATAGGGTTAAATAAGATTTTCTTTTTGTAGTATTAGAAAAATTTGATTTGGAAAAAATGGGTCAAACAGATTAAAGCTTTTGTCTCGACAATATCATATTCAATCTTGGTCAATGGGTTAGGAAGAGAATCATTTAAAGCTAAGAGAGGTCTTAGACAATGATATCCTTTATCACCGTATCTATTCGCTATTATGGCAAAGGTATTAGGTAGGAACTTGAGAAATGCTAACAAATATGAGTTAATAAATGAACTTAAGGCTAGTAATAAAATCAACAACATCACCCATCAGTAGTTTGTAGATGATACAACCTTTTTTTGAGAGGGTAGAGAAAAACTATGCTAGAGCTTTGAATAACTTATTGAAGAAATATGAAAGAGTGTCAAGGTAGAAAGTAAATAGGACAAAATTTAAAATTACTTCCTAAACACTCTAGCTAGAATCAAAGTAGGGATATGGAGGTTACTTCAAATGGAGGAGGCAAATTTTCCAAACAACATATCTAGGGATGCCCTTATTTGAGGGGAGAATGATGATAGAATTATGAAATCTAGTTATAAGTAAAGTTTAGAATAAATTACCAACATGAAAAGGTAGATGGATATCATTAGCGTCACCCATCAACATTTTGTAGATTATGCAATCCTTTTTTGGGAGGGTAGGGAAAAACTAGGTTAAAGATTTGAATAACTTATTAAAGAAATAGTAAAGAGCATCAAGGTAGAAAGTAAATAGGACAAAATTCAAAATTACTTCCTAAAAACTCCAACTAGAATCAAATTAGTGATATGGAGGTTACTTCAAATGGAAGCAAATTTACCAGCAACATATCTAGGTATGTCCTTATTTGAGGGGAGAATGATGATAGAATTGTGGAATCCAATTATAAGTAAAGTTTAGAATAAACTACCAGCATGGAAAGGTAGATGATTATCATTAGCATCACCCATCAAAAGATTGTATATGATACAACCCTTTTTTAGGAGGGTCGAAAAAATCTAGGCTAGAGCTTTCAATAACTTATTAAAGAAATATGAAAGAGTGTCAAGGTAGAAAGTAAATAGGAAAAAAATCAAAATTACTTCCTAAACACTCCAACTAGAATCAAAGTAGGGATATGGAGGTTACTTCAAATGGAGGAGGCAAATTTTCCAACAACATATTTAGGGATGCCCTTATTTGAGGTAAGAATGATGATAGAATTGTGAAATCTAGTTATAAGTAAAGTTTAAAATAAACTATGAATATGGAAAGGTAGATGGTTATCTTAGTAGGAAGAGTGTAGCTAATTAAATCAATCTTGCAAGCCATTCCAACATATTATGTCATTGTATATTATGCCAAAATCGATAGAAAAAATTTTAATTTATATTTTGTGGTCATTTTTGTAGTCAAGATTACATGATAAAAATAAATTTCCTCTGGTGAAATAAAGCAAGGTGTGTGATGATAAAACTAGGGGAGGTCTCGATTTAAGAGTTCTTATGGATGCAAACTTAGTTCTAAGGGGAAAATTAATTTGGAGATTGTACAAAGAGAGTCAAAGATAATGGGCAAGAATTATTCTAAGTACGTTGAGCCCAATGGTCCTAGGTGTTTTTGCTCTATAGAACAATTTTAAAAAATCAATTGATCTAGTTATTAAAGGTGTAAGATGGGTGATGGGAGTTGGAGAATTTTTTTTATTTGGATAGATACTTGGTGTAATAAAAAACCACTCAATCTGGATCCAATTTTGAAACTATGGATGAGATTACTTCAAGATAAATATGGCAATAGGGTTTCACACATTATGTACAAGGATCAAGAAAAAAGATACAAATGGAATGAAGATGTTTTTACAAGTATATTGGACATTATTGCTAGGAAATAGTTGAATAGAAAGATAACAACAATGATTATTCCAAAGGGAGTCAAGGATAAGCTAATTTGGGAGTTGAATAACTCAAGAGAATACATAGCAAGAAGTAGATATAATGTAAACCACCAAAAAATAGGAATACCACATGAATATGGAGAGATATTTGGGATAGTCCGAGCATTCCAAAAGTTAAAATGTTTATATGACTAGTAATTCAAAAATTTTAGATCGTGGGACAACCTAATGAATAGGGGTTTTCATGGCCCCACATAATGTGCTCTATGTAAAAAGGAGCAGAGTATAGACCATCTTTTGGATATTGTTAAATAGTCTGGGAACTATGGTAATCGATTCTGCATATGTTTGATAAATACATGGCAATAATGATAAAATTGAAGAATGGTTAAAGCAATGATAGAGCACTTTTAAAAGTGAGGTGTTACAAACAATCTAGGATACATCAAAAAATACAATACTTTAGATTATATGGCTAGAAAGGAATAGAAGAATATTTAAAGGAAAGAAAAGTAGTTTAGAAATAATGAAAAAGAAGATTTGTTTAGCCATAGAGTCTAAACCAACCCTATCAACTCCCCCAATCCCTAATCTTGAAGCAAAGAGTCTTAATAGATGAAGTCAAGTCATCAAATGGAGTTATGATGTTGGGTAGAGGAGAAACAAAAGGAAGGCAAATAATATAAAGTGGAAACCACCAAAAATCGAGTTATCAAATTGAATTTTTATGGAGCATCTAAAAGAAATCCAAGACCAACAACAAGAGAAGAAATAATTAGAAATAATAGGGGTGATATTTTGTCACATTACACTTTCAATAGTAGATTTAAGACAAATAATGAAGCTAAAGCTTGGGTAACTTTGAAAGGGTTAAAAATATGCAAACAAATTAAATGGAACAAAGTATGGATGGAAGACAATTCACTAATAGTAATAAATGTAATTTTAAGGAAAGTAAAGGTTCTATGGAACATTCAAGAGATCACTACGGAAATACAAGACCTTGCTACATAGTTTGAAGAAATCAAGGTTACAAATACGTTAAGGGAAGGGAACAAATGTGTAGATATGCTAGTCAATAGAGGGGTTTTAATAGAGGATCGTGAAGTTAAATGCTCATTTACATGGTTAGAGGAAGTACTAAGTTTAGTTGAAGGTGAAGAAAATATTGTTTGCTTGAATCAAATAATGATTAAAATTTTCTTTAATGTTTTTCCATTGGTAATATTTGTTGTATTTTATAACATTAATGTGTTTTTAAATAAATTATTTATTGCAATTCTTGTGGTTTTTTTTTGTATTTTGTTAGTGTGAGAAACCCCTGCGACCAATGCGTAGGGCTGAGCAATCTCCTCCGAACCATGATCCCTCGTAAAGCCAAGAGCTATGCATATCAATAGGGAACGACCAACTCGTAGGGCTGAGTAATCTCCTCCCAACCATGACCCCTTGTAAATCCAAGAGCTATGCTTATCAATAGAAAATTTTACACACAGCCACCACATATCCACCCCCTCACACACTCGCCCACGCCACGGTTTGAACCTTGGACCTTCTGAAGAAGAGCCAAAGCCCAAACCATTGTGTTGTCTCTCTGGGACATTGCAATTCTTGTGGTTACACTTATGCTTTAAGAAAAAAACTAACAATCTAAATTTGGTAAGATGGACTATGATAGCATGAAGTTTTGAAAATATTACTTTACTAAGACGTAGTACGTAGACATTAAAAGTAGATTTTTGGTATTGTGAAGGCTACTTCAAAAAATATCAAGAAAAAAGATGTTAAATTTTGGAATATTTGTATTTCCAAAAAAAATTAAAGATGATAAAGAAAATAAAAATAGAGAAATTAGGTAATTCAATGTTTACTACGAAAATATAGAAGGACGTTTTTCATAGGACTGCCCAAACTTTCGAACTCATTTCAGCCATATCTCACTCATCCGAACTCGGATTGAGCTAAAATTTTGAGGGTAGATGCCTGAAAAACCCTAGAACGTCTCCACCAATTTTCATATCATTTGGAGCAACACAGATCCTAGCGCATCCCTATGTGTGAACGATATATTTGGCAAGCGGCTATGCGAGGGTTTCATCTGGGTTGAGTGCAAGCAGCTCCAGAGGTTGGTTTTTAGGGCCTTCGGCCCTAGCGGCCAATATTTTTGTGGTTTATGCTCAATATTTTAGCAGGAAATGTTGCAGGGGATACAAGATGGGTTAGAAATTTTTCTTTCAATAGATCATACTGTGAACTTGAGTGACAATGACTTCCAATTTGTTGCACAAAAGAAAAGTGAAAACCATACCTTTCCACGACGTCTAGGGCAAGGATTAAAGAGACCACGAAATAAGTTTCAAGTAGTTGATCAAAAAATGGCTCATATCTCAAGTGAATCTGGTGCTAAGGTGCACCCACAAAATAATTCTACTATGAAAACCCCCGTCAAGGGTAAGAATTTTGAAGACTCAGTCCCAAAAATGAATTTTAGGGATGCCCTTCGTGGTGGACAACCTCAACCCAATGCTAATATCAATATTAGGGCTTCTCATAAACCTCTAAGAATGCCTAAGATTGATCCCAAGAAAATGGAGTCAGGATGTCTTAAAGCAACTGATGGAACTCCTATTGTTAAGCTTGATATGGGTAACATTCAGACTGGCATTGAAGATTTGGAAAAAAGAGGACTAATTTGTCGGTTCGTGGGTTTTCGTCCGAGTCTATCTCGCTTTCAAAGTCTGGGCTGCAAAAAGTCGGGAAAACTAAAGGTGAGTTACAAATCTCTATTTATCCAAATGGTTATTTTCTTGTTTTATTTGCTAATAATGAAGATAGAGAGAAAACTTTTCAAGGGGGTCCTTGGTTTTTTGGAAGGGCAAGGCTTTTCATGAAGCCCTGGCATACTAAATTTAAAGTCGAAGAAGAGATGCCTTCTATAGCTCCCGTGTGGGTTAGACTCTTTGGCCTCCCTATTGAATTTTGGAATCCTACTATTTTTTCTTCAATTGGAAACTCTTTAGGAACTTTTATGATGACTACCGATTGTACTCAAAATTTTGAACATATTATTTATGCTCGAATTTGTGTTTTAATGGATTTTGACAAACCCCTACCTAAAAAGATCACATTACAATTTGGGGAAGACACTTGGGAGCAAGTAGTGGACTATGAGAACATTCCTTTTCGTTGTAGAATTTGCCATGAATATGGTCATTTGGCCAGTGCTTGCCCAAATAAAATTCCCGATCAAAAGAAAGAAGATATAAACTCAACGAGTTTCCAAATACCTAAGAAGAAGAACACTCTAAAAAACCAAGTAATGAAGGATCAATCAAAGTCATTTGCTAATATGTTTGAAATCCTTTCCACAAATGATGTCCCAAGTGAGGAAGAGGAAATAATGGAAACTGAAATCTTAGAAACACAATTTAAATATGAAGGAAAGAACTCGGAGACAAACCAACAAATCAAAGGTTTTCAACAAAAAAAAAAGGAGAAAATTTACACAAGAAAAACAATATTTCAAATGTCAAAACTTCAAATAATGCAGGTCCCAATATAGACTCCATTGAACCATCTAGTAAAATTTTGGCTGTGTATGAGCATTCTTCAAGGTTAGAAGCCATCTCAGATTCAATTGGAATAAGTCAAGAAACAGGGAAAAACAAATTGAAGATGGATTCTAATCAAAAAGTAGGTCGCAAGACCAATCAATATCATATGGTAAAAGAAGGTGAAAAGCTTGTAGAGGAAGGTAAGATTAATGCCCTTCCCAACATTTTTAGCCCCGGTATTAATGAAGATCATCACTTGGAATATTAGAGGACTCAAAGGGAGTCTTTCAAAACAAAATGAAATTAGAAGAATGATTCAGATAAATCATCCACATCTTGTTTTCCTTCAAGAAACAAAGATGTCAATGGAGGATATGGACTTAATTGCCAATAAAATTTGGCCACTGGAAAAGTGGTTTCCCTCGGCTCCCAAGGGACTTCGGGTGGCATTGCTTGTCTTTGGGACCCAAAAGAGGTAGTTATTCACCATATGGTTGGCAGCTGGGGTTTGTTGGCTATAGCTATTCAAAGTAGACATTCCAACCAGATTATGCTCTGCATTACTCGTTTATGCCCCGACTTCTTTGGAGGAAAAAAGAAGACAAGTGGAAGGATATTACTCATATTATCTCTCATTTTCCTAAAGCTTGGATCTTGATCGGAGGAGATTTCAATACCATCCTCTCTCTGGATGAGAAAAGGGGGGGAAATAGAAATTTGGACAAAAGTACTGACCTCATGAGCGAATATATTGCAAACCTCCATCTTGTGGATATCCAACTAGATAATGGCCTTATGACTTGGTCTAACAGAAGGCAAGGCTTAGCTTGTATAATGGAGAGATTGGATAGGTTTTTGCTCTCTAAAAATTTCTTAATCCATGGTCACATTCCTAAAGTGAAGACTCTTAATAATGTCTGGTTCGGATCATTGGCCACCATGGTGGAAATGTGGAAAACCAATGTGAGTTTCTCTCCTTTTCGTTTTCAATTAATGTGGCTTAGAGACATTTCCTTCAGACCTCGTGTGCAACAATGGTGGAAGGAAGGTAAACCTAGGCATGGGACTAAGATGTTCTGTTTTGCCAAAAGACCGCAATACATTAAATCCAAAATCAAGACTTGGAACCGGAAAGAGTTTGGGGATGTTCATAAAAAAAAACATGAAGTTATTGCTCATCTTGAAAATTTGAATAAGAAAATCCGTTTAGATGGCCTCACAGAGAAGAGAAGTGCAGATGAAATTAAACTCACAACTCAGTTAGAGGAATGGGAAAAAAGAGAAGAAATCTTATGGAAGCAAAAATCTAGAATTCAATGGCTCAAAGAAGGAGATCGAAACACAAATTTCTTCCACAAATCTCTTCTAGCTCGAAGATCTCACAACTTTATTTCTTCCTTAAAATCAGATTCTGGAGATGTTGTTTATACTTGGGATGGCATGAACTCTATTGTTGTTGATTACTTTTCCAATATTTTTGTTGCTACTCCTCTTGACTCAACTTCACAACAAAATGTTCTTCAAGCAATCCCTTCTCTTATCACTTCCGAGGAGAACTCTATTTTGACTGCTCCTGTTACTATCAATGAGCTTCAACAAGTAGTTTTTAAAATGCAAAAAGGGAAAACCCCAAGTCCTGATGGTTTTCCTATTGAGTTCTACCAAGAGTTCTGGGATATCCTTCATGTTGATTTATTAGAGGTGGTGGAAGAAGCCAGGAAATCCAAAGAAATTTTGAAGGTTATCAATAAAACTTATATTACTCTTGTTCCAAAAGCTCAAGAGGTTGATCATATCTCAGCTTTTAGACCTATTGCTTTATGTAATGTTCTTCTCAAAATTATTACTAAAATCATGGCAGTAAAGGTTGAAGCCTCTTTTGCATAAGATTATTTCCCCAGAGCAAGGGGGATATGTGGAAGGACATCAAATAGTAGATGAGATAGTTCTTGCTCAGGAAGCCATCCATTCCATGGATATGCAAAATTCTCCTTCTATGTTCATCCGGTTAGACTTATCCAAAGCTTATGACAGAGTGGATTGGCACTTCCTTATCAAAGTTTTGAGGCAATTTGGTTTCTCTAAGGATTGGATGGATTGGATTATGGGATGTATCTCTTTAGTTTCCTACTTAGTTCTTATCAATGGCAGGCCTTCTCAGTATTTCCCAGCCTCCAGAGGTATTAGGCAAGGTGACCCGCTATCCCCTTATTTATTCATCATTCTTGCTGAATGCTTGGGTAGGACTATAACCAAAAAGAGGGAAAACAAAACCCTTGAGGGAGTTACCATTGCTCATGGAGCTAGACCTATCTCTCATCTTCAATTTGTGGATGACTCTACCCTTTTAGGTAAAGCTACACTTAAGGAAGCTTCTAATATTAAGCAAATCATTAGCTGTTTTTCTAAGGCTATTGGGAAGTTGATCAATGAAGACAAATCTAAAGTTATTTTCTTTCACTGCTTTGCTAGACAGGAATCCATGGTCTTGGATAAATTAAGATATAAGAAGACCTCTCTTCCAATCACTTATTTAGGTATTCCCATAAATATTCAAAGGCAAAAAAATAAAGATTGGAATTGGTTGTTGGACAAAGTCAAGAAGAAAATTGGAAAGTGGACCAACAAGTGGCTTTCTTCTGGGGGTAGAATCACCTTGGTAAAATCAGTCCTTCAAGCTATTCCTATTTATGTTTCTTCCGTTTTGAATATCCCAAAGGTTGTTCTTCGAGAATTGGATCAAATCAGTCATCGTTTCCTTTGGAGTGGTACTAAGGAGAAAAGAAAATGGGCCTTGGTGAAATGGGATACTTTATGTCTTCCTAAGAGTGAAGGGGGGTTAGGATTTCGGTCTTCAATTAATAACAACAAAGCTTTAGTCTGCTAAATTATATTGGAGGATGTTGCATAACCCCAATGCTCTTTGGGCCAATAATCTCCGTGCTAAATATGCCGAGAACAAAAGTCCCGAAGACCTTGTTCGCTATCAACTTCCTACCAAAGGTTCTCCCATTTTAGCAGTTCTTAAGAATCGGTGAGGATTTGATAAAGAAAAAATTATTTTGGATCATTCATAATGGTCAACATGCAAATTTTTGGACAGATTCTTGGGATGGTCACAAGCCTTTGATAACTCATTTCCCGATTGGAGGCCTTGGATGGAGGAGCTTCACCGAGCTAATTGGATAAAGGTGGCTAATTACCGTCGGTACCATACCGGTAATTCAAAGGTTGGTAGATATTGGATCCCTATTGAGGACTGGCCTATTCAAATCCCAGAAAGGCAAAGACAAGATATCCAAGGCATCCTTCATATGAGATCCCTCTCTTGGTCCCATGAAAAAGATTGTTTTGGATGGAACAACACTACTAAGGGTGAGTATTCAGCTGCTCAAGGTTATTTGACCTTATGCCATAATAATCCCAACCATTCTTCTCGACATATTTTCTCAATTGTGGGCTCAAAAGCTCTGGCCTAAGGTGAGGTTCTTTAATTGGCTTTTATTGCATCGTAGGGTGCTTACTCGGTGAGCAACTTATGAAGCGTGGTTTTCATGGCCCTTTTAGATGTGAAATGTGTGAAGAGAATGTAGAAAATATCAACCATATTTTTATTGAGTGTACTTTAGCCTCCGAGCTATGGAGGAGAATGGCAACTTTACTTGGCTTACAATGGTCCAATTTTTTCACTTTTGAACAGACTTTGGAGGGATTGGCCTAATCAAGAGGGTGTTGATCATTTTATTAGGCAGCTTAGTTTGGATGGGTTCTACCATTCTTCTTTGGAATATTTGGAATGAAAGGAACAACCAAATTTTTAATCAAGATAGGAAGGATATTCACTATATTTGGCAAAAGACCATAGCCAACTTAGTTGAATCAGTCCATCAACTCCTTAATCACCCCCAAAACTCCCACCAAAGATGGGATCAAGTGATGCAAAGATTGAAGATTAAACCTTCTAAGGGCAACCAACTTAAAGGGAATGTGAGTATTAGTAAGATGGATAGGACTAGAAATTGGCAACCTCCTCCTAAGGATTTTGGAAAAGTCAATACCGATGGAGCCTCTAGAGGGAACCCCGGAAAAGCCAATGTGGGAGGAATTGGTAGACTTTCAGATGGCTCCCTGGTTTTTACTTTTGCTGAGAATTTGGGTATTCTTTCCAATAACCTTGCTGAGGGGTATGGTATCCTTAGAGGCCTTCAGGAGGCTACTAAGGTTGGATGGGAAAAGGTGTTAGTTGAGTCCGACTCTCAACTTATGATTAATCTCTTGAAGACTCCTTCTAAGAATCATAAGGTGGATTGGAGAATAAAAAGAATTATTGAGAAGATTCAGTTAATCCAGATGGGATTTTTGAAAGTTGATTACAATCATGTGGTCGAGATCAAAACAAGAGTGTTGATGCTTTAGCTAATTGGGCTTTGGACAAAGGTGATCTTACTTGTTATGGCCACCCTCCTATATGGTGGGCTTCTCAAATTAGGGAAGCTCTTCTTTCTATCATTTCTTTGGATGGCTCCAGCTCTGAAGGTACCTAGTTTCTTCTTGTTTTTTTTTTTTGTTTCTCTTTGGTTCATTCAGTTTTTTTAGTTCCCTAGCTCATTCTATTCTTTATTTTGTTTCCTCCGTTGATTCTTGCATTAATAGTCTTCTCGGTCTAGATAGGTCATTGTTTTGTTCATTTTTTTTCTTTTGTCTTCTTTGTTTTTTTGTTTAGTTTTTTAAGGTGGGTGGGTTCTTTTGTTTTGTTTTGTTTTTGTGTTCTTTGTGTTGTTTTTTGTTGTTCTTGTGTTTTTGTTGTTTTGTTTTTTTTTTATGTTTTTTGTTATTGTTCTTGTGTTTTTTTCGTTCTTGTTCTTGGGTTTCTCTTTGTTTGTGTTATTTCATTTTTTTATGTGTGAGTGTTTTCTATGTTTTTTGTTTTTGTTTATTGTTTGTTGTTGGTTGTTTTTATTTTTATTTTATTTATTTTATTTTTTAGGTTTTGGTTGTGTTTATTTTTCATGTTTTTTTGGGTTATGTCTTTGTAGTGTTCTGTTGTTTTTGTCTTGTTTGTGTTTTGTTATGTGGTTCTTGTGTTTTTCTATGTGGTTTGTGTTGTGGTTTCTTTTATCTTATTGTGCGTGTTTGGTTGTGCTTTTGGTTTTGACACACTCAAGGAGCATGTTTTTTATTTTATTTTATTATTTTTGTTGTTATTTACTTTTTTTAATTTGGTTTTGTGTGTTTGTTTGCTCCTTGAGTATGTCAAAGGTGGTAGGCCAGGTCCGAGTCCCGGGCGTTTTTGGCGGAATGGATACCCCTGCCTCCTTGGGTCTTACCCGAAAGTGGCATCCCTTTTGGGATGTTTTCCACAAATTAAAAAAAAAAATTAAGGAATTAAAAAAAGATGTCTGTATCAACTCAATTAAGATAAGAATTGAATTTATTTGTAAACTCTCAATCTATAAAAAAAATATATATAATTTAATAAAAATAGAAAACCCAAATACAATCCCTTATTTTACCAACAAAAAAATTTAATATTTTAAAAATAATTGGTTTATATTTTAATTTTAAAAGAATTGGTAGTATTACAACTTGCCCCAACCACTTTTGAAGTATTTACTCAATTACAAGAAAAAAAGTCCATCTCTCAATGTTTGAAAAAGCTTATTAATATTGAAAATATATATTAAGATATTATATAGGCAAACCAAAGTATTATATATAGATATAGATATAGAGAGTTAGTTGTAACTATTAGCCTCCTTTATCCTTTTAAAAATTGAAACGTTGGAAATGTATAAAGGAACAACGTTTTTTTCTTTTTAATAATGGAGGTTATTAGTTGTAATTAATTAAAAAATAAATAAAGGTTTATATTATAATTTTTTTTATAAAACATAAATCTTTTTTTTGTTATAAAAGATTTATAATTAATTTTTTGTTTTCACAATAATTAAAAATTATAGTTTTATTAAGTGATATTAGTTCAATCCGTTAGATTCCTCAACATTTAAAAAGGAGATCAAAGTTCAAATTTTGTTCAAAAAAATAAAAAATAAAAAATAAAAAAAATAATACATGTGGTGATGATGTAATTGAATATGTTACACAAACATAATCAAGACCATAATATTAAAACCATTAACTAATAACTGTAGGTGAGAGTAGAGAGATGTAAAAATATTAATGGTTTTTAAAAATGCTTATGAATTAACATTTAATACAAATATTTAATACAATAACATGTGTTTATTTTATAATAATATTTTTTATTTAGGTCCTAATAATAGTTTGGTTTAGTGTTCTTAAAAATTGAGGAATCTAATGGGTTGAGTTTATGCCATTTGATAATTTGTTAAAGTTTTTTTTTGTTACATAGATGAATTGGTTACAATCACAATTTTTAGTAAATGCCAGCATAGCTGGTAAGGTTCAAGGTTCAAACTATCAGCAAAGGCTTCCAACACACCCACCGTCTCGTTAATGGTAACCCGGCGTGAGATGGGGACCGTCGGACGCACAGGGTTCGCACCATCTTTGTCAGTCTGGTTCAACACATAGCATGAAGGGGACCGTCGGACAAGCAGGAAACAAATCATCGTCATCAGTCAGGTGCAACACATAAAGGAGTCGGATCAGGTTATTGGCTATGCATGGGCTACTGGCTATGCATGGGCACGCATGTGGTATTGGAACCTAGGTCTCCTCTCGGTAAGCGCCCCAACTTACCAATCCACTAGACCCACGGACCATAATTTGTTAAAGTTCATTGAGGAGATTTGCACATTGGTCAAGAGTATGAAACTTTTATTCGTTATAGCTCTAAATCTTATTATAATAATTTAATTTTTTAATTGGTTAAATGAGATTGAAACACACTCTACCCTTACTACATCATGACCACATGGTGGTATTGCAACAATCTTGGCCATTATTCATGTATTACTTGGCAAGATTCAAATCCCCGTGAGTGTGGTCTACCGGCAAGGATGCCACTTGCATTATCGGTGATGTGACCCGGGTTCAATCCCCATGGTGGATGTGTATAAAAAGTATTACTCAAAAAAAAAATCAAATCCTGGTCTCCCTAAAAGTTTGAATGGGGTCCTAGTCCCCTCATATTGAATGGGGTTTGAACTTTGGACCTCTCAAAGAGAGGCCAAAGCCCTTACCACTATAGTAAACTTGCACAGATTTCTATGAAGGGTCTTGGTCCACTCAATATAGTGTTAAACTTACTATAGTGGTAAGGGTTGTGGCCTCTCTTTGAGAGGTCCAAGGTTCCAACCCCACTCACCAGGACCATGTGTAAACTCATTGAAAATAATAATATAAAAATAGGAAAGCTTTCAAACTCAAATAACTTTGTTTATCTATTTTTATTTTTTGTGGCTTGAAAGTCTAAAAGTTGAATAAATACATTTGGTGGAACCAAGGTTAAGGTTTGGAAAACTGAGATCTCAAACATTTTAATGCATGTTTGTTAGGAAAGGTTGAATGACAAACTCACAACACAAAGGAGACAAAGTAAAAATAGGTGATATTAACTTAAATCTATGAGCTACTACTATGGCTAACATCTCATGACAAACTAATAGTTTTAGAACAACAAATAATAATTTTAGAACAAGCTATAGAAATCAATCTACTGAAGACATCACTCGTAAAACTAAGATTCTTTATTACCATAAGCTTATGGAGTAGTAATGATTCTATAAATGGATCCTATCTTTAAAGTGAGTATTAACAAAGAAAAATGAAATTGAAGACAATTTATTTCAAACAAAAAAATTCAAGTAAGAATTGCGAGCATGATGAGAAAAGAACTAAAAAAAAAAAACAAATTAGAGAAGACTATATCATGGGCACAAGTGGTAAGAGATCTAACAATCAAACCAAAGGAACGAAGAGATTTACTATAAAAACAAATCAGCTGCAACTATTGAAAGAAAATGACAGACAAAATAGGTCATAAACATCATCATAGGAGGAAAAGAGAATAGAGAATAAGAAAACACAACCAAATTAAGAAGGGATTTTCTTTTTGATAAACTTCATTAGAGTGAACAAACTTATGAAACATATACACAACAAAAAGTAAGGAAAGACATGAAAACTAGATCAATTCAAATCATAATGTTGAGCCGAAAAAACATGAAAACTAATCAATACAAATCATAATGTTAAACAAGAAAGACATGAGAAAGACATGAAAACTAGATCAATCCAAATCATAATGTTGAGTAGGAAAGGCATGAAAACTAGATCAATCCAAATCATAATGTTAAGCAAGAAAGACATGAAAACTATAGATAAAAATAGTGTGGTTGTGACCAACTCTTTTATGTAAACCGAAAAAAAAAAGACATGAAAAATAGATCAACCCAAATCATAATGTTGAGCAGGAAAGACATGAAAACTAGATCAACCCAAATCATAATAATATTGAAAGATATGTAAACTAGATCAACCCAAATCATAATAATGTTGAGCAGGAAAGACATGATCAATCCAAATCATAATGTTGAACAGGAAAAACATGAAAACCATAATGTTGAACAGGAAAAACATGAAAACTAGATCAATCCAAATCATAATGTTGAGGAGGAAAGACATGAAAACTAGGTCAATCCAAATCATAATATTGAGCAGGTAAAACATGAAAACTAGATCAAACCAAATCATAATCTGCAATGACAGTTTTACTTAAATGATCTTACTGCTATCATAAAAATATGTTACACCAACATTAAAAAAACATCAAAATAAACCGATTAAAAATCAAGACAGCCTACACAATCCACACTCTTACCACGACTGAACGTAAAAGAGAGAGAAGCTCATACCCGCCCAGACCCATGGAGATGGCGCCGGCGACGATTTCAGCTAGGCCAGCAGTGAGAATGATGGAGGAGGAAGCGTTAGCCCCCGACAGACCAGCCGCCAACGCAAAGGGCACCGTCAGCCCATCGGACATGCCAATTATAACGTCCCTGACAATCTCCCCTCCCGTAAAATGTTGTTCCTCATGTTGCTCGTACTGCAGCAGGCTCTGTTTTTCATCCCCTACCGTATTCGTGGCCACTCCTTCTCCCCCTCCTATTGCTATTCCTATTTCCGCCATGGCTGAAGAGGCAACTACAACTACATCACACCCATGCTATTGCTTTTGAAGTCTCAGGGAATGGATAGGAGAGTCTGCCACGGAAGTACGGGTTCTCCGAGGCTGCCACGTAGGACACGTGGTTTGATGTAACGGATTCAGGTCACCCTTTCACCCTTCCCGGCGTGTGTTGCGCACACGCAAATTCCGATGGTCGCAGTGGCCCACTTTACTCGGGGGCCATAGAGATCATAGACCATCGCCAGCGTGTGTAGGGCACGCGCAAATTTTTGTGGTGACAAGTGGCCCATTTTACTTGGATGGCTCATAGGAATCTTTAAGACAGTTTTTATACAAGATATTATTTATTTATTATATGATTATCAGTAACCTAATTATCTTTTTATTATAAGATTATTAGTAACCTAAATATAGTATATAATCTTATCACAAGTAAAGATTCCAGCTTTAAACAAACCTCTCCAATTTTAGGGTTTGAAATTTTTTACATTTAATCATTAGCTCTAATGGGTGGGAAACTTTTTACTCGTAATGTTTAGGTTTGAAAATTTTTATTAGTCATGCTTTTTTATTTTTGGTAAGGTAGAGAGCTAAATTTAGTAATAAGGGATATTTGACAAGTGTATAAGGATTTGAACTGAAGACCTTGTAGTACATATATAATCCAAAGGTACAATAATTTAGTTGATTTGTTCCTTGTAAAGTAACAATTGAGAGGCTAGTAAGTTGCAAGCTTATTGCAATAGTAAAGGCTTTAATCTCTCTTTAAAAATTTAAAGGTTCAAACCCCAACGAAGACCCCTCATAAGAACTTGTATAAACTCATTTAAAATACTATTGAAAGGTTAATTGTGCAAGGCATTGCCCTAAAGTGCCAGGGAAAAAGAATGTAGATAGGGATTACAAAGACATATTAGGAGTTTATCATTTAAATTTGTGTTGGGATTTTTAAAGTTTTATTTTTCGTTGTTAATAGCTAATAAATAGCTAAAAGAAATAAACCTAACAAAATGATTAACTTGGTATTATTTAAAATAATAGTCAAACATATTTAAAAGAAATATTTGGTATTATTTAAATAATATAAATGTTGTATATATTAATTTAAAAACCGTGGTGTGGGTGAGTGTGTGAGAGTGAGTGTGTTCAATATAATATATATAAAAAATTAAGTTTTATTTTACTGTTTTTTTGAATGTCAATAATATTGGTGCCATCATTGGCTCATTAGATTAGATGAAGGGCCCGACAAATACTTGGTTGCAATCTCGTTGGAGTAGATGAAGGGTCGGACAAACACTTGGTTGCTACCTCGTTGGAGTAGATGAAGGGTCCCATAAACACTTGGTTGCTACCATCCAGCCAACCAATAAACACTTGGCCGCTACCATCTAACTTTTTTTTTTTTTTTTTTTATATTAGGGGAATTGGCAACATCCTTTCATCTCTAACAACTGGGCACGTATTTGGCAGCTACCATCCAACCTATCTTTTTAGTAAGTTGTAGGTTGAACTTTGGACCTCCCTAAAGAGAGGCCAAAGCCCTAACCACTACGATATCCTTTTGGACTTTTTTGAGTTTTATAAAGGTTTTTATATAAGGGTTTTTATGTGGGGATAGAATTTAAGTTTATACGGGTTTTAATGAAGAATCCTAGTCCCTTCTTACCAGGATTTGAACTTGAGTCTCCTACATAAAAACCCAAAAACTTACCACTACATAAGTTAGTTTTATTTTTATTGAGTCTCCTGCATTGAATGGTGTATTGATTTCTCCTGCATTGAAATGTGTATTGATTTCTCTATGCATCAAATATATATATTAGTTTTATTTTTATTGAGTCTCGTGCATTGAATGGTGTATTGATTTCTCTATTAGTTTTATTTTTATTGAATCTCTTCATTGAATAGTGTATTGATTTTTCTATGCATCAAATATAATATTGAAAACAATTTACTTAATAAAATGATTAGATTGATATCATTTAAATTAACATTGAAAATTTAAAGTTACAAGCTTATTGCAGTAGTAAGGGCTTTGGCCTCGTTTTTGAGAAGTTCAAGGTTCACACTCCACTCAAAATGAGAAAACCAAAACTCCTCATAAAACCCGTGTAAATTCATTACAAAAATAACATTAAATATTTCAAAATATATAAAGTTTTTAATATTACTCAAAATAACCACAAATATATAAATAAATAAATGTTGTCTTAATTATAATAAATAAATAATTAATTTGATTAACTTAATATTACTTAAAATTATTAAACATTTAATGTGATATCTATATAATATAAATTATAGCCTAGGTGTTGTAAGTGAGTTGGAGAGGAGAGGGCAATCCTCCAAGGGAGGTCCCAGGTTCGAATCTCCACCCTATTGAAAAGTTGAATTGGATACCCAAAATCCAATTGATAATGTTGGCGTGGGCAGAGTCGGGCACAAATCCCTAATGGCTTTGACGGTGTAGAACCCCCTGGTCGCGATCTTTCAAACCAAAACAGTCCGCAAGAGGTTTTTCGCTATATATATATATATATATATATATTTATTTATTATTATAATATTATATTATATTATTTTTAAATGTATTTTGTTTTTTAAAAGATAATTATATACATCTTAATCAAACCTCACTATCTAATATTGCATCAAGCCATATAATAATGATGTTATAATCAATAATTACATTTTTTAGATATAAAAAATACATTTTAAAATAATTCCATTATATTGTAATTTAAAAAGAGTTGGTGGCATGACCTAATGCCGCCAATCGCTTGTGAAGTATACATGGCGCCAGTATATACTCATTTACAAGTAGAAAGTCCATCTCTAAATGTTTGAAAAGGCTGATTAATATTAATAAATATATATTAAGACATTATATAGGCAAACTACTGTATTTAATATGTACATAGTTGTAACTGATAGCCTCCTTTAGCCTTTTAAAAATTGCCACGTTGGGGTCTTAACTTGCAAAATCGAATATTCCTAGGGCAGCGAAGGTGAGATTTTTCGCTTAACCTGGGGAAGGGCAAGATTCCGCGTCTTTCTAAGGGAGGTGGATCACCCAAATGCACGTCGTTTTGCAAGACCGCACTCTATATGGAGATGGAATTGTTTTAATATATATATATATATATATATATATATATATATATATATATATATATTAATTAAATTATTTTTATTTTAGTGATGATTTTTTCGACAGTTAAACTTAATAATAGAGGACTAGCACAGTACTGCATATACTTTGATTTGAACTTTGGATTTCTTAAAGAAAAACAAAACCTTACACTATGCTTCAAAAAATATATTAAAAAATAATAAAATAAATTTAATATAATAATTATATATAACACGTTATAATAAGAAAATATTAACAGCCGTACAATATATTTGATGATCAAAAAATAAAATGTAAAAAAATAATAAAAAATTTGAGAAATATATATATTTTTTATATAAGTTAAAATAAAAAAATAATTTTTTTTATTGTGGTTTGAATTTAGGTTTTCCAAAGAGAATCCAAAGTTTTAATCACTATAATATCCTTAAAAAAATTATAAATACAATGAGGGTTTGTTAGGTTTAGATTATTTTAGAGAGGAAAACAAATGTGAGAAAGGTTCGAAATGTACAAAGGAACTAAGTTTTTTTTGTTTAAATTAAGGTTTGAATTGTATGTTATTAGTTGTACTTAATTTTAAAATAATTTAAAGGTTTATGTTAAATTTTTTTATAAAATTGAAACTTTGTGATGCGAAGGGGACACAAAAAAAATTCTTGTGGGTTCCTTTTAGATAGTGGTATACCCAAATGTGACAGTATTGTTGGCCACTTAAGAGCGATTCCTAAGGTTTCTTTCTAACTTAAAAGTTTATTCGCCTTTGTAAGGCAAGTGGAAAAGTTGAGCCTGACCTCGTTCAACGAGAGGTCCACGATTCGAACCTTTGCGATGCGAAGGGGGACACAAAAAAAATCTCTTGCGACTTCCCTCTAGATAGTGGTATAACCGAATGTGACGACATTACTAGCCACCTAAGAGTGGCTCTTGAGGTTTCTTTCTAACCTAAAAGTGTGTTCACCTTTGTAGCGCAAGTGAAGAAGGCAAGCCTAGCCTCATTGAATAGGAGGTCCATGGTTCGAACCTTTGTGATGCAAAGGGAGACACAAAAAAATCTCTTGTGGCTTCCCTCTAGATAGTGATATACCTGGATGTAACGACACTGTCGCCTAAGAGCGGTTCTCAAGGTTTTCTCTCTACCCTAAGATTTTTAGTCCGCCTTTGTAGCACAAGTGGAGAAGGTGAGCCTGACCCCATTGAACGAGAGGTCCACGGTTCAAACCTTTACGATGCGAAGGGAGACACAAAAAATCTCTTGTGGATTCCCTTTAGACTGTGGTATACTCAAATGGGATGGTATTTCTGACCACCTAAGAGCGGCTCTTGAGGTTTATTTCTAACCTAAATTTTTTGTTCGCCTTTGTAGCGCAAGTGGAGAAGGTGAGTCTGGCCCCGTTGAACGGGAAGTCCACAATTCAAACCTCTCTAATGCGAAGGGGGACACAAAAATATCTCGTATGGCTTCCTTCTAGATAGTGGTATACTCAGATGGGATGGTATTGCCGACCACCTAAGAGAAACTCTCGAGGTTTCTTTCTGACCTAAAATATTTTTGTTCACCTTTGTAGCGCAATTGGAGAAGGTGAGCCTGGTCCCGTTGAATGAGAGGTCCACGATTCGAACCTCTGCAATGCGAAGGGGGACACAAAAAATCTCTTGTGGCTTCCCTCTAGATAGTGGTATACCCGGATGGGACGATATTGTTGGACACCTAAGAGCGGCTCTCGAGGTTTCTTTCTAACCTAAAAGTTTTATCCGCCTTTGTAGTGCAAGTGGAAAAGGTGAGCCTGGCCCCGTTGAATGAGAGGTCTATGGTTCGAACCTTTGTGATGCGAAGGAGGACACAAAAAATATCCTGTGGCTTCCCTCTAGATAGTGGTATACTTGAATGGGACGACACTGTCGGCCACCTAAGAGCAACTATGGAGGTTTCTTTTTAGCCTAAAATGTCTATCCACCTTTGTAGTGCAAGTGGAGAAGGCGGGCATAGCTCGACAAGAGGTCCACAAATTGAACCTCTGCGATGCAAAGAGGGATAAAAAAATATCTTGTGGCTTGCCTCTAGATAGTGGTATACTTGGATGGGAAGGCATTGTCGACCACCTAAGAGCGGCTCTCAAGGTTTCTTTCTAACCTAAAAAAAATTGTGTGACCAACTCTTCTATGTAATCAAAAAAAGAAAAATTTCTAAAACATGAATATCATTTTTTTAAATATTTTTAGAAAGATTTGTAATGTATTTTTTTTTTGTAAAAAGAGTAATTATAATATATTGATCACCAAATCATATCACATCTTTGGCCTTTCTAAATTATTGGGTTTTTCACCCATGTTTTGACATTGGATATGCTAATTTTATTTATCTCAACCATTGTACTAAGAATCAAAATCCTTATCAATAAAAAAATGTCACAAAAACTAAATCTCTATATATTACCATAAAATTTATCATCAATATATTGAATATGTAGAAGATCTTCCCTTATTTTATGTGTCCATCGTTTAAAAGAATGCTCATAGCAAACGAGGTTTCCCTTGTCCAAAGCCCAATTTGCCATACCATTAGCTACCTTATTCCGCTCTCTTGGTAAATGGGTGTATATCACCTCTGTAAAATTGCTTTGTATCCGTTTGACTTTCTCTACAATCTTTTGAATTTTTTAACTAGCATTCCTACAAAAATTTGAGTTAAAACCCAAATTTTAATAAGGGCTCCTAGTCCCCTCGTACAAGGGTTTGAATTTGAGTCTTCTTAAGGAAAACCCAAGGACTTACCACTATGGTATCCCTAACAAGTCTTACTTTTTTTAATAATTAATAACTATAGTTTTTTAAATTGAAGATGTTACATATATGAAAGTTAAGACCATGATGTTTGAACCTTTAAATTAATAACTATAGTTTTCTTTTGTTTTCTTTGGGTAGTGTGATACCTCTATGACGACATGTATTGACTAAGCAATCCATCCCATCCATGACCCCTCTTAAGGCCGAGATCTACGCTTATCAACAGGGGATTAACACACAACCATATACACGTAGTTGTCGGACCTTGGACCTCTACAAATTAATAACTATAGCTGAGAGTAAGAGATTTAATTTCTTAATGGTTTTTAAAAATGTGTTTAAATTAATATTTAATATAGTTTTAAAATATTTAATACAACCTTATTATATATGTTTATGTTATAATAATGTTTATTTATTTTAATAAATTATATAGAATGAAACAGGTTCCACCTATATTAGGTTATGACCACGTAGTGGTGTTATAATAAGTTGGTTCGGTCTCATTTTAAAAAATTGAGGATAAAAGATCGTATCTTCATCAATACTATCAGATTCCTTCATATGACCACTCATTTTAAAGCTCTTCAAATTTTATATAAACTGATCCAAGAATTGCCTGAATCAAATAAACTTTCGTAGAGATATGACTTCTAAAATATGAGACGTTTTTCATAAAAAATCTACGAAATTTGTTACTATTCTTATTTTAGATAACTAACTTCAAAAGGTCGTATCTCCCTCAATACTGCTCGGATTCCTTCATATGACCACTCATTTTAAAGCTCTTTAAATATAAGACGTCTTTTCAAAAAAAATTGCCTTAATTTTGCAATTTCACACACAAATCCCCACTTTGCCAAAATCGTTGCTTTAATACCACTTGTTGCAGAACTTTATTATTATAAACATAAATCATTCACCAATATGCAAAAATATCAAATCATTCATCCACAATACATTATCTACAATAACAATCCACAAATGAGAGAGAGAAATAATACCCTTAAGGTAGGGAAACACCAATAATAATCCTTAAAGAAGGAATAACTCCACAAGATCTCCCAAGGTGAGAGGCCACTTCATAGGCATAGACGATTACATAAGATTATTCTACAATGATGATTATAATGACAAATATCTCTTCTTTATATATCCATATTCTTATTCTACTTTGGGGAGCCTACTACTAATATAATATTATATTATAATACAATCAACCTTGGGTTATGTATGGCCAATGCCAATATTTATACAATATAATAATATATCCCCAAATATCTATTCCTAGGTACCCTACCATTCCACCCTCCTTACAAATGTTTTATCCTTGAAACATATGAAGAAACATGATAATATGATTTGTTAAGCAATGTTAGCAACTGGTACCAATATCGATCATCCATCCATCCAAGTGAAACACATTGATGTTGGTATGCCATTTTGTTACTTGAGTATCCAAATCTTCTTTGTTGGCTCCACGCTTCTGCTGTTGTATTTTGATAACTTGAATGATGGGTCCACTTGTTCCTTGATGCTAATGAACCACTCTGAAAACCACGATCACTATGCTTTCTTTGCCAAATACTGCCATAGTTGGTGCCCTTCCGATTCAATGTAGAACCATAATATTGTTGCCTTGAACCATGCCCCCAAGATTGTTGCCGCTCATGGTGGTGTGGATGGTGATATGGTGCAACCTTAACTTGATGTTCTACCTTCTTTGACTTCTCAATATTTGGCTCCATTATTTTAAATTCCTCTACACATTGTTTTTTCATATTCTCTTTGTTTGGTGTGTCCTTGTGCTCTTCTATCAAAGCTTCCTTAAAATATGTTACTGTTATTTCCACTAAATCAGTTGCTGCTACTTCTTCCATGCTACTGTCTTCTTGGATTCTGTTTCAGGTTCTTCAATTTGTTTCTCTACAATCACTTCTTGATTTTCCTTGGATCTTTGCTTCTTAAGTTGGGAAATATCCTACAATGTTATCTTCTTTTTCCTGTACCATAACTTCATAAACTTCTTTTGAACATTAATGTTAACAGTACCCAAAGAATCTAACCAATGATAACCAAGAATAATATCATTATCATCCATATCAATAGCATAGAAATCTAAATGTAAAACATATTTATCCATGGCGACCTTCAAATCTTCAAAAATCTGAACATGCTCATCCTCTAGCTGTATGTCCTTAGCTTTTGTTGCTTGAACTTGCAACTTCTTAGCCAAAGAAATATTAATAAAATTATATCTGCTACCAGGGTCAATGGAAATAATAACTTGTTCCTTTTGAATGCTTCCATGAACCTGTAAAATAGAACTTCCTACTGAATTTAAACTTTTTTTATTCTTCTCTTGCTTTTGTAAATCCAACGATGTACCTTCTATATTCCTCTCATTATCTTCCCCGACCTTTTCCTCTTTCTCCTTGAGTAATTTTATTTATTTTTCATAGTCTTCATTATGTTTCCTGAAAACTTCCCAATCTCCTTTTATTTCATTCCGCTCATTTTGAATTCCCTGTAGTTTCTTTTTAAGGTATTTTATGAAATCGCACATGTTATCTATCTTTTTCTCCTTTAATTCAAGTTTTCTCTTACAAATATCTAACTTTCTTTGTAATTGAATAGGTACCCATGTGCTCAAGAATGTTGGTTCAATTTTATCCCAAGTACGCAAGAATTTAAACTCTTTTATCCATTGTAAAGCTTTCCCCATAAACAAAGTATGACAACCATATTGTAACCTTTTTTCACTAACTTGAGATTTTACTATTTTCAACCACTCTCTCACATCAATATCATTTTCTCCATTAAACTTTTCCACTCTCACATCAATATCATTTTCTCCATTAAACTTTTCCAATGACATAGTTGATGCCCTAATGCAACTAGGGTTTTTTGACAATATATATCATGCCCTAATGCAAACTAGGGTTTTATGAAAATAAATATCTTCCCATTGATTTGAAGCTAAAAATCCACATAGACAACTAGACCTTTTCCAATGACATAGTTGATGCCCTAATGCAACTAGGGTTTTTTGACAATATATATCATGCCCTAATGCAAACTAAGGTTTTATGGAAATAAATATATTTCCATTGATTTGAAGTTAAAAATCCACATAGACAACTAGATCTGCAATTTTTCTTTCGAACAAAATAAAGTGCAACTGATTTGCTTACCCGAACTAAACAAATTTCGTCTTTTGAAAAAACTATGAATTGAAAATTTGTCACTGCCCTTGTTCCAGACGACTAACTTCAGAAGGTCGTATCTCCATTAATACTACTCATATTCCTTCATATAACCACTCATTTTAAAGCTCTTCAAATTCTACACAAACTGATCTAAGAATTGCCTGAATCAGATAATATTTCATAGAGATATGGCTTCTTAAAGATGAGACGTTTTTACATAATTTTTTTTTGCAAAATTTGTTACTATCCTTATTTTGGATGACTAACTTAAAAAGGTTGTATCTCCCTCAATACTGCTCGGATTCCTTCATATGACCACTCATTTTAAAGCTCTTCAAATTCTGCACAATATGATCAA
Organism: Wollemia nobilis; assembly: GCA_028583015.1. Classification (NCBI taxonomy): domain Eukaryota; kingdom Viridiplantae; phylum Streptophyta; class Pinopsida; order Araucariales; family Araucariaceae; genus Wollemia; species Wollemia nobilis. Next base: position 3,809,630 of record JAQPPZ010016862.1, read on the forward strand.
AGAATAGCCTGAATCAGATAAACTTGCACAAAGATATGGCTCCTGAAAGATAAGACGTCTTTCCAAAAAAAATTGCCTTAATTTTGCAATTTCATAGAAAAATCTCCACTTTGCCAAAATCGTTGCTCTAATACCACTTGTTGCTGAACTTTATTATTATAAACATAAATTATTCACCAATATGCAGAAATATCAAATCATTCATCCACAATACATTATCTACAATTACAATCCACAAATGAGAGAGAGATAGATAATACCCTTAAGGTAGGGAAACACTAATAATAATCCTTAAGGAAGGAATAACTCCACAAGATCTCCCAAGGTGAGAGGCCACTTCGTAGGTATAGACGACTACATAAGATTATTCTACAATGATGATTACAATGACAAATATCTCTTCTTTATATATCCATATTCTTATTCTACTTTGGGGAGCCTACTACTAATATAATAATATATTATAATATAATATAATAATATAATACAATCAACCTTGGGTTATGTATGGCCCATGCAAACCCTTATACAATACAATAATGTATCTCCAAATATCTATTCCTAGGTACCCTACCATCTAATTAGTTGAGCTAATGCTATTTGATACATTGTTAAGGTTCATCTAGAAGATTTGAACATTGGTTAAAGGTATGAAACTTTTATTTGTTTGTTTTTTTGGTTACATAAGAGAGTTGGTCACAACCACACTATTTTAGTAACTGACAAGTACAGGGTTCAAACCATAGGGGCTGCTCTCACCAAACCTATTCCACCTTGTTATTGTTGACACAGTGTGGAGGGGATCACTGGCCGCTCGAGATTCATACTATCATCGTCGATCTGGTGCACACTACTACCTTTGTAAACAGGTTGACTACCCTCGATATTTGAACCTGGGTGTCTTATTGGTAAGTGCCTAGCTAGACAAGCACTTACCAATCCACCTAGCCCTCGGGGGCTATCATAATAATATTTTTTAAAATTGGTTATATGGTATTGAAATGAGCCTCTTTTGTATTGCGTCATGACCGCATGGTGGTATTACATCAAGCTTGACAATTATTCATATATCACTTGACAAGATTCGAACCATGGTCTCCTCCTTAAAAGTTGAGGAATCTAAACGGTTGAGCTAATGCCATAATTAAATATTATTTAAATTAAAATATTAATTATGGTTTTAATAATATAAAATAGTTTTAACTTTAATAATACAAAACCAAGAAAGTCTTTGAACCCAAATACCTTATTTTTTTCTTCTCTTGTCATTTTTATTTTGTGGTCCAAAAGTCTAAAAGTCCAATAAATATATTGGGTGGGTTAAAGGCTAGGGCTTGAAAATTTAGATTCCTAGTGCATGTTTGTTAGGAAAGGTTGAATCAAATAATAGGAAATCCACAACATAAAGGAGATAAAGTGAAAGTAGGTGAGATTAACTTGAATCTATGAGTTGATAGTATGTCTATCCCATATTATGACAAACTAACAGTTGTAGAATAATGCATAGGGTCCTTACAACATGAGATGTTGAAATTTACCTTAATCATAAGGGAACAACAAAGCCTCATCATGGAACAACAAAAAATAATTTTGGAACAAGCTATTCAAATCAATCTATTGGAGACATCATTGATGGAACTGAAATCCTTCACTACCATAGACATGTGCAATATGAATGGATCTCATCTTCAAACTAAGTTGCATAAATAACAAAAAAAAGAAAAGAAAAATGAAGACAATTTATTACAAATAAAAGAAACTTAGGCAACAATTGCAAACATGATAACAAAAAACAAGAACTACAAAACAAATTAGAGGAGACTAGATCATGGGCATCTGGTAAGAGATCCAACAATCAAGTCAAAGGAACAAATATATTTAATAGAGAAACAAATCAGAATACAACTACTAGAAAAAATAAAATATAAAATAGAGCAATAAACATTATTATTAAGAAAATAAATGTGCATGGAGAATAAGAAAACATAGCCAACATAACAAGGGATTTTTTTTAATAAATTTTATTGGACTGGGTAAATTCATCAAGCATGAAGATTGGGAAAAGTAAGGGAATACATGAGAGCTAGACTAATCAGAGTCATAATGTTTAGTGTAGGAGATAAAATATGGGTGTTTGAAATAAAGGATTGCTATGGGGATCACATTTTTACTTGGATGATGATCTTCTTCCTATGCAATAAGGAGAGAAGAGGGTAGAATGAGAAAAGGTAAAAATAACAATGAGTAAAGGTAAAGAGGCATGGTTAAAAAAATTGGAAAGCAGACTCGTACAAGATGAGAAAGAAGACCAAAATAAACAATATATATATAGATAAAAATCACAAATATTGACAAATTGATTGACATTGCACCTTATTATTTTACTTCATAATAATCAAAGTTTTATAAGAAACATGACTTAGATCATAAGGATCCATATGACATTGACAAAAGACATCACAAAATATAATAAGCTTGGAGAGGTGGTTTTAGTGGGTTACTTTGATGCCAGGATAAAAAAAAAAAAAGACAAACAAGCTCTTTAAAAATCAACAATGAAAACATAGACAATATCCATTATGGCTAGAAGAAGAGGTAGATCATAATTGATTAAGGTATTCATATAACAATCAAGAATCCATTCCAAATTATGAAAAACTTTTAAAACTATCAAACATAGAATAATTAAGCATCTATAATATCTATAATAACATAAACATGTGACAAAAATCTAAAAAATATACTTATAAAATATATAACAAACAAAATGTAATTAAAACGTATATATAAATTGCTTGTATAAGTCTAAATCAAACCTCACTACCTAATATTAAATCAAACCATATAATAATATTACATCAACATCTTAATAATTACATTTTCAATATTAAAAAACATATTTTAAAAATGATTCAATTATTTTTAATTTAAAAAGAGTTGGTGGCATGACCAACTTGCCCCAACATTTTTGGAGTATTTACTCATTTACGAGTAGAAAGTCCATCTGTCAATGTTTTGAAAGAGCTGATTAATATTAGAAATATGTATTAAGACATTATAGTGTATTTAATATGTATATAGTTGTAAATGATAGTCTCTTTCCCCTTATAAAAATTGAAACGTTGGGGTTTGAACTTGCAAAATCGAATATTCCTATGCCAGCGAAGGTGAGTTTTTCGCTTAACCTGTGGGAAAGGGAAGATTCCGCGTCTTCCTATATAATCCAAACGCACGTCTTTTTTTAAGACCGCATAGTATATGAAGGAGATGGAAGATTCTTTTAACTCTTAATATATATATATATATATATAATCTTTTAACTTAAGGTGTGCTGCATTCTACTGCTTGTTTATTTATTTTAAAATAGTTTTTGAGTGTGAAAATGGGAACTACGTGAGGATCCTCTCGAAAATATTATTACATTGGAAAAGAGTAAAATAAAATAAAATGGTTTTTAAAAATGCATATAAATTAACATTTAATACAAATATAAAGGTTACAAAAATTTAATAAAATCTTATTATATGTGTTTTATATTATAATAATGTTTTATTTTTATTTTAATAAATTATATAGAATTTAAGCAGGTCTCATTTACATCATGATCATATAGTGGTTTTACAATAATTTGGTTTGGATTTTTATTTTTAATGAATTATATATGATCTAAAAAGGCCTCACCTGTATTACATCATGATTACGTAGTGGTCTCTGAAAATAAAAACATTAAAGAATCTAATATATTAAGCTAATGCTATTTGATAAATTGTTAACATGACCACATAGTGGTCTCCTTAAAAATTAAGGAATTCAATATATTAAGCTAATGTTATTTGATAAATTGTTAACATGACCACATAGTGGTCTCCCTAAAAAAACATTAAAGAATCTAATATATTAAACTAATACTATTTGATAAATTGTTAACATGACCACATAGTGGTCTCCTTAAAAATTAAGGAATCTAATATATTAAGTTAATGTTATTTGATAAATTGTTAACATGACCATATAGTGGTCTCCTTAAAAATTAAGGAATCTAATATATTAAGCTAATGCTATTTGATAAATTGTTAGCATGACTACATAGTGGTTTCCTTAAAAATTAAGGAATCTAATATATTAAGCTAATGGTATTTGATAAATTGTTAACATGAATACGTGTGAGTGTGGTCTACTAGCATCACTTGCATTATCGGTGATGTGACCCAGGTTCAATCCCCACGACGGTTGTGTATAAGAAATATTACTTAAAAAAAAAATTGTTAACATGACCACATAATGGTTTTCCTAAAAATTAAGGACCACATAGTGGTCTCTTTAAAAATTAAAGAATCTAATATATTAAGCTAATGGTATTTGATAAACTGTTAACATGACCACATACTGGTTTCAATCTAATATATTAAACTAATGTCATTTGAGATTTGAACATTGGTTAAGAATATGAAACTTTTATTCTTTACCAATAAGTTTAAACCTCATCATGACCACTTATGGTATTACAACAAACTTGTAAATCATGCATGATCACTTGTGGTATTACAACAAACTTGTCAAACATGCATGTATTGCTCGGTAAGATTTGAACGTTGGTCACCTTCTTAAAATTTGAAGAATCTAATCGATTGAGCTACAAACATTTTGATGTCATAATAATATTTTTATTATATAAGTTTGATAGTAAATTTTATTTAAAATTTAATATTAACTATGTTTATTTAATAATTTAAAATATTTTAAACTTTAATAATACAAAAAAAAGCCTTCAAACCCAAATACTTTTTTTTTCTCTTGTTATTTTTATAGTTGGAAAGTCTAAAAGATAAATAAATACATTTGGTGGAGCAAAGACCAGGGCTTGAAAAACTAAGATCCTAAACATTCTAGTGCATGTTTGTTAGGAAAAATTGAATCAACTAATAACAAATCCACAACACAAAGGAGACAAAGAGACAATAGGTGAGATTGACTCTATCAACTGATACCATAGCTAGCCCATCTCATGACAAACTAATAATTTTAGAAGAATGCATAGAGTCCTTACAACATGAGATGTTGGAATTGATTGAAGTCATGAGGGAACATCAATGCCTCATCATGGAACAACAAAAAATAATTTTATATCAAGCTATTCAAATCAAATTTTTGGAAGCATCACTGGTGGAACTGAAATCCTCCACTACCATGGGTTTGTGTAGTAGTGATAATTCTACAAATGGATTACATCTTCAAACTGAGTTGCATATTAGCAAAGAAAAAGAAAATGAAGACAATCTATTTACAAATAAAAGAAATTTACGGAGCAATTGCAAACATGATGAAAAATAACAAGAACTGTAAAACATTTTAGAGGAGACTAGATCATAGGTACAAGTGGTAAGAGATCCAAAAATCAAGCCAAAGGAACAAAGAGATTTAATGACAAAAAAAATTAGAATGCAACTATTAGAAGAAAAAAAGACAAAATAGAACAATAAACATCATTGTTAAGGGAATAAAAAATCATGGAGAATAAGAAAACACAATCGATTTAGAAATGGATTTTCTTTTTGATAAACTTCATTAGAGTGAACATAGTCATCAAGCATGTAGACTAGGAAAAGTAAGGGAGGACATGATAGCTAGACCAATACGAGCTATAATGTTCAATGTATGAGATAAAATGCAGGTTCTTTGAAATAGAGGATTGCTATCAAGATCACATTTTTATCTAGATGAAGATCTACTCCTATCCAATAAGAAGCGAAGAGGGTGAAATAAGAAAAGGTAAAGATAACATGGAGTGAGGGTAAAGAGGCATGGTCAAAAAATGAAAAAACATACATAATAAATGGAAAGCAACAAAATAAATGGAAAATTGGGGCCTGTTGGGAACACATAATATTGGCAAGTTAGAATTACCATGGATATCCATGGAGAAGAGGTCTTGGTCTAGGTCTCATAGCTAAAACAAATGATGTTATTATACTAATAAAAATACATGAACATGATGGATGCACGATTCTAGATTGTAAAGGATACAAAGATATGGAATGAAGCAACAAAAAATATAAAAGGACATGGAGGAGTAACAATACTCATAAAATAATCTTGGGGTAGACTCATACAAGTTGAGAAACAAGACCAAATTTAACAACATATGTGGCTTAGAATAACAAATAATGACAAAATGATTAACATTCTTACTTGTTATTTTGCTCCATAACAATCAAATTTTTATAAGAAACTTGACTTAGATAATGAGGATCCATATATGACATTGACAAAAGATATCACAAAATATAATAGGCTTAGAGAGGTGGTTTTAGTGGGTGACTTTACTGCTAGGATAAAAAATAGATAAGTAAGCTCTTTAAATATCAATGAAGGCATAGATGATAATATGCCATGGATGGAAGAAGAGGTGGATCACCATTGGTTAAGGTTCTCCAGATAACAGTCAATGACCCATCACACATTATGGAGAAGAATTTCTTAAACTGAGTAGCATAGAGGGATTGATCATTTACAATGGCATAAACATGTGACAAAAATATGAAAAATATACTTGTCAAACACATAATGGACATAGTGTAGTTGATTATGCTATTTGTTCACCAAAATTCATTTCAAGGATAAAATATCTAGAAATTGAAGTAGTTCCCATGGAGCTAGAATATAATCACAATTCAATGTACATAAAGATTAAATTCAAGAAAAATAGAAAGAAGAACATATTTAAGTATTTGAAGGAAAGACAACAAGAAACATCTCTATGACAAAGAAAAATTAGAAAACTTTTAAAACATCACTCAAGCATAGAGGAAAGAAAGAGGACAAATAGTTTTCAAACTTATACTCTTGATAGAATTAAACTAATGGATATAATTAGAGAAGCCTTAGAATCATGCAAAAAACTAAAACCAAGAAAAAGAAAACATAAAAGCTTCCCTGTAAATCCATGGTATAATGAAGAATACAAAGTTGTAAGGAGAACCTTGAAAGAACCAAGCAAAGAGAAAACAAATAGCTAGTGAAAACAAAAAAGAAAGAATAAATAAGATCAAGGCAAAAAGTGTTGATATATCTTGTAAAGCATAGCCCAAGACAATTTGAAAAGATCTACAAAAAAGCAAAAGGTACACAAAAAATAATATCACAAGCAAACAATGGTTGCAATATGCTAAACAATTATATAAGAGAAACCAAGAAAAATATACCTCTCCTATAATTAACACAACAAAGATTTTTTTTTCTCTAAAAGATGTGGAGGACATTAAGAAAATGGCAATAGGTAAAGCTCAAGATATAGATTATTTGCAAATTGAACACCTCAAGTGTGGGGTTGACATCCTAGCACCATACATCTAAAATATTTTAATGGCATCATTAAAGGAGGATTTCCATTGGAATGGATAACTAACCTAGTCATACCATTGCAAAAAAATGAACACAAAAAATCCTTCAAATCACCACACCATCATGATTAGCCCTCTTTTTCCAAAAAAAATTGGTAGCATAGTAGAAAGCAAAACTAGTTAGTGGGAAAAAATTCAAGTAGAGAGGGCAATAGGGTAGGTAGGATTTAGACCAAAGTAATCAACAATATATCACTGCATTACTTTAAGGTACGTAATAGAGAGGATATGGAAATAAAAAGAAGTTTATTTTTTTTTTGTGGACTTTAAAAAGGATTTTGACATAGTACCTAGACATAAATTATGGAAAAAATGGATGAAATTTGCGTATTAACCAACTATAGAGCAATTATACACAAAATTATGAGTAGGTGGTGGAAAAAATCAGAATTCCAAAAGGACTATAAGAGTGTTTTATGAGTGATATCGAGATGAAATAAGTTTGTCCATTGTCACCTACTTAATTTGGCCTTTACATTGACAAGTTGGAGGAATGGGTAGAAAGGATGGAAGGAGAGGGAATACAATTGGCTAATTATGTAGTGAAACTTCTCTATTCCAATGACCTCATCTTGATTGGCAAAACACTTGAAATATTAAAAGAACATATAAAGGCTTTAAAGTATTTTTATAAAGAAGTTGCAATGCAGGTGAACACTAGCTAGACTAAAATTATGGTCTTCTCTACTTGAAGAGAGCAAAAGTAGACATATTTTATTTGAAGGAAATCCTTTAGAGGTAGTAATAGAATACATATACCTTGGGTTAAATTTTCAAAGCAAACTCAATTGGGGAATATGCAAGTTGAAACAAATACAATCAGGATGGAGGGCACTCTACTCATTGCTAAATAGGGGGAAAAAGTAGAGTTGTAGGATTGGAAAACCAAGAGTCCTTTTTAATTTATTAGTTATTCTAATGGTGCTATATGGGTGTGAGGTGTGGGCTAGCAATATATAAAGTCTTAAATGGAGATAAATGGAGAGAATTCAAAAGCCATTGATTACAAATAATTTTAAAATTAAAGCATTAGTCCCATATGAGATTTTACTTATTAAAACAAGGATTTTTCCACTAGAAGAAGAAGCTATGATAAGGCTATTGGGGTACCTAAAAAATAGAAATAATGGAAGATAATAGGTTGTCAAAATAGGTAATCAAAGAAACATTGAATAAAAGAAAAGATACATGGATGAAATAAAACAACAAATGGATGGAAAAATGGAGCATTAAATTTTTATGAGGTCCCAAACTCCAACAAAGAAATCAAATAGTATGTGAGAAAAATTATACTTGTCACATGGACTAAAAATTTAATAAGGATAAAACATTTATACATCAACGAGTTCAACCCAAACTGTGAATAAAACCAAAATAAGTATGTATATACAAATATCAATAATTCTTATAGCCCAACTAATATCTAGTTCACACTATATCAACTAAGATTCCTATATGTTTCTAAAGAACAAAATACTTCAAGCAATAATACTGTTAAAAGATCAAATAACAACTATCAAGATGAATATCCATATACTTTAGAACCAAAGAACCATCCTTTGTGTTTAGTTTGTAGTGATCACCACAACGTAGATACTTGCATCATGTACCAACACCATGCACAATTGGCCACTGAAAAGTTGAAAAATCTCAAAAAGACCAAGTCAATATGATGTGGAAGCCTGAGCAAATCATGCTCACCCAAGATCCTTTGGAAGAGGAATATATTTATATGTTGACAAGGTTTGATAAAAATCAAATTCAAGTGGATCCCTTCAAGATCCCATCTTAGTCATAAAATCCCAAAAGAGCAAAATGTGCCCAAGATTAGGAAAGTTCCAGCTTAGAAGGAATGAAAAAAAAATCAACTATGTTAGAGCTACAAAAATATCCCTCTAGCTCAAAGTAGTTAGAAAAGGCAAAATAAGTGTTTCCTAACATAAAATAGGAAGCATGGGATAAGCTTATATTTCCTTCAATCATCAAGAGATAGAGAATTGAGGCTACGAAGAAATATAGAAGAAGGTTCAATGAACCAAAAAAGAGAAATGAAAAGAAATCAACAAAATCACCCAACTTTAATATAGTAGACATGCTAATGATCCCCAAACAAATAGATCTACTAAGAGCTTCACTGAAGAAGTCATTTTGGGAGATCAGCTAAGTTTAGAGTTTAATCTCACTCAAGATACAATGAGTCCAAGGGCTATGAAGAATAGATTATCCCCTTTCTACATATCTTTGAGAATGGACAAACTACTACTATTATGCCTAAAGCAGTATGCAAGGTGATGGGCATGGAGTATACTCACTCATGTCTTGGGGTCCTCCAATTAGATGACACTCCTATAAAAATAGTTGGAGTAATCAAAGATGTTCCTATGACACTCCATAGAGCACCAAAAATCATTGTGATACAAGAAATAGTTGTGGTTGAATTAGAGCTATATTTTGGTCTCTATATAAAAAAAAATCATGGTTAAATTAGGAGGCTACATGTACCTGGACTACTCTCACATGATGATTTTGCATAAAGGCAAGAAAATTAAAATCGTTCCAAAAAATCCTACCACTTATCACATTGAGAAAATAGAAGAATATGAGTACATCAACACCATCTTCGAGGAGGCTGATCCATTGGAAGATATTCTAGATGAACTAGAAATAGAATATGAATTCTCTCTAAAGAATTATACTACCTTGGTTGAGACCAGAATTGGCACATATTGTGTCTCAAGCTCAGTGCACAAAAATATTACAATAGTTTCAAATCAAGAATTATGTAAGTTAGAGCTCTGGAAACTTTATTTTGATGGAGCCAAATACAAAATTGATGTTTTTTTTTGAAGAAAGTGAAAAGCTTATATTAATACAAAGAGAATATACAAGAGGGATCGAAAACATCCCAACCAAGAACTAGGAAGCAAGAAGCTAGCACAAAGGGCAAGAGGGCAGCACTTCCCAACACAAAGCACAAGAAGAAAACCAGGCGCGAAATCGTGACAGTCAAGGCAGTCGAAGCCACAACCGGGCAACCGATCGCGAAATCGCGACATGTCGCGAAATCGCGACAGCCAAAGCCAACAACTCCTGACCACCAACATTGTCGCGATATCGCGACGGGTTCTCCTCAGAGCAGTCATCCCTCAAAAAGGTCGCGATATCGTGACGCATTTTCCGTTTGCCCCCTTTACGCCAAAAGTGTCGCGAAATCGTGACAAGATTATCAATCTGCAACCAGTCCTCCCAAGTGTCGCGAAATCGTGACGAATTATCCTCATGATGCACAAGCTCCAAAATGGTCACGAAATCGTGACGTCTTTTCCAGAAGTCTTCAGTGCGCCAAATGTGTCGCGAAATCGTGACAGTTCTTCTATCTGGCTCCCAGGCATCAAAAACGTCGTGATATCGCGACGGATTTTCCCCTTGTCTTCGAAACACAAAAACCGTCGCGATATCGCGACTATTTTCCTCCTTGTTGCCCCTGCTCTCAAAGCGTCGCGAAATCGCGACGGGAACCTTCCAAAGGCCGTGGCAACAACAATTGTCGCGATATCGCGACGGTTTTTCCCCTTGTCTCCAAAAAACAAAAACCGTCGCGATATCGCGACTGTTTTTCTCCTTGATGCCCCTGCGCTCAACGCGTCGCGAAATCGCGACAGAAACCATCCAAAGGCCGTGGCGACAAAACTTGTCGCGATATCGCGACGGTTTTTCCCCTTGTCTCCGAAACACAAAAACCGTCGCGATATCGCGACTGTTTTCCTCCTTGATGCCCCTGCGCTCAAAGCGTCGCGAAATCGCGACGGAAACCTTCCAAAGGCCGTGGCGACAAAACTTGTCGCGATATCGCGACGATTTTTCCCCTTGTCTCCGAAACACAAAAACCGTCGCGATATCGCGACTGTTTTCCTCCTTGTTGCCCCTGCGCTCAAACTTGTCGCGATATCGCGACAGTTTTTCCTTTTGTCTCCGAAACACAAAAACCGTCGCGATATCGCGACTGTTTTCCTCCTTATTGCCCCTGCGCTCAAAGCGTCGCGAAATCGCGACAGAAACCTTCCCAAGGCCGTGGCGACAAAACCTGTCGCGATATCGCGACAGTTTCCTGCCAAGGGCCGCGACAGCAAAGCAGGTCGCGAAAACGCGACAAAAATCATCCTTAGTACAAAATTTTCTCATTGATTCAAGAATTTTGCAAGTCCCTGTCGAATCTCAGCATTTTCCACAGGCATGTCACTGTGTAGCTGAACTCCAACCTCCTTTTCCGCACCCATCTTTGCAAGGAAATCAGCCGTCGAATTTAAGTCACGACTCACATGGATAGGGATCACATCTTCTAATTCCTTCCAAAGGTCCTTGATTTGAGAGACTAAAATCTGTATCTTCCAAGCTTTCAAAGCAAAGTTCCTCAAACAATCAAGAGCGCCAACCAGAATTTGAGAATCTGTCTCAAGGAGTATCTTTCTGTATCCCTGCTTGACAGCCCAGATGGAAGCAATTTTGATAGCATAGGCTTCGGCTTCATTATTGGTGGCTCTTCCCAGACCCTGTAGTTCCCAGTAAAGCACAGTTCCAGCATGATCACGGCACACAACACCAATTCCAGCATTTCCCGGATTGCCCTTTGCAGCTCCGTCTGTGTTAATTTTAACCCGATTGCTGAGGGGGCTTCCAATTGGCTATGTTCTTTCTAACCTGTGCAATAGCTCTCTCTTCCTGAGGACCCAGCTCAGCCGTAATTTCCTCATCAGCATATATGGCAACCGTCTCTGTGACTTTGCTCCAGATAACCTGCCATATTCCATCAAGCGAGGAGAAGGTCTCTCTAAAGATTCGAGCGTTTCTTTCCAGCCACACTTGCCACCAGATGAAGGAAAGACCAAGATCCCACCCCAGACGGAGGGCTTTAGATTTAAATCTGCCTTTCTTCCATCTTTGCCAGATATTGTTCCGAGTCAGAGCACCATTACTCTGGAGTTTAAAAAAGGAAAACCACCGATTCCAAATCTGACCTGTGAAAGAGCACTCAAACATCAAATGATCAGCAGTCTCCTCATTCTTATGACATAAAATACACTGAGAAGGGCCAATGATTCCTCTATTTTTGAGGAAATCGAAGGTGAGAATGCCATTGTGCATAAACTGCCAGGCAAAGAAGTTCACTTTCGGCCAGCACTTGGAATGCCAAATCTTCTTCCAATATTGAACCGAAAATGAATGCGGGGAGGCTCTGGGAGGATCTGATCATATCCAGCCTTCACAGTATAAACCCCGAGGTTCCCATGGCCCCAAGCTAACTCATCCTCTTCATCTCTGCCCGTGAGAAACCGTGTTGTCAAGATGTTGGTCAAAATGGTTGCTAGCGCCGGAGGGATTGTGACCGGCCACTCCTCCAACCGCTTAAACTTCTTGAATTTATACTCACCCAACTGGCTAGTGTTGAAATAATTCTCAATAGTGACCCATCCCTGGGATTCTATGGCTGTTTTAATTGGAAGCAATTCAGGATATTCCGCAATGATGGGTGGAAACTGGTCCCAAGAGTCAGTCCAGAAACGTGCCTTCTCCCCTCTTCCCACTTTCCAGAACAATTGGTCTTTAATAACTTGAGAACCCAACTTGAGAGCTTGCCAGACTAGGGATCCATTACCATCCAAAGGGAAGCGGCTTATTTCAGAGGGATGAACTTGGCCCAGATATTTTTTGGTTAAGATTCTCTTGAATAAAGAAGATGGCTGGGAAATCCATCTCCAATACAATTTACCAGCTAAGGCTATGTTGTTGAGTTTAGAGCTTCTCAATCCCAGCCCTCCTTTTTCTTTGGGCTGCGTAACTTTATCCCGACCAACCAAGGCCCATTTCCTCTCACCCTTTGCTCCTTCCCATAAGAATCTTCTGGCCAATTTATCCAACTCTTTCCAAATAGAAGGTGGGGCAGCCAGGATAGAGAATTTATAAATTGGCATGGCTTGGATAACTAACTGTAAGAAGGTTAATCGGCCGCCATAGCTTAACCATTTAAGAGACCAATGGTTCATTCTGTCTTTGAAGCCATCCAAAAGATCTTTCCAAATGTCAATTTTCAATTTCTTGAAGTGCAAAGGAACCCCCAAGTAGACTATAGGAAGAGAGGTTCTAGTGAAGCCCAAAATCTCCATAATTCTGTCCTGAAGCCTTTGATCAAGATTGAAAAAGACCACTTTGGATTTTTTGTCATTGATAACCTGATTGGAGGCCCTAAGGTAAACATTGAGAGAGTCTCTGATTCCCCTGGCTTCCCTGAGGTCGGCCACTCCAACCGAGGCTGTATCATCCACAAATTGCAAATGAGTCGAAATTTCTGAACCAACCTTAATACCGATTAACGAGGCCTTGAAGTCTTCTTACGAAGAAGAGTCTACCTAATCCTTCGACCAAAATAAGGAATAGATAGGGAGAGCGGGGGTCCCCTTGTCGGAGACCGCGAGAAGCTCCAAAAGGAGGCGAGGGAAGCCCCTTAATTAGAACAGAATAAGAAGGCGTGGAAACACAGCTCATAACCTAGTCTATCCAGTCCTGGGAAAAACCAAAGGCGGCCAACATTTTTGACGGGAAGCCCCACTCCACTCTATCATAAGCCTTGGACATATCCGAGTTTGATGAACATTCCTTTGTTAGCGGAGTTTTGCATTGAATGAATAGCCTCCCGGGCAAGAACCACTCCATCCAAAATCTGTCTACCCTCAACAAATCCCCCTTGTTATGAGGAGATGAGGTTATGAAGGAGAGGTTTAAGACGTTCAACTATTATCTTTGTGATAATTTTGTAAATCACATTACATAAGGCAATAGGCCTAAAATCAGAGATATGAACCCCTTCCTCCCCCTTAGGAATTAAAGTGATGAAGGTGTGATTTAGAGCCTTAAGCATTCTCTTATTGATTCTGGACTCCTCTGTAACAGCCAAAACATCTTCCTCCAAGGTATCCCAAAAGGCTTGGAAAAACTCAATAGGGAAACCGTCTGGACCGGGAGATTTGCCTGTGCTCATTCCAAAGACCACAGACCTCAATTCATCTCTATCAATGGGTCTAAGGAGAGCCAGATTTTCTTCTTGAGTGACAATAGGGGGAATAACATCAAGAACTTCATTTTGAGCCCCCACATCTTGCTCCCTATTTTCTGCAAAAAGCTTAGAGAAATAATCCACAGAGTGGGAGTGCATACCAGGAAGAGTATCAAAGGAGTATCCATTCTCATCATGTAGAGCTGCCATGTTATTCATCTGTCTTCTAGCACAGGCTGATCGATGGAAAAATTTTGTATTTCTATCTCCTTCCAATAACCAAGAATTTCTAGCCCGCTGTTTCCAGTAAATTTCCTCTTGGTTATCAATGTCCTCAACGACTTTGCGCGGGGTATCATCTTCGGTTTTAAGGCTGTTCAGTAATTATTCCTTCCCTGAATTGTTTATGTACCTCCTCCCAGCGGACCATCAAGGGGGCTCTTTGCAGCTGGAAATCCGACTTATTGGCGTGCCTCCACTGTTTCAGTTTACTTTTGACAAAATGAAGCTGTTTGTGGAATTTAAACATAGCTGTCCCAAAAGGTGGACGACCTTCATCCCACCATTGCGGAATTTTCTCATGAAGATCCTCCTTTTGTAGCCAAAAATTTTCAAATCTAAACGGTTTGTGGGTGCTGCTACTGTCCGAGTCCCACCCTCCGGCGGGATGGGGGAATGATCGAGAAGCGAGGGCCATCCAAAATCTGGAATTTAACATTCCACTTAACAAATGCCTCCTCTGAGACCAGAAAGCGATCTAACTTTACCCTCCTACAGTGTGGCTCCCTCCTCTTGTTAGTCCAAGTGAAAAAAATTCCAGGACCTTGGATATCCACTAAGTGAAAAGCCTGGACCTGGGCAATCAGAAGCCTGTCCCCTGGGTCCAAAACAGGGGTTCCACCTTCCTGATCCCGAGCTGATAATTTGGCATTAAAATCTCCAGCAATGATCCAGTCACAAACTTGTCTAGAGGACCTCATGTTGTGAACAACTTTCCATTGGAGCCTCTGGCCATCAAGGCTTTGAGCCCCATAGAAATTTGTAATTAAAACATGCTCAGCTGTGACAATATTCTTGAAGTGAGAAGTGAGAACACCCCTCCAGGCAATATGTTCTAGAGCAGTCCATTCCAGGGGGTTCCAAAGAGTGACAATCCCCCCTGAGGCACCTTGGGCAGCCACATCCATATACCCAGCGCCCCTCCAAATCCTACTAACAGTTTTACTCATAAGATCCAGCGACATTTTTGTCTCTTGGATAAGCAAAAAGTCTATTTTATACTTCCCTAAGAGTCTTTGAACAGTAGATTGATGGGTTCTACTGTTTAAACCCC
Source organism: Wollemia nobilis (assembly GCA_028583015.1). Classification (NCBI taxonomy): domain Eukaryota; kingdom Viridiplantae; phylum Streptophyta; class Pinopsida; order Araucariales; family Araucariaceae; genus Wollemia; species Wollemia nobilis. The sequence continues at coordinate 3,825,411 of JAQPPZ010016862.1, forward strand.
TAACGTTCCAAGATTGAATAATCATTGAAAACCTTGGGAGCAGTAAGAATCAATTGACCTCACCGATCCTCCATTGATCGGCTTATCTCCTTGTCTTTGTGAGCAGTTCCTTATTGGATTTTCTTCCCGCTCCTTGAGAGTTATTGTTTTTAGATCTCTTCTCCACCTGAGTGATCCCTAAAGCTGGCCTTTCTCTATTTTTATCTGCATTTCCCATAGTAACATCTTTAATAGCCGGTTGTGTTGGGGAGTGTATCACCAATGCCCCAGGGTTCTCCGGTTGCATACTCTCAGAGGGTGCAGTCACCTGATCGGCAACAGGAGTGGATGAAGGAGAATCTTGAGAGTGAGTGTTGTTAATCTCACCATTCCCATCCACTCCCTCCATGACTTGGTCTTCCAGATCCAGTAATGACTTAAAAATCTCATACCGGTTGTTTGGCTTGAGATGCATCTGCTCCTTACCATTTTTCTTTTTGTTTCTCCTTCGTTTCGGCTGTTCAAAGCCATCCTTATGAGCATCAGGACCTGGAGAAGTGTTGGAAGGTTCATTGACAGGGGTGGGCTTACCCTCTCTAGGGCGGCTTGGCATTCCAGTCGAAGCCTCCGCCTTTGTGCTCGAGGTGTTAGGACAGAACCTTGCCAAATGTCCATGCTTATGGCAAACTATGCACCTGAAAGGTAGGGCCTCATAGTCTAGCTACTTTGGATCCAGGGAACTCCTGCCAACTCAAGCTCCACCTCGGCTGATAAAGGCTGGCTAATGTCCATTTCTACACAGATTCTGGCAAAAACAGCTGTATTTCCCTCTATGGTGTCTCTAGAGACTCCAATATATCTGCCTAGGGAATTACCTATTATTTCTAGAACCTGCTCACCCCAAAACTCCATCGGGAGAGCGTACAGTCGGATCCAGACAGGAACAGCCGTGGGTTCAATGCGAGGATCAAAGCCCACTCTCCAGGGTTGAACAAATAACCCTGTTGGTCCGTGGTTTCTCTTTTATGATTCAAATGCTCTGTTTCTATCTGCTAAAGAAGAGAAACTAATAATAAAATACCCATTGCTTATTGGCCATAAAGAGTACTCACCTTGTGGCTCCCAGTTCTGTCGAACCCAGGTATGCAAAAAATTCAAGAGAAGGTCGGATGCCCATGAATTTGCGAGATCAAGTCATGGTTAGCTCGGTAGACAATTGTTTCCTCGACCAGCTTGGGTTCGATAACAATCTTAGGTGCGGAAGCGGATTGCGGGAGACATCCATTAACGCGGTGAGCATTTGGGCCATTGCCAGCATTCTTGAGTAGCGTTTGAAAAGTAGTCCTCTGAGCTTCACCAGTGGAAGACGAGGGATTTTCTTTCAACATCTCGGCATATGAACTCTTTCTCCCAGCAAGAGGGACTGGAGGAGACCCCATCGGGCCCTCCGGAGCAACGAACAAACCTTCAGAGTAATTTAAAACCAAAACGCCAAAGTCTCTGGTAAGATCTAACGGGCCAGAAACCCTCGAGCATCGCCCGACGCCAGTTCAGAGGTTTTTTCCAGGTCCCAATATATCGTCGGATTTTGTATGTTAGGGTAGCATAAATACAAAATTGATGTTAGAGCTAGAGTCTAATTGGTTTCTCCTTCAGAAGGGATAAATATTTTTTCCTATAGGCTGACATGGAGTTGCACCAACAACGTTGTTGAATACAAAGCCTTGTGTCTTGGCTTAAAGTAATTGGGAATTAAATTGCTTACAATCTATGATGAATCTGAGTTGATTCTAAATCAAGTGATAAAAAAATGCAACAACATACATCATTACTTGAAAGCATACCGCAATAGAATATGGGATTTGATGAAAATTTTTGAGACTTTGAACATAAAGGCTATTATATAAGAGCAGAATGAGTTAGTTTATGTGCTCATTACTTGAGGAGAAAATTACTTGCCTACTATGGAATATGGATCAAAGAAGAGAAAAAAAGTAAAGTTGGTGTTTAGACCATTTTTCCTAGACATATATTCTCGCAAGTCTTTGAAGATGACCATAAAATCATTGAATTTTTAATAAGAGTAGTATACTCAACCCAACAAAAGGAAGTATCATAATATGTTGATCAAAAATATTTTATTTAGCTTAAAAATAATCATATTCCCAAAGTGTTGATCACTCTAGAAAGCTTGTTCAACAATAATGATATAAAACAAGTCAAAGAATGAAGATAGAAGAACAAGCCTACAAAGAAATTGAGTTTGAATCAGGTAAAAGTCTAAAAATTGGAGTTCATTGTACTGCAAAGTAAATTGATCAATTCAAATCACTCTCCATACAATATTAAGACATAATAGCATGGATCTATGATGACCTCTGAGTCTATAATAAATATGTGATTCAACTAGCCTCTGATGTAAAGCCATTCAAACAAAAACATAGACCAGTCAATACAAAAATAGAAGTAGCCATGAAGTAGAAACTTCTCAAGCTACTAAATGCCAAAATTATCTATCCAATTAAGCATTCTACATGGGTTGCAAATTTAGTGCCCATGAGAAAGAAGAACAGAGACATTCATCTTTGCATTGATTTTAGAAACCTAAATAAGGCATCACTAAAGGATCATTATCCTTTGCCCTAGATTGATCAAATTCTACAAACAATGATAGGGCAGCAATATTATCACTCCTAGATGGCTTTTTAGGCTATAATCAGATATGGTTAAAAGATGAAAATCAACACAAAAAACAACATTCACTACCAAATGGATAACGTTTGCATATCAAAGGATGCCATTTGGACTATCAAATGTTGGAGCAACATTCCAACATGCTATGGATTTTACCTTTGGATACCTAGTCAATAAAATAATTATGATATATTTAGATGATATGACAATATTTTCACATGACAAGCATTTGCACTAGGAAAATATTCAAAAACTTTTTTAGAAGTGCAAGGAGTTTGGGATATCATTGAATCCAAAGAAATCAATATTTGTTGTTCATGAAGGTAAACTCTTGGGCCATGTAGTTTCAAAATAAGGTATGGTAATTGATCCTGAAAGAATTCAAGCCATCCTATCTCTCCCTTCCCCCTTAGACAAAAAAGCTTTGCAGTTATTCTTTGGGTAAATAAATTTTATCCAAAATTTTGTATCAAAATTTACATAAATTACTAAGCCTATGATAAAGCTTTTGAAGAAAGATGCTATATTTTAATGGACCTCAAAGAGGAGAAAAACATTTGAGTAGATCAAAGAAGTTATCACCAAATATGTAGTGTTTATCAACATAGACTTCAATAGGTATTTCATATTGTATGCCTATGGATCTGAAGATAGTTATGCTACAGTGCTAACTCAAAAATATGCCAAAGGAGATGAAAATCTAGTTTTATTTTTAAGCCAAACTTTCCATAATTACCAAATGAACTACAATTTCATAGAAAAGCAAGTATTTGTAGTCTTGAAGTCTCTAAATAAGTTTAGGCACTAGTTGTCACAAAATAAGACCAAAGTTTATGTGGTCCATGCAGATGTCAAAAACTTTATCATATAAGGAGATTTGGGTGATAATGAGTTGGATGGATACTAATATTCAAGAGTATGACATAGCGATATTGGAATATATTATATTATTTGGTACATGCTAATGTACCACCATGGGTACATGTTTAGATTAGGAGTTTGTCTTATATTAGAGTTTGAGTATTTACTTAATGTAATGTAATAAATGCACAAGTGTTAGAATGTGCAAAGTACTTGATGATGTAAATGTGCATGTTGTCCATGTGCACATGAGTCCATAGAATAGGAAGGTGAAGAGTCATAGGAAGATGGAAGGTCAAGAGTCACCTCTCAATATATATATATATATGCTTTTGTATGGACACAAACGAGGGAGAGAGAGATACAATTTTGGGGTGCATAAGGTAGAGTAGTAGTAGTTGATATGATAGATACAATGTAGAGCATGTATGAAATATGGAGAGTTTGAGACCTCCATTTTATAGCAATATACTATTTTCATGAGCTTTCATTAATGGCTTATTTATGAGTAGTTGCAGAAGTTTCTCATGATATTTACATGCTTAGTATATTACCTTTTTCATATATTTAATATTGCATGCTCATTTTATACCTTGTGGTAGTTATTTCATTAAATATACAACATCAAAAGCTAATAGTGGTATCAGAGCCACAAGGAAGATTGATAGGAGATAGGGAGAGCCACAAGAAGATTGAGAGGAGATAAGAAGATTTCATTTCCAAAAATTTTGAAATTGCTTTTTGGCTAGAGTCTTTCCATAGGGTTGCAGGAAAACTCGTGAAGACTAGGACTCAACATAGATTTTTTCCACTAGATTGAAGGATAACTAGTTATGCTTATTGATTTATAGATATCTAGAGATTTGCATGTATTTGCTTGCTACTATCTAAGTTTTTTGTTACAAAAAATTAATTCTCAAAAGTTGAGAAGCTTCCTACAATAGCTAGGAAGAATATCTTCTTTGGAATTGATCTAGTACTTGAAGCAACAAGTAGAAGATTGAATATTGAGAACCAAGAAGGAGGTCCTCATAGAAGTTAGAAGATTGAAGACTCTAGATTGAATAAAGAAGAAATCAACTTTATTGAAGATTGAGAAGGAGAAGACCCAAGAAAGAGGTCCCATTGAAGAACTTCTAGATTTGGAAGAAAGAAGACTGAAGATTGAAGATAGAGAAGGACTAAGAAAAGTCCTATTGAATATTTGAGAAGTTGCAAAATTTGAAGACCCAAAAGAAGAGGTCTCAAGAAAATTTGGAAGGAGAAAGAAGAAGGCTAGAGAAGCCTTATTGAAGAAATTGAAGAAGTGGCCATTGGAGGATATTTGAAGAAAGCTCAAGGGAGAAGATTGCAAGAAGGAGTAGCTCTTGAAAAGAAGAATTTGGGATAATTTTCACCATCCGACAACAATCCCAAAAGGAAGAAGGATTTGGCAAGAAGTTTTCCAAATTTTGGAAGAGATTTTTGAAGACCTCAAGATATTTATATTCTTGATAAGGAGACCAACAAAGAGGTCCAATTTGAAGTCAAAATTCGACAAGGAGATATTGGAGGAGAAAGAAGCTAGAAGAGGCCACCAGATTTGAGAGTTTTGAGGACAACCACAAAGGATTTGAAGGTTGATTTACAAAGGAGAAGATTGCTGGTTTTTATAGCAGAAGTTGAAGAGTCACAGGACAAAAAAATCAAGGTGACATAGAGCTGTAATTTAGAGAAGATTTGGGCAGATTTTGAAGATCCCTTGAACAAAAAATTGGAGGAGTTGGCAATAAAAGAAGGCAGCAAATCAAGAAAATTGGGTAGCATTAGAAGGAGAAAAGAAAGTTGTGAATTAGAGAATCTTAAGGAAGAATTGAGAGCATTTTTGGACAGCATAGAAGCTGATTTTCGAGCACCATTGGAGGCTGCAAATTAAAGGAGTTTTGGACAGCAAACTAAAGGGTTTTGGAAAGCAATATTAGAGCTACAAATTGAAGGAGTTTCCTAGCAAATTTGAGAGAGTTAAGGACAACAAAATGAAGGAGGAATTGGCTGCATTAGAAGCTAAAAATTATAGATTTTAGGACAGCAAGAGGGAAGCATTTTGGGCAGCACTAATAGCTACAAATTTTAGAGTCCAAGAGAATGAGTTTGGAGGAGAATTGAAGCCACAATAATCAGATTTTCAAGCAGCAAATTAAAGGCTAAAAAGCAAGAAAATTTGGGCAGCAATTAGAGTTGCAAAATTGACAAATCTAAGGTAAAATTTGAGTAGAAAGGAGAGCTGCAATATTGACAAGTTTAGGATAAGCAAAAAGGTGAACCAAATCACCAAAAATACTAGCTACAAAAGGAGGCCAAAAGGTGTGTAAAAGTGGTGCTATGAAAGTTCATTTTTAAAGTATTAAATCTAGTTCATTTTAAGGTTTTTGAAAGCACCATATTAAGAGTTATTTAAGGAGCAAAAGCTAGTTTTATTTAAGTATCTCCAAGCCAAGGAAGGAGACTTCATTATTATCTTGAAATTTGCAAAACAAAACAACAAAGGTAGAAGTTAAAACTTGCTCAAAAAGGGAGTGATAAGTAGAAGAAGCATATGTTGTGTTTATAATTGAAGTGCAGATTTTTCTAAGTCCTATTGAGCAAAAGAAAGAGATTCAATAGTGAACAAAGGTAGGGCAGATTTGTAGTGTCTAAATACATCGAGAGGTGTGCTTAGAGTGGCAAAATTTTGGTGAAGATAAATCACCAAAGGCATAGAAGAGGCTCCATTGAAAGGTAGAACCACCATAGTGAAGAAGCACCACCATATTGAAGGAGGAGCCACCATAATGAACTTGAGCCACCATAGAGAAGAAAATCCATAATGTTAGACAAAGAAAGTAATGTAAAAAGGAAATACAAAAGCGTTATAGAAGGCAACGTTACTTGGAGGAGTTGAAACATTGAAGAGTTTGAGCACCACCAAATCTAAAGCAAGCTTCATTATAAAGGAATCATCGAACATTGAAACCACCATAGGAGGAGAGCGTTGGAGAAGTGATAACCAAAATAACTTAGGTGAATGTTGGTAAACTAAACAGAAAAAGGGATTTTTGAATGCTTGAGAGCCAAGGAAAAAAATAACTAATTTAGGGCACGTTAGGAGCATCATAAGGAAGGTAAAGCATTGAAGAAGTCATATGCCATATGGAGGATGTTAAAATTGGCATTAGAGAAGAGCACAATTACATTTATAACATTCAAGGAGTCATAATATCATCAGATAATTCAAGTCTCAAGAAATATAACACTCTTGCCAAGTGTTGAGCGAAGATCAATTGGATAGAGTGCCATAAGTAACAGCCATAGAAGAACAAAGGACATTTGATGCCACTTGGCACTTGAAACTCAGAATGTAAATCATGATTGGAGGAAGGCGCAACGTCTAAGAGCATCTATTAATGCATGGGCCAAATATAGTCTACAGAGAATAGAGTGAGCACGTGGAAATCAAACTTGAGCACCTTGGAAAAGCTTGAAAAGCGTAGAGGAGAGTCAAACTTCATAAGGCCAAATTTAATGAGCAAGGAGACACATTAATTGTAGCAAGAGAGAAGACTATTTTGAGCGCAGGTTGTAGAGTTGAAGCAAGTCAAGTTTGACACGTCTCATATACGAGGAGGTAAGAAATATTTAAATCAAAACCTTTGCAAATATTAAAGGAGGTATAAAGCTTATTTTTTGAGGATAAGATTAATTAAGCTTTTATACTTAAGGTTATTTGAATATAAGGAGAAATAAGGTAATAAATTATAACCTTAGAAGAAGTATTGAATGCCTTAGAAATATTTGAAGCAAGAAGCATTTTGAAAGGTTTTGAAATTACTTTATACAAATTTTGAAATTCATATGGCATTGAAATATTTGCAAATTGTTTAACTTGGAGAAATAAGGATTTCCACATTGAAATTGAAATATTGAATTTGCAAATACATTAGTTTTCTAAATTTCCAATTAGGGAGTTATAAGGAGTTCAACACCAATTTAAAGCTTTGAAATTTAGAAACTACATTATTGAAAATTGAAAGGTATAAGAATCACAACCTAGAGTTGTTTGAAAAGTTGGAAAATTATATTGGTATTAGTCTCATGCTCAAATTAATGAGACATAAGGAATCCAACTCTAAAGTCTTGAAGATAGAAAACCTTATCAAACTTGAAATTGCATCAAAAATTATATTTAGCTTTCTATTCATAAATAGGGAGAAATAAGGTGAAGAATAGAAGTTGAACATTAGGGAGACAAAAGGAATTCAACTCAAAAGAAAGCTAAGTACTTTATTAAAACCATATTACATTCAAAACACTTGGGAGATACAAGGTATTCCACAAAACTTGAGAATTGGAAATATTATATCAAATTTGATCCTATACTCAAATTCCAAGTTGGCCAATAGAACTAGGGAGTCATAAGGTAGTCAACCTCAAAGGTTTAGAGATTTTAAATTCTACCAAAATTGTTCTTTTTAAACCAAAGAGTTACAAGAAAGATTACTTTAAAAAGAACTATGGAAAAGCTTATTAAGTATACATGATTCAAAGAATCAAAATGGTTTAAAGATATACTTGATTCAAGAGATGACAATATGAAATACAATAGAGAAGAACCAATATGGTTTAGAAAGACTTTTGGAAAATCATAAACTAATAGTTTGGCAAGAGAAGATTCTATAAAAACATCTTCCAACAACATGATAGAAGAAATTGATGACAATCATATCAATAGAGATATGGAGAATAAACTTAAAAACCATTCTCAAAATGTAGCAAAGAATATTGATCAAAAGGATGATTTACAGATTTATAAAAGAAGTAAAGATAGAATAGCTACAATTGTACACAAATGGTTTTTCTATTTTATCAAGGAAGTGGATGAACTTGAAATTTCCAAGACAAGTAACAAAGTAGTAGAAATATCTTCACGATGTTCTTATTGCAATAAGATTGGTCATGAAAAAGAAAACTGTTGGAATTTCCATCCATGTAAATATTGTGGAGGAAAATCTCACTCATATTTTTTCTGCTACTATAAAGATAGGTACTATAAAATATTTGAAGAGATATTAATATTCAGACTAGATTGTCTCTTTCAAGTTCTTATTTCTGAAGCAACTACTAACAATGAGTTCAAAGAAAGGTCATCCAAAGAACCAAAGGAAAGAAAATGGATTAATTCTGATCCACTCATGACTTGTAAGATAATGAGATCTCTTGTTCATCAAGGCTACCTTGAAAAATTCAAGAATGAAGATCATATCAAAGACTATGAAACACAAAAAAGTATCAAAATGAAGAAAACAAGAAAAGATAGCATGAGTTCCAAGAACAAGATGAATACTAAACCAAAAGAAGAACAGGAACCTGATCCAATTGAAGAACATATGAAATACGAAGATCCATATTGAATACTAAAGTCTTCAATACCCAAATAATGTAATACAGGGGGTGTTGGAATATATTACATTATTTGGTACATGCTAATGTACCACCATGGGTACATGTTTAGATTAGAAGTTTGTCTTAGATTAGAGTTTGAGTATTTACTTAATGTAATGTAATAAATGCACAAGTGTTAGAATGTGCAAAGTACTTGATGATGTAAATGTGCATGTTGTCCATGTGCACATGAGTCCATAGAATAGGAAGGTGAAGAGTCATAGGAAGATGGAAGGTCAAGAGTCACCTCTCATTATATATATGTTGTATGGACATATGAGAGAGAGAGAGAGACACAATTTTGGTGTGCACAAGGTAGAGTAGTAGTAGTTGATATGATAGATACAATGTAGAGCATGTATGAAATATGGAGAGTTTGAGACCTCCATTTTATAGCAATATACTATTTTCGTGAGCTTTCATTAATGGCTTATTTATGAGTAGTTGCAAAAGTTTCTCATGATATTTACATGCTTAGTATATTGCCTTTTCCATATATTTAATATTGCATGCTCATTTTATACCTTGTGGTAGTTATTTCATTAAATATACAACATCAAAAGCTAACAAGAGATTCACCCTACTAAACTGGTAAAATGCATAGCACTATGTCAATAGTTAGTTACACCAACATAATAGGGCTATATCATGAGCAATGAAAATGACACAAAAATGGTCTCAAGACTAGGCAATATGCAGAAAGTCTTGATTTGCTAGATGAATTGATTAAATATTTTTAGACAAGAAGATGTCTCGAAGGACTGAATGCATCAAAAATATGAAGGTATAGGCTTCAAGCTATGAAATATGTCTTATTACTAGAAGGTGTATATAGGAAGAAATTTAATGGTGTCCTTCTTCACTACATAAAACCAGAAGAAAAGTAGAAAGTACTAACATAATTTCATTCAAGCCTATCTGGTGGGCATTATTCAATATGAACTACTACCACTAAAATTCTTAGGGTAGGATATTATTGGCCAACAATTTTCACATATTTGTTCAAAGTGGCCTGATCTTGCAAAAAATATTAGAGGTACGTTGGAAGGAATAAAAATGGTTCATTTCCACTTTGTTTAACTGTAATAGAAGAGCCATTTTAACAATGGGGGTTAGACTTCATTAGAGTCATTAACCCAAATTCATCACCAGGTCGTAAATACATCCTAGCAACAACTAATTATTTTACTAGATGGACTGAAGCAGTTGCTACAAAGATAGCCAATAAAGATATAGTAATAGTGTTTGTGGAAAATATGATAATCAGGTGTAGCATCCTAGATGCATTAGTAAGTGATAATGGGACTTCCTTCATAGGAGGAAGGTTTATCAAATTTTCCATCAAATACAACATATATCTTAAGACATCCTCTAATTATTATCCACAAGGAAATGGATTGGTTGAATCAACAAATAAGAATATTTTAAAGATTATTAAAAGAACCATTGGAAAGAATAAAAGAATTTGGCATTTGTTGTTAGATCAGGTGCTTTGGGTAAACAAAATTATAGTAAATAAGTCACTAAAATCCTCTCCTTATTTTTGGGTCTTTGGTAAGAAAGTCGTTCTCTCACTACACATCGAGTTTCCAGTTGTAAAACTGATAATTCAAGTAGAACTCCCTAACATGAAAGTGATAGAGGCATGGATGGCATAATTTTTATCATTGAAGGAACAAAGAGAAAAAATATACTCCAATTTCCAAAGCCACTCAACCATGACCAAGAGATGGTTTAACAAGAACGCGATGCCTTGATATTTTAAAATTGATGACCTCGTTCTTAAATGGGAGGAAGACAAATTGAAGCTAGGAAACCATAAATTTTTTGATTTGTTTTGATTTGGGTTATATCGAATCACCACCAAACAAGAATTTAATTTGTTTGAACTTTCAGACGAGAGCGAACTCATTTTTCCAATATAAGTAAATGGCCACCACCTGAAGCACTTTGTGTGAAGTGCCATCAATCTCCCTATATCATATGTACATATATAAGTGTGTAAATAAATTGGGCCATGATAATTTTGAATTTAAATAAGCTGATTGGTTAAAACCAAAGATAACTAACTCTAATTTTGATGCATCACATAATCAATGATCAAAAGCCATGCCAACAGGGAAATTAACTGACATGTGAAGATATTCACATGATCCTAAGGCTACAAAAATCATGCATTCTAAGAAAAGCAAAATTGAACTACAACTATCATAATTATTGCTTAACAACAACGATGATAGTTTGCATGCATAGCAATTAAGTAAAAAATAAAATTTGCAAAGAAGATTTGATGAGAAAGAAAAACTGCACTTGAATTGATTCTAAGTGAAGAATTATAAAATAGAGCAAAAATTTACAAAAAGGAAGTGTTGAATTCCACTCACTTTCTTAAAATAAACAATGGCAAGGAATGCAATAGTGGCTAGTAGCAAGGCACAAAAGGCTCTCTAAGACCAAATCTACTGAATCATGGATTTTGAATTAACATCAAAGAGTCCAAATCAACTATGTGAAGAGGTTGAACAACAAGTAGTCAAAGGTATTTTTGTAGTAGCCCAAATGCTTTTTCTTATCACTCTTTCTTGTCTTGTTATATTCATAAATCCACACACCCCTGTCCAAAGTTAATCCTTGTAGTTTCAAAGCTTTATAATATTCAATTAAAGATAGTTCAATATGCCAATGGAAAAGTTATTTTCCACCTCATTCCAAATAGTATTAGGTATACCTTTGCTACAGGAGATAAGTTGAGAGTTTATCCCAAGGTCTTTAACATTCAAACCCAAAGAAAATATTACGAGTCCAAGAAAGACACTGAGAAGGGCAATTTTTTAAAAAAATGGTTCCATTCCCAACTTCATCATCTCCCAACCGAGGATAAACTCCCAAAGACCTCGTTAAAAATTACAGATTTCAAAATTTAGGAGTTATACTCCATGCTAGCTATTATTTTTTGCCTACATTCTGATAAATAAGTGCATGACTATCAGATAGCTATGGACTCTACCATGTCTAACCCTTATTTCTATGATTATTCTCACTCTTATCAGTCATATATTCCCTTATTATTTGATTGGGCCTAGTGCCTATGTGACAGAATACATGAAGAACTAACTCAACTTCAACTATATCCACATGGTACTTTTTGCTAATGTTCATATCTTGTGTGGTTGTTTCTCTATTATATAGTGGACAATTTGATGTGGGTCGGTCACAACATAATTGAAAACAAATGGAATAATCCGTCGATGGTAGAATGGACCAATCTACTAGGAAAATATGAGTCCTACTACCATTTTAATAGAATATTTCTAGGGCCTACCTTGAAAATTATTTTTGGAGAACTTCCCCATATTTCTACTCAAGCTAGAACCTGGTTACAGATTCATTATGCAGAAGAAGGGGATTGGTTATTTATTTCAAAAGGGACAATCATTAGGCTTTATGGATTTCTAGGGAAACCTTTTCTATTGCAATACTTTGTTATCAAAATATTTTTTTCAATGGAGTACTATAGAAAAATGGATTTCATCAACATCACGTATGGCTCAAGAATTAGTAAAAATAACACCTATGAATACTCGCTCATCTATGGCTCAATCACTATAAATATTAAGGGGCAATAAGGGAATTTATATCATAGATTGCAAGGATTAGGGTTGTGAGCTATATTGCAAAGGTGGAGGTATGACCCAATGAATAGGTTCAATGAGAAATTAAGCTTAATAACCACAAGAAATCCATTTGCATTCAAGAAAACAAGCAAACTTGAGATATAGCAGCGATCCATGATTACTTATTCTTATATTTCCTCTCCAGTCCTAGCTTTTACTCCTTTGGCCTCATATAGTACTGATAGTCCTGAGATGAGGTGGCAGGTTCTTTTGGAGTCTTGTGTATTCCAGGAGCGTGTGAAGCATACCTTGGCTTCATTTTGTGATCCTCTTCATCCCATTTTGCATTGGAATTATGAAATGCCAATTTTTCTTTCTAATTACTCACCTCAAATAAAAATTTCCTTCCCATATCATTGGTGGAGCTATTTGTGTGTCATATCACATCCTCCTTCATTGTGATGGCAGATATTTTCTCAGGATAGAGGGTGAGATTGGGTTGTGTACTCATAATTATTTTTGGAAGCTTCTAAGTGATGGCTACTTATTAAATTTTGGGTGGATGTGGGACTGATTCATGATTCCCCAACTTGCCTTTAGGTTGGTTCTATCCAAAGCCTGAGTCCTCATAGGATCTCTTGCTTATTTATCAACTTCATCCCCATCATTCAAAGAAGGTTGTAGAATATGGAGGAATATTTAAGGAGAGTGAAATCAATAACCCTGACTATGGATGATGAAGTGACATGAATTTTTGAGAAAGGAGGTTTGTTAAATCTCTTGAAAATTTTTAATGGGATCGATTCTGAACTCTCCAAGAAGATAGCTTTTACCTAGGATTACGGGAAAGTCAAGGTGAATGGGATTAATTTCACCATATCCATTCCCCTTATTTTTGAGGTTTCGGGTCTCCCCATTTTTTGGGGAGTGCATTATCAAGGGGAAACACTCCATAGCCAAGGAACTTAAGCTTTTCAAAGGCAAAGGAGAACATCTAGATAAGTATCAAAATAGATATCTATGTGAATCTCTCAAGGTGTTTTCAAATAGAGTGGCTCTAATGGTTATGGAGTAATTTAATTTGGATAATCATTTTACTATTATATAAAGTTTTCACTTAGATTTTTTAAATTATTTGTACCAAAAAAAGATGATGAATTTGTGGGCTTTTTCTGTTTATTTCAATTGACAGAACAATGTTGTAGGTTCAAAAAGGTAACTATACCATCCCTCTCCATCAAGGATTGATGAAAATATTATTTGATCATGTGGTCAAGCATGGTGATAGGGTGGAAATGAACAGTCCATGACTGCTTGGAAACTAAATAGAAGTGGAGAAAAAGAAAAATTCTTTTGAGAATTTTGAGAGTAAGCAGCCCAAAACTCCTTACCTGACCTCTTTGAAATGCACAACTACGAAAGATAAATATTCTCCTACTAATAATAAAGGAGAATTAAATAAAGATCTCATGGTGAAGGTTGAAAACCAGAGGACCCCTAAAGGCAAGGACAAGTCTACAAGACATTCAAAATATCTAAGGGCAAAAGCTGTTAAAGTTAAGAAATATATGCAAGTAATCCCTAATTTGGAGAGTTATGGGGATTCCACTCCATCTCTTCGAAATAAATCAAGTACCAAAGTTTGGACTTATTTTGTGAAAGGAAAAGGACATATGAGGGCCCTGGATCCTCTCAAGACTCTAAAAAATGCTATGAAAACAACTAAAGATCTTGTTATATCTCTAAGTAGGTCTATTAAAATGTTTGCGATGTACGTTGATGAAATCACCTGGATGATGAAGTACTTTAAGAATAATCAAACAAAATCAAATGATGAAGTTGAACTATATAAAAAAAGGTAGAGTTATTGGATTGGTTTGGTTTCTCTTGGTTCTATTATTTTCTCTGTGACTCCAATGCTTTGTTGTCTTGCAGGCCTTGCCCCTTTTATCCCTTTGCTTTTGTTTCTTGTTTGGATTTTGTAGGACTTCTTCTTGATGCTATTTTTGTAGTTATGTAAAAGGTTCGGGGATCCTTTCAAAACCCCTTCTTTTATCTAATAAAAAAAAGGTTAACCTCAAGCTGACATTAACTTAGATTCCAAGTTAAATTAATAATATAATAATAAATTACACCCTTTAATCAAGGTTATCCATAAATATGGATTAACCAATATCACTAAGGGTGAATACATGAAGGGTTCCCTTAGGATTACATTAAAATACCCATAGCCTTACACATAGATGCCTGTAGGATTACATAGAAGAATACCCATAGGATTACATACAAAAATACCCATAGGACTACATACAAAAATGTCTATAGTCTTACATATAGAATGCTTGTAGGCTTACATCAAGATTCCCTAAGGCTTACATTATAATTGACCTTAGGCTACATAAAAGCACCATAATGTACTTCATCATTATCAACCTTGGCCTAATAAGATCAAATTATAAATATTTCAACATTACCTTGGGTGATAAATTCCTACTCTGTAGAAAAAGTAAACATTTGGGGGCATCTTTACCAATGATGCACCTTCAAATGTTACATACCTCTAAATATAGTCCTAAATAAGAATTTTAAAATGCTTATAAGCATAACTTCATACCAAAATATCACTTTCTAAAGATTTTCCTCATTATCTATGTACATTTTGTGCTTTTACCTA
Source organism: Wollemia nobilis (assembly GCA_028583015.1). Lineage (NCBI taxonomy): Eukaryota > Viridiplantae > Streptophyta > Pinopsida > Araucariales > Araucariaceae > Wollemia > Wollemia nobilis. The sequence continues at coordinate 3,840,690 of JAQPPZ010016862.1, forward strand.
TCAATAAGTGATTCGCCCTAGGTAAAAAAAATTCCTCTTTTCTAGGAGTGCTTCACCACATTCTGTTAGTGCTTTACTTCCTAGGGAACAATCACTCCACATTGTCTAATGCTTCACTATTCAAGAGTGAATCACACCACTTTGAATAAATCATACCTCTAGTTAAAATTTTACAAAATTGAATTTATGAATATCTCAATTGATCAATTTAAGGTTTTGAACATTTTAAAATATGGAAAATCCCAAGGTAGTAATCATGCTACTGTATTTGTGGTGACTTCATGGGGAACCAATCTCAATTGGTAAGAGATCCCAAATATTACCTTTATCCTTGGGCATAGAGTCTACAAAATTAGAATCATTCTAGCACAAAATTGTAATATTGATGGTTCTCCTCAAGGCCATAGCTTCAACAATTTTTCTCACTCCTCTCTTCTAGCTATCTTAGATCTACAATATCTTTAGCATCTCCTGATAGGTCCTCGTATGGGCTTTTTAAAAACCCAACCTATCATTCCACCATCATGTATAGCCTTTCTAGCAAAACCTTTAACTATGTTATTAGTTCTAATGGTGATTCAATTGTATCATTAGCCTTCTTCTCTTCAAACAACATTATTAAAACATCATCATCAAGGAGCTCTTTTTTATCAAGTATAACTAGAAAATTGGCATCGACTAACCCCTATATTTCTTTTTCCTTTTATTCCATTGGTCTTTCTAAGGAGACCATTATATTTTTGCAAGTTTCTAGATCTCTTTGGGTATCAAGGATTATTTTTAGTTTCCTTAATATGTATTTCTTATCTATCCTCATTTGCTATGCCTATGACATTGACAATATGAACATTTGTTTAAGTATCATCTAGTGTATCATATTTACAACCAACTCTTCCTTTGTTTGATGAATTATCCTTATCACTTGCTTGAGGATTACTTTTGTATTAGCCATAAAATCAAAGTATTGCTTGGCACTTGTTACCTCAGTCTTAATATGGTTCCAGAGGGGCTTCACTTTGTTTATATCTAAGTTTCACCATAGGTTTTTCATTGCTCCTTCCTAGAGCTTGAATTTTTTTTGACCACTCTCTTACTAGGAAGTCTACATATGTTCTATTGGTCACATAGTTGTGACTGATCTTGTTCAAATTGTTGTTTAAGCTAGTTTTTATCCTAAGCAAGTTCTTTTTGAGATCCTCTAGTTGTTTTTTTTATTTTTAAATTCTAACAAGTTGGATTTTTAGTTCCTCATGTTGCTATCGCAAGTGGGATCCTTTAGTGAATCCTTTCTTAGGGTTTCTACCTCTTGCTATACCTAAACCTTTTTTATTGCAAGTTGAGCTATTGTTGAGGCTTTTTACTCCCTTTTTATATGTCTCATTCTCTACTACTAATTGTCCATATTGTATAGCTGACCTAATGGGTAATTGCTTGTAAATCTAGGTCATCTAGTAAGGATTTATTCTTGATAGATCTAACACTAAAATCTTAACAGTAAAGTCAACATAAGTGGTTGTCCTAAACAGTTCATATGGAACTACTTCCATGATGATGACCTTATTTCCACCCACTGCTAGTTGTAACCTCAAGATTACTAATGTCCTTGATTTTTGGTCCATCAAGAACTTATATTCCCTTCTAGTATTTCTCTCTTCATCTTGGAGGGATTCAAAACCCCTATAGATATATATACCTTTAGGTGCATCAGTGGCCTACCATACATACCTCACTAGGTCCTTTTATAGGTTAAAGATATGATATGGATCTCATAGACTTGATCTCACAGGTGGGAGTTGGTGATGTCATCATCCCTAGTAGGAGTTGTTGGGTAGGTGTGCCTAGGTGGCATAAAGAAAAAAAACACAATGGGTGGGGTGAATTGAGTGGATATGAGGATGAATGATGAAGTGGTGATTGATGCTTCAGTCACCATCCATGATAAGGTTTTTGGTAGTGGTGAGATTAGCCATAATAGGAATGGAATATCGACATAAGAAATGAATGAATAAATGGTGGTAACTTCCATAATGGGTGATGGAAATAATGTAATGGATGTGGGACTAAGAGTATGGCTTACCTAGGGAGGCAGGTACCTCTAAGAGAACTTATAGTTGTAATTATTGAAGGAAATGGATGTGTAATAAAAGAAGAAAAGGGGATTGAAGGAGTGGAAATAAAATAAATGGGTTGGAAATAAAATAAAGGGAAATAGGAGTAGAGAAAGTGAGAGGGAATGATAGAGGGACTAATAGTAACCTCCAACACAACCCTTGAGATGATCTTTTTCTCTTTAACAAGGTCTACAGAGGATTTAGTGGTTGTTAGGTCATATACTTTTTTCTCCTTCTTGTTTTGTCATGCACCTTTAATTAATTATTGGTTACATTCTTAGAAAAGGAATTTAATACATTGATTTAGGCCTCTCTTTCCACCAACCTGAGAAGAGGTCCCTCTTAAGGAATTTTCTCTTTCTCGAGTGAGGTATTTCTTGCCTTGTTTCTTTTGGTGGGGGGATTTTATTTTCCATATAATAACCACTCTTTGTTCACCCTCTACCTACATTGATCCTTTCAAAAATAGTGCATGGGGTTTTCTTGTTGTTTATCATACCTGTCTTTGATCACTTCTTGAATTGCAACACTTACCAGGGCTAGAATCATCGATGTAGTTATGGTAATTTTAGGTGTAGTGATGGTATATTTTCTCTTTGTGGATTTCCTTCTAGGTACACTTGCCTTATCCTTGGCATATTTTCTAAACTTTTATGCTTCCAATATTAGATTGTTGAGAATTGCTTATTGAAGGGACCACTTCACATTGGCTTTCTAGTTGATCTAATCATGTTTCTCATTCTTTGCTAGGATAAGATATTCTATCATGAGTAGCCCAAATTTTCTAATGTTCTCAATGCCTGGTGATTTATTTTACAATTAGGGTAAAATTCATCTTTCACTTTGGCCTTGGCATAGAAAGCAAACCATGGGCATACCATTGTTGAATTTTATGTTCATATGCTTGCTTCTCCCCTATAATGGCTTGGCTTACCTCCTTGGATGGCTTTGCCTACCTCCTTGGATGGATTTACCTAATTTTCTAGTTTGTATCTCTTTTCATTGGTGTAGAAAGTGTGTATTCCCTTTGCCTCTAGTTGCCTCTAGAAGTACACCTCTAGATCATGGGTTTTTATATCCTTCAATTGTTTAAGTTTCATGTTTCTCAAAATTTCCTCAATTAACAAGTGAAACTCTTGCATCTTTGTGGTCAAGTATATAATATATTATTTAAGGGGGTAAAATATCACCTTTTTCTACCATTTAAATTACATATATAGTAGTTGTCGTGCATATTATAGGTTGAATAGATAGTTTAGTACAAATGTAGATAGTTCGAAGGCATAGCTAAAAAGCTAAAAAGGAAAATGATGGACCTATGCTTACCCTAGTAGATGTCCCTATTTGGATATTCCTTAGAATTTAGTAGGTTTCATGTTTCTTATTATAGCCTTGGTGTTATTGCATAGCACAAATCACCCCAATTGGGGATCCCACTTGAAAATTTTAAACTTTTGGTATAAATTATGTTTGCCTTATTATTGAATGCATTGATCCTTGACTCCAAAGGATAAAGATTAGAATATTAGAGCAATACATGCTTTATTTGATTATTTTCTTTTTATTTTATTTTATTTCTCTAACCCTAAAATTTTGCTCTTTTTTTTGGAACATCGGGTAGATTAGGAATAGTTTATTTTATTTTCTCGAGCATTGGAGACTAAACTACAATTTTCTATGCTTACTTCCATGTCACTTCAATGCCGGTTGCTATGGTTGGAATGAATCTAAAAATCTTTCATTTTAAAAATCAATTTTGATCCAACTTTGTTTATATTTAATTGTAGTTTATTTTATTTTCCAAGCATTGGAGTTTAAACTACAATTTTTTATGCTTACTTCCATATCATGTCAATGTCAGTTGCTATGGTTGGAATGAATTTAAAAATATTTATTTTTAAATATCAATTTTTGTCCAAGTCTGTTTAGATTTAATTGTAGTTTATTTTATTTTCCAAGCAATGGAAATTAAATTGTAGTTTTATGTGCTTACTTCCATGACACTTCAATGTCGGTTGCTATGGTTGGAATGAATCAAAAAATATTTCATTTTAAAAATCAATTTTGATCCAACTTTGTTTAGATTTAATTGCAGTTATCACTTTATAATAGATTAATCCCCTAGGCAATCAATTTTGAGCTGTAGTTATTGATAGAAACGCTAGATAATTAACTAGAGAATCACAAACATTTTCCCCTTGAAGGAACAACATACAATAACCTCTAAGTTCATCCCAGTCAGCCAAGACCTAGCTTACCCAAACCTTGGGAGAATCAAACTTCCTTTTTAGGTTGGAACGAGACTATTATGTTCCATGTGTTGAGTAGCCTTTGGAAACTATGTCCTTTTATCGCTCAACAGAATTAGCACTAGAAAGAGGGCATGAACTATGTAAGTCTTTAATTAATTTCTTGTCTAGTAAATTTAACTTGATTGTCTACACTGGAGAAAAGAGTTATTATCACAAGATCTAATTTAGTTGATTGTAGTAGCTTTGATTTCCTTAGTATTTATCTAACAAGAAGATCTAAAACTCCTAAGGAAACAAAAAATACACCTCCATATTTCCCAAGTTCTCTTTCAATCATTATATCTTTGGTCAATTCTATTTAGAATCCACCAATGGCTGGTTTAGCTCCATGGCTAGTAGGAAGTATTTCTCTAAACATACATAGACTTGCAACATGATATACCTAAATATGTTGAAATATATCTTTCTCAATATAGGCATGATGGAATGAGATTAGCTGAAGAGCATATTCAAGCATACATAGACACCCTAATGTTTTTATAAATTATGCATGAGGATGTTGCATGTAGAATGTTTCCATACACATTGGATGGGTTTTTGTATGATTGGTATATCAACCTACATTCAAGCTCTATCACTTATTGGGCTCAACTAGAAGTAGAATTTATCATCCATTTTAGATTACCTATTGATCCAGCTATGATAAACCATCATTTTGCCTCTGCTCATAGAGAACCTAATGAATCCTTAAGACTATTCAACACTAGATTCTATAAATTATACACTAGGCTGGTGACACTATACACCTTGATAGAGGAAGAAACCATACAAATGTATTTTAGAGCTTTGGACCCATTAACTTCCATGTTTTTAAGAAGAGTTCCTCAAACCACATCCTTGTCACTGGCATATAGCGAGGCTATAATAATTGAACAATAATTAATACCTTAAGGAATTGGTTTGGATCAATTACTATCACACGGACAACTTGGAGCTTACAATTAGATACCACATATAAATCAAATTCTTATGTAGCATCTTCCCATACTAAATACATTACCAAAATTTATGTATCACAACCAGTACCAACCTTTTAATTTGGTACCCTTGAATCCTAAGATGCCTAATGTGAGCAATCAATAGACCATCCCAACACATTTGGACAATCAAATGACCATGAGCAACATTTTTAATCATACACTTCCAACATAGTCAACCAAATGACTTGAATCATGAGATAAACAACATAAAGAGGATGGTTAAAAAACTAAGCAATGATATGATTCAATTACAAAGGCAAGTTCCTCAAAACCCACCTACAAATAACATTCAGAATAAGAACTTTAACTTCCAAAGGGTTAACCACCAATGGGATACTCACCTAAATAATGGAGGAGTCCCAAATCTTGCTAGTAACCATGATCAATCTAATGATAGCCTAGGAACTTCCATGAATTTGGCTAAGTGGTGTAGGGTCCATTCCACTACTCAACATGGTGAAATTGGGCTATCCAAAGTTTAACACTACTTTGGATATTCTTCAAAAGAGATAAAAAATTTTAAGTTAGTTTCCACCAATGAGGATTGTAAGAATCAATCTAATTATAAGGCAAGGACAGCCTTAGTTTTAGAAACACATGAGCTCTCAAGAGTGTATAAGGATGAATCTAAAGAGTATATAGAAGAAGAGGTGCAAGCTCACTAACAGTTTCAAAAGATAACAATTATATTCTATAGAGTAAAGGGAAGGAATCACTAACTTATTCTACATATCCCAACAAAACTTTGATCCCACCTCATGAGCAAACCTACAAAATCCTTATCCCACCTAAGGATCTCACAATGCCTATGCATACAAATATAAATATATTATTACCATAGATAGAGAAGATCTTAGAACAATACAATTCTAGATATGAAACAATTGAAACCATCAAGAAAACTGAGGTAAACATTTTTTCATTTGAGGCAGCCTAATTAAATGATCAGAAATATTTGTTGCTTGAAAAAGAAGAGACTAAAAATATTGTTGATGCTCATATGGTTGTATACAAAGAAAAAATAGAATCTCCATATTTTTTTTGACTACTAGAATTATTGGTAAAAGTTTACATAACTGCTTTGTAAATTTAGGTGTTTCTGACAATGTGATGTCATATGTTGTTTGACCCTTACTCACTCAAATGAGAAGGTTTTTAAACTAGATAAAACAAATTTAATTATGGTTGGGGTGTTTAATTAAACCATATACAATTGGTTAATAAACCCAAGATACAATAATACAATGATATTCAAGTTGTGGATATTCCAAATATATTTAGGATGTTACTTAACCATGATTGGCTTAGAATATTGAATGGTTATATGGAAATTAAATTTTCAAATAGAGAGGCAAGGTTGAAGGACCTCATCACTAAGCACAAGAATGATAATGATATTTTATACGCTAAATAAAAAGTGGGAGTATGAATCATGGTAGTGGAAACTATAACTGAAGATAATTACTCAGTAATAGATATCCCACAAAATAAACAAACAGTAATTGAAGACCAGTTGTGGACCCTTAATTTTGGTGGATCAAAGTCTAAGTATAGTAGTGGTTATGGGATTAAATTGAGCTAGTGGGGTTATAGAGGTAATATAAGGTCCTTAATATTGTAGATTTGGTGTTACTATGGGATGAGGCCCATAAAAACCTATATGCCTATCAGTATAAATATTTTCCAAATTACTGTAACCGTGTTTGGGACCTTGGGAAATTTGACCATGCAAAATTTGACCCTATTTGGCAAGATCTCTTTCTAGTCCTACCTTGTAAATAGTCATTTTGGTGTGATTTGCTTGATTTGATTATGATTAGTTGGTTTTGTTTTAATTTCCTTAATGCATTCATGCTACCTAAATTTAAATTTTTTGGATTTCAATTGGATTTTTATTACTACCTTCATCCCCTCAGTTTTGAGTATGTTTCTAGTTTATACTATGCTATTGAAGTATCCAAACCAAAATCACAGCAAAAAAAAAGTTGCAGCAAAAAAAATCGCAACAAAAAAAAAGTTGCAACAAAAAAATTGCAGCAAAAAAAGAAAATTTTCAGCAACATAGGACAGTCAAGTTTTGAGGGACCAAAACTACTAAGAATTCAATGAAATTTTGTAGAAAGATTCTACACAAAATAACATTTCTAAAAATATATGACACATGCAAAGAATATGTAAAATAAAAGTTATAAGCTCTACAATTTGACTACATGTTTCAAAAAAATCAAGGGCAACAAACATGTATTTCACAAGTGAATGGAAAAGACTATTATTTTATGTAATTTGTTACCTTGCAGTGTTACTTGAGTTTGATAATTTTTGGAATGCTTTTATGATTGTTTGTGTCTTTTGCCCTCACTTGGGATGGTTTGTTCATATGCAATTGACTTTTGGTTATTCTAAGCTAGAAGTGTTCTAATGAAAATTGGGAATGAAAGAGTTTGCTTTGAAGCTTAGTGGAATTAATGATTGGTACAATCAAACTATTGGTGTCTATCCATTGTCTTAGAGCCAAAGCATATTAAAATTGAGGTATTGCAAAGTAATGTTGAAGCTCCACATTTCAAACACCTTAAGAAAGTTCTTGAGTCATAGGAATGTAACCTTTTGAGTTTGATGATTAGGCTAAAATAAATTTATACACTCTATTCTTAGCCTTATCAATCCCCAACCCAAGGCACACTTATGCATTTGCAATAGGTGTAAAAAAAAAATCATAAACTCAAGTGCTTTGGGTGATTCAAATAATCTCTATCGAGGCTATAGACACCTGGATGGTAGTAGAGCAAGGTCTTAAGAGGGATTAAGGATATCTCCATCGACGCTATAGATGTCTAGCTGGCAATGGAGCAATGTCAAGGTAAATTTAAATAAAGAGTGATCCAAAATAACCTAATTTCAAGCTTAATTGGTGAAGTTTTGATTGATTCAAGAATATGAATGAATGCACTTACACACACTTGGAGCTAAGGTAGAATGGAGCATTATTTTGAGCAAGATTTGTCTAACTCTAGCTATGGATGTATACTAGTTTGTTGATTTTTTCTAATCAAAGGTTTCACTGGTTTTAGGGAGGGTTCTTCATCCCAAAATGCTCAGGAGCATTTTCCAGTAGAGTCACCATTTGTTGTTGCATAGCACAACTCACCCCAATTGGGGACCCCACTTAAATTTTTTGGATTTTTGGTATAAATTGTGTCTGCCTTATTATTGATTGCATTAATTTCTTTGGTAGACTTAGCTTGCAAAACTACATGGTCTATTGAATTGCATTCGAAAATGAGTTTTCTAACAATGAATCAATGGTGGCAATATTTTTTTTTCTTCTAGACATAAAACCTTAGGAATGAGCAAAATATTTTGTAGTTTATTGACCAATGAGAGCTCAACTATTCTGGGCATAGTAATTTGATGAACTACAATGTTTCATTTTAGAGACCACGTGTGATTTTTTAAATGCTTTAATGAATTATTTTATGCCAACATCCATGATTAAGGTTAATGGATGAATTATTTATTACTATAATAAGTTATTTTGCAGGATAGTGGAGTTCTTATGGAATTAATTATCGCACATTGTCATAAAATTGATCCTCCACTTATAAAGAATATATTTGTGGGAGTATGATCCTGAATGTGCTACCATGATTGTAAAAGTGGAATTATAGAGAATTATATGCATTAAAAGAGGAATTTGGTAGAGGTAATTTTTATAGCTACAAAAATTACTTCACCATACCTGATTTAGATGGATTTATTATGAAGCATAATGTGAGAGTAATTGATTGTAACTGCAAATGTAATGGCAATATATGGCCATAGTTGTATAAATAAGAGCTCTTGGGATTGCTCTAGGGGGTCAAAAATCCAGCACTTAGCATGTTTTAGGATTTTTTTCTAGGCTCTTTGTAGTTTGTTGGTTTCTAAACCAAGCATTGTACTGAGTTGAGTTCTATGTTTGTAATCCGCTTGAATGGTGAATTTATAAAAGTGCTTCAATATTATCTTATGCAATTCAAGGCTTTGGAGTTTTTGTGTCCAATATGCACATGTTGATGGTGGTTGCATTTAGTTGCTTCATAGTCTTAGCTTCCTAGAAGATTGCACCATCTATATCTCAAGTTGTGTGAATGTTGGTCGAATATATGTTCCTTTTACACAAATTTGCTACTCTAAAGGATCAAGATCAAAATTTTAGGGTAGTACATGTTTTTTTAATTTTTAATTTTATTTTATTCTATTTTATTTCTCTAACCCTAAATTTTTGCTTTTTTTTTAAACATCGGGTAGATTAGGAATAGTTTATTTTTTTCCCAAGCATTGAAGATTAAATTATAATTTCCTGTGTTCACTTCCATGTTACTTCAATGTCAGTTGCTATGGTTGAAAAAAATCTAAAAAAGCTTTCATTTTGAAAATCAATTTTGATCCAACTTTGTTTAGATTTAATTGCAATTTATTTTATTTTCCAAGCATTGGAGATTAAACTACAATTTTTCGTGCTCAGTTCCATGTCACTTCAATATTGGTTGCTATGGTTGGAATGAATCTAAAAATATTTCATTTTAAAAATCAATTTTGATCCAACTTTGTTTAGATTTAATTGTAGTTTATTTTATTTTTCAAGCATTGGAGTTTAAACTACAATTTTCTATGGTTACTTCCATGTCATTTCAATGTCATTTGCTATGGTTGGAATGAATCTAAGAAGATTTCATTTTAAAAATAAATTTTGATCCAAGTCTATTTAGGTTTAATTACACTTATTTTATTTTCCAAGCATTGGAGATTAAAGTGTTTTTTCTGTGCTTACATCCATGTCACTTCAATGTTGGTTGCTATGGTTGGAATAAATCAAAAAAAGCTTTCATTTTAAAAATTCAATTTTGATCCAAATTTGTTTAGATTTAATTGTAGTTATCACTTTATAACTGAGTAATCCCCTAGGCAATCAATTTTGAGTTGTAGTTATTGATAGGAAAGCTAGATAATTAACTAGAAAATAAAAAACATTGGCCCTTTGAAGGAACAACATATAGCAACCTTTAAGTTCATCCCAATTAGCCAATACCTGGCTTACTCGAACTTTAGGGGAATTAAACTTCCTTTTCAAGAGGGAACGAGACTATTTTGTTCTACATGTTGAGTAGCCTTTGGCAACTATGTCATTTACTCAATAAAAACTTGGGACCCTTCCCTTTAGCTTCATCATTATGGAGTGATATATTACATCATAGAAGTAATATTATGTCTTTTCCACTTCTTGGAAAGGTATGTCTATGCAACTACCATGGGGAATGTTTTGTTATTAGGTACAATTATATTAAGCTATAGGGTGGGGAACTAATCCTTCTTTTGATACAAGATTAGATAGACCATGTATGATATATAGGTAAATTTTTTGAAGTCTTTAAAATTTCTTAACTACTTTTTTCATTTGGTCAGCAATGTACCTTGGGTACTTAATTATCTAGAAATTGCCTGGATAGCTTTCCACTATGTGAAGGAGGACAATGTGCTCTTCATAAATTTAGACATTAGTCTTCTCCCCTAGCATTACCACTACCCCCAAAAGTACAAATTGGATGTCATATTTGAAGAGCTCCAACTCCAATAGGATGTTGAAGTCAAGAGCCTTGTTTAGGTTCTTTAAATGCAACACCAATAAATCCCTCCATTAGTGTCGGTCAAAGTTTAATAGTAATATTTCTAGACCTTGGGGTTACATGTGAACCACATCATTGGATCATCCATTATATTTTGCACTTTTCTAATATCATCCCCTCAGATGTAGAATGACTCTTCTTTCCACTATGCTATCCTTATGCTCTTCCCTTCATAGTCATTCCTTTTAGCACAATACTTGATCATGTCAAGGTAGTTTCAAACTTGGGGCACTAGGTTCATTGCTAAGTTGAAGGTCCAAACCCAATTAAAGCTCCAAGAATCCATTCTAGGCCTAAGTTAAAATTCCATAGTGCATCATTTATTACCTAAATAGAAGAGTGTTTGAACCTCCCCTTCTTCACCCTTCTATAGGGTTTGTCAAAATTTTCCTCTGGTCTTCTAGGTGGAGGAGGAGGCTTCTTCTTATTTAATCTCTTATTCCCCTTCTTTTTTGATGAACTTACCCCTAAAGTGGGTACCTCAATCTAGATAATTACTACCAGGGTGGAAATGAGAAAAGTAGTAATGGTTGTAGGTAGGGACACAAAGTTGGTTTCTAGAATGTAGGGACTAGTGAAGGCTAAAGTGGTGTCCATGGTATATTTGGGAGTCAAACCACTTTTTAGAAATTGAAAAACCTTTTGGTAAATCCAAGCCTAGGGAGTGATTCACTCACTGAGCGAATCAATTCACTTAGGATGATTAAGTGAAATTCTATCCTAAGAAAAGTTTGTGTAATTTTGAGTTGGAGTGCTAGGTGGATTGGTAAGTGCTTGTATGGCCAGGAATTTACCAAGAAGATACCCAAGTTCAAACCTTGGGGGCAACCTGTTTGCAAAGGTAGTAGTCTGATCTGAATCCTCTAAGTGCATGATAAACCGATGATGAAAGTATGAATCTTGAGTGACCGATTATCCCCTTCACGCTAGATCAAAAATAATGAATCAAAATAGATTTGATGGAAGCAGCCCCTGTGGTTTGAACCCTGCACTTGTCAAGTACTATAAAAAGTATGGTTGTGACCAACTCTCCTATGTAACCAAAAAAAAAATCACTTTGATTTTGGGAGTAAATTGCTAGAGGATGTGAGCAAATCACTTGATGGAAAAATATTTTACAAAAATCGTAGGAGCAAATTGCTTAGATTTTTCTAAGCAAATTGCTCAAAGGATTATGAAAATCACTTGATAAATGAAACTTTGGAGAAAAATTTAGAGTGGTTCAATTAAAGCAAGTTACCTAGCCTCATAGGAGTAATTCACTCCTCTAAGGTCTTATGATGGTTTTCTTGGTCAAAGGGAAAGCAATTCACCCAACTTGCATCAAATTGCTTATTTTAATGAGAAATATATCTTTTTCTTCATGCATTTTGGGTAATATATGCTTTGCTTGGTAGAGACACAAGGGTTAAAAGTGGGTCAAGAAGGTTTAACAAATTAGAATAGTTTGGATTGAGATATCAAAGTGACTATTAAGGTGGGAATACCAAAATTAGAGTTTTACCCATTCGACACTACAAGCAACCCTTTGTACAACTAAGCCATAGTCCAATAGGGTTTGGTTGATAGGTAAACATCAATGGCATTGAGAATGTAGGATTGAAAAATTATATACATAAAATTTTTAGTGTGGTTGAGGGTAAAATAAGTTTTAATATAGTAAAATATGGTTTTGAACCCTAAAACCTTATTTGCATCCACCATTGATGAATTGGGAAATGTTGAAACTATAATCTAATTCATGGCCAAGAGCTAACATTGTATGATTCAATGGATAGGCTTAAGAAGATTTCATTGTACAATATTTTGTAATATATTATTATGTAAGCCCAATGGGCCTTGGTTAACCTTGTTATGCTTAAACTCTTTTATTATTTATTATTAATCTAAATCTCATTTATTATGTTGGATTAGGTTAAACCTTGTGATGAATTTGGGATTTTGGTATTGCTATAAATACTCCCTCACACTCATAATTTCTCATCAGAGTATTATGTATTATTTATCTACAAAGTGTTATGTAATATTTACGGTGCCTATATACACCCCCCATATATTTATCTTCATTTTATTCCTTTTGTCTCTTTGCAATTTTTGTATAATATTTGAGTGAATGGACTACTTCTATTTATTTCTAGAAAGCATTATGGATTCCATCATGTTATCAGAGTGGGTATGGAGCTTCCTCACTTGGTCATGCAAAACAATTATTCGGAGCTTGCAATATCTCTTCCAATTTTTTGGACAAAGAAGAAAATAAGATGGTAACTTCTTCTTGCATTCATTTATATGAGTGCAATGATTTTTTTTGTATTATCCCTTTCTAAGATCCTTTCTTGTTCCTAGTATTTAGAGATCCATAATTTACAGTTGTTGCTTCAAATAGAACAGAGCATATATTTTTCAAATTTAAAAATGGCATGGTTCCCACACGCTATCCTTGGCTTGGCACCCAAGCAAACTTGAGAATGCAGTGGTGCCCTTTATAGAGGAAGCGCACATACTGAGGTGAAGTCTAGTGTGGCCATTACAACCAGAAGAATACTCTCTAAGGCGTTCATATGGGAAACTCCTAGGTTTGATTCACAATGGACACTTTTTATTACAAATAGAAAACATTGTTGTGATCTTTTTAAGTGGAAAACATGAATTTACTACCCTTTTTTTGTTTGATTATTTGATAGCATAGTGGTTTTGACTATGGCTTGGAGATGACATGTCATGCACTTGATTATAAACCCACCCTTTGTCTACTAGTAACAGGAGGATAGGTGGCTTCTATGAGAAAATCTCCCTTTTGATCACCATCACATACTATGGTGAGTTGTCTAGCAAAGGTATTTTGGAAAGTGGAATTTACACTTTTAAATCATACACATGGATTATTTATCATGTATTAGGGTTGTTCACTTGGGACAACTTGGGAGAAAAGGAAGTGGCTTCATCCCATCTCCCATATGTGTAGTGGCCATGTTGTTTAATGCATTGTGTTTGGATGCTATGAGGCTAAGGTTTGAGCCTCTTTGTTGCCATTCAAAAATATTTGCCAACGATAAAGGTTGTTGCCTCTAGCCGACATGGCAATTTCATATGATAAATAAAAGGTTTGTATATAGCATTCTCCAACCAATTAGTAAACCCCAAGTGTCAAAGCAACAATGGTTCAAGAGGGTTGGGTTGGCAAAACATAAGTGACAGCATTAGTGAATCATGAATTTCCATGTGGAAATAGATGGTCCATTTTTCTAAGGTTTGGAGCTTCATTGTTTAATTTTTTAGGGTCCATTATGACAAAAATTTTGAAATCCATAACTTTTGCATACAAAATAATTTTGAGCCCATTTTTTCATTTTTGAGCTCTATGCACTGGTGACATTGGTTCATGAACTACTATAGTGTTAGAGGTTGGATTGTACAAGATGGACCACAAAGCCTTAGTTACTTGCCTTAATGGGTGGAACTATAGTATTTGGTCAACTCAAATGATTGGCCTACTACAAAGTAAGAACATGTGTGCATCTTTTAGGAGGATAAACTAGCAATTCTTGATTATGAAACTTGGCATCAAAAGGTAGAAGAGGCTCTAGGTTTATTTTACTTGTTGATTGAACCAGAGTTGCTTTTCCATTTTAAAGAGGAGAGTGAACCTATGGTCTAAGCTACAAGGACTTTTTGTAAAGGTTCATACTAATGAAGTAAGTTGCTTGGAATTGGATTTTTCTTCTATTAAGCTTGTTGAGTTTGATAATGTTGAGGACTATATTGGAAGATTTAAGGCTTCGAGGGAAGATATTGCATCTTTTAGAGGCAAAGAGAAGATGACACAAAATGTTTTTAAAATTGTCCTTGCCAATTCCTCCCCCTCCTTTTAGAATTTGAACCTAATGGTTCATATGATTCTTATGTACTTGAAATCTTAGAAAATCTTACTGTTGACCACTTATTTTCTCTCAAAGATCATTTTCAAGTTGAAATACAAAACTATGGTGGAACTCCACAAATATAGGCTCATGCAAAGGAGTTCAAGTCTAAGGATGCTAAGACCCAAGTGACAAAGGTCCAAGTTAAGTCTACAAATAAAATTAAGACCAATTTTGGATACAATTAGAGGGAGGGACATCCAACAAAGAATTTCTTGTTGAAGTTGCAAAGGATTGAAGTTGAGTTATTGAAGTTAGGTGGACATCTTCTAGATGATGAGGAAGATTTGGATGGATCTACCTCAACCGCAAAGGCCCACTAGAGCATCCATTATGGGGAGAAGATATTATTGTTACTAATGTCTTCTCTCCTTGGCCCTTCAATTCAAATTATGAAGGGGTGTTGAAATTATAATCTACTTCATGGCCAAGAGCCAACATTGTGTGATGCATTGGATAGGTCTAAGGATATTTTATTGTACATTGTATTTATTATTTTTGTAATATTTTATTGTGTATGCCCAATGGGCCTTAGTTAAACCTACTATGGTTAAACCATTTTATTAATTATAATTAGCCTAAAGCCCACTTATTATATTGGCTTAGGTTAAACCTTATGATTTATTTGGGGTTTTTGTAGTGCTATAAATACCCCCTCACACTTCTCATTTCTCATTGGAGTGTTTTGTGTTATTTATCCATGGATAATAGTGAATATGTATGGTGCCTATAGGCACCCCACAAATATATATCTCTTTTTTCTTCTTTTCATATGTATGTTTTCTATATAAGATTCGAGTGAATGGATTGCTTTTTTTTATTTTTGTAAAATATTGTGAATTTCATCATGAATGTGGTTGGCCTAAAATAAGGAAAATTTGCTCACCCATTTACCTTTTTGTTGG
This sequence comes from Wollemia nobilis, assembly GCA_028583015.1. Classification (NCBI taxonomy): domain Eukaryota; kingdom Viridiplantae; phylum Streptophyta; class Pinopsida; order Araucariales; family Araucariaceae; genus Wollemia; species Wollemia nobilis. The sequence continues at coordinate 3,856,584 of JAQPPZ010016862.1, forward strand.
TGTGCACCTTGAGGAGTGATTTGATCGAGTTTTGGAGTGATTTTCTCCATATGATGGAGCATTTCCCTCCTTTTTTACTTGGTAAAAATTTACATGAATTTTCAAAGCTAGTTTTCCAAGCAACTAGGAGAAAGAGAAGAAGGAAAGGATTTATCCAACTATATATTTTCAAGGATTTTGCTTCAACTTGGAAAATTTTCTTTTCTTTTTATTTTTTCTTATTATTTTTTATATTTTTATCCTTTTATTTGGGGAAAGGAAAAAGTAGAAGTAGAAATACCTGTTAGAAAGAAAAGAAAAGCAAAAACAAGAATAATAGTTGGGTAAAAATATGAATATACTATGTACATATTTACATTATTTTCCTTTTGCTTTGATCCCTTCTTAATATGCGTCTCAGATGCTACCCATTAAACAAAATTGGTAGTGGTTTTCAATCCATTATCATAAGCTTGTAATAATTAGGATCTATGACTTAGAGGATCTAGTGTGGCCCATTCCAAAGAGAAGCAAAATTTTTGTGACTTCCTAGCTTATCCCTATTCTCATCCCATTTGTACATCAAATCACCTTCTTTGTTACCCATTTCAATGGTCCTTTTGTCAAAGCATATTTTTATTGTCAAATGATGTCGCATCATTCTTTTAATTATTTTATTTTTTCCTTATTTTGTAGCTAGAAGGTCATTCAATTGTACATGCATAAGCTCAATTTTTAAAATTTGTAATATTTTCCTATAGACACCCAATTTTGTACACTCGAATCCATGAGGACCTTCACTAGTTAGTCCTCCAATCTACCAGACTAGCCCAATCAGCTTCCTAACCAAATTTGGACCATTTATTGATCCTAAGAAAAAGCAATGGTAGTGCTTTTTCCACATGGGAAAAGCTTTTGCAACCATTAACCATTTTAACCTTTTTGTACCCAAATTTAACCTTCAATAATGATTTAGCAATAGTGGTGCTTCAAAAGTGTTGACAGTAATTTTGCTAGGTAGTGCTTTTGACCTATTATGTGCCAAATCTAAATAATGTGTCTTCTTGTCCATATCACACCACTCACCATTAATTAACCATATCCCCAAAAATTTGATCTACAACCCTTACAACAGATCCCAAATCCAAGGATTTTCTCTTTAATGATCTTCCATTTTTTTGTCCTCTTGATCTCCATTTCAAATTATTAACTTCCTCCATGAAATCCTCATTCATTGCATTTTTCCTCACCCAATTCCATGAATCTCTATAAATTTAGGCCTTGGGATGGCCTTCTCATGCAACATTTTTTTGCACCAAAACTTTGTTGGATTTTCTCTAGAATCCTTAGCTTCCTCCATCTTGCTTACTTAGATTATGCCAAAATTTTGACTTGACTTTTTGTGCGCTTAGAAAAAAATCAAGTATTTGCTTCTTCTCTCCAAGCAAGCTCTCAAGTTCTCATGCAAAAAATCTCAATGGGTGTCATCAAGTTTCAAGCATCAAGCATAGGAGTGAGGCCACTATCAAGCTTCAAAAAAGAGGAAGGAAACTCATGATGGTGGGTTATGCCCTTCCCCATTTTCTCTTACTTTGTGGCTTCCTCTTGTCATTTTATTTATCTCTAATTTTGTAAAAGTTTGCTAAAATTTTTGGCTAAATATTGCATCTCCCATCTTTTAGCCTTTATATAATTGCTTGTTTTGTCATTTCATTTAGTATGATACTTTATAGTTGCATTTTATAATGAATATATCTATTTGTAGCATTTCCTCTTATTTTAAATAAGATTACTACTATCACTTTAGTAGCATAGTCGAGTATCTCACCGTTTAGAGAAATACCCTTCATTATAAATATTTTAATCCTCGTGAAATTTTACTCTTATTGTCACTATTATGCACTTATAATGAAGTGTGTCATCTAATTGCTATAGGTAGCCCTTTTGCTTTTTTTTTTACATAGAGCATTAACACTGACAATAAAAATACTAACAACGATTTTATCTCTTTATTGTCATTACATATTTTTTGTTATTTTCATCATCCTATTCAGTAAAAAATAGGGGTCTGATTTTTACTAACAAGGTAGCTATGCATCTTGCTTCTGATATGACAAGCCCCTCTTCACTAATATTTTAATCTTGTGTCTATTTTTGTAAGTTTTGTGAAAGCATCCCCTAGAAGTAAAAGTGTTGATAGTGCTTCTTGTAGCAAGGATCAATGCTATGTGCCCAAGATCAACCACATGAAACAAGAAAAAAGGAGAAGATTTTAGACAATGGAGAGAATGAAAAATCACATCTCTCCCTTTGTGTTATGAATTATATATTGAAAAAATGAGATTAGGGTTAGGGTTCCCAAATCCATATTACATGAAATTCAAATGAATATGAAATGACATTACACATTAAAATAACCTATTCTAATGAGGTCTTATTAAAGCCTCATAACAATTAATTTGGAACCTAACTAATAAACATGACCTTGTATCATTAACATGTCTTCAATCCCCCCTAAATGGTAGGTCATTTTATTTTAGTATATTAGTGGCTCAAGTGGTTCTTTGTGTATTCGATTAGCCAATTATCCATGAAATGTGGTTCTAATCCATTGGATCTCCATATATCATTTGGTCATTTCTCATGCCCTTTTGGGTTTTCGTAGATTCCGATTTTCCAAAACTAGTACAACCCTTATCCTTTCGCGCCCACAAGGGGTTTTCACGAATGGGATAGAACAAAGACCGACCAATACTTTCCACACATACAAAGGTGGTTTTATGAATAAGCATTAGCCTTGCTGGTCTTGTTACATCTCCATTGTCAAGGGGAGATGAAGGCTCTCAAGTCTACATGTTGTCTGAACTATTCAAACTTCACCCTATGGAGTGAATTGGTGAAGATGTCGACAAATTGATCTATTTTTGGATAGTAGTGCATTTTAATTGTGCCATCTTGAACAAGTTCTTGGATCCTATGGACTTTTGTACTGATGTGTTTGGTTTTGTCATGAAATACATAATTTTTTGCCATGTGGATTGTTGATTTGTTGTCCACATGTAGTCTTGTAGGACCTTTTTCAATGATATCGAGAGTGTGTAACAAATTTATCAACCATACCAATTATTTTTTTATCTCAGTTATAGCAATATATTTAGCTTCTGCTGAAGAATCTGCTATAATATTTTATCACTTTGATCTCCATGAAATTGGTGTTAAGCCAAGAAATTTCAAGTACCCAGACATAGATCTCCCAATGTCTTTATCTCCTACATAGTCTGTGTATATGATGAGTTTAAATGTGCATTCTTTTTGTACAACAAGCCATAATTATGGGTTATCTTTATGTACCTCAACACTCTTTTTATCACTTTTCAGTGACTCTCCTTTGGCTTTGTCATGTACCTTGATAGAATCCCCACCACATAAGCGATGTTAGGTCTTGTGTTAGTAACATATATGAGACTACCAACCGGCCTTCTATGGAGTGTTGCGTCTACCTCTGATGTGTCATCATCCGTGATGAGTTTCAGATTTGATACCATTGGTGTTGTCACAAGGCGTGTATATTTGAGTTGAAACTTCTCCAGAAGATCGTTGATGTATTTATCTTGGGTCAAAGAATATTTTACTATTTTCTTGAGTTACTTCTGTGCCCAAATAGAATTTCATCAATCCTAGATCAGATATATCAAGTCTTTGCAAGGTCTTTTTCACTATGTTGATGATGTGTTTACTATTACCTGTTAGAAGCATGTCATCCACAAAGACTATAAGTTTTGTGACTTTATCTTTGTTGTGCTTTATGAATAGTGTTGCATCAATGTCTTGGTAATCAAACACTTCAAATTCAAGTTGTTTCATCAGATTTGATAGCTTGATGAACCAAGCATGAGGGGCTTGCTTCAATCCATATAAATACTTTTTGAGTCTACATACCTTGTGATCCTATCCTACAATCTCAAAACCTTTTGGTTGTGCCATGTATATTTCTTCTTCCAATTTGCCATTCAAGAAAGCAGTATTTACATCTAATTGATGAATCTTCCAACCTTGTTGTGTAGCTAAGGCTACAAGAGTCCTAATTGTGGGCCATTTTGTGGTAGGTGAAAATACCTCAATGTAGTCAATGCCTTGCTTTTGTGTGAAGCCTTTAGCCACTAATATTGCCTTGTGTTTGTCAAGGGTGCCATCTGATTTATAATTGTTTTTATACACTCATTTGTTTCAAACTATCTTTCTTCCAAGTGGTAGATCGACTAACTCCCAAGTACCATTTTTTATCAGAGATTCATAATCTTGGTTTATTGCATGTCTACAAGCTACATGTTTGAAATCTTCTTGGTACATAAGAGATTCATTATTCAGAGCAAGGTGTAGTTTTGTAGGTTCCAATTCAACAAGTAATGATTTATGCACTCTTACTTTGAGGGCAAATGTTGTGCCCATTTTTCTCGCTTCATCTAGTTTTATTTCCTTTAAGAGTTGGTGAGCTTCATGAATTCCTCAAGTGGGGAGCAATGTGGATGTCTCACCTACCTTGAAGTTTTTGTCATGATATTGGAATTGATCATTAGGTACAGAGGATGTTTATGAAGATGGATCTAAAACAATGTTTTTACCGTGATCAACATTACTATGTGAAGGGGTAGAATGTGTAGAAGATACAAACATCTGCTCAATATCACAGTTTAATTCCTTTGGACTTGTGGGTTGATTTGTAGATTCCAAAGCTTTGAGTAACTTTTCAACATCTCCCTCCCCAAAGGATGGAATCTAAACATCATTTATGTTAGCATATTTTGATCTAGGATGAAAATTGTGTCCCCTGGTATCCAATGTAACCAGTTGTTCTTTGGTTTCTGCAAACACAATATCATGTGTCACAATCACTTTTCGGTGTGAAGGCATGAATACCTTGTATCCCTTCTAATCCATAGGGTATCCAACAAATATGTCTTTAATAGCTTGAGATTCAAGTTTATTTCTGTGCTTTGGAATAAGATGAGCATAATAAATAGAGCCAAATATCCTAAAGTGGTTGATAGTGGGTGGTGTCCAATCCATTTTTCATGAGGTGATGGGCCGAGTTTTAAGGAACTCACTGTGTTGAGTATGTGCATAGCAGTCGATGTGGCTTTGGCCTAAAGATATGGGGGCACATTTTTTTAGACAAGAAGGGCATGAGCCATGTTCATAAATTTCATGTTCATGCGCTCGATAACATCATTTGTTGAGGAATACCTGGTATTGTCAATTGATGCTTGATACCATGCGAGGACAAGTACTGTGTGAATTCATTTGATGTGTACTCACCACCATTATCACTCTTGAAGATCTTGATTCTACAACCTGATTCTTGTTCTGTTTGAGCCTTGAATTCTTTAAAGAATTCAAAAGCTTTAGACTTCTCCAAAAATTCGATCCATAGCTTCTTTGATAAGTCATCGATGAAGGTAATGTAATACCTTTTACCTTTTAATGAGGGAATAGGCATTGGCCCACAAATATCTAAGTAAACTAGCTCTATTTTTTGTGTGGACTTCCACTAAATATTTGGAAAAGGTTGTCAAGAGGATTTGGCAATGATGCATGCTTCACACTTGATGGGTTTGAAAAAGAAGTGTGGTAGTCCCCTTATGGTGGACTTCATTTGTCTCAATCGGTCAAGTTTGACATGACCCATGTGAGCATGTCATAATGCATCAACAAAAAGTTTCTTGGGAGTCAAGGTGGAATTAAGTGCCATGTTAGCTTTGGTAATGTGAACTTTAGAAGCAGGATGTCCAACAAGTATAATGATTTTATCATCTATGGAACTGGTCAAGACCACTATTTTGGAGGGTGGATGAATGACTTGAAGAGTTTTATCTTTGGCAATGACACTCAAATCAAATATATGATAGATGAGTGTGGATAGTGACAAGATATTTTACTTCAAAGTAGGGATGTAGAGAAAATCAAGTAGCCTAAAATCAGGTAATCCAAAAAGTTTCAATCGAACAGTTCTAGCTCCAACTAGTTGAGAGGATTTATCAGCCATGTGAACTACACCAAGTACTTTTGAGTTGAATTATTCAAAGAAGTTCTTGTTGGAATTCATGTGTTGGGTGGCTCTAGTATCCATGATCCATGAACTACTAGTGGAGGCTACATTGTGGGCAAATCCAATGGGTTGCGATGTGGGATGAGAAATGTCATAGCCAGCATATCCTGAATGTGCCTCAGTGAATGTTCAGGGGTGGTAAACAGATGGTGATATAGGTGCCCGTGTGCTGATGATCTGGGAATGCATAAATTGAGCACTTTGGAAGAGTTTGGATTAGATTCATATTCATTTACATTATGTGCACTATGCTTTTGAAACTATTTAATCTTGTGTGTGGCAATTCGAAAATCAATGGCATAGTGTATTTTTTTGTTACAACGTTTGCACACGGTATTTGAGTTACCAATTACTTAAGAGGTACTAGGTTGTTTTTTTTTTCCTTGACTATTTTAAGTCATGAGTATTCATGGTGACCATTGTTAGAACCTTGTCCTTGTCCTTTATCTTTACCTCGACCACGGCCGCGACCATGGCTTTTGTTTCCTTGATTGTTTGAAAAAATTACATCTTCGTCCACTTGAAAGGTTGAGTCACCAAGGTCAATACTGGTGAATTTTATGTCAAAGGTTTTTTCAAGTTCAACAAAATTTTTTTCTAAGGCTTAAAATTTGAGAGTTTTTAAGGTTTCGCTAGTTGATAAACTAGCAAGCAAGTTCTTATAGTTTGTAATGTGAAGACATGATTTAATGAGGAAATCCCATGTGATACGTTGATTTTTGAAGTCTTTATCAATGAACTATTTAATAGGGCAAAGGAGGTTGATTGTGGAACCAGAGTGTCCTTTTTGCATATTTATTTGATTCATATTGAGGACAAGATGAACAAATTCTAGGTCAGATACTAGGTTGTTTTATTTATCCTTGACTAGTTTGATGTCGTGAGTATTCATGTTGACCATTGTTAGAACCTTGTCATTGTCCTTTGCCTTTGCCCCGACCATGGCTTCTACTACCTTTACTATTTGAAAAAATTGCATCTTCACCCACCTAAAATGTTGAGTCACCAGGGTCAATACTGGTGAAGTTTGTGTCAAAGGTTTTGTCAAGTTCAATGAACTTTTTTGCTAAGGGTTCAAAAGAGTTTTTAAGGTTCTGCTAGCTAATAAACTAGCAAGCAAGTTCTTGTAGTCTAGAATGTGAAGACATGATTGAATGAGGAAAGCCCATGTGATACATTTATTTTTGAAGTCTTTATCAATGACATGTTTAATAGGGCAAAGGAGGTTGATGGTGGAATAAGAGTGTTCGTTATGCATATTTATTTGATTCATCTTGAGGACAAGATGAAGAAATTCTAGGTCAGATACTAGGTTGTTTTATTTTTCCTTGAATAGTTTGATGTCGTGAGTATTCATGTTGACCATTGTTCGAACCTTGTTCTTGTCTTTTGCCTTGGCCTCAACCACGACCTCAGCCATGGCTTTTGTTACCTTGATTGTTTGAAAATTTTACATCTTCATCCACCTGAAAGGTTGAGTCACCAGGGTCAGTACTAGTGAAGTTTGTGTCAAAGGTTTTGTCAAGTTCAACAAAATTTTCTACTAAGGCTTCAAAGTTAAGAATTTTTAAGGTTTCGCTAGCTGATAAACTAGCAAGCAAGTTTTTGTAGTCTGGAATGTGAAGACATGATTGAATGAGGAAAGCTCATGTGATACATTTATTTTTGAAGTCTTTGTCAATGACCTATTTAATAGGGCAAAGGAAGTTGATGGTGGAACCAAAGTGTCCTTTTCGCATCTTTATTTGATTCATCTTAAGGACAAGATGAAGAAATTATAGGTCAGATACTAGGTTATTTTATTTGTCCTTTACTAGTTTGATGTCGTGAGTATTCATGTTGACCATTGTTAGAACCTTATCCTTATCCTTTGCCTTTGCCTCGACCATGACCTCGGCCATGGTTGTAATGTCCCCTCTTCAAGGGAGTCAGTGTACCGAGGATATTAGCCTATACATGAGTTGTCGTAGGCTAAGTCAGTTGTTGGGGAGCCATTTGGAGAGGTTATTGTCTTCATCAGCTTACAAAGAGCTCATTTTTACCGATTTTTTGGGCTTATTTGGAGATCATTTGATTGGACTTGCTATTTTTAGCATTGTCCGTTTTTAGGGTTTCGGATGACGATTTCAGCACAGTATTATTCTTTGATGAAATGGGTATCCGAAACCATTCATGGATTATTGCTTTGAGGATCAGAGGTCCAGTATTTTAATAGGTGAAGTTATATTCCATTAAAGTGATTTATTATTTAATGACTTTATATTATGAAATCATTTTATGTATGTGAAAGGGGCCACTTTATAATATAATGTTATAACGTTAAGTTATAACTTAAAAAACAACTTAAAGTGGTATGCCTAGGCCAAGGGGGGGGACGTGGCCCTATTTATGATGTAAAGGGACATAAATTAAAGATATTAAAAAAAAAAGTATGTGCAACCCTAATTAGGGCACCCAAACCCTAATTGCACCTTTATATTTTGGAGTTGGGCCTCATTTGGGATATGGAAGATATTATTTTTTTGTGGAGCTTTTCGTAGGGATTTTCACCAAAAGATCACAAGGCTTGTTGGGAGCTATCTCAGCAGGAATTTGTCAGTTTCAGGTGTGAGAGATCACCTCTAGTTGATCGGGATTGGAGCTTTCACATTAGAGAGCTTGTATGAGCATTCACGGGGCAGACAAGGGTTTACCAAAAAATGAATTTTTTTGGGTCGAGAAACGGAGCATCTAGGTCTTCGTATTTTGGCCATATTCCACATGGGCAGGAGTCAATTTTCACAAATCTGAAGGGATTCACTGATTTACAGATTAGACTATACCATTTTGGGTGCCTTGGGTTTTGAGCCATTTTGAATGAATGAATGAAATATTTTAATTACGTCTGCGAGACTCAAATATGGTCTATGGGATCTCAAATATGGAAGTACAATTACTCAAATCATATCATATGATCTTTAATATCTTTGAGAAGGTTGTTCCTTATCCTGCTGATTTGTGTTAGCAATTCCCCAACTTTTTTTATTTTATTGTCTTCAAATAAATCTGCCATATAATCGTTCCTAAGTGTTTGTATTTGTCACGGATATCTGAAAAACTCGGGCATTTATAGATGAAGTGTTCCTCTGTCTCTATTGCCTCTGTACTTCATAGAGTACATATCCTTTCTTCCCATTGTTCTTTGGGCGTTGTCCATCTTCCTGTTTCACATCTAAGCCTATGAGAGCTAATCCTTATCTAAGCAATGAGTATTTTCTCCTTCCACTTGATTTCAGTGCCTATATACGCTTTTTCCTTGTGGTCATACGTTGGGTTAAAATTTGTAATATAATATTGTCTTTTCCTGCTTGCATTTTTCCACATTCCACTTCTGAACTTTTCATTCACATAATTTTTTGTCTTTGTTGACATTTAAGCATTCATTTATGTTGATTTCCCAGTGTTTCATCCATTTCTAATTTTGTTTCATCCATGTATTCTTTCACCTATGCAACTCTTCATCCCTAACTGCCCTAGGCCATCTATCATATTTCATGTTTTCTATTTTTCTCAAGCAACATAACAGCTTGGTCATAGCAATTGCTTCTAAAGGGAACATTTCAGTTTTAGCTAGAATAATTTCATAAGGGGTTGTGGCCTTAATTTTGAAAAAATTTGTGATTAGATATTTTTGAATCCTTTCTATTTGCCTCTATTTTGCATTTTTTGTGCCACTAGCCCACACCTCGCAACCATACAATAGAACCGGTGTAACAAGTAGGCCAAATAAGACCTTGGTGATCTTCCAGTCCCACAACTCGGTATTCCTACACCTATTTTGAAATGCATATAGTTCTCTCCAACCACTTTGAGTTCTTTTCATCCTACATGTATTCCAATTAATTTTGTCATGAAATTCTATGCCCAGGTATTTGTATTCTACTACTACATCAAGCGGTTCTCCTGCAAACTAAAATTTGAGTTGTTGCTTCTTATTTTTTGCTGAAAGAATCATAATTTTTGTTTTTCTCGTGTTCACCTGCATCCCAACTTCTTTACAAAATATTTCTAGAGCTTGAAGGTGATCTTCTATATCTTTGGCTATTTTGGCCACAAGAATTACATCATATGCATACATGAGGAGTTTTACCACATATTTGGCTAAATGCACACTCTCTCCCCAAAATTTGTTTATCCATTATTCTAACTTGTCAATGTACAACCCAAATAAGGTCAGAGATAGAGAGCAACCTTGTTTGACACATATGTCACTACCAAAACATTCAGATAACCCATCCTGTGTTCTGATTCTAGCCTTTAAATGCTCATATAGTCTATGAACTGCTGCCCTGTAGTGAATTGGAACCTCTAGCTCTTCCATTCTGCTCCATAATTTTTTCCTTGGCACTATGTCAAATGCCTTTTTGAAGTCTAAAAAACAACAAAAAGCCTCCTCTTTTTTGTCCCATATTTTTTCTACTATGTGTCTGAGTGTGATACAGTGATCAATAGTTGAGTGCTTGGGCCTAAAACCTGCTTGCCCCTTTGCTCTCTTTCCCTTTTCTTCTACCCATATGTTGATCCTATGCTCTATCATACTCCCAAACAACTTTACAAAAAGAGGGTTGATCATGATATTTCGATAGTTTGAGGGATTATTTACATCTCCACTTTTAAACAAAGGAATGGTCAAGCTAGTTGTTCACTCTGTAGGGAAGCCATTTTGTATGACCTTATTGAAAATTTATTTTATCTGTGGTGCCAGGGTATCTAACCCCCATTTTATATGCTCTACTTGAATATTGTCTATGTCACGGGCTTTACCAGTTGCTAACTTTTTTATCCCTTGAATAATGTCTTCAATTGTGAAAAGTTATTTCTTGACAATGATAGTAGGGGGTGTCTCCTACTGGTTACTACGTTGATACAGTTGTTTTGAATACTCCAACCACTAATTAACTGTTATGTTATTTTCATTTTGCATCCTTTTCATGCTTAGTTCCTTCCAAAATTTCTTTGGTTCATGCTTCCCTAAGTAAATCAATTCTTTCCTCCTTGTTCTAGTGTATTCTTCTTTTTTTGCCCTTACCAGTTTCTCATATGCTTTTTGTTTGCTCTTGTTTTACCCGTTGGTTCCTTTAGTAATCTTCGTATTTTTTTGCAATCTTCATCAAACCATGGGTTGGTTGGGAATCTATTCCTTTCTTTCTTTTTAGATTTTGCTCTCTTACATTTGTTTAGAGCTTCTTGAATAAAGTGCATTAACCATTCACTCTTACTGTAATCTCTGCTACTGTGAGGTAGTTCTTCCCTTTCCTATAACTTGTTATTTAATACTACTCTAAAATTCTATCGATTTTCATCTGTTAAGAGAATGTTTCCCTTGTGAGGATATTTATTTTTATTGCCTTGCAAGTGTTTTTCCCTTGGTTTGTCTCCATGCATTTGAAGTTTCATAACAATTGGTTTGTGATCTAACTTAAGTTCCATCGGAGAATCTTCCACTTCTAGCTCCTCTATTTTTGGTATGTAATTATGTGAGCATATTACATAGTCTATTACACTTTGTCACTTTATATGTTTTGCATGTATACTTTCCTGAATTTTTCCATTTGTTCATCCCATTGCAAATAATCAAGTTGTATATGCTGCAAAGACCTAACAACTCTTCTCCATATTGCATGATAGCCCCATGCTCATCTTTTGAAGTCCTAGTCCACTGCTGATTTTCCTCTTCTGGCATCCAAAGAGGATTAATCTCAATATCTTCGTTACCTTCTAGAATTTTAGCTTGCTTATTTGTTGTCCTTGCATTGAAATATTCAATTAATATAATCTCCCCCAACTTACTGTATATTGAAATGACTCTTTTTATGGAGGAGTATGGGTCTTCTCTGTTAAGGTCATGTTTCTTATAGAATTTAGAATTCTTGGGAGCAAAATAACATGTTGCTATGCTAATAACTGACTTATTTTCTAGGATATTTATCCATATGTACTGTTTGTTTTCATCTTGTTTTTCAATTTTAATGACCCTATCCCATTCCTCTTTTATTAAAACCATAATATCCCCATGCCCTTTGCCATTTTTTGATGCTTTATTCCATATTGCTATTTTTTGTATCCCACAAATTCTAGAGTCCTACATCCATCGTGTTCATGTGTTTCCTGTCAATATGATTATATATTTGTCTCTAGTAATGGGCCCTAACCCGGGTCCTCTTCTCCAAGGGAAACCTCTATAATTCCAACTTGCCATCGTAAGATGTTCCCGAGTGGGCCATACTCCCTATTTGTTTTGGGTTTGTTTAGATGTGATGTATGCCTTTCCATTTCTTAAATATGCCTGTTTCCCTTCATTCCTTGTTGCCCTCACCTTTTCCCATTCCTTATTTCTTTCTTCCTGCTATAAAAATGTTAGGTCATCATCTAAATAAAATTGTGACCCTCTCAGCATGCCTCTATTTTTTAGTAACCTTATTTTATCCTCGTAGCTCATCAATGTGACTCGAATATGTCTATCTCTTCCTCCTTATCTCATCCTGCCAATTTTGCTTGCTTTTTTTATCTGACCTTTCCATTGTAATCGATCTGATAAGAAATATCTGGTTAAACGATTTGTGTCTTCCTTGTCCCCATAATATTTCAACCCTTTGATGATTATATTTGATAACTTCTCATGTCTTTCTTTCTCTTCTATTATTTGAATTTTTACTTGCTTCTCTATCAACTCTTTTTGTTGATTGACTAGTTCTTTTACTACTTGAGACCATGTCTTTGCCTTTGCTAATTCATTTCGTAGCTCATTTTCTCTTGTTTCCATGTTTTGGAGAGTTTTTCATACCTCTTTTATTTGATTTGCATTTTTTTTTCCACCTCTATTGCATCATTGATTGGGGGGTGGATGGCTTTTTTGAAGACATGCCATTCATGTTGACCCTTGTTTGCAAGGTTTTGTAGCTTTGACACTTACTCCTTGAGTTGGTTGTTTTCCTTTTCCAGCCTTCGAATGGTGTTTTTAACCTCATATGATTTAGTTTATCTTAATTTCTCCCTCCTTTCTATAATTTCAAGTTTATCTTTCATATTCATTAGCTCTTGCACATAAAGTCTTGGTGCCCACATTAGTGGTGTAGTTGTGGGACTGTAAGTTTCTTCCTCATCTAAAAAATCATTTTGGTGATCTGCCTTTGATTGTTCCTTATTCTCCACCTGTTTATGTGGTAGAATATTTTTTATTTTTATTTTTCGATATGTCCTCTTCATTGTTGTTGTCCTTGCTCAAGCTTGTTGATGCCTTAATATACTCCAATATTTTTTCTCATTGACATATATTGGTTCTTGCAATTGTTGCTTCGCTTCTTCCATTTTCAAACCCTTTATAGTTGAACCCTCTGTACTATTGATCCAATGAAATAGATGTGTAATAAAACCCTCCTTGCTCTACAAACCCCTCCGCTAGAAACCCTTGTTGATAATAAAACCTTCTGCCGCAAACCCCTATAACAAATGTATTTCTCCTATCTACTTAAATTGTTTTATAAATCAAAAGAGGACGAAAAATGTGCTTACCCGATGAAAGAGATGTTTTAATACAATAATCCGTCGTAAACCCTCCTTGCTTTGCAAAAACCCTTTTTCGCAAACCCTTTAATTTTTTGTGCTGATATTTCTTATCTGGTTTAGTGTACAGTTTGAATATTCTCCGTTCTATCGGCTTTGCTTTAGTATCCGATGAAATAGATGTTTAATACAATACTCCGCTTCAAACCCTCCTTGCTCTGCAAAAATCCTTTACCGCAAATTTAAAACAATTGTAATTCAAGTTCATGTGATTCAAATTCAGATTATGTGAAACGACAACAACACCATTTGATCACTGCTTGCAAACACTTCAGATTTCCATTCTGGAAATTTGTCCATCACATTTCTCAATCTGGGTGACCATTTCAGATGCATTTTGAAGACCAAAATTTGTCTGTATGAATTTCTAAACCAAATTGTACCATCTAAGGGGTTATACAAGTGCATTAGGAAGTGTGCCAAAATTGTTAGGGTTTCAACCTATATTTTATCATTTTGAAAATGTGCGCCTAGCCTCCAAGAGCAGTTACCATCATACGACACGTGATTCGGACACCAGACAGTGAAGATATCAGTGATTCATTGTTTCAGCTTATCATCCGAGCACACCCAAAGCCACAGACGAATTTTGTAATTTGCTAATTTTAGGTCAGAATAAATAAAAATCAATTTTATGTCAGTATTATTTGATTTGTTGTGTTTTTACATTTTATTTTCAGTTCATTTATCTTTATAAACTCTCAATATGAAACACGAGCAAAACCAACATTAAACCCTCAAAAATTAGAAAAAATCATATCAAAAAGCAAAATAAAATAAAATAGATCAAACCAGTGTGCAATCTGTTCATCAGATCGAGGTACTCATTATAGTGGTATCAGAGCTCAAGTTCAGCCCTGCTAGCCTGTTCGGGTATTAAACTATGGCTCTAGTCAATGACGAAAAAGAATGGCACAGAAAACTATGGTTTGTAGGTAAAAAAATTGAATAGTTATTACCATCAGATGATGATGCTACTGTCATCCTAAATGAAATAGAGGAATGTTTGGCCATGGTGGAACAAAAACCTTTAGTGGAATGGTAGGTTGTCATACTTTCTACACTAAATACCTTGAGCCAGGATAAATGGATGACACATTTAGATGATAGGATTAGACTTGATGTTACTTGTTGTTTAAGTGAACTCGCACGGATCACAGTTCCAGAGGCACCATATGAGAATACAAAAATGAAGGAAATTATGCATACGATTGTTGACATCCAGGGATTGAGTGATATCATAAGCCCATTGTTTGGTAAGAAGGTAAATAATTTGGATTTGATGGCCAGTCTTCGTTCTACTAATCTACTGATTAACTTGGGTTGTGACAATGATATCTTCTGTATGTGGTATTATTTCATATCTTCTATTGGTGAGGAATGTTTGGCCATGGTGGAACAAAACCCTTTAGTGGAATGGTAGGTTGTCATACTTCCTACACTAAATACCTTGAGCCAGGATAAATGGATGACACATTTAGATGATAGGATTAGACTCGATGTTACTTGTTGTTTAAGTGAACTCGCACGGATCATAGTTCCAGAGGCACCATATGAGAATACAAAAATGAAGGAAATTATGCATACGATTGTTGACATCCAGGGATTGAGTGATATCATAAGCCCATTGTTTGGTAAGAAGGTAAATAATTTGGATTTGATGGCCAGTCTTCGTTCTACTAATCTACTGATTAACTTGGGTTGTGACAATGATATCTTTTGTATGTGGTATTATTTCATATCTTCTATTGGTGAGGAATGTTTGGCCATGGTGGAACAAAAACCTTTAGTGGAATGGTAGGTTGTCATACTTCCTACACTAAATACCTTGAGCCAGGATAAATGGATGACACATTTAGATGATAGGATTAGACTCGATGTTACTTGTTGTTTAAGTGAACTCGCACGGATCATAGTTCCAGAGGCACCATATGAGAATACAAAAATGAAGGAAATTATGCATACGATTGTTGACATCCAGGGATTGAGTGATATCATAAGCCCATTGTTTGGTAAGAAGGTAAATAATTTGGATTTGATGGCCAGTCTTCGTTCTACTAATCTACTGATTAACTTGGGTTGTGACAATGATATCTTCTGTATGTGTTATTATTTCATATCTTCTATTGGTGAGGAACATGGCGAGTTTGTTTGTTGTGACATGGAGGACATCATGTCCTTAATCATTGATGAATATGACTCCATTTCATAGCCTCTGTTAACCTTGTTATTAGCCGTTTGGAGGTAGGACAAGGTTTATTCTTCTGCATCACATAGATTGGTTGACATTGTTGTAAGAAGGTGTAAGAAGAAGCTGAGATTCTACCTGGACATCGACGAGAGATGGGAAGAAGAAGAGCCAAAATCATAAAATTCACATGAGGTAGGTGCAGAAAATTCACAGGTTGATCCAGTAGACAAGGCTGCACATACATATGATGAGATTGTACTTCATGAGGACACCATATTAGCACCAGCTGACATTCACCCATCACATATTGGTGATGGTAGTACAGGTGAACACGGGTTGTATTATCAAACCCAACCCATTATGATGTATGCACCCGAGAGATACATATTCTTGGGTGATCCGTAAAGTGATTTACAATTAGGATCAGACATGCATAATGCACATGATGGTGATGTTACAGGTTTCATAGCAGCCTTTTATGATGAGCCTATACTTGATTTTTCCAATCATAACATAGTTGAGTTTGTTGTTGATCATAGATCATATTATCATGATGGTTCACCTCATCAGGATAGCCAAGAAGACTTGACGAATGATGGGTCTAACGTTGATTTTAGTTCATCTTCAGATCGTGTGAATGATGAGTTTGATTAGGATGAACACAGGGAGGCATATGAAGCTTGGAAAAGCTTGGAAGACACTGCTGAAATTCATGAGGTTAGTTCTAATTTTTGTCTGGATTGTAGTAGCAGTCAACATAATATTTATGACCATGACAATTTGGATAAGAATTGGAAGAACCAACTCATAGTTTTTGCTGAATACGAAGTGCACGTGTTGTCCACCACTAATGACACTAAGAGGATGCTCGAGGACATCATTCATAAGGCCCCTAGGAACCAATATGAACAAGTGGTTTCCCTCACTGATTTGAAACACATCAAAGGTGCACTAGAGGAAATCAAATTAGTGTACTTGCAGGTAATACATGACAGGGATACAACTATCAAAGCTGCAGATGTCACCTTGGAAGCTTTCCATGAGAAATAGGACGAGGTGGATAGACTATGTTTAGATCTCAGTTTGGCTCACTATTCATTGTTCCAAGCTGAGAATCAGTCTTCAGAGGCAGCCATAGATAGGGGGCAGGTAGCAGAGGTGAGATGCATAGAGATTCAGTAGTTGGTGGAGGGCATTGAGGAACTCCATGAGGACTCTTTGTTGGGGCCTAGAGATTCATGCTACCCTCAAATTGAGCATGATGACTATGAGTTTGGCCTTGTGGATACATCGTAGGGAGAGAAGACATTGAGTGGCTCAGCAGAGGCTAAGGTGGAGCGGTCGTGTGTTATACAGACATGCATTCCTTACTTCTATCTAGTTGACGTTTAGACCATTTATGGTCGGGTGTAGTTTTAGGGTGATAGGACCACTTTCACTCACCCAGGATTGTATGCTTGTATCTATGAGCTTCGAGGATGATGGTAGGACCATGTTTTTTGTGAGGTTTGATTACGGGTTGGAGTAGTATGATGTCGTTCACTCCTTTAGCAACCATGACATTTATCCATTTGTGCTTATACAAGTGGATTGGAGAGAGGTACTAAGCCTAGCTTGGGGAATGGTGGAATTGTTGATGTTTGGGTAGTACTCATGGGATGTCCTATTTGACTCAGGGAGTCAGAGTATCACTATGGATTATTTAGTTTCTTGTGGTCGATATATTTTTTGGGTGGCCAGTTACAATTCTACCCTTGCTATCTTTGACCCTATCGGTTGCATAGCAGAGATTGATCACCATTTGGGTTGGCATTATCCGATGAGATTCACTAAGTATCTCGCTTTTGTATTGAGCATAATGTTTTCTCAGGGGCTCAATTTTATTATGATCAGTGGGAGTGCAGGAGTGGACTGGATTGAGTCACTCGTGTCGAAGATGTCACATGGGGTAGAGCTCAAAATTTATGGGCATACCAGTTTAGTCTATAAGGCTGAGTTTCTTGTTGAGTTGCAGGAGTGGGATGTGGATGATTCTTCGAATGTCATAAAGATTAGTTTACACCCAACTTGGCTGAGTTTGATGATGGGCTACATCTTCCCCGAGGGTGTTTGGTCTACTATAGTTGATTGGGTGGCATGGGATCATCTAGGTCACTTTTGGAGTACGTGTGCTGAGCTGAGCTGGGTAGGTGATGGTTATGGAGGTGCTCCTAGTGTTGGTTTGGTAGTGGCATGTGATTTTGATCTCTTGGTTATGTTGTGGTATGAGATATTTTGATCCAGTTTAGTCAAGCATGTTGGTGCCAAATTCGAAAGAGATTACATCAGGATATTACAGTTGGGACTTCTGCAATTCCATCTTGTTAGAGGAGCAGTGTGGTGTAGCGTCAGCTCGATGGGTAATTTTTGAGGTTGTTATGGGATCCAAGTATTCTATGCGGTCTCATCTGGGATGCAGACCACTGACTGGGTTATGTTTGGGCATTGCTTGAGGACAAGCAATATTTGGGAAGGGTGGACTGTAATATCCCCTCTTCAAGGTAGTCAGTGTACCGAGGAGATTAGCCTATACACGAGCTCCCGTAGGCTAAGTCAGTTGTTGGGGAGCCATCTGAAGAGGTTATTATCTTCATCAATTTACAAAGAGCTCATGTTTACCAATCTTTTGGGCTTATTTGGAGATCATTTGACTAGACTTGCTATTTTTAGCAATGTCTATTTTTAGGGTTTTGGATGATGACTTCAGCACAATATTATTCTTCGACGAAATGGGTATCCGAAACCATTCACGGATTGTTGCTTTGAGGAGCAGAGGTCCAGTATTTTAATTGGTGAAGTTATATTCCATTAAAGTGATTTATTATTTAATGACTTTATTTTATGAAATCACTTTATGGATGTGAAAGGGGTCACTTTATAATATAATGTTATAACGTTAAGTTATAACTTAAAAAACAACATAAAGTGGTATGCCTAGGCCAAGGGGGGGAGACGTGGCCCTCTTTATGATGTAAAGGGACATAAATTAAAGATATTAAAATTAAAAAATAATAAGTATGTGCAACCCTAATTAGGGAACCCAAACCCTAATTACACCTTTATATTTTGGAGTTGAGCCTCATTTGGGCATGGAAGATATTGTTTTTTGTGGAGCTTTTCGTAGGGATTTTCACCAGAAGATCACAGGGCTTTTTGGGAGCTATCTCAGCAGGAATTTTTTAGTTTCATGTGTGAGAGATCACCTCTAGATGATTGGTATTGGAGCTTTCGCATCAGAGAGTTCGTCTGAGCATTCACGGGGCAGACAAGGGTTTGCCAAAAATTGAAGTTTTTTGGGTCAAGAAACGAAACATCTAGGTCTTTGTATTTTGGCCATATTCCACTTGGGCAGGATTCAATTTTCATAGATATTAAGGGTTTCAGTGATTTGCAAATCAGGCCGTACCATTTTGGGTGCCTTGGGTTTCGAGCCATTTTGATCATTGTTTGCAAACGCTTCAGATTTCCATTTTGAAAAATTTTCCATCACATTTCTCAATCTGGATGACCATTTTAGAGGTATTTTGAAGACCAAAATCTGTCTGTATGAATTTCTAAACCAAATCATACCATCTAGGGGGTTGTACAAGTGCATTGGGAAGCGTACAAAATTATTGGGGGTTTCAACCTACAGTTTATTAGTTGGAAAATGTGTGCCTAGCCTCTAGGAGAAGTTAGAATCAGACGACACATGATTCGAACACCAGATGGTGAAGATATCAGTGATTCACTATTTCAACTTATCATCCGAGCACATCCAGAGCCACGGACAAATTTTGTAATTTGTTGATTTCATGTCAAAATAAATAAAAATTAGTTTTATGTCAGTTTTATTTGATTTGTTGTGTTTTTACATTCTATTTTCAGTCCATTTATCTTTATAAACCCTCAATATGAAACATGGGCAAAAACTAGCATTAAACTCTCAAAAATAAAAAAAAATCATATCATAAAGCAAACTGAAATAAAATAGATCAGACCAATGTGCAATCCGTTTGTCATATCAGGGTGTTCATTACAATGGCTTCTATTACCTTTACTGTTTAAAAATTTTGCATCTTCATCCACTTGAAAGGTTGAGTCACCAGTTTTAGTGAAGTTTGTGTCAAAGGTTTTGTCAAATTCAACAAAATTTTCTTCTAAGACTTCAAATTTGAGAGTTTTTCAGGTTTCGCTAGTTGATAAACTAGCAAGAAAGTTCTTGTAGTTTGGAATGTGAAGACATTATTGAATGAGGAAAGCCCATGTGATACATTGATTTTTGAAGTCTTTATCAATGACTTGTTTAATAGGGCAAAGGAGGTTGATGGTGGAACTAAAGTGTCCTTTTTGCATCTTTATTTGATTCATCTTGAGGACAAGATTAACAAATTCTATGTGAGATTTGGTGTCAGTTTTTCTTGAATACTTTGAAAACTAACCATGTTGTGTCATGCTTGGATTCATCAATCAAATTATGAAGGTGATATTATGTGACAAGTAGGATGTCGGTATGAATTCAGTCATCATATATCTATCATTTTTCTAGGGTAACAACATCTATGGGTGGTGTGGGATTTGCATCCAGATGGTTGCACCATAGGTTCTCAAATTTTACAGCTATACTAAGACCTGTGAACCATTGATACCAATTATCCTTGCCTTTGAGGTTACATCTAACATTTTGTTTGAAGTTGAAAGTCATTGTGACTTGTGACACTACAAAGACCTAAAATAGGTGAAACAAATGATTGAGGCAAAATGTGCCAATAAATAATGAGCTAAGTGATGATAATGAATGAATGTGATCCACTAAATCTTGCACACTGTCCAAGTGGAATCTCTTTTACAAATGATGAATTTATACAAGTGGCTATGAGTCCTAATGCAATAGGATGATGATGTTGCTAAATCTAAAGTACTGAAAAAAAGGTGTGTAGCCCAAACTAAAATACTGCAGATGAATGTACAAGCTAATATCTCCAACAGATGAATGTGTAGACCAATATCTCCAACACTATATTACAATACTGAATATTAAAGTGTAGGATGTACAAAACTAGTAACCTCAATCTTATGACTGCAAGTAGGTGAGATATTGAAATTTGGAGAGGTATAATGAGCTTGTCTCAAATTAAGGCCTTCACCTGGATGCCCACATACAGACACTCGGTGATGAAATACAAGTCGTGATGAAGCCCAAGTCCTACCAGTCCTCACCCAGTTTACAGTGGTCAACGATATATTCTTTGAAGAGAAGTACGTGTTCTATTCCACAACTATGACGGATATTGGATCGGCATAATTTTAATCTTGATTAAGAGTTTTCAAATTTTCGAGCACAAAAAAAGGATGATCCCTTTCCAAAAGTTCGTGGGTATGGCTAACCCCCTTCACTATGTATTCTCGTTAAGTCCAGTCTAGCTTTGACACATAGGGTCTTTAATGTGGATTTCCC
Organism: Wollemia nobilis; assembly: GCA_028583015.1. Lineage (NCBI taxonomy): Eukaryota > Viridiplantae > Streptophyta > Pinopsida > Araucariales > Araucariaceae > Wollemia > Wollemia nobilis. The sequence goes on from JAQPPZ010016862.1 coordinate 3,877,938, forward strand.
ACCACGAAGTAAGTGGCACTCTGTCACGAGGCTAGGTTGTGGAATGAGTCGTTGAATGCGTTCCTTTTAGCGATGATGCAAAGATGTGAATAAATTTGCAATGAAAGAAAGTAAATGAAAACTAAAAATAGACATGAGTGCAGATAGAGTGTTACTACAGTGCTAATGTGGTAGTATGTATGTTAGGTGTGATCCACTAGACCTTGCTCACCATCCAAGTGGAATCACTTTTACAAATAAGAGCTATAAGTTAGCCAAAAGCAATATGGAAAATTTTGTAAGCCACTTATACAAGTACAATGGAGAAGCTAGAAGCCTGTTGTGCTATCCAAGGAAAACATGATCAATCTACACAGAGGTCGATCTAACTATATGGTTGTGTAAAAACAAACACGATCAGTTTACACAAAGGTTGTCAAACTCCATCAGATCCAAATTTTGGATACTGTATGGCTGTGTAAAAACAAACACGGTCAGTTTACACAAAGGTCACCGAACTCGGTCAGATCCGGATTTTGGATACTATATGGCTGTGTAAAAATGAACACGATCAATTTACATAGAGGTCGTGGAACTTGATCAGATTCGAATTTTGGATACCTGCAAAAAGATATACAAGCTAATATCTACAATTAAAAAAAAAATCTATGGAGGTTTTATAAAACCTCATGCAATATCCTCATGCTCTCCTTCAACTCAACACATAAATTTTTGGAGGAGAGAAGGGGAATGCAATGCTTCTTCAAGCTTGGTTGTGGGAGGGGCAAGCATCTAAGATTTGATACCACTTGTAGCAAGGATCAATGCTATGTGCTAAAGCTCAACCACATGAAACAAGAAAAAAGGAGAATATTTCCAATAATGGAGAGAATGAAAAATCACATCTCTCCCTTTGTGTTATGAAATTATATATTGAGAAAAATGATATTAGGGTTAGGGTTCCCAAATCCATATTACATGAAATTCAAATGAACATGAAATGATATTACACATTAAAATAACTTATTCTAATGAGGTCTTATTAAAGCCTCGTAATAATTAATTTGGAACCTAACTAATAACATAACCTTGTAGCATTAACATGTCTTCAATCTTCTATGACATAGGCAAAGCTTCTGCCACAAAGGTATAATTAGGTTTTCTCATTCCTTGGTCTTCTGTATCCTTTCTAATACATTATAAAAGTTTATTGTCTTCTTGTCTTTTTCATTCCTAATATTTGTTTTAGCAAGTTTTACAAAAGTGTTGTCTAGAAGTGAAAGTGTCAATAGCACTTCTGCAACATAGGAAGCACTTCTACCACAGGCAGAACCAGGTTTCCCTGATCTTTGGTCCTCTATTTTTTCATTCTTAAATTATTGTTTGTTCTTTTTTGGTTCTATTTTTTATTTATTTGATAAAAAGAGAAATTTTAAAGAACCTTAGAATAGATTAATTACATAATAGGGGATAGCGTGACACTTTGGTCTAGGCATTGAATCTTAATATCATATAGCTTGCATTCTAGGATAGCTTTGTCTGATGCAAATTTCGTTAAAACCTTGTATTTTTGAAAGAAAAAAATGTTTAGTTTTATTTCATCATTGAAATGGAAAGAGTATCTTAGATTTAAGTGTGTGTTGAATTCATTATATGTTTGAATTACTAAATCTATAGGCTTAAGGATAGGTTAAGCACAAAATTGGGGTCTTTAAAAGGAACCTTAGTTTTCATGGAAAACATAGGTGTTTGTAAAATTAACTCATCAAACTAGTTACTAGGCTTTTCACACACCCATGTTCCCTAATCCTTCAAGGTGGGAAGGAAGAAGATGCAGGGGATCCCTTTCATTGGCCCCTTACCACTCTCTCTCCCCTTCCCACATTTTTGTGAACCCGACGTGAACACCATTGCGGTTCCTAAGACCGCTTCTATCCTAATTCATACCTTAATCAAGATAAAAATCTATCACCCTAATCAAGACCACCTAATTTTGTGTGTAGCATAGATCACATTAATCAAGATTAGTAAGAATCTAACCAAATGCTAGTCCTATTAAGGTTTTTCACAACTCTTTGAATAACCATCATACAAATCTTGAGGTTACATTGGGTATATTATGAGCCCAAGATGCCAACCTCATACATAGGATTTCACACGTACTTTAAGCCTTCTGAGGAGTATATCATGGTGGACTAGTGGGATTCATAAGGAGGGTTCTTATTACCTATCACATACCATATTAGGTCACATACCTAGTGGTCACTTCTAGAAACCATTGCAATTCAATGTACCAATTGTCTCTCACACACCAATGGGTATATAGAGAGCGATTAGGTATACAGGGAGGCACCTAAAATATATCAATCAAATTGGCATAAAGAGAGAAAAAGAAAAACAATCTCTTATTCTTCTTCTCTTAATCAACTCTCAAAACTTCTAAATTTTAATTATTTAACCTTTCCTCTCTTGTCAGAAAAAAAAAAACCTTTTACCCCATGGCAGAAAGACGTTATAACATTTGCAATGGTACAACATGTCTAATGGCCTCTAATCTCCCCCCTTTGGGATATGATTTTGAAGAAAAAAACCCCTTAGGGGACCCTAACATTGGTAAGGATGAAGAAGAATTGCATTCCTCAAACCCTCACCACAACACCCTAGGGAGAATAACCTTTTAGTCCTTTGACCACATGGCAAAAATATTAAATGAACATAAGGATGTTACATAAAATATCTTTAAGGATACTAACTCTAATCAAAATTCTTCTACGGGGAAATATTCACTCTTGGATCGCCCCCAACAATCTCACTATAATTCTATCTTTTAATCAAGCCATTACAAATGTTTTTTTTTTAAGGAAAATTTTATTTACTTAATCAAAAAAGTATAGAACTCTTTAATCAGAGATCAAAGTGAACAAAGCATTCTAAAAAAAGGAAAATGAAGATAACAAAGAACCTCATTATTTGAGCCTTTGTCATCCTCGCATACCACCCCTGCTCTTCTGCTTCTTGATGATTTGGCGGCAATAACCAGGGACTATATTTATTGCCTGATTCGCTAGTGTGTTAGCTTCTTTGTTGAATTTCCACCTTGTGTTGATAGGATATTTTGCCAATGATCGTGCCTAGTTGTCTAATCTTGTCTTAAATAATCTTCAATTGTAAAGATCTAAAATATTTATTTTTGGCAAGAGTTGTTATTATCAGTTTAGAATGACCTGAGTGATTCCTTGCTTTGCCACCCATTTTAAGCTGATTTCACATCCAATAGCCTCTGCCACGTTGTTAGATGTTGTCCCCAAGTTGATCATGTATTTGAGTAGGATCTCACGAGGTCCTGTAAGAATCAACCCCCCTGTCACTGTTTGATCGGGGTTGGACTTGGAGGCACCATCAAAGAAGAGTGTTGGAAAAAATATGTCAGATAAAGAATTGTTTGCTCTGCATCCTCCCTGTGTCAGGAAAGCTTGGAGATTAAGTTGGTAGATAATTCTTCTTTCTATGGGTGATAGATCTTCTTCATACTATTGTTGAAAAAAACTAGATTTGATATTTAGGACTAATTCTTCTTTTATCCTTCGTATTAGAGTTTTATTGTCCTTACCTTTTCCTTCAAAAATCCTCTGGTTTCTGTCCAACCAGATGTGTCAGATGACGAAAATATGGTATAGATGTCCACAGATATTTTAGGAGGGGCTTACCTGTCAATTTACCTTTATATTCTTTGTTCCACTTGGTAAAACATGTGTCTATGGTTAACCTTCCAGAGTAGGAAATGCCAAGAATTTTGGTTATTCCTAACCAAATTGAAATTGACTTTGGGCATTCAAACAAAAGATGGAAAATTATTTCGTTGTTCTACCTGCACCTGTAACAAACATGAGGCCCTGGTATACTCCTCTTTTGTAGATTATCACCTATGAAGATTTTATTTTGAGAAACTAACCAGCTGAATACTTGCAGTTTAGGTGGTGCTCTAGTTTTCCACAATATCGATAGTTTTTTGTTGGTAGGCCCAATTTGTTGATGTTGGACTCCTAAATGCACTGCGTATTCCCTATTACTGTTGATGCTACCCCAAATAAGTTTGTCTGGCATCGTGGGATGAAGAGGTCTAATGCTCACCACGTGGGACTTCAAATAATCCCAATCTCCTTGAAGCTGAGATGGAATGGGAGGGGAGATCCAGTTCAAAGTTTATGAGGTCCAATAAAACAAGTTACTTAATTTGAGTACTCTTTGGCTTTCCAAGTGATTCTACAATTCGATTGGAGTTCTCTCTCTTAATGGTGTATTTCCTAGGATAGGGTCCTCCCATAGATTAATTGACTTACCATCTCCTGGTAGCCAAGAAATTTTATCCTCTATTATGCTCTTTGCAGCCACTATATGTTTCCAAACCAACGAGGCTCTGGGATGTTTGTCTATATGTTTGAGCATTTGAATACCTGTTTGATTATTTACATACTTGTTGACTAGTATGCGTTGCCATACTCGATTGTGTTTAAGCATGTTCTAGAGAAGTTTTGCTCCCAATACTTTCGAAACTATCTCCATTTTTTTATTCACAATCCTTGAATTTTACTTTTGGTGACCATCTCCCAATTGACCAAGTGGAACTTTTTTCTTTCTGATTGCCTACCTCCTTGCCATAGGAAGTTGTGTATGATTCCATCTGCATTTTGCAAAATAAACTTGGGAGCATGATATACTAATAGTTGGTAGACTGGAAGAGAAGCTACACTGATTTGATAAATACTACCCTTCCTGCAATACGAAGCCAACTATTATTTAACTTTGTATCCTCCTAACCATCTTGTCCAATATTGGGGTCCAACAATTTGAGGTTTGAGGTGGAAGCTCATGGGCACTCCTAGATATATGAAGCATTTTCAATGCCATACCGAAATCCTAGGATAGTGCAAAAGAGTTTGACTGTTATTGTTGCAACGTTTTGTGTGTAGAACTAACTCTTTTGAGTGTTTATATGAGCCTTGGTAGCTTGTGTGAACCAATCCAGACATTGCTTGAATTATCTAACATTTTGCTTGGTGGCTTCACCTAGAAGAATGATATCATCTACAAATTGGGCATGTGTTACAGCTTTGCATCCTACTGCAACCTCTATCCCTGTTATTTTTCTTTCTCTTCGAAGATGGTTGATTAATCTTCCAAGAGTCTCATCTAAAATGATGTAAAGGTATGGTTATAGTGCACACCCTTATCTAATTCCCGTTGTAGCCTGAAAGAAATTTGTTGGTTCTCCATTTATTAAGGGGGCTATCCATGGGTTTTTTATGCATGCTCCGATCCACTTGATGACCTGATGTGGGAATCCAAACTTTTGAAGGATCTGTTCTACAAATTGTATATTAACTCGATCAAAGGTGTTTGCCATATCAAGTTTTATAACAATTTGTTTCTTTTTTTATTTTCTACTACTGTGGAGGGCTTCGTGCACTATTATGAAATTATCATATATTTGTTTTCCAGGCATGAACCCTCCTTGCTCTTCTGAGATTAGTTTGTCAAGTTTTTTCTTAGGAAGAGTTACATAGAGAAATTGGTTTGAATCTAGATAAAGTAGTGGCATTTTTTCTTTAGGAATTAATGCTAGAAAGGTGGAGTTGATGGCTCCAAGAAGCTTACCTTTCACCCTAACATCCTCAATCATGCGTAGCAAATCTTCTCCGATGATGTGTAGGTATTGTTGGTAAAAGTTGTTTGTGAATCCATCAGGTCCAAGAGCTTTATCCTTTGGTAGAGCTGCTATAATCTCCTTAAGTTCCTCCATAGTGATTGGTTGATCGAGATCCTGTTTGTCTTCCAAACTTAATATTGATGGTATATGCTGTAGCAGTATTTCCTAGGAATGAGGGTTACCATTTTCTCTGGAGAGCAGAGCTGAGTAATGTTGATTGGCAAGTTCCTTAATTTTCTCCGTCTCTGTTTAAGTGGTTCCTTCATGTTCTATCTCCTTGATTGTGTTTCTTTGGTAGCGTTGCATAGTTCTTAGATGAAAATATTTGGTGTTTCTATCCCCCTTGCTTAGCCAAACCATTCGGGATCTAAGCCTCCAATGTGTTTCTTCTTCAATGCTTAATTTATTAAGCTTTTGAATCAGGTCATTTCTTGCATCTTCTTGCCATGGTTGAGGAGGATGATCCTCAATTTCTGTTTCTAGTTGCTCTAGTTGTTGCATCAACTGCTTCTTATCTGGTTTGACTCTCGCTTTTTCTACCAACCATTTTTTTATCATGCGCTTCAATTTTTGAATTTTGATTTTCCACTTTTCTTGGGGGTTGGTGGATTAGACCTATTGGTTCCAAGTGCTTTCCATAAGTTCACTGAAATCTTCTTTTGCTGCCCATTCAATGTTGTATTTAAAAGGAATTTTTCAGGGTTGTAGGCTTTGGCCGATAAACACTAATTAGATAAACGCAAATACTAATCAAAACACTTTAGACCTTAATGCATCAAAAACTAATTTTATCGACTCTCCTACCATCACTGCTTCTATAGGGGATGGGGCATCAAATGTTTCATCATCTTTGGGACATCATGTATCCATGCCTTCACTCAAGAATTGTTAAAGGTCAATGTAAGTTGCCCCACATCTCATCAAGCAAGTACAAGTTATATGCCAAGCTTGAATATACCTCCAATTTCTAACCCTTTTGTCAACATTCCTTCTTCTCTTCTTAATAGCACGCATATGCATTTGGATCAAACCTCTATGCATGCAGTCTTTAGTCAGGCCTCTACAAATCCTTTTATTTTAAATAATTTAAAGAAGAGTCATATAATGTCATCATCAACATCACATTCCCCAACATCTCAACCTCATTCTTACATCAACTATCGAGGTCCACTTATCCCACAACACTCACCTCATGTGCAGTGCCATTCTTACCTTCCCCTATCTTAGAACATTAAACGTATAACATCTGTTGCTGAAACAGTTCAAATAAACTAAAGCGTTTAATAAAAAATAATCTTATACATCAACGTTTCATTCCTTGCTATATTGTCTTTCCTGGCTTCTTTCTTAATTAGGTTCTTTACAGCCACTGATCAAAAATTATTGTTGAAGGATTTGCTTTAACCCAGATATTTTTAGGGTAGTCAGTGTCTGCCAAATTGCTTTCTCTTATTTGTTTAAGTTAACAAAGAAAATCTAAGTTTTATTGAAGAACAAAATTTAACTTCTGGAATTTCCCTAAACAATATTGGATTCCATGGGAACCCAGATGCCTAAGATTAAATGAGGTGCCTGATTTTTATTATTCTTAAAAATCATGTAACCTTGGCTATTAACTAATACAATAGAATATTTCCATGGTGTTTAAAGTAAACATCGGAGAATCAAGAGTTTCATACTATAAACCAATCCTATGAGTGAACCTAAACATTTTACCTTAATTATGGTAACAAAAGTGCCCATGGGTCTCCAGCAAGTGGTGCGGTAAGGAATTTCACACCATAAACCAAGAATCTAATCCCATAGGTGGAACTTAACATTTAGCCTATGGGGTTTGGTTCAAGTGGTATGGTGTGAAGAGTTTCACACCATAAACTAAGGCTCCAATCCAAAGGGTGAACCTTAACATTACCCATTGGGTTTCAAGCAAGTCATTCGAAACGAAGGATGTCACACCAAAAGCCAACTTTCCAATCCTATGGGTGAACCTTAACAATTGTCCATGGGTTTTGGAGGGAGAAGTGGCGAATGAGGAGTTTTACACTAAAAACCAAGGTTCCAATCCGATGCATGAAACTTAACATTTTATCATTACTTTGTCACCCATCGATTTAGGGTGAGTGTTGTGGAGTAACGAGTTTCATGTCATAAATCAAGGTTTCAATCTCATATTAAACCTTGAGATTTAGTCTATCAGGTTTTGAGCACATGGTGAGGAATCAAGGTTTTCACGTCCTAAACCAAGGTTCAAACTTAATGGGTGAATCTTAATATTTGTCCATGAGATTTGGTGCAAGTGGTGGCAAGTGACAAGTTTCACACTATAAGCAAGGGTTACAATCTCAGTTGAACCTTTGCATTTGCCTATAATGGTTTGGACAAGTGATGGAAAGTGAAGAGTTTCACACCATAAGCCAAGAACCCAATCCCTTTTGTGAAACTTAATATCTAATCAAATGGCATGAGCTTAAGTAGTTAAACAAGTGGGCTCTCAATAGGGACACCCAAGTTCAAATCTTGCTAGGCAATATAATACCACTAGGTGGTTTATTAAAATACCGTTGATGTAATGCATGTGGGGACCATTTCAATACCATATAAACAGTTTAAAAAACTAATACAACAGAATAAACAAAGGTCTTATATGAAAACGAGACTACAATAGCCTTCAAGATGTAATCTCTATGGCTGCCACTAATATCAGGGCAGCAAAGATGGTTGGCTGTTACCATTTTTCTTTCATCAAGCAATTTGATGAGGTTCAAAGTAATCAACTAGGATTATCATGAAACATTTACAGATTAAAGAATGTTCTAAGCATAAAGTAGGAGTGTTGCTTCCTGAAGATCGAAAGATGGTATCAACCACCAGATACAGATATGAACATAGTTGATTATCCAAGACTCCAAACGAAAGGCATACATTGCAAGAATTTGGAGCAAATGTAGAACCCAAGATTGCCCTGCTAAAGCTCGCAAAATGCATCAGACTATGATGACTTCCATGACCAGTAATTTAAAAAATTGAATTTAATACTCCTTTGGTTTCAAAATTAACATTAGCAATGATCAAATCCAGACCTTGACCCTAATGAATCCCAAATATTTCTTCAGGAGGGTCATACACATGTCTATCAGGGAATGTTTCCATAAAATCCTGTTTCACTTTATTTCTTAACAAGGGATGTGGGAAAAGACCCTTCAAAAGTACACGAAAAGGTAGTTCCTCGGGTGGATGTGGAGACTCTTTCATTTCCTCGTAAATGTTCATAGCATCCGAAGGTGACCCATATAGCAAAAAACCCCGTATAACTTCAGTATATGTCTGCATATCAGGCTCCAATCCCTCCTTCCTCATCTCTTTCCAAACTTGCATTGTTTCATCCATCTTTTTCTCTCTTGCCAGTACAAGAATTATATCTTTGAACATAAAACTATCTGGTTTGTACCAAGGCTCCTTTTTAATAGCATCGAATATCTGCAAAATTGAACATTGAACATCCACATCAATATATATTATATACCAAATATGCTACTGGTAGAAATATAGAGGTATTCCTATAATCCATTTAACAATTGTAAATAACAGATAATGATACGTATATTAAATGGCATGAGATCAACCGGTCAAAGTCCTCGACTTTCAAGGAAGAGACCATTGTTTAAATCTTGCCAAGAGATATATTCATAATTGTCATACTGTTGTAATTCCACATCACAAAATTGAAAATTGAAAATTGAACATCCACTAAAATCCATTTAAAAATTATAAATAACAGATAATGATAGATATATCAAACGGGATGAGATCAACCAGTTAAATTCCTCAACTTCCAAGGAAGTGAACAAGGTTCAAATCTTGCCAAGAGATATATGCATAATTGTCAAGCTGTTGTAATACCACTATGTGGTCACAATGTAATGCAGGTGTGGCCCGTTTTAATCCCATATAACAGATTACCAAAAAAAAAAAATGATAGATATTTGAATATATGTGCAAAGGTCATTTATGACAATGAAGTTAACACAAAGGATCCTGGGGGACGGGGGGACGCGTTTCGGGGACGGCAGGCCGATTTTAGGGGACGGCTGGGGGACGGCTAGTATAATACTATAATTTTTTTTTAGAAATTTGGAATAATCTACAAATTCTACACAACAAAAATGAAAAATACTAAAAACTTAAAAAGTATGCATGTTCTTAAAACATGTTTCAATCTGAAATGAACTCAGCTATTAGCCTATTACTAAGTGCAGCCATTTCAACAAATGTAACTTGAAGGTTCAGTCAAGGATATCAAGTGCAATCTCTAACAGTTAACCAAAATTGTTGTTATTGCTCAAGTAATGAATGCCACACTGTTCAGCTTTTAACATTCAAACAATAACAATCATCATTTTTAAAGCCACCAATGTTCAAGCAAAGCCCATTTTTTAATTTTTTTTGTCACCAATGTTCAAACAAAGACAGTTCTCGGTTTTTACTTTTGGCCATCAATGTTCAAGCAAGATAGTTATTGGTTTTCACTTTTCTCTGTTCAGGCAAAATAGTTATCTATTTTTTGAGCCATCAATGGTCAATCAAGACAGCCATCAGTTTACAATCCTCAATATAAATTATAAAAGCAAGACAGCTTTACTGTTCAGTCTCTAGCAATTCTGCACTGTTGTCCAATCACTGAAGTGATATATAAACATTGACAACCACCATTGTTCAGTTCCCACCATGTAAGAAATGACAGTAACTCCTAACTGTTCAAATATGACAGCCGTTTTTTTTTAATTTTTAATTTTTTTTTTAAAGCGAAAAACCCCTTGCGGAGCCGCCTTGGTCTGAGAGACCACGAACAGGGGGTTCTACACCGTCAAAGTCACCCGGGGTCGCACCCGACCCTGCCCGCACCAACATTATCAATTGGATTTTGGATACCCAATTCAGCTTTTTGGTAGGGTGGAGATTTGAACCTGGGACCTCCCTTGGAGGATTGCCATCTCCTCTCCAACTCACCTACAACACCTGGGTAAACTAATTTATAGTGGAAAACACCCCTTTCGAGGTGCCACTTTCAACAAGTTGGGCATAGGAGGAATGGAGCCTTGTCGGCCTCTACCAGCACATAGGACATTCCTAACTATACCATATATCTGCAGGATGGAGACAAGGGGAATGGAACCTGGGTTGGCCTCTACCAGCACCCAGGGCACACTACACCACAACAAGCAGATCGTTTTTTTTTAATTTAAGTTTGTATCATTTTTTTTTTATTTTTTGGGGGGATGGCTGGCCGTCCCTGGGGATGCCCAGGGGATGGCTGGCCGTCCCCGGGGATGCCCAGGGGATGGCTGGCCGTCCCCAGGTACATCCCGTGGACGGCCACCTAGGAGGGCCAGCCGTCCCGGGGACAGTTGCCCTGCCGTCCCCCAAAAAGGGGATGGGGGAAACGTCCCCCATGCTGTCTCCTGTCCCCGGAGACGCAGGGGGCGGGGAGATGCGTTCCCCGGGAGGGGGGACGCGTCCCCGTGGAACCCTAAAAGGATCTGCTTCAATCTACGGTAAAATATAAATGTCCAAAAGTTGGGTTCATCAAAATTAATTTTGGTGGTTCCAAAGGAAATCCAAAAAAATCTGTGGAAGGTGGTTTTTTTTTTGAATTATTATGGCAAAATTCTCCTCGCTTTCTCAAAATCAAATGGAACTTCAACTAACAACTATGCAAAGGCTAGGGCACTTCCTACAAGGGTCAAGATTGTCAATAGAAAAGGATGGATATATATTTCAGTTGAGGGGGATTCTCAAATTAAAATTGATGCTGTCAAGAAAAATGGATGTGGGGATTTGATCAAAAATAGCATTATTTATGATGTTCATCAACTTTTGTTGGAGGTAATATCTTGGAAATGTCATCATAACCATAGAGAAGGAAATAGCGCAGATAATTTAGCCAATCACGGAATTGAATTTCATCCTAGTGAAATTCAAATTTTATAAGGCAACTAGTTAAGGAAATTTTATCTCTTAATAGAAATGACATCAAGGAGTTGATTGCAAAAACATAAAATTTTGAGGAAGATGAAGAATATATTTGACAGAAAGGCAGATGAATAATAACTTTGATTGAAAGGCAAGCTGGACATGATCTGATTGATCTAACAGCAAAGGTAATGTATTGTTATTTTGATGAGAGTGGGGTTCCAAATAGAAGCCATACAACTTATTTAAAAAATAAAAAAATAAAAAAGGAAGAAGAAGATAATGATAGATGTATTATTTGGCATTTGTAAAACATGTATATCAATAATAACATCAATTTAAAAATTCATAAAATGTAAAAAGTTCCAAGGTTACCAAGATTTGGGAATGCAGGTGTGCTTTCGGAAGAGATGTGAATATCGGGTGACATTCTTTACAAATATGAGTGCAAGGGTCCAGGGATATGGCAAATTGCAGTACATATTAAAATAATAAAAATAAAAATTTGAAATATTGGCAATAAAAATAAGTAAATCTGATAACTCAATAACATAAATGTATCTCATTCATATAATTTATAAGAAAAAAGAAATAGCATTGAATATTAAGATGTTGAATTCAAATTAGAACTAATTGGTATGGCTTTCCAAGCACCAAGCTATCAGGTGCAGGTGCGGAACAAGTGCATGCACCCAAAGGCCTGGTAACTATAAAAATACCAAACAAATTCAAGAAAAGCAAGATGATCATACAAAATACTACAACACCACACAAATGTTAAAAATAATGCTTAATGAAAAATAGAAAAAGCATGTTCTTAAAAATAGTCCTTTAGAAGGGGAAGAAAAGTTGTTTATAGATAGTCTTATTAAAAAGGAAGAAAGAGAAGAAATTAAAAAAAAAAAAAAAAGATATTAGTTCTGAAAAAAAGGAAAAGAGAGAATAATAAGAAAACAGGGGAAACAGATATAGAAAAGTCTTTTTATTATTAGCATGAAGGATGACTATATATTGGGTGTTAGGCACCCGTTGTAATTTGATTCAGTTGGACATAATCAATTCAAAGGAGTTGTATTGAATGGAAGAGGGGTAATTAAGATCTTGTGGATGAATTTGAAGAAATGAAGTATATTGATCTTAGAGATTGTATTTTTCAAGAGTTTACCTAAAAATAATTGTTTTCAATGTGTGCTCCGAAATTATATTCTTATAAAGTTGCAGGAAATGTCAACACATTTTCCTCATCTGGTATTTGAGCCAAGTTCGAGTAGTTTGGGAAATTTTCCATGGCAGTGGTTAGCCCCTTCATTCAATGATGATCACTATGAGTACTAGGCAATTAAGATGCAAAGCTTGATGGTTTATAAAGATGTCTGGGAGATAGTTTAAACAAGATATGTTAAGCCCCAGGATTGGAGTGCATTATCAGCACAAGACAAAAGTGATATGAAAGAGGCAAAAAAGAAGGATGTTTGGCCATGTTTTTAATCCAGCATGCTCTAGATGTGAGCATTTTCCCTAGAATTGCAGGAGCTAAAAGTACAAAAGAAGCTTGGGAGACACTGTAATCTGCTTTTGGCACAGATAAAGTTAAGTTGGATTGGTTGCAACATTTGCGAAGGGAATTTGAGAATCTTCAAATGAAGGACAGTGAGAAGATAACTGATTTTTATGTTTGAGTACAAGATGTAGTCAATCAATTGCGCAATATCGGAGAGAGTATCAAAAAGTACGTAGATGTTTACCAGTCAAGTGGAATGTAGTTGTGATTGCAATAGAAGAATGCAAAGATGTTACATAACTTTATTTTTATTAACATAAATCATTCACCATTATGCAGAAATATCAAATCATTCACCATTATGCAGAAATAATATCCACAATAACAATCCACACAAGAGATAGAGAGAATAATACCCTTAAGGTAGGCAACACCAATAATACTCCTTTAGGAAGGAATAACTCCACAAGATCTCCCAAGATGGGAGTGCCACTTAGAGAGGGCAAAGTCCCATAAGCCACTTCGTGGGAAAACAATTACATATGATTGATCTCCATGATGAATACAATGACAAATATCTCTTCTTTATATATCCATCTTTTAATTCTACTTTGGAGAACCGACTACTAATATAATATTATAATACACTCAACCTTGGGTTATGTGTGGCCCATGCCAACCCTTATACAATATAATAACATATCCCCAAATATCTATTCCTAGGTACCCTAACAGGCATTTAGATGTTTTATAAATTTCAAGGTTTTGGTTGAAAAAAAAAGTGGATATTTTATTAAAACTCTAAGGACTGATAGAGGGGGAGAGTACAATTCCAAAGATTTCAAAACATATTGTGTTGACAATGGAATCAAAAGGCAGCTCACAGAAGCATACACACCACAACAGAAACGAGTTGCTGAGCGATAAAATCGGACTCTTGTTGAAATGGTAAGATCAATGTTGAAATCAAAGCAATTGGGGAATTGAGTTTTGGGCTGAAGCAGTATACACAGCAGAATATATTCATAATCGCAGCCCAACATTAACAATAAAAAGTTGCACACCAGAAGAAGCATGGCCTGATAGAAGACCTAGTGTATCACAATTCGAAGTCTTTGGTTTATTGTCATATGTGCATATTCCAAATGATAAACGAAAGAAGCTAGATGCAAAAAGTGAAACATATATTTTTGTTGGCTACTCTGAAGAGAGTAAAGCGTATAAGCTCTGGAATCCTAAGTCCAAAACAGTGGTTATATCAAGGGATTTGATAATTGATGAACAGGGAGTATGGCAAGAAGACATGCAGCAGGAAAAACCAGCAATTCTGTGTTATGAAATTAAAAGCAAGCAAGCATAAACAACAATAAACAGTACACGAGATTTTACGTGGAAACCCTGCAGTGTGCAGGTAAAACCACGGGGCAATGGCAACTTTTCTTCTTTTATTATTCTCAGCTGATTTCATACATTCGCACTCTGTCATAATGCAAGGGGCATTCCCCTTTTTATAGAAATACAAAGGAAGATTCCAAAAAAGCCGTGGCACATTCCAGATAAAAGCGCTTTATTAAAAAAACTGCTTTTATCAACTGCTTTCTATAACAAAAGTTGCTTTAAAGACAAAAGCAGCTTTAAAAGCAAAAGCAGCTTTTAAAGCAAAAAGCAGCATTAAAGCAAAAAACAGCTTTAAAGCAAAAGCATTTTTAAAGCTCCACCAAGCACCACTCAGCTGAAGAACATCGGAGATCTGGATATTGACTTCACCTCCTAACATTCTCCCACTTGAAGTCGATATACAAGAATTCTTTGCCTTTGTTTTCCATCCAAGTGCCAATTGCCCAATGCTGCCCTTATCACGTTTTCAGCAAGCCCAGAGAAGTTTTGCACCACTCAAACTTCTCTCTCTTGACCGGCTTTGTAAGCATATCTGCAGGATTCACTTCAGTATCAATCTTCTCCAACAGGATCCTACCTTCTTCCACCACATTTCTTATAAAATGGTACTTAACATCAATGTGTTTGGTGCGATCATGGAATGTTGGGTTCTTCACTAATTGAATAGCACTTTGACTATCGCAATGCAACGTAATCTTCCCTTGCATTATCTTGAAGTCACCCAACAGTCGCTCTAGCCAAATTGCCTCTTTGTTGGCTTCAGTTGCTGCAACATATTCTGCTTCAGTGGTTGATAAAGCCACCACAGATTGCAACTTAGAAGTCCAACTCACAACTCCACCAGCAAGAGTGAAAGCATATCCTGTAGTGGACTTTCGCCCATCTCTATCTCCACCATAATCAGAATCCACAAAACCTTTAACTTGCAAATCTGTCGATCCAAAGTAAATGGCAACATCTGAAGTGCCTCTTAAATATCTAAATATCCACTTCATTGCATTCCAATGCTCCTTACCAGGATTCGCCATGTACCGGCTGACTACTCCCACTTGCTTGGGCAATATCCGGTCTGGTGCTCACCATGGCGTACATGAGGCTTCCTACTGCTGATGAATACGGTACACGAGACTAGAACACTGTTCTAGGAAGACAATTTGAAGTGTGGAGGAAGTGGGGTACTGACTGGTTTTGCATTCTGCATATTGAAGCGCTGCAGAATCTTTTCTATATATGTCTTTTGACATAACCAGATCTTCCTTCCTGTTCTGTCCCTGTGTATTTTCATCCCTAAAATTTGGTTTGCTGCTCCTAAATCCTTCATATCAAACGTCCTAGCCATCTGAGCCTTAAGATCACTTATTTTCTTCATGCTAGGGCTTGCAACTAGCATATCATCAACATACAACAACAAGATAATAAAACTGCCATCATTAAACCTCTTATAGTATGCACAATGGTCAGCTTCACTCCTGTTGAAACCTTGGCTCTTCATGAAGGTGTCAAATTTTTTGTACCACATCCTTGGCGCCTGTTTCAATCCATACAGAGATTTCTTAAGTCTGCAAACCAAATGCTCTTTGCCTCTTTCTTCATAGCCCTCAAGCTGATCCATATAAATCTCCTCCTCGAGATCACCATGCAAGAAAGCAGTTTTTACATCAAGTTGCTCCAGCTCTAAATCCTGTGCTGCCACAAGTGCAAGTAAAACTCTAACAGTAGTCAACTTCACAACTGGAGAGAAGATTTCATTGAAGTCTATACCTGACTTCTGCACATAACCTTTTGCCACCAAGCGAGCTTTATATCGTTCCAACAGCCCATCACTGTTCTTCTTTACTTTGTACACCCACTTGTTACCAACAACTTTTCTTCCAGGTGGAAGATCCACAAGTTCCCATGTTTCATTCTTCCATAGTGATTCCATCTCCTCATCCATGGCTTTCCTCCACTTATCTGCATTCTCAGATTCTCCAGCTTCCTGAAACGAGCTAGGCTCACCATCATCAGTTAACAAAGCAAAAGAGGACTGAAAATCAGGAGAATACCTATCCGGACATTTTTGTGAACGTGTAGATCTTCTAACCCAATGTTCTGTTGGTTGTGGCTCTTGGTCTTGTGCCTGTTCAGGCTGCTGAACTTGTTGATCTACATGCTGATCAAAAACTTCAACAACCTTATCTTCATTTTCAGCTTTGTTCATATCTACTTCAACAGGTACAACTTCAGGTGTTTGTTGTACCTCCTTCCTTTGCATGGATTTTTCATTAAAAATAACATCTCGGCTAATTATTACCTTGTGGGTAGTAGGATCCCACAGTCTATACCCCTTCATTGTATCTCCATAGCCGAGAAAAACACATTTCCTTGACTTTGGGTCAAGTTTGGACCTGTTTTCTTTTGGCACATGGGCAAAAGCATCACAACCAAAGGTACGCAAATGAGAGTAATTAACAGGTTTACCACACCAAACCTCCTCCGGAATTTGTCCATCCAACGCAGTTGTAGGTGACCTGTTAATAAGGTAAGCAACTGTATTAACAGCCTCTGCCCAAAACTTTTTCTCCAACCCAGATGTGCTGAGCATGCTTCTTGCACGTTCCATGATTGTGCGATTCATCCGCTCAGCCACACCATTTTGTTGTGGAGTATATGGCACAGTCTTTTGGTGCTTAATCCCTTCCTGCGTACAAAATTGATCAAACTCCTTGGAGCAATATTCTCCCCCATTATCTGACCTGAGGCATAAAATAGGCTTGCCCAAACTTTTCTCTACTCTTGCCTTGAACTCTTTGAATTTTTCCAAGGCTTCCGACTTCTTTGTTAGAAAATAAACCCACACTCTTCTAGAATAATCATCTATAAATGTCAAGAAATATCTAGTACCTTTTAAGGACTGAGTGGGGACTGGTCCAAATATATCAGAATGTATAAGCTGCAAAAAATCAGAACTCTTACCAGGACTTGCAGTAAATCGAACCCTCTTTTGTTTGCCAAAAATACAGTGCTCACAAAAGTCTAAATTGCAAGACTTAATCCCAGACAACATACCTCGGTCATGCAGAATTTTCAATCCTTTTTCACTCATATGCCCTAGGCGTTGATGCCATAGCATTACTCCATCCTGAGCATTGCTTGAAGTTGTTGTTGTTGCATGGTTTGTCACCGTATCACCACACAAACGATATAGGGTCCCATAAGGTTCTCCTTTTGCTACTACTAGGGATCCTTTGGTAATTTTGCAATAATTGTTACCAAAAGTAGTACAATACCCAAGCTTGTCCATCATCTTGATTGAAAGCAAATTCTTCCGCAAAGCAGGCACATGTCGTACATCACATAACATCCTTTCTCTACCATCATCCAACTTGATCCTTATATCCCCTCTTCCCACAATTTCTAAAGGATGATCATCACCCAAATAGACCATCCCTCCATTATAGGATTGATATTTGACAAACCAGTCTCTATGTGGAGACATGTGGAAAGATGCACCTGAGTCCAAAACCCAAGTATATAAAATAGATCTGTTGCTACTGGTACAGAAGGCCTCACATGTTGCCATCTCTATTGCATCTCCAGTATTGGCCTCAGCTGATGGTTGATTTTGCTTTTCACCATTCTTCTCCTTTTTTAGATGCCAACAATCCTTCTTCGAGTGCCCTGGCTTCCCACAATGCCAGCACCTCCCTTTCAGCTTGCGTCCTTTTGACTTAGACCTGGACTGTGATCTACCTTGTTGACTCCTTTCGTTAGATCGACCTCTCACAACTAGGGCTTCATTGGTTGAGGGTTCTAGAGACGATTTTCGCCTCAACTCTTCTGCCAACAAAGCGGCTACAACATCATCAACGCTTAGAGCTCCAGATGATGCATTGTTGATGGTCATCACCAAATGATCCCAGGTGTCCGGGAGAGAACAAAGTAGGGTGATTGCTTTATCTTCATCCTCCATCTTCACATCAACAGAGACCAACTTACTGATTAGAGTATTAAACTCATTCAGATGATCTGCCACAGATGAACCCTCCTTCATCCTCAGACTATAAAGTTGTTTTTTCAAGAAGACCTTATTTGTTGCTGATTTAGTCTCATACAACTTCTCAAGCTTTTCCCAGAGGGCTCCCGCGGTCGTTTGATCAGCAACATTGAACAAGACAGAGTCTGCTAGGCAGAGACGAATTGTAGACATCGCCTTCCTGTCTAGCTTTATCCACTCCTCATCTGTCATGCTGTCAGGTTTACCCGCGAGCCCTTCCAAGGCTAGGGCTTGGTCGTTCTGAACCAACAAATCCTCCACCTTCATCTTCCATAGGGTGAAGTTCTTGCCATCAAACTTCTCAATCTCGAACTTGGTTACACCTCCTGTCATTGTTGCAGCTCCCACTCGCACAAAACCTTGACCAACGAGTTTTCAAAGAACCTCGCTCTGATACCAGATGTTAGAAAATTAAAAGCAAGCAAGCATAAACAACAATAAACAGTACACGAGATTTTACGTGGAAACCCTGCAGTGTGCAGGTAAAACCACGGGGCAATGGCAACTTTTCTTCTTTTATTATTCTCAGCTGATTTCATACATTCGCACTCTATCATAATGCAAGGGGCATTCCCCTTTTTATAGAAATACAAAGGAAGATTCCAAAAAAGTTGTGGCACATTCCAGATAAAAGCGCTTTATTAAAAAAACTGCTTTTATCAACTGCTTTCTATAACAAAAGTTGCTTTAAAGACAAAAGCAGCTTTAAAAGCAAAAAGCAGCTTTAAAGCAAAAAACAGCTTTAAAGCAAAAGCATTTTTAAAGCTCCACCAAGCACCACTCAGCTGAAGAACATCGGAGATCTGGATATTGACTTCACCTCCTAACATTCTGGATAGAGAATCTCAAAATAGCATCATTCCTCTCTCCAGTAATTCTAGTCCCAATCCCACTTCAAGTGGCAGTACAGGTTCATCACCAAAAGTGTCCTCATAAAATTCAACTCCAGCAATGACTCCAAGTCCCCAAGGAAGGTAAGAAGTGTAAAAGAAATGTATGAGAGGACTAGCAATCAAGTAGATCTAATGGTTGATTTTGCTCTATATTCTCAAGTTCAAATTGAGCCTAGTTGTTATGAAGATGCAGCAAAACCAAATATTTGGTGTGAAGCAATGGAAGAAGAAATTAGAGCAATTGAGAAGAACAAAACTTGGGAGCTAGTTGAGCTTCCAAAGAATAAAGAAGTGATAGGAGTGAAGTGGATATACAAGAATAAGTACAAGAGAGATGGTACAATTGAAAGGCATAAGGCAACACTAGTTGCCAAAGGGTATGCACAAGTCCATGGAATAGACTATGAAGAAACCTTTGCACTAGTTGCTAGATTGGATACAATAAGAATAGTGATAGCATTAGCAGCTCACAACAAGTGGGAAATTCATCAAATAGATGTTAAGTCAGCATTCTTGAATGGTTTCATTAAAGAAGAAGTTTATGTGCAACATACTGAAGAAAGCATTATAAGGATTGAAACAAACTCCTAGAGCTTGGTATGCAAGAATTGATAGCTATCCCAACAACATGGCTTTCTTGGAAGCCCAAATGAACCAAATTTATATATGAAGAAGGAAGTTGATCACTTCTGTGGATGATTTGATTTTACAGGTAATAGCTTCAATATAATACAAGAATTTAAGCAACTAATGACAAATAAGTTTGAAATGACTGATCATGGATTACTGTACTACTTTCTTGGCATGGAGATATATCAATCACATGATGGTATCTTTATTTGTCAATCTAAGTATGCCCAAGACATATTGAGGCGATTCAAAATGGACAAGTGTAAGGAGGTGGCAACCCCAATAGCACAAGGTGAAAAGTTGAGCAAAGAAGATGAGAGCAGGATTGTTAATGGAACATGATTTCGAAGGATGGTTGGTAGTCTAATATATCTTACAGCTACTAGGTCAGATATCACTCTGGAAGTAAGTATTGTTTCCAGATTTATGTCAAGTCCCCATAAAATTCATATGAGAGCAGTAAAAACGATTCTTCAATATATCAGAGGTACAATGGATCATGGAATTCACTACTTAACAGCTGAACGTTTCAAGCTGGTTGGATATTCATATTCAGATTGGGCTGGGTCAATAGATGATCGAAAATCAACTTTAAGATATTGCTTTAGTCTTGGTAATTGTCTTATTTCATGGAGTTTGAAGAAGCAACAAAGAGTTTCTCTTTCCACAGCAAAGGCTGAATATATAGCAGCTGCATCAGCAAGTTGTCAAGCAATATGGCTACAAGGAGTTTTAGATGGATTGCAGCAAGAGATCAATTCTCCCATTACTATATATTGTGATAACAGTAGCACCATTCAAATAGGAAAAAATTCTAAGCACATAGATATTTGTCATCACTTCAATCGGGATTTGAATCAGGAAGAAGTGATAATTGCAGTTTTGTAGAACAGAGAATCATTTGACAGACATTTTTACAAAAGCACACCCAAGAGAAAGATTTGTTTCACTTCGTCGATAATTAGGAGTTGGACAATTAAGCATTAAGGGAGAGAATGTCAAAAATAATGCTTAATGAAAAACAGAAAAATCATGTTGTTAAAAATAGTGCTTTTCCTAAAGGAGAAGAAAAGTTGTTAATAGATAGTCTTATTTAAAAAAAAAGAAAAGAAATATTTAAAAAAAAAAAATATTAGTTCTGAAAATAGAAAAGAGAGATTATAATAAAAATCAGGGGAAGAAGATATAGAAACATCTTGTTAATATTAGCATGGAGGATGTCTATATATAAGGTGTTAGGCACCTGTTGTAATTTGATTCACTTGGATAGAATCAATTCAAAGGAGTTGTATTAATGGAAGAGGGTAATCCAGATCTTGTAGATGAATTTGAAGAAAAAAAGTATATTGATCTTAAAGATTGTGTTTTTTTTTCAAAAATTTATCTAAAAATAAATATTTTCAGTATGTGCTCGGAAATTATATTCTTATAAAGTTGCAGGAAATATCCACACATTTTCTTCAACAAATTCAGGCAATGACACGTTATGACAAATATATCAACTGGCCAATGACAATGAAAAGAAAAACAAGATGCTCATACAAAATACTACAAACCCTAGCTGTAGCGATTGAAGCCCAAATCGCGACAAAAAACTCAATTTCCTGGTAATTGGTCGCTGAAAACATGGACGACATTACAAAAGACCAGGCAATTTATGCATCTTTATAATATATATATGATCTAATTGCAAGGACGGAAAATGATTTCCCTTTAAATAGAAACAATGGGGAGCACAGGTGAGGGGAAAAGAATCAGTGTGTTGTACAGAGGAATGTATCTTATTGAAGCATGTATTGACTTGTTAGCTTATTTTATGTCTCTGAAGTTGCAGGGGTATGTACTACCCAATGACCCATGGCCAGACCTCAAACCGGAAAAGAAAAGCCAAATCAGAAATTAGGCCACTCTAAGCTCCTTTAGAGAACATTCAGACATGTTGCAAGGGACGAAAAGTCTGCTTGCAAATCTAAATTTAGAGTTTCCAAACAAGCATTAACCATAAGTAAACTAAGGATGCGCTGCCAACCCTCTATGAGGTCTGCTTAAAGATTAGATGCTTACTGAGAAAGAAAATAACGAACAGACTAATTAAGGTTGAGAACTCAAACAAAGGAGAAACCTTAGAAAAATGTATGCTAATTTCATCTCATATGCTCCAATTCTAAATCCGATAGCTGTTGACAGGTAGCGCTGTGGTGGTTTATTTTGACAATTTTATTCTATTTCTTTATATTATCCCAACCTGAACCCCAGAACTCGAATTCCTTGAGGAAAGATAATTGTAAAGCAATGTCCACTGCAAGCAAGAGTTCAAAATTTCTCTCGAAGAATTTCAAAAATCCATTTGCAAAAGACAGAGTATCCAGCTTCTTATGTGTTAAATAAAATTGCAGTTAATATCCCATTTGAGTCAACATCCAATTATATAGGATAAACCCTCATGAGGTTAAGGTAAGACTAACTGAGATAAAAGATATGTTCAGGTTCATCGTCGATACCCCCTTTCTGGAGAATTTCCCCACAACTAAGCTTTGCCGCGCTTTCAACTTGTGTTGCATTTATAGGTTAGCCGTATGCCTCTCAAAGCGATGCTTATCAGTATAAATGAAAAAGAGAAAACCAGAAAGCAAAAAAAATACCAAAAATTTCTTGAATTTCAATCAAAAGATTTACAAAAATTTAAAGAAAGACATCTACGATCGAATCTTACAAAAGATACAGCTGTTATAGTAATAGACAGGTAAAATTTCTTTCGAATAACACATAACCAATTAATTAAAAAAAAAAAAAAACGATTTATGGAAGGTACCTTAAGCGATAAGAATATCTCCCTCTGCCTTTGAAGTTCGATAAAAACGGCAAGGAGGTCGGCCTTGAGCAGCCTGGAGACATGAGATTTGATGAAAGAGGTGAGATCATCATGCTTGGTGTCCTTGATGTCCTTGTTTCTGTGAACTCTTTTAATCTCTTGAATGACCAAAAGAGCTTCTTTGCTTATCAATTTGCGACTTCTCCATAAGGCCCCTCTGGGCCTCCCGTCCGAGACGCTCATGCTCCTCCTGCAAACCCATTCCCTTAAAAGCCCATGACCATTTGTTCTTATTTCCTGAAGTCCATGGGCCGCTGCGCCGCAATTTATTAAAAGGCGTGATAGGTTGTGCCTTGGTATTAGCATGGCCGTGGGTATAGCATAACCCACCACAATTATATTGCTTCTTCCAGACAGGTAAACTTGTTTTTTCCCTGGTCTTTCTAGCGTTTGATAAAGTTAAGCTTTGACAGTGTTAAAGGAGCTTCAAGATTCATGTCATACAAAACCAGGGTTGTCTGTAACGCAAAAGTTGTTTGAGATTCATGTCATACAAAACCAGGGTTGTCTGTAACGCAAAAGTTGTTTGAGATTCATGTCATACAAAACCAGGGTTGTCTGCAAGGCAAAATTTATTTGAGGGTTTTGCCGTGGGATAGAACTAGGGGCATACCCTACATATTCACGGTACGTTTTTAGGGAATGTATGGTGTTCCTACTATTAACCTTTAGCGAAAATTGACAATAGTTTTTAATTATCTATCTACCATCCAGTTTATTCGTTTTGAACCTTGAACCTTTTCAAGAGCCAAAATCTTATGAGATAAAAATTAATTTCATTTTTCTTTTTAACTATAATGGATGGCACAACTTAGACTCTCCAGGAAGCACACTTCCTAAGACACAATGGACCTCTCTCCATAATTTCGTTTTGGATATCATAGATAACAATCCAAATACATACCATTAAATTTATTTTATTTTTTTAATAGATTAATTTTTTATTTTTATTTAAAATATTCTAGGTCGATTGGTAATACGTTGAACACTTACCAAAAGGAGGTAGATTGATAAGATGTTGGGCACTTATCAAACTAAAAGGAGACCTTTCAAACTTCGAGAGCATGCCCAATCGGGGCAAAGGTAGTAGTCTGGCCTAAGTTTGTTGAGTGTACGTCAGCTTGATATCGATGGTACCAACCCCAAGCCACTAGAGGTCTCCCTCACTTTGGATCAGGCACTTACCAAAAGGAGACCTAGATTCAAACCTCGAGGCCATGTCCAATCGAGGCAAAGACAGTAGTTTGACCTAAGTTCGTTGAGTGTTCGTCAACTTGATGACAGTGGTACCAACCCCAAGCCACTAGAGGTCTCCCTCACTTTTGGGTCGTGTTTATGGAGGTCTCCCTCACTTTTTGGTCGTGTTTATTGAGATGAGATAGGGATTACAGTGGCAGCACCATAACTTGGTCCGACGACCAGTTTTGACCACTTCCTCTATGTATAAAAATAAAATAAATAAAAATCATTTTTATTTTATTTTATGTATAGGAGAATTGGTTACATTCATAGTCATTTTCTATTACCAAACAAGTTCAAATCTTGGGACTCTTTCCTATAACCCCTATATCACCTAGTTGTTGTTGACCGACATGAAGGAGGTCACCAGTGGTTTGGGACTCGCATCGTTGTCGGGGTTGGCATGCACTCAATGGAATCAGGTTAGACTGCTATCTTTGCATAAATGAACATACCTCTAAGGTTTGAACTTTGGTCTATCCAGCCCTTGAAAACATAAATTTTGGATTTGGTTAATGTGAGAAACCCCTATGACTGATATTCAGGGTTGGACATTCTCTTCCACCGTGACCTCTCATAAGAGGAAGAGAGAGCTGAACTTATCGATAAGGAATTTAATACACAACCACATACATCGCGGTTTGAACTTTGAATCTCCAAAAAAAAAACCAAAGTTGTCTCCGAAACTTAAAAACCTCGTTCTTATTATACAATTTTTTTGTATACATATAGTTAGGCAACTCGAAATCCATTATTTTTATTATACATCTTTGTTGTATATTTATCTTTTATGCACTATTTCTTAAATTTTTTTATCTTTTTTTACATTTAATTAAATTTTTTTGGTTGCTTACAACTTGCAAGTATACATTCCTTTAATTTTTCATTCATTTGCAACATAGAATCTTAGCAACATAGTCATTTGCAACATAGAAACTTGGCAACATTTTAGCATTTTTTGCTTTAAATTTCATTTTCACATAATTTAAATTTCAAAAGGTATTTATTTTTATCAAAGAGATTTTATTTCTTAGTAGAAATGATATAAAAGACTTTATTACATAAACTTAAAAGTTTGAGAAAGATGAAGAATATCTTAAAGAGCTAAGGAAATATTTAATAAAAAAAACAAGTTAAATATGGTTTAATTAACTTAACAGAAATTTAATAAGAACACTATAATGTAGTGTTTTTGTAACGTCGCCTAATCGAATAGCTCTCTTTTAAGACTTTTTATCCTTTCATTAATATTAATATTAATATATAAGGGCCTTATTTGAATAAAGCTCACAATATAACTTATTTAAAAAAAAAAATTATAGTTTTTTCAGAAGAGTTGGTCACAATCACATTATTTTTAGTAATTGATAAGCGCAAGGTTCAACCCACAGGGGTTGCTCCCACCAAACCTATTCCACCTCGTTGTTGTTACTGATGTGAAGGGGATCATCGGCTGCCACCAAACTTATTACACCTCATTGTTGTTACCGATGTGAAAGAGACCACTGATCGCTCGGTATTCATATTGTCATCGTTGATTTGACACGCACTCAAAAAAATCAAATCAGACTACTAACTTTGCAAACAAGCTGCCCCCAAGGTTTGAACCAGGCTATCTTCTTGGTAAGTGCGTGACCAGACAAGCACTTACCAATCCACCTAGCCCCATGGGGCTTATTTATTTTATAATTATTATTTAATTCGAGGAAGATGAAAAATATTTTTTATAGAAAAACAAATGAAATATATTTACGATAGAAAGACAAGTTGGATATGGTTTAATTAACTTGATAAAAGTTGCAAGCTTGCTGAAGTGGTTAGGACTTTGACCTCTTTTTGAGAGGTCCAAGGTTCAAACCCCACTCAATATGAGAGGATCCGGTCAAAAAGGCAAGTTGAATATGGTTTAATTAACTTGATAAAAGTTGCAAGCTTACAATACTGTAAAGACTTTGGTCTTTCTTTGGAAGGCTTAAGGTTCAAACCCCACTGAGTATGAAGGGCTCGGAACCCCTCATAAAAACCTGCATAAACTCACTGAAAAAAGTTAACTTGATAGAAATATAATAAAATCAACCTCAAATGTTAGGTGAAATAAAAGATTTTAACTACGTCCGCGAGACCCAAAACATGGCCTATGGGACCTCCAAATATGGAAATATGGTTTTGCAAATCATATGACCATTAATATCCTTGAGAAGGTTGTTCCTTCTACTGATTTGGGTTAGCAACTCCCCAATTTTTTTTATTTTACTGTCTTCAAATAACTCTGTCATAGACCCTTTTCCAAGGTTTTCTTTGTATTTGTCACGGATGTCCGAAAAACTCAGGCATTCATAGATGAAATGTTCCTCTGTCTCTATTGTCCTTGTGTTGCATAGAGTACATATCTTTTTTTCCCATTGTTCCTTGGGCGTTGTCAATCTCCCTGTTTCCTATGAGAGTCAATCCTTATATGAGCAATGAGGATTGTTTCCTTCCACTTAATTCCAGCGCCTATATATGCTTTTTCCTTGTGGTCATACGTCGGGTTAAACTTTGCAATATAGTCTTATCTTTTCTTGCTTGCATTTTTTTGTGTTTGTCTGTCCTAGGGAGGACGCCAAACCACGGCGTAGGCAAGTGTTATATATATATATATATATATATATATATATATATATATATATATATATATATATATATATATATATATGTGTGTGTGTGTGTTTGTCCGTCCTAGGGAGGACGCAAGTGTGTGAGGGGGTGGGTGTGTGGTGGTTGTGTGTTAAATTTCCTATTGATAAGCTTAGCTTTCGACTTTACGAGGGGTCATGATTGGGAGGAGACTGTTCAACCTTGTGCGTTGATCATAAGAGTTTCTCACACTAACCAAATCAAAAAAATAATATATATATATATATATATAACGTCGGGTCAACAATAACGAGGTGGTATAAGTTTGTTGGGAGCAGCCCCTGTGATTTGAACCTTATACTTAGCAGTTACTAAAAATAGTGTGGATGTAACCAACTCTCCTCTATATATATATATATATATATAATGATAAAAGTAATATAATATTTTATTCTTTTAATGGAAATGACTCCAATAAAAACCACATAAAATTTAAAAAAAATATATTTATTCATTTTTAATTTTTTCCTTTTAATCCTATAAAATTATTTTATAATTATTATTTAGTTTATTTTTATATATTAACTTATTTATTTATTTATTAATATTTAAATATATCAAAATATTTGCTAGTTTAAGTTATTCATTTTCAAAAGTTATGGTCGTTAGAGGTCAACTATCTACCCTTAAACTTATAACAAGTTAAGAGGATGATCATAGAGTTGGGTTAAGTGCCCACCTTTGGACGTTGGACTTATACTAGCAATCAAACACTTATTCACATATAATGGGTTAAAGGTTAAGTCTTATAAATAATAGACCCCTATGCCCTTATCAGATGTGAATTAAGGCCTTTCACATGCAAGATAAACCATCTCAACCACTCATTTTGGCCGGTATAGAGGCTTTGTGTATGGGAGTGTTAGACACGACCCTTAAATGAGTTGTTTTGATCTTATTATATGGTAATCTTGCATATATGTGGCTATGTGTGTATGCATGTGAATTGCAGTGCAAATAAAGAACAAACTTCACTTTTAATATTTTTTTGTTTTAGATATTTGAATAAATTTAAAAAATTAGGATTGTTAAGAAAGGTTTAATAATAAGAAGAAAATGTTATTTAAAGAAGTTCTAGTTAAAAGTACAATGTCTAATTTATAGAAAGTAATATTTTGTAGACCAAGAACTAGTTCAACATATTGTTAGGAATGGAGCCTAATTATGAGGAGGCTAAACAGAGAAAGTTTCTGGATTTACTGCAGGATGGGCAGGGAAAGTTTCCAGATTTACAGTTTGTTAGTCTACCAGAGAAAGTTTTCGGATTTACAACAGGACAACCAAGGAAAGTTTTTTTGTTTTTATCCTAAAATTAGGTGTTGGGAACTCAGTGTTAATCTTGGAATGTATTAAGAAAAACAAATTTTTTTCTATTTTTTTCTTATATATAGTTGTGAGGAAAAACAGAGTATACAATGAAAAATTACTATGTTGATTCCTTGTAAATATAGAGAGGAAATTGCAGCAGATGTTTGTTGTAGGTTGTAACCTTCTATTGCTTGGATTGAGAAAGAAGGACTGAAAATTCTCGGTGGATGTAACCCACATTGGGTGAACCACGCTAAAATCGTTGTCTCTTCTACTGTGTGTTTGTCTTATTTTGTTAATTCTGCTATTAAAGTTTGAAACACTATAATTGCTTTTCTATATTTTATATAGTGATTTACTCTAACAAGTGGTATCAGAGCGGTTGTTTTGTTGGGTGCACTTGACAGAAGGAGAATTTTTGGATCAAGTGGGAGCAATGGCGGAAGAAAGGAGGTTTAGAGTTCACAAATTCAATGGCCAGAACTTTCAATTCTGGAAGATGTAGATGGAGGATTACTTGTACTAGAAGGATCTTTACTTACCTCTTGAGGGGGAAACAAAGAGACCTTCAACTATGTCTGATGAGGAGTGGAGTCTCCTTGATAGAAAGGCATTGGGTACTGTGAGGTTGTGCTTGGGAGCCACCGTAGCCTTCAACATCTCTAATGAAAAGACTACCAAGGGAGTCATGGATAAGTTGGCCAAGATGTATGAGAAACCATCAGCATCAAATAAGGTATTCTTAATGAAAAGGTTATTTAACATGGAAATGAGTGAAGGAGAAACTGTGCATGATCATTTAAATGAATTCAATCATCGTCACTAATCAATTGCATTCGGTAGGATTGGATTTTGATGATGAGCTTAGGGCCTTATTAATCTTATGCTCTCTTTCGAAAAGTTGGAACAGGTTGGTAATGGCGGTAAGTAACTCGGCTTCGAGTTCAAATAAATTAGAATTTGATGATGTGGTTGGTGTGATACTCAGTGAGGACATGAGAAGAAAAACCATAGGAGAATCATCTAGCACTGCCTTAACTGTTGAGAATAGAGGAAGAGGAAGAGAAAGAGGCAAGAGTTCACATCATGGCAAATCCAAAGGTAGATCCAAATCACGTGGAAAAGGAAAGCTATAGTGTTGGCACTGTGGCAAAAAGGGTCATCTCAAGAAGGACTATTGACAAAGAAAGGGTGATCGAAATGAAGGTAATGATAATAATGGTAACACTTCAGAAGCCAATATTATCGGACAAATTCTACAAGATGCTTTAATCTTATCTCTTGATAGAAATAGTGATTATTGGGTAATTGATAGTGGTGCTTCATTCCATGCTACCTCACATAAGGAATACTTCATAGATTATGGTTCTGGAGATTATGGACAGGTTCTCTTGGGAAATGACCAACCATGTAAAATCATGGGTATTGGAAAGATTTTGATTAAATCCCCAAATGGATGTCAATGGGCTCTTAAAGAGGTGAGACACATACCAAATTTAAAGAGAAATCTTATATCGACAAGTAAGCTTGATGGTGAAGGATACACGGTTGCATTCGGAGAAAATGCTTGGAAAGTTACTAAAGGTTCATTGATAGTAGCTAGAGGTAAATTGGTGGGTACTCTTTATTTACTTACTGATTTTTCTCACTGCTCCATGAATTTAGTTTCTACATGTGAGAGTGCATCTTTGTGGTACCAAAGACTTGGCCATATGAGTGGAAAAGGTATGGAAATTTTACATTAAATAAAGTTATTGCCTAAGTTAAAAGAGATTGATTTGGAATTCTGTGAGGATTGTGTTTATGGTAAAGCAAAGAGAGTTAGATTTCTCAAGGATGGCAAGGAAAGGAAGAAAGAGAAATTGGAGCTTGTGCACTCAGATGTTTGGGGCCCAGCTCAGGTAACTTCTCTTGGAGGTTCCTCTTACTATGTACTTTTTATTGATGATGAAACAAGGAAAACATGAATATATTGCATTAAGAATAAAAGTGATGTTTTTAATACCTTCAAGAATTGGAAAGCATTAGTTGAAAATGAAACTAGAAAAAGGTTAAAGTGTCTAAAGTCGGATAATGGTGGAGAATATTGCAGTAGAAAATTTGATGTGTTTGGTTCTAAAAATGGAATTAGAGGAATCAAGGTAGTTCCAAGAACACCTCAAGAAAATGGGGTTGCGTAAAGAATGAATAGAACCATCATGGAGCGTGCTAGGAGCATGAGAATACATGCAGGCTTACCATTATTTTTATGGGCTCATGTTGTTGATATCTGCAAGTATATTTGATTAATAGAGGACCGTCTAGTGCCTTGGATGGAGGAATTCCGGAAGAGCTTTGGACAGGTAAACCAATAAATTATTCTTTCCTTAAGGTATTTGGATGTGAGGATTTTATGCATATAGACAAAGAGAACAGAAATAAGTTAGATGCTAAGGCCCAAAAGTGCTATTTTATTGGTTACGGTATTGATGGCTTGGGTTACGGATTATGGGATTGTGATAACCAAAAAGTCATTAGAAGTAGGGATGTCATATTTAATGAAAAAACTTGTATAAAGATCGGTTGTAGGGAAATAAACAGAAAGAGAAAATTACTGAATACATAGACCTTGATGGACACATAGAAAAGGTAACTCCCAAAGTGGTATAAGATCAAAATGTATAGCAGCAACAACAAGCACCTCAATCTCCAGAAAGTGTTGTTAGACGATCTACCAGGATAAGTAAAATTCCTCAACGTTTCTCTGATTATGTTTTGTATACTGATGTTGGTGAGCCAGAATGTTTTCAAGAATCATTACAGATGGATACCAGGAATAAGTGGGAGCTTGCAATGAATGAAGAAATGGACTCTTTATTCCACAACCAAACTTGGGATTTGGTTGAGCTACCCAAAGGTAAGAGAGCTTTGACCAATAAATGGGTGTACAGGATTAAAGAGGAGAATGAAGGGCATAAGAGATACAAAGCAAGACTAGTGGTCAAGGGATTCGCTCAGAAAAAAGGTATTGATTTTGATGAGATTTTTTCTCCAGTTGTAAAAATGACCTCTATTAGAGCTATTTTGAGTCTTATAGCTATAGAAAATTTGTATCCGGAGCAATTGGATGTGAAGACAACATTTCTTCATGGTGAATTGGAGGAGGAAATTTATATGCACCAACCGGAAGGCTTTCGAGTGAAAGGTAAAGAGGATTGGGTATGTAAGCTGAAAAAGAGCTTGTATGGGTTAAAACAAGCTCCTAGACAGTGGTATTTAAAATTTGATAAGTTCATGGCTAATCAAAGGTTTGAAAGATGTCAAAGTGATCACTCTGTATATTTTAAGCAAACTGGAAATGGTAACTATGTTATTTTGCTATTTTATGTGGATGACATGTTAGTTGCAGGAACAAATATGCAAGATATAAACATGCTCAAGAAGAAGTTGGCTAAATCCTTTGCCATGAAGGATTTGGGAGAAGCCAAAAAAATCCTTGGTATGAGGATAACAAGAGACAAGGAGAGTCACACTCTGAAATTATCACAAGCAAAATACATTGAAAAAGTGCTTAAGAGATTCAACATGAACAATGCAAATTCTGTTGCTACTCCATTGGCAAAGCATTTCAAACTCACAAAAAATTTATGTCCCAAGACACAAAATGAACAAGAGCATATGGCTAAGGTTCCCTATGCATCAGTAGTTGGAAGCTTGATGTATGCAATGGTTTGTACAAGACTAGACATTGCCCACGTAGTGGGAGTAGTGAGTAGATTTATGAGTAATCCGAGAAAAGGACATTGGCAAGCGGTAAAATGGATACTCAGGTACTTGAGAGGAACTTCAAATTATTCTTTGAATTTTGGAGGCTCTAATATATGCTTGAAAGGTTTTGTAGATTCTGATATGGCAAGTGATCTTGATGGTGGAAGGAGCACTACTGGATACATATTTACTATAGGAGGAGGAGCGGTTAGTTGGATTTCTAAACTCCAACACGTAGTTGCCCTTTCAACCACTGAAGTTGAATATGTTGTTGCTGAGAAGCAAGCAAAGAGATGGTTTGGTTGCAAAGACTAATGGAAGAACTAGGGAAGAAGCAAGAGGATAATAGGTTATGGAGTGATAGCTAGAGTGCTATACACCTTACGAAGAATTCGGTATTCCATTAAAAAACTAAACACATCAAACTTAGGTATCATTTCATTAGATCAGTAGTGGAAGATGGATCTTTGAAATTAGGGAAAGTTCAAACATCACAAAATCCCACTGATATGCTTACAAAAGTGGTGTCAAGAGAAAAGTTGAGCTTTTGCTGAACTTTAGTTGGCCTTAAGGAATAAGAGGCCATGATGAGAATTTTTCAGTCCTTGGTTGCAGTATGGTGCAATGGAATTAGTCTCCAAGTGGGAGATTGTTAGGAATGGAGCCTAATTATGAGGAGGCTAAACATAGAAAGTTTCTGGATTTACTGCAGGACGGGCAGGGAAAGTTTTTAGATTTATAGTCTATTAGTCTACCAGAGAAAGTTTTCGGATTTACAACAGGACAGCCAGGGAAAGTTTTTTTGTTTTTATCCTAAAATTAGGTGCTGGGAACTCAGTGTTAATCTTGGAATGTATTAAGAAAAGCAATTTTTTTTTTTCTATTTTTTTCTTATATATAGTTGTGAGGAAAAATAGAGTATACAATGAAAAATTACTGTGTTGATTCCTTGTAAATATAGAGAGGAAATTACAGTAGATGTTTGTTGTAGGTTGTAACCCTCTATTGCTTGGATTGAGAAAGAAGGACTGGAAATTCTTGGTGGATGTAACCCACATTGGGTGAACCACGTTAAAATCGTTGTCTCTTCTACTGTGTGTTTGTCTTATTTTGTTAATTCTATTGTTAAAGTTTGAAACACTATAATTGCTTTTCTATATTTTATATAGTGATTTACTCTAACACATATACTAGTTTATCGAGATTTAAACATAAATTGAATGGAAGGAGGATTGAGTTTACAATTATATATATTTTTTAAAAGGTTATATTTTCTTAGGTTTAAAAGTGGAGATAAAATAATGGCTTGCAATCAATAGTCTATGGTGAGAGTTGGCTTGTAATTAAGACTATGGAGTGAATTTTTTTTATGGATGTAATTTTTTTTCAAGGTGGGGGTTAGGATTTTTTGACTTCTATATCAACTAATCAATAAGAATGTTTTAAAGAGTATGGGTAATATTGTAGGGTAGTGCTTTCAATAGATGCCAATTATAGAGATGCAAAAGCATGTTATATATGTTCAAATACATGTTGTCGTGGATATATCTTTTTTTTTTTGTTGGAGAACAAGGGGTTGTACTCGGGTCTCCCACCTTTGACAAATCACAACTTTATTCTTTAGAGCATGAGAGTTTACAAACATATTCAATTCTCATCTCAATTGAATTGTTATAGCTAGAAACCTACATCATTTTACATAAAATGTTTGAATTCTTGATTTTCATTTTTTGAAACTTTTTCAAATTTCTATGTGAATATAAATATTCCAGAATTCAACATCCTTCTTGACATTTTCCTACAACAACATTCATAATACCAAAACTTCACCTCTACTATATATGCATTGCATCTTAGTAGAGTAATATTTCCAAAACATCGCACTATCATAGCCCACTTTACTAGATCTAGATTGTTAGTTTTCTTCCTGAAGCACAAGTGCAACCATAAAAATTGTAATACATAGTTTATATGAAAGCACATTAATGTTATAAAATAAAGCAGATATTACCAACAAAAACTTGAAAGTAAAACTTAATTATTATTTGATATATGTAATCAACATTTTCTTATCAACTTCAGCTAAACTTACTACTTTCTCTAACCAAAGAAAAGAGAATTTGACTTCACGATCCTCAATTAAACTCTATTGGATAGCCTGTATGCACGTTTTTTTCCTTCCCTTAATGTATTTGTAAACTTGATTTCTTCAAACTCTATAGCAAGGTCTTGAATTTCCACAATTATCTCTTTTATGTTCCATATGTTAGCTTTTGATGCTAAAATACTTAATGAAATGCAACCACAAGGTATAAAATGAGCATGCAATATTAAATATATGATAATGGCAATATAATAAGCATGTAAAACTCATAAGAAACTTCTATAATAACTCATAAAACTACCATTAATGAAAGCTCATGAAAATGGGATCTTCATACAAAATGTGGAGATCTCAAATGCTCCATTCTTCATACATGCTCTACATTGTATCTAACTTGAGCATGTACTCTACTCTAATGTGCTCTTGCACTCTCTCCCCCACTTTTCTCTCTACTACAAAGGCCAATATATAATAGAATATGACTCTTGGCCTTCCATATTCCTATGACACTTCATCTTCCTATTTATAGACTCATGTACACATGGACAACATGCACATTTACATCATCAAGTACCTTGCACATTCTAACAACACTTGTGCATTTATTATATTGCATAAAGTAACTACTCAAATCCTAATCTAAGACACACTCCTAATCTAAATATGTACCCAAGATGGTACATTAGCATGTACCAAATAATGTAATATATTCCAACACCCCCTTGTATTACATTATTTGGTTATTGAAGACTTTAGTCTTCAATATGGTCCTCTTCCTGATTCTGGAACTTGAGCTCTTCTTTTTTGCTTTCTTCATTTTGATCCTTGTCTGTATCCTGATCAAGAAAATAATTAGTATCTTCATAAAATACTATTTTTGTTGAAAGAGCTTTAACTTCATGTTCATCTGTAGGTTCTTCCAGTTCCTGAATTTCTTGAATCTCTTGAACTAAGTGTCCTTTTTGTTTTCCTTCTCTATATTGTAGTTGAGGATGATTGTATTGATTTTGAGAAGTATATGGACACTGAAATTGTTGCTGATGTGAATTATATTGATTTTGATATTGTCTTGGTTGGAATGGCCTATTTGATTGGCTTCCAAAATTTGTTTGATTTCCTTGATATTGATTTCTTGGATTGAATTTACAATAATTGGTACTATGTCCTTTCTTTTTGCATACTTGACAATATCTATTATTCCATCTTGATCTACCCTTTGAGAATGAAGCAACATTTCCTTGTGGATTATCTTTTGTGACTAAGGCATTGTTAGTCATTTCATCTTTCACTGAATTTTCTACTTCATATTCTTGTAGTATATTGACTAATTCATCAAATGATGTATCTTTACTTAGAATTTGTAAAGATGTGACTAGATGCTTGTAGCTTTCTGGAAGTGCTCTTAGGATTACTTGAACAAGAAACTTGTCTTCAACATTTTCTCCTAAGGTTAACAATTTTCCTTTTATATCTGCCACTCTTCTTAGAAATAATTCTATACTTTCACCACTATTAACTTTTAGAGAATGCAATTGAGTTTGGAGATTCAAGATAGTGGCTTTATTCCTTCCTTCAAATATCTTGGCTAAGATTTTCCAAGCTTATGTAGAAGTTGTTGTTGAACTAATGTATGGTTGTATTTCATCTGTAATTGCAAATGTTATTATCATAAGTGCTTTTGCTTCATCTTCTTCATACTTTTGAATCTCTCTAGCTTCTTTAGTGGGTTTAGTTTTTTCCCCTTTAACAATATCCCAAAGCTTTTCAACTATCAATATTGACCTTACTTTGTTTTTCCATGAAGTGTAATTAGGTCCTTTAAGAAGTTGGGATTCTGAAAGAAAGAATTTATTTGTTGTCATGATAATACTTGTAAGCTACCTTATATCTCCCTAGTTTAGAGTATGTGATCAAATTTGATAATATGGTCTTGATAAAATGCTTAGCTTTCTAGGTTACCTTTGAGTTGAAAACCTTTTTACTCCCTAATGTTCAACTTTTACTCTTCAAGATAATCACCTTATTTCTCCCTATTTATGAATAGAAAGCTAAAGATATTTTGATGCAATTTCAATTTTGATGAGGTTCTCTATTTTCAAGACCTTTAAGTTGGATTCCTTATGTCTCTTTAATTTGAGCAAGAGACTAATATCAAAAGTAATTTTTCCAACTTTCTAGCAACTCTATGTTTTGCTTCTTTCAATTTTCAATAATATAGTTTCTAAATTTCAATAACTTAAATTTGGTGTTGAATTCCTTATAACTCCCTAGTTGGAAATTTAGAAAACAAAGGTATTTGCAAATTTAATATTTCTATTTCAATGTAGAAATCCTTATTCCTCCAAGTTAAACTATTTGTAAAATATTTCTATGTAATTTGAATGAGGTAATTTCAAAACCTTTCTAAAAACTTCTTTCTTCAAAAAACTTCTAAGGCATTCAATAATTCTTCTAAGGTTGTAAATCTATACCTTATTTCTCCTTTTATTAAAAAAACCTTGAGTATAATGAATTAATTAACCTTGACTTCAATATTATGCCTTGTATCTCCTTAATATTTTGCAAAGGTTTTAAATTAGACTAAATATTTCTTACCTCCTTTAATATGGCGCTCCAAAGCTTTGTCTTGCTTACTTTATTCTGCAACCTGCACTCTCAAGATGCTCTTCATTCATTGTGATGCATTCAATGCACTTTGACGCTCAATCTCCAAGGCTTTGACTCTCCAAATTGCATCTTTCTCTTCCCTTCGTCATAGCGCATATGCACTATTCTTTCATGCTTCACTCTCTCCTCTTCTCTATTCTTTATATGTATTCAAGTGGCACTCTGACCCATGCCTTTATTGCATGTAGAAGGTATTACTTACATGATGATTGGTGCTTCTCTTCCATCAAGACACTTGGCATTCAAGTTGATGCTTCTTCTAGGGTGCCTGAATACTCCTTGGTGGTTGGCGCTTTGTATCCTAGGTGACAAGTGTATTTTACACCTGTAGCACTTGTCGATGAATGTTACAACTTCCTACCTCCTTGGTAACGTTCGAGTTTTCACTACACTTGACTTGTTTGTCCCCTCTGCAATGATGGTTTCGCTTCCTTGGTGCTCAGACTATGATTTAGCTCTCCTCACGGTGGTTGGCGCTCTATGTCTGACATGCCAAATGGAAAACAACAACCTTATCTCTTCACCTTACGTACCATATGATTGCTTGATTCTTCAATGCCTTTCCTTTCAATGTAATGCTCATTAATGAGCAATCTTCAACCAATTCTAGCGCTCTTCCTTCTGTTTCAATAGGTATACATTATGTTGGTCATTACTCAAGTGTCTTACCTTACTTTTGCATTATGTAGCAAGCATTATATCAAATGATGCAAATGATGATTAGCTCTCTGTTGTCCTCCTTTCAATGGCCTTGTATTGAGTTTATGCAACCCTAATGGTGGTTCACTTAACTTCACCAAAGCTCCTTCGGTGGTGATTCTCTTCCTCAACTATGTTCTCAGTTGAATGGTGGTGGCACTCTAGGTAACCTTCTTTGATGATGGTGGTGGCTCCTCTATATTGGCTTGGTGGTTCTTCCACTTCTTTGGTGGTTGCTCAACTTGGCATCGATTGGTTTCTTTCTATTGGTGGTGCTCTTACCTCTTTGTTTGGTAGTTGGCTTGCTTGGCACTTTGCTACGTAAATGGCACTACTTTTGGGTGCTTAACTTCAATAGAGCTTCGTGCTCCTTTGTTGTAACGTATTGGCAACTATTGTACGTAGCTCTAGAGAGACACTAGCTCATGCCTTTCTATTACTTGCCCCTTGTACTTTCAGTCCTTCTTAAATAGTTACACTAGCTTTCTTGAAATGGTGGCTTTCTTATCCAATATGGTGGTGCCTCTTCTCTTTTCCAAGACTTGGTAATGGTGGTTTTTCTTCCACGATAACTTCTCCTTGTTGGCTACTCTTCCATAATGACTCCTCCTCATCTCTATGCTTGGTGGTTTCTTCTTTGGTGACTCCAAGCTTCTAATTTGTGCCAAAACCTATGCCTTTCAAATAGAATAATACTTCTATTATCTATTGTAAACTATTGACTTATTTACTTTCCAAGAGATAGTAAGGATTTGATCTTTTTCCTTTCCTTATATTATTTCTAACTTCTCCTTTCTTTGTTGTAGGTTTTAATCCCTTGGGAATGCTATCTTCTCCAACTTTGAAGATATAAACTTGAGACCTTTCCTTTGGCTACTTTAAAAACTCAAATGTGGTGCTTTTAAAGACTTAATAATAAGCTAATGTGAACTTTCAAATAATAAACTTTTATAGCACCAATATTGCATACCTTTTGGTCTCCTTTTGTAGCTAGATTTCTTGGTGATTTGATTCACCTATTTGCTGCCTCGAATTTGTAAAAATTGCAGCTCTCCTTTTTACTTTGCTTCCCTAAACTTGTTAATCTTGCAGCTCTTCTTGCTGTCCAAATCAGCTTAAAAAACTCCTCAATTTTTCAGATTCAAATGCAACCAATTTCTCCTTTGTTTTGCTATCCAAGAATCTTAAAATTTGAAGCTTTCAATGTTTCTTAGAAATCAACTTCTATATTGTTCAAATTTTGCCCTTAATTTTCCAATTTTCTAGCTTATATTACTGCATATTTTTCCTTCAACTGTGTTGTCCAAGAATTAGATTTTAATATAACTAATATTTACCCAACTTCTAAAATAACCTTTCTTTGATAAAATTTGGTCCAAAAACCTTTCTAAAATCTACCTTGAAATTCTCCAAAATGTAGCTATAATATCTTCTCTTAATGTTGCTCAAATTTACAGCTTAATACTTCTTCAAAATGCTACTTCAAGAACTGATTTCTTTACCTTTATCTTGTTGTCCAAAAACAACAATCAATTCCTTCAAATCACTGCCTTATTTTGCTACCAATTCCTCCTTCAATTCATTGTTCAAGGACCTTTCAAAATCTTCCCAACTCTTCTCCAAAACACAACTTTATGTCACCTCCAATTTGTTGTCTTGTGACTCTTCAACTTCTGCTACGAAAATCAGCAATCTTCTCCTTCGCAAATCAGCCTTCAAGCCTTTAATGGTAGTCTTCAAATTTCTCAAATTGGTGGCCTCTTCTACCTTCTTTCTCCTCCTGAATTCTGACTTCAAACTTGGCCTATTTAGTTGGCCTTTTTCTCAAGAATCTGAATGTCTTGAGATCTTCAAGAATCCTTTCTAAAATTTGGCAACCTTCTTGCCAAATCCTTTTTCCTTTTGGGCTTGTTGTTGGATGGCGATAATTGTCCCAAATTCTTCTTTTTAGGAGCTACTCCTTCTTGCAATCTTCTACCTTGAGCTTTCTTCAAATCTCCTCCAATGGCCACTTCTTCAACTTTCTTCAATAGGGATTTTTCTAGCCTTCTTCTTCTTCTTCTTTCTCCTTTCAAGTTTTTCTTGAGACCTCTTCTTTGGGTCTTCAAATTCTACAGCTTCTCAAATCTTCAATAGGACTTTTCTTAGCCCTCTTCTATCTTCAATATTCAATCTTGTAACTTCCAAATCTGAAAGTTCTTCAATGGGACCTTTTTCTTGGGTCTCCTCCTTCTTGATCTGCAGTCTTCAATCTTCTATGGGGACCTCCTTTCTTGGATCTCCTCAATCTTCAAATGTCTATTTTTCTGCAACAAAGAACTAATCCCTGCACGAGGAAAGCACATAGACTTTCAAGTAATCAAAGATGAAATTCTTCTCTATCCATTGTAGGAAGCTTCTCAACTTTTGAGAACTAATTTTTTGCAACAAAAAACTTAGATAGTAGTAAGCAAATCCATGCAAATATTTAGATCTCTATAAATCAATAAACATCACTAGTTATCCTTCAATCTAGTGGAAAGAGATCTATGTTGAGTCCTAGTCTTCACGAGTTTTCCTGCAACCCTGTGGAAAGACTCTTAGCCAAAAAGAAATTCTAAAAATACTGAAAATGAAATCTCCCTATCTCCTCTCAATATTCTTGTGGCTCTCCCTATCTCCTATCAATCTACCTTGTGCTCTGATACCACTGTTAGCTTTTGATGCTAAAATACTTAATGAAATGCAACCACAAGGCATAAAATGAGCATGCAATATTAAATATATGATAATGGCAATATAATAAGCATGTAAAACTCATAAGAAACTTCTATAATAACTCATAAAACTACCATTAATGAAAGCTCATAAAAATGGGATCTTCATACAAAATATGGAGATCTCAAATGCTCCATTCTTCATACATGCTCTACATTGTATCTAACTTGAGCATGTACTCTACTCTAATGTGCTCTTGCACTCTTCTCCCCTATTTCTCTCTACTACAAAGGCCAATATATAATAGAATATGACTCTTGGCCTTCCATATTCCTATGACACTTCATATTCCTATTTATAGACTCATGTACACATGGACAACATGCACATTTACATCATCAAGTACCTTGCATATTCTAACAACACTTGTGCATTTATTATATTGCATAAAGTAACTACTCAAATCCTAATCTAAGACAAACTCCTAATCTAAATATGTACCCAAGATGGTACATTAGCATGTACCAAATAATGTAATATATTCCAACACCATAGACCCTTTGATTTACTCAAAATTTCATTTATAACTATGAGTGAATCACCTTCCATCCATACATCGTTCCATTTCATTTGTTTGCATATTTCTAATCCTTCTAAAGTTGCCCAAGATTCATTATTTGTCTTAAATCCACTATTGAAAATGTAATGAGATAAAATATATCCCCTATTATTCCTCCTCCTCCTGGTCTTGAATTTCCTTTAGATGCTCTATCAAAATTCAAATTAGTCAACTCCATATCTGGGAATTTTCACTTTATATTCTTTGTCTTCTTTTTGTTTCTCCTATCCCCAACATCATAATTCTATTTGATGACTTGACTCCATCTATCAAGGCTCTCTTATTCTAGATTAGGGATTGGGTGAGTTGATAGGGTTGGCTTAGACTCCTCTATGTATAAACAAATATTCCTTTTCATTACCTCTATATTGCTTTTTTTTTCCTTTAAATATTCTTCTATTCCTTTCTAGCCATACAGTCCAAAGTATTGTATCTTTTGATATATCCTAGATTGTCTATAAAGCGTCATTTTAAAAAGTGTTTTGTCATTGCTCTAACCATTATTCAATTCTTCCATTCATCACCATGCAATTACCAAACATATTAAGAATACATTGCCATAGTTTCTAGACTATTGAGTAGTGTCCTAAGAGATGGTCTATACTCTCCTTCTCCATTTTACAAAGAACATATTTTGAGGGGCCATGAAAACCCCTTTTCATAAGGTTATCCTAGGATAAAATTCTTCTATGACGTACTAGCAAAACAAATATTTTAATTTTAGGAATGCTCAGGCTATCCCAAATCTCTCTCTATATTTTTATGATATTCCTATTTCGATGGTGCTTTATATTATATCCACTTCTTGTTGTGTGTTCTCCTAAGTTACTCAACTCCTAAATCAGCTTATCCTTGGATTCCTTTGGAATAATAATTGTTTTTATCTATCTACTCAACTTCCTCCTAGCATCAATGTCTTGTATACTTGTAAAAAAATCTTGTTTCCTGATCCTCGTGTACAAAACATTGAAATCCTATCACCATATTTATCTTGAAGTAATATCATCCATGGTTTCAAAATTGAATCTAGATTGAGTCATTTTTTATTACACCAAATATCCATCCAAATAGTTTTTTTTCTCCAGTTCCCACCACCCATATTAAACCTTTAATCACTAGATCAATGGGTTTTTTTAATTGTTTAATAGTGAATAATCATTTGGTAGAGAGAATACAATAAAAATTAAGCTTGGATCATTAGAATCAAAATACTTAGAATAATTTTTGCCCATTGTCTTTGACTCTCTTTGTATAATCTCCAGATTAATTTTACCCTAAGAGCTAAGTTTGTATCTGTAAGAACTCTTAAACTAAAACCTCCCCTAATTTTATCATCACACACATTGCTCCATTTCACCAAAGGAATTTTCCTTTTATTGTGTAATATTGACCACAAAAATGAT
This sequence comes from Wollemia nobilis, assembly GCA_028583015.1. NCBI lineage: Eukaryota > Viridiplantae > Streptophyta > Pinopsida > Araucariales > Araucariaceae > Wollemia > Wollemia nobilis. The sequence goes on from JAQPPZ010016862.1 coordinate 3,920,083, forward strand.
TGCATGATAAAGACTAATTTTTTTTCTATTGATTTTGGTATAGTATACAAGGATATATAATAAGTTGGAATGGCCTGTAAGATTGATTTAATTAGTTGCACTCTTCCTTCTAATGATAACCATCTACCTTTCCATATCGATAGTTTATTCTAAACTTTACTTATAACTATATTCCATAATTCTATCCTCATTCTCCCCTCAAATAAGGGTATCCCTAGATAAGTTGCTGGTAAATTTACCTCCTCCATTTGAAGTAACTTGCATATCCCTACTTTGATTTTAGTTGGAGTGTTTAGGAAGTAAATTTTGAATTTTGTCCTATTAAATTTTTGCCCTAATGCTCTTTTGTATTCCTTTAATAATTTATTCAAATCTTTGGCCTTGTTTATCCTTGCCTTCCCAAAAAGGATTGTATCATCTACAAAATATTGATGGGTGATGTTTTCAATGTTATTACTAGCCTTAAGTCTACTTATAAGCCCATATATGTAAGCCTTCTTCAAGTTCCTACCCAAAACATCTACCATAATAATGAACGTATATGGTGATAGAGGATCTCCCTATCTAAGGCCTCTCTTGGTTTTAAATTATTTTGTTACTAACCCATTGACAAACACTAAATATAAAACTATAGAGACACAAGCTTTAATCTATCTGACCCATTTATTCCCAAATCTAAATTTTTCTAATACTGCAAAAATAAAATCCTATTTAACCCTATCACAGACCTTACTCATATCAAGTTTTAAGACCATTACTTTCTCTTTTCTTGAAGTTGTTGAATATGTAACTTCATGAGCTACTATGATCCTATCCAAAATGTGTCTCCCTTTCACAAGTCCTCCTTGCTATTTTGAAATAATTTTATCTAATAGTGGTCTTAACTAATTCATCATCACTTTGAAAATAATATTATATGCCATATTACATAGGCTTATGGGTTGAAATGAATCAAACAATTTTGTATTCTTCTTTTTTGAAATTAGGGTAAGATGTGTCACATTTATTTTATAAGGTATGTATTGTTTTACCCTAGACTATTACATTGCCACCAATAAAGAATCCTTCACTGTATCCTAATTATGTTGATAGAATGCTACAAAGAGTCCATATGGACCTGGGGATTTATCCTTATTAAAAGAGAAAAGAGCTAGATGAATTTCTTCCAAAGTAATAGGCTCCATTAGTTTCCTATTGTCTTCATATGTTATAACTGAAGGAACTTCTTGTAGAAATTTATCATTAAGAACTTCAAACTCCTCTGATCCTAGAATATTTTGATAGAAAGACCTTACCTCCTTTCTGATTTCACTTTGGTATTCAATCCAAACCCATTATACTAATTTAATTCTACTAATTCTAGATTCTAATCTCTATACTATAGCCATCCTATGAAAAACTATGTTTTTATCTCCTTTTAACCAAGTTTGTCTTGATTCAATCTCCAAAATTTCTCTTCCTTACTCAAAATGTTATGATATTCACTAAGTAACTCCCTTTCCTCTGAGCTTGGATTATTATTATCACCTTTTTGGAGTTTTGAAAGTTTATCTTTTAGTTCTTCTTTCTTCTCAAAAATATTTTCAAAAGTGTTCTTGTTCCATTCTTTTAATCTAGAAGTCATTGATTTAATTTATTTTGGAAGTGTATACAACCCACCGTTTCCTAAAGAATTTCATGTTTTTATTATCATATCAATAAATTGAGGATGGTCTTCCCACATCTACTCATATTAAAATATGATATTTTTTAATTCACTTACCATAATTTTAACTTTTATTGGCTAGTGATCTGAACTAATTCTTGTCAAGGTATTAATTTAGTACAAGTCCCTTCATCTAGCCAATAATATAAGAGGATATATCTATCTAATTCTTCTATTATTAGGTTTTGGCATCTCTTGTTGTTTTTCCATGTGTAGTTGTCTTCTTCAAACTCAACCTCCCATAGATTATCGTTTTGAATAAAAGTTGAGAAATCTTGCATACTTTGGGTTAGTTTCCTAATTTGCCCAAAATTTTTAGCTAGTTTGGTTATGGCATTAAAATATCCTATGGTCATGAATTGGGTTTCTTGGTCTTTACTTCTCATAAAGGCTTCAATACCACTCCAAAATTTTAATATGTTTGACTGAGTTGTAGGTCCATAGACATTGATAAGGATGAAACAAATATTTGTAAAGAAGTATGTGACTAAAGAGGTTATCCAATGTCTAGTTTTATGAATGATTACATAGGAGGTTCTAATAGGATTCCAACAAGTTAGAATTCCCCCTATATCTCCTTTAGAATCTATAGCATCCCATTCACATATCATCCATACTACTTTCATAGCTTTGAAAAGTAATTTTTCATTTTAGTTTCTTGAATACAAAGAATATTAGGCTTATTACTTAAATAGAGATCTTTGATACACCTTTGCTTTGAGAGGGCATTAGCACCCCTTACATTCCATGATATGGTAATCATGTATCATTAGGGGCTATTAGCCCCACCTGTGAATTACCAATATTATTTTGTTGTTTGGTAAATAGAAGTTCAACCAACTTAGTTTTTATTTCTTTCTCTATGTTTGCTCTTGCTTCCCTAGATCTCGCTTGATAATTTAAGGGGTTTCCTCTTTTTCCTTACATGTATTAGGAGTAGATATTATTATTATATTCCTTAATATTCTTTCACAACTTTCTTTTTCATCATATTTATCCTCTCTTGGCTCTACTATGGAAGCTTTTGAATTGTCTTGTTCATTTTTTGGTATTTCCTTATTAATGGTAGAGGTATTAACATCTAACACTACATTTTATTTACCATTTTTTCTCCTAAATGATGCATGGTAATTCAAGAGAGCCATAAAAACTTGATTTGACACATTCCTTAGGTTCATAAAAAATATTCATCCCTAAATCAAGATCATAATGAATAGACAATTCCTTGTTAATATGTTGAACCTATTGTACCATGTTCTCTAAGCTTTGATAAAAAAATTATTCATAGGCTAAAGCTTCAAAAGAGTTTATATTTATTTCAATATCCTTCCTTACTGGTTTCCACTATTTATTTGCTTTCATTTGTTTATTTCTATTTTTTTTTGTTGAAAATCGTCCTCATCCATCTCCATTTGTAAGTTTCTCTTATGGTTTTCTACATCTAATTATGTTGGACTTGTTTTAGGGCATGATCTCTCAATATGTACCACATCATAACATCTCTTACATCTAAAATATATTTTCATAATCTGTGGTTTGGGTCCACATCTTATTCCCATACTTAAGAATTATTGATTATGGTAAAGGTTTACTTATATCAATCATGGCCAATATCTAAGCATAAATAGCCAAGAATCCATATTTTGTAGTTTTTGAAATCTCAAGAAATTCTCCCAGAGTGTTTCCTATTGCCTTGAAGGTATCTATTCCCAAAACTCAATGGGTAACCCATACATTCTAACCTATACTAGTACTAGGGATAGATTTATATTTTTAGGTGAAAAGCCTTCATACCAATGGGTAAGGAAGAGTCTTGCTCTTCCCATAAACTAAGGTTCCTCTTTTAGGATTCTATATATTTCTTTCCTAGAACAAAATTTGGTTAGGAAGAAACCTTTTGAAAGAAAGGATAGAATCATTCCTGAAGACTTCCAGCTCCTATCGATCCATTTTCTCAAGGCTGAAGCCCCTGACCAATACCCATTAAATTTATCAAAAACCACCCTATATTTGAGTAGCAAGGATCAATCCTCTATAATTTTCTCACTAACCTCTACTACTAGAGATGATTATAAGAATTTATCTATAAATAAATCCACAGGAAGGAAACTAAAACTCAAAATCTACTAAAATTTACTAGAAAATCCTATAGCAAATAATATTTGATAAAAAATATAATAATTTGCAATCACCATTTCTAATATAAATAAGGAAAAAAGAAACTTAACTAAAAAATTCTATACCCAAATAGAATATATTGCCTCAATGAAGCCCTAGCCCTCTATTGCTCCTCCCATCATTAGAACCCTGGCTAATAAATATTTGTAGTTTTATTTTTCATGACTTAAAAAATTGTCATTGCTTTTATTTAAGATGGCTGACTTCATAGGATAGTATTACCCTAAATATTTATTGGATTTCTTCATATGACCTCTCATTTTAAATATTTTCAAATTTTGTATAAAGTGGTCTAAGAATCAATTGAATCAAACTACCCTTCGCAAAGATATGGCTCTGAACAGACAATATGTTTAAAAAAAATTGCCTTAATCCTTCGTAAAGTTGATCCTTATATACCTACATGACACATGTATAATTGTTAAGCTACTAATGGAATATCAAAAATTTAACTAATTTTTCATGGATATTTCAAAACCTTTGCAAAAAACTATTAAGATTATATTTGAATTAAGAGAATAGTACTAACAAGTGTCTTATGAAAACATTAGGTTTTGATGTCATAAATGTTATGAAATTGGAAAAATGGCAAAATATTCCAAAACAAAAACTATAGAGATGAAAATTTTTGGTCTAGAGATAAACTTGTATATGAAGCAAAGGGATCATATTATGGTAGAAGTTGAATTAGATTAAGGATTTTCTAGTGATGAGATAGTGAAGGGCCTTTATAATTCATTAAGATTAAGCATTAGAAGAAATGAAGATAGATGCACATATTGAGGGTGTGTCATATGCAACTTCAAATTCAAAAGAAATTAAAGCTATGAAGAAAGACGTAAAGTAAATTTTTAAAGAAGAGAAGGTGGAAGATGTTAAATTTGATATAATTAAATCATTTCCAATTTCATTGAATAGTAAAAAATATTCTTGCACATTGAGTGAGTGGGAGCCAAGAGCAAGTCCCACTAGGTAGCATAGAAGGAAATTCATGTTTGAAGTCCCTAATGGGAAGTTAAGATGCCCTAGCTGGAAGTATGGATGCCCAAGTTGGAGAAAATAGAAAGAGCAAATTTATGGCAAGTTCAATCCAAGGAGCAGATGTTACACCAAAAATGATTAAGGAAGATATGATCAAACATGATATAATGGTTCTTAAAGTAGAGGTTTAATATGTAATTTCCATGGATACTAGTTAGAGTTTTTGGAGATTCAAAATTGGATGAAGTGGAGGTGAGGATTGAATTTAAATTTCTCTATGATTATTCTTCCTAAAGGTTTTTTTTCTCATCATATTTTCTAATTCAAATTTTAGGGATAATATAATGGGTGGTGGCCAATGGTTTAGGGGGGAAGATGCCCTTTATTTAAGACTGTGGGATGAGATATTTTTTGTCGATACGAAAACTATTAAAAATATTTTGATGGGGGTTAGGCTTTTTGGACTTCCATATCAACTCATTATTAAGGATGTTTTGGATAATATGGAAATACCCTAGGGGAATTCATTAAGGAGGGACCAACCACTAAGGAGAAAAAATATGATATATACCCAAGTATGTGTTGCTATGGATATTTTAAATCCTTTTCTATAATGCATTAAGATTAAATCTAAATCAAGAGAGTTGGATCAACAAGTAGTTATGAAAACATTGTATCTCAGTGTCATAATTGTTATGAGATGGGACATATGGAAAGAGATTGCAAAGTAAAAATGATGAAGAAAGAGAGATAAAGTTGGTCATGAGATAAACTTCAAGATGAAGCAAGAAAATCATACTATAATTAAAGTTGAATTCGATCAAGGATATTCTACTCCAAATAAAGAAGCAAAGAAATCTTATCAACAACATCATATGAAAAAGACCATCATAGTTTACTCATATCAACCGTTAAAAGAAACAAAGAAGGGTTCAATGGATGAGAAAGTGCAATGTGCAAGTTCAATATTAGAAGGAATTAAATGTGCAAAGGAGTGTGTGGAGGAAAATTTTAAATTAAAGACAACAAAAGAGGTCAAGTTCAATTATCTTCATTTTCATCAAATAGTATGGAATCCTTTCCTAGCAATAGAAATAAAAGTAGTGTAGAGGTTATCCCTTGCACTTCAGGGTTTCAAGAGCATCATAGTAAGGAAACAAGGATGGAGGAAATCCATAGCAATTTAGGGATTTTAGGGAAACATAAGAAGGTAATTGTGATGGAGGAGCATCTACTCATTTTAAGGTTTTGAGGGAAACACAAAGAAGAAAGTGCCTTTGAGGTTATTCTTTGCACTTCAAATCCTTTAGAGTGAGAAAAACCTATACATGACAAGTCTCACTACAAATAGTGTGAAAAAATTGAATAGATTGATGAAGATGAAAGTCTTGGTGGGAATGAAAAGAATAAAAGAAGACCCAAGAAGCAAAAACAAGGAGAAAAGAACTGAAAGGGATATTGCTACAAAAACAAAATCAAATATCACAAGTGTTAAAAAGAAGTGGGGCTAAACCCACAAATAAAAAGTGATGATGAAAATGGTATCTTAGAATACTAGGGGTATGAATAAGACCTCTAAAAAAAGAGGTATCAAAAAATTGATAGGTTGTTATAGACAATATATTTATAGATATAGAAACTAGATAGCAAATATTTTACCCATTCGTAGTGTTGATTTTCATCTTGGAAAAATTCTATTTTTAGAAGGTAATTAGATGAGCGATATTTTATCTATTAATAAAAATGATATCAAGGAGTTGATTGTGGAAACATAGCAGTTTGAGGAAGATGAATATCTTTGATAAAAATGCAAATGAAGAATATCTTTGTTAAAAAGATAAATTTAGTATGGGCTAACTAACATGATAACAGTGTAATGTTTTATTAATTTAATGGGAGTGGCCCCCAGTAGAATCTACACAAATTATTTTAAAATCTTCTTGAAATAAAAATAAAAGTAACCTAAAGGTTATCCCTTGCACTTTAGAGTTTTTAGGGTGGCATAATAAAGAAAGCAATATGGAAAATATTCATTATGCTTTAGGGTTTAAGATAGCACAATAAAGTAAGTACTGTGGAGGTTATCCCTTACACTTTAGGGTTTTAGGGTAGCATAAAATAGAAGGTAATTTTGAGTTTATGCCTTGCACTTCAAGTTCTAAAGAGTAATATAAATATACAAATAATAAGTGAAAAGTATAAACAATATAATAAATTGATGAGAACAAAAGCATTAGTAGGAATGGAAAAAGAAGAAAATGATCCTTAAAATAGGAACAAAGATACAAATAAACCTAAATAATATAATATAATAGAAGATTTTTAACATCCATGAGTCCAAAATCAACCCATGGGATAGGAACTTTGCAAAGAACCATGGTTGCCAACCCTAAAATTTGACCCAATCATATTTCTTTATATAACATTAATCTTGTGATACTAATTTTGATGATAAAATTTCTTACTTTCTTCTTTTCAGGAAATTCTTATAATGATTCCACTGATAGAATATCAATATGGATAGATTGGAATATCATTATATACCTCACATTCCAAAATAAAATACTTCTTTATTTTAATTATTCCTAATGTATAAAAGGTACATATCCTCTCCTCCCATTCTTATTTTTGTCTAGTCCATTTGCCTATTTCACATCTAAGTTGGTGTGAGCCAATACTCAATTAGACCATGAGCATATTTGTTCTCTAATTGATGTTTGACCCTATATAGGCCTTTTGGTGGTGATCATATAGGGTTAAATTCAATAAGATAATGTTCTCTCTTTCATTGTAGATTCCTTTCCTAGGTAGCTGCTCTAAAGTTTTTCTTAATAACTGCCTTTATGTCTTTGCTATTATTTGGGCATTAATCCAAGTTTACATTCCATTTTTTCATCCACTTGTTAATTTTTTTCATCCATGTTTTCTTTATTTTGTTAAGATATTTATTTATTACAACTTTAGGCCATTTTTTTACATCCATTTGTTTGATTTTTTCAAAATATGTTAGAAGATGAACCATAGTAGTTGCCTCTATATGGAAGGCACATGTTTTTATTTGAAGAACCTCGTATGGAATTGACTCTTTTATTTTGAATTTATTTGTAATAAGATGTTTGAGAATCCTCTCTATTTACCTCCATTTTGAGTTTGTTATTCAATTAGCCCACATTACACCATACACCATCAATAGTATCAATAATAGTCCCAATAAAAATTGTATAGTCTTCTATTATCATAATTTACTCTCTTATTATATTTTGTAGTGTAAAAAGTGCTCTCCATCCTCCCAATGTACTCTTCATTTTATATGTTTCCCAACTGAACTTATTATTAAACTATATCCCAAGTATATTTGTACTTTGTTACTTCTTTTAGAAAATCCCATTTAAAATAAAAATTTAATTAATATATATTTTTTAATTGGAGAAGATAATAATCATGGTTTTATTGGTATTTAATTGCATGCCTAAATCCTTGCAAAAGTGCTCTAAGGCATTTAAATACTCTCTCAGAACCTATGTTGACTTTACAATCAAAATGAGATCATCTACATACAAAAGATGCCTTGCCACATATCTGCCCAAAATAATGTTGTCCTCTCCACTCATATTTAGTCATTCTTCTATTTTATCAATATATAAACCAAATAATATAGGGGACAATAGGCATCTTTATTCAACCTCTGTAATAAAACAACTAAAAAAATAGCAAATGTAAAAATAAGTTTTAAAATAATAGCAACAAAAACATCATATATGTAAATATTTGCAGTGAAATCAAATTCTAGAATAGTATATATAATAAAGCATCATAGATCTAGATTTCAAATCTTAGAAAAATCTAAGCCACTTAGAGAAGACAAACTCTCTTATATGCACTAGAGGCAATAAGAGTTAGATGAATGAATGATAATTCAACTACATCACATTCTATCATATTTATAGTTAATAAAAATAATAAAGCCTCACCCTAATGCTCAAGATATGACTATCCAACCCTAATATCCTAAGATTATAAATAAATATAGCCAATGTGGCTAGAATAAACTCTCTCCCTCAAAGTGTTTAGTCCTCAGAGCTAGAAATTTCTAGAGAATGGTCATTGGTTCCCACATCACATTATTTTTAGGAAGATATTTTACCTTGATGAGTAGTTCTTGCACCTAGAAAGACTACAAATTATAAACCCATGACTATAACATTGCTTCCAATTTTAGTCAATATTTTCTTCTTCCACAAACTCTGAAATCTTTATATAGGATTGTAGTTTTTAACCAAGTACCTGCTTAGGATAAGAAACATTAAAAACATGGTGTATTTTGGAGGTAGGAGGAAGCTCTAAGTGATGTACCACATCCCTTATATGATGAATCACCTTGTGTGGAGCATAAAATTTGGGTTAAGATTTTTTCTGCCCTTTGTATTCAAAGAAAGATTCTATATAATTAAAGCCATAAAAAGGCCAAATCCCCCATCTAAAAGTTTCATTCAAAGTGGTTTAAATCTTGTTTCTATTTCATACAATTCTATGCCTAACAAAACTTTTCCTTGAGAACCCTGAGGATAGTTTGACGATATAGGATAAAATCATCCACTTAAGCAACATGGAAAGAACCCAAAAGATAATTTGCCAAGGATAGAGGTTTCTACCCATTACAATGCCTTAAATGGAGACATATTAATGAAATTATAATAAGAAGTATTAAAACACCATTTTGATAATGGAAGCCACTTAACCCATTGATATTTTTCTAATATTAGGCACAACATCTTAGATATGTACTTAGGCACTTGTTCACAATTTCTATTTGGTCATCAAACTGAGGGTGATAAGAAGAGTTCATGTTAAACTGAGTGTTTATGAGAGTGAACAACTTCCAAAAGTTACTAGTAAAAATATGATAAATACCATAGATAAAAAACTTGGGCATTCATGTAGTTTAAAAATATAATTAAGGAATACCTTGGCCAACCTGATGGTCATGAATGGATGTTACAAGGCATATATGTGGCAAATTTGAAGCGGTAATCGACCACAACAAAAATCATTGTTTGTCCTTATAATTTGAAAGACCTTCAATGAAGTTCATGGAGATGTATTTCCATAGGTAATATAGAATAGGAAAGGGTTGCAAAAATATTAGAGACATGACCAATTTACCCTTATTCATTTGGAACACTTCATATTCTTTCATGAACTATTTGATATCACCTTCCATTCCTTTATAAGAAAAGTATTACTTTTTCTACTAATAGGTTTAAGAAATCTAGATTTCTTACAAATGGGATAAGAATGTAATTACTAAAGGATGTTTTTATTGACCTATGAGGACTAAATAAGATAAATATGATATTATTTCTTAGAATCCCATCAAATCAAGAAAGTAGTGGATTGTAAGGATTACTAACCTCAACATCATGAATATAATGAATGGTTTCAAGATCTGAATGTCATTTATCTTAAATTTGGGTGATCCAAAAGGGAATGGAGTTGGATATAGAACAAGAATTATCAAATATTCATACTTGCAAGAAATAATATCTACTACCACATCCTCATTTTCTTTCTCATATTCAATCTCAAAGTTATAGCTTAAAAGCTTGGTCGAACATTTGTTTTTGTTTGTGATAGGAGAAGAATTGTTCCACAAAGTGCTTGAGATTGCTATGATCATTTTTGATAACAAAATATTGGCCCAAAAAGTAAGGCTTCCATTTGTTTATCACATACAAGATGGTAAACATCTCATTTGTTGAAAATTGTGTTATTAAATGAGACAAAAATCAAAATAGGATAAGAATAGGACAAAAATCAAAGGAGGATAAGAATAGGATAAAAATTAGAATAGGACAAAACTAAATTGGTAAGTAAAACTTAAAATAAAGTAAAATCTAGTATTCTCACCTATATTTAGAGAGAATGTGAAGCACTGATAGTATCTTGAGATGACCAAGAGATATCCTCCTATATATAACATAGTGCGTTGTATTGAAGTAGTAAGTAAATATTTGAAGATTGATGAAGTGTTTTTGTGTAATTTTATTTTGTTCATGTTTTCTTTTCTGTGTTGTGTTAAATATTTGTTTTAAAGTACCACCATAGCTCACATATTATTGTAAGAGCTTGTACATTGGATATTGAAGAAGTGAAGAGATTGAGGATTTAATTCTCTTTGTCCAAAAAATTTAGAATTCAAGATTGGGGAAGAAAACTTTATACATTATTGTTGTAGTTGTCATTACACATGGTGCTGCTTTATTACTGTTCCTAGAATTTAAAGGAGAAAATTATGATTATTGGTTTATAAAGATTGAGAATTTTCATATTACTAGGTAAGTGTAGAGTGTTGTAGAAAATGAATACAACTAATAGAATAGAGTATTTTATCAACTATAGAAAAGAAGAATATGTAAGAAGCACAAAGAAAATATACCTTGGCTTTATATCACATACAAGAAACTCTTGATATAAGTATTTTTCTAAGAATTGCAAGTGTCAAGACTACCAAAAGAGCTTAAGACACCTTGACGACAATATATCAAGGGCTAATTAGTCAAGTTATAGACATTTAAGAGAGAATATGAAAATATAAGAATAATGGACAATGATAATGTAGGAGAATATTTTGTAAGGGTGCATGACATTGTGCACAAAAATGGTATCTATATTGAAGAATCATCACAAGAAGATGCCAAAAAGGTGTTGAGAACATTGATACCAAAGTTGAACATTATGTAAGGTTTATTGAAGAAAGTAAATTTTTAAATAAGTTAAGGTTTTATGGATTAGGAGGATCACTAATTCACCATAATGAAATATGTGCCATAATAAAAGAATAAAAATAGTGAAGAAGAAAACTTGGAGTAAGCTTTTGCTTCCAAGGCTAGAGTCTCAAACAATAATAGGGCTAGCGCAAGATTCAATTTTCAAGGACAAACAAGGAGCAACAAAATCAACATTCTATAACAAGAAGAGGCCATGGTAGAAGAGAAGACTATAGTGAAAAAGGTAGAGGCCTTTGTGGATAAGAGAAATATTCAATGTCACTATTACAAAAGGTATGGTCATTTTGAAATAGAATGTAGAATAAAGGTAAGAAACAAAGAAAATAATGTAAAATTCTTACATGAAGAAGGTGGGATCTCAAAAACAAATATTATTGTCATGTAATATGAAATAAGTTTCAACTAAAGAGCCTTGGGACTTATATTTCAATTATCAAATCATATGACCAATAATGAGGAGTTATTTGTGGAGTTGTATGACTCATACGAGTACAAGGTAAAATTTGGAGATAACAGAGAATTAGGGGTTGAAGGAAAATAAACATTATAAATTGACATAAAATATGAAAAGAAAAATATTCAAAATAATTACTTCACACTAGGATTGAAGCACCTGGGGCAACTTATAGAGAAAAACTATAAAGTGGTGTTTGAGAATAAGAAGTGCATCGTCTATGATAGAGAAAATGGAAACCAAGTAGCAGTTGTTGTATTTATGGAAAAGAATGAAACGTTTCCTTTGAATATTGGAGAAGAGAGAATTTTGTGTCATATAAAAATTGAGAACAATAGCTGATTATGACACTAAAGGTGTGGTTACCTAAATTTTGAAGCTTGTATTTTTTAATACTAAAGGAATGGTTTGTAGGTTGCCTTATGTTGAAGCAAGAAGTAAAGTGTGTGAAGGTTGCACAATGGAAAAACATCATAGAGAGATTTCCAAAAGGAATAAAATAGATAACATCATACCCATTATAGCCAATTCATTCAAATATTTATAATCCAATGGATACACAAAGTGTTGGTAATCCTTCTACCTTATCACTTTTATTGATGACCATACTAGAAAAACTTGGGTATATTTTTGAACAAATAAGAGTGATGCTTCTAAAGAATTCAAGAGCTTTAAATCCATGGTAGAGAATGGAAGCGTATAAATAATAAAAACATTAAGGACTGATTATGGTGGTGAGTATTTTTTCTAAATTGGTTATATGGTACTATGTATTTGTAAAAAGAGCACTAACAAATGACTTTTTAAGTGGTGGAGAGTCTTGTCCTCCTATATATGGAATAGGGGTGGACTAACTTTGTTAGTCCTTGGGTAGGGTGATAGCGAGAAATGTTGTCCAATGGTTTTGGTTCCTTTTTTTCCCAATTGTTTCCTTTCTGGCACATTTTTTCCATCATTTTTACTTGCTAACTTTCCCAAAACCCCAAAATTAGGATAAAGTTGTGATCAAGAAACATTTTGGCATGGCACGTGTCCTCAAAACTAAAGGTTCCAAGATTGATAATTTAAGTTAGGAGCTTGGTCGTTAGATAAATTTTAGGGTTTTTAATTTATGATTATGATTATAGAGCATTTTTACACCTAGGGTATGAATGACATGTTGTTTGGACCAATGATTATAATTTTATGGCTCTAAAAAGGGTGAAAATTAGTTATCAACTCCAAAGGGAAAGTTATTTCATTCCATCCACTATAAATACCCATTTTACTTCAACATTTGATCACCATTCATGCATTATCTCCTTATTATCACTAACATTACTCTTAGGCTTTTTGCCTCTATTACTTTTATGACAAGCAACCTTCTTGATCTCTCTCTCTTGCCCTTGTAGGTACAACCAAAGCATCCAACCATTGGGTCGCTACCTTCCACAGAGGAGGACAAGACACTTTACTAGTATTTGCATCCAAAGGTCACTAATTGTTGTTTAAGGACTAGTTTTGAAGGTAGGTCAAACCCTTTGCATATAGTCTAGGTGTGATATCTCCTTATTATGCTGGCATAAAAAATAGGATGAGGTAAAAATGTATGATTTGCTATGATGGTTTTATGAATGATATGGTCCTTGATGTCTTAGATGTCAAATATTTATTTTACTATGTTTGGATTAGTTTTTATTAATAAGCTATGTGTGGCTTCTATTGGGGGCCACTCCCATTACATTTCTATCAAATTAATTAGATCATATTCAATTTATATTTCTATTAAAAACATTATTCATTTGCCTTTATTATAAAAGAGATTTACCATCTTCCTCACTACTAAGTTTTTGCAATCAACTTCTTTTTATCATTTCATACAGATGCCTTCCAAAATTGAAATTTTGTCAAGATAAAATTCAACACCATGAATGGCTAAAATATTTGTTGCCCATTTTTCATATCTATAAATATAAATATATTGTCTATAAAAATATGAGAGTTTCTTAATACTTTTTTTTAGGGTTCTTATTCATACCCCTAATATTTCAAGATATTATTTTTATTATTATTTTTTGTTTTTATTTGTAGGTTTAGCCCCACTTCTTGTTAACACTTGTGATATTTGCTTTTGTTTTCCCATATCAATATCCCTTTGGGTTTCTTTTTCTCTTTGTTTTTGCTTCTTGGGTATTTTTCTCATACTTTCATCTTCATCCATCTCTTCAATATTTTCACACTACTCAAAGTAAGACTTATCATCTATAGGTTTGTCTTGTTGTGCAAGATTTGTAGAGCAAGGAATAACCTCAAAAGCATATTCTTCTTTATATTGCCCTAAAAACCCTAAAGTGCAAGGATGCTCTTCCAAAGAAATTACCTTCTTATTCTACCCTAAAAACCCTAAATTTTTATAGACTTCCTCCATCCTCATTTCTTTATTATGCTACTCTTGAAACCCTAAAGTGCAAGGGATAACCTCTATACCACTTTCACTTTTATTATAGGAGAGGATTCTATACTACTTGAGGAAAATGAAGATGATTTACCTGGAAAGATCTTGACCTCTTATGTTATCTTTGTGTTTGGATTCTTCTCCACATTTACCTTTGCTCTTTTAATTTCTTCTTAACTTGAAATTACATTTTGTACTTTCTCATCCCTTATATCCTTCTTTATTTCTTTTACTGTTGATCCAAGTGAGTTATGGTGGCATTTTCCATAAGATATTCTAGATAGGCTTTCTTTGACCCTTCTTTAGGAGTGGAATATCCTTGATCTGATCTACCTTCTATTAATGTTTTATTTTCCTTGCTTTACCTTGAATTTTTTCTTATGACTAAAATTTTCTCTTTCTTCATAGTTTTCACTTTGCAAACTCTTGCCAAGTGTCCAATTTCATGACAATTACGACAATGAATTGTGATATTTTCATAATCCACTTGTTGATCCCACTCTATTGATCCATATTTAATCTTAATGGATCATGGTAAATGTTTATAAATATACATAACAACACATATTCAGGTATATATAACATGCTTCCACTCCTTAATAGTCAGTATTTCCTTTATGAATTCTCCTGGGTATTTCTAGTATTCTTCAAAACATTCCTGAGAAGATAATATGGAAGTCCAAAAAGCCTAACCCAAATTAGAATCTTCTTAATAGTTTTTGTCTCAATAGAACAAATTTCATTCTATGGTATTAAATAAAGGGTATTTGTCCCTCTAAACCATGAGCCACCACTCAATATTTTATCCCTATTTTTTTAATTAGAAAAGATGGCAAGAAAAAAACTTTAGGAAGAAAACTCGCATAGTAATTTGAATCCAATCCCCACTTCCACTTGATCCAATCTTGAATATCTAAAAAACCTAGCCAAAATACATGGAACTTACATATTAGCCCCCTAATTTTCAAAACCATTATATCATTCTCAATCATCTCATCCTTGATGGTCACTTTTGATGCAACATCTACTACTTGGATCGAACTTTCCATATATTTGCTCTTCCACTTATATTCAACTTGGGCATCCATACTTCCAACTAGGACATCCTAACTTTCCATTAGGCCTTTCAAATATGACTTACCTTATAAAATAACTAGTGGGGTTAGGGCTAGGAATCACTCTCACCTTTCACTCCCTCTTGGCTTGCACTCCCTCTTGGATCACACTCGCTTTTGTCTCTTCTTTCTTCTGACATTCCTTTGCTTTGGGTTTTTTATTATTCATCACATTCATGAAGCATTGAGACACTCTTTGTATGAATTTACTGCTCTTTCACCATATCTAAATATCTCATGATTGGATCACACTCCCTCTTGGCTCATACTATATCCTAGCTCGCACTTCCTCCTTGATCACACTCCCTCCCAGCTTGCACTCCCTTCTAGCTCACACTTGTTCTTGTCTATTATTTTTCTAGCATTCCTTTGCTTTAACAATTTTTTGGAAATAATATTTATTGCATTCATGGTAAGGGTTTGAAGTATAGATACACTTCAAGCAAATCCATTGCTCTTTCACCATATCTAAATATATCAAGATTGGATCGCACTCCCTCTTGGCTTGCACTCACTCTCAAATTACACTTCCTCCTAGCTCACCACATTAGGATTAGTCTTAGATTTTTGTTAGTCTCACAATGACACTGAGAGGGGGGTGAATTAGTGTAGCTATTTAAAACTTAAATCTTCAACACTCAAATCCAAAACATGAAAACATAAAACCAAATAAAGCAAGTATAACAAGAGAACATCACACAACATAAGATGTACCGAGGTTCACCGATTTGGCTACATCCCTAAAAATTACTGTTTGGACTCCTATCCAAATCCAGCCTTTACAAAGCACCATCTTTACAATCAATTTACCAGCACCCACTAGAAGGAGCACCAACCCCTGATTTATCAGCACCCACTGGAAGGAGCACCAACCCTTGATTTATTTGCACCAACAGAAAGGAGCACCAACCCCTCTACCAAGCACCCACTTGATTTTGATATTGATAATAAAATGACATATATGAATGTCTTCACTAAAACTAGAACTCTCTATGGTATGTAAGCTCAAAATATAAAAATTTCTATTTCACCCAGTATAACATCCCTCTCTCTGCATTACTCAGAATTTGAATCTTATCTTCTCACAAAAAAACTGATTTTTCTCCTAGCTCATTCTGCCAATTGCTAAACACTTTCTGGATATTATGCAACACTTTGTCTACGAACTCCTCTCAAAATTTAAGCCAAAATGGATATCATATGAGAAATTTATGCCCAAAATACTGAAGTGACGTTTTTCACCACTCTCCAAAAATCACGGATTTTCACTCTTTATTTTTCTCCACACACACTTCTCTCTTTACAAAATAAAGTCCCCAATTTTCAATAAAATCCCTTGTCACTTAAAAAGCACACACTTGCATTCTTTTTCCCTTTTCAATTTTAAAAAAAATTTCTTTAATGAAGCTTCTTAAAACAATATAACTTCCTTTTTTTAATTTTGAGAAGGCATTTCATCAAACATGGCACATGCAAAGAATTGACACCTTACTCGTTCTCTTACTTCGGAGCCACATGACACCTCAAACAAAAAATGAAAGATGCTCTATTTGATGCCTTGAGGGTGTAACAACATTGAAACCAAAACTCTGGCGACTCTGCAAGGTCGAAACGGCCAACTGAAGGATTTTGCACAAGTGGAACAAATTGACATAAAAGTGACCTGTACCGTTTTTGAAACAATCATAACTCTCACCTCGTAACTCTGTTTTCTCTAAAATTTGAAACCTAGAATCTTTGCAATTCTGAATACATATATTCCAAATATCATTGCATAAATATTTATGGTTCACCTGTACCACCTCCACGAAAATTGCTGCTGACACACTTTTTCCAAAAAGAGCATTTTTGTGATAGTATTGCAACGCTTGTAACATTCGCCTCGTTTCTCCGTTTTGGTGGAAATTTGGAAACATGTTCTTGAAGATAACTACCACCTCTATTTTGAATTTCGTTATCAAATTATTCTTGGTTTTCTCGCAGTGCTTCTAAAAAAATTGCCCTTTTTCGGCCTATACAACCACTTGCCAAATCATCCGCCAAGATACCGAAAACGTCATCGATCAATCCAAACACTGTGCTGACACCTCCAACGCTGTTTTGGACTGTTTCCTGACATGCTGACATGTTCCAAACTGATCCATCATGTCCAACTACGCTCGTGATGACTTTTGTAAATTTTTGACAATATTTTGATGATTTTTTCAACTTTTGCAAATTTGCATGAACAACCTGTAACAACTTTCCACTACATCAACCTGTCCATCTGAGTGTGTTGACAACAATGACAATACTATCACTACACCTTGCTCAAAAATCTCCCCCTTTGGAATTATTGGCAACACACGCACAATTTCCTGTAACTCTTCTCCCCATTTGACAACAAGACCAAAGGGCTGCTGTAAACTCCCCCTGAGTCCATGCACAACATTCTCAAGTAAAAATTATTACACTTAGCAAAAATCACAAACATGAGCAAAAAGATAAACAAATACACAAATGCTCCCCCTAAGAATGTGGCCCCAATAGCTAGTCAATTCTTGGGAAGTGTGACCACTCCCAATTTCTTGTGAAGGTACTCAAAAACTTCTTTGGGCAATGGTTTGGTGAAGATATCTGCTACTTGCTCTGTTGTTGGAACAAAATCCAACTTAACATCACCTTTCATAACTTTCTCATTCAAAAAATAATTTTGGATAGCAATATGTTTTGTGTGAGAATGTATAACCGGATTCTTTGAGATGTTAATGGCACTGGTGTTATCACACTTAACTAAAATTGGCTCACTAAAATTAATGCGAAGATCCTTCAGAGTTTATTTTATTCATAACACCTGCATACAACACGTTGTTGCTATAATGTATTCTACCTCTGTTGTGGATAAGGAGACTGAATCCTATTTCTTACTGTGCCATGCGACCAACCTGTCTCCAAGATAGAATGCACCTCCACTGGTACTCTTCCTATCATCTACACATCCTGCCCAATCTACATTTGAATACGTAATAAGGGTAAAGTCCTTACCTTTTAGATACCATAACCCATACTCCATAGTACCCTTGAGGTACCAAATAATCCTCTTCACTACTGTCACATGAGTCTCCTTGGGACTAGCCTGAAATCGTGCTACCATGCATATTGCCTATAAAATATCTGGTCCAGTAGCTGTCAAGTATAGTAAGCTCCCAATCATAGATCTTTACATAGTTTGATCAAGATGTGGAGATTTGTCATCCTTGCTCAACTTGCAACCTATTGTCGTGGGAGTTCTAACTAGCTTAGAATCCTCCATTGTGAACTTTTTTAGCATCTCTTTCACATATTTAATTTGAGAAATAAATATGCCCTTGTCCTTTTGATTAACTTGCAATCCGAGGAAATACAAAATTTCACCACTCATTGACATTTCAAATTATTTTTGCATCTTATTTGCTAAATCTTTACACAAGTCATCTTTGCTACTGCCAAATATGATATCATCTACGTATACAACAAGAACAATATGATGACCATTTTCTTTTTTGACATACAAATTACTATCCACCATACCTTTCTTGAACCTTTGCTGAGTAAGATAATTGTCTAGCCTTGCATACCATGCTCGGGGTTCCTGTTTTAAGCCATATAACGCTTTCTTAAACTTGCAAACCAAGTTGGGATCATCACCAAGCTGGAAATCATCTGGCTGCTCAATATAAACCTCTTCTTCAAGTTTCCCATTCAAAAATGTTGATTTCACATCCATTTGATAAACTTTGAAATTGTTGTAAACTGCTAAAGCCAGAAATATTCTAATTGCCTCTAGTCTGGCCACAAGTGCAAAGGTTTCCTCAAAGTCAATACCTTCAACTTGTGCATAGCCTTTGCATACCAATATTGCTTTATTCCTGAATACATGTCCGTCTTCATTCAATTTATTTTGAAAGACCCATTTAGTACCGATTACATTTTTATTCTTGGTACTAACTCCCAAGTCTTGTTTTTCTCGATCTGATCTAATTCTTCATTTATTGCCTTTACCCAACACTCATATTTGCTTGCATCAATAACATTTTTGGGCTCAATGCTGGATAATAAAGAGTAGCTACTTACAAATGTTCTTCTTGTCTGAACACAAACTGTGGGGTCTCCAATTATTTGCTCTCTAGGATGATCTTTTTGCCAGCTGCCTGTTTTAAATTTCTTGTTTTCTTCCACTTCTAAATCACTGTTTGAATCCTCTAAGTCAATTTTTGGTTTCTTTTCAGTTTCCTTTTCCTCATCTCCTTCAAACAACGATGCTTTGTTTGATGAGAAGCCTTCACCACCTACCATTGTGTCACTTCTAAGATCTCCCTAGCCAGTTAAGCCTGTTTAGGAACCTCGCTCTGATTCCAATTGTTAGTCTCATAATGACACTAAGAGGGGGGGTTGAATCAGTGTAGCTCTTTAAAACTTAAATCTTCAATACTTAAAGCCAAAATAATGAAAACATAAAATCAAATAAAGCAAGTATAACAAGAGAACATCACACAACACAAGATGTATCGAGGTTCACCAATTTGGCTACATCCCTAAAAATGACTGTTTGGAATCCCATCCAAATCCAGCCTTTGTAAAGCATCAACTTTACAATCAATTTACCGACACCCATTGGAAGGAGCACCAACCCTTGATTTATTTGCACCAACAGAAAGAAGCATTAACCCCTCTACCAAGCACCCACTTGATTTTGATATTGATAATAAAATGACATATATGAATATCTTCACTAAAACCAGAACCCTCTATGGTCTGTAAGCTCAAAATCTAAAACTTTCTATTTCACCCAGTATAACATCCCTCTCTCTGCATTACTTAGAATTTGAATATTCTCTTCTCACAAAAAAATTGATTGGTCTCTTAGCTCATTCTACCAATTGCTAAACACTTTCTGGGTATTGTGCAACACTTTGTCTGTGAACTCCTCTCAAAATTTTAGACAAAATGGATATCATATGAGAAAGTTATACCCAAAATATTGAAGTGATGTTTTTCACCACTCTCCAAAAATCATGGATTTTCACTCTTTATTTTTCTCCACACATACTTCTCTCTTCACAAAATAAAGTCCCCACTTTTCAATAAAATCCCTTGTCACTTAAAAAGCACACACTTGCATTTTTTTTCCCTTTTCAATTTTAAAAATATTTTCTTTAATGAAGCTTCTTAAAACAATATAACTTCATTTTTTTATTTTGAGAAGCCATTTCGTCAAACACGTCACATGCAAAGAATTGACACCTTACTCGTTCTCTTACTTCGGAGCCACGTGACACCTCAAACCAAAAATGAAAGATGCTATATTTTATGCCTTTAAGGTGTAACAACACTGAAAATGAAACTCTAGTGACTATGCAAGGTCAAAATGGCCAACTGACACACTTTTTCCAAAAAGAGCATTTTTGTGATAGTCTTGCAACGCTTGTAACATTCGCCTCATTTCTCCTTTTTTGTGGAAATTTGGAACACATGTTATTGAAGATAATTACCACATCCAGTTTGAATTTTGCTATCAAATTATTCCTGGTTTACTCGCAATGCTTTTGACAAAACTGCCATTTTTTGGCCTGTACAACCACTTGCCAAATCATCTGCCAAGATACCGAAAACGTCATCGATCAATACAAACACTGTGCTGACACCTCCAACGCTGTTCTGGACTATTTCTTGACATGCTGGCATGTTTAAACTGATCCATCCTATCCAACTGTGCTCGTGATGACTTTTGCAATTTTTTGACAACTTCCTGACGATTTTTTCAACTTTTGCAAATTTGCACGAACAACCTGTAACAACTTTTCACTGCATCAACCTGTCCATCTGAGTGTGTTGACAACAATTACAATATTTTCACTACACCTTGCTCAACACTTTCATTGTTTTGTGGATATTCTTAGTGTAGTTTAATTTTGAATGTTCCACTTTCATTTTTGCTTGGATTCAGATAATTTTAACTCTAATTGTTAAATTAATGCTATATTATTTTAGTTTAATCATTTTGGTTTATATTTTTATTAATTTATGTAATTTTATGATATATCCCCTTTTTGTATGAACCTCTTAGTGAACCATATGTGAATCCCACCTTCTAAGAATTTTGTTTCCATTTTTTAGTCCCTAGGGTTTAGTAGGTTTGTTGTCATAGGTTTTGTTTTTATAGCTATTGTTAGTTGAAAGCTAAATAATCATACTATATCTTTCCTATTTCTCTTAAATATGCTTTAAAAATCTAATATTTTTTGTTGTAAGGGTTTTGATAGTTGGCTTGCTTAAGGATAGAAATTTTGGTAAAACCCTAGTTACCCTTGAGTAGATTTTTTACTTTTCTTTATGGTTCCTCCTAGTTCTTCCAGTTCTTCCAATGGATTTGGAATAACTACTAGATCTAAGAAGAAGAAAATTCTAAAATCCTTAGAAATATAAGAGGATCTCATATAGTCCATTCCCCTAAAAAATTATATTGATCATCCTCTTATGCTTAATCATAATAATGAACTTCAAAGTAAGGATTTGAATGCATAGATATTCTAATTCTAAGGAAGAAAAAGACCTAATATTGACTTTGATGAATCTTATAGGTCTACTATAGGGTCTTCAACGGATTTAGAAGTATCTATAATGGGCAACAATTATGAGTGATGCATTGAACTAGGATCACCCCTT
Organism: Wollemia nobilis; assembly: GCA_028583015.1. Lineage (NCBI taxonomy): Eukaryota > Viridiplantae > Streptophyta > Pinopsida > Araucariales > Araucariaceae > Wollemia > Wollemia nobilis. The sequence continues at coordinate 3,942,422 of JAQPPZ010016862.1, forward strand.
AATGAGGCAATCATGCAAACATTGAGATTGCTTGCTACTTAATATGGCAATCTTGGAAAAATAACCACATACAAATGATACACACAAAATACAATTCCTCAAAATCTAATACCCATTTTGAGCCTCATGATGAAATATTAACTATGTATATGATGACCCTTAAGGAAGCTTTGGATTATCAACTAGATAGTCAAAGGTGTGATATTAAAAAACAAATGGAGGCTTCTAGGAGAGAAACAACCAAATAAATGTAGGATTTGGTGACCAACATTACTCAAGTTTTGAGTGCTAACAAAAATCCTATAGTGCAAGATCTTATCCCTCCTTAAATTTTGAACCCTTTTGCTCCTTCCCCAACTCAACCAAGGGAGGCTTTACTTATATCAACTAATCCTACCTCGAGGGATTATAAAAACCAATCTCTAGCACTTGATGTGGAAGCTATAAAATTGTCTAGGCATGTGTCTAATTTCTTTTATGATGGGACAGACAAAGCTCAATTATTTATTGTTAAGTTTATGACATGTTATAAGGAGTGGCTACAAAATGAAAAAGCTTTGTTGAAACTAATGACTAGGAATTTTGTAAGAAATGCTCTTGATTAGTTTGCATACTTATGAAAACACTCCATTGGATTTCTAGATAGTTTTGTTAAAAATTTGAAACAAGAATTTGATGATGACATGACTATGATGGAGACAATAGATGTTTTATGTGAATACTAAATAAGGCATTAATAAATTTGTTACATATTTACACAAAATGTGGGAAATACTTAAATATCAAGAGGCCACAATAGTAATATTTGTGAACAAGCTTAGGCCTTATTTTTAGGCTAAGATCCAAGAAAAACCATTGTGGTTTGCATTCCCTTGATAAAGTTATGAATTTTGTTAAAATCCTTGAACATTGGAAAAATAAGAAAGGCCAAAAATTCTTGAAACCTAAGAATCATAAAAAACATGCTCTAGGCGATGGGCTTACAATGTAGCTATCCTAAATACCTCTCATGAGTTAGAGATAGTTGGAGCTCTTGTGCAAATGCTGATTAAATTTTGGGGCTGGTCTAAAACATGAGAATATAATGCCTTAATGGACTCATGAGGATATTCTCAAAATATATCCACCACCTAAGCTTAGAAACTATCATATTAGTGACATGTTTGAAGCACTTGTATGATATAATCTTAACAAGTTTTGATTTTGGCATGGAACTTATGGTCATGATAATCGTACTTGCGTGGAATTGCATAAATTTTATCTTAAGCAAAATTTTGGTCCTAACTTTAACATTGATCAAGTCAATAACTATATGATTATTTTATTTCATAAAAACAAATGGAGTGTCTAGAAAAAGTATAATCACCTTCTCAATAAAAGGTTAGGCATCTATAACATCCAAGTCTAAAGTCATGAGAAGCAAGATCCCAAACAACAATAGGGAGTGAATAAAAATCAAGGTCAAGGGTTTAATCACAAAGGCCATCAAAATTATCAAAATCAAGGGCACAATTATAATGAAGACAACCAAGGGGGTCAAAAACATTACTCAAAGTGGTATTTATCCCAAAACCAAAATTCTAGAGCTAGTATTTCTCATAATGCCTCTCAAGTTAACCAAGTCTTTGCACAACTTGACCCAAATGGAGAATACATTATAGTAAGTTGAATGTCGCTTATTATGTCAAAATATTCAAGGTGAAAAGATAAATAATTACATCCTTTGAATATTAGATTCTTCCTATTACTAGGAGTGCACCTCAATACAAAAATAAGCAACCTTCTAAAGAGGAAAAAAAAGGACAAAAGAAAAAAACCTATCCAAGAAAAGATTAATATTTCCATTATTGATAAGATTCCAAACCCTCCTTTGGTTATCTAAGAACTTGCTATAGATGTAGAAATATCAAGAAATATTCTTGAAAAGGTTTCAACCTAGTCCACATGCCCTATCATTGCTAAAATATTGAAAGATTGTGATCACCACTTAAAGCGATATTCTTGGCACCCATAGTAAAAAAATGACAAGATATCCAACCCATGGAATGTTGATTAAAGTAGTTATGAGAAAAATAAAAGCATAAAATATTGTTGAAGAGTTGCATACAACCCTTGCAAGGTCTCATACTTGGAATTACTTAGGACATATCCTTATAAATAACAATAGTTAAGAGGATTATTAAATGAGATGGAGATGCCTAGACCAAGGGTTGCAAATATTATGCCATGTTAGCTTTTGAAGCTTTAAAATTAAAGGAAATGCAACCACAAGTATGGAAATAAGCATGCAATGTTATAACTATGATAATGGCTAACTAATATGCATGAAAATATGGTAGAAAAATTGATACAATACTCAAGAAATTCTCATATAAGAAAGCTCATAAAAATATACAATGCTCTCCAATGGAGGTCACAACCTCTCCATATTTGCAAAAATGGATCTACATTGTATCTACTACTACTCAACCTATGCACTCCAAAATCCTCTCTTTTCTATTCTATGAAGGTCTATTTATAATGAGATGCAACTCTTTGCCTTCAATATTCCTATGACACCTCACTATTCTATTCTAGGGACTTATGTACATGTGGACTACATGCACATTTACATCATTGCACATTCTAACACTTGTGCATTTATTATATTGCATTAATAAAAAACTCACGTTCTAATACACTCCTAATCTAAATATGTACTCATGAATATACATTAGTAAGAAACCAAATAATGTAATATATTCCAACACCCCCTGTATTACATTGTTTGGTTTTTGAAGACTTTAGTCTTTAGTAAGAATCTTGATTATGGTTTTGGATTTTGTATTCTCCTTCTCTGTTGTTTGAGTCTTGTTCAAACAAATAGTTAGTGTCTTCATGATATGTTACTCTTGTTGAAAGAACTTTAACTTCATGTTCATATGTTGACTCTTCTAGTTATTCTATTTATTGAATTCTTTGTGCTAAGTATCCTTTTTGATTCCGTCCATGATATTCCAATTGAGGGTATTGATTATGAGGAGTATGTGGATGCTAAAACTATTACTTTTGAGGCTAAAACTGCCTTGGTTGGAATATCCTATTTTGTTGGTTTTCATAATTTTTCTAATTCCCTTGATTCTAATTTCTAGGATTGAATCTGTAGTAGTTAGTGCTATGTCCTTCCTTCCTACATACATGATAATATCAATTATTCTAAGGTATTCATCCTTTTGAGGATAATGCAATATTTCCCTATGGATTGTCCTTTGAGACCAATGCATTGTTAGTCATTTCATATTTAACTATATTTTCCACCTCATATTCTTGAAGAATATTGACTAACTCATCAAATGAAGTATCTTTACTTAGGACTTGTAAAGATGTAACTAGATGTTTGTAGCTATCAGGAAGTCCTCTCATGGTTACTTGAACAAGAAATGTATCTTTTACTTCTTCTCCTAAGGTTAATAATTTCCCTTTAATATCTGCTACCTTCCTTAGGAATAGTTCTACACTTTCACCATTGTTCATTTTCAAGGAATGTAATTGAGTTTGAAGATTTAAGATAGTAGCTTTATTTTTTCCTTCAAATATTTTCTCTAATATTTTACAAGCTTCTGTAGATGTCCCTATTGAGCTAAGGTAAGGTTGTATTTCATCTGTGATGGCAAAAGTTATTATCATTAATGCTTTTGCATCACTTTTTTCAAACTTTTGAATCTCTGTATCACCTAAATTAGGTTTAGTGGCTATTCCTTTGACAATATCCCAAAGCTTTTCAAATATCAAGATTGCATTTACTTTGCTTTTCCATGAGAAGTAGTTCGGACATTTAAGTAGTTGAGATTCTATAAGGATGAATTTATTTGTTGTCATGATGGTCCTAGTATGTTTCCTTATAACTCTCTAGTTTAGAGAATGTGAACTATCTTGTTAAAAATTTTCAAGACTTAGGTTTTGTATAACTCCTTATGTCTCCCCAGTGATAGGCTATATGATTAATGAAGTGCTTACTAGTAGTTAGTTCATCTTTTAGTTATTTTTTTAATGATAATAATCAACTCTTATTTCTCCTATTGAACTATGCACTTTCAAGTTTAATGAAGTTGTCTTGTAGTAGGATGAGTATGAGATAAAAATCAACAATATTTTCAAATTTTTTAATCAATGCTATGAAAAAGTTTCTATTCTTCTTTGATTTTAATTCAGTGTAGAATTTCTAATATCTCCCTAGTTAAAAACTATGTATTTGTAATTTAAGTTTCACTAATCCTTATGTCTCCTGGTTTGATATTTGTAAATAGTTGAAGCAATAATAATAAATATTTTAATGCTTCTATTTTCTACTTCCTTCTCAAGATAGTCAATTTTTTTCTAGAACATAGCCCTTTTTAAGATTATCTATAGCCATCTCCTGGAACATAGCCCTAAAATTCCCCTAGCTGATCCTGCTCCTTTTGAGGATATTCCCTAGGATAATCCAAGACCACCTAATATCATCCTGGAGGATGACGTATCCATAAGCCCTGTGTCGACCCCACTATCCAAGAAAGGGAAATTCATGGGCTCTTATAGGAAAGCTAAGGCTTCAAAAGGAAAGAATATTAAGTTCGAGGAACCGAAAAAGATGTGTCAGAGCCAAAACTCATACTAGGAAGTGATATCTGATGATGATGGTGATGACAACACGATGGAGGCTCTCCAGAAGCTTGTAATCCAAACATTTTCCGTGATGATCTCCTAATAAGAGGAGTTCTTGGCTACTTTGAAGGAGATGCATAATGCCCTAAACTTGGTTTTTTTGTAAGACATTGGTGAGCACTGCTACAAAAGAACCTAAGATGTCTGACAAACCTAAGGATACTACTATGGTGAAACATGGATGCAAGGATGCAACCAAGGATGGATTCAAGGATATAGATTAGATGTTGTCGTTGGGGATGGTTTTGTGGATGTGCTTTAGGATGGGTCTTAGGATGTTTTTTTGTAAGCCTGTGGAATACGGGTGTTTGGTTGTATGGTGGGTTTCTACTTGTTTGGGCATTTTACCCTTTCCTTTTCTTGTTTCCTCTACCCAACATGACTTAGTGCTATTTTTGTAACAAGGTTTCGGGATCCTTTCAAAACCCGTTTTAATGAAAATTTTTACTTAACAAAAAAATATTTTTCTAGAGATTAACACCTTATTAGTCCTATCATTCAATTTCTCTAGATATAAGTTTTAGTTAATTTTTAACCTTAATAAACTTGCAATATAAATCTTACCTTTCCAATAATAAGCTCGATCTTGAACGTTCTCTATAATAAACTTGAACTACTGCAAATTGGCGACAATTGTATCCTTGCCAACTTTGAGATGCTACGTATAGTTTTTCACTCCTTTGTCATCAAACTGCATGCCTTCTCCAATGTTCTCTTATGCTCTTTCTTCTTCAACCATCGAGCATGCTTCTCATTTACATCTTAGTGTTGACTTGTGCACTCTAAATCAACTGGTGGGTTTGCCCTTCAACATTGATATTTTTGCCTATGTCCTTCTTTCTCCAATAGGTGCATTAGATAGCTTTATTACTCCTTGAACCTCATGTGCTCTCAAATATTTAATGCTACCTTAGTTTCACTTTGAATTATCTTTGAGTTGACATCCTATTTGAGCGTTGCTTCGATGCTTCCTTTTGAGGTGTGCTCTCTACAAGGTTAGAGCATGGTGTAGGAAATATGGTGCCAAGTGGCACTTGATTTGCCTAACTCCTTTCAATCACTTATACTACACCTTCCCAACATTAAATAACAAGTGGCACTAAATGGTTTAACTGTTACCTTCAATACCTCTAACCTAATGCTTCTTACAAGGGTGTTATAATAATGATGCTTCATCCAAATATACTTCTAATGTTGCGTGCTTGAGATACCTTCAATGTAGTGGTGACTATCTATGGTGTGCATGAGATGCCTTCTTCCACATGGTGTAATACCTTCACCACTTTTCCCTAAATCCCTTGGGCTATACAAGCTTTTTCTCTTACTCGCTTAACAATCGTTCTCTATAGACTATGATGTTATTCCAACGCTTCAACAATCGATATTTTCAACTGCTTTACTTGAGAGAAATGATGTTGATTCTCTCAATGCTTCTTTGGTAGAGATGGTTATCTTCCAATGCTTCTACAAGAATTCCAACTAGGTGTACACGATGGCTTCAGTGATGGGTAACTCCTTGAATTTGAGTCAAACTTTGAAGGATGTGCATTGTCACTTTGATGTGTCTCCTCCCTATCTAGTTGGTGTAACTTCCTGAGTTTGCTTTGCCAACTGCAATGACTTCCACACTGTATGTTTTAGCCAAATACAATACTTGATTTGGTGAAAATACATGTGTAAAAAAATGCTTTATCTTAGTTCCAATGATGCTACTCCTAATGCTTTTACGTGGATAGAACCTTATGTTGCTTGTGCTGTCTGATTTTTGTTGCTTGGAGGTAGATGTTGCTGAGTTTCACTGTGATGCCTTCACCAAAGGCTATCAAATATGTAAGATACCTTGCTTTGGAAGTCCTTAGTATAGGTAATAACTTCTCCTACCTTCTACTCAATGATCCTTGGATGGATACATATTATAGAAGTCTAAAAACAATCTTTTACTTCCCCTTTTTGTTAATGACTTCTCTTCTTGATTTGCTTAACAAATATGCAGGTAGATGATGTTCGAGATATATCCCCTTTTCCTTGGAGATACTTTACTTTTAGAGCTCCCTTGAATAGCTCTAATGAGGTGCTATGCAAACATAGAGTATGATGAGATAAACGTTTGCCCCTTTGTGCTCTTAAATCAACTCTCTTGGCCTCTCGAAATGCTGAGATAAATCTAAAATCAATATTACCTTCAAATCCTTGGCAATATATTTCTTGCTTGGTTACTTTTGCACTCAATAATCCAAGCTTTTCAATAATTTTTGCACTATAGAATATGCAAATTTTTGGAGTCTTCTCTTACTTAGAATAGTCAATAGAATGTTGATATTTTTCTTTCTCTCAAAATATATCTAACTTCTATTTTTCTATGCAGGTTTGAACCTTGTAGACAATAACTTTTGCACTCCCTTGAAGACTTAAATAAACACTATTTATGCAACCTTTAATCTTGAAAATTGGTGCTCAATAAACTTAATAAGATCCAAATATAAAATTTCAACTAATGAATCTTTTTGCACCTTTGTTGCATACCTTTCTACCTTTATAGATGATGATTATGGTGATTTAAATCACCTAAATTACTGCCTTTTATAGATGATATTGTAGCTCTTCTAGGCTATCCAAAAACAACTCTCTATATCATCTTTTTGTAGCTTTAAAAATTCACTAATATGATGCTTGAAACTATGATTTGATGGCTCTAATTTCTCTTCAAAATGCACTTCTAAAATCTGAACCTTAGTAGCTACTTATGCTTCTCAAATTGTTGCTTTCTCACTATTCTCAAATATAAAAATTTTTGGATTGTAAAGTATTCAAACCCTTCTCTGAATCACCATCCTTGAATCCAAAAAATTTGTTAGGAAATTCCTCCAAATTATAGCTGAGATATTCCTCAAGAACTCTTTAATAACAATCTCCAAATCTCTCAGATTTGGTGATTTCTCTATCTCCTTTCTGTTGCTGAAATTTGACTTCAAACATGTCCTATCTAATGGCCTTCTTCTCAAGATTTTGAAAGTCTTGAGATCTTCTCCAAACTACTCTAAAATTTGATAAAATTCTTGCCAAATATTTCACCTTTGGGCTTGTTAGTAGATGGCAATAATTGTCACAATTTATTTACTATCAAGAGCTTCTCCTTGGTAGTAAATTTATCCAATGAGTTCTTCTAGGAACTCCTTCAATGAGGCTCACCAAGCCTTCTCCTTGTTTCTCCTTGAGACCTCTCTTAGGGCCTTCAATCTTGTAGTTTCTCAAAACTTCTATGAGACCTTCCTGGATATCTTTAACCTTCAACTATGGAAGTTTTACAATGAGATATCCTCCTTGGATCTCCTAAATCTGTTGCTACTAAAATCTATAATAGGACTTTTGTTAGTCCTTATCTATCCTTAATATTCCACTATAATATTTCACTATGGAAGTTCTTTCAAAAGGGTCTTCTATGGACCTCTCCTTCAATGTGAAGTTTTCAATCTTCAATGGAGATCACCAATATCCAATATTCACTAGGACTCTTCTCCTTGAGTCTTTTCTTCCTTTAATGAGATCTTCTTTCTAGGACCTCTTTCCTATATTTACAATCTTCAACGTGGATTTCTTAGCCACTAGATATCTCATCAATCTTCAACGTGATTCCTTAGCCACTAGATATCTCATCAATATTCAACTAGGAGTCTTCAGTCTGTAATTTTATAAGTGGGACCTTTCTCCTTGGGCCTCTAAATATTCAATCTCCAACTAGTTGCTTTAGGTACCAGATTGATTCAAATATGATATTCTTTATAGATCTTGTAGGAAGCTTCCAAAATCTATTTTAATCTCCTTTCTTCTACAAAAAATTATTAGGAAATAATAATAGAAATTTCTATAAATATATAGAAAACAATCTTCACTAGTTGGATTGCCAATCTAGTGGATTCAATGTTGAGTTCTAGTATTCACAAGTTTTTCTACAACTATGTGGAAAAACTGTAGCCCAAATATAATTTTAGAAATATGAAAATGAGATATATAATCCCCTCTCAATCATTCTTGTGGCTCTCAATTTTTCCTATTGATCTACCTAGTTCTCTGATACCAATTTTAGCTTTTGAAGCTTTAAAATTAAAGGAAATGCAATCACAAGTATGGAAATAAGCATACAATGTTATAACTATGATAATCACTAACTAATATGCATGAAAATATGATAGAAAACTTGATACAACACTCAATAAATGCTCATATAAGAAAGATCACAAAAATATACAATTCTCTCCAATGGAGGTCACAACCTCTCCATATTTCCAAAAATAGATCTACATTGTATCTACTACTACTCAACCTATGCACTCCAAAATCCTCTCTCTTTTCTATTTGTTGAAGGCCTATTTTAATGAGATGCAACTCTTTGCCTTAAATATTCCTATAACACCTCACTATTATATTCTAAGGACTTATGTACATGTGGACTACATGCACATTTACATCATTGCACATTCTAACACTTGTGCATTTATTATATTGCATTAATAAAGTACTTAAGTCCTAATACACTCCTAATCTAAATATGTACCCATGAAGGTACATTAGTAAGGAACCAAATAATGTAATATATTCTAACATGCCCACCATTATAGGGTTTTATAAAATTGAATACATTTAATACCATAGAAAAAATCATTGCATTGATGCACATACTAGCCCTAATTTGGTTATAAAATTTCCTTTTTTTTTGCTTGATAAAAAAGGGTTGTACTCGGGTCCCCCACCCTTAACAAATTACATCTCTCTTTTTTAGAGCTTAAGAGTTTACAAATAGATACACTTCTCATCTCAATTGAGATGCTATAGTTAGAAATCTACATCATTTTACATAAAATTTCTAAATTCTTGATTTTCATTTTTTGGATCTTTTCAAATCTCTATATGAATACAATTACTCTAAAATTTAACATCTTTCTTGACATTTTACTATAGCAGCCTTCACAATTCCAAAAATTCACCTCTACTATTTATGCCTTGCATCTTAGTAGAGTAATGTTTCCAAAACATCGCACTAACATAGTCCGCTTTACCAAATCTGGATTGCTAGTTTCCTTCTTGAAACACAAGTGCAACCATAAAAATTATAATAAATAGTCTAAATGAACACACATTATTGTTACAAAAAAAAAAGATATTACCAATGGGAAACATTAAAGTAATTATTAATCATTAATTGATTTTAGGCAATCAACAATTTTTATCAACTTCAACTAAACTTTCTACTTCTTGTAACCATGGAAAGGAGATGTTAACTTCACGATCCTCAACCAAAACCCCTCTATTGGCTAGATTATTTGCATATTTGTTTCCTTCTCTTAATATATGTGTAAACCTAATTTCTTCAAACTCTTTAGCAAGATCTTGAATTTCCACAATTATCTCTTGTATGTTCCATGGAGCCTTTACTTTCCTCAAAATTGCATTTATTACTATAAGAGAATCACCTTCCATCCAAACTCTATTCCATTTCATTTATTTACATATTTTTAACCCTTCTAAATCTGCCCAAGCTTTAGCTTCATTATTTGTCTTAAATCCACAATTGAAAGCATAATGAGATAAAATCTCTCCTCTATTATATTAATTATTCCTCCTCCTCCTGTTGGTCCTAGGTTTCCTTTAGATCCTCCATCAAAATTCAACTTAACCCACTCCACATCTGATGGTTTCCACTTTATATTCTTTACATTATTTTTGCTTCTTGTACCCAATATCATAATTCCATTTTATAACTTGACTCCATCTATCAAGACTATGCTTCCATATTAGGGATTTGGTGAGTTGATAGGGTTGGTTTAGACTCCTCTATGGCTAAACATATCTTCTTTTTAATTACCTCTAAATTGCTTTCCTTTCATTTTGTAGACACAAAATCCTAGGCACTCACACCACACCACATTGCATAATAAGATATATGTGCCTAAGTACAAACTTAGACATATAAAATCTTGCACATAATCACATTTTCTAGATTATTATTAAATCTAGGAAACTCACGTAGGATACCTTGTCTCCTCATGGGACATGTATTCTAGTCACAACTATCCGTCATCATGCCACATCTCACACATTTTATCCCTTCACATGGGGCATCCTCCACATTACACTCCACTTCACTGCATATGTACTCATGCATTGGGAATATCACCCCAGTTCCACTCACTCATCAAGCCAACTCACCTCAGTTCCACTCACTCATCAAGCCAACTCACCTTAGTTGCACTCACTCATCAAGCCAACTCACCTTAGTTGCACTCACTCATCAAGCCAACTCACCTCAGTTGCACTCACTCATCAAGCCAACTCACCTCAGTTGCACTCACTCATCAAGCCACCTCACCTCAGTTCCACTCACACATCCCCCAGTTAAGTGAGGCACCTTGAGTGACTCACTCTAACTCCATCCAAGGCCCCGAGCTTGCTTATAAAATAAACTTTACCCCATCAAACAGAGGAGGTCAAATAAATACACTATCACACTACCAAAATCATGCTAGGAGATTGCACATGCCCCGAGGAGATCCAAGATTTGAAGCCTTGGAGTGCATCTTTTGAGAGATTCCACCTTTTGGCCCCAATCCCTTAGTCCATGGTTATGCAGAGTCAACCACTCACTCTGTGGTTTCCTGATCATCGTGGCTTTGGTTACCTAGTCTCAACCGCACACCTCGTGGTTACACAGAGCAGATCCAAAAACCTAAAACACGATCAGATCCATGAGCTTTCATTTTATTTTTGTTCAGCAAGGCACTTTAATTTATTCATCTATGTTTTCTATGTATTTATCCGAGGGTTTTGATTCGCATTTTGGTTTCCAATATTATCTACAGGTGCTACTAAACCCTTGCCTATTTACTTGTGTGCAGGAAATAGGAATCTGGAGCGGCTGCTGAAGCTGGAGTGGTCCGATCTCAGGATACGCAAGCCCACTCATCCCTCTCGTTGTTGTAGAAGAAGACCGAAGACACCCCAATCATTTGTGCTTGGTGAAAAGGGGCATCTTACCCCTCTTTTAGCCCATTGTAATCTGAGCAAGCTAATGTTGTAATCATACCCTTATCCATGTGGGGAATAGCATTGTAAAAAGGGGATCAAGGCCCCATTCAAAGAATTAATACAAAGTTCATATTTTGATTGCACATCGCTTGTTCTTTCTTTCATTGTTGGGTGTCATCTTTATTTTGCATACAAAATGGTGATCATGGTGGGACCCCCTAAAGGTTCCATTTGATTTGCCTTGCTATTTTAATTGTTGATCTATATTTTTGTGTGTTCGCAGGTTTTTGGAAGTCGATCGTGCAAAAATCAAGAACATAAAGACTCGACTGTCCCAAATGTTCCTACAACCCGAACCTATCTCTGAGAAACCATGGAGTGTGTGGTTGTAGAACTTGACAATTGCATAGGTGATGGTTACATACCAGTACTCGACCAACCATAGAGTGCATAATTACACAGTCGTAGAACGATGCAATCATCGCTTGCAGATCTGTGCCTAAGGAGCCACAAATTGTGCGGTTACAGACCTAATCAAAACTACATAGGTGATGGTTGAGCTGCTATAGAACCATGGATCCGATGGTTACACAATTAAAAAGGAGTGGTGAAAGGATCGTAGGTGTGTACATCAGACACTTGCTTTTTCCTTTTTCTATTATTTCATAGAGTTCAATAGGTCAGATAGAGGTCTATCCCTATTTGATATTGCATGCATTTAGGTCATAAGTTAGGTGCATTTAAAAAAAGAGGCAAAGTTACAAAAATTCATCCACATTTTAGTTGATTTGGTAGGGCATTTTCTATTGTATGCTTTTGTCTACTGCATTTAGGTAATAAACAGAAGTGCATCATAGTTTGCATCACACAATAAGTTAAACAAGCCTCACACACTCACTTGAACATTGGAAAGTTGGATTTCATCATCGCAGGTTGGATTTCATCACCAACCACCAACATTATTATTACCCATCCATGGCCAAAGTCGACTCCAAGAACTATCCTAACCATGGAAAATAGCATGCATTCCTCTTCGAAGGGTGTATCACTGCCCATGGGGTGTTGGGTGAGGATCGGTAGGACCTGTGCTCCCTGATCGAATATGGGTTTCATCTCCATATTTTGGTGGGTATGGTTATCTGGACTTCATCACCAGGCTTAGTCACTATGAGTATACAGGTGAAATCCTAGATTCATTTTAGGGCAAACATTTTGCACATGATTTTTCTTCTTTTCAAAAACTTTCAAAAAAAAATCAAAACTTTCAAAAAAAAAAATCAAACTTTGCAAAAATCTAGAACAAACTTGTTTGTTTATTTGCTTTGTATATTTTTTTCATTACACACATCCACACACATCCATCCACATTTCCACCTCATTTGACCCATAGCGTATGGTAACAACCCAAAGTCAAGCCAAGAGGTTAGCTTTAGCTCAGAGTCAGTTGCCCTCTCCCATGGATCCATCTCAGTCTTGTTAGGCCCCTAACACTTCGGTGGTAGGGCAAGTTAGTGTAGACCCTACTATGTCCTGGAACCTGAATGTTGGGCCCTCTAGTGGGGCCCCTACCTTGGATATAGACATCATGCAGAGGGCTACTCACACCGCTATTCCTGAGACCCCTAGGAGTGAGCCACTTATACCATAAGGTGGTCGGGTCACATATGTAGACTTGGACATCGTTAGGCTTTACCTAGGTGTCGCTGGCATGGCCTTTCCATCACTGCCACCACTCACCATTCCACCTTACACCACGCCCCCATTGCATCAAGAAACCATCTTCACATACCCATAACAAGCCAATCAGACCTTCACCAATCCATATTTCAAACAAACCATTGCAACCATAACCAACCATCACCCATCATCATCTCACCAACACCCTTTCACTTGGCTTGATCAAGGCCTTAGTAGTGCCAATCCCTTCTCTGGAGCACATACCAGTGTTGCTTCATAGATCCCCACATCCATTCCCTCCATTACATCCATAGGTCCTTTACACTACACCCTCCCTAGTTCAGTGGCAATACCTTTTGCCACTTACCCTCTGCTTACATCCACCAACATGGTTGCCATGCAACCAGCCCAATCATCCACCACCTACACAACCATACCATCCTCTTCCATGATTGCTATGCAACAAGCCTTTCTACAACTACAACAAATGATCATTGATAATGCTAATTATAGTGCTAATACCGATCAACACCAATAGTCACAAGGGGGCCATCAAAACCAACCACCCACATCCCATCCTCAAAAATTCTTCACTCAAGATACATCTTGGGTGTCGAGACCCCCAACCATGATTACACCTAGTATTCCATATCATCAAATGTATGTTGGCCCCTTAGGTCAACATAATATCATACCCCCATCACCTCATCATCACCAGAACCACCTTCAACCCCCATACCACAATTCATTTCATGCTAACATCCCACACTATCACAACCCCACCAATAATGCACCCCACTTTTAGTAGCAACAAACCAACCAGGGTTTCAACCCTCTAGAGGATCCTAAGATCCAATTTTTGCAAAGCCATATTGATAGCCTTACCATGTAGACACCAGGTTTGCAATACCAAAAGCCCACATTAAGGTAGCTACTCAATCACCCGATCCATGCTTCGGTACCCACACCACCTTATCTAATGGATTTTTAGATGTCAAAGTTTGATACATTTAAGGGGGATGAGGACCCCGAGAGCATGTGACTAGATTTGTTAACGCATGTTTTAGGATCAAAAACAATGATGCACTCATGCTACACACCTTTCCTCAGACACTTGGAGGAGAAGCCCAAGATTGGTACAATCACCTACCACATCAGAGTGTTTACACTTTTGAGCAGCTTGTAGACCAATTCCTAGAGCGATTCACCCTGAATGTCAGGAAGAAAACCACATTGATCGATCTGCTTAGTTTGAAGCAATACGATGATGAATCGGTCCATGATTTTGGCAACCGTTGGAGGGTGATTATGATCAAATTACCATTCTCCCTCCCCATGATAGAGCTAACAAGAATATTCATAAAGAGTTGTGCCAAGCCCATATCTTTGTTGCTATAATTACAACAATATAGAACATTCGATGAGGCACTCACCTAGGCTAGAGTGATAGAGGATATAAATATTCAAGAGGGCGAGATCAAGCCTAAGAAGAAAGAGTGGTAAAATAAGAACCAAAAGGGGAATAACCATAACCAATCCAAGGCTACCTAAGTTAATCAGATAGTCTTGGGCCAACCCTCATAGTCAAATCAACAAGCCCAAGTTTAGATCCAACAACCCCAACAACCACAACAACAACCACAACAATTGAATTATCAAGTGGTTCCACCCCCACAATAGGTACATAATCAAACACAACCTATAAAAAGGCAACAACATCATTTTAGGCCCAAATACAATTACACACCATTGCAAGAGCCCTACTCATCTATCTTTCAAAAGTTGTATGCGGCACAACTTTTCACATTATCAAAGATTAAACCCGAAGACCCTAGCAAGCTGAGATCAAAGGCCTATAGAGAGCATTTATACTGCATCTATCATCGACAAAAAGGACATGACATCAAAACTTACCATGGGTTTAAAGGTATTGTGCAAGACTTACTAGAAGTGAGAAATATCAAAGTTGAAAATCCACTAGCCCAACCTAATCAGAACCTTGGTATATATCAGACACATTTGCCTCATCATGAGGTAAATCAACAAGCAATGGGAGCATCAACTTCTATAGTTCCTCCCAACCAAGTCAACTATGTGTCTCAACTACACCAAGGTTTTGTAGGGGCTATCAGTGTGGTCACCCATGGGCAAAGACAAGCAAATCGTACAACCCAAGCTCCCACAACACAACCAAATATCCCCATACAACTAGGGCCATCCATTCCACCTCCACCCATCCATAATCCAAGTAATCCATCTCATCCAACTATCACCCTAGGCAATCGGTTAACACAGAGTTTGAAAATAGCATCGATAAAACTATCAATTTATGAGCTAATACAATAGTCACCCCCACATAGAGATGCATTGATGGAGATTCTAAAATCCATTCAAGTACAATCAGAAGACCCTAATGCCTTCAACTCCTTTGTGGGGAGTGTACAAAAATGCATGGAGCCCTCGATAGCATTTTATGACTTCGAGGAGAAGAGTGTGTCATCAGATTTACTAGATCCTCCATTGCACATAGTCGCTCATATTGATAGGAAGCCATTCAAGAGAGTACTTATTGACACTAGCTCCTCCATAAACCTCATTACCACTCCCACCATCAAACACCTTAACCTACCATCATCCCACATTACATCATCCACCTTCACCTTAAGGGCCTTTAATGATGCTTTATGCTCAACTATGGGGAACATAGTTCTTCCTATCACCATGGGGGTGAAGACCATTCATGTACTCTTCCACATCTTGGAAGGGGTGATGCAATACAACATACTTCTTGGATACCCTTGGATTAGGGAGATGAAGTGTGTGCCCTCGACATTACACCAATGTCTAAAATATGTACACGAGGGTAAAGTACATTGCATCCAAGTAGACACAGAGCCTTTTAAATACTGCAACTTGATCTCAAATCCTTATGAGCCATTGCTTCCATCAACCCACCTATCCATTCAACCACTCATCATATGAACCACTCCCACTAACATCACTTCATCAAAAGCTCCCATCCCAGAGGAATTATCGATAGTTGATCCTACTTTTGCATCCAAAAGTATCAGCTCTAGTCAACCCTCATCCACCACATTTCATTTTTCCACCACACCTGATCATCCTGCTAACCAATCACCAACTTCATCAGCCACACCACCCACTTCACAAACACCATTCACATTTTTAGCTCAACCCACTCCATCAACTAACAACCCAATCAAGCCTAATCCACCCCAAACATCACCACCCATCATCTCACAGATAGGGTCACCTATCCAAGAGGAGCCATCACCTCCACCTAAACCACAAGCCACCATAGAAGCACCCTCCTCATCCACTGAGCCATCATCATCCCAACCAGCCCAAGTTGTAGTACATCTTGCCAATCCAAGCATTGGTGAGTACATCATTGAAAGTGTCATAGTTACACCACCTATTGAGTCAGTCAGAGATTATGGTCACCCACGTGACCCACCTTTAGCCATAGGTGTAGTGTACAGAATGGGTTCTTGACCAGATAGGATCAACTTCATATATGGGGGAGTGGATTCTTCATCCGATCCACCTCCTCCTAATGAGGAACCCTTACAAGAGTTTAATGCCAATTTAGAATATCTATCCAACCCAGATTTCCCTTTGTGATATTTTTGTAGGGTCAACTAGTAGGGATACGGACTTGGATGACATGAGAAGGGTCCACATCACATTATTGAGCCTGAATACCGAGAAGCACATGATCGCTCTGGTCTAGGATACAGACCTTCTACCTCAAACTCTTCCTTCAACAATACCTTTCAATGACTCACTCTTGAGTATGAAGAAGAGGATGAGGAGAGCGATGAGTGTGATGATTGTGATGATACCGATGATGAGTACTTGGACCCTGACTTTGCACCTCATTTAAATGAGGCCTTTTTAGATATTGTATTGCATACATTCATGATTGATCATATTCTAGATGATTACATCTTCGATGAAGATTTTGGGGATTATATCTTCGATGAAGATTTTGAGGAATTCCAATAGATACAAGCAAACCTAGATTGGATCATTCAAATATTTGATGGTCCCCAAGAAGATGTGGCCCCTATAGAGCCCATCGAGAGAGATGAGTGTTATACCAAGATGTTTCCCATAGATCACACCATATTTCACTTCAACAAGGAGCGTGAGCACCCTGAGCTAGATCCACCACCACCACCTTGGCCGCTCCCGTAGCATCACCATTCATCCACCTTAGGTCAGTTGCAACCTAGAGAGAGTGAGCCATCACTCCTCGAATCACAGCCACCTCATTTCCACCAAGTCAATATGATTTTTGTTGACTTGTTCACCCCACTCCATAACCCATACGATTTGGTGAAGCCGATTCTGATCGATGCTAGCCTTATCACCATGGATAGGATTTCATCCCCACCATCCATCACCAAATTTATCCTATCCGAAGAGTTACTATGAGCTTCAAACGCTTACATTCCACAACAACCTTCATCCTCCTCTACCTCAAATTTTCAAACCAAAGTAGAGGGGGAGACCTCTAAGTCATTTGAGCATGTGGAGGATGATATCCATCTCATCCCAACTCCACATCAGCTAGAGGAAGGTTCCCATATGCTTATCAAAGAATCTATCGATGTGAACCTTAGCCAAGATGTGAATAATCCACAAATCATCAAAATTGCAAAATATTTATCCATAGAAGAGAAAGAGCGTATGATCAATATCTTGACAAGGAAGAAAGACATATTCGCATGGTCATACAAGGACATGCCTAGCCTTGACCCCAATTTGGTGGTCCACAACCTTACCTTAGCACCAGATGCTAAGCCTTTCAAGCAAAAATTAAGGAAACTTCATCCAACCATAGCATTGATTGTCAAGGAAGAGCTACAAAAACTACTGGACATGAATTTCATAGTCCCAATTGATTATCCAGAGTGGCTCTCTAACATGGTACCCATTCGTAAGCCGAATGGGGGGTACACGTATGCACTAAATTTCGAGATCTAAACAAAGCATACCCCAAGGATGATTTTCCTCTACCCAACATCGATCAACTTGTAGACTCTTACATAGGCCATGAAATGCTTTCATTAATGGATGGTTTCTTAGGATACAATCAGATTCAAATTAATCTTGAGGACCAACACAAGATGATATTTACCACACCTTGGGGGACTTTTTGTTACAAGGTGATGCCTTTTGGCCTTAAGAATGTAGGAGCTACTTATCAACGTGCCATGACGTACATCTTCCATGACTATATGCATAAAATCATTGAAGATTATGTGGATGATCTGATTGCCAAATCTAAAACACGTCTTGAGCATATTGAGGTTCTAGAGAAAGTTTTTGATCGATTGCTTGAACATAAGGTAAGGTTGAATCCTAAGAAGTGTGTATTTGGCATCACATCAAGAAAACTTCTAGGATTCATTATCTCCAAGTGAGGCATTGAAGTGGACCCTGATAAGGTCAAGGCCATCATCGAGATGCCACCTCCAACAAATCTGAGAGAGTTGCATAGTTTACAAGGAAATATTCAATCTATCCAATGATTCATTGCACAACTCTCAGAAAAATGCAGGCCTTTCAATCACTTGCTACAGAAGGGGGTGATATTTTCCTAGACAACTGAATGTCAAGAGGCTTTTGATGACATAAAGAAGTATCTAGCTTCACCACCAGTTCTTACACCGCCTCATTCAGGAGTCCCTTTTCACCTTTATATCTCTACAATAGATTTTGCACTAGGGACAATGCTTGCACAGAAAAATGAGAATCACAAGGAGCAAGCAATTTATTACATTAGTCAAACATTGGTAAGTTATGAGACAAGATATGCTTATGTCAAAAATTATGCTTAGAAGTGGTTTTTACCACTAAGAAACTCAGACATTACATGCTAAGTAACACTACCTATGTCATAGCTAGAGAGAATCCTCTACGATACATGATGACTCACACATACAATAACACCCATACCACAAAATGGATAATGCTTTTAATGGAATTTGATCTCAAATTCATTAGTCAAAAATCCATCAAAGGTCAAGTGATAGTCGATCAACTTGCAGAAGCTCCATTACCAAATGATCAACCAATTATTATAGAGCTTCCAGATGATTCGATCTTTTCATCAATGAACAAGAAGAACTAGTCCCTCTCGAGGATGATATTGACATGACACTTTTCTTTGATGGATCAAAGTGCGAAAGAGGACAAGGTGCTGGAGTCATGTTTTACACACCCGAAGGAATTCTAATTCCTTTATCATTCAAACTCGACTTCCCATGCATAAATAACAATGTAGAGTATGAAGCCCTAATCTTGGGGCTTCAATCAGCTATAGCTATGGGTATCAAATGAATAAGCATCTTTGGTGATTCTCAACTTATCATTTGTCAAGTGAAGGGAGAGTACCAATGCAAAGAACCAGTCTTGAAATAGTATCACGAAGTAGCAATGAAGTTGCTAGAGAAATTTGACTGGTATGAGATTAGTAACTTGCCTCATTCGACTAACAGATTTGTGGATGCAATGGCTTCTTTGGGATCCTTGATTCCTAAGAATGAACATGGAGAAGTCCAACCACTTATCATAACAATAGTGTCCAAGTCAGCAATCAAACGAGTAGAATCTGAAGGTGAGAAGAGTGTTTGTTTGGTCCACATGGAGCCATACAATTCTTACCTTGATGAGATAAGAGACTTTCTCAAATTTGGGACCCTCCCATTAGAAATGATGTGAACTACAAAAAGAATGTTCAAACAAAAAGTAGCTCATTTTACTCTCTTGGGGGACGTGTTGTATAGACGTGGCTATGATGGAGTCCTACTTCGATGTCTAGATCCCGTTGAGGCACAACGAGCTATAACTGAAGCCCATGATGGTACTTGTGGTGGCCACTTTAGTGGAATGGCCATTGCAAAGTGCATTTTGTGCATGGGTTATTATTGGCCCACCATGGAAAGTGATTGTTGTCAATATGTCAAGAAATATCAAAAATATCAACATCACGCCAATTTGACTCATGTACCATCACAAGCTTTACAACCCATTCAAAGCCTTTGGCCCTTTTCACAATGGGGCCTAGATTTGATTGGTAAAATTTCACCTGCCTCTTCAGGACAACATAAATTCATCATAACTACCATGGAATACTTCACCAAATGGGTCGAAGCAATTCCAATGACCACTACGACTGGACCTCGAATAGCGGAGTTTATACTTTAGCATATTATCTATCATTTTGGGATTCCTTCCAAGATCATTTTAGACAATGGCAAGTCTTTTAAGAACAAGGATGTTTGAGCCTTATGCAACAAGTACAATATCCAACATAGTTTCTTGACTCCTTATTACCCACAGGCAAATGGACAAGCCGAAGTGACCAACAAGACAATGATAGCCATTCTCAAGAAACTTGTCAAAGAAAATCATAGAGATTGGCACACTCAACTCCCCTTGGCACTATGGGCTTATCGAACAAGCATTAGAATGCCAACTAGGGCAACACCTTTTTCATTGGTCTATGGCATTGAAGCAATCATACCTCTTGAGCTTGAGATCCCTTCTTTATAAGTTACATTACAAGAATTCATGGATGATGACACAACTAGACAAGCACATCTTGACCAATTAACACTCCTCGATGAAAGGTGCATCAATGCCTTAGAACATCTACGAGTATATCAAGATCGCATCAAGCGTGCCTACAATGCAAAAGTCCATCCTCATGAATTTCAAGTGGGAGATCTCATTCTTAAAGAGAATCAACAAAACACCAATGCATTGCCACACTTGAGAGATAAATTCATGGCTAATTGGTTAGGTCCATACATTGTCAAGTAGAAGGTGGGTCCAGGAACGTATAGACTTGCCAACTTAGAAGGATTATTGGAACCTGAGCCATTGAACATAATACATCTAAAGGTATTTTATGCATAGTGCAACTTATATATATGTACATATACATGGCTAAAAAAACACAAAAAAATATTTCATTTGCATTTCATACATCCATCCACACATACCATACATGCATTTTAGGTAATTTGTTCATACCATTCATTACATTAGATCATTTGGTTAATTTGGATGATCACTAGTCTACTATGTCTTGTTGCCTTAATCAGGGGCATCCTACATCACTTAGCAATCCATCAATCACAATAATATGTAACTTTCCTTATAATATTTTGCTAATTAAGGGACTCACATAAAGTAGGATAGATACCATATAATTGTTAGCAATAACAATTATGCGGCCACTGACTATTTTGTGTGTATCTTTTAATTTTCAAAATATTACATCAAAAGTATCACAAACATCACAAACCACATCAACCATAAACAATTTCCAAATGTTTTCAATCACTCAACCATTCCTAGTGTTTTGAACAAACTTGATTCAAAGTCAAACAATCTTTAGATGCAACAAGTCATTCCTAGTCAATCAAGTTTCCTCTTGGATCACACACAACAAAAACACATTAAAACATTGTGAACCTTGGGCATAACAAATTCAAAGTTGCTATTTCCATAAGTGAAAGGTTTCCCCTATTCATCCAATTATGTGCATGGTCTAGAGTGCTACAGAGTTGACAAAAGGACAAGCTCCACCTTCATTCCCCAAAAAAAATCCCTTGCTCTTCCTCAAAGCGAGCAAGTATCCCAAAAACATTTCAAAAAAAAAAAAAATCCCTTGCTCTTCCTCAAAATGAGCAAGTATCCCAAAAAGTACCTCAAAGCAATAAAAATCCCCTTGCTCTTCCTCAAAATGAGCAAGTGTAAGCAATAAAATCTAATTGCTCCATCACAAAATGAGCAATCCCCAAAATCCAATGCAATAAAAGAAGGGAAGGAGCTTGAATCCCTGGAACTCTTAGTGTCTCAAAAATCATGGGGTGATCCTCATTACAACAATGGGCTGAATGAATCCCGCTTGGCAATGAGGTATCCTTACGCGTGGTGCCATATCTATCACATTAGTGACCTTATTTTGTACAGACCTATGGTCGCTCTCGTATGAGCTAGCTTATTGGCATAAGTTACAATTGATTAGTTTGACCTAGCTCATAATGGAAAATGAATAATCATTGCACACATAGTTGGTCCTTGAGAAATTTGAAACCACTAGGACAACCCTTGCATAATGAAGATCTATGAAATACATAAATGGTTTGTTTGGAGTCACTAGGATGTTTGAGTCTTTGTAAGAACACCCTAGATCATCCACCCAATAACACCATAACATTTTCATTACCACATATCATAAATCCATGTCAATACCATCTATCTATGCCTTGATTAAACAACAAGGTAATGTTGATCAAGCAAGAGTCTATAAATACCAAATGAGCATTAGAACATAGCATCAATAAACATTACATCATACATCACATCATTCCATATGCATCCATACATAAAATAAAACAAAAGCGCACAATAAAATAATCATAATATAAGCCATGTATATATAAATCGCATAAGTACAAAATGCTCATAGGCTGTATACATTAGAGCACTAAGGCTCATAAACAAAAATAGAAAAATACAAAAAGAAGTGATAAGGTGCTACTAGCTAGCGCCCCCATGACCCCTATGAGGCCCATGTGTTGATGACCCAGAGGGTGCATGTGAACCAGATGACCTATGAGACCTCGAACCGCTAGGCCTAGACTTGCTCCACCTGTTGGAGCCCAACATTAATGATGAAGGAGGTACAGGAAGAGGAATACGATGCTCATTTAACCTATCCTCTAGACTAGCAATATAGGTAGCCTACCTTTAGGTAGTAACCAAATTTACATCCTAGCACTAGGCTCGCTCGACTACCTCAGCCCGTAGCTCCGCAACCATAGCCTAAAGCCTCATGATATCTGCATCTCGAGATGCAATAGTACTTGAATCCCCACCATTCTGTCCACTATAGCCCATCCAATCACTATAGCCCATCCACCTCACCCTACAATCTATCCACCTCACCCTATAGCCTCATGATCTCTACATCACGAGACTTCATGACCTCACCCAAGCTATCTCACTCCACCTAGAGAACCCCCACTCCTCCTCGCTATGGTGTGGAGGAGGATCATCTCCTCCATATCCCCCATATCCTCCATATCCATCACCCCCAACCCTAGTATCTATGGGTGGCATATCAGATCTGACTACCCTCCTACCACTACTACCTCAATGATATTTTACCCATCAAGAAACCTCCTCACCAGACCCATCATCCACTACCTAGATCGATCTCCATGGAGGTTATATCATGAACCAAGCATCATATTTTATAGTCATCCCTACATCATCTACATCAAGAACATCGACTACCACATCATCACCTACATCATCCACTATCCAAAAATTAGGAGCAACTGGAAGACTGAGCTCATCACCCCATCGCCTATACATCCTGGGAGCATCTAGAACTCCCTACACCAACCTAAACTACCTCATCACCCGAGAGAACTAGATGAACTCCATCTCTCGTACATGGCTCCCCACTACCCACCTACCTCACCTCACCCATCAAAGTTATGCTACATCATCCTCCCAAGAAATCCCTCACCAAGGTCACCAACAAATATCAACACCCATCAATACATCCAACATCACCCGATACTCCTAACCTATACGATCAGGATGACTTAGAGAAGTCTCCTCACTAGCTCACCAACATAGAGCACAAGGTAATGCCTGATCCCACTAACATGGCAAACCATATGGATGAGCCACATGGATGTGCTCCCATGCCCAACACTAAAGAAGCAAACTACAATTGAGCCCCTTTCGCTCCTACCTCTTCACCTCATAGAGCTCAATATACAACTAGTAAAGTAAAGGGAGCCCACGCATAAACCTATGGCTCAGTGATCAATCCGAGCACAAGTGGTACCTAGTTCCAAGGGAACCTCGAACCCATACTATTAGGCAACAACATGTTGCCCAGAATGAACATCAAAAATTCTAGCACCCCTAGCTTCTACCCTCAAAATAGATCAAGGTAAGGGAACCCTCCCTTACTGCAATCCACATCCCAATCATCATCATAAATGGGCCTCAAGGCCTCCTCCTTGTTGTGGCCTACTCGGACTAGTACCCCCTCCATAGGAACATGGAAGATGTGAAACACATCTTCCAGGGTAATAGTAAGCTCCCTTGAAGAGCTAAAATGACCCCCTGTCAAGGTCCCACCTCTCTACAAGTGCAGACAAGTAATCCTCATCTACCCTGACGGTCTTCACCCGCCCACATCCACCCAAGCCAACATCATCCAAAAATTTCCAATCATCAGTAGTAAGTGCCTTCCGCACATTGAAAAGGGCACGACCATCTATGTTGGGCTGAAATAAACTTCACCTACAACACCAAGCAAAATCCAAATCAGTACAAAAAAAAAAAAAAAACATTCATTTTTCATGCATCTACAAAAAAAAAAAAAATTCATTTTTCATGCATCTACAAAAAAACACATTCATTTTTCATCATCTATAATTTTCAAAAAAAAAAAAAAAAAAAAAAAAATTCCAGCTCCTCTTAGTGGTTGTAAAACAACAAAAAACAAACAAAATAAAACTCAAACAATAAGCAAACAAAGGGCCTCAAAAACCTACCTTCACATACCACTCCACCTTCTCCAATACACGCCTCCAACTCTCTCCTCGCCTCCATCGCTCTCACTACTCCACTTCAACTTCATAGTCAACAACAGAATGAAAAAAACTAATTCTGCTATTTATAGCCGACCTTTATGCAAAAACTACACTCATGATGGTTCCTCAGATAACAAACCACAGTTAGCTAGGTTGACAGGACCCAGGTTACCTATGTTGACCACACAGGCTACAGTTAGTTGTGCCAACCACGACACATGGCATTAAAACAACTAGGTCCCTCAATATTTGAACTAGGTTGTGTTCAAATCAAATTTGCAAAAGGTTATCCTTAAACCCCTTTTGTTGGGTCAAAAGTGAAAAACAATCAAATCAAATTTGGTATTAATCAAAAATCACTCGAGTATCGAGGTCTTAGTGCATTGGCTCTGATGCACAGGAGTGACTATTAACAGTAGCGGGACTCACGAGCTCACAAACGTGGTTGATGATTTTACCACAACAATTGCCAACAACGAACCAAAAGCAAATTTGCAAAAACATAAACAATCCCAAACTTGGGGTATCAAATTGATCAAAATATCATACACTCGCATCACATCCACATCATGCAATCATCCACCTCCTTTCATCATCCACATTTGGTCAATTGGCTCATGGGTTTCATTCTTTACCCATTCGCCAATTGAGGGGGTAAGCAAACAAATCAAAATTTTCAAGTCATTCATTCTTGCGTGTCGAGAAGATTTGAGTCCATTCATCCAATAAAGATAGGTGTCATTGGTTTTTGCACCGCATTGTGTTTCACACAATGCAGTACAAAAAGGGGCATCTATAGACACAAAATCCTAGGCACTCACACAACACCACTTGCATCCCACCACACCACATTGCATAATAAGATATATGTGCCTAAGTACAAACTTAGACATATAAAATCTTGCACATAATCACATTTTCTAGATTATTATTAAATCTAGGAAACTCATGTAGGATGCCTTGTCTCCTCATGAGACATGTATTCTAGTCATAACTATCCATCATCATGCCACATCTCACACATTTTGTCCCTTCACATGGGGCATCCTCCACATTACACTCCACTTCATTGCATATGTACTCATGCATTGATTTTATCACCTTAGTTGCACTCACTCATCAAGCCAACTCACCTTAGTTGCACTCACTCATCAAGCCAACTCACCTTAGTTGCACTCACTCATCAAGCCAACTCACCTTAGTTGCACTCACTCATCAAGCCAACTCACCTCAGTTGCACTCACTCATCAAGCCAACTCACCTTAGTTCCACTCACACATCCCCTAGTTAAGTGAAGCACCTTGAGTGACTCACTCTGACTCCATCCAAGGCCCCGAGCTTGCTTATAAAATAAAATTTACCCCATCAAATAGAGGAGGTCAAAGAAATACACTATCACGCTACCAGAATCACGCTAAGAGATCACATGCACCCCGAGGAGATCCAAGATTCGAACCCCTCGGAGTGCATCTTTTGATAGATTCTACCTTTTGGCCCCAACCACACAGTCTGTGGTTACGCAGAGTCAACAGCTCACTTTGTGGTTTCTTGACCACCGCATTCGTGGTTACCTAGTCTCAACCGTGCACCCCATGGTTACACAGAGTAGATCCAAAAACCTGAAACACGATCAGATCCGTGAGCTTTCATTTTATTTTTGTTCAGCAAGGCATTTTAATTTATTCTTCTGTGTTTTCTATGTATTTATCCGAGGGTTTTGATTCACATTTTGGTTTCCAATATTATCTATAGGTGCTACTAAACCCTTGTCTATTTACTTGTATGTAGGAAATAGGAATCTGGAGCGGTTGCTAAAGCTGGAGTGGTCTGATCTCAGGATACGCAAGCCCACTCACCCCTCTCGTTGTTGTAGAAGAAGACCAAAGACACCCCAATCATTTGTGCTTGGCAAAAAGGGGCATCTTACCCCTCTTTCGACCCATTGTAATCTGAGCAAGCTAATGTTGTAATCATGCCCTTGTTCACATGGGGAATAGCATTGTAAAAAGGGGATCAAGGCCCCATTCAAAGAATTAATACAAAGTTTATATTTTGATCTGCATCGCTTGTTCTTTATTTCATTGTTGGGTGTCATCTTTATTTTGCATACACCTTTAAATAGTCTTTTATTCCTTTCTAGCCATATAGTCCAAAGTATTGTATCTTTTGATATATCCCATATTGTCTGTAAAGCCTCACTTTTATAAGTGCTCTGCCATTACTTTAACCAATATTCAATTTTTCTATTCATAACCATGTATTTACCAAACATATTAAGAATCCATTGCCATAGATTCCATACAATTGAGCAATGTCCCAAGAGATGGTCAATACTCTCCTCCTTATTATAGAAAACACATTTAGAGGGGCCATGAAAACCCCTTTTCATAAGGTTATCCTAGGATAAAATTCTTCTATGACCTACTAGCCAAACAAATATTTTAACTTTAAGAATGCTTGGGCTATCCCAAATATCTCACCAAATTCTAGTGAAATTATTAATATGTTGGTGTTGAACATTATATCCACTTCTTGTTGCATATTATCCTGAGCTATTCAAATCCCAAATCAATTTATATTTGGCACCCCTCGAAATAATTATAGTTTTTATCTTTCTACTCAATTGCCTCCTAGCATCAATGTCTTGTATACTTGTAAAAAATATTTTTTCCATTTGTATCTTCCTTCTCAATCCTTGTACAAAATGTTTGAAACCCTATCACCATATTTATCTTGAATCAATCTCATCCAAGGTTTCAAAACTAGATCTAAATTGAGTGGTTTTTTATCACACCAAGTATCCATACAAATAGAATTTTTTTCTCTAGTTCCCACCACCCATCTTAAACCTTTGATCATAAGATCAATAGATTTTTTTAAACCATTCCAAAGAGCAAAACCATTTGGAAGAGAGAATGCAATAAAATATTAAACTTGGGTCATTGGGATCAACATACTTACTTAGAAGAATTCTTTCCCATTGTCTTTGACTCTCTTTGTACAATCTCCATATAAATTTTTCCCTAAGAGCTAAGTTTGCATTTGTAAGAGCTCTTAAACCAAGACCTACCCTAGTTTTATCATCACACAACTTGATCCATTTCACAAAAGAAAATTTCCTTTTATCATGTAAACCTGACCATAAAAAGGAACGCATAATAAATATTAAAATTTTTTCAACTAATTTTGGCATAGAATACAATGACATAATATGTTGGAATGGCTTGTAAGACTGACTTAATTAATTGCACTCTTCCTACTAATGATAACCATCTACCTTTCCAATTTGGAATTTTATTTTAAACTTTACTAATAACTGGATTCCATACATCTATCCTCATTCTCCCTTCAAATAAAGGCATCCCTAGATAAGTTGTTGGTAAATTTACCTCCTCCATTTGAAGCAACCTACAAATTCTTGCTTTGATATTAGCAAGAGTGTTAAGAAAGTAAATTTTGGATTTAGTTCTTTTAATTTTTTACCCTGAAGCTCTTTCATACTCTTTTAAAAAGTTATTCACAGCTTTGGCCTCATTTATCATTGCCCTTCCAAAAAGGGTTGTATCATCTACAAAATTTTGATGGGTGATGTTATTACTAACCTTAATCCAACTTATAAACCCATCTTTGTAAGCCTTATTTAAGTTCCTACTCAAAACATCTGCCATAATAATGAACAAATAAGGAAATAGAGGATCTCCTTGTCTAAGGCCTCTCTTGGCTTTAGAAGATTATGCCACTAACCCATTGACCAAAACTGAATAAGAAACTGTAGAGACACAAGCTTTAATCCATCTAACCCATTTCTTACCAAAACCAAACTTATCTAAAATTACAAAAAGAAAATTCCATTTAACCCTATCATAGGCTTTACTCATATCAAGTTTTAAGATCATAGCTTTCTATTTTCTTGAAGCTATTGAATGTATAACTTCATGAGCTACTATGATCCCATACAAAATTTGTCTCCCTTTCACAAAACCTCCTTGCTCTTTTGAAATAATTTTGTCTAACAATGAACTTAATCTATTCACCATCACTTTGGAAATAATATTATAAGACATATTAAATAGGCTTATTGGTCTACAAGAATCAAACAATTCAACATCCTTCTTTTTTGGAATTAGGGCAAGATAAGTTGCATTTATTTTATAAGGAATGTATTGTTTTACCCTAGACTGTTCCACTACCACCAATAAATGATCCTTCACTATATCCCAATTATGTTGGTAGAAAGCTGTAGAGAGCCCATCCGGACTAGGGGATTTATCCTTATTAAAAGAGAAAATAGATAAATGAACTTCTTCTAGAGTAATAGATTCCATAATTTTCTTATTGTCCTCATTTGTTACAATTAAAGGAACATCTTGAAGTAGTTTATCATTAAGAACTTCGGTCTCCTCTGAACCTAAAATATTTTGATAAAACAACTTAGCCTCTTTTCTAATTTCACTTCGATCTTCAATCCAAACCCCTTCTATTGATTTAATTCTACCAATTCTAGAAGAAGATCTTTGTACTATAGCCATACTATGAAAAAACTTTGTATTTTTATCTCTTTCTTTTAACCAAGTCTATCTTGATTTTAATATCCAGAATTTCTCTCCCTTATTCAAAATATTATGATATTCACTAAGCAACTCCCTTTCCTCTGAGCTTGTATTATTTTTGTCACCTTTTTGAAATTTTGAAAGTTTATCTTTTAGTTCTTATTTATTCTCAAAAATATTTCCAAAGGTGTTCTTGTTCCATTATTTTAATATAGAGGTCATAGATTTAATTTGGTTTGGAAGAGAATACAACCCACCATTACCTAAATAATTCTATGTTTGAGCTATCATATCAACAAATTGAGGATGGTATTTCGACATATGCTCATATTTAATATGGTTTTGAACCAATCCTTGTTAAGGCATTAATTTTAGTACAAGTTCCTTCATCTAGCCAATGATCAGAGAGAATGCATTTATCTAATTTTTTAGCTTTTAGATTCTGGCCTCTCCTGTTGTTGGTCCAAGTATAGTTGTCTTCTTCAAACTCAAATTTCCATAGATTGTTGTTTTGAATAAAAGACGAGAAATATTTCATCCAGGGTCAATTTCCTAATTCCCCTAAATTTGTCATTCAACTTGGTAATGGCATTAAAATCTCCAATGATCATGAAATGGTTTTCTTGATCTTTACTTCTCATAAAGGTCTCAATCCCACTCCAAACTTATAATCTACCTGACTGAGTTGTAGGACCATACACATTAATAAGGATGAAGTGAATATAAGCAAGTAGCAAGTGACTAAAGATGCTATCCAATGTCTAGTTTTATGAATGGTTACACAAGAGGTTCTAAGGATTTCAACAAGTTAGAATTCCCCTTGCTACTCCTTCAAAATCCATAGCATCCCATTCACATCTTGCCCAAACTACTTTCATAGTTTTTGAAACTTCTTTTATCATTTTAGTTTCTTGGATACAAAGAATATCAGGTTTATTACTTAAACATAGGTCCCTAATACATCTATGATTTGAGGGGGCATTAGCACCCCTTATATTCCATGAGATGATAATCATGTCTCATTAGGGGATTTTGGTCCCTCTTACATATTACCAATATCATTTTATTGTTTGGTAAAGAGAAGTTCAACCAACTTAGTTTGTGTTCCTTTCTCTATGTTAGCTCTTGCTTCCCTGGATCTTGCTTGATAATTTGAGGGTTTTCCTCTTTTTTCCTTGCCTATATCAGGAGTAGGTATTATTATTCTATTCCTCAATATTCTTTCACCATTTTGTTTTTCAACATATTTATCCTCTCTTGGCTCTATTATAGAAGCTTTTGACTTATCCTACTCATTTTTTGGTATTTCCTTATTAATGGCAGAGGTATTACCTTCTAAAATTACATTTTATTTACTAGTTATTTTCTCTGGTACTTAAAGAGAGTCTTGAAAATATGACGAAACACATTTCTTGGGTTCATTGAGAATGTTCTTCCTTAAATTAGGATCATATTGAATAGACGGTTCCTTGCTAATATGTTGAAGTGTTATACTGTGTCCTCTAAGTTTTGATCTACTTTTTCTTCATAGGCTAAAGCCTCAAAAGAATTGGAATTTATTCCAGTATCCTTTCTTATTGGTCTCCATTGTTCATTTTATTTTATTTTTCTAGATCTATTTTTTGGAAGTTGAAAACCATCTTTATCCATAACCATTTGTAATTTTCTCTTACAATTTTCTATAAATGATTCTGTTGGGCTCTTCTTAGGGCATGATCTCTCAATATGCCCCACCTCATGACATCTTCTACATCTATAAGCATGTTTTAATAATCTATAGTTTGGATCCACATAGTATCCCCATACTTAAGAATGATAGATTCTGGTAAAGCTTTACTTATATCAATCATGACCAATATTCAAGCTTAAATAGCCAAAAATCCATCTTTTGTAGTATCTGAAATCTCAAGGAATTATCCTAGAGTGTTTCCTATTGTCTTGAAGGTATCTATTTACAAAAATTCAATGGGCAATCCAAACATCCTAACCCAGACTGGTACTAGGGATAGATTTACATTTTTAGGTGAAAAGCCTTCATACTAGTGGGTAAGAAAAATTCCTGCTCTTCCCATAAACCAAGGACCCCCTTTTAGGATTCTTTCTCTTTCTTCCCTAGAACAAAATATGGCTAGGAATAAACCTTTGTGAAGAAATAATAGAATCACTCTTGGATACTTCCAACTCCTATCAATCCATTTTCTCAAGGTTGAAGCCCCTAGCCAATACCCATTAAATTTACCAAAAACTACCCTATATTGGAGCAATGAGGATCTCTTTGAGGTGCGCTCACTAACCTCTACCACTAGGGATGATTCTAAGGATTTAACTATAAATAAATCCATGGAAAGGAAACTAAAACTCAAAATCTAATGAAATTTATTTGAAAGTTCTATAACAAATATAATATTTGATAAAAACTTTATAAAATTTTCATGCACAATTTCTAAGATAAAGAAAGGAAAAAAACTTAGCTAATTTTTTTTTGTCTAGATAGAATGTCTTGCCTCACTAGAGTTGTAGCCCTTCATTACTCTTCCCATCGTTCGAACCCTAGTTGGCAAATAATTGCAATTTTATTTTTCATGACTTGAAAAATCGTCACTACCCTTGTTCCGAATGGTTGACTTCACAGGGTTGTATCTCCCTCAATATTGCTCAAATTTTGCATATGACCACTCATTTTAAAGCTATTCAAATTTTGTACAAGTTGGTCTAAGAATAAACGAAATCAGATAACTCTTCATGAAGATATGGCTCCTAAAATATGAGATATTTTTCAAGAAAAACCCTAATCCTTTGCACTTTGCAATTTCATTTTTTGTAATTTGAAAAATTGTCACTGCCCTTGTTTCGAATGGTTGACTTCATAGGGTCGTATCTCCCTCAATATTACTTGACTTTTTGCATATGACCACTCATTTTAAAGCTATTCAAATTCTTCACAAGTTGGTCTAAGAATTAGCTGAATCGAATAACTCTTAATGAAGATATGGCTCCTAAAATATAAAATGTATTTTTAGAAAAACCTAATCCTTTGCACTCTGCAATTTCATTTTTTGTGATTTGAAAAATCGTATAAATTTTCCTTTTTAAAACATGATTATTGTTGATTATTTGGAAAGGGTTGATCATCCACCATTGATGACAATAGTTGTTCATAACAATATGATGGTTTGTAAGGCTTTGGTTGATGAAGGGAGTGATACATGTATTATTTCATTGCCCTTGATAGACAAACTAAATATCCTTAGAGAAAATATCCTTTCTACTAAAAGTCATTGTTATTGTTATAATGGTAAGCCACAAGATCATATAGGTTGCATTTAGTTTCTAAAGCTAGACCTAAAAAAGGAAGAGTGAATTTCATGGTGTTTGATTTTTAGACCAATTGTAACATGTTATTAGATAGACCTTGGACTAGTGATATGGGATTGTAGTGAACCCAATAGAGAAAGATTGATTATAATGCTACAATAATAAAAAGGAATCACTTTTATTAAGGAATCATTGTTGTATTGTATGGGGAACCCAACAATTAATTAATAATTATATTCTTCGATGCCTCAACTATACCAATTGAAAGGCCTATTTCTACGATTGTGAAGGTGTGATCAAAGGTCACAACCTTTGTGAAAGAGAGAGTGATTAAATAATTAACTAATAATGTGATTAGTATGGTGGTTAGGAGTAGAATCCTAACATGCCACCTTCCTTAAAAGAGCTTTGTCCTCAAAGCTCAAAGTAAGGAGCTTCGTTGCTTGTTTTCCCAGTTGAATTTGTGCAAGTTCTTGTACTATTTTAATGTCACTTTTTTGAAGGCAAGGATATATTGAAGGTCGAAACATTAGTGGGGGGTTGCTAGAAAGAATAGTAGAATCTTCCTTAGGAGAATTGTGATGATGGTAGGCTTCCTCTTTCACCGATTCTTCCTATGTAGAATGAAGGGAAAATAAAGGTACACTCACTCTTTTGCCTCCTTTCTGAATCAGGCTGCCTATACGATGAGAACTCACTATTGGTGATGAACTTGTGTGTAGTTCTTTGAGAGTGTATGTCTTGCCTTCATTTTTTACTGCATGGATGTCTACCTCATCTTTTCTTGGTGCATCGAGCACTTCTTACACATCGACCTCATTTAATTCATTGTTATGATTAGGTGCTTTGGTCATGTCGTGCATATCTCCCTCATCTTCTTCCTCTATGGAGTGACAGGGATCAACTATATTCAATAAATATAATGTTTGTGTAGAACAACAATGAAGGGACCCAAATTGCTCATCACAAGTATAACAATGGTCTGTCGCTCGTTGTTCATCCATTTCTTGTAGGCTAAGGTACTTAACTGGCAAGGGTTTGTGTTTTGGAATAGTGTGCGTGAATGTCGATTTATCAATAGGTTTCTCCCCATGTTGACGTTGAACATTGAATGTATCGTCAACTAACAAGGCTAATCCAATGGCTTCTTGTAGGGTGTGAGGAGTGTACATCATGATCTTCACTCTAATTTCTTCTTTCAATCCATTGATGAACCCACTTATGAGGACTGATTCATCCAACCCTGTGATGCGATTGGCGATATCCTAGAACTAAATTTTATATACACTCACTGACATGATTTGACGTAGGTGGGCAAGATTAAGTAGCAAAAGTAGGTTGGGGTCATGAGATATTCTTCCATCGGCCATTTGCATAGTCGTTTGGCGAAAAGATGTCGCAAAAAATGTTGAAAGTCGTCACAAAAATTTCTTGAAAAATTATCGTTAAAAATTGCATAAAAGTCATCCTTCGGCCATTGCGGTTAGGTTTTGGAGATTTTATAACCTTCGTAAGTGGCAGAATTAGCAAAAATTTTCAATGCCTTGACAAATTTTAGCAAGAATTTGCAATAGTAACAAGTCTTACAAGGTTGTGATACAGTGGATCGCGTGAGTGTGGAACGTTTGGCAAGATGCAAGTTTGGTTTAGTTTTTTAATTGGTTGTTCGCATATGGCTGTGAATAAAAATGGTTGTGTTTTTGTTGTTCAATCGGTTGTTTTCCTTCGGTCTATGAAATTCACTGTGGGTTTTAGTTTACCTAACTACCCTATTTTTTCACTTGTGCTCATTGGTGGTTCTCTGTTTGCTGTAGGGGCTCACTGTTTGCTGCAGGTGAGGTCCTAGTTAATATATGGACATCGAATAAACGTAGTGTCAGCATTTAGGATATTGAGTTTCGTCGATGACTAAGTATTGGTATTCTGGAGCAGGGAAAGGAGACGAAGACGTGATGCCGTATTTTTCTTGAAAAATTCGATATTAATTTTTGATGCCATTTTTTAAACTTCCTTCTCTTCGCTGTCTACTATGTTGGTAAACCTTTCTCAATGATCGGAAATTTAGATAACCTTAGTCAAAACTTTAATAAAATAAAAAAAATTTCACCAGTTTCTTAGGCTTCGTCGAAAAATGATGCTCATACAGAAAAACTTCTAAACGGTGATGACAAAAGATTTAACGATGATTGGAAAAAAATTTATGATTCTAGAATTATTTAAACCTTAGGTTATTTAATTTTCCCTTTCACCGATTTTTGAATGCGCTTGCCAGAAACGCAGGGTGAGCGACTGGTTGGAATTTTTTTTTTCCAATGAGCAACGATGTTTTGTGAATCCGATTAACCATATAGTAGTTCTTTTCGATTTGTGGCAGGTATTTTAGATTTTTTTAGTCAAAAATGGATGTTTGAAAACCACTGGTTTCTTTTGATCATTGGTCTTTCACGTATGCAGGGGATTCGTGATGCTGTGAATTGTATATTTGAACCAAAAAATTGCAGTCAGCACCACACGATAAAATGAAGAAGGAAACAAAAATTGTTTGATTATTTCTTCCCCTTTGACGAGGCTCTGATACTATATGTAGTTAACCCAATAGAGAAATATTTATTATAATGCTAGAATAATAAAAAGGAATCACTTTTATTAAGGAATCACTGTTGTATTGTATGGGGAACCCAACAATTAATTAATAATTATATTCTTCGATGCCTCAACTATACCAATTGAAAGGCCTATTTCTACGAGTGTGAAGGTGTGATCAAAGGTCACAAACTTTGTGAAAGAGAGAGTGATTAAATAATTAACTAATAATGTGATTAGTATGGTGGTTAGGAGTAGAATCCTAACAGGGAGCCATAGCTTCCTCTGCTTGTCAAGTGGTTAAATATGTCAATGATGATAAAGTGTTCACCATAGAAGGAGAATTAGATCCTTGGTGGACTCATCCTATAATCCATGATAGTTGGTTCATTCCTTCCATGGATGGTATACACAATGTTCCAATTTATATACATGAGCCTTAGTGGGCCTCTAGAAGGAAACTATACAAGGGACATCCTGAATTTCACTTGAAATACTCCCAAGATACATATGAATTCAAATATGATCAACTTGACATGGATGCTATTACCCCCATTCCTCAAGATGTATTTGGAAAATTACCATTTTTTTAAAAACGTAAGTAGAAAGAAGATCCTATTTTGTTATATCAATTATTATCCAAATTACAAAAAACTCATGAGGATGTTGCCAAATTGAAACAAGTAATATTTTGTGTGGATAATGACAACATGGGGGAGGAAACTTATAGTGATGCAAATAGTGATTTTAATCAGAACTTCAATATTAAATCTAAGAATGTTCATTCTTCTACTCCTATTTCTAATATGGGTGTTGGGCATTGCTAAGTAGACTCAATGGAATTTTTTGTTTTAGATGAGAATAATAGTCAACTTGATAATTTTTTTATGAAATTGATAATAACAATTTATTTGCCTATTACATGCTTAGGAATTTTGAATGAATAAATACAAATCTAGGCTAGATAGACATAGAATAACTATTTTTCTACTATCTCTATGTCATAACCTTTGCATAGGCTAAGTGAAACAAGAATTATTTCCTTGCCCAGGTATTTAACAAAGGCTAAAATATATCAATTTCAAGAAAAATGTAAAGATAGAACAATTATTATTTTTTATCTCTAAAATGTCAATTCCTACCCTACTTTAAGCTATTTTAAACAAGAACTCACGATTGTCTCGTCTTTTATTGAATTTTCTTCAATAGAGTGAGGATCACCTCTCAAATTGGCAATCCTTGTCAGGACTATATTTTCACCTATTTTTGAGCCTGTTTGTTAGTCCCTAATAAGTGTTTGACCTATAAGACACCCGTTATACCTAGATTATTAGAATTTTTTGATTAAATTTACCTATAACCATGACTACCTCTTAATGTGGAAATCTCATATTCCTATGATTTTTGAGAAATAATGAATGCTCAAGTATTTACTATTGTTCCTATTAGCTCATTTGTAGATTTAGAAATATTTTCCTACTCAAATAGGTTGTCTAGCAAGTGGTATGATAGTTTGATAGATCCTACACCCTCTTATCTATTAAGGCACTTGATTGAAGTTGAGTTGTCTAGTAAATTAAAAACCAAGGTTATCATTAATGCTTTGATTAAAGTTTATAAGTAACTACAACCATACTTTGGTCCTCACATACCTATATTCCTTAATACCCAACCATGTGCTTACATCTTATCTAGGATTAGGGATAAGGGAAATGTGAAAGAACCAATAATTCAAATATCTAATAATATCCTCTTTCTTCCATCATTTCCCAATGATGAATCCATCTTATAACTCTTACACGCTAAAGAGGAAAGTATCCCCAAAAATACCATAAGAGAGGGTCCCTTCAAGAGCCCAATACTAATTGGAGGCATAAGTAATCTAATTATGGTTTGATAGGTTGATATTAGTTTAAAATTAGAGAATCTTCCCCCTGATCTTGACCATTTTTAGGAAGGCAATGTCATCAATGTTGAGCCTACTATAAATATTAACATAGACATCCTCGAGCAACCATGTATAGTCAAAATTATAGCAAGCTTATTTAATGAAAAAAATCCATATTTACTACCTTGCTTGAGAGGTATAAGGATGTATTTACTTGGGAATATTCTAACATGATTAGAATGGATGAGGATTTGGTTGTCCACAACATTGTTACTTATAAGTATGTTGATCTATTCGACAAAAGCAAAGAAAATTATTTACTCTCATCCAAGACCTGTGCAAAAATAAAATTCAAAAGCTATTAGATACCAATTTTATAAGACCTATTCACTACTTGGGATGGGTATCTAACATTGTGCCTATGAAAAAAAAGAAAAAAATGTTAACATGATTTTTCATGACTTTAGAAACTTCAATCTAGCTTGTCTTATAGATAAATTTTCTTTGCCCTCATTTGATGCTATTGTTGATTCTACCATATGGTATGAAATATTTTCCCTTATGGATGGATATTCAAGGTATAAAAAAATCTAGATTACCCCAAAGGATCAAAATAAAATAACTTTTACTATTCCCTCATACACATTATATTATGTTATCATGCCTTTTAGGTTGAAAATTGTTTATATTATTTATCAATGGGCTATGATAATGGTATTTCATGACTTGATGGGAAAGATAGTAGAATATTATATGAATTACCTCTTGGGTAAGTCTAAGAAGTGAGCTGGCCACGTAGTTTATTTTTGAATGACTACGTCACTATAAGGTTAGGCTTAATCACAAGAAATATATGTTTGGTGTTACTAATGGTACACTAATAGGCTTTACGATGTCTCAATAAGGGTAAATATGTTGATCAAGATAATACTAAGGCCATTGATGGTATGCCTTCTCCAAGAACTATCAAAGATATCAAGCCCTTCTTGGTGAATCTCTGAGCCATTATTATGTTTATTATCGAGTTAGATTTTAAAGCTTATTCATTGAATCAATTGGTTAGGAAAAATGTTAAGTTCAAATGGAAGAAATTTGTAACAAGGCTTTTTCTTGAATTCAAGAAATTCATTTATGGCCCCCAAGTCTTATCCCACCCAACTCAAATAAGTCATTCATATTGTACACCTCGGCTACTCAAGTTTTATTGGGAGTGGTGTTAACTTAACAAGATGATAACATTGAGGAGTATGTCATGTATTACATAATTCAAACAATGCTTCTAGTTGAAACATGATACACTCCCATGGACAAAGACTTCCTAGATATATAATTTTCATGTGAGAAGATAAAATATTATATGTTGTATTAGAAAACTTATATAGTCATTAAAACTAATCCCTTAAGGCACCTACTACAAAATGATTACATCCCTAGTGAAACTAATGTGAGAAACACTCTTAATAGACGATACAAATTGGCACAAATGAAAATTATGAATTGCATTAATAAAAAATATATTTATAGGCATGTCTGCCTTTACAATTCAACATTTAATATGCACGATCCGTGTGAGTATTAAATACAATATAACATGATCCATGTGAGGAGGGATAATATTATAGAATATAATATTAATCCCTATCATTCCTCCCCACCGTAGGAGCATTGAACTCCAATGTGCTCAAAAAGGGAAGGAAGCTGAGGATAAACTCGATGGCTATGGGTATGTTCCATAATGAGGCTCCATGTAGATGCACTGTGGATTACCAATGTAAAGAGGATGATTGTGTATGAAGGGCAATTGCTGACATGCCATCGAACACTAAAATTCCTACAATGTGAAGGAGGCAGGATGTGGAGTGGTGTGAACCAAATGAGGAATTGTAGGTTGAGCTATAATTTGAGTAGGATCAATATCAATAAGAAGAGATATTTGTGCAATAGGAGTAGGTGCTGGTGCAACTGAAATAGTTGCTGCTGCAACAAGAACTATTGGTACAATCGAAACAACTACTAGTGCAACATGAATAGTTGGGACAAAAGAAACAACTACTGGTGCAATAGGAACAACAAGAACAACTATTACAACTAGAGGTACAAAAAGAATAGGAGCTTGAAGAATGTGAAGTGAAGTGGAAAAAGTGTACATGGCTAGACCTCCTTCTGCTGTGGTGTGCTAAAAACTAAAGCAATTGGTCGTGCTTGATGTAAATTATTGCAAGTCTGATGTGTAGTGGGTGGAACACTAAAGACAAGAAAGGATTTGTTATCATATTGCAAAGTATATGTATTGTGATAGGCATCATAAGTGGTACACCTATAATATTGGTAAGTTTTACCTAGAAGTAATCCATAATAATCCATGGGTGTGACATCTCACGTGACCTTATCCCAAAACTTGGGGTCAAATGCAAATGTAATGGTGCATGTGTGTGTAATTTTTGAAGTGTTTTTGCTATACTTCCACCCAAGAGAGTAGGGGTGAGGATGTTTAGACGTAGGGAGCTTGAGCCTATTGATAATGGACTGTGAAATCAGATTTTTTGTGAGCAATTATTGATTATTTAATCTACTACAAAGTTATGGAGCAAGTGATCTCGAGTGACAAACAACTGGTCATAGTTAACTGCTTTGGAATGCTGATTCATGAGTGTTATATTATTAAGTTGGCAATGAGAACTTTGACAATGTTGGAAATTTTGAGCTTTACGAATGAAACATTTTTATTATCAGGAGTGTGAGGATATTCAAAAAAGGTCTCCATGTCAAGGATCCAACTATTGAGTACATCGGGGTCTCAGGAGCCTTCATATATTTTTATGTCACACCTTGGACGAGGAGGATGGAAGGAACATTGAAGGTTTTGCAATATGATAGCTATTTTTACCATTTTTTCATTTTTGACTGTAGTGATTTCAACCAATTTTTCAATAATGGCCATATTTGTAGCCATAGGTTTACTAGGCGCCAATTCGGGTGACAAAATGAGAATATACATAAAAAATTTGTGGTCAAATTTTAATGGGCCCTCCCTCTCTGATTGTACTGAGGAATTTGATTTTGAAATTTGTGAGACTCAACGTTTAACGGTTAACAATAGAATGTGGAACCAACACAAGGCACAACAGGCAATGAATGGTCATAATTTACAACAATCAATAGTGATCTTATGGTCATAATTTACAATAGTTAATAGTGATCCAACAGTAACAATTTACAATAGTCAATAGTGATCCAATGATCACAATTTACAATAGTCAACAATGATCCAACAATCATGGTGCCCAACAACCAACCTCCTCCAACGATCATAGTGCACAAAAAACAATAGTCCACCAATGGTCACAATGTACACTATCCAACGATCAACAATATCCAATGGTCAACAACAACATTGTGGGATAAAACCCATGGAAGTTTTTTATTTAAAAAAAAACTCAACTAAAATTTTCCAGACCGGAATGTTAACACAACACCGATAAATAAAATTAGCTAAAATTTTTAAAATAACCTTAGGGCGCATAATTTATTACCATAAAAAATTGATAATATCATCGAGAATTCATCACCGTTGCACAAGAGTTCTTTGTGATCACCAGTAAACATGAAATCACTTTGGAGTTGAGTGTTTTGGATGCTGGGAATTATATATTGGCATCAATAAGCAACGAAATCATTCAAGATATAATAGTAACACAGTAGAGAATGGATATGTGTGCTAGCTGAATAGGAATGATTGAAAATATTTTTGAAAATCACTAAAATTTCTCTGAGCAATGGTATCGTACGATAAAGTATTACCCCAAGAAAAGTGGCACCGTTAAGTGCTTGAGGTTGCCATAAGAAATAGATAGCACATTAGAAAATGGTGACAATGAGAAGCCATCAGATCAACACAGATGAGTATTGGAAAGCCATCAAAATGATGGCCAAATTTGGTATGTGGTTGACTAATAGGATCACATTGCCATAGAAGAAAATAGATATCACCCCATGTACGATGACATCGAGGAATCCACCGGATCAACCCACGATTGCATGATTACGATTACAATTTTCAAAGAAATGACAAACCCAAGGGAAAAGCTTAGATCAAAAGTTGAAGGTCAAAGTAAGAGAGACCCTAGCTAGCTGAGGGTCTGAGTCAGAGGGACTCCAGTCAAGAGTTTTCAATATCAGAAGTGCACAAAGGTGTTCACGGAAGGAAAATAATGTTCACCACTCAATATCCATGGGTTGGTTTTCTCATTCCTTTTTGAACCAATATGGTCTCAGGAAGAGGATACTCTCCAAACCCTTGCACCTTGCTCTGATACCAATGATGTGGGAAACACTCTTAATAGACGATACAAATTGGCACAAATGAAAACTGAGAATTGCATTAATCAAAAATATATTTATAGGCATGTCTGCCTTTATAATTAGGCATTTAATATGCATGATCCATGTGAGTATTAAATGCAATATAACATGATCCATGTGAGGAGGGATAATATTATAGAATATAATATTAATCCCTATTAGATACCCTATATAGTAAATGGATCACTATGATACAATAGTTTAATCTTTGTATAGTCACATAAAAAGTTGCTAAATCTCAGGTGATTGCTAACAAATTAGCATCAACTTCTATCATATTACAACAATCCTTAAAGGAAGCATTATGTGATGAGGTCATAATGGTTATATCTTGTGCTTCTAAAGACTCATATTTTTTTCCTCCATTACCTCCAACCTTATTCAAGAGTTAGTTCCTTATGATCTTATTGAGCAGGAAAAAGCTCTTTTGTATTCTTGTGAGGCTATTGAAAGACATTATGAAACTAAGACCAGAGTCAAATCTAACACATCTCCTAATTTTCAAGATTTTAAAAAAGTCCTCCATCCTAATACTTAGAACCTTACTTTGATAGAGAAAGAACTAATTTTGGGATAGGAGGTGGTATCTTTCTCAAGTATCGAATAGTCCTAGTTATTCCTATGGCCTTCCACTTATTTTTTTTGCATCACTAATAATATTTTATAATATGAGGATTTAATCTTAGGTCTATTGACCTCCTAATTAAAATGTTAAGCACATCAGAGTGTTAGGCAAATATCAAATTGTAGTTCATCATATCACTGATGAGTATGTTGTTAAATATCCCTATTTGGTCCCTCATCATCAAGTGGCTATAAATTTAATCAATGCTTTTGAGTCATTTCCATTAGGCATTGCCCAAGGGGGCAAAATATTGAGGATGACTCTTTAGCCATTTTGACTAGTAAATTCATACCACATGAAAACATTATTGAAATGAAAGTTGTGGTAAATGTTCATGATTAACCTGTGATCTATTACTAATGGATTAGTAGATGTACATATAATTGAGATCAAGACTATTGATTTCCAAATCCCTTATAATAATCCTTGGCATGGTAACATTTTATGCTTTTTCAATAATTAAGACTACCCACTTATGACTATTTCTAAGTAATGGGCTTGCATCTATACGAGAGTGTCACGACCCACCTTGGTTGGACTCATTTATGAGATGAATTATGTATTGATGTTATGATTCAATTCTTAGTAATAATTACATTATGGATATTTTATTTATATGATAATATGGTACTGATGATATTTTGTATGTTTGTAGGACCAAGTACTCTCGTAGGTGGACGAGGAAGTTGACCATCGAGAATGAGATACTAAAAAAAGGGAAATGATGGTCAATGTAAATTGATGATAGCTCTTGGGTAAAAGCTACCCACATTTATATTGCATTCATATGATTGTGTTTGAAGGTAATCATCATCAACTAAATCCATCCATAGCAAAATTTGATAACCTGGAAGTTATCGTAAACTCTTTTGCGTAAAGGATATGGGCAATAGGGAATGGTGGTGTATTACTCCATTTTGTTTTGGTTTGTGTGTGTTTACCTTCTTTGCACATGTGATTGGTTGCTTTGTAAGATAAAAGTTCTATTGATGGAAATAATTTGATTAAATTACTTTATGTTTTCTAATGTTGTATTTATATTAATAATGTGGACTTATTAATATTTAAGGTTATATTTTATAACTAACATTAGAAAAAAAAACATTAAT
This sequence comes from Wollemia nobilis, assembly GCA_028583015.1. NCBI lineage: Eukaryota > Viridiplantae > Streptophyta > Pinopsida > Araucariales > Araucariaceae > Wollemia > Wollemia nobilis. The sequence goes on from JAQPPZ010016862.1 coordinate 3,985,900, forward strand.
ATTGTGGAAATATTAATGCGATAAATGAAGGGCAACATGATCCTCATTTTGGAAGGAAAGCTTATTTAAAAAAGAGATTAAAATAAGAAAAATATTATTAATATTATGAAAGAACTTTTCTTTTATTAATATAAAGTTTAAAAGAAAACAATTAATTTGGGTGGTTAAAGAGTTTGGTTCATGGGTGGACCATCTTCTTGCTCCTTAAAACCATGTTGAAAAAGGAAACCAAGGAGGAAAAAAGGAGGAAGGAAAAGAGAACAGGGAAGAGAATAACATTTTGGAAGAAAAGAAGGAAGGCTTGAAGTTTCAAACGAATGAGATATTTTCATTGGATCTTCGAAAGAGGTAATCTCATTTTGATATATATATATATATATATATATATATATATATATATATATATATATATATATATATATATATAGTTTGAAAAGTGAGTCTTTGTCTTCATCCATGAAAATGTGGAATAATCCCTTTCTGCTTACTCTACTCTTTAAATGAATTACCTTGTTGTTGTGTGTTGTATGAGTGTATCCTCTAAATGTTACGTTTGATTATTTTATCAATAGTTTTAGGGTTTAAAGTTATTGATTAAAATAAAAGTGTCTCAATACATAAAGTTACGTTTGATTATTTTATCAATAGTTTTAGGGTTTAAAGCTATTGATTAAAATAAAAGGGTTTCAATATGTAATGTTACGTTTGATTATTTTAACAATAGTTTTAGGGTTAAAATCTATTGATTAAAATGAAATATTTTTATTAAGTAATGTTACGTTTGATTATTTTATCAATAGGGGTTAAAAGCTATTCATTAGAATAAATGGGTTTCATAAGGTAATGTTACGTTTGATTATCTTATCAGTAGTTTTAGGGTTAAAAGTTATTGATTAAAATGAATATTTTTATTAAGTAATGTTACGTTTGATTATTTTATCAATAGTTTTAGGGTTAAAGAAAGATTTTATTTTTAAAAAGAAAAATATTTATTTACTTAACAAAAAGATACAACACTCTCTAGTCACAAAGATCAAAGTGAACGAAGCATTCTAGAAAACAAAACATGAAAACAAAAAAGAATCTCATTATTGGAGTCCTCGTCATCCTCGCATACCACCCCTGCCCTTATGCTTCTTGATGATTTGGTGGCAAAAACCAAGGGCTATATTTATAGTTGGATTTGCTAGTGTGTCAACCTATTTGTTGAATTCTTGCCTTATGCTTTGATAGGATATTTTACCAATTATCCTACCTAGTTGTCTAATCCTGTCTTGAATAATATTCAGTTGTAAAGATATAAAAACTTTATTTTTGGCAAGAGCTATTATTAACAGTTTAGAATCCTTGTAAACTATGGCCTGAGTGATTCCTTGCTTTGCCACCAATTTTAAGCTGATTTTGCATCCAATAGCCTCTACCACATTGTTAGATGTTGTTCCCAAGCTGATCATGTATTTGAGTAGGATCTCACAGGGTCTTGTAAGAATCAATCCCCCTATCACTACTTGATCAAGGTTGGACTTGGAGGCACCATAAAATAAGAGAGTAAAAAAGTAGATTTCAGGCAAGAAATTGTTTTCTCTATAGCCTCCTTGTGTCAGGAAAGCTTGAAGATTAAGCTGGTAGATCGTTCTTCTTTTTGTAGGTGATAGGTCTTATTCAAATTGTTGTTGACAAAAATTAGATTTAACATTTAAGACTAATTCTTCTTTTATCATTCGTATTTGAGTTTTGTTGTCCTTACCTTTACCTTCAAAAATCCTCTGGTTTTCATCCAACCAGATATGCTAGATGAAAAAATATGGTATAGAGCTCCATAGATATTTTAAGAGGGGCTTACCTACTAGTTTACCTTTAAATTCTTTGTTCCACTTGGTAATACACATGTCTATGATTAACCTTCCAGAGTAGGAAGTGCCAAGAATTTTGGTTATTCCTAACCAAATTGAAATTGCCTTCGGGCATTCAAACAAAATATGGAAAATTGTTTCAATATTCTACATGCATATGTATCAAACATGAGGCTCTGTTATACTCCTCTTTTGCAGATTATCACCTCTTAATATTTTCTTTTGAGAGACTAGCTAGTTGAATACTTATAGTTTAGGTTATGCTTTATTTTTCCACACTATCAATAGTTTTTGTTGGCAGGTCCAATCTATTGATGTTGAACTCCTAGATGCACTATGTATTCCCCATACTGTTGATGCTACCCTAAATAAGTTTGTTTGGCATCATGGGATGAAGAGGTCTAATGCTCACCACATGGAACTTAAAATAATCCCAATCTCCTTGAAGCTAAGATGGAATGGGAGGGGAGATCTAGTTCAAAGTTTTTGAGGTCCAATAAAACAAGTCACCTAATTTGAGTATTCTTTGGCTTTCCAAGTGATTTAATTTGATCAATATTGCCCTTCCTATAATACTGAGCCAACTATTACTGTAACTCTACATCCTCCTAACCATCTTGTCCAATATCGGGATCCAACAGTATGAGGCTTTGAGGTGGAAGCTCATGGGCACTCCTAGGTATCTGAAGTATTTTTTGTGCCAGACCAAAATTCTAGTATAGTGCAAAAGAGTTTGACTCTTATTGCTACAACATTTTTTGTATAGAAATGACTCTTTTGAGTGTTTATATGAGCCCTAATATCTTGTGTGAACCAATCTAGGCATTGCTTGAATTTTCTAACATTTTGCTTGGTGGATTTACCTAGAAGAATGGTATCATCTACAAATTGGGCATGTGTTACAAATTTACATCCCGCTGCAACCTCTATCCCTATTATTTTTCTCTCTTTGAAGATGGTTAATTAATATTCCAAGAGTCTCAACTAAAATGATGTAAATATATGGTGATAATAGACACCCTTGTCTAATTCCTCTTGTAGACTGAAAGAAATTTGTTGGTTCTCTATTTATTAAGGGACTATTTGTGGGTTTTTTATGTATGCTTCGATCCACTTGATGACGTGATGTGGGGATCCAAACTTTTATAGGACCTGTTCTACAAATTGTATATTAACTCGATCAAAGGTGTTTGCCATATCAAGTTTTATAATAATTTATTTCTTTTTTTATTTTCTATTATTGTGGAGGGCTTCATGCACCTTTATGATATTATCATATATGTAATTTTTAGGCATGAACCCCCCTTGCTCTTCTAATATTAGTTTGTCAAGTTTCTTCTTTAATCTATTGGTCAATAATTTGGTAATAATTTTATAGAAAGAGTTACATAGAGAAATAGGTCTAAATCTAGATAAAGTAGTGGCATTTTTTTCTTTAGGAATCAATGCTTGAAAGGTGGATTTTATGGCTCCAATAATCTTACCTTTCACCCTAATATCCTCAATCATGCATAGCAAACATTCTATGATGATGTGTAGGCATTGCTGGTAAAAATTATTTATGAATCCATCAGGTCTAGGAGTTGTGTCCTTTGGTAGAGTTGCTATAATCTCCTTAAGTTCCTCCATAGTGATTGTTTGACTGAGATCCTATTTTTCTTCCAATATTAATACTATTAGTATATGTTGTAGTAGTATTCCCTAGGAATGTAGGTCACCATTTTTTTTGGAGAGCAGAGTTGAGTAATATTGATTAGAAAGTTCCTTAATTTTCTTCCTCTCTGTATAAGTGGTTCCTTCATGCTCTATCTCCTTGATTATGTTTATTTGGTAGCGCTGCATGGTTTTAAAATGATAATATTTGGTGTTTCTATCCCTATTTCTTAGCAAAACCATTCGGGATCTAATCCTCCAATGCGTTTCTTCTTTAGTGCTTAATTTATTGAGCTTCTAAATTAGGTCATTTCTCGCATCTTATTACCATTTTTGAGGAGGATGATCCTCAATTTTTGTTTCTAGCGACTCTAGTTGTTGCATCAACTACTTCCTATCTTGTTTGACTCTCACTTATTTTGCAAACCATTTGTTTATCACGTGCTTCAATTTTTTATTTTGATTTTCCACTTTTCTTGGGGGTTGGTGGATTGGACCTATTGTTTCCAAGTGCTTTCCACAAGTTCAATGAAATCTTCTTTTTCCACCCATTCAAAGTTGTACTTGAAAGAATTATTTTGGGATTGTAGGCTTTGGTTTCTATCCAAGAGAATTGGTTTATGATCTAAGATAGAGTTTTGAATGGTATGACTAGAAGTGAGGGAAAAGTGTGTTAGGAGATTTTCATTGATAAAAAATCTATCCAATATTTTTGCAATATAGTTTGACCTTGATCTTATGTTGCTCCAAGTGTACTTCCCTTTGGTCAATCGAATGTCTTGTAAGTGTTCATCCACCATAATTTAATTTAGTAGATCTCTATTTGGATCCCTTGCTAAACTTACCCCAACCTTATCCTAGTCGTAGAGAATTATGTTAAGATATCCTCCTAGTATTATGTTATCAAACTTTTGAGTGTCTAACCATTGTGCTAAGTATTTCCATACTTCTCTTTTTTGGAAAGGATGATTTAGACCATAAAAATTTATTGCTGCTACACTAGTTCCATCTGGTAAGAGGAATTTTGTACCTAACCAATTATTATGCTTATATTATAAGCTACACACTAATTATTGTGGGTCCCAAGCCAAAACTAGTCCCCCTGAAGCTCCCACATAATAAAAAATTATCAATTTTGAGTGTGCCCATATCTTCTGCCATTCTATAGCTAGTGTTGCCTCTATTATTTTTATTTCCTAAATACAGACTATTGTTGACTTTTGCTCCTATATTATAACTTTGAGATAGTTTTTTTCGGAGGACTTCCCAGTACCCTATAGTTCCATGACAAAATATTCATTTTTTGGATTGCTTCTTATTTTTATGAATCTCTCCTCAATTCTAACCTATATTTTGGATTGCAAGTCATTATGTGCTTGCTCATTTTTGAGTTTTTGGTTCGATTTTCTTCCCTTAGCTACAGATCGTGTGGTTAGCAAGTCCTCAGGAATCACTATTTCCTCCACTTATGTTTCTTCTACCTCTTCCTCTAAGTTCCAATTAGTTTCTTCTCCAACTATTGTATTATGTGATGTATCTCCTAAGATCTCTGGTGAGTTGTCAACTTCAATTGTAGGTATCTTCTCTTTATCTTCAGGAGCCATCACATATAGAGAGATGATTTCCTTTTCTCCTTCATTAAGACTTGCAAATTTATTTTTGTGTTGGAAGATTTTTTTATCTTGTGGTTGAGGTTATCACTCCTTGCTTCTTGATCTACACAATCTCCTTTCGACTTCATGGAATCCTGGTTCTTTATTTTTTGTTTCCTATGCTTGTCTAATTGGGAAGTTTCAAGAGAAGTAACCATTCTCATGGCAGGTTATACACTTGAATGGTATATGCTTATAGTCCAAGGGTTTGTTACGCATCTAATTGAACACCTTTATTCCAATATGCTTGGGAAAACCCTTGTTTAGATTGACTTGCATACAGATGCATGCACATATAGCATTGTTGGCCTTTGGGGGAGTCTAGTCAATGAATGCTCCAATAACATCCCCTATTAATTCCAAAGAAGGTTTGTTCCATAGGTGCAGTGGTAGAAATGACAACCTCACCTAGAAAAAAAATTCTTTAGGCTCTTCCTCTTGAGGATCAAATGTCATGCTCCATGAGATCATGTAGAGTGGGCTGGATCCTAGAAACCAGGGACCTCCATAAAAGACAATGCTCTTGTCCTCCATAGAGGTAAACGTAATGACAAAGTATCCCCTATATGTCATTGTGAATTCATAAGAGAATAATTTACCCCTCAATGTGTGTTAATCTATTTCTAGATTGTGAGTAGATTGGGCCATATACCCATAAATTTGCATGCAAGGGCTTGGGTGGAAAGCATGAGCAAAGGCTACTGGATGAGGATTGGAGGTACCTCAATCACAAGAGACTCATCTAACTTGGGTATAAAAGTGCCATTGTTAGAGCGAGTAAGTGGTTTTGGATGGGGTGTTCTCCTTGCTTTAAGCACTTGATGCATATGATCCAAATTCTCCTCATAAAAGGGAAACTGTTGTGAAAATAGAAGGCCTCATTGCCTACTTATTTGAAAAGTGAGGTTGTTGTTGTCATTGCAACCAATAGATTGCCACAAATCACTTCCCAAAGAAGAGGTCCTTGTTTACAAATCCTCAACTAATGAAAGATTTTTAAAGCTAAAGACAAAGGAGTACCATATCTGAACTGATGCTCGCAATCTCTCATGGAAAAATCGATCAATACGAGGGTTTTTAATCTTCTTCCAAATTCGTTCCTCCTCTAACCAATGAAATAATTTTCCAGAAAAATTAATTATTGTCACTTGTATTTTTTTCCTTTGTGCTTCACTTTGCAAATCCTAGCTTTTCTGTGTGCACTCCATGATTCTATCCAAACAAACTTCTTCAAACTGGCCGGTCTAGGAAGCTTTTTATTAAGCAATGTTACATTGTGATTATTTTAACAAAAGTTTTAGGGTTAAAATTTATTGTTTAAATGAAAGATTTTTAATTAAGTAATATTTTATCTGATTATTTTGTTAGTAGTTTTAGGGTTAAAAGCTATTGATTAAAATAAAAGGGTTTCATTACGTAATGTTATGTTTGATTATTTTATCAATAGTTTTAGGGTTAAAAACTATTGATTAAAATGAAATATTTTTATTAAGTAATGTTATATTTGATTATTTTATCAATAGTTTTAGGGTTAAAAGCTATTGATTAAAAAGAAAGATTTTTATTAAGTAATGTTACGTTTGATTATTTTATCAATAGTTTTAGGGTTAAAAGTTATTGATTAAAATGAAAGATTTTTATTAAGTAATGTTACGTTTGATTATTTTATCAATAGTTTTAGGGTTAAAATATTTTGATTAAAATAAAAGGTTTTCATTACGTTTGATTATTTTATCAATAGATTTAGAGTTAAAAGCTATTGATTAAAATGAAATATTTAAATATGTAGAAGAATTATTTGTTATAAGAAAATAAGGGAACTTTATTATATTATGTTAAAAGAGACAGATATTTTATTGTATAAAAGAAAATTTTATATTTGTTTATGGAAATTAATGAAGATTAAAATGGATGTGGAGTCCAATGATATTAAGGAAATTTATGGGGGTTTCCTTAAAAATATATGGAATTGTATTGTGGAAATACATTGTTTTTGCTTAAAATGGAATTAATCAAATGGGATGTGGAGTCCTATTTTGATTGGGGAAAATTATGGGGTTTTCCTCCTTTGTATTCTTTATAAAGAGTTAGAAAGATGAAAGAAAGAAATGTATATGTTGTGTTTACTAGATGCATTGAAAAAATAAGCATTTAGGATTGCATTATCATTTAGAGGAGTTGTCCCAATCCCTTAACCTATCCATTTCTTGGTAAGAATCAAGGATATTAACATGTAAAGATTTGAATAAGAAGAGTTATTTATGGTTTTTGAGAAGCATTCTATCTGTGTTTGATATGTAATTAAAAGAAAGAGTGGTTTTTGAACAAAGCTTAAATGAATAGCTTTGGATTCTTTAATGGCTTTTGTTATGGAGAAAAATATTGTAAAATGAGTTTGATCATTTGAAGAGATTTGTATATTGATAATTTAGGTAAAGTTTTTATTGTTTCATTAGGAGATTCCAATTCTTCTTACAGAATGATAGGATATCTATATGAATGGCAAAAAAATGAAATACGAATGGATGGTATATGGACCTTGTTCGATGATTATACTTATAGAATTAGGATATTCTATTATGGTGTAAATCAATTTGATATTATGCTTTGATATGCTTTGAGTCATTTCTTATGTTTAGTAAGATGATCATATTTTCATTCTAGTTTAATTAAGGGAGAGATAGTTAAGGTTTTGATGTTGTTCCTTTTACTTAGGGGGGAATCGTTAAGGGTAGACTCTAAGTAACCTTGTATAGAATCCCTTTAAGATGAATCCTATCCTAAGGGAGTTGTAGGGAGGCAACACCCAAGACCTTTGTGAGGGGGCACATTTGATAAAAGAAATTCAAGTGTGATCCAAAGGCAAGGAGTCTTTGGATAAGATTCATTGCGGGTTAGCTAAATCTCTTATCCTACCATGGAGGTTAGGAATCCCTTGTGCATTGGAGATAGGTGATGGTACCCCTATAGACATGGAAAATTGACTCACCTAAGTGAGTCAATATTCCTAGAATCCCTAATAGGGTCCTCAAACCTATCCAAGCTCAAGTTTAGACCTCTCTTCCCCTCATCCTTCATTTTACCCTAGGTTTTACAAAATTATGGTCACTTCTTACGAGGCATAATTTGGTAAGTTAGGGTTTTATCTTAGTAAACCCCAAATTTTGAGTTGACCTACAAGATGTTAGCCCTCCCTTAGGTTTTATATTTTCATTTTCCCATCCTCTTCCCCTCCAAACCTCTTATAAATAGAGGGTTTGGCTACTCTTTTTCTCCTAGAAGTTTTTCTAAGCGATCCTAGAAGTTTTAATTGTTCCAAGTTACAAGCAATTCTCTTTTAGTGCTAAGTGATCAAGATCAAGTGTTTTCTAGTGTTCTCTTGTTGCTCTATTGTTGATTTGCTATTCTTGGTGGATAAGTATTGGAGCCTTGAGGAGGAGTCTACCATTTGTGGAGGTCTTCATCCTTTCGTTTTTTCTTTCACTACCACTAGGTTCCTTCTTGCATTTTATCATTCTTAGATCATTAATTGTGCATTTTTGTATCTCATTTCGCATTGATTTTTTATTCTTGTAGTTTCGCTATAAAATCACACCCTATCCATACAGGGCATGATTTTGATAGGATCCAAAGTCACGATCGCCCTTTATGGGGTACAATATTAGGTTCATCAGATTTGGGGGTTAAGTTTTACTTCCAAACCCTCAATCTATGTTTACATGTTCCATCTAGATTGTAACACTATTGTTTGCATTTTGTTTTTCATATTGTTTCATTTCATTGCATCTTCGCTTGCTCATTTCCAAAAAGGTCAACAATTGCTTCTATTTTTGTACGGTCAACTAAAATAACCAAGGGGACTTGACTATTGTGCCTCCAAGCCTAGTCATACAATGGCCTAAGTAGACATCCAAATACTAATCAAATTTTCTAGGGTTTTGTAAAGATGTTTTGTAGGGTTCAAAGTTGTTTGGATATTCTAGATGCAAGTTAAAAGATAGGACAACCATCGGATCAAATAATTACCCTAAATAAATTTCTTAAGTTGTTTGTGATTCACTTTCTATCCATTTCTATTCCAAACCTAGATTATAAATAAAGGGAGAATATTTTGATTTATTTCTAGGCATCCAAGAGAGGAAAAAACATATAGTTTGCATTATAGGGTTAGCTTTATTTGTGCATTTTATTAAATTCTTGCTTAAAAAGAAAAACATATTTATTTTATTGCAAGTCAGGGTTTAGTAATCATTGAAAAATTAATAATCATCCTAGGGTTAGTATTTGCTTTCTTGCATCACTATTTTTCTTGCATTGTTCTTTCATTCTCCATAGCTTAGGTTTTAGAGAATCCAAACATATGTGTTTGCTTAAAATACACATCAAACATCTCCACTCTAGACTTGGAAGGAGTCCTTAAACTGTTACTGGTGAACCCTTCGATCCCTAATCTCCTGAGTGTAGAGAATATAACACACCGCCACAATCACCTCAGCTCCCAAATAATCTATCTAAGAATCGTACAAAGTAAGGTAGTTTCCCCCCTATACATCTTTGGTGAAGTCAATGTGAACACACATCTTAGTGGCCAAATTAGGAAGCCTATTACTTTTGTTTTTTTTTTTTAACTTTAAGCAAGACCACTAAATTTGTTTTCTTAGAATCTAGAAAATATTATAAACATCTTAAAAATATTTTATGTTTTTTGTTGGTTTTCAGATCATTTTTGATGAGGTTTGGAAATGCCTCAATCATAGCATGTTTTGAACATTGAAATTGCCTAAAAACTCTTATGTTTAATCTGATATGCTAGTTAAGTTGATTTAATATGTTGTGTATTAACTGTTTGCATGATCAATGTGTTAGAAATATTATATTCTAATTTTTTATAGTTTTTGCATAGTTTTATGTTACTTTGTCATGACTTGCTAAATGAGAAGTATGTTTAGGTTGATAGCAGCACTTCACTAGTTTTGTTTTGATGTGTTTCAAGCATTTGTTTATCTAAATCTAGAAAATAGTGCAAGTAAACTATTACTGTGCAACAAAAACTGGTTTTCCAATGTAAATTCCAGCTAGCTGCCAAAGAATGGCAAGGCATGGAATTCACACATGGAAAGAGATGAAGACTATTGCAATATGATCCTGAGAGCTAACCCACATGAGAAATGCAGATGAAATCACTTGAATAGCACACAATTGTTCATTTCGAAGATCTTCAAAATGAACAGAAATCTTCGAAATGAGAAACACAGTCTCTTCAGAATGAGTGGACATCTTCAGAACGAGAAATGCAGTCTCTTCGAAATGAGCCACTTATCTTCGAAATGAGAACATAAAGTGTTATTTGACTTTTTGAATGATTTTTGATGATGGAAAAAGGGAAAGAAATATTGAAAAGGGTAAGGGAAAATATCTCCCATATGACTTTGCCATCCTTGCCGACCAAAGCCACCATTTATGGAAAAAATCAATTTTGGTCCTCTTCTAGGATAAACCCAGGAATTATTGCAGCATAATAGGAATAGATCTATAAGATAGGAATGAGATATTCTCAGCTTGTAAGTAGATTTTAGGATATCTATAAATATATAGCTCCCGTATAGGTTGAGCTAAGAAGAATGGTAGGGAAAAATAAGCAGGTAGTATAATAATAAGAAAAGTGACTGCTATGTACATCTGTAATAGGGTTTTTAGCAGCAATACTGTAATTATGTTCTTGAATCAATAAAGTACACTATTTTTATTTATGTTGTTGTGAATGAGTGTGAGTAAGATCTAGAGAGAGAGAAAGACTCATACCTTCTTCTGGACAAGGAGGATGGCCACTTCTAGACCTAGGAGGAGGACTAACAACGAGTTTTTATTCTGATTTTACTGTAGCAGAATAAGTTGCAAAACTTGTCATTTTATTTCCTTGTAAACAACTAACAATATTTGCAATCTTAGTTTATTTCATGATTAGGATAATCTTGTGATTAATGATAATTTTGGTTGTAATCTCCATTTTCAACAAGCTTTTAAATTACTGTAGATTGTCATTTCCAGAATTTACTGTTTTATGCAATTTACTGCATTTTGTGTTTTGCTATCAACCCCTGCACAGAAGATTGACAACCTTATGTTACAAACCATTGATAGGATTTAATTTCCATGTGATAATCAGGTTTCCATTGCTGCAAAAGTAAATAGACTTCCTTTCTGCAATCATAATTAGATTTCTAATTCTGTAACTGTAACTAGGGAGTTATTTCTGCAACATAATTAGATTTCATTATGTAATTGTAATTAGGATTTCATTTATACAGTTAAGAATTAGTTTCCATTCCTGCAATTAGATTAAAGTTAAATTTATGCAATTTAGAGATAAAAATGTCCTAAATCCCCCACATAATCGATTTCACCAATAAGACCTATTGCTCCCAAATGACCTAAGTTATAGCCCTATTCACTCCTTTCGCAAATAGCCTTGTACACTGAAGAACACAAGCTTATACTGAGAGGGGGGGTGAACAATATAAGACCTCTTTTTACTTTTTCCTTTATACTTCAAAACAGTAAAGCAATATACCCAAAGCAATATCAAAGCAATGCATAATAACATCCACAAAGTGACACCAATTTTAACGTGGTTCACCCAGAATGGTTGGGCTACGTCCACAAAACTTTTCTCTAAAAGTTATCTCAAAGTTCTTTGGGAATCCTTCCCAATTACAATGTTTATGAGCCTCGCCCAGGACCTTCCCCTAATCAGAATTTATGAGCCTCTGCTCAAAGGAGATACCTTCCCCTCTATCTAAATTTATGAGCCTCTGCTCAAAGGAGATACCTTCCCCTCAATCTGGATTTATGAGCCTCTGCTCAAAGGAGATACCTTCCCCTCAATCTGGATTTATGAGCCTCTGCTCAAAGGAGATACCTTCCCCTCTGCTCTGGAAATGATCCCTCAGAAGATCAACCGCCTCTACCTCTTGCCAAGCACGTGGAACTCCTTTCCACCAAAGACCTCCTGTCCTCAATGCTTAGCCTAAGAGACCTCTCGCCTTCTATGATCACGTCCACAGAAGCTCAAAGCAACTCTGTACCAAACACAGTCAGTCGGTCTAGTACAAGTCTTCCTCTGTCTGTCAGATCTGTCCAACACTTGAACAAATCAATCCTCTGCACACAAGCCTTCTCAAAGACTTGCCAAATCTATCCTCAGGTTCTTCTCAAAGAACAAGTGCATCTCTGTCCTCAAGTTCTCTGATAGAACTCTCAAAACTCAGCTCACAAGTCCTCTGCTAGGACCTGTCCAAATCTGCTCACAAGTCCCCACCGAAACCTATCCAAAACTGCTCACAAGTCCCCATCAGAACCTGTCCAAAACTGCTCACAAGTCCCCACCAGAACCTGTCCAAAACCTGCTCACAAGTCCCCACCGAAACCTGTCCAAAACCTCAACAAGCTCACCAAGAAAAACTTTCTTAGTAGGAAATCACAAGGTGAATTGTTAGAGACCCAATGTGATTTGTCAAACTCATAGAAGCATAAAGAGAATTTTTAGAGACTCAATATGTTCTATACTCAACTCCCAATCTCAAAACTCAACTCAAATCAACTCAGCTCAAACTCAATCTCAAATCTAAAAACTCAACTCAACCTCAATCTCAAATCAAAAAACTCAACTCAACCTCAATCTCAAATCTGAAAACTCAACTCAAAATCTGAAATGGATAGGATAGAATGCTTTCTTTCAAGAACATGAAACCCCAACAATTGCCAACTATGCAAAGAATCACATAACAATGATACTCATGTTCTTTTCACCATCAATAAGGGCTTCAACAACAATGCTCATCAAACAAGGTTCAATCAACACCATTCAACTCAAAACATAACCTTGAAGCATTTCACAATCAACATCAGAAAAGGAAAACAAGTAGAACTCCTTTTCTCTCCAACATTATTTGAACAAAAAGCATCCACCAACTCAACTCACAATAGCATAAAAACAACTTTTCAATTCATCAACAAAGGAGTAAGCTCAACACTTTAACCAAGTAAAGAATAGCTTGATTATAACCAACTTAATGAAAGCAAATGTCAATCTCAAAGCTGCCCACTTAAGGTTTCACAACTTCACACAAGAAGCAATTAACCTTAAAACACCATGCTTTCATTTCCATAATCAACCAAAAGCACTCTCAACATTACAAGAAACATGTATCCCTTATACACCTTATTTCTCCCTTATTGTCTCATCAAAAATAAAGTTTATCTCTCATAAGAATGCAATAAGATATTTCAACAACACCTTCAAAATAATCTTTTATCAAAATAACAACAAGCTTTAAAACCCTTATGACTCCTAAGCTGTTTTTCTTCTAACAAACATCCTCCATCCGCAACATACACTTAGCAAAAGATTAATTTCGAAAAATACCTTAGCCAATCATCAAAAATCGCTATGGAGAAATTGCGCCCGAAATCTAACACCACCTGCTGCAACCACTTCACGTCGAAAAACCCTTTCGCGTGATTCGAACGCGGAACCTCCCGTTCGGGTAGCGCGCCAACAGCCTAGCCGCTACCGATGCGCCAAAGGCACCCGGTGAGGTTTAAACCTCACTCTGTTATGCTTGTCCCTTCTATGCTAGGGAAAATAAAACACAGTCCTCCCTTCCTTCTGACGCCAACTCGTAGACGACAAGCTATATGGCGGATTCGACAAATGGTGAGACAATCAAATGAACAACGGATTACGAAGACGACGAAGACACACAAATGATCAGCGGATTACGAAAATGGTGAAGACACACAACAAACAAACACCCAAAACAAAACGAAGAACACACGAACAACGAATTACAAAAACGGTGAAGACACACAGTCAAAAACACAACGAGCAACTTTCTTTCAAAATTCGGATGGGATGCATTTGATTTTCATCGAGGGATATTAATATGAATTTTACCATAGGCTCTTTGACATCGGTAGAGGTCTTAAACACGTCGACGGAGGTCTTGGCTAGCGCCCACAAAGCTAAAACATAGCGCCCACCTTGTTAAGACATTTGCGCCATGGATTAGGAGAACCCATGCAAATAATAAATTAATATTTATTTAAAAATAATTAAATGGAACCTTAACAAGGTTTTTTAATTATTTAAATAAATACTTCCTCCTGGACCCAAATGCATTAAACCAATGCATCCACCTGTAATCTTTAAACCTGCCAACTTGGAGTTTGCAAAAGACCTTTGAAACTGTCATGTCAGTAACCTTCATCAAAACAAATTATTTGACATCAAATCAAATTCCTTCAAGACCTTCTTGACATCAATGACAACTTATACACTTGAGCAAAGGCAATGTACCCAAAGTACCCAAAATTGCCAACAATCTCCCCCTTTGTCATTGATGGCAAACCTTTACTGAAAACACTTCTCAAGAGCCAAAACTGAAACCAACTGTGCTAACAACTGAGAAACTGTGCCCACAACTGAGAATCTTCCTTTGAAGTTTTGCTCCCCCTGACTTGAAGCTTTCCTCTTCACTTTGAAGCTCTCCCCCTTACTCATATCTCTCCCCCTTTGTCATCAATGGCAAAGGGCCACCTTTGGGGCTCGGGACTAAGAATGAGCCTCTTAGCTTAGTCCCTCCCCCACCTCCTGATGAGGTGATTAATTCTGAGGTGGGAGTAAAACTCCCATTAGGCACTGATCATCATCAGCATCTATAACTTCCTTGTCGGGCCTTCTCTTGAACTCTTTGTCCATATTCCTATTCTTGTCACTATTCTTGTTCTTGTTCTCATCCCTATTCTTGTCCATGTCTTGATCCTTGGACCCGATCATGCCACTTGTTCCTATTCCTGTATTCTAGAATTTCAGCTCTACACTATCCGATTATGTGACCTTCATTGTTGCACTTGAAACACTTGATGATGTTGTTTCTCCCGAGGTAAACCTGATCTTTGAATCCACCTGTTCTGACCAAACCTGTTTTGACCAAACCTGTTCTGACCAAACCTATTCTGACCAAACCTATTCTGACCAAACCTGTTTTGATCAAACCTGTTCTGACCAAACCTGTTTTGATCAAACCTGTTCCTGTTATTTACCTTGCAATAGACTGCCTTGTGCCCAAACTATTGACAAGAGTAGCAATACCCTTGAAAGAAACTAGCACTTCTAAAACTGTCATTTACCTTCTTCACTTGAGCCATGCAATGTGAAGCCATGTGACCAAACCTGTGACAAGCAAAACATCTGCCTTGAAACTTTCCTTTATTTGACCTCTTGGGTCCTAAAAACTTCTTCTTCTCATTCTGAATTCTGTTTTCTATTTCTGTGCATCTATCATTCAAGGACTCATGATCTGAAATACTTTCCTCATCAGAACTCTCTTTCTTTTGGAGTCTCTTACTAGACTCTCCAACTTGTTCCTTGTGTGGCTTAACAAAACCAAGGCCTATTTTATCTGTTGTCTTTCTTTGACCTTTGATGAGTGACTTAACCTTTTTGGAGCTATCTTGAAACCTGTAAAGCTTATCCTTGTACTCTTTAGTTTCCTCTTTCAAAGAAGCCATTTTCTGTTCTAACTCACTATACTCAAGAACCTTAGACTCTAACTCATCCTTGAGTTCTTGTGTCTTAGCTATAGAGAAGTCAAGACTTTCTATAAGATCATCTCTCTCCATACAACATTCATCTAACTTATCCTTGAGTCTAGCATTCTTCTTTCTTTCCTTTTCCAAAACACTAAGAGCACTAATAAGTTCACTTTCAAGATCCTTTATTTGATTGCTTTTTGAATCATCAAAGCCTTTTTCAGATTTCTTATCACTAGAGGTGCTACCCTTTTCAAAGACCATACATGCATCTTCCTTATAGTTTTCTGAAGCATCCTCATACATACTAGAAACCAAATCATTATTTGTGCAATCATCCTCAAGGTGACCAAAATTTCCACATCTAAGACATTTCATGATAATGAATCTATGTTTCGGTTCTTCCTCTTTTTTTGATATGAACAACATCTCATTTTCATCATCACTTGAAGAACTTTCACTATCACTACTAGAACACTTACTTGCTTTGTCTAGGTAGAAACTCTTCTTGTGCTTGTGAGAATACCTCTTTCCTTGATTGTTGTGCTCATCTTTGATCTTCCTGTGATGCTTGTGCTTTTCAGAATCCTTGCTCTTAGAATCCTGTTTATCTTCATCACTTTCATTCTTGGGAACAGTACAATTAGTAGCATAATGACCAAACTTTCCACAATTGAAACATCTTATATTTTTCATACTTTTGTGCTTTCTAGAGAACTTGCCTTTCTTGCTGTAATATGCCTCTTCATCACTAGAAGACTCATCACTATCTTGAAGTTGTTTACCCTTGGATTCCTTGGTAGCCTTGAAAGCCGCCTCTTTCTTGACATCAACCTTCACTTGAGTTCTCAACTCAAATGCTGCAAGTATACTATGGAGCTCATCCTTTTTCAACTTATCCAAATCTTTAGCTTCCTCAATAGCAGAAATATTTTCACTAAATCTATTAGGAAGAGATCTTAAAATCTTATCACAAACATCATTTTCAGCAAGCTCAAGACCTAAGTCTTTCATGGAGTTAACAACCTCATCCATACGAAGCATGTAGTCACTAATATTTTCATCATCATTCATCTTGAGTTGTTCAAACATACCTTTGAAGTGTCTCAACTTGGCCTTTCGACATTTGTATCACCTGTATGAACCACCTTCAACTGATTCCACATTTCACTAGCTGTCTTGCAGTGAATCACTTTGGTGAGATCTGCTTTCTGTAAGCCTTTCAGGATTGCATTCATTGCTTTTGAATTGCTTGTGATGTAGGAGCCTTTCTTCTTTAGTATTAGGACCATGTACAGGAATAGTGTACTCATCTTCAATCACTTCCCATACCTCATTACCAAGTGCCATTAGATGAACCTTCATCCTTGCACTCCAAAGACCAAAATCTGACCCATCAAGAATAGGTGCTGCATTGCCACTTGAATGATCCATTGTGTTCTTTACTAGCTTTTCCTTCAAGTTGTTAAACTTTTCGAAGGCACCCGCTCTGATACCAATTGAAGAACACAAGCTTATACTGAGAGGGGGGGTGAACAGTATAAGACCTCTTTTTACTTTTTCCTTTATACTTCAAAATAGTAAAGCAATATACCCAAAGCAATATCAAAGCAATGCATAATAACATCCACAAAGTGACACCAATTTTAACGTGGTTCACCCAGAATGGTTGGGCTACGTCCACAAAACTTTTCTCTAAAAGTTATCTCAAAGTTCTTTGGGAATCCTTCCCAATTACAATGTTTATGAGCCTCGGCCCAAAGGAGATACCTTCCCCTAATCAGAATTTATGAGCCTCTGCTCAAAGGAGATACCTTCCCCTCTATCTAAATTTATGAGCCTCTGCTCAAAGGAGATACCTTCCCCTCAATATAGATTTATGAGCCTCTGCTCAAAGGAGATACCTTCCCCTCAATCTAGATTTATGAGCCTCTGCTCAAAGGAGATACCTTCCCCTCTACTCTGGAAATGATCCCTTAGAAGATCAACTGCCTCTACCTCTTGCCAGCACGTGGAACTCCTTTCCACCGAAGACCTCCTATCCTCAATGCTTAGCCTAAGAGACCTCTGCCTTCTATGATCACGTCCACAACAGCTCAACAACCTGTACCAAACATAGTCAGTCGGTCTAGTACAAGTCTTCCTCTATCTGTCAGATCTGTCCAACACTTGAACAAATCAATCCTCTACACACAAGCCTTCTCAAAGACTTGCCAAATCTATCCTCAAGTTCTTCTCAAAGAACCAAGTGCATCTCTGTCCTCAAGTTCTAATAGAACTCTCAAAACTCAGCTCACAAGTCCTCTGCTAGGACCTGTCCAAATCTGCTCACAAGTCCCCACCGAAACCTGTCCAAAACTGCTCACAAGTCCCCACCGAAACCTGTCCAAAACCTGCTCACAAGTCCCCACCGGAACCTGTCCAAAACCTGCTCACAAGTCCCCACCGAAACCTGTCCAAAACCTCAGCAAGCTCACCAAGAAAAACTTTCTTAGTAGGAAATCACAAGGTGAATTGTTAGAGACCCAATGTGATTTGTCAAACTCATAGAAGCATAAAGAGAATTGTTAGAGACTCAATATGTTCTATACTCAACTCCCAATCTCAAAACTCAACTCAAATCAACTCAGCTCAAACTCAATCTCAAATCTGAAAACTCAACTCAACCTCAATCTCAAATCGAAAACTCAACTCAACCTCAATCTCAAATCTGAAAACTCAACTCAAAATCTGAAATGGATAGGATAGAATGCTTTCTTTCAAGAACATGAAACCCCAACAATTGCCAACTATGCAAAGAATCACATAACAATGATACTCATGTTCTTTTCACCATCAATAAGGGCTTCAACAACAATGCTCATCAAACAAGGTTCAATCAACACCATTCAACTCAAAACACAACCTTGAAGCATTTCACAATCAACATCAGAAAAGGGAAACAAGTAGAACTCCTTTTCTCTCCAACATTATTTGAACAAAAAGCATCCACCAACTCAACTCACAATAGCATAAAAACAACTTTTCAATTCATCAACAAAGGAGTAAGCTCAACACTTTAACCAAGTAAAGAATAGCTTGATTATAACCAACTTAATGAAAGCAAATGTCAATCTCAAAGCTGCCCACTTAAGGTTTCACAACTTCACACAAGAAGCAATTAACCTTAAAACACCATGCTTTCATTTCCATAATCAACCAAAAGCACTCTCAACATTACAAGAAACATGTATCCCTTATACACCTTATTTCTCCCTTATTGTCTCATCAAAAATAAAGTTTATCTCTCATAAGAATGCAATAAGATATTTCAACAACACCTTCAAAATAATCTTTTATCAAAATAACAACAAGCTTTAAAACCCTTATGACTCCTAAGCTGTTTTTCTTCTAACAAACATCCTCCATCCGCAACATACACTTAGCAAAAGATTAATTTCGAAAAATACCTTAGCCAACAACAAAAATCGCTATGGAGAAATTGCGCCCGAAATCTAACACCACCTGCTGCAACCACTTCACGTCGAAAAACCCTTTCGCGTGATTCGAACGTGGAACCTCCCGTTCGGGTAGCGCGCCAACAACCTAGCCGCTACCGGTGCGCCAAAGGCACCCGGTGAGGTTTAAACCTCACTCTGTTATGCTTGTCCCTTCTGTGCCAGGGAAAATAAAACACAGTCCTCCCTTCCTTCTGATGCCAACTCGCAGACGACAAGCTATATGGCGGATTCGACAAACGATGAGACAATCAAATGAACAGCGGATTACGAAGATGGCGAAGACACACAAATGATCAACGGATTACGAAAATGGCGAAGACACACAAACAATGGATTACAAAAATGGCGAAGACACACAGCGAACAACGGATTACGAAAATGGCGAAGACACACAGTCGAAAACACAGCGAGCAACTTTCTTTCAAAATTCGGATGGGATGCATCTTTGATTTTCATCGAGGGATATTAATATGAATTCTTCCATAGGCTCTTTGACGTCGGCGGAGGTCTTTAACACGTCGACGGAGGTCTTGGCTAGCGCCCACAAAGCTAAAACATAGCGCCCACCTTGTTAAGACATTTGCGCCATGGATTAGGAGAACCCATGCAAATAATAAATTAATATTTATTTAAAAATAATTAAATGGAACCTTAACAAGGTTTTTTAATTATTTAAATAAATACTTCCTCCTGGACCCAAATGCATTAAACCAATGCATCCACCTGTAATCTTTAAACCTGCCAACTTGGAGTTTGCAAAAGACCTTTGAAACTGTCATGCCGTAACCTTCATCAAAACAAATTATTTGACATCAAATCAAATTCCTTCAAGACCTTCTTGACATCAATGACAACTTATACACTTGAGCAAAGGCAATGTACCCAAAGTACCCAAAATTGCCAACATACACTGCCCTGGATTGACAAATTCATTGAGAATTAATGATGTGCATAACGACAACGCATCATTTTGACACCGTTGCTGAGGAATAGTGTTGCTAGAAGGTGACAACAGTCTAATAGCTGTTAATTAGACTGAGCTATGAAAATTCAGGATAAAATCTGAATATAATAGCTAGTTAAAGTAACAACTATTGAACTATAATTTATGTCATTCAAGAGTAAACATGAATGAGTAAGCCTAGGGATGAAACAGGTAGAATTACTCAAAAGGATCCTTGGCTTGTTCCATTAAGAAGATCTTCACGCCTAAGAGGTGAATCACCCGTGTTTGAACTACCAAAAAGATTGAAACAAAAATCACCAACTTCATCATCATTAGAACATCCTAAGAAATAAAAATCATCAACTTCATCATCATTAGAACATCCTGAGAAAGAAAAATCATTAGACTCATCATCAACAGAGGATCTTGGACCTCTTGAGAGTGAAATTTGGATAGGTTTAACTATTCCTAAGGAACAAGAAACTATGGCAGAGGGAGGTAATCTAGATAGGGATGGCCAACATGGCTATGTCCATAATGAAGGAGATGATCAGGATATGCCCTAACCTTCTAGAACATTTGAATATCCTATTCGTTTGAATCCAACACAAAACTCCCCCATGAAAACCATTTCACCTTCAGTACTTCCAACCTTCTGAGGTGTTGTATTTGAAGATCCTAATCAATTTTTTTTTGAATTAAAAGTAGTGTGTCAAACCTATGACTATGTAAATGACAATTAGAAACTTAAGGTTTTTCCCTCAACACTCAAGGACTTAGCATTACGCTGGTTCATGAGCTTAGAGCCAAATTCCATCCGAACCTGGGATCAAATGAAAACTATTTTTTTTAGATAAATATCAGGAGTATTGCCATGTAAGGAACATGAAATATGAGTTATTCAAGATTAAGCAGGAAGATGATGAAACATTAGAAGACTATCTTGATAGGTTCTCCTTTATTCAAAGGAGATGTGGACTTTTAGAACCTGAGACATGTAAAACCATATATTTGAGAGGATTACAAGATGAATCCAGAGAAGTATTGGATTTTATGGGAAAAGGGGATGTAAATACTCTCAGTAATGAGGAAATTGTGGGACTCTACAAGAGTTACTCTCGCACTAAGCAGGGAAGAAGAAAAAAAAATACAAATGACACTGATGTGAAGGACCTAATAGAGGAACTTGTAAATTTTAAAATTGATATTCTGGTGCAATTGAACACAAATTTAGGAGAAATGTCTACAAAAGAAAAAACCATAGAACCTTTGGCAATTTATTGCCCAAGATGTAGAAATAAATATGCTTTGTAGGAGTGTCCTTTGAATAAAACATCTATCTCATCCATTTGTAGTATATGTTCGAAGAAGCATTTGACTGATAAATGCCACTTGCTACCACAACTCAAAACTATGTTAGAGAGTCAGACTGAGGAACTCAACTATGTTGGACCAAAACAAGGGGGAAATTTCTCTCAAAACCAAAATCCCCCTCATTTTCCTACAAATTGGGGGCATAATCCTTGGACTATGCCTTGGGGACAATCAGAACCACCCCAACATCCTTGGAATTATTCTCAATGGGCAAACTCCCAAGAATGGCCACAAACAAGTTGGAGTAATCCAACCTGGAATCAAAATCAGAATAACCCATCATGGAATCAAAACAACCCACCCTAGAATCAGAATAAGACTAATCCACATTGGATGCAAAATCAACCATAGTGGAGTCAACAATACCAGTCCTATCCAAGGCAACAAAGAAATCAAGGTCAAACTCAGCATTTGCTGCCTACACCTAATCAAAATTTTCAAGAAAAATAAAACCAACCACAACAAACACAATAGGTGAAACAACCTCAAATTCCAGCTCAATCAGTCACTAATCCAAACAACATGAGACATGCATCCCCTATCTATGTGGCTGAAGCTGAAGAAAATGCTAAAATAAATGTTCTTGATTGTAGTAACGTCCAACTTCATTCAGGAAAAGTTGTACTTGAACCTGTTTCAACTAAAATCAAGAGTTAAACCAACAACAGAGAAATAAGAAGAAAAAATAGAACCACAAGCAGAACAATTACCTTCATCAAGGATAATTCCATATCCTGAAAGATTCAATACCACAACAAAAAATTTTGAGTCAGATTTGGTCAAGGAACTTAGAAAGTGAACTATATTATTGCCTTTATTGCAATCCATTAAGGATATACCAATGATTAAAATTACTATCTGAGATTTGTGCATTAGAAGAGCAAGAAGAAAAAATAAAGCATTTCCCAAGATTGTTCAGGTTGAAGGAAAGATAGCTGATATCTTGTCTAGAAAACTAGTACCTCCAAAGTATAATGACTTAGGGAGTCCATTTATCATAGTTACCATAGGCTCAGTACCAATATCAAATGTCTTAGTAGATCTAGGAGCTACAATAAATGTCATGACCAAGGATATAGTGGAACAATTACAGCTCAAACATCTCAGTACCACATTTATAGTTTTAGAAATGGCTGATAGGTTAGTTGCAAAACTTGAAGGTATCATTGAAGATGTCCCTATAGAAGTCTCTTCTTGGGAATTCCCTACAAATTTTTTGGTTTTACAACCAAGAAATTTAGCACATGGATATCCCATCATTCTAGGAAGACCTTGGCTTGCAACTGTAGTAGCCTTCATAGAATGCAGATCTGGAAAAATGACTATTTCAAATGGTATTGATATAAAATAGATCTCTCTGTATCCTCATGCAAGACCCTCAAACAATTTTTTAGGTCAGTTATGGTTTCCTGATTCAGATGAAGAACCAAAAGATGTTATTTCCACACTATCCACCTTGGTAGTAAGGGAACACACAAAAGACCTCCATGACATAGAAACTTTAGAGAATGAAACTATCCTAATAAATGTTCTACATGAACAAGGGTTAGAAGAGGAAGCAGTAAATATCCATCAGTTGTTAGGGAATGAGGAGAACCAAAATTTTGAAGGTGAGCCATCTATACTATCATAGGAAACATCAGTTTCACTACCACATGGGTGGTATCATCACCTGATTTTCCCTTCTCACTGTTCCATACAGGATATGCTTCCATTAGAAATCAATGAAACAAAAACTTCTTATTTCCTCCCATCTCATCAGTGTCCTCTTAACTCCCTAATCACCAGGTATGAAGAAGTGAATTCAGTCCTTCCAAATACAAAACAAATAGAAATCCAGCCAGGCAAATTTCTGAACATTAACAACTGGTTTACTAGGGAAGAGGAAGAAAAATTGATAATTGTTTTATAGAAGCATGTTCATGCTTTTGCTTGGGACTACAAAGATATGTTAGGGGTTCACCCTGATATATGCACCCACAAGATTTATACTGAAGAAGTCAAGCCAGTAAGACAACCCTAGAGAAGACTGAATCCTACCCTAAGGGATATTGTAAAGGAAGAAATTGAAAAAATATTGGAGGTAGGATTCATTTACCCAATTTCTGATAGCCGGTGGGTCTCTCCATTGGTTATAGTTCCTAAGAAAAATGGAAAAATGAGAGTATGTGTAGACTATAGAGAGCTAAATAAAGTGACATACAAAGACCATTTTCCATTACCTTTCATAGACCAGGTGTTAGATACCCTTGTTGGAAAGAAATAATTTTGTTTTCTTGATGGATTTAGTGGGTATAATCAAATTCAGATTACACCTGAAGATCAAGAGAAAACAACCTTTACCTATCCATGGGGAATATTTGCCTATAGGGTTTTACCTTTTGGTTTGTGTAATGCCCCAACAACATTTCAGCGAGCGGTCTTAGCAATTTTTTCTGATCTAACTACCAACAGTGTTGAGATATACATGGATGATTTCACAGTATGTGGACAAACTTTTGACTTTACATTAGAAAACCTTGACAAAGTTTTAACTCATTGTGAAACATACTAGTTATCCTTGAATCCAGACAAATGTTTTATGATGATGAAGGAAGGAATAGTTCTTGGTCATCACATCTCTCCTCAAGGAATCCAAGTTGATCCAAAGAAGGTGGAAATTATCAAGAATCTTCTTCCTCCTAAAACTCAGACTGATGTCAGAAGCTTCCTAGGACACATTGGTTTTTACCATAGGTTTATTCCTAGCTTTAGCATAATAGCCAATCCCATGTTTTCCCTATTGACTAAAGATTCTGAATTCTCTTGGACTACAAGGTGTTAGGAATCATTTGAAGCTCTGAAAGAGAAATTAGTAACTCCACCTGTGTTAAGAGGACCTAATTGGACATTACCATTTCACATACAGGTTGATGCTTCCAATACTACAATTGGAGCAACATTAGGACAAATTGACAATGGTGAACACTATGCCATCTACTACATTAGCAAGAATTTGACAGGAGCTAAGAAAAATTATACCACAACTAAAAAATAATTCTTGGCAGTAATTTATGCCATCAACAAATTTAGGCATTACATCACAGGTTATCAAATATTTATTCACACAGATCATACAACCATTAAGTATTTGATGAATAAACCTATGGTAAGTGCAAGAATTATTCGTTGGTTACTATCGCTGCAAGAATTTGATATCACAATAATAAAAAAACCAAGAAAAGCTAATGTTGTAGTAGATTTCTTGTCCAGGTTGCAGAACACAGATGAAGGGGAATTAGTTGAGGACACTTTTCTTGATGAAAAATTATTTTCTATATCAGTCCAATCACCTTGGTTTGTAGATATAGCCAATTATTTGGTCACAGGGAAATTTCCTCCACATTTCACTTCAAAACAAAAAAACAATTGATCAGATGGAGTTCTTCCTTTGAGTGGATTAAGGGTATACTTTTTAAGTGCAGTCCTGACCATGTGTTACATAGGTGCATCCGAAAGGATGAGGTATATGATATCCTTAGGGATTGTCATGATGAACCCTCAAGTGGACACTATTATGTAAAAAGCACAATTAGAAAAATTTTAGGGACAGGATATTATTGGCCATCTCTTCACAAGGATGTGAAAAAGTACATCAGGCATTGTGATGCATGCCAAAGAATGGGGAAACCCACTCATACAAATGAAATGCCACTACAACCTCAATTGGTTTTAGAGCCATTTGAGAGGTGGGGGCTTGATTTTGTAGGACCTATTGATCCACCTTCTCAAGGAAAGGTGCATATTCTAGTATGCACTGATTACCTGACAAAGTGGGTAGAGGTGCATGCTTTCAAACATGCTCGTGAAGAGAAGGTCGTCGATTTCTTGTATACTCAGATTTTTTAGAGATTTGGAGCTCCATGGTCTATCACCATAGACCAAGGACCCCAATTTGCATCTAAAGTCATTGAGGCTTTTACAGAATTATATGAAATCAAACATAGGAAATCATCACCTTACCACCCATACGCAAATGGCTAGGTTGAAGTAACAAACAGGGAACTAGAACGAATCTTGATAAAAATAGTAGCTTTTCATAGAAGAAACTGGCTAGATAAATTACTTGAAGCAGTTTGGGCTTACAATACTGCTTGGAAATCCACTACTGGATTTACACCTTATGAACTAGTTTTTGATAAAAAGCCCCTCCTACCTATTGAATTTGAGCTACTAACATTACGCACAACATTGGAAATTGGGATTGAATTGTCATAAGCATAGATGGACAGGATTCTGCAGCTGAATGCATTGGATGAACTTCGGTTGGATGCTCTGCACCAAACTGAAGTAATTCAAGAGTAGAGGAAGTTGTGGCATGACAACCACATTCAATAGAGGAAATTTCAGCAAGGATATTGGGCTTTGCTATTTGATTCTCGCTATGAGGACTTCCTTGGAAAGCTAAGAACTAGATGGCTTGGACCTTACCAGATTGAAGAGGTATTTGACAATGGAGCAGCTCGTCTATCTCCTATTGATGGGTCACGGAGAAAGTTGGTAGTGAATGGACATCGCCTTAGGGTGTACCATACACCTCTGACTAAAGAGGAATTCTTGCAACAACTTGACAGTTTTGATGCACAATAGGTGGAAGAGATTTCCTCTTCCACTTCAATACAATCAACATGATCATGGATTTCAAGAAAAGCAAAAAAATAAAAAAAAATAAAAAAAAGCAAAAAACAAAAAGATGAATAAATTTTGATTGTGAATTCCTTCATGGGCATGATTTTAGGGAAATCATGAATTCCTTCACGGGCATAATCAGAATCAAACAAAAAAAAATAGAGAGAAAAGGAGAGGTAAAAAAAAAAAGAGAAAAAGGAAAAAAAGAGAGAAAAATAAATAGCTTAGCAGTGAAAACCTTTCCTGAGGCACTACTGAGTTGGTATGCATGAAAACTAGTTTTTTGGCATGCATAACCTTGAAAATTTTTGAATCATCATTGTACAAATTCACCAACTGCACTTGTTTTGAAATATTATAGAAAATCTTAGCAGAACATCAACAAAAGCAGTCATTCTTCAAAAACTTGCATTAACTTATTTTAATCAGGTATATATTTCTTACATTTCTTCATTGTAAATGATTGGTATGTAGTGTATAACAATTAACCATTAGCATAAAATGTATCCATAAGATTTGGCATACTTAAAACATGTTTTGAGAAGGAGAACATTGGTTTCTGCCTAATCTTCGAAATGAGAATGCCAAAAATAGTGCCTGCTATCTTCTTTAGATTAATTGTTGTATTGTCTTTGGATTGAAATTGTCTTCGAAATGACAGCAGAATGAATGTTGCACTTTATCTTTGAAATAAAGCTTCATCTTCGAAATGAGGATTTGTCTTAGAAATGAAGCTTTGTATTCAGAATGAGGATTTGCCTTCGCAATGAAGCATGATCTTTGGAATGAGGATTTATCTTCGAAATGAAGCTTTGTCTTCGAAATGAGGATTTGCCTTCGCAATGAAGCATGATCTTTGGAATGAGGATTTATCTTCGAAATGAAGCTTTGTCTTCGAAATGAGGATTTACCTTCGCAATGAAGCATGATCTTCGAAATGAAGACTTGTCTTCGGAATGAAATTTTATCTTCAGAATGAGGTATTGTTTTTGCAATAAATCATAATCTTCGGAATGAACATTCAACATAATATTTCCATGTGGCATCCAAGGAAGGGAAAATATATGATCAAGAAAAATTCTTTGACTGCATACGATAAATAAACACGTGTCAGTTGAGATGTGGTTTGTTTTATCTTGCACCCATTAAGGAAGTACCAGAATCACGAGGACGTGACCAACAATATGCCACCATTATTTGATGCTAATAATCATGCACATGAAAATCTATGGGTAAAACAGAGGAGCTAAAAACAAGTGAGGTGGATCTAATGGCAAGGACATATGTGCAATCATTAACGGATAGGTGTTCAGAGCAAAAATAGAAACACGTGCCACCCTTCCTTTCGAAGACATATTTGCTAACGCAAAATGATTACGAGGTACAATGTCGATATTGCAGTTCATTCCAAAGAAGAAAAATAGGGCAATTGAAAACCTAGAAACAAACCCTACAAGTTTACAAAAACCAGAAACCAACGATCCAGCAGAAGTGAGCAATTTTTAACATACCAAAATAGGAAAATGGGGCGAAAGAAAAATATGGAACCAACAGATACCACCCACCTTTGAGAAAATCTAGAAGTGCTACGAATTTTTGAAGATGGAGGGCTTATGCCATTTTTGGACAAATTTAATGGGTCCTCTGAAGATTTGGCCAGCATGTTCGCTCACACATTCAAAAATAATCGGGCACACATTAACGACATGACAATTGAGGTAACCCCTAAAGTTTTAAGTCAAATTACTGAGCTTCCATTAGAGGGTCTTCCAATTTCTAGATCTGGCAAAAATACACTGGAAAATGTAGTTAATCAATTTTTGGAAGAAAAAGATAGGGAACCAGAATACTTAATACACAACAACACATGCAAGGGGGTAAAAAGGGCCAGCCTACAGGAACCCTAGGATGAAGTGGCCACATGGGTAGTAAAATTTTTAACTTGTGAAGGGCAGTATGTACTTTTATCAGGGCATCATCTCAAAATTTTGAACCACCTAAGACATGGTAGGCAACAACTAGAAGTTAGGGTAAATCTTCCCCTGTATCTACACCAGGAGTTGAAAAATATGGCAAAAAGATATCAAGAAGGAAAAGGGAGCCCTCGCCACCATGGTCTTATTAAATTAGTCTACCAACATCATTTTAGAGGAAACCCTAGAAGCTTTGATAGGTTTTACTCTACTTTGAATGATGTAGTTTTTGGAGATGAGGATGAGGAGGAAGAAGAAATAGATGCTGCTGTAGATGCTGTTGCAGAAGAAGAAATAGATACTATCGCAGATGCTATTGCAAAGGAGGAAACACACCCAATAGAAGCAACATAGCACCTTTCTCCAAAACCTTCAACCTCACGAGCTAAGAAACAAAAGAAGAGAGGGCCTGGAACCAGCAGTCAAAAAGAAAAATAGAAGAAAGTTCATTTTTTTGAAGTTGTTACTGATCTGTCAAAATAGGGGAGTGAAGTGCCTAGAAAAATAGGGGAAGAAACAACAAGGGAGACAGAAGCACTCCCACTAGAATCTAAAACTGTCCCCATAGCCCCTGTTGTCACCAAAAAATAGAGCAAAAAGAAAAAAATTGCATCAGGAACTAGGAGGTCTACAAGACTCCACTTGAGAGAAATAGCAGAATAGGTGATAGAAGAAGAAGGTGGACAAGGCAATCTGGATGTTATAGAAGTGCAACTAGCCCCTAAATATTTTTTAGAATTCTCTAAATAGATAATTGAGGAAGAGACTGGGCAAGACAATTTTGAAGTTGCTACAGTTCAACAGGCCATAGAAAAGGTAGATGCAATCATAGATAGTTTCATTGAACCTCCTGAACAAGAGCAGACAACTAAAGTAGAAGATGAGATAGCTTTTGAGCAACCAACTGCAGATGATTTGTCTACATCAGATTCTAAATCAGAAACAAAGGAGGTAGACATCACAAAATAGCTAAGAGCAACAAAAAGTGTTGTCAAAACACAAACTAAATGGATTGAAGAAAAAGAAAATATCATTGAAATGTAGGAAAGGAAGATTGTAGAATTACAACAGGAAGTGGCAGAATTGAGGAAGAGGTTGTCACAGTCTGAAAAATAGCCAACTGTATCTATTGATGAGGATGATTTGGCTCACTTACTTATGGATTTATCTAGGGTAGATGACTCTTTTGAGGTAGACATAGGTGCTCATTTTGAAGCAACGCCCTTCCATTATGAAGCATTGCCTTCTCATTTCAAAGATGCTCCAGAATTGATAGAAAAGGATATTGAAGATGAGTCACAACAATAAACACCAACACAGGAGCAGTTTACACAGCAACATGAAAATTTTCAAGTAGTTCAAATGAGATTTCTGTATTTCAAATTTTTACACCTTCAATAAAAGTAGAGGATAAGGGGGTACAAGTAGAATTGTTGTTTGATGACCAACCGATAGAAGTAGCAAAAAAAGGTGTTAAAGTAGATTTGCTACCTAAATTTCCACCTGTAGTTAGACCACCCAATACTGTATCCCTAGAGTAATATAATACAAACATAGCTAGTTGGGTGATCAGATATGAGAAACTTGCCACTAAGGTTGAAAAATTCAAATTGGAAGGTAAACAGTTAGAGGCAAAAGAAACAGAAATCAAGGCATTAAAGGAAAAAGTGATTGATTTATGTCAGATTGCTGAGTTCTTGGTCCAATTCAGACGATCGACCAGATTTTATAGTCTCATTCTGAAGGAGAAATATCTCATATGGCAGGTCATGAGGATTAGCTCAACTCTCCCATACAAATTTGACACAAGTATAGATTTCTTGGAAGCATATTTTGACAGCCCTATAGAACAAAAAAATCTCCTATGTGAATTATTTTTACACAGCTTATTTATTCCAGAAGAGGTAGAATTTCACCCTCAAATTTACATAGGAGATGTTCAACTGAGAGCATTCATGTCTACTTTACAAAATCATATTTACTAGGATCAGGAGAAAAGGTAAAATAAAGAAATTGAATTAAGAGCTGAATTGTTAGTCAGAGCAGTTCAGCCAAATCATCCAATTATCACCAGACAACATTTCACCATGATGAACAAGGAAGATGTAAAAAGGATGTACTTGAACAATTTGAGGGACTGTGTGACCAAATTCCAAAATTTTTGTAATAACAATTTTGTTCCAGCATTATCATTTTGCAAAAATAGATGGGCAGAACTTTCCATGTCTTTACAGAAAAGGGAACCTATCTCCCCCATTAACCTAGAATGGTCTAGAAGAAGGGCAGAAGGAGTGATACAACTGATTGAAATCATGCAACATCACTAGATAGGTCTCATATTTAGGCCTCCAACCATCATTACTCCAGTTCCCTTCTATTTTGAAGAAGATCCTCAACCTGATGATCAGTTTGAAGAATGGCTCGAAACCTTCAGGAGAACATGGGATATTATATAGGCACCAAATTTTTCTACAGATCATGGAATCTGAATATGGATATATGTGATTCCATAGCCCAATAGAATGCATGAGGACATGCATTTATATAAGTTGGGGGGAAAATGATGAGGCATGGAAATTCCTCAATCATAGCATGTTTTGAACATTGAAATTGCCTAAAAACTCTTATGTTTAATTTGATATGCTAGTTAAGTTGATTTAATATGCTGTGTATTAACTGTTTGCATGATCAATGTGTTAGAAATACTATATTCTGATTTTTTACAGTTTTTGCATAGTTTTATGTTACTTTGTCATGACTTGCTAAATGAGAAGTATGCTTAGGTTGATAGCAGCACTTCACTAGTTTTTTTTTGATGTGTTTCAAGCATTTGTTTATCTAAATCTAGCAAATAGTGCAAGTAAATTGTTACTATGCAACAGAAACTAGTTTTCCAATGTAAATTCCAGCCAGCTACCAATGAATGGCAAGGCATGGAATTCACACATGGAGAGAGATGAAGGCTATTGCAATTTGATCCTGAGAGCTAACCCACCTGAGAAATGCAGATGAAATCACTTGAAGAGCACACAATTTTTCATTCCGAAGATCTTCGAAATGAACAGACATCTTCGGAATGAGAAACACAGTCTCTTCGAAATGAGTGGACATCTTCGGAACGAGAAATGTAGTCTCTTCGGAATGAGCCACTTATCTTTGGAATGAGAATAGAAAGTGCTATTTGACTTGTTGACTGATTTTTAATGATGGAAAAAGGGAAAGAAATATTGAAAAGGGTAAGGGAAAATATCTCCCATCTGACTTTGCCATCCTTGCCGACCAAAGCCACCATTTATGGAAAAGATCAATTTTGATCCTCTTCTAGGATAAACCCAAGAATTGTTGCAGCATAATAGGAATAGATCTATAAGATAGGAATGAGATATTCTTAGCTTGTAAGTAGATTTTAGGATATCTATAAATATATAGCTCCCGTCCAGGTTGAGCTAAGAAGAATGGTAGGGGAAAATAAGCAAGTAGGATAATAATAAGAAAAGTGATTGTTACAGTCCTATAATAGGGTTTTTAGTAGCAATACTATAATTATGTTCTTGAATCAATAAAGTGCACTATTTTTATTCATGTTGTTGTGAATGAGTGTGAGTAAGATCTAGAGAGAGAGAAAGACTCATACCTTCTTCTGGACAAGGAGGCTGGCCACTTCCAGACCTAGGAGGAGGACTAACAATAGGTTTTTATTCTGATTTTGTTGCAACAGAATAAGTTGTAAAACTTATCATTTCATTTCATTGTAAATAGCTAACAGTCTTTGCAATATTATTTTATTTCATGATTAGGATAATCTTGTGATTAATGATAAGTTTGGTTGTAATCTCCATTTTCAGCAAGCTTTCAAATTACTGCAGATTGTCATTTCTAGAATTTACTATTTTTTGCAATTTACTGCATTTTGTGTTTTGTTGTCAACCCCTACACAGAATATTGACAACATTTTTTTACAGATCATTGACAAGATTTAATTTCCATATTATAATCAGGTTTCCATTGCTGCAAAAGTAAATAGACTTCCTTTCTGCAATCATAATTAGATTTCTAATTCTGCAACTGTAACTAGGGAGTTATTTCTGCAACATAATTAGATTTCATTCTGTAATTGTAATTAGGATTTCATTTCTGCAGTTAGTAATTAGTTTCCATTCCTATAATTAGATTAAAGTTCAATTTATGCAATTTAGAGATAAAAATGTCCTAAATCCCCCACACAATCGGTTTCACCAATAAGACCTGTTGCTCCCAAATGACCTAAGTTATAGCCCTGTTCACTCCTTCCACAAATAGCCTTGTACACTACCTTGGATTGACAAATTCATTGAGAATTAATGATGTGAATAACGACAACACATTAATTTTATCCTCTATTCTTTCTCTTTCTCCTATTGGATCCCAATCTTAGGAGTAAGCGAAGGCTTTTAGAATATGATATTCTTTAATAAGATGACCATATTTATAGGGAAAACCTAATCTACATAAATAAGAACATGTATAAACTAGTATCGACATGGATCCTCTTGAGGAATATCATGAATACCTCACCATTAAATCATATGATCATATCTGTAATTTCATTAAACATTATAAATATTTATTGGTTAAGGCTATGGATGGGAAGGCCCAACTTGAAGAGGCTAGGACATCTCATCCAATCATTTCTCCTTGAAATGTTCACACCAATATGTTGTTTGAATCTTCAAATCATATTAATCCATTTTATGAACCAACATATGTCACTAATGTAACCACCAATATTGGAAGAGTTCCACGAGCTCCTCCAACTAGTAGTGCATCTCACGATTATGCTCAATTTCCCCCTCATTCTACTAATCTTAGTTTTCATTCTTCTATTCCACAAAATGTAGGTTATCCTCCACATCAAGATACCACATATCATAACCCATACCATAATAGTGTCAATACCTCCAACATTGACCAAGTTACCTTTCAACAACCTACTTATAACCCTCCCTTAGGGAACCTAGGGGTATTGCACAACAAAAATCTTGATGTACAAAGCTTCACAAATATGGTGAAGCAATTGCTTCCAAGATTGGATATGATTCAACCTCCAAGTTTTACCTATAGTTATAAGAAAATGTGCAATCAACCCTTAGATCCTGTTGTCGCTTCTAGGCCCTGTCCTAAGCATTTTTTGAACTCAATTTTTTCTATTTATAAGGGAATAGAGGAACCAATTGAAAATTTAAGGATGCTTAGGATAAAATTCCATGATATTATAAATGATGATATGTTGTTACTAAAGAATTTCCCTAAGAGACTTGGTGGTATGGCATTGGAATGGTACTATCAATTGACTCATCATTATTTGAGAGATTTTGAAAAGATAATGGAATTGTTTGTTCAACAATTCGAAGCATACATTGAGAAAAATATGACTATGAAAGATGTTTATATGTTGAAACAAGGAAAATATGAAAGTTTTTAAAATTCTTGTCTCATTGGAGAAATTTAGTTGGATAATTGAGATATACTTTACCCCTTGAGACATGTTAGAAATATTTATTGGAAATTTACAAGAGCAAATATCATATGAATT
Organism: Wollemia nobilis; assembly: GCA_028583015.1. Classification (NCBI taxonomy): domain Eukaryota; kingdom Viridiplantae; phylum Streptophyta; class Pinopsida; order Araucariales; family Araucariaceae; genus Wollemia; species Wollemia nobilis. The sequence goes on from JAQPPZ010016862.1 coordinate 4,019,684, forward strand.
GGAAACAATAATTATTACCTCTTTTGATTAAGTGATAGATCTAGAAATAAGGGTAGATCAAGCCCTTATTTGAAGAGGTCAAATTAAACCAAATAAATAAGAAGATAGGACCATGAAAGCTTAGTATAAGAACAAGCATGTAGCTGATGATGGGATAATGAATAATAGACTTGTTAACAGTGTTGCTAACAAATTACAAAAGATGGTGCTTCGCCAACCTCAAAATCCTCCCCAAGGAATTTCACAAGGCTCAACATGCCTATGATGGTGGTCTTGAAGCAGCCTATGAAAGCTAACATGATTTATTTTCCTCCCATAAGGCAACCTGATACTATGGCTAATTGGTATAAGCATGGTTAACATTGTGAGTACCATAGAGTGGAGGGGCACATGAAAAAGTCATGTAAGAGGTTGAAACATGTGGTTTAAGACTTAATTAATGCAGGTTGCCTTGTTATAGAGGGTCCTCAACCTAATCATCTAATAAAAAATCAACCTCCTACTCAATAAGCATCCACAACTAATCAAGACATGGGGATATTCCAAGATACCCTACCTAATCACGGGCAACAAGTAGCTAGTCAAGTGTCATATTGTAATGTGCCACCTCATTATAATAATATGGTTGGTATGATAACAACAACCAGAAGGAAACACACTCAAGATCAACCAACTCAATGATATCAACAGGAGATGAGTTCTACATCCAATCAACCTTCAAAACCACCCTAAGTTTTGAAGAGTAACAAAAAAAAAAGCATAGAAGTAGAAAATCCACCTTTAATGTTGAAGCCACAAGAAAAAGTCTCCTTTGATATTCAACAACAATTAGCTAGTACCCAAACTAATATATCTATCTTAGAACTTTTGCAAACTTCTATTCATATGGAAGCCTTGTTGAAGCTTCTAAGTCAACAATTTGTCCTTCAAGACATTTCTTATAGCATTATAGCTGATGTTGTAGGTTACCTTGGAATACATCATATCACATTTTTAGATGATAATGTTCCTTCCTAAAACTTGTGAGGAGATTATTACCTCTATATCATTGCATTTATTGGGAAACATTTATCAAACGGATCTTGATAGATAACGGTTCCTCCCTAAATCTATGCACTTATCAATTTTTACAAAATTTTGTATTAAAAGAGGAATGTTTAATTAAATCCAACGTCATCATAAAATCTTTCAACAATAAGTCCAAAGAGGCCTGTGACATTGTATCCATCACCCTTAGGGTTGGACCTAATATCTTAGATACCTTGTTTTATATGGTACCTTAACCCACATCTTTTAATCTTATTCTTGGATGCCCTTCGATTCATGCAATGAGGGTTATCCCTTCTACTCTTCATCAATGTTTGGAATTTGAATTCAAAGATCAATTAGTCATCATTCTAGGTGACCCTAATCAATTCAAATATTGTTCAATGGTTGAGCAAGCTTAATCTAGTCTCAATTTATATCCATTAGTTTCTTCATCTCATGTTATCAACCAACTTAAAAATCTAAAGATGATTGAGAAATCAAAAAAGCAATGTTTCATAATAAGATCAGGTTAATCCATTTATTTAAGAATATCTTTTGGATTTAGCCAAGCTACCACCTTCACCAATTACTATGGGTTTTCATCATAAGAAGGGTGAAGTAATATACATTGGCACATGCACATTTATCTTCGTGGGTGTATCCCTCAAAGAAAAGATCTATGGTAGTAATCCTCTTCCTAAGAGTATTCTTTTGCCCATTGTTACCTATCCAATGATTATTCACTTCCTAATAAAATCCTATCTAGCATGGGATATATAGGTAAAGGTTTGGGGACATAACAAAAAGATATTCAAGAACCTTTGGAAGTTGAGTTTTGGCCTAGGAGATGTGGAATAGGCTATATACCTAATAAAAATTAATATTTTCCATTTTATGATGATGATCACCTCATTACTTATGCTGAATATTTGGATAATCAAGGATTGGAGTGGATTTATGATGATGAGGGACTGCCTTATGCCATTGAAATTCTATTCTACAATATGGTAATTTTGGTGCATCTCGGGTTAGTTGTGATACTAGGGGAGTACATTGAAGGGGATATTATTTATGATATGGATCATGAGGATGATATTTGAAATATATTCTTCTTTTATGGTTCAGTCCCTTGTGTTGCATATATCGATTCTTCTAGTTATCAAGAGGATCTTGTTACTATGTCTCCTAAAGATGATAAATTAGGATTTTCCCCCCTTTTGTTAAAAAGGATGACACAATCAGAGTTTGTAATGAATTTCATGTAGCGACTCCCAAAGAATATGTTGAAGGGGATACTCTATAATATGGATCATGAAGATATCCTCCACAATAACTTTTTATTTGATGGGTCAGTCCCTTGCACCATCATCCTTATTATCAAGATAGGCGGCACGATCAAGATAGGAGGCACGATCAAAATATGTAATTACTATCACTTTGATCATTTGAACCAATTGGAGTTGCTATATGAAAAGCATATTCATACCTTAGAGCATATTTGAGCTTATCAAAATAGGCTTAAGCGATCTTATTCCAAGAGAGTTCACAATTTCTCTTTTGAGGCTGAGGATTTTGTCCTAAAGGAAAACCAAAATAACACCACTGCTCATTCAGGTCTTAAAGGTGAGTTTTAGCCCAATTGGTTAGGCCCCTTTGTCATAACAACCAAGTTCAGAAGAAGATCCTATCGTTTAGCTTATTTAGATGGTAAAGAACTTAAAGAACCGATAAACATAATGCATTTAAAAAGATACATGACTCTACATTTTCAATTTCTCATATTGCATTTAGCTTAGTTTTTATATTGCATTTGGTTTGCTTTCTCATATTGCATGATTTATTGACATATTTTGCATATTTTGTCTAACATTTTGTTCCACTTGCATTTTGCTTGTAATACAATTGCATTTTTGCTTGACCATATTTGCATGATTGCTTGATCATATAGATTTTTGGGGACTTTGTGACTGTGGAAAGTGATGAAACCTAGTTAGGTGCTATCTCACATGAATTACACTCATACTAGGGCTTTGATACCTAGTGAATACCCAACCTAGGGCCCATTTCCATGCATTTCCATCCTTGCATTTGCTCATATTTTTATCTTCTTCTTTTGTTCTCTTCTCTTATATTCCTTGACCTTGAAAATTTTCATTATTTTTTCCTAAGTCAAGGGATATAGTTCTTCATCTCTTGTATGTCCTTTGTTCTTTGAAATTTTTACTCATTTATTCTTTTCCCCAAGATAAAGGATGTACGCTCATTCTTCTATTTGTTTTCGCTTTTGCTTTTGCTCACACATTTTCCTTCTTGATCTTTCACCTATTAAGGGGTCCTTGTGGGATAGGGTAGATACTACATGAATATCATTTATGGTGTTTATACAACCATTGAATATCTTACGCACACCTCTTAGCTTTCAAAATTTCAATAAGGACACACAACATTGTTTACCTCTTGCTTATCTCTTTCTTTTATCTTCTTCTCACACATGCACACATGTTGTGCTTTGCTTTGCTCATTCATATTTTGCACACATCACACCCCTATCAGGTAGTACTCATCTTGGTAAATCAATCATAATATTTCATCCCATACATGATATATTCATGGGCACAAGTGAGGGGCAACCTCCATTCGATCATTTGTGAGCATACATCCTAGTGGGTATCTCTTCATCTATGACCATCAATGAGCACTACACCCATAGTGGGTATCACTCCACACTTAACCATCTCTATGAGCACAAAAAAAATTTGAGATATATTTGTGGCCATGAGTTAGAGGAAGCCTCCATTTGATAATTTGTGAGCATACATAATTCTAGGATTTTGCTTCCCTCTTTTCTTTTCACTTGGTCTACTTGTTTGATTACACTAATCTTTCGCAGTCTACACTGATTCAACATCCTCTTCCAAGCATCTATTTCTTTGTTGAAATTTTCCATATTTTGCTTCTTCTCCTCTATCTTATTTTATTATTTCTTTCCTCTTTATTGAAATTGCACCCTATCAATATAGGGCATGACTTTGTTGTATGTTGAATTCATGATTCTTTTTCACGGGGTGCAATTTTATCTAGAGCCATGTTTTTCTCTTATTTTATTTCTTTTATTTCTTCCATCATATTTTTTCATCCTTTCATCCATAAATGCATTTCATTCACTTAGTTAGCTTCATTTCATCATGCATTTAATTAATTTCATCCATTCATGCATTCCCTAGTTAAGTTATTTTCATTCAGTCATGCATAACTAAAAATCAAACACACAAATCAACACATTTAAATAAAGCAACATGATATTGCTCAAGAAAGAAAAGGTACACATGTCAATTCTATCAGTGTTCCATAGTCCAAGCCCAACACACTCGACCCTCCCTAGGGATGCATGCCACTCAAAATTGGTATGTCACCTTGATACTAACCCTAGCTCTGGGAGCTTGTCTCCTTTATTCTACCTATTGGAGGTGGTCTTGGTGGGGGTATGTTCACGAAACATGAAATAGTCCATGATCTAGATCACAAATGACCTTGTATTTTAAGGGAGGATAGTGGAGGTACTCTTTGCTTCATTGACATTACCTAAAACTACAATGTCTGGTATAAGGTCTCACTTTGCATAGATACCTCTAATCTCTCCCCCACCCTCTATAGCTCTACCTATAGCAGGTGGATCCCCTCGCTCTATTGGTTGTCGATCATGATATCCATCTACTTTGCTTGAGCTTGCTACTGCTCTTGGTCTAGTTAAATAAACTCTCCCTTAAGGTAGACTACCTTAGCCCTCACTGTGTCCCACTCTATGAGTGTTGTGCTTAAGGCACTATGCAACCCCTCTATCCTCTTGGACCTATCCTCTTAAAGTAGGTCCAACTCCCTCTACATGGATGCTATCCAATATTGTAGTACCTCTATCTCCCTTTCTAGGTCCTCTTGACATGTAGTCATGGTTAGTATTTCTACCTTTGATGTGGTGGTTTCTTTGGCTATCCTACTCAGCCCAATTACAACCATCGTGGGGGTATCTCCTACTACTCCTCCCTCCATGGTCCTTGAGGTGATAGTAGCTACTACCATCATGTCTACCTAGAACTACACCTATGCATACCATGGAGTCTCTTGATCCTACCATTATTGCTCTATTGTGTGACAGGTCACCTCTTGAAGTTCTAGTTGCACCCGCCATACCATAACCTAGCAGCTTTACTCTGGCATCGATGAGGAGATCCTCTAGGACATGATGCCCCTATACCATATCCTGTACTAGAGGGGCACCCCAATATTGTACACTCATAGGTCCATGTACAATGGGTCATCCATATCCTTTTTCCATCTCCCCACTTCAAGGTCCCATTCAAATATTGATGGGTCCCTTCACACCTGCCTATATGAGTAGTCACATAGGTTTAGTATCTTCTAAAAGATACTGAACTATTGCTAGACTCACTCAAATTAGAAGATCTCCAGCCCCCCTTCTCTATAGAGATCCACCTGATCCTCCTAACCCTCACCAGCTTTTCAACGTCCTTCATCCAGCTAGGGTGTAGGATCCACAGTCACCATATGATAATGTGATCCCGCAACTCATATACCACCCACCTCCCTAGTGGTGATTTTGGCATATATCCTTTCGACCCACTCGAAGCTCCTAGACCACCTGTATGCTGCTAGTAACTCTGAATTGGGTAATGGCCCTGACAATGCATATGGTCTTCAAACTACTATGTGCTCCCAACACCATACCTAGAGCAAGGTCATGTAGACCAATATTTTATGTTGTTTATACACAACATTATATAATATCCTATACAAATAGGTCAAAACATATGAATCCCATGCAAATTGTACCTACTGATCTCACATGTCTGCCACTACCCCTACTAGTGCCCATGGAAGGTGTGGCGTACTCGTATGGTACATCAAGAATATTATTGCCACCCCACTAAGCATGATCATCAGAGCATCAACACCATATCCCCCCACCAACTTGTTGATAGGGATCCAACTCTCTTAGGCTTGGTGGGCCCAACCCATTGATAATCTCTACAACATGTCCTACTACTCTCATACCCTATAAAATACTCTCCCCCTGATTGGGATGCACAAGATGCACCACACATCCTCTAGTGGGATTGTCATATTCCCCATTAGTAGTCAAAAGGTAGATGACTCTAGGTACCATCTCTTTGCTAGTGCTATCAACAACGCTCTGTTTTACTCCACTCGGGGTATCTATATCAAGTTTTGCAGTCCTGTTACCTCTAGAGTGTCCCACTCTACTTGTGAGAGACCCTGTAGTTCCACCTCCAAGGAAATAAATCGCCACTCTCGGCTCTTTAGTTTATCATATTGCAACAAAAAATATAACAATATTTTAATTAGTTCTCCAAATATATATATATTATATAATAATATATAAAAAATAGCAACAGAGAGCAACATTTCAATACCTAAGCCTGCTTGCCTTGTCTTTATTTATTTTTCTCTTCTTTTTTTTCTACTTGGTTTCTCTATTTTTGTTTTCCTCTTGGCCAAAATCAGACCCCATTCTCCTTGGACATGATTTCATATTTTTCTCTCTTCTTTTGAATTTGTACCCTATGCTCACAAGGCATAAATTCGTGAAGTCACACACCCTGTAATTTTGGAGTATGACTTCGGTCATCATGGTGAACTAGTCAAAATTATGGCTGGTCCTCAAAATTTCTCTAGGGTCATTCATGATGAATTCCTCTAAAAAGACATAACTTTCTTAAAGAACTAAAAAACCTAATCTAGCCTAGTCTATAGGAAGGATATTAGTTCTTACCCATGCTCATCCTACTGCTACATCAACCTCACACCTCACAATGGATGAATAGTGTGTGGGAAGTACCATTTGTCTTTTTCTCTAGAGCTCTTTCTCTCCTTCTTGCACAGTGAAAATAAATTCATTTTCACCCTCCCCTCTTATTATACCCTTATTTTTCTCTCTCATGTTTGTGTTTTTTCTCTATTTTTATTTGTTTGGTATGATACCATTTTTACACCTCTCCTTTTTCTAAATCAACCACCCCTTTTTATGTTCACTGTTGTTCATCCATAGGTGTCTACATCTTTCTCCGACGTATTTATTAGGATATAAATGCATCAAATAGGAGGAAAAATGTAGACATAGAAAATTGACCCATCTAAGTGATTCGATCTTCCTAGAACCCCTGAGAGAACCCTCAAGCCTATCCAAGTACAAGTTTATACCTCTTTTTCCCTCTTACTTCCTTTTTTTCCTAGTTTTTTTGAAATTATGGTCACTCCTTATGACGTGCGATCTCGACAAGTTAGGATTTTCTCTTAGGAAACCTAGCTTTTGAGCTGACCTCTAGGAGGTAAAACCTTCCTTAGGTTTTACCTTTTCATTTTATCACAATAATTTACTCTAAACCTCTTATAAATAGAAGTTTTGAATACTGTTTTTCTTCTAGAAGTTTTCCTAAGGGATCCTAGAAGTTTGAACTATTCCAAGTTCTAAGCAATTCTATTTTAATGATAAGTGATCAAGATCAAGTATTTTTTGATGTTCTCTTGTTGCTCTATTGTTGGTTTGTTGTTCTTGGTGGATAAGAGTTCTAGCCTTGAGGATGAGTCTACCATTTGTGGAGGCTTTCATTATTTCATTTGTTATTTCACTACCACTAGGTTCCTTCTTGCATTTTATCATTATTAGATAATTAATTATCAATGTTGTATCTCATTTTGCATCAATTTATTGTTCTTGCAATTCTGCTACAAAATCATGCCCTGTCTATACAGGGAACTATTTTGGAAGGATCCAATATCATGATCACCTTTTTTGGGGTATGATTTTGGGTTCATCAGGTTTGGGGGTAAATTTTTGCTTCCAAACCCTCAATATGTGTTTACATGTTCCATATAGATCGTAACACTAATGTTTGCATTCTATTCTTTGCATTGTTTTATTTCATTGCATCTTTGCTTTCTCATTTCCAAAAATGTCAACAATCACTTTTGTTTTCAAATGGTCAACTAAAAGGACCAAGGGGGCTTGACTATTGCACCTCCAAGATTATTCATAAAATGGCCTAAGTAGACCCCCAAACATTGATCAAAATTTCTAGGATTTTGTAAAGATGTTTTATAAGGTTCAATGTTGTTTGGATATTCTAGATGCAGGTTAAAATCTAGGACAACCATCAGATCAGATAAGCGCCCTAAATAAATTTCTTAGGTTGTTTATTTTTCACTCTTTTTCCATTTCTATTCCAAACCTATATCAATAAAAGAAAAATATTCTAATTTATTTTTAGGCATAAAAGAGAGACAAAAGCATATAGTTTCCATTCTAGGGTTAGCTTTGTTTGTGCATTATCTTAAAACCTTGCTAAAAATAAGATTTATTTTATTGCAAGTTAGGGTTTAGTAATAATTAGAAAATCAAGAATCATCCTAGGTTTAGTCTTTGCTTGCTTGCACCACTATTTTGTCTTGCATTGTTCTTTCATTCTCCATATCTTAGGTTTTAGAGAAGTCAAACATAGGTATTTGATTAAAATACACATCAAACATCTCCACCTTGGATATAGAATGAGTTCTTAATATATTCTTGGTGAACCCTTTGATCCCTAATCCCTCAAGTGTAGAGAATATAACACACACTGTAGTCACCTCAGATCTTAGTGGATCAAGCCGAGAATCGTACGGGATAGGGTAGTTTTCCTCCTCTACAACCTCAAATGACTATTGGGTGTCCATGTGAAGATATCACATGGAGTGATAATTACCTCAATTAAACCATAATGGATATGAGTTAGTTGAGCACTTTAATTTATTCAATCCACTGTGGAGGTGCAATGTTTAAAATAAGAGGCTTTATGCCTATACATTAGTATATATGGACTTATGCTAGTAAGGAACTTGGCATCCCCTTATATAAATATTGAGAAGGGATAATCCCAATACTATGCTCAAGATACCTTACATTCATAAGGGATGTATGGAATATGGGTTGACCATTTGAAGCATACTTTGTGTCATGGAGGTACACAAAGTAAGCCCCAAAATCTATGAGAGTTTGGCCACTCCTATCCACTCGAGTGACCTTTATAGTATCATGGAATTGAAATGTGGTGAAGCCTCAATGAATATGATCCATCTAGAAACATATTTAGTGAACCTTAAATGCAATTTAAAAAAAAAATTCTCTTAATTTGGTTAGTTTTAGGTTTTTATAGTTGGTATAAGAGTTCTAGGTTGTACGACTAGAAGCTTCCATGGAGTGAAACTTAGGATTGGCCCGACTTGATGAGTGAATTTTGGAAGAAAATAATATTCCATTAGGGATTGCATCTTACGTGGAGTAAGTGTGATCGTTAATATTATCAGTGGATGATAATACTCTTGGAATAACACCTTACGTGGAGTAAGTGTGACCATTGATATTATTAGGGGATGATAATACTTTTTTGTTAGTTCATGAGGATGATGAAACTAACTAGAAGTTAGAAGTATAATTTAGAGGAAATTGTAACCTAACTCAACTCCTTTTTGGGATAAGGAAAAATACACCTTATAGTGGGGCAAGCATGACTAAGATCATTATCAATAAAGTGATCATAGTCATAATCAAATGGCACCTTATGGGGATACAAGTGTGATAGTGACCATTACTAGAAGAATATTAATGGTCTAAGTTAGTTCATGGGAAGACATAACTAACATTTTGAAGGACAATTGAAAGAAATTGCAACTTATTCAACTCCTTGTGTAGCCAAAAAAATTACACCAAATTTAATGAAAGAAAGAAGAGAATCTTCTTAAAATCCAAAGCTAGTTAGGTAGGATGAAACCAAAAAGAAATAAATTCTAGGAATTCTAATAGATATGTGGGGAATCTCTCTATTATAGTTCCATACTTCAGGAAAAAATAGAATAACAAAGGGAATACATGGACACCCAAAGCTAGTTGTTGAAAACTATAATAAAATAGGGTTTCCAAAATAAAAATTTTGAGGGTAGACATGAGGAGGATCTTGCTTCAAAATATCAAACAAGTAGATCTCGTGTAGAAGTAAAGCTAGCCAAGGAAATGAAGAATATCAGAGTATCCAAGTTTATTTGAAAGGATGAAGGGGATTCAACCAAAGTTTGGTTGAATGAGTTGGAAACATACTTTTCCATGAAGAATTATTCTTTAGTAATCCAAACAGTTTGGGCTACCCTCCACTTAAAGGATACAAGATTGGAATGGTGGAATACCTTCAAAATTGGTTAGAATATTTAGGCAGTGAATATTCAATAGGATGACATTGTTCAAGCCTACAGGAAAGGGTCCTTCTCAAAATAATATTATATGGAAAAATTTGAGGAATTCTCCACACTTCACCAAGGAACAAAGATGATAGACATTTAATACCAGAAGTTTGTAAAGTTGCTTAAGTATGTACAGGTATATGAGGATGATGAGAAAATGAGGTACATAAGTTTATATTAGGAGTAGATCCTAAGATCAGATCAACAATAAACTTGCACAAACCTAAAACTCTTCAAAAGACATATGATCTAGCTCAACAAGAAGAAGCCATGCTACAATAAAATAAGACTTACTTCAACTATGCTGAATTGTTAGAAGAGGATTAATAAGTACTGAGAAAAAGGAAAAGTATGGATTATATAAAACAAGAACAAGAGTAGAGTAAGAAAAAAATTTGGATTGAAATAATGGGGTATCTCTACAATCTAAAAATACTATAGGGTTATTATTCTAAAACTTTAGGAAGTCCCAATGAAATTAAATCAGGAGGAATAAGATTTGTAGATACTATGAGATCGACCTTATAGGGCTTTAGGAGGGCTTTGTGGAATTAAATATGAAATGGATTGGTTAAAGGCTCATGTTGTCTTTATTAATTTCCAAGATAGATGGTTAGACTATACAAATAAAGATAAACAGAGATTGAGAATCTATATTGAGCAAGGGTATTTTCAACCTAAGTTTATATCTGCAATGCAACTTAAGAAAGCTATTAGGAAAGGTAGTATGGTCTATGTCATTAAGTTGAACCATAAGATTGGGGATGACAAAAATGAGTAATAATTTAGGAATCAACAATTATTGCACAAGTTTAGGGATGTATTTCCTAAAGACCTCCCTAGGCTACCACCTAAGCATGAATTTGATTTCACTATTGAACTAATGCTGGGTGTGGAACCCATTCATAGAAATTCTTATAGGATGAATCCTATTGAGATGTAGGAGTTAAAAGTGCAACTTCAAGGATTGCTAGAAAAATGGTTTATTAAACCTAGTGTGTCACCATGGGGTGCACTTTTTATCAAAAAGAAATATGGTTCACTAAGGTAATGCTTAGACTAAAAAATGTTGAATAAAGTAACTATCAAGAATAGGTACCCTTTACCCAGGATTGAAGATCTACTTGATCTAATTAAGGGTGCCACCATATTTTTGAAAATTGATTTAAAATTAGGATATAATAATTTGAGAATCCTAGAGGAGGATACTCATAAGACTACTTTTAAGACCAGGTATGGACACTATGAGTACATAGTACTACCATTTGGATTAAACAATGCACTAAAAACATTTATGAATGTAATGAATAATGTGTTTATAAGACATCTAGATCAATTTGTCTTAATATTTTTGGATGATATCTTGATATATTCTTGAAATAAGGAAGAACATGATAGACATTTAAGAATCGTGCTCAAGTTGTTAAGGAAGAACCAACTCTATGGGAATTTGTCAAAGTGTGACTTTTATGTTCCAAAGGTGTAGTATCTAGGGCATATCATATATGCAGAAGGGATAGTTGTAGATCCAAAGAATATAGAGGCCATTTTGAGTTGGTCACCACCTACTAATGTGACTAAAGTGTGGAGCTTCATGGGCATGATAGGATATTATAGGTATTTTGTGAAGGATTATTCCAAAATAGCCTACTCTATCACTAACCTTCAAAGGAAAGGAAAGGAATACAAATGGATAGACAAGTGTGAAGCCACTTTTGAGTTGATTAAGCAAAAGCTTACTATTGCACATGTTCTTAGAATTCTAGATCCTTAGGGGCCTTTTTATTTTGTACTAATACTTCTTTGGAGGATTTAGGATGAGTTCCATCTCAGGATGATTTAGTCATAGCATATGAGTCAAGTAAAATCAATAAACCTAAGGTAAACTATGCTACACATGATTTAGAGCTAGCAACAATTGTACACACTCTTAATATCTGGTGGCATTACCTACTAGGAAAGTATTTTGAGTTGAGGATCAATCATTAGAGCCTGAGGTATATCTTTACTTAACCAATGCTTAATGCTAGACAAAGAAGATGGATCGAGTTCCTAGCAGAGTATGAATTTGGTATAGGGTATATCAAAGGTAAGGAAAATAATATCACTGATAACTTAAGTAGAAGAAGATATATAACTACATTGACCTGTAGTCATGTGGAATTAATGAACCAATTTAAGAAAATGTAATCTTAGGACCAATATTGTAGTGAAATTCAGGCCAAAATGGAAAGAAATCCTAGAGAGAACAAGGATTTTAGCATAAAATATGGTCTTTTGTGCTTTAAAGATAGGGTAGTTATACCCAAAATTAGTGATTTAAGGATATTGATCATGCAATAAGTGCATAGATCTCCTTACTCTGCTCACCTAGGTGGGGATAAAATGAGGGAGAACATGAAAAAATCTTCTATTGGTTAGGTATGAAGAGAGATATCACTAATTTTGGTGTTCAATGCATGGAATGCCAGAAAGTGAAAGCTGACATAGGCATCTTATAGGATAATTATACCCACACGATATACCAATGCAAAAATGATAGGTCATATCTATGGACTTTATTGTGGGATTACCTAAGAATAAGTATCAACATGGTGGTCGATAATTTGACCAAGGTTGCTCAATTTATACCTGAGAGTACTAAGGATGATGCTCTAGTGGTGGCAAATAGGTTTACCAAAGAGGTATTTAGGGTACATGGGTTTCCTAAGGTGGTCATATCGAACAAGAACTCCAGATTTACATTTGAGTTTTGGAAAGCTCTTCATCATGTATTTGGCACAAAGCTGAACATAAGTTTTGCATACCATCTAAAAATAGATGGTCAAACTGAAAGGGTAAACTAAGTCTTGTAAGATATACTTCACATGTACTGCATGGACCAAAAGTCTCTATGGAAAGACATTTTGCATCTGGTAGAGTTTGCTTATAATAATGATTATCATGCTTCCTTGAATATGGCCTCATTTGAAGCCTTATATGGAACGATATGTAAAACTCCTCTATCTTGGGATAATATGGAGGATCAGGTTGTCATAAAACCATATGTGGTTCGAGTGATGGAGGAACAACTCAATATGATCAGGCAAAAGCTTAAGGAAGTTTCCAATCATCAAAAGAGCTATGCTAATATAAAAAAGATCACCTAGAGAATTCTTTGTGGAAGACAAAGTATTATTAAGAGTTAAACCCATGAAAAGTTCCAATCAAGTCTACTAATTTGGATCCTCGATAATTTGGATATTTTGAGATAATTGAGAAGATAAGTCCAGTAGCCTATCATCTCATATTTCCACCCAAAATTTCAAATATCCATGATACTTTCCATGTATACCTGCTTAAGAAGTACATTGCTAATCCTAATCATGTGTAGGATGTTTAAAAATTACAAATGGAAGATCCTTTGATCATTGAGGTAAAACTAGTGAATATTCTAGAGTTTCATTCCAAAAATAATAAGGAAACAAACTCTAGAATAGTGCAAGGTCTAGTGGGACCAATATTTTGAGAAAATCACCACTTGGAAAAAAAGTGGATGAGATGAAAATATATTTTTATTATTTATTTGAATGAAAGTGTAATGTAATGTTTATTGTAGGAAACAAAAACACATAGGATCGTGTTTAGTCCAAGGGGGGTAGTATGTCACGACCCACCCTAGCTGGACTCATTTATGAGATGAATTATGTATTGATGTGATGATTCAATGCTTAGTACTAATTGCATTATGGATGTTTATTTGCAATTGATGTTTTGTTTATATGAGAATATGATACTACTAATATTTTTATGTTTGTAGGACTAGGTACTCTTGTAGGTGGACGAAGAAGTTGACCATTGAGAATAAGATACCAAAAAAAGAAATGATGGTCAATGTAAATTGATGATAGATCCTGGGTAAAAGCTACCTACATTTAGATTGCATTCATATGATTGTGTTTGAAGGTAATCATCATCAACTAAAGCCATCCATAGCAAAATTTGATAACCTGGAAGTTATCATAAACTCTTTTGCATAAAGGATATGGGAAATAGGGAATGGTGGTGTATTACTCCATTTTTTTTGGTTTGTGCATGTTTACCTTCTTTGCACACGTGATTGGTTGCTTTGTACGATAAAATTTCTGTTGATGGAGATACTTTTATTAAATTAATTTATGTTTTCTAATGTTGTATTTATATTAATAATGTGGAATTATTAATATTTAAGGTTATATTTTATAACTAACATTAGAAAAGCAAACATTAATATTGTGGAAATATTAATGCGATAAATGGAGGGTAACATGATCCTCATTTTGGAAGGAAATCTTATTTAAAAAAAAGAGAGCCTTTTCTACAATAAAAGTTATTAATATTATGAAATATCTTTTCTTTTATTAATATTATGAAAGAGAGTTTCTTTTATTAATATAAAGTTTAAAATAAATAATTAATTTGGGTGGTTAAAGAGTTCGGTTCATGGGCGGACCATCTTCTTGCTCCTTAAAACCATGTTGAAAAAGGAAACCAAAGAGGAAAAAAAGGAGGAAGGAAAAGAGAACAGGGAAGAGAATGACATTTTGGAAGAAAAGAAGGCTTGAAGTTTCAAATGAACAAGATATTTTCACTAGATCTTTAAAAGAGGTAATCTAGTTTTGATATATATATATATATATATATATATATATATAGTTTGAAAAGTGAGTCTTTGTCTTCATCCATGAAAATGTGGAATAATCCCTTTCTGCTTACTCTACTCTTTAAATGAATTACCTTGTTGTTGTGTGTTGTATGAGTGTATCCTCTAAATGTTATATTTGATTATTTTATCAATAGTTTTAGGGTTTAAATCTATTGATTAAAATAAAAGGGTTTCAATACTTAAAGTTACTTTTGATTATTCTATCAATAGTCTTACGATTTAAATTTATTATTAAAAGAAAAGGGTTTTACTATGTAATGTTACATTTGATTATTTTAACAATAGTTTTAGGTTTAAAAGCTATTGATTAAAATGAAATTTTTTTATTAAGTAATGTTATGTTTGATTATTTTATCAATATTTTTAGGGTTAAAAGCTATTGATTAAAATAAAAAGGGTTTCATTACGTAATTTTACGTTTGATTATTTTATCAATAGTTTTAGGGTTAAAAGCTATTTTGTTTTGCTAGGCAATAATGGTTGTACTCGGGAACCCCACACTTGAAAAATTACATCTCTCTTCATTAGAGCTTGAGATTTTACAAGTAGATACACTTCTCATCTCAATTGAGATGCTATAGCTAGAAACCTACATCATTTTACATAAAATGTCTAAATTCTTGATTTTTATTTTTTGGATCTTTTTAAATTTCTATATGAATACAATTACTCCAGAATTTAGCATCTTTCTTGATATTTTCCTATAGAAACCTTCATAATTCAAAAAATTCATCTCTACTATCTATGCTTTACATATTAGTAGAGTAATATTTCCAAAACATCACACTATCATAGTCTACTTTACCAAATTTGGATTGCTAGTTTCCTTCCTAAAATGCAAGTGTAACCACAAAAATTATAATAAATAGTCTTAGTGAAAACACATTAATGTTACAAAATAAAGCAGATATTACCAATGGAACACATTAAAGTAAATCTTAATCATTAATTGATTTAGGCAATCAATATTTTTTGTTAGCTTTAACTAAAATTTCTACTTCCTCTAACCATGGAAAGGAGAAATTAACTTCATGATCCTCAATCAAAATCCCTCTATTGGCTAGCTTATCTGCATAATTGTTTCCTTCTCTTAATATATGTGTAAAATTGATTTCTCCAAACTCTTTAGCAAGATCTTGAGATTCCATAATTATCTCTTGTATGTTCCATGGAGCCTTTGCTTTCCTCAAAATTGTATTTATTACTATGAGAGAATCACCTTTCATCCATACTCTATTCCATTTTATTTGTTTACATATTTTTAACCCTTCTAAATTTGCCCAAGTTTCAGCTTCATTATTTGTCTTAAATCCATTATTGAAAGCACAATGAGACAAAATATCTCCTCTATTATTTCTAATTATTCCTCCTCCTCCTGGTCTTGGATTTCCTTTAGATGATTCATCAAAATTTAATATAACCCACTCCACATCTAGTGGTTTCCACTTTATATTTTTTGCCTTATTTTTTCTTCTCTTGTAACTAACATCATAATTCCATTTAATGACTTGAATCCATCTATCAAGACTCTGTGATTCCAAATTAGGGACTGGGTGAGTTGATAGGGTTGGTTTAGACTCCTTTATGGCTAAACATATCTTCTTTTTCATTACCTCTAAATTGTTTTCCTTTCCTTTAAATATTCTTCTATTCCTTTATAGCCATATAGTCCAAAGTATTGTATCTTTTGATATATCCCAAATTGTCTGTAAAGCCTCACTTTTATAAGTGCTCTGCCATTGCTTTAACCAATATTCAATTCTACTATTTATCACCATGCATTTACCAAACATATTAAGAATCAATTGCCATATATTCTAGACTATTGAGTAATATCCCAAGAGATGGTCTATACTCTCCTCCTTATTATAGAAAACACATTTAGAGGGGCGATGAAAACCCATTTTCATAATATTATCCCATGATAAAATTCTTCTATGACCTACTAGCCAAACAAATATTTTGACTTTAGGAATGCTTGGCCTATACCAAATATCTCTTCATATTATAATGACATTATTATTATATTGGTGTTGAACATTATATCCACTTCTAGTTGTGTATTCTCCTAAGTTGTTCAACTCCCAAATCAATTTATCCTTAGCACCCATTGGAATAATCGTAGTTGTTATCTTTCTACTCAATTACCTCCTTGAATCAATGTCTTGTATACTTGTAAAAAAAAATTCTTTCCATTTGTGCCTTCCTTCTCGATCCTTATACAAAATGTTTGAAACCCTATCACCATATTTGTCTTGAAGCAATCTCGTCTAAGGTTTCAAAATTGGATCTAAGTTCGATGGTTTTTTATCATACCAATTATCCATCCAAATAGAAAATTTTTTCCAGTTCCCACCACCCATCGTAAAAATTTAATCATAATATCAATAAATTATTTTAAACCATTCCAAATTATAGAACCATTTTGAAGAGAGAATGTTGTAAATGTTAAAATTGGGTCATTGGGATCAACATACTTAGAAGAATTCTTGCCCATTGTCTTTGATTCTCTTTGTACAATATCCATATAACTTTTTCCCAAAGAGCTAAATTTGCATTTGTAAGAACTCTTAAACCAAGACCTCCCCTAGTTTTATCATCACACAACTTCCTCCATTTCACCAAAGAAAATTTCCTTTTATCATGTAAAACTGAGAATAAAAAGGATCACATAATATAAATTAAAAAAATTTCAACTGATTTTGGCATAGAATACAATAACATATAATATTATGGAATGGCTTGTAAGACTGACTTAATTAACTGCACTCCTCCTGCTAATGATAACCATCTGCATTTCCAAGCTAGAAGTTTATTTTAAAATTTACTAATAACTGGATTCCATAAATCTATCCTCATTATCCCCTCAAATAAAGGCATCCCTAAATAAGTTGGTAAATTTTCCTCCATTTGAAGTAACCTAAAAATTCTTGCTTTGATATTAGCAAGAGTGTTATGGAAGTATATTTTGGATTTAGTCCTATTAAATTTTTGCCTTGAATTTCTTTTGTACTCTTTTAAATTTTTTTCAAAGCTTTAGCCTCATTTATCCTTGCATTTACAAAAAGAGTTTTATCATCTACAAACTGTTGATGGGTGATATTATCGATGTTATTACTAACCTTGTTAGTCTCACAATGACACTGAGAGGGGGGGTGAATCGGTGTAGCTATTAAAAACTTAAATCTTCAACTATTAATGCCAAAACAAAGAAAACTTAAAACCCAATAAAGCAGATATAACAAGAGAGCATTCCACAACACACGATGTAACGAGGTTCACCAATTTGGCTACTCCTCAAAAATGACTGCTTGGATTCCCGTCCAAATCTAGCCTTTGCAAAATACCAATTTTACAATCACTTTACCAGCACCCACTGGAAGGAGCACCAACCCCTGGTTTATCTGCACCAATAGAAAGGAGCACCAACCCCTAATTTCTCTGCACCTACAGAAAGGAGCACCAACCCCTAATTCAAGCACCAACTTGAACTGCACTTTTGAAACTATCAGATTGACATAAGAATGCCTTCGCTTATACAAGACCCTGACTGGTCTGTTGCTAACCCAACCTCTCTCACTCTTCACCAAAACACACACACTCTTCAAACTCGCTTATTGCTCTTCTATGGCTCTCACTGCTTTGCTTGATACTCTTCTTGCAACACTCTTTCAACACCCTTCTTGCAGCACTTTCACACAATTTCAGCAGCACTTAATCCTCCGCGTAGACCACCTTTTATACCCATATTGTATTTTTGTAACTCTAGTTGTAACTCCTTCTTTCATTTCTCATGCGCCACTTGTCAGTTGTAACGCCTTCTAACTATAATTGCTTTTGTATATATATAGGGTAGGCTTTTCGTCAAACACGATGCATGTTACGAATTTACACATATACCCCTACCATGACTGTTCGTCTTCTCGGTCATTTCTATGCATGCATGCATATTCGATTCTATTTATACGACTGTTCGATTTCTCCTTCTTCGACTGTTCTTTTATTAGCTGCATGATTTTCTTTTGTAACGTCCCCTGTAACTGCTGCATAACTTTAGTTAACGGTCACATATCTTATTTCGGTTGGGTTCTATTTTTAGCTTGCGCCAAAGCGACCTGTCATGAAATCGTGACACTTCTGCCTCTTTGTCCTCTTCTCGGCTTGTACCCATGAAAACACATGTCGCGATATCGTCCCCAACACAACATGTCACGATATCGCGACACTTTCGCCTCCGTACTCTTCCTTTTTACTTTTGTCACGATATCGCGACACTTCAACCTTCTTACTTTCTCTCTCCTCCTAGAGTCGCGAAAATGCGACATGTCACGATATCGTGACACTTTTTCTCCTTTGCTCTATCTCTTGCCCTTTTCGTTTCTCAAAAACGACATGTCACGATATCGTGACACTTTTTCATTCTCTTCCTTCTTGCTCTCTTCAAGTCAAATCACATGTCGCGAAATCTGACACTCTCTTCCTCAACATGTCGCGAAATCGTGACACTTTTTCTTCCATACAATCTCTCTTCGCTTTGGACCGCAAAATGAAACATGTCACGAAATCGTGACACCTTTTTCTCTCCTCCTCTTCTCTTCGCTTTGGACCGCAAAAATGAAACATGTCACGAAATCGTGACACCTTTTTCTCTCTCCTCTTTCTCTTCGCTTTGGACCGCAAAAATGAAACATGTCACGAAATCGTGACACCTTTTTCTCTCTCCTCTTTCTCTTCGCTTTGGACCGCAAAAATGAAACATGTCACGAAATCGTGACACCTTTTTCTCTCTCCTCTTTCTCTTGCAATATGTCACGAAATCATGACACTTTTTCTACTTGTCTTTTTCTCTTCCAACATGTCACGAAATCGTGACAGTTTTTCTTACTTTCTTTCTCTCCAAACATGTCACGATATCACAATAGTTTTCTTTCTTGCTCTTTCTCTCCAAACATGTCGTGATATCGTGACAGTTTTTCTTTCTTGCTCTTTCTCTCCAAACATGTCATGATATCGCGACAGTTTTCCTTTCTTGCTCAACATGTCGCGATATCGTGACAGTTTTCTTCCTTGTGATTTTCTTTTGATTTTTCTCAAATGGGCCACTTCTATCTTTTGGAAAATCACTGTACATACTCTGAAGATCCTCTTAACTCCTATCCACTGCATCAACCGATCTGTCTGACTGTGTTGACAACAATGACAATACTGTTGCTGCACCTTGCTCATCAATCTCCCCCTTTGGAATTGTTGGCAACACACATGCACATTCCTGTAATTCTTCTCCCCCTTTGACAATAATACCAAAGGGCTACTGCAGACTCCCCTGAGTCCATGCACAACATTCTCAGGCACACATTATGACAGTTAGCAAAAATTACAAATATGAGCACAAAGATAATCAAATATATAAATGCTCCCCCGAGAATGTGGTCCCGATAGCTAGTCAGTACTTGGGAAGCATGACCACTCCCAATTTATTGCGAAGGTACTCAAAAATTTCTTTGGGCAGCGGTTTTGTGAAGATATCCGCTACTTGCTCTGTAGTTGGGACAAAATCCAACTTTACCTCTTCTTCCGCAACTTTCTCCTTCAGAAAGTGATATCGGATAGCAATATGTTTTGTGCGAGAATGCATAACTGGATTCTTTGAGATATTAATGGCACTGGTGTTATCACACTTAACTGAAATTGGCTCACTGAAGTTAATGCCAAGATCTTTTAGGGTTTGTTTCATCCATAAAACCTGCGTACAACACGTAGTTGCTGCAATATATTCTGCCTCTGTTGTGGATAAAGAGACTGATTCTTGTTTCTTACTGTGCCATGCAACCAACCTGTCTCCAAGATAGAATGCACCTCCACTGGTACTCTTTCTGTCATCGACACATCCCGCCCAATCTGCATCCGAATACGCAATAAGAGTGAAGTCCTTACCTTTCGGATACCATAACCCATACTCCATAGTACCCTTTAGATACCGAAGAATCCTCTTCACTGTTGTCACATGAGTCTCCTTGGGACTCGCTTGAAATCGTGCTACCATGCAAATTGCCTGCAATATATCTGGTCTGGTAGCTGTCAAATACAATAGGCTCCCAATCATAGATCTGTACATGGTTTGATCAACATCTGGAGATTTGTCATCCTTGCTCAACTTGCATCCTGTTGTCATGGGAGTGCTAACAGGCTTACAATCCTCCATTGTGAACTTTTTTAGCATCTCTTTCACATATTTAACTTGAGAAATAAATATGCCCTTCTCATTTTGATTAACTTGTAGGCCGAGAAAGTACGAAAGTTCACCAATCATTGACATTTCAAATTCTTTTTGCATCTGCTTTGCTAAATCCTTACACGACTTATCATTGTTGCTGCCAAAGATGATATCATCTACGTATACAACAAGGACAATGAGATGGCCATTCTCCTTTTTGACATACAAATTGCTATCTACCATACCCTTTTTGAACCCTTGTTGAGTAAGATAGTTGTCTAGCCTTGCATACCATGCTCTGGGTGCCTGTTTCAAGCCATACAATGCTTTCTTCAACTTGCAGACGAAGTTGGGATTATCACCAAGTTGGAAACCATCAGGCTGCTCAATATAGACCTCTTCTTCAAGTTTTCCATTCAGAAATGCTGATTTCACGTCCATTTGATAAACTTTGAAATTCTTGTGAACTGCTAAAGCCAGAAACATTCTGATTGCCTCTAGTCTAGCCACAAGTGCAAAGGTTTCCTCAAAGTCAATGCCTTCAACTTGTGCATAGCCTTTACAGACCAATCTTGCTTTATTCCTTACTACTTGTCCATCTTCATTCAATTTGTTTCGAAAAATCCATTTAGTACCGATTATATTTTTATTTGCTGGTCTTGGTACTAACTCCCAGGTTTTGTTTTTCTCGATCTGATCTAATTCTTCATTTATAGCCGTCATCCAACTTTCATCTTTGCTTGCTTCAGCAATATTTTTGGGCTCTATGTTGGATAATAGAGAGTAGTTACTTACTACTCTTTTTCTTGTCTGAACACCAACTTGTGGGGTCTCCAATTATCTGCTCTCTAGGATGATTTTTTTGCCAATCTCTGCTTTTGAATTTTTTGTTTTCTTCCTCTTCTGAATCACTACTTAAATCATCTGATTCAATTTTTTGTTTCTTTTCCGTTTCTTTTTCCTCATCTCCTTCAATGACTTCTTCATAAATTGGGTAGTTTTCTTTATAGCTTATTTCTCGTTCCCTACCTTCATCAACTTTAACATCGGCACTCTCCACAATTTTCTTTAGCCTCTTGTTGTAGCATGTGTAGGCTTTGCTTTTTGTCGAATAGCCAAGAAAAATACCTTCATCAACTCTATCTTCAAACTTACCAAGATTATCTTCAGTCCTTTTGATGTAACACTTACTGCCAAAAACTTTAAAGTATCTTGTTGTTGCCTTTCTACCGAACCACAGCTCATATGGTGTTTTGCTTTCATGCGTCCTCAACATGCACCTATTTTGGATGTATACCGTAGTATGGACTGCCTCTTTCCAAAATCTGTCTGCTATTTTGCTCTCAGTCAACATAGTCCGTGCCATTTCCTGCACTGTCCTGATTCTTTCTTTCTACCACACCATTCTGTTGAGGTGTCCTTGCTGCTGAAAACTGTCTCCTAATCCCATATTTTTGATAGTACTCTGCAAACTCCTCTGAAATGAACTCTCCTCCTCTATCTGATCTCACACATTTAATCCTTTTTCCTGTTTGATTCTCAACTTGTTTTTTGAAAATCTTGAACATCTCAAAGGCATCTGATTTAAGCTTCAAAAATAGTATCCATGTCATCCTGGAATAGTCATCTATGCACAACATAAAGTATTTGTCACCATTTATGCTTTGTGTTCTCATGGGTCCACATAAATCAGTATGTATTAGTTCTAATGGTTTGCTTGTGAAGTACTCTTTTGTTTTAAATGTGGCTCTAGTTTGCTTCCCCTTTTGGCATGAAGCACAAATGCTATTTAAAGGTTTACCAATGGTGGGAATATCTCTTACTAGCCTTTTTGAGCTGATTCTTACTAGATTGTCGAAACTAATATGACCGAGCCTCTTGTGCCACAGCCAATTTTCTTCTTCCTGTCCAATCAAGCATGCTCCTTCTGAAGTCTCTGAGAGAGTATACAAGTTGCCAGATGTCCTTGATCCAGTTGCTATCAACTTTCCACTGGTTTGTTGTTCGACTTCACAACCCTGCTTCTTGAAAATTACTTCATGACCTCTGTCACAAATCTGACTTACGCTTAACAAGTTATGCTTCAGACCAATCACAAACAAGACTTCTTTTGATTTGATTTTTCCATCACTGATCTTAACTGATCCTTTGCCAACTATCTTAGCTCCATCATTATTTCCAAATTTTATAGAACCACCTTCATATTTTTGTAACTTCTCAAATTGTTGTTTGTCACTCGTCATATGACTTGAGCATCCACTATCAAGTATCCATGGTGCAGATTTGTTCTGTGCTTTAAATGTTGTCTGTACGATCAAGGATTCCTTTTCTTCCTTGGGTTGCTCCTTTTCTTTCCACTCTGGTTTGATTACAGTTTTGGTCACTTGTTTTGACTTTTCTTTGTCAGTAGCCTATGTATGTTTTTCTGGAAATTTTCTATTTTGTCTCAAACCATTTGGTTGAAACTTTCTTCCCTGATGTTTATTTGCTGCAAATGTACTTCGACAATTTCTTGCAATGTGCCCAAAATTATGACAGTTATAACATTCTACTGCATAATCCATCAGCGGTGAAAAAACATTTCTACTGGTAAAGTTCCTTTGTCCTACATTATACTTGCAATCTGAAATCTTATGACCATAACCATTGCATTTAAAACAATAACCAGAAAAGGAATGAGTGAACCTGGGTGATGGTCTTTGCCATTTTGTAGTGGGAGCCATAAATCTTCTTCTCCTTTGATGAGTGACATTGGTGAATCCATCATTGTCAATACTCCTCTCTTGCCTGGCTTTATTGCTTTCTTTAGCATGATTCATTTTTTCTTGATCAACCCTGATCTTATCTTCATTCTTTATGGGTTCTACAGTTATGGCCTTTGATCCATTTGATGATTCTCCTTCGATGAAACCTAAACCAAATTTGATGCCTGTAGTCCTTTGGTTATTTATAATCTTGTCCAGCTTCATAGAACTTCCTTCAAGTTTGTGATAGCAACTCAATTTTTGATTCATCTCTTCTAGTTGTATCCTTAAACCAACAATCTCTTCTTCTAACTTATTGCACTCATCTATTTTCATGGTTAATTGTAGTTCGATATCTTCAGATATTTTCTTAAATTCATCTATCTGTACTTTCAAGTTGGATATGATATCATTGGCATCTTCAAGCTTTCTTGAAGTTTTCTTATTCTTTTTCCTTTCTAAACTCAGCTCTTTAAGTGCAGCGACCAACTCACCTTCCAGATCTACTTCAGCCTCAACCTCAAAGTTTTTATTACATTCCTATTTTTCCTCTATTTTTTCTTCTTCAAATGCCATGAAAAGAGCTTCACCTTTTTCTTCTTCAGAATCCTCACCGGAGTTGTCTTCCGAAGGACTGACATTCTTGGATATGAAACTTTTCTTCTTGAAGTTTCCTTTTCTAAAATTTGATTTCTTCTTCCAATCACCTCTTTCTTGGTGTGAACCTTCATCACTTTTGCTTTTCTCATTAAGAGGACATTTAGCTGCAAAGTGCCCAATGCCTCCACAGTTGAAACACTTAAATGGTAGCTTTCCTCTGTATTTTCCTTTTCCCCGATTAGTTTTCGAACAAAGTTTGCTTCTCGTTTCATCTGATGTCTCTTCTTCCTCGGATTCTTGTTTTGCTTTTATATTTTTATGTGCTTTAAAAGCAGCTTCTCTGTCTGTGGGTTTAGTTTTTCCTATTCTCATCTCATATGCAGTTAAAGAACCATGCATCTCATCCATACTAAAAGTATTAAGATCTTTAGCTTCTTCTATTGCAGAAACTTTGGAATCAAATCTTTGGGGAAGAGATCTTAGTACCTTTTTCACGATGACAACATCTTCCATTTCCTCGCTGAGTCCTCTAATCGCATTAATGATTCCATTAACTCTCAGCATGTATGCCTCTATGTTCTCATCCTCATTCATCTTTAATGCTTCAAACTGAGCTCGATGCGTTTGTAACTTGGCCTCCTTGATCTTGTCATCTCCTTCATGAATGCTCCTTAGTTTGTCCCACATATCTTTTGCCATTTTACAACTCATGATCTTTATCAGTTCGCTGTCCACCAAACCGCACATGATAGCATTCTTTGCTTTAGAGTTATTCTCAAACAGTTTCTTACCGGCAACATCGGTTGGAGGAGTGGTGGGTATGGTGTATCCACTGTCTACTGATTCCCAAATGTCATATCCTAGAGAACACAAATATGTCTGCATCCTGAGTCTCCAGAATGCATAATTAGTTCCATCAAACAATGGTGCTTTGTTTGATGAGAATCCTTCACCACCTGCCATTGTCTCACTTCCAAGATCACCTTAGCCGATTAAGCTTGTTCAGGAACTTGGCTCCTGATACCAATTGTTAGTCTCACAATGACACTGAGAGGGGGGGTGAATCAGTGTAGCTATTAAAAACTTAAATCTTCAACTATTAATGCCAAAACAAAGAAAACTTAAAACCCAATAAAGCAGATATAACAAGAGAGCATTCCACAACACACGATGTAACGAGGTTCACCAATTTGGCTACTCCTCAAAAATGATTGCTTGGATTCCCGTCCAAATCCAGCCTTTGCAAAATACCAATTTTACAATCACTTTACCAACACCCACTGGAAGGAGCACCAACCCCTGGTTTATCTTGCACCAACAGAAAGGAGCACCAACCCCTAATTTCTCTGCACCTACAGAAAGGAGCACCAACCCCTAATTCAAGCACCAACTTGAACTGCACTTTTGAAACTATCAGATTGACATAAGAATGCCTTCGCTTATACAAGACCCTGACTGGTCTGTTGCTAACCCAACCTCTCTCACTCTTCACCAAAACACACACTCTTCAAACTCTGCTACTTGCTCTTCTATGGCTCTCACTGCTCTGCTTGATACTCTTCTTGCAGCACTCTTTCAACACCCTTCTTGCAGCACTTTCACACAATTTCAGTAGCACTTAATCCTCCACACAGACCACCTTTTATACCCATATTGTATTTTTGTAACTCTAGTTGTAACTCCTTTCATTTCTCATGCGCCACTTGTCAGTTGTAACGCCTTCTAACTGTAACTGCTTTTGTATATATATAGGGTAGGCTTTTCGTCAAACACGATGCATGTTACGAATTTACACATATACCCCTACCATGACTATTCATCTTCTCGGTCATGACTGTTCGTATTCTTTTCTGTGCATGCATGCATATTCGATTCTATTTATACGACTGTTAGATTTCTCCTTCTTCGACTGTTCTTAAATTAGTTGCATGATTTTCTTTTGTAACGTCCCTTGTAACTGCTGCATAACTTCAGTTAACGGTCACATATCTTATTTCGGTTGGGTTCTATTTTTAGCTTGTGCCAAAGCGACCTATCGTGAAATCGTGACACTTCTGCCTCTTTGTCCTCTTCTCGGCTTGTACCCACAAAAACACATGTCGCGATATCGTGACACTTTCACCTCCTTACATGTCACGATATCGCGACACTTTCACCTTCGTACTCTTCCTTTTTACTTTTGTCACGATATCGTGACACTTCTGCCTTCTTACTTTCTCTCTCCTCCTAGAGTCGCGAAAATGCGACATGTCGCGATATCATGACACTTTTTCTCCTTTGCTCTATCTCTTGCCTTTTGGTCATGTCAACTTTCCAAAACCGACATGTCGAGATATCGTGACACTTTTTCAATCTCTTCACTTCCTGCTCTCTTCAAGTCATGAAAATGCGACATGTCACGATATCGTGACACTTTTTCTTCTCTTCCTTCCTACTCTCTTCAAGTCACGAAAATGCGACATGTCACGAAATCGTGACACTTTTCTTCTCTCCTTCTTCTCTCTTCAATCGCAAAATGAAACATGTCACGAAATCGTGACACCTTTTTCTCTCTACTCTTCTCTTCGCTTTGGACCAAAAAATGAAACATGTCATGAAATCGTGACACCTTTTTCTCTCCTCCTCTCTCTTCGCTTTGGACCGCGAAAATGAAACATGTCACGAAATCGTGACACCTTTTTCTCTCTCCTCTTTCTCTTCGCTTTGGACCACGAAAATGAAACATGTCACGAAATCGTGACACCTTTTTCTCTCTCCTCTTTCTCTTGCAATATGTCACGAAATCGTGACACTTTTTCTACTTGTCTTTTTCTCTTCCAACATGTCACGAAATCGTGACAGTTTTTCTTTCTTGCTCTTTCTCTCCAAACATGTCATGATATCGCGACAGTTTTGCTTTCTTGCTCTTTCTCTCCAAACATGTCGCGATATCGTGACAGTTTTCTTTCTTGCTCTTTCTCTCCAAACATGTCGCGATATCGTGATAGTTTTCCTTTCTTGCTCAACATGTCGCGATATCGTGACAGTTTTCTTCCTTGTGATTTTCTTTTGATTTTTCTCAAATGGGCCACTTCTATCTTTTGGAAAATCACTGTACATACTCTGAAGATCCTCTTAACTCCTATCCACTGCATCAACCGATCTGTCTGATTGTGTTGACAACAATGACAATACTGTTGCTGCACCTTGCTCATCAATTAAGTCCACTTATAAGCCCATATTTATAAGCCTTCTTTAAGTTCCTACTCAAAATTTTTGTCATAATAATGAACAAATAAAGAGATTGAGGATCTCCTTGTCTAAGGCCTCTCTTGGCTTTAAAAGATTCTATCTTTAACCCATTGACCAACACTGAACAAGAAACTATAGAGACACAATATTTAATCCATCTAAATCATTTCTTCCCAAAACTAAACTTATCTAAAATTGTAAAAAGAAAATCCCATTTAACCCTATCATAGGCTTTACTCATATCAATTTTTAAGATCATAGCTTTCTCTTTTCTTGAAGCTACTGAATGTATAACTTCATGAGCTACTATGATCCCATTCAAAATTTGTCTCACTTTCACAAATCCTCCTTGCTCTTTTGAAATTATTTTGTCTAACAATGGCCTTAATCTATTCACCATCACTTTGGAAATAATATTATAATCCATATTACATAGGCTTATGGATCTAAAATATTCAAACAACTCAGCATCCTTATTTTTTGGAATTAGAGTAAGATAAGTTAAATTTATTTCATAAGAAATGTATTGTTTTACCCTAGACTACTCCATTGCCACCAATAAAAATCCTTCACTATATCCCAATTATATTGGTGAATATCTATAGAGAGCCCATTTGGACCTGTGGATTTATCCTTATTTTTTTGAAAAATAATTTGAAAAAACTTGTATTAAAAAAAAGATCATTTACAAGTTGGGATGAGACTTTTCCCAGCCTCAGCCAAAGAGAACACATGTTTACAACATTAAAAGAAGATTTGAATTGGAGCCAAATATCTTCAACCATTTTCGACAATGACTATTTACATGTTTACAACTATAAAAGAAGATCTACATTGAATCACAAATCTCCTAAACAATATTTTTGAAATGGTTATCCAAATTTTCTAAGCAATGGATTTGCTCACCAACCTACCTAATCATCTCATCCTCAATAACCATGTCACTGTGCCACTAAACCCCTACCTCCTTCTCAGTACCCATATAAGCCAGGAAGTATGCCACTTTATTTATATCTCTACTCACATAAACTAGAATCACATCATCTAATTCCCTCCATAATTCCTTAATTTGAGTGAAAAGAATCCTCAACCTCCATGTTTTCAAAGCAAAGTTCCTCATGCAATCTAGAGCTCCAACCATTATTTGAGAATATGATTCTAGGATTATCCTCCCGTGACCTTGTTTTACTGCCCAAATAGAAGCAGATTTGATAGCTAAGGCTTCTATTTCATTGTTTGTGGCTCTTCCCAAGCCTTGCAGTTCCCAATAGAGCACTATTCCAACATGATTCTGAAAAACCACTCCAATTCCATCTCTACTTGGATTGCCTTTTGCAGCTCCATCAGTATTAATTTTAATCCAACCTTCTAGGGGTGGTTTCCAACTAGCTATGTCCTACCCCTATCACACTTCAACTTCCTTCTCCATTTTCCCAATAACAACCTGAGTTTCTTCTTTAGCATAGACTGCCACAGTTTCTGTGACTTTGATCCAAATGACCTGCCAAACTCCATCTAAAGAAGAAAAAGTTTCTCTAAAATTTTTGGCATTTCTCTCCAACCACACTTACCACAAAATGAAGTTTAATCCAATCTCCCAACAAATACAAAGAGCTTTAGATTTAAATCTACCCCTCTTCCATCTTTTCCAAATATTAATCCAATTCAAATCACCATTAAATTGAATTTTATAATATCAAAACCATCTCTCCCAGATTTTGCGCATGAATGGGCACTCAAAAATCAAGTGATCAGCTATTTCCTCACTCTTGTAGCATAAAAAACATTGATATGGACCAATTATTCCCCTACATCTAATATTATCAAAAGTAAGAATTCCATTATGCATGAACTTCCAGGAAAAAAAGTTTACTTTCGGCCAACCCTTGGACTACCAAATATTTCTCCAATCCTCAACCTGATATGTATGAGGAGGAGGCTCTAGAAGGATCTTATCATATCCATCCTTCACTGTGTATACACCAAGGATTCCATAGCCCCAAGCTAATTCATCCTCCTCATATCTACCTGTGAGAAATCTTTCTGCTAGGATTTTAGTCATGATGGATATCAAATCCGGAGGGATTGAAATTGGCCACTCATCCAACTTCTTAAACTGCTTAAACTTATAATCCCCTAGCTGACTAGTGTTGAAATAATTTTCAATTTGGACCCACCCCCTGGTTTCTATGACTATTTTTATTGGTTTTAGTTCAGGAAATTCAACAATGATAGGTGGGTATTGATCCCATGAATCTGTCCAAAATCGTGCCTTGTCCCCTCTCCCCACTTTCCAAAATAATCCATCTTTTACTACCCGATATCCTAACTTGAGAGCCTGACACACTAAGGATCCATTACCATCCAAAGGGAAATGAACCACCTCATTTGGGTTTACCTGTCCCAAATATTTACTAGTTAATATTCTACTAAATAAAGAATTTGGTTGGGAAATCCACCTCCAGTAAAGCTTTCTAGCCAAACCTTTATTATTTAGCTTTGATCTTCTCAGTCCCAAACCTCCTTTTACCTTGGGCTGGCTTACTTTATCCCAACCTACTAAGACCCATTTCATCTCTACTTTTACTCCTTCCCATAAAATTTTTCTAGCCATCTTGTCCAACTCTTTCCATATGGTATGTGGGGCGACAAGGATAGAAAATTTATAAATTGGCATGGCCTCGAATGACTGACTGTAAAAAAGTTAATCTACCACCATAGCTTAACCATTTGTGAGACCAATGATTAATTTTGTACTTGATACAATCTAAAATATTCCTCTAGATATCTATTTTTAGTTTTTTAAATGCAAAGGGACCCCCAAGTATACCATCGGGAGATAAGTCCTTGTGAATCCCAAGATCTCTAAAATTCTGTCCTGAAGCCTTTGATCAAGATTGAAAAATACCACTTTGGATTTTTTATCATTGATGACTTGGTTTGTAGCCCTAAGGTAGACATTAAGTGTATCTCTAATAATTCTTGCTTCCCTAAAGCTAGCCACTCCCACCAATCTTGTGTCATCCACAAACTGTAGGTGAGTCAAAACTTCCTCACCCACCTTGATACCTGTTAGCAAACCTTATTTTATCCTCAAGATGATTCTACCCAATCCTTCAACCAATATGAGAAAAATATAGGGAGAGCAAGGATCTCCTTGACGAATGCCTCGAGTAGCTCTAACCGATCGCGAGGGAAGACCCTTGATTAACATTGAGTATGTCGGAGTAGAAACACAACTCATGACCCATTCTATCCAATCCTAAGAGAAACCAAAGGCTACCATCATCTTTGACAAGAAGCTCCACTCCACCCTATCATAAGCCTTTGACATATCTAATTTTATGAAAATTCCTCTATTACCATATGTTTGCATTAAATGGATTGCCTCCTGAGCTAGAACCACACCATCCAAGATCTACCTACCCTCTACAAAACCTCCTTGCTCCGAGGAGATAATGCTATGTAGAAGAGGTTTTAGCCGCTCAACCATTACCTTTGTGATTATTTTATATATGACATTGCATAAGGCAATAGGTCTATAATCTAAAATATGTACCCCCTCCTCCCATTTTGGAATTAAGGTAATGAAAGTATGATTTAATGCTTTAAGAATTCTTTTACTACCTTTGTACTCCTCTATAACATCCATTACATCCTCCTCCAAGTTATCCCAGAAGGCCTAAAAAATTCAATTGGAAAGCCATCTGGACCTGCTATTTTTTTGATGCTCATTCCAAAGACTACATTCTTTAGTTCCTCTCTATCAATAGGTTTAAGTAGGGCCTAATTTTCTTTTTAAGAGATAACATAGGGTATGACAGTAATAACTTCTTTTTGAGCCTCTTCATCTTGCACCATACTTTCCTTAAATAGTTTAGAAAAGTAATCCTTTGAATGGAAATGCATACCTGGAATTGTATCAAAGGAGTGTCCGTTATCATCTTGAAGAGCTTCCATGTTGTTCATCTGTATCCTAGCACAAGCAGTCCGATGGAAAATTTTGGTATTTTTATCACCTTCTAATAACCAAGTGGTTCTTGCTCTCTATTTCCAGTAGGTCTCCTCTTGTTTGTCAATGTCCTCAATCGCTTTATGCAATGCATCATCCTCTTATTTGAGCTGCTCTGTAATTGTTCCTTCCCTAAAGTGTTTTTGAACCTCATCCCATTTGGCCACCAATGGAGCTCTTTGGACCTGGAAGTCTGTCTTGTTAGCTTGCCTCCATTGTTTTAGTTGATATTTGACATAATGAAGTTGTTTGTGGAATTTAAACATTGTTGTCCCATATGTCAGGCGACCTTCTTCCCACAACTATGGAATTTTATTTCAAAGTTCCTCTTTTTGTAACCAAATTTTTTCAAATTTAAATGGTTTGTGATGTTGCATTGTCTTGATCCCTCCTTCCAACAAAATGGGAAAGTGATCTGAAATTGGACCCTCCAAAATCTGAAATTTTATATTCCATTTTACAAATGCCTCCTCTGAAACCAAAAAATGGTCTAACTTCACCTTCCTGCTATGTGGCTCTCTCCTCTTATTAGTCCAAGTATAGTTGGTTCTAGGGAATTTAATATCCATCAAGTGTAATTCCTGGACTTGGGCAATCATAAGTCAATCCCCTAGGTCCAAAATTGGGGTTCCCCCTTCCTGATATCTAGAGGATAATTTAGCATTAAAATCCCCAACAATAATCTAGTCTAACTCTTCCCTTGAGACTCTCATGTTATGCACAAATTTCCATTAATGCATCTGACCATCTAGGTTTTGAGCCCCATAAAAAATTGTGATTAAAACATGTTCAGCTGTGACATTATTTCTAAAATGTGATGTGAGAATACCCCTCCAAGCTATATGTTCTATTGTAGTCCATTAAAGAGAGTTTCAAAGAGTAACTATCCCCCCTTAGGCCCCTTGGGTAGCCACTTCCATATGACCAGCACCCCTCCAAATTCTGTTAATTATTTTACACATAAGATCCAACGACATTTTTGTCTCTTGGATAAGCAAAAAATATGTTTTACATTTTTTTAAGAGTCTTCAAACAAAATATTGATAGGTTCTACTGTTTAAACCCCTAACATTCCATGATTGTATAATCATTGGTTACCTTGAGATCAGTAAAAATCTATTGGCCTCACCGATCCTCTAGTGATCAGTTTGTCTCCTTGAACTGCTATCAATTCCTTATTTGATTTTCTACCCACTCCTTGAGAGCTGCTATTTTTTGATCTCTTTTCCACCTGAGTTATCCCTAGAGTTGGACTTTCTCTGTTATTTTATGCCATGCCCATGCTAACATCCTTAATTATTGGTTGCTCTTGGTTATGTACTATCAATGCCCCTGCACTCTCTGATTGCGGTAACTCACTGTACTCAATTACATGCTCTATGATGGGGGGAGATAAAAGAGGAGCTTGAACATGGCTGTTATTATTTTCATTATTCCCATCCACTCCTTCCATGAATTGTTATTCTTCTTGGTCCATTAGTGTCTTAAATATCTCATACCTATTGGAGGGCTTGAGTTGAGTTTGCTCTTTACCATATTTTTTCTTTTGCCTTCTCCTTCTTTTGGGTTGTTCAAAACCATCTCCCTGTGCTTATTTACCCTGAGAAATATCAGTTGATTCTTTGTTGATTGTTGACTTACCCTCCTTAGGAAGATTTGACATTCCTAGAGGA
Organism: Wollemia nobilis; assembly: GCA_028583015.1. Classification (NCBI taxonomy): domain Eukaryota; kingdom Viridiplantae; phylum Streptophyta; class Pinopsida; order Araucariales; family Araucariaceae; genus Wollemia; species Wollemia nobilis. The sequence continues at coordinate 4,053,177 of JAQPPZ010016862.1, forward strand.
GCCTCTATTTTTATGTTCATATTATTTGGGCAAGATTGAGCCAAATGCCCATATTTGTGGTAAACTCTTCATCTGAAGGGCAATGCCTCATAATCTAGTTGTTGAATCCAAGATAGTCCTGCAAGTTCAAGTTCCACCTCTACTAGTAGAGGCTGGCTAAGATCCATTTCCACACATAATATTGCATAAACAGTTGTGTTTCCTTCTATTGTGTCTTTGGAAACACCCAAATGTCTTCTAAGGGAATTACCGATAATTTCCAATACCTGCTCACTCCAAAAATCCATTGGAAGTGCATACAAATGGATCCAAATCGGGACAACAATGGGTTCAATTCGAGGATCAAATCCCACTCTCTAGGGTTGAAAAAATAATCCTACCAGACCATGATTCCTCTTTTTTGATTCGAAAGCCCTATTTCTATTAGCAAGTGAAGAAAAACTAATAATAAAATATCCATTGCTAATAAACCACAAAGAATACTCACCAAGAGGCTCCCAGTTTTGTCAAACCTAGGAATGCAAAAAATTTAGGGTAGGGCGAATACCCATGAATTTATAGATCAAATCATGATTGGATCTATATAAAATTGTTTCTTCGACCATCCTTTGCTCAATGACAATCTTTGGCCTTGATTTTGACTGTGGCAAGCATCCATTAACTCGTTGAGATGTTGATCTATTTCCAATAGCCGTAAAGAGCATTTTTAATGCAATTTTTGTGCTTCTTTAGTATTTGATAAAGATTTATCCTTTAATAAATCTACAAAAGAACTATGTCTCTCTAGAAGAGGATCCGAAGGTGTCCCCATTGGGCCCTCCTAGGGCAGCAATCTTATCTTCAAATCCACAATAACCAAAAATCTCTTCGACTACCCAACTGATGCCCTAGTTTTCTCTTCCCCTCTCCATAGAATATCGATATTTGTGGTTGTTAACTCTAAAATGTAACTTCATGGATTTATCCTTATTAAAAGAGAAAATATCTAACTGATCTTCTTCTAGAGTAATAGGGTCCATCAATTTCCTATTGTCTTCAGTTATTCTAACTAAAGGAACATCTTGAAGAAGTTTATCATTAAGAACTTTGGTATCCTCTAAACCTAGAATATTCTGATAAAATGAATTTACCTCTTTTATAATTTCACTCTGATATTCAATCCAAACTCCTATTGATTTAATTCTACTAATTCTAGAATATGATCTTTGTACTATAGCCATCCTATGAAAAAACTTTGTATTTTTATCTCCTTCTTTTATCTTGATTTTAATCTCTAGAATTTCTCTTCCTTACTCAAAATATTATAATATTCACTAAGCAAATCCCTTTCCTCTAAGCTTGGATTATTATCATCACCTTTTTGGAATTTTAAAAGTTTATCTTTTAGATCTTCTTTCTTCTAAAAAATATTTCCAAAGATGTTCTTGTTTCATTCTTTTAATCTAGATGTCATAACTTTAATTTGGTTTGGAAGAGCATACAACCCACCATTACCTAATGAATTCTAAGTTTGAGCTATCATATCAAAAAATTGAGGATGATCTTCCCACATTTTCTCATATTTAAAATATGATTTTTTTTTAATTTACTTACCACCATTGTAACTATTATGGGCTAGTGATCTAAACCAATCCTTATTAAGGTATTAATTTTAGCACAAGTTCCTTCATCTAGCCAATGATATGAGAGAATGCATCTATCTATTTTTTTTGCTATTAGGTTCTGGCCTCTCCTGTTGTTGGTCCAAGTATAGTTGTATTCTTCAAACTCAACTTCTCATAGATTATTGTTTTGAATAAAGGTTGAGAAATCTTTCATACTTTGGGTCAATTTCCTAATTCCCCTAGATTTTTCATTCAACTTGGTTATGGTATTAAAATATGCAATGATCATGAATCGGGTTTCTTGGTCTTTACTTCTCATAAAGTCTTCAATCCCACTCCAAACTTCTAATCTACCTAACTGAGTTGTAGGTCCCTAGACATTAATAAGGATGAAACAAATATCTACAAAGTAGTAAGTGACTAAAGAGGCTATACAATGCCTAGTTTTATGAATGTTTACACAAGATATTCTAGAAGGATTCCAAAAATTTATAACCCCCCTACCGCTCCTTTAGAATCCATAGCTTCCCATTCACATCTTGTCCAAAGTACTTTCATAGTTTTTGAAACTTCTTTTGTCATTTTAGTTTCCTGGACATAGAGAATATGAGGTTTATTACTTAAACATAATTCCCTAATACATTTATACTTTGAGGGGGCATTAGCACCCCTTATATTCCAAGATATGATAATCATGTCTCATTAGGGACTTTTGGACCCTCCTACATATTACCAATATTATTTTGTTGTTTGGTAAAGAGAAGTTTAACCAAATTAGTTTGTGTTCCTTTCTCTATGTTAGCTCTTGCTTCCCTGGATCTAGCTTGATAATTTGACGGTTTTCCACTTTTTGCCTTGCCTATATTAGGAGTAGGTATTTTATTCTATTCCTCAATATTCTTTCACAATTTTTTTTTTCAACATATTTATCCTCTCTTGGCTCTATTATAGAATATTTTGACTTGTCCTGCTCATTTTCTGGTATTTCCTTATTAATGGCGGAGGTATTAAATTCTAAAACTGCATTTTATTTACCATTTTTTTTAAATGGTGCATGGTACTTCAAGAGATTCTTAAAAATATAATGGGATACATTTCTTAGCTTCATCGATAATGTTCTTCCTTAAATTAGGATCATATTGAATAGATGGTTCCTTGCTAATATGTTGAAATTGTTGTACTATGTCCTCTAAGTTTTGATCTACTTTTTATTCATAGGCTAAAGCCTCAAAAGAGTTGGTATTTCTTCCAATATCCTTTCTTATTGGTCTCCACTATTTTTTTTCTTCTATTTTTATAGATCTATTTTTTGGAAGTTGAAAACCATCTTCATCCATAACCATTCGTAAATTTCTCTTGCGGTTTTCTACAAATGATTTTGCTAGGCTCTTCTTAGGGCATGATCTCTCAATATGTCCCACCTTATGACATATTATACATATAAAATATATTTTTTCATAATATATAGATTGGATCCACATCTTATCCCCATACTTAAGAATGATTGATTCTGGTAAAGCTTTACTTATATCAATCATGACCAATATTTGAGCATAAATAGCCAAAAATCCATATTTTATTGTATATGAAATCTCAAGAAATTCTCATAGAGTGTTGCCTATTTCATTGAAGGTATCTAGTTCCCAAAAATGGATAATCGAAACATCCTAACCCAAACTAGTACTAGGGATAGATTTACATTTTCAGGTGAAAAGCCTTCATACTAGCGGGTAAGGAAGAGTCTTGCTCTTCCCATAAACCAAGGATCCTCTTTTAGGATTATTTCTCTTTATTCCCTAGAACAAAAAATGGCTAGGAAGAAACCTTTGGGAAGAAATGATAGAATCACTCTTGGAGACTTCCAACTCCTATCAATCCATTTTCTCAAGGCTAAAGCCCCTAGCCAATACCCATTAAATTTACCAAAAATTTCCCTATATTGGAGCAATGAGGATCTCTCTGAGGTGCGCTCACTAAATTTTACCACTAGAGATGATTCTAAGGATTTAACTATAAATAGATCCATGGAAAGGAAACTAAAACTCAAAATCTATTAAAATTTAACTAAAAATCCTATAACAAATATAAGATTTGATAAAAAATTTATAAATTATTCATGCACAATTTCTAAGATAAAGAAAGCAAAAAAAAACTTAGCTAAAAAATTCTTTGTCCAGATAGACTATCTTGCCTCACTGAAGTCCTAGACCTTCATTTCTATTCCTATTGTTTGAACCCTAGTTGGAAAATATTTGCAAATTCATTTTTTGCGACTTAAAAAATTGTCACTGCCCTTGTTCCAAATGTTTGACTTCACAAGGTCATATATCCCTCAATATTGCTCAAATTTTTACATATAACCACTCATATTAAAGCTATTCAAATTTTGCATAAGTTGGTCCAAGAATCAATTGAATCGGATAACTCTTTGTGAAGATATGGCTCCTAAAATATGATACATTTTTTAGGAAAAACCCTAATCATTCACACTTTGCAATTTCTCTTTTTGCGAGGTTAAAAGCTATTGATTAAAATGAAATATTTTTACTAAGTAATGTTATGTTTGATTATTTTATCAATAGTTTTAGGGTTAAAGAAAGATTTTTATTAAGTAATGTTACATTCATTATTTTAACAATAGTTTTAGGGTTAAAATTTATTGATTAAAATGAAAGATTTATTAAGTAATGTTATGTTTGATTATTTTATCAATAGTTTTAGGGTTAAAAGCTATTGATTAAAATAAAAGGGTTTCATTACATAATGTTACGTTTGATTATTTTATCAATATTTTTAGGGTTAAAAGCTATTTATTAAAATGATCAATTTTTATTTAGTAATGTTGCGTTGTAATTATTTTATCAATAGTTTTAGGTTAACAACTATTGATTAAAATGAAATATTTCTATTAAGTAATATTTTTTTTTTATTTACATGGTGGAATCGGTAGCTACCACGAATCCAGGTAGGTTTTCTGGATTTTATGGCTGCCATAGTATTCTGTGCTATCTACCTTGGAAGCAACCACACAAATCTTCGCGCAGTCCACCCCTATAACCACTGTGCCACAATCATTTTAAACCTTTTATGCCATGGAAAGCACCAGGAAAGGGACAAGTGTTCAGTTCGATGAGGTTTGAGATTTGAACCTTGGACCTCCACTCCATTACTAGGTTTGGTTGAACCAATTGGTCTACACCTCAGACCTTTCTACTAAGTAATGTTACGTTTGATTATTTTATCAATAGTTTTAGGGTTAAAATATTTTGATTAAAATAAAAGGTTTTCATTACGTTTAATTATTTTATCAATAGCTTTAGGGTTAAAAATATTGATTAAAATAAAATATTTAAAGATGTAGAAGAATTATTTGTTATAAAGAAATAAGATAACATTCTTATATTATGTTAAAAGAGAGACATAGATGTTTTATTTTATAAAAGGGAATTTTATATTTGTTTATGGAAATTAATGAAGATTAAAATGGATGCGAATTCTAATGATATTAAGGAAATTTATGGGGGTTTCCTTAAAAATATATGGAATTGTATTATAGAAATACATTATTTTTGCTAAAAATAGAATTAATCAAATGGAATGTGCAGTCCTATTTTGATTGGGCAAAATTATGAGGTTTTTCTTTTTTGTATTCTTTATAAAGAGTTAGAAAGATGAAATAAAAAATGTATATGTTGTGTTTACTAGATGCATTTAAAAAAATAAACATTTAGGTTTGTATTATCATTTGGAGGAGCTATCCTGATCCTTTAACCTATCCATTTCTTGGTAAGGCTCAAGGACCTCAACATATAAAGCTTTGAATAAGAAGAGTTATTTATGGCTGTTGAGAGGTATTCTATTTGTGTTTAATATATGACTAGAAGAAAGAGTGGTTTTTGGACAAAGCTTAAATGAATAGCTTTAGATTCTTTAATGAATTTTATTATGAAGAAAAATATTCTAAAATGGGTTTGATCATTTGAAGAGATTTGTATACTGATAATTTAGGTAAAGTTTTTACTATTTCATTAGGAGATTCTAGTTCTTCTTATAGAATGATAGGATGTTTCTATGAATGGCAAAAAAAACAAAATATGAATGGATGGTATATGGATCTTGTTAGATGATTATGCTTATGGAATTAGGATATTCTATTATGGTGTAAATCATATTTTATATTATGCTTTGAGATGCTTTGAGTCATTTCTTATATTTAGTAATATGATCATACTTTCATTCTAGTTGAATTAAGAGAGAGATATTTAAGGTTTTGATGTTGTTCCTTTTGCCTAGGGGGAATCATTAAGGGCACACTCTAAGTAACCTTGTATAGAATTTCTTTAAGATGAATCGTATCTTGAGGGAGTTGTGGGGAGGTAACACCCAGAACCTTTGCGAGGGGGCACATTTGATAAAAGAAATTCAAGTGTGATCCAAAGGCGGGGAGTCTTTGGATAAGATTCATTATGGGTTAGTTGAATCTCTTATCCTACCGTGGAGGTTAGGAATCCCTTGTGCATTGGATATAGGTGATGGTACCTTGAATGACCGTTGGGTGTCCATGTGAAGATATCACATGGAGTGATAATCACCTCAATTAAACCATCGTAGAGATGGGTTAGTTGAGCACTTTAGTTTATTCAATCCATCATGGAGGTGCAATGTTTAAACTAAGAGGCTTTATGCCTATACATTAGCATAGATAGACTTATGCTAGTAAGGGAATTGATGCCCCCTTCTCTAAATATTGAGAAGGAATAATCCCAATGCTATGGTCAAGATACCTTACATTTGTGGAGGATGTAAGGAATGTGGGGTGACCATTTGAAGTGTCTTTTATGCCGTAGAGGTACACAAGGTAAACCCCAAAACCTATAGGAGTTTTGCTACTCTTGTCCACTCAAAAGGCATTTGTAGTGTCATGGACTTGAAATTTGGTGAAGCCCCAATGAATATGATCTATTTGGAAACATCTTTGATGAACCTTAACTATGATTTAAAAAATAAATCTCTCCTAGTTTGGTTAGTTTTGGGTTATTATAGTTGGTATTGTTAGAACAAATAATTATTCTCTTAAGTTCTACTAGGATAGAATTACTTGAGTTACCACTCTTCCATGAGTCAGGTGAACTCTCAGTTTATCCTAGTTTATATTTGATGAGTTGTTGTAATCCAACGACTCTCAATGATCAACTTTGTTATTTATACAAAGTTGATCAATGAAATAAATCAATCAATTCTATTCATCTCTTCAAATATTGTAATGCTTTGTAGTTCTACTCTTAGGAAATTCTAACATGGTACCAGAGTAGGATAGATTCTGCTAGGCATTCTCTCTTGAAGGTAGTTCCATGAATTGGTTCATTATCTTTTATATTTTGTTTTAAAAAAAAGATTTTTTTTTCATATCTCTTGTAGATTGATCATATTTCATATACATTTTTTTTTGAAAAATCTATTTATGGTCTATCTAATATTGTTTTACAAGTTTGTTTTACCATAAAAGAAACATGTTCTCCTTATTTTTCAAAATATATTGATATTTTCTACACTTGCAATGATATATGAACAAGTATTTAAATTTGTTTGCCTAATTGCTAACACAATATAGGCATATCATTTTTTCCCTTGTTCCTGCCATTTCTTTTCTTGTTATCCACAAATAATTCATCAACAAAATGAGTTCAGTAATGAGTTCTCAATTTTTCTATCAAGTCATGGCATAATTCATCAACATTCAGTCTCCCATAATCCGCAACAAAATGGTATTGCAGAGAGGAAAAAAAAAACTTTAAAGGAAATGACACTGTATGCTCCACTCAAGAGATCTTCCAACAATGTTTTGGGCAAAAGAAATTAACTGTGCAAACTATATTCAAAATCGCATACCTTATAAAGCTCTTGGCCATTTGACTCCTGAGGAAGCATGGATTGGCTCAAAACTTGATGTCTCTTTCTTCAAGATTTTTGGATGTACATCTTGGGCACATATCCCAAAGAAGAAAAGGAAGGCTCTAGATAATAAGAGTAAACAAATCATCTTTGTTGGTTAATGTGAGGAAATGAAAGCATACAGGGTCCTTGATCATGTAACTCATGAGGTATTTTTCACAAAAATGTTCAATTTGATGAAAAATTCCCTCATAAATATCCTCAACCATCCTCTTCCAAAATTGATTCTCTTAAGCCATATCCAATGTTAAAGCCTCAATATAATGATGATCCCATTTTAGAGATAAATTATCAAAATGACCAAGATGAAAATACTATACTCCAAAATCCAACTCAAAATCCTGCCACTCCAATTACTCCCTCCACAATGCCAAAATGGGCCTACACCATTGTTGAAGAAGCCACTCTGTACATCCAAAATATTCCATCATCCAGATTAGACATATCCAAAGGCTCTGGTCTTGTGTGCCAGTCCATTTTCACAGATCCTCAATCCTTCAAAGAAGCAACTGGTATTAAAGAATATGATGATGCCATGGAGAATGAATTCTCTTCCTAAATAAAAAAATAAATGTTGGGATTTAGTTCCTCTACCTAAAGGAAGGAAGTTAGTTCACTATAAATGGATTTACACAACTAAATATGGACCTAATGGAGAAATTGACAAACATAAAGCTCACTTGGTAGCCAAAGGTTTCTCTCAAATTGAAGGGAATGATTATTCTGAAACTTTTGCACCAATTGCCAAAATGGATTCTGTTAGGTTGGTACTTGCACTAGTTGCTTCTCAAAAATGGCCTATTTTTTAGATGGATGTAAAAAGTGCTTTCTTACATGGGGACTTAAAGGAGGAGATATTCATGGAACAACCTTCTGGATTCACTTAAGACTCATCCCTTGTTTATAGGCTAAGGAAGTCACTCTATGGCCTCAAAAAAGCTCCTAGATCTTTGTATGAAAAAATGGACTCCTTCCTTCTTTCCTCAGGTTTTTCTCATTGTGAGTCTAATGCCACAATCTAAATTTAGAGAGATGAAGAAAAATCACCATGCTTGTTCTCTATGTTGATGATCTACTACTCACTGGTAGTGACATCACTTATATTTAGACTATCAAAGACTCCATTTCTAAAAAAATTGAAATGTTTGATCTGGGTTTAACTCATTACTTCCTTGGGATTCAAATAAATCAAATAGAAAAAAAAATTTCATTGTGTCAACAAAAATACCCTCTAGACCTTCAATGGTTTAAGATGTCTGATTGCAAGACCTCTTCAACACCTTTTTAGTCTGGAGTCACTCTAAGTACTTCCTGCACATCCTATCTATGTGATGCAACTCTATACTGGTAGCTTGTAGGGAATTTGTTATACCTCACTCATACTCACCCAGATATCTCATATGCTATTGGCTTGATATCCAGATTCTCACATCAACCTCATTTCAATCATTGGCAAGCAACAAAAAGAATCCTATGCTACCTGCAAGGAAATACTCACTTTGGACTCTTATATGAAGGAAAATCCATGGATATCATTGGTTACACAAATTTTTATTGGGTAGTAGAAGACATATGTTCAAATTCTGGCTATGTCTTTTATCTTGGTACTTCACCAATTGCTTGGTCATGCAAAAAAACAAGCAGTGGCATTAAAATCTATAGAGGCAGAATACATGATAGCAGTTTTGGCAAGTCAAGAAGCTCTTTGGCTTCATCAGATACTAAGAGAATTTGATTTTTCCCATGACAAACCTATTACTCTTTGGTGTGACAATCAGAGCACAATTCATATTGCCCACAATCCAGTTGAGCATCAACGCACCAAGCACATTGAAATTCACATGCACTTCATTCAAAAACATATTCAAAAAGGGGAAATACACTTGGACTATATTCCCATAGAAAATAAAATTGCAGACATCTTCACCAAATCCTTTCCTTCTCTGCATTACATTCAGTTGCGAGAGAAACTTGGGGTAAGGCAGCTGCATTAGAAGGTATACAAAGGTTTTCACCTCTATTTTCTTCTTATTGGTTCTTTTTTTTGGAAGATGGTTTTTTCCCATGTGGTTTTTTTACCATATCTCCTATATGTAATAACATTGTACATGAGTACCTCATCAGACCCAGTTTTTGGGACTCATTTCTTTTTTTGTTCAATGAGGACAATATTCATCATATGAAGACATGTCTTTTCCTTTTTGAAAGATGGTTTTTCCCATGTGGTTTTTTCACCATCTCTCATATATGTAATGACATAGCACATGTATACCTCATCAGGCCCAGTTGCTAGGACTTATTTTTTTGAGGACAATCTTCGCCATATGAAGACATGCCTCTTTTTTTATTTTTTGATAGATGGTTTTTTCCCATGGGGTTTTACCATATCTTCAAAAAGAATCATTGTACATGAGTACCTCATCAAGCCCTGTTGTCGGGACTCATTTTTTAAATTCACCCCTAGTATCACTTAAGGGGGGTTTTAGAATAAATAATTATTCTCTTAAATTCTACTAGGATAGACTTACTTGAGTTACCACTCTTACATGAGTCAGGTGAACTCTCAGTTTATCCTATTTCAGATTTAATGAGTTTTTGAAATCCAACGACTCTCAATGATCAACTTTGTTATTTATATAAAGTTGATCCATGAAATAAATCAATCAGTTCTATTCATATTTTCAAAATTTGTAATACTTTGTAGTTCTACTCTTGGGAAATTCTAATAGGTATTAGAGCTCTAAATCATAGGACTGACAACTTCCATGGAGTGAAACTTAGGATTGACCAAACTTGATGAGTGACTTTTGGAAGAAAATAATCTTCCATTGGGGATGGCACCTTACATGGAGTAAGTGTGACCATTGATATTATTAGTGGATGATAATACTATTGGAATGACACCTTATGTGAAGTAAGTGTGACCATTGATATTATCAAGGGATGATAATACTTTTTTGTTAGTTCATGAGGATGATGAAACTAACTAAAAGTTAGGTGTATAATTTGGAGGAAATTGTAACCTAACTCAACTCCTTTTGGGGATAAGGAAAAAGACACCTTGTAGTGGGGCAAGCATGACTAAGATCATTATCAATAAAGTGATAATGTCCATAATCTAATGACTCCTTATGGGATACAAGTGTGACCATGACCATTACTAGAAGAATGTTAATAGTCTAAGTTAGTTCAAAGGAAGATATAACTGACTTTTGAAGTACAATGGGGAGAAATTGTAACTTATTCAACTCCTTATGTGGCCAAAAGAAATGACATCCAAGTTAAGGAGAGGAAGAAGAGAATCTTATTAAAATCCAAAACCAGTTAGTTAGGATGAAACCAAAAAGAAAAAAAAATCTAGGAATTCTAATAAAGAGGTAGGAAACCTCACTATTGTAGTTCCCTACTACATGAACAAATATAAAAACAAAGAGAATAGATGGACAACAAAGGTAGTTGTTGAAAACTATAGTAAACCAAGGTTTCCAAAATAAAAATTTTGAGGGTAGACATGAGGAGGATCTTGCTTTAGAAGACCAGTAAAGCAAAGATCGTGTAGAAGTAGAGCTAGCTAGGGAAATGAAGAATATCAAAGTATCCAAGTATACTGGAAAGGATGGAGGGGATTTAGCCAAATTTTGGTTGAAATAATTGGAAACATACTTTTCTATGAATAATTATTCTTTAGTAATTTAAATAGTTTAGGCTACCCTCCACTTAAAGGATACAATATTGGAATGGTGGAATACCTTCAAAGCTGATACAAATATTTAGGTAGTGAATCTTCAGTAGGATGATGTTGTTCAGGCCTACAAGAAAGGGTCCTTATTATAACTATATTGTATGGAGAAATTTGAGGAATTCTCCAAACTTCACCAAGGAACAAAGATGTTGGAGATTTAATACCAAAAGTTTGTGAAGTTGCTTAAGTATGTACTAGTATATGAGACTGATGAGAAAATGAAGGTACATAAGTTTATCTTAGGAGTAGATCCTAATATTAGATCAAAAATAAACTTACACAAATCCAAAAATATTTAAAAAGCATATGATCTAGCTCAACAAGCAGAAGCCACTCTACAATAAAATAGGGATTAATTTAACTATATTGAATTATCAGAAGAGGATCGATAGGTACTAAGAAAAAGAAAAAAGTATGGATTATATGAAATGAGAACAAAAATAGAGCAAGAAAAGCAATTGTATTGAAATAATGGGGTGTCTCTACAATTTGTAAATACTATGAGGTTATTCTTCTACAACTTTAGGAAGCCTCAATGAAATTAAATCTGGAGGAATAAGCTTTGTAGATGTTGTGAGATTGACCTTATAGGGATTTAGGAAGCCTTTGTGGAATTAAATTTGAAATGGATTGGTTAAAGGCTCATGGAGCCTTAATTAATTTCCAAGATAGATGGTTAGAATATACAAATAAAGATAAATAAATATTGAGAATCTATAGTGAGCAAGGGTCTTTTCAACCTCAGTTGATCTCTAAAATGCAAATAAAGAAAGCTATTAGGAAAGGTAGTATGGTCTATGTCATTAAGTTGAACCATAAGACTAGGGATGATAAAAATGAGGAATGTTTTAGAAATCATCCATTATTGTATGAGTTTAGGGATGTATTTCCTAAAGACCTCCCTAGGCTATCACCTAAGATTGAATTTTATTTCACTATCGAACTGATGTTGGGTGCAAAACTCCTTATAGGATTAATTATATTGAGATGCAAGAGTTCAAGGGCTGTTGGGAAAATATTTGATTAAACTTGGTGTGTCACCATGGGGTGCACCTATTCTATTTGTCAAAAAGAAAGATGATTTTCTAAGGTTACACATAGACTACAAAATATTGAATAAAGCAACCATCAAGAATAGGTACCCTTTACCCAAGATTGAAGATTTATTTGATCAACTTAAGGGTGCCACCATATTTTTGAAAATTTAATAAAAATTAGGATATCATCAGTTGAGAATCCGAGAGGAGGATACTCACAAGATTGCTTTTAAGACCAGGTATGAATACTATGAGTACAAAGTACTACCATTTGGATTGCCAAAGTGGCTAAAAAGTTTGGTTCATGGGCGGACCATCTTATTGCTCCTTAAAACCATGTTGAAAAAGGAAAAGAAGGAGGAAAAAAGGAGGAAGGAAATGAGAATAGGGAAGAGAACTACATTTTGGAAGAAAAGAAGGAAGGATTGAAGTTTCAAATGAACAAGATATTTTTACTAGATATTTGAAAGAGGTAATTTTGTTTTGATATATATAGTTTGAAAGCGAGTCTTTTTCTTCATAAATGAAAATATGGAATAATCTCTTTCAGCTTCCTCTACTTTTTAAATGAATTACCTTGTTGCTATTTGTTGTATGAGTGTATCCTATAAATGTTATGTTTGATTATTTCATCAATAGTTTTAGGATTTAAATCTATTGATTAAAATAAAAGAATTTCAATATGCAAAGTTACATTTTATTATTTTATCAATAGTTTTAGGGTTTAAATCTACTAATTAAAATAAAAGGGTTTCAATATGTAATGTTTTGTTTTATTTAACAATAGTTTTAGAGTTAAAAGCTATTTTTTTGATAGATTGAAAGAAAGGATTTTGAAAGGATCCCTAAACCTTTTACAACAAAAAAGACTATCTTCGAAAGACAATCTCCACAAGACAAATAGAGAACAATTACAACAAGGAGACAATATTTTTAGGACCAACTACAAAGAGACAAAAAAATTAAAAAAGGTTTCCTATGTAAAATGGGAAAACCATCGAGCAACAGAGCGCTGAAAATTGAAAAGAGGTTTCCCACCTCGGGATCACTAGTAAAACAAAAATGAAAAGGGATTTCTTGCTTGGGGAAACCAAAGCCTACAATATAGAAAATGAAATGAGGTTTCCCGTCCAGGGAACCCTCTACTAGCCAGCCTGACAAGAGGAACTGTACTATCAGTTCAAAAATTTGAAAAGAGATTTCTTGCCTAAGGAAACCTTCAGCAAAAACTATAGATTATATTCTATTGATTACAATGAAATATTTTTATTAAGTAATATTACATTTGATTATTTTGTTAATAGTTTTAGGGTTAAAAACTATTGATTAAAATAGAAGGGTTTAATAACGTAATGTTACGTTTGATTATTTTATCAAGTTTTAGGGTTAAAAGCCATTCATTAAAATGAATGTTTTTATTAAGTAATATTATGTTTGATTATTTTATCAATAGTTTTAAGGTTAAAAGCTATTGATTAAGAAAATATATTTTTATCAAGTAATGTTCGTTGTGATTATTTTATCAATAGTTTTAGGGTTAAAAGCTATTGATTAAAATGAAATATTTTTATTAAGTAATGTTACATTTGATTATTTTATCAATAGTTTTAGGGTTAAAAGCTTTTGATTAAAATAAAAGGTTTCATTATGTTTGATTACTTTATCAATATCTTTAGGGTTAAACACTATTGATTAAAATGAAATATTTAAAATATGTAGAAGAATTATTTGCTATAAGGAAATGAGAGAACTTTCTCATATTATATTTTTTCAATGGGTTATATGGGATTGAAACAACCCCACCCATATTACATCATTACCACAATGGTATTACAACAAATCTTGGATATTATCCATGTATCATTTGGCAAGATTCGAACGTGGGTCTCCTCGAAATGTTGAGGAATTTAACCGGGTGAGCTAATGACACTTGATATTTCTTAAATTATGTTAAAAGAGAGACATAGATGTTTTATTTTATAAAATAAAATTTTATATTTGTTTATGGAAATTAACGAAGATTAAAATGGATGTAGAGTCCAATGATATTAAGGAAATTTATGGGGGTTTCCTTAAAAATATATGGAATTGTATTGTGGAAATACATTGTTTTTGCTTAAAATGAAATTAATTAGATGGGATGTGGAGTCCTATTTTGATTGGGGAAAATTATGGGGTTTCATCCTTTGTATTATTTATAAAGAGTTAGAAATATGAAAGAAATAAATGTATATGTTGTGTTTACTAGATGCATTGAAAATAATAAGCATTTAGGATTGCATTATCATTTGGAGGAGTTATCCTGATCCCTTAACCTATCCATTTCTTGGTAAAGCTCAAGGACCTCAACATGTAAAGCTTTGAATAAGAAGAGTTATTTATGGCTGTTGAGAAGCATTATATTTGTGTTTAATATGTAACTAGAAGAAAGAGTGGTTTTTGGACAAAGCTTAAATGAATAGCTTTGGATTCTTTAATGGATTTTGTTATGGAGAAAAACATTGTAAAATGAGTTTGATCATTTGAAGAGATTTGTATACTGATAATTTAGGTAAATTTTTTAATATTTTATTAGGAGATTTCAATTCTTCTTATAGAATGATAGGATGTTTCTATGAATGGCAAAAAAATAAAATATGAATGGATGGTATATGGATCTTGTTAGATGATTATGCTTATGGAATTAGGATATTCTATTATGGTGTAAATCATATTTGATATTATGCTTTGAGATGCTTTGAGTCATTTCTTATGTTTAGTAAGATGATCATACTTTCATTTTGGTTGAATTAAGAGAGAGATAGTTAAGATTTTGATGTTGTTCCTTTTGCTTAGGGGGGAATCATTAAAGGCAGACTCTAAGTAACCTTGTATAGAATCCCTTTAAGATGAATTATATCCTAAGGGAGTTGCAGGGAGGCAACACCCAAGACCTTTATAAGGGGGCACATTTGATAAAATAAATTCAAGTGTGATCCAAAGGTGAGGAGTCTTTGGATAAGATTCATTGTGGGTTAGTTGAATCTCTTATTCTACCATGGTGGTTAGGGATCCGTTGTGCATTAGATATAGGTGATGGTACCCCGAATAATAATTGGGTGTCCATGTGAAGATATCATAAAGAGTGATAATCATCACAATTAACCCATCATGGAGATGGGTTAGTTGAGCCCTTCAGTTTATTTAATCCATCGTAGAGGTGCAATGTTTAAACTAAGAGGTTTTATGCCTATACATTAGCATATACAAGGTTATTCTAGTAAGGTAATTGGTATCCCCTTCTCTAAGGATAGAGAAGGGATAATACCAATGCTATGGTCATGATAACTTACATTCATAGAGGATGTAAGGAATATGGGGTGACCATTTAAAGTGTCCTTTGTGCCATAGAGGTACACAAGGTAAACCCTAGAACCTATGGGAGTTTGGACACTCCTGTCCACTTGAAATGCAGTGAAGCCTCAATGAATATGATCTATCTGGAAATATCTTTGGTGAACATTAACCGTGATTTAAAAATAAATTCTCTCTCCTAGGTTATTTTGTTTTGAGTTGTTACAAAGAGCATTTTAATACATTATTATTGGTAGGATGTTGTGCTACCACAATCTCAATGATGTTCTATTAAGACACCTTGCAAAACATAATCTACCCAAGGCTCTATGTGATGCTCATAGTGGTAACTATGGAGGACACTTTAGTGGTCATTCCACAACTTATAAATTGTTAATAATGGATTACTTTTGGTCAACTTTAGAATCTAATTAGAATTTATATGTCAAATCCTTTGATAAATGTTAGTTCCATAAAGAAGAAATTCATACCCCTACTCAAGTTCTTCATCCAATCAAGTCTCATTAGACCTTTTTATTTTGGGTTCTTGACCTTGTCAGACCTATTTTGAATAGAAGCAAATTTACAATCATAGCCACAAAATATTTTACCAACAAGTAGAAGCTATGCCACAAATAAATTAGATAGATATCCCCATATATAAATATATCTTTAATCAAATTATGTATAGATAGTTAAAAAATCTAAGAAATATTAGTACTTAAAGTTATATCCCTATTATGGATATACTACACTAGTCTTTGGATTCCTATAGGAGCAACCTCTTTTTCATTGGTTTATGGTACTAAAGTTGTTTTTCCACATGAAATTAATTGACTTATTTACATGTTTCTTTGAAGAATTAGTTGAATCATGATGAGTATCACCAAGAGTATTAGAAATCTCATATTTCCAAACTTACTACTCTTAATGAGAGGCATCTGCATGTTGTTGAGCTTAATATAGCCTATAAGAGTCATGGTATCTATTAAAAATATTACATTATTTGGTAGTTTAGAAGTAAGATTTATATTTCCCTCTTATGTAAGTATCCATGTGTAGGATATGCATAAGTGTCGCAGAGTTGAGTTCATGTAAGTAGAGATTCGAGAGTCATGTATACAAGTGGCAAGATGAGAAGCCAAAGGACATGTGAGAGTTATCATATGGAGAGCAATAGTCAAGTACTTGAAGAGTCATCTTGTATGGCTATATTATGGAGATAAATATCCATGTATTGTATCGAAAAAGGATCTAAGAAGATCACATTCAAGCATTAATAATATTGCAACTTGTATGCATATTTTAAGCAATTATACTGTAAGTTTTCTTCATGTTATTGCATGAATGATATCGGTTATTTTATATTCATATATGATATTATATTGAATGTCATTATTATTTTTGGCCATCCTATATTTTAATTGCTCTTATTTTTGAGACTACACAAGATCCAGAATATTGGGACCAGGTGGCTTAAAAGCCAACAATGGCATTAGAGCTACTTTGAGTAGTCCCTATTGTTAGTATTAGAGGAAGTATTTGATGTGAATTTATATTAAGAGTCACATGAAGAAAATATAGACATAGATTGCTGCAAATTTTAAATTTGCAAATTGATAAATTGATTTATAACATTTCTAGAAAATGTTATTATATGTTGAAGTATTTCCACTCAAAATAAGAACTAAAGACTAGTAATCGGCTTGATTGAGGAAATAAATCAAAAGTCACCTTGATTTTGGATTCTATATAAAAATAGAGAATCACATATTGCTTAGCCAAAAACCACCTGAGATATTTTAGTGCTTCAAATTTAGGGTATTTTTAACCTTGACTAGATAGCACACTTATAGAGTTCCAGTCTCAAGAAGGCTAAGAAGATATTGAAGAAATCAGATAATTACCTAAGAAGATATTAAAGAACGTAGGCTAGAACCTAAGAAAAATATTGATGAACTTAGGTAAGAACCTAAGAAAGATATTGAAGAACTCAGTCAATAAGGCTAAGAATATATTAAAGAACTCGAGCAAGAACCTAAGAAGATATTGGAAAATTCTAGCTAGAACCTAAGAAATTTATTGAAGAACTTAGTCAAAGAAGGCTAAGAAAGATATTAAATTTTGAAGCAAGAATCTAAGAAAGGAAAGAAAAAAAGGAAGAAAAAATAGAGATCTCAGGAAAAATGATCTTAATAAAGATATTGAAAGAGAATATTTAAAGCTTCCAAAGGAAAAATTCTAAAGAAGAAGAGGTAGCAAATCCAGAGATTATTTAGGAATAACCAAATTCCATTCAAGATATCTATTAGCTAAGAACTATCAGTCTAGAGTGCCATTAAAAAATAGATCTAGAGAACTGTTTGCATATTGAATAGGACTAGATAGTTCAAACTGAATCCAAACACTCTTTAGGATAGAAGAAGAGCCATTCATCCTTGTTCAGACTAAGCACCATACTTGAGGTATTATTTTGGAATTAATTGAAGTACCATAATCGAAGCACCATTTGGACCTTTCTAGAAACTCTAGGAAAGGAACCAGTTGAAGTGCCATAGCCAAAGTACCATCTAGTCCTTTTTGGAAACTCTATGAAAGGAACTAGTCAAAGCACCATAGCCGAAGCACCAATTTAGAACTTTTTGGATACATTAGAATAGGAACCAGTTGAAGCACCATTTAGATTTTTTTTAGAAACACCAAAAAAATAACCAACTGAAGCATCCTTTGCAATCATCAAGGAGGAGAAAAGGAATATGCAGAGTAAGGTATTGAAACATTTCTATAGTTTAATGTTACAAAGAATAATGTTTCATTAATTTATTATAGTGAAGCAGAGCATGTCAGTCATCATAGCATAACATGGTGAATGTTACAAAGTGAGTATTAATTATCTTATGCATGCTTTGGTCAACATATTCATTAGAGCAGAGATAAGGTAAGGAGTATTACCTGTATATTTGGAATTTAATTCTTAATAAAGTCCTAAGTTAAAGCTTAATTTGAGAAATTAGATAACTTAGGAACTTTAATTATTTTTAGAGAGGGAATTAGAAGGTTTTCAAATCAATTGGAATATATATTTAGGTGGAGTTATAAGGATTCCAACCTTATTTTAAAATATTAAAAATATTTGATATTTTATTATTTGTAATTAATTATTGCAATATATTTCAAATTTTTGATTTTGAAAATTTGATAAATTTATTAGATTTTGGAGGGATAAGGATTTCTACTCCAAATTGAAATATTTAAAAATTTGAATATTTAAAAAATTTGATAGGGAGATAAAGGTTTTCTACCTTACACAAAAGAGATAATGGATTATTGGTATATTGTGTGAAGTGAAAACGACCAACACCAAGCTAATAAAAAAAGATCAAACACATGAAATATTATAAAATTATAAAATGCTATTATATTGATTTGAAGAAGCCTAGCTCTCAACTATTACAATATTAATGTGCCCCAAGATCAGGGGTCACACAATATAACTTGTGTTGATACAATGATTTTACAATAAAAGGGTTGAAAGCCTCATTCAAATGAATATTCGGTGACTCTAGATCATCTTCGCTCCAAACAAGTGTGAGTGGGATTGCATATCCCTGTGGGGCCACTCAAAGCTGCAAAAACCATCACTAAAAATACCTCCCGTAACCTGCACACAAATAGATCAGAATAAATTTAGTAACACCTACGGGGCCTCCACAGTGTGAGGTCCACTAAAACATAAAAGTGTAAAATACTAACCCTAATTGAAATACTTGAAAAATGAAATGCAGACTACATAAAATATAATTAAATCAATAACAATCAATACCTTGTCAAAATATGTCTAATTTTCTTGATCTATATTTTTTCTTCCCCGATATGGTGACATGTGAACGCTCGTGAGCATCTAAGGGTTTGGCAACTGCAAACTGGAAATAAACAAACACCCTGTAGCTTTTGAGGAGGGTTGTGGACACCCTACAACATTCCTAGAACACTCAACAATGTTAGAGAAATGCTCAAAATATTTTGAGAGTGATGGGGGATGCTCTGTAAAATTTGAATCTGATTCGTAGAGGATTTGATGGCGGATATGGCAGTTGCGGCGATGATGAGGAGGGAATGTGTTAGTGGAACACTAGGTTTTATGAAGTGGATGGATGATGGGTGCTCTCAAATCTTGATATCTCAAGAATGCTCTGATGTATAATATCTTCCAACCTCTCATTCACAAAAATGAATGATATTTTATAATTTTCCCTTAAACATGTTAGGGTTTCGATGACACCAATAAATGATCAATATTAAAACATGATGAAGGGCTAAGATTGTGATTTGATAAGTGGCATGGATCATGTTAAATGAATGGTCAATATTAAGATGTGATGGGCAATTGAGATTTATTCATATATATTATATAAATATAAATATATAAAATATTTATATTTATATATAAATAAATATGCATATATAAATAAATAATGAATGGCATTGATTTGATGATGTGTAGATGGCAAGTGGCTAGGTTTTGGTGTCTACATATACCCCTTTTTGTATCGCATTACATGAAATACAATGTGGTACAAAAATAAAAGACACTTGGTCTTGGTGAAGTAGCTTCTTTCCTCGGTGTGCAAGAAGATCCTGAAGACAATTTTTTTGTTGTAGCTTACCCCCTCAATTGGCAAATGAGTGAAGAATGAATCTCACGATCCAATTAATAGAATTGTGGATGATATGAATGATGTAAATGGTTGTGAATGATTGATTCTATTTGTGCCGCAACAGAAAAGGTTATTTTTAGAAATGTGGATGATATGAATTATGTAAATGATTGTGAATGATTGATTCTATTTTTTCCCCAATAGAAAATGGATTTTTTAAAAATGTGAATGATATGAATGATGTAAAAGGTTGCAATTATTGATTCTATTTTTGCCCCAACAGAAAGGGATTTTTAAAAAGTGGATGCTATGAATGATGTAAAATATTTGTGAATAATGTATCCCGATGTGGAAAATCAAAATCAAATTTAGTTGCCCTAGGTTTGGGGTGATTTTGTGTTATTAGAAGATATGCCTTTTAGCATCACTGAAATGCAAAATGATGAAGATGCAAAAAATAAATAAATAAAGGAACCAATCATCCTAGGGACTTGTTATACCTAGTGACTATTAGCAATTCCTGAATGTGAACATAAATGATGTAGTAAAATTTATCAATGTTTATGGTCCTACAGACAAGGCATCAACAACAACTTTTGAGAAAATTAGTCTGAGCACAGTCTCACTCAAAAAATGAGGGTACCAAAATGATTTTGTTCTTGAACAAGAGGATACTGGATGATGATGTGATCAAGCGTCCTTATGATGATCTACTCATTCTACCAAATTGCTTGGATAATCAATCACTATGACCACTAGAGAGAATAGATTAAACCACTAGATACAAGCTTCACTTGATAATGCAAGTGAATTTGGTAATGTTGAGTGAAAATGTGGATGATATGAATGATGTAAATGAATGTGATTATGAATGATGTGATGATTGATTCTACTTTTTCCCTAACATGAAAAGGGTTTTTGATTGGATGATATGAATGATGTAAATGAATGTGAATGATGTAATTAGGTTTTGAAAGTGTTGAATGAAAATGCATTGATGAGTGAATTTGATGATTTTGTGAAATTTGGAATTGCTTTGGAATATTTTGAAGCAATTTCATGACTACTAGTCACAAATAATAATTAAATGCCCAAATAAATCCATGTTATCACAAAATATGATGAAATAATGTGATGAATGCTTGGAATAGTGAATGTGGTAGTTTTATGAAATTTTGGATCATTTTGAGGTATTTTGATTGCAATTTAGGAATTTTTGTGACTTTTGGTTGTAATAAAAAATTAAGCACCCAAATCAATCCATGTTATCACAAAATATAATGGAATGATGTAATACATATATGGATGGGTTTTGAGGTGATTTTGTAGGGTTCTACTATGTTTTGAGGCCTTTTGAGTCCTTTTGTAGTATTTTGGATCCAAATGTTGGTCAACATCCACATCATATGAAGACGTGGGAGAGCATCTGCCACTTGGTAGACATAAGGAGGTGTTTGAGTGTTCTAGGAAGATGCCCTAGGGTGTTTGAGCACACCATAATTAGCTATAAAGGACTGCAAGGGTAAAATTCAATTCATTCTTGCATTTGAGAGTTCGAGAAGCAGTGTCTGAGGAAGAAGAGTGAATGAGTGATGGCAATGGAGGGCATGGATGTAGCAATAGGAGTTGAGGAACAGGTGGTGGAGGCAAGTGTCCTTAGCTCTCTTTTTTGGATTGTACAATGTGATTTTTTATTATGCAATGAATGTGATGGTAATGTGCATTTGTTGTTGTGTTGTGCTACAGTTGAGGATCTTGGAGGCTCAACATCGATTCTTGCCCATCATACCAGGGGTGAGAAAGGTGTTGCAAAAGGGCCACTAGGATTATCGAGAGTGGGTGGTATTGGTATGGTGTGCCTAGATTGAGATGGTGAGGGCTGATGAGGGGTACCTCTCTGCCTTGGTAGAGAGATGGGATCCAAATAGGGGGACCTTCCAACTCCCAACAAGGGAGATGATGGTGACATTGGAGGATGTGTTCTAGGTCTAAGGCTCCATCAAGATCTCAAGGATCTGCCTATGGGTGCTAGCTAGTGTCTTGATGTACTTTTGTATATGAGCCTTGGTGCTTCATTATATATAGCCTTTGGGCATTCATTGTACATGCGATTTTATATATACACATTGTTTTATTTTTTTATGACTTTTGTATGAATGTTTGTGTGAATGCATATGTATATGATGTGATGGATGACAATGTAATGATAATGTATATGAATTGTGATAATGAAAATTAATTGACACTCTAATGATCATTCATAATTTAGATTTTACTTGACTATTTTTTATCATTGTTCCTTAATCAAGGACACCAAAATGGTAGTATGTGGAATGGAAGACTCACGTAATGATGTGATAATGATATGGATATTGTTTTGGCTTATTGATGGTTGATTTTAAAATTGTTTTATAGAGACTCAAACATCCTAGTGATTGCAAAAAAATCACTAATTTTTGTCTAATTTCTCTAAGACCAAATGTGTGTGCAATGAATGCTCATTTACCAATAATGAGCATTGTAATGACTCAAGGTAATCAAGAACCAATGTGTGTGCAAGTCAGTTTATTAACCCATATTAAGTAAATTGAGGTGAAACCTGTCATGGAGGAGACCAGGAAGCTAGCTTGTCCTTATGTGCAGCCATAGGTCTCTTCACAAGAGACATGTCACCACACATGAACATACTCCACTACTAGTCAAGTGTCTATAGCCCCAATGGAGGTTAGCTCTATAGTCCAATGACCTTATCTCTAAGATTTGAAGAATTTGACCACCTAATCATTTGGATGGAAATGTAGTCTTATCCTTACTACTTGGGGATCTGTGGTGTGTGATTTGTAAAAGAATTAGAGCTTTGAGGAATAATATTCTCAACCTAGGTGTGATGAGAATTTTACCCTATCCTTACTACTCATTATTTTATTTGAAAGTGTTGATAGTGGTAAAGACCACTATTTTGATTTTGGACTATGTGCATAATGGGACAAGAAAAGATGATTTTTTTTAATTCAAGGTTCAACCCAATCATGGTGTTATCCCTCTTTGACACGATATTTTTAATATGTGTGAGATGTGTTTGGTTCAAAAATTTTAGAGTCAAATCCTAGAATTTAAGATTTTTTTAGTGAAAATGTGCCTTGGTCCTAGAGAAAAATTGACATGTATTTGAGGTTGCTTGAAACACTGGAGTGGCTAAGTGACCGAAAATACCAAGTGGTAATGAAATTTTGTATTGTGAATGAGGAATTAACTTATGAAATGGTGCAATGAGATGGGTGTTGATTTGAGGGTGCCCCTAATTAAGGTAACAAGACTTATTGGATCAATTATTATCTAAACTGAGCAATGACCCCTAATATGGTGGATGAAATGCATCATGATGAATGTGATTGTGGAAAATGAATGTGTGAAATGCAAGATGTATAAATAATGTTTCTATGTATTAGCCATGTATATATGTATATATAACACATAAAGCATAGAATTATCTCAAGTGGATGATGTTTAGTGGTTTGGGCTCTTCTACTCCCTCTATACTAGAAAACTGATAAGTTCCTTGATCCACCTTTTGTGTGATAATATATGGACCTAAATAATTAGCCATGAATTTATCATGAAGATGTGATAATGCATTGGTGTTTTACTAATTATCTTTAAGAAAAATATATCCTACATGGAATTCACGTAGATAAAATTTGGTATTGTAAGCACACTTTAAACAATCCTGATATACTCGTAAATGCTCCAAGGAATTGATTTACCTTTCATCGAGGAGTGTGAGTTGGTTGAGACGTGCTTGTCTAGCAGTATCATTATCTATGAATTCCTATAATGAAATGCGTAGTGAGGGGATCTCGAGCTCAAGAGGTATGACTATTTTGGTGCCATAGACCAATGAGAATGGTGTTACCCCAGTAGGTGTGCAGATGCTTGTTTGATAAGTCCATAATGCCAAGGGTATCTAAGTATGTCAATATCGATGTTTTTATTTGATTAATTTCTTGATAATAGTGATCAAGGTCTTACTGGTTGCCTCAACTTATCCATTTGTATGTGGGTAATAAGGAGTCAAGAAACTATGTTGGATATGATTTTTCTTGCAAAGTTCTCAAAGATCATTGTTTTTGAAAGACTTACTATTGTCAGATATTATTTTTGAGGGAATACCAAAGTAATATATGATATGTTGAAATATAAACTCCACAATTCAATGTCCTATCATACTAGTTAGAGGAATTGCCTTGATCCACTTCATGAAGTATTCAATGGTAATGATGATGAATGTGTGTTATCCCGAGGAAGAAGGTGATATTTTACCAATCAAGTTCAAAACCCATTGTGAAAAGGGCCAACGACTTTAAATAAGTTGTAATTCTTGTGATGGCACATGAGTTATATTAGCATGTTGCTAATATTGTTGAAATTTCTTGACATAAGTGCAATAGTCACATTCCATGGTGGGCCAATAATAACCCATGCATAAAATATGCTTTGTGATGGCCATTCCACTAAAGTGACCACCACAAGTACCATCATGAACTTCTGATATTACTCGTTGGGTCTCTACAGGCTTGAGATAACAAAGGAATCCATCATAACCACGTCTATACAACACATCCCTCAAGGGAGTGAAATGAGCTACCTTTTTCTTGAAATTTCATTTGGCAGTTCATGACATATCTTATGGGAGTGTTCCAAAATTGAGGAAGTATTTTAATTGACTAGACCAAGGCTTATATGTCTTTGCCTAAGTGAAGCAAACATCCTTCTCATATTTAGATTCAGCATGGGAATTGTATATTTATAGATTGTTGTGATAATTAGAGGTTGTACCTCTCCTTCAAAGTTTTTTGGAATCAATGATCCTAGAGAGGACATCGTATCTACAAATCTATTAGTTGAACAAGGAAATCTATCAATCTCATACCAGTGAAATTTTACAAGCAATTTCATTGCTACTTCATGATAGAGTTTAAAGATTGGTTCTTTGGATTAGTATTCTCCATTTACTTGATGAACGACAAGTTGGGAATCACCAAATATTTTGATATGCTTTATGCCCATAGCTATGCCTGATTGAAGTCCTAAGATTAAGGATTCACACTCTACATTTTTGTTTATGCATGGGAAATCAAGTTTAAATGATAATGGGATAGGTATCCCTTATGGTGTATGAAATACGACTCCAACACCTTGTCCCTTTTCACAATTAGAACCATCAAAGAAGAGTGTGATATCCATATCCTATTTAGGAATGAAATATTTCTCATGTTCAATGATGGTACATACTGAGTCATCTGGAAGCTCAATAATTAAGATTTTATCACTAAAAAAGTGGAGCTTCCACAAGCTGATAGGCTATTACCTGACCTTTAATGGATTTTTGGCTGATAAATTCAAGATCAAATTCTGTTAGAAGCATTATCCATTTTGCGGTGTGAGCATTATTGTAAGTATGAGACATCATATAATGTAGAGGATTTTCGTGAGATATGACATAAGTGGTGTGACTTAGCATGTAATACCTGAGTTTCTTAGAGGTAAAAACCATAGCTAGGCATAAGTTTTCCACATAAGCATATCTGGTTTCATATCTTACCAGTGTTCAACTAATGTAATAGACTACTTGCTCTTAGTTGTTTTCATTCTTTTGTGCAAGCATTGTCCCTAATGCAAAGTCCATTGCTGAAACATAAATATGAAAGGGGATCCTTGGGCAAGGTGGAGTTAAGACTAGTGGAGAAGCCAAGTATACTTGATATCATCAAAATATTTTTGACATTCTTTTGTCCATGTAAATATCACCTCCTTTTGTAGTAGGTGATTGAATGACCTGCATTTGTCTAAGAGTTGTGCAGTGAAATGATAGATCAATTGGATCTTTCCTTGTAAACTACGCAACTCTTTCAAGTTTGTTGGGGGAGGCATTTCCATAATGACCTTGACATTGTTTGGGCCCACTTCAATGCCTCTCTTGGAGATAATGAATCCTAGTAGTTTACCTAAGGTGACACCAAAGACACCTTTTTTGGGGGTTCAACCTTACTTTATGCTCTAGAATTCGATCAAAAACTCTTTTCAAGATATCGATGTGCTCTTGTCAGGTTTTGGATTTGGCCAGTAGATCATCCACATAGTATTCAATGATCTTACGCATCTAATCATGGAAGATGTAAGTCATGGCACATTGATAAGTGGCACCTACATTTTTAAGGCCAAATGGCATCACCTTGTAACAAAAAGTCCCCTAGGGTGTTGTACATGATGTTTTGTGTTGGTCATCAGGATTGATCTAAATCTGGTTATATCCTTAAAAACTATCCATTAAAAAAGTATTCCATGGCCAACGTAAGTTTCAACAAGAGTATCAATTTTTGGTAGAGGAAATTCATCCTTAGGGCATGCTTTGGTAAGATCTCGAAGGTTAGTGCAAATGCAAATCACCCTGTTAGGCTTACAAATGGGCACCATATTTGATGACCACTTAGAATAGTCAATGGATTGGATGGAACACACATATAATAGCTTTTGAAGCTCTTCCTTGACTATGAGGGTAATGGTGGGATGTAACTTTCTCAGTATTGTTTGATCGACTTAGCATCAAGATGCAAGGTTAAGTTATGGACAACCAAGTTAGGGTCAAGTACAGACATGTCTTTATAGGACCATGCAAAAATGTCCTTTTTATTGAGGAGAGCTATCAATTTCTCTTGTTCATTAGCAGACAATTTTTTTCAAGTTTAATGATTTATGCATTGTTCAAATTTGTACTAAGGTTCACATCTATAGTATCTTCAACGACCATGTGTGAACCTTCCTCAAGTTGATGGGGCATTGGGATCAGATGAATGTCATCAATGAAATTGTCAAATCCTTATAGTATAGTTTCCTCCATTCTACCTAGAAAATAATAGGATCCAAGGGTGAAGGTAAATGTGGTGAAGGAATGTCAGCAATGGAAGCTCTTAACAATTCCTTGAAAGGATGAATTCAAAAAAGTAAGGTGGTAATAAAATCCATTCCATATCGATAAGGCTTATGTTAATGGGAATTGGTTTTGCCAAATTGTATGGACTACGAAGTGGGTTAAATAAGTCAATCAGATTCATGTTGACTTAGTGGGAAATAGTGGCTGGCAATGTGAAGGGTGGGTTGGTCTTGTCTCTTGGAATTGATAAAAAAATCTTGAGAACCTGGATATAAGCAAGTAATATGTATAAATGCAAATTACAAGGCCATGCAAAGATTTTTTTGTTATGTACATATGTTACATGAGGTTATTGTGAGGTAATCAATGGAGTTGAGATGGTGTTTCAGCGGTAGGCTTAGCTCGCTCCCTTGGGAGAAGCAAATGGAAAATAGGTTGATGGATGAGGAACATTATGAGATAATACTTATCCTATTCAGTGAATGGTGTGATACTAATTGATTCCTCTTTGAATTCATCTAAAGCTATCGACATGACATTGTATTCTTCATATTATTTCTCAAAGTCATCATTGTGATTGGTTTCCTCTTTTGAATCTAAATGGAGGCTTTGAAAAACTTGTTCAAAAGAGGAAGTAGAAGAATATGAATGGTAACCCAGGCCTAAATGATCATGCACTTCTCAATATTGAGGTTCAATAATATCATCATGCCCTATTCATGTTATCCTAGGCCATATACTTACCAATTAACCCAATGAAAATATCATGATGGAAAACTGGACATGTACTCTATATTAGTAAGGACTGGTTGCTTGGGTTCTACTGGAAAAAGTGGATCAAATGATGAATAAACCTCCATATATGAAGTTGATTTTGTTAGGTGTTGAAACCATGTGGTACACTGATCCTATAGATAAGTGTGGGTTATGTGTATGACCATAATATCAAATAGTTTGGATGTTGAGCAGTGTAACTATGACATATTTAATCACATACTCGTCAATGCTAGAACTAACAAGGTGGATTGCAACTTGTGTGGATGATGAGGTGGATGGAGTGGGTGTAGAAGTGTGAGGTTCATGTATGTCTTGTGGCTTGAGTGATGGAAAATATGTATGTTGAAATGACATCTCACAATATATCAAATAGACTTATGAGACGTCGACTGATGTAGATGAAAATGGATTTGGTTGAGGAATTTGATGAATGATTGGTGACTCTGGAGTGGATGAAATGATAGTGAATCTTTGTAGAGTTGGTTATGTGGGTGATGATGAATGGGTGATAATGGGTGATGTAGATGATGTGGAAGGTATGGAGGGATGTCCCCCTAGTATGGATGTGGATAGTGTTGATTGGATTTAACCACATGTATATGTTATCAGTTGTGATGAAGGTGGGGGTGTAGAAGTGGAGGCTTGATGTGGGGTGGTGATAGGGAGCTCCTTGATAATAGGATATTTGGATAAGGAATTGTGAAGTGAAGTGGATGGTGTGGTTGATGGGATTAAGAACAACTGAGTGGATGGAAGTGTGGATTCATATGGGTTGGAGATGAAGTTGTAGTATTTAAATGGTTCTATGTCTAGCAGTATGTAATGAATCTATCCCTTATGTACATTTTTAAATATTGGTGTAGTATCGAGGGGACACATTTCATATCCCTTATCCAAGGATGTCCAAGGAGTACATTGTAAGACATGGACCCCTCCAAGATATGGAATATAGTGTGCAACATCCTAACCCTCACTTCTATGGGTAAGACCATAGTGACAACTATAGAACATAGAGCATCATTGAATACTTGCAAGGTGAAAGTGGATTTGGTGATGTGTGAAGGTGGAAGATTGAGATGTTTAAGGGCTGAGGTGGTAATGATGTTGGCGTATGAGCCAATATTAATCAACACTCGCTTTAAAGGCTTCCTATAAACTTAGCCATGATATGTAATGGAGGATTTGGTGATTTTGATGATATTGATTTGATCTCAAAATCATAGAATGTGATAGAAGGCTCCATACATGTTTGAATACTTCCCATAAAATTGTTAAAGGTATTAGCATCTTGAGATTTAATTTCAATGGATTTTAAGATTTCTATAAATGTATCACGATGTGGGGGAGATTGTTGTATAAGCTCATAGATGGATAGTTTTGTTGAAGCCATTTTGAGGCTAGTTGTTAGTCGACTACTTAGGGTGATGATAGGTATTTGTGGATGGATTGGGAGATGAATAGGTTGGGATGGATGACTTGGAAGATGAATTGGTTGATATGAAATGGCAGAAAAATGAAAGGGTGGAGATGAATTAGCAGGTTATGGAGACACATTTTCTTGAGGTGCCATGGGAGGTTGAACTGCTTGAGGTTGGTCATTTTGGTGATTGGTGTTGCATTGACCTCGAGTGACTACATGGATAGCCCCCACAAAACCTTGGTACTATTGCACATGATCCCCCTATTGTCTATTGTGTTTCCTCATGATGAGAAAGTGGTGTTTGATAGATACCAAGATTTTGATTTTGTTGTGCCAAGGGGCTATACAACTTAATGGTCCCTAGGTGATGTTGGTAAAATATCTGCCTAATCAACAAACATTGCGTTTGTGCACCCTAGATACAACCAACATTGAAAGGCCAGAGGAAAGAAATGTCCCTCATGCCAATCTCTAGAGAGGGCTGGTTCCCAAACTAAATCCTACACTAGTAGAAGACTAGGGATATAGGAAAGGAATTAGAAAAATATGGAAAGAAATGGGAAATATGGCCATAGGACAAAGTGCAGGATTCGGGGTAGACTAACAACAGGAAAATCACCCAAACATGAAATAGTATTTAACAGAGGAAAAAATAGCAGAATCTACTTGTAATCTTGCAATAATAACCTCCAAAATAACACTCCAGCATTCACTCCCTCACTAGCAATATATAAATCCAAATGTAAAATTTAAATTTAATAGCAAAAAAGAAAGACAAATATAAAATAGAAGTGCATAGTACAGAAGGAAATTGCACACAAGACCATTTGTAGATTCAGAAGCCTGATGCCTTGTATTAATGCAGAGAAATTGGAGAGTATTCTCACAAAATCTCTAACCTTCTTTATAATGGAAATTTGATTAGTATTTATAAAGGTTTTCACCTCTTTAATTAAATGCACAAGAGAACAAAATGATCCCAGATCAAAAATAAAAATGAGAAAATTCCTCCTTGGAATCATTAAAAATATTCTCTTTTAGAAACAACGATCCATATTTTATGGAATACTTTCCAAGAAAGTGGAAGCTTAAGCATCGGTGCACAGATGATTTGGAAAACATTGAATGCCTTGGAAACATCCTCATGCCTTTGAAATCATGAATATTCTATGGCTCTTTCTGCACAACTTGTTTTTACTCGGGATCCATGATTCGAGTCACTTATTGCCACCATTATTTAATGTTTGTAAATATAGCACCTTTGGAAGCCTTGACCATGATCTGTTTTACCCAAAAATTACCTTTGCCATTTGACTCACCCTCCTTCAAGCACTCATGATCCTTTCTTTAAAACGCGTTTGCCCATAGGAGGGGCAAATAGGATGTTCGCCCCTCAACTGGGGCAAACACAATGTATTATCTTTGTAGGGTACATTCACCCATAGGAGAGGCGAACAGGATGTTCACCCCTCAATTGGGGTGAACACAATGGGACCTTGTTTTTAGGTGAATGCAATTGTATTAGGATGTTGAAGTGCGTTCACCCAAAGGAGGGGCAAACAGGATGTTCACCCTTCAGTTGGGGTAAACACGAATGTGTTTTGTCGTGCTTCCTTTTGCTTCATATTAAGGTTTTTTAGATACTCTGTTACTTCATTCGCCCGAACCTGGGGCGAATGGGGCGCTCACACCTCCTTTGGGGTGAACGTGTTGGCATATTTGATATAACAAACTTCAATTTTTTTTTTAGCAAATTATTTATTTGTTTTCATTTGTGTAGGCCCAAAGATGCTTCCATTCTTAATATACTCATTCAAAGTGATTTACAAAAAACTTATAGCGTCAATACAAAAAATATATATAAGGCATATATGAAATTGTTTTGAATTTAAAAGTCATCATAGACAAACAAAACTGTATCAAAACTCATCAAAATATTCTAGCAACATCTCCAATGTGGTAAAATGTAAAATTGCCAACATTTTCGGTGACTCACGGGGTATCCAGCTCAAATAGATACAAGAAACCATAGGTCTTCATTCATTGGGAAATGGAGTCCTTGGCTAGTGCCTTTGTCGATGTTGTAGATGCCTTTCAACGTGCCTCTTCCTCTATGCACTCCTTTTGCTTAGATTCCTCAGCTACTCTGAGTACTTCATCCCGCTCTGCTTCTTCTATTGCCTTTGCCACTGTTGTGTGCTCTGCTTCTGCCTGCTCCTCCTATTCCTTGATGGTATCAATAATGATATCATAGGTGCAAACTACTTCCTCCCAAGCATGAGTAGAGAATTGGTAAGGTACACTGAGGGATTCATAAAAAAAATGCAGATTCTTAACATCCGTCAAACTGAGGCACTTCGCTTGTTAAGCCAACTCATATAATGACAGTTCCAAGCACGTATAATTTTGCATCAAGGGTGAAACTTGCGCTTCTATGAGAGGCTCTTTCCAGACATCAATTTTAGAGGTATCCTCAACAAATTTCTTCCAGAGTGGTTCCAACTGTTCCATGGGAAAAGGTTCTCCCCAATTATCCACAAAGGTTGGGAATCCTAACTCATCAATAGTCTCAAAATGAGACATGGAAATAGTATGTTCACGTTCAATAGTGTTAAGGATGGTCCGTCCCTCCCGTACCAGGTAAATGCACTGGAAGTAACTACATAGTATAACTTTTACCTTAGACCAGGCGTAATCCATCTCCTTGAGGGTGTGAATGTGTAAATTGGTATTAATCAAAGCCTATATCTTTACTGCCATCTCCATATAGGGCGACATCATATCCTCAGTGGTATCAATTAATTGTTGCCCCAACTGAATCTATATCTACGCCTCTCATAAATATTGTAGCATCTTAACAGGTTGCGTGACCAGCTTTTCACAATTCTATGCAGAGAGAAGGTGGGTTCCCTTGATTCTAACATGTGAAAATCCTATAGCCTGTACCATTTTCTCATCTAACTGCTTCTTCATCTCTTCTAGTTATTGCTAAAGCTTATGCATTTCAATCCTGGTGGTATCGCGCTCCTTCAAGTGAAATTTGATATCCTAGCGCAAATAGTCATTCTTAGTAGCCGTCTTCTCCTCTTGGGCTCTGCTTTTTACTAGGGCATTTTTGAGCTCAATTACTTTGTTCTGATTTTCAAAATATTTCTCCTTAAAATGCTCACCATGCAGGTACACTGAGCTCATATCTACTTGAATGTTGCCCATATTTTCCATAGGATCTATCCACATAAGCTTTTGTTATAGTATCAGAGATGAGATCGCTCGACAATAACTCTCCTTGAGGATTTTGAACCAACGATGTGATTGTGGTAATATGGGCCTCTTTCACAATAGGATCAAAAGCAAATTTTTTAACAAGCCGAGCTGGAGCCAAGGCCTCTCTACGTCACATATTATTCAACCACTATGAAGAGCTCAGGTGTGTCCAGTTGATCTTCTCTACATAAGGCTACTTACAGGAAACCTGTACATTAGGAATTGTCTGCAACTCCAAAAATGGGGTGAAAGGAACCAAAATATCTAAGCGACTGGGCCCAGCAAAAGCGGATGATACAGCTAAAAGAGGTGGAAAAAAATGGTGGTTTTGGTGGAGGGAGCAGGTTCGGTTGCAGTTGTGCTTACTTTAGGAGGAGCTTACATGCTTACAGCCTCAATGGCGATGGAGGCGAGGACTGAAAGATATGGGAAAAAAAAGGGATTCGACCCTAATGCATACAAATTGATAGAAATAGAAGATGAAGGAAAATGGATAGAATAAGGAGTAGCAGTGACTTCATGAATGGAAGAAGATGGAAATGAGACAGACGTGGATGGCATACCAAAGGGTGGAGAAATGGAGACTGAGGATGATAAAAATAGAACAAATGGAAGTGAAGGGGAAATCACTGCTTGCTCCAAAAAAGAGGAAGAGGGTAGAAGATACATACCTTCAGGTACAAGCACCGCATGCTGCAGTGATGGAGGTAGCTGCGAAACTACTTCTTCTTCTTATACTTCCACCCTTTCTCCAATGTCTCCATTCATAACTTCAACATGAGAGATATCTGACTGATGATATTTCGCCAGTGATTGCACCATAGAAAATAATTCTACGACTTTGATCAGGGGATATTCCACGGGTGAAGGATTTACCATAGCTGCCAATACATTAGTAATAATGGGGCAGTTACAACTATCATTGTAGAAAAAGGGACGATCAAAACTGTTGGCACCTCAATGACAAAATTCATAACTACGCTAGTTATTGGCCTCTTAACTGCTTTAGGAAATGGAGGCACCTTTGGTATATTTTGTTTTTTAGGTACAGACGTCTCCTTTTTTTGTTGCTTCATTCATTGAGACCTCCTTTTAAAACATACTATTATTCTTCTTCCTCTGGGGTTTCATATTCAATTATTGGGCGCTCCTATTCAGTTTCACCTTAACCACTGTCAGAATACTGAAAGCTTTACATAAAAATATTTGCAAAGGTGATGGGTTGATATGAGTCTACAAACTCGTCATAAATATCAAAAAACTGCTCATCTAATTTCAACCCCTAAGCAGTAGTCATCTTCCTACGGTGAATCCGCATAATCCACCAATTCATTATCTTTTCTTCAGTCCAGTTGGGTTTGAATTTCTTAACGGAACTGAATAAACCTAGTGGAGGAATTTGAGTCCTATTCTTATCCGAATTATATTCTGCTTCTTGCTCATAATAATCATGCCATGGTGAGAGGGTCATCATTTTTTCAATATGCCAGTTCATGTTCGACTCATCAAAATTATTTCTCCTCTTTTGAATATCTGGTTGTGGACAACAATGAAATGACTTAGCCTTCTTAATAGCTAAGAATTTGCCTAGAGGATCATATCACCAATGCTACGATAATTCAATCAAATCCAAATCCTATAGTGCCACCGTCAAGAGATTTTCTGTCCAACTTGGCTCACTTATATGCTGCCAAATTTGAATGAAATATTTCATGTAGTCTTCTTTCCGCGCCCAACTCCATATATATTGTTCACACGATCAGTCTGGCGTACAACCTCCATGGCAAACATGTGTTCCATGGAAAAATATGGCAACAAAAATGGTTTACCCGTAAAGCCAAAAATTCATACAACTACCCCCTAGGTAAGAAGGAAAATATTGCCCTTCTCTTGCATGATGACTGCGTCCCTCAAATTTCATGGCACCCTTTCACAGGTACCACAGAGAAACTCTATCGCTAGCCCCAAAAACCAACTATTAAAACTATACACTGATTCCTTCTTCATTAAAATGGGAGTCCATATAAACTGGCAAGGGCTTATCCTTTTTTCCCAGCTGCGTTACTACAATGAAGGAAAAGCGTTGTTGCAATTGGAAAAAGAAAAACCATACTAAAAATGATGTATGGAGAAATGACTTGGACTCCACAGTTTGCATTTTTTCCAACTGAAAATTTATTCTTCGTGAGATGAAGTCGGTCCAATAAAATAAAATTGGATTGCCACCTTGCCTCATGGTAGAGGGAGAATAAAACTCAACTTTGAAAATACACTGCAAAACAGTCACCTGCCACTTATGCACAATTTCATCTGAAGGCAATCCAGTGACCCAAGACAACATGGAATATATATCTTGATTGTTGAATTCTGAGAGCAGCTTTGGAAAGTTTGGAAGCTACCTCATATGTGGTTCTTTAACCAATTGCATCTCCATAAATTGACGCATCATCACTGTAGAGACATACCTATCCTCTTGCTTGTCGATATGCAAATTTTTATGCACTGCATAAGAGGGGGAATTCAATCCACAAGTGAAGTCTTCCCAAATTTCATTTGAAGTAATGGTAAATAGAATCTCCCTCCTGGCATAATTTACATCCCTAGTGAATGGGTCATAGAACTGGGTAATGAGCTGCACTAACTCAGGGTATGGATGAACGGGTGAACACAAATACCAAGATAACTACGAATGATATGGCACTGTTAAACAACTATTTGATGACACCCCTTGACTCACAACAACTTCTACCTCTTGCCTTAACCTTTTGATTCCTTTGTGTGTGATAAGGCAGTCTTCGATCTCTGCCATGGAATAATCATATGGGTCTAAGTCCACGTAATCATTTTTTTGAGCCCTTTTGGCTCTAGAACCGCCCTCCTTATTTCTTGATTTCTTAGGCTCCATAGCTTCTGTGACGTCCTTGGGATCTTTACTTTGTTTCCCCATTTCCCTTTCTCTCTAACAAACTTATATAAGTAGACTCTAAAATTCCCTATAGCTAAGATGCAAGATGTAGCAATAAAAATTTAAAAATAGAAAATAAACTACAATATTTTACCTTAGGGTTTATATAGAACTACTCCACAATTATCACAATAAATGCCAATTCAATGTTAGACGCATTCAGGAAGAAGGTGTTTTGAACTATTAACCTGGCACCATTTTCAATGATCTAACGATTTCTCTTTTGATTTACTGCAGGATCCTCCTTGAAAAATGTGCTCTACTCACCATGCAATTTTGTTTGGAAATCGTGCCCTGGTGCCTCAAGCTTGTTGGGAAAATGAAATTGGTCGTTTGAAAACCAATAATTTAATATTAGCTACTTCTTAGAAAATAAAAATTGGGCACAATGTACATTTTAATTTAATGCTCTTCTATCAGCACTCTCGCCCTCCGATAGTTGACACGTACCCAAGGGCACTTTTTATTACACAACGTGCTTCCAAAACCACCACAATCATTTCCTTCTTCCAGTAAAAATTACTTCGGGCATAAAGCAATTTCATATTTCCTTGGCGACTTCAAAATTGAGGTCAAAACATCATACTTTACTTAATTTAGGTTGTAATAACCCAGGTCAACCCACCTAGTTCCAAAAGTTTACTAAGAAATATTTTCAAAAATTCCAACTATCCTCATCTAGAGTTGCATGCTAAATCTTCATAGAACCCATTCCGATGCAGACGAAATATCTATGAGACTGAGAATGGCTAGTTCTCATCGTATTTACCTCGTTCATACCTTCTCTCCTTCCCGAGTACCTAGGTAATAGGCAAGGGGTTTTCGATAACCAGGGCCCAAATCACTTGGTTATTGTACGCTTGCTTTCCCCATAGTAGCGTTTGCATGCAGGGTTTGAGTGAAACACTTCCTTGAATCAACCCATGAGCTTACCACTACCCTTGTGTTTCTATAGAAGTCTTACTATGCATAAAGCCCATTTCAGTATGCATGTTCCCATGAGATCTCCTACCCTATTTCTAGATGGATTTGCCTAGAAACTATGCCCATATCATAGTTCCTTTTTCGTTCTTTCCTTCCTCAACCATGAGGGGTTGGGAAAACCATACAAGGTGTGAGCTTTTGTCCCTTGCCAGCCCTTGGTTGGACTATTAAATGTCTATCCACATTCATAATACTGAGGTCGTCTTCCCACAACCATAATATTTGCAAGTTTAAATTGGGTGTCTTCCTACAACCCATTTAAAAGGTTGTAAATTATTTATTATTATTATTATTATTTTTCCATAAGTTCTCTTTATAAAGCATAATAAAAATTAACAATATTATTTTCAAACAAAAAGAAAATATTTGTAATTTAACAATCTACTAAACATAACTCTATCTTTAATGAATTTATTTCTTCTTCTAAAAAAATACTCTAAATTTCGGAGGAATAACTCTTGTAAACTTTTTAATCTAACTTGTGACTTTACAATAAATAAAACCTAAAAGATTTCAGGTAAAAGAGATATAATTTAAAATAAGCCATAGTTATTGCTTAAATTCATTCATTCCATCATCTCAATCACGATAATCCATGATTCTTTATGTTTCATCGCAAAACTAAGTAATTTTGGCGCTATTTACATATCCTATACAATTAAGGCGACACACACGAGTTTCATCGCTCTATTGGAAGAGTAAAACAACAGTGACGTTTTAAAACTGAAGCCTAACCCAAAATATTTTTTATTTTAAGATCTTAATTCTGCATCATATTTCGATTGAAGCGTTAATCATTTAATTCGTTCTTATTTTTCAGATTGTGAATCTGTCTTGACCTTTACAATTAGTGACGTGTTTTTATTATAGCCGCCAATTAGTGACGTGTTTTTATTATAGCCGCTAGGGTTCTAAAGAGACGGAGCTTAATAATTTTAACTCTTTAATCATTCCCTTTATTTACTTAGGGTTCCAAACAGTTTTCTTCTTAAATAACTAATAATTTGTGGAAATAATTTGGCGCAGCCAACGTCGTAAATTCTTGTTTAAAGCCACTCAATGGTGAAGGCTTCCCTATAAAGCTTAATAAGGCATGTAATCTTTGAAGATAATTTATCTTGTTTCAATGAATTGAGAGCCAAACACCCTACTTGTCTTACATTCTCTCCTAAAGATTTTTTTGGTAAAATTGTCACATCCCGAAAACATTAACTTAGACATCAGAGATAATTTAAAATTAATAAATCCATCATCAGTTCTCTCATTTCTATAGGCCATATTAAATCAAGGTGAAAAAAAAATCAAATTATTCTTTATTTAGGGTACATCGACGTTATCCTCCAAGTACGATTCAAGTTAAAAACAAATAATCATACTATAAAAAAACAATATAATGAGTTCCATTCAATTGAACACTTTCAATGTCTAAACACTTTAAAAAAAAAAACATGAAATCCAAGCTCATAGACGAAATACTTCATCAGGTTTTTTTTTTTTTAAAGAAACATAACTAGACAAAGAAGGAATTCTATTAAACAAATTTACTATGCTTAAAGTGTCTCGATTCTTTCAGAGATCTAATTAAAAATATTACAACAGTATAAAATTTTCCAAAATAATTTTTCTTTTCTATAAAGCATCTACAGGCTGAACTTTCTGCAGTCATTTATCTATAAATATTAGGATGGACCAAACAATTAAAATTTTAAACTCTAATTTGAGGTCTTCATCCGCTTCACTGAAATTTTGCATATGCTTTAATAAATAAATCCATGAGCGAATTCCTATGGATCCTCGACTATCCAGAGTCAGAGCGGTCGTCTAACATATGGATGCATTCTATCCTATTGCTTTAACAGGCATATATACATACAAAACTATAGTAACTTTTTTTTTCACAACTTTTTTTTTCACATATCTATTTCATTTTAAAAAAATATATTAAAAACTGCAAAATTGACGCAATGGAAAACAAAAACCTATTCAATCTAATTCTTATAACTTCCCATAAATAATCTCAACTCTCATACTGAAAATGAAAACATACTTAGGGCACTTACTTGATTCTACGAATTCTTAGCTAAAGCTTGTTCTCTATTTGCTATTCTCTGCAACCTTTCACTATCCTTCACTATTGCACCAATCCTTCGTCTCAGTTTTCCTCGACCACCTCTCCTTCTTTTTCCCCACCCCCTTATATAAGTAAAAAGACCCTTATTAATAAAACACATCTGTTGTTTCGCATGCCAATTACACCAGGGGGCTCCCCAGGTGGTGGAGAAAAGACGAGATCATCTCTTGGTATACTTTGCTTACAACTAATAATATGTTTATTATATCAATAAATTATATTAACTTTTATTTATATTTTACCTTTTTCGTTTATATTTGAGAGTAGTTTCTCTCATATTTTATCTATATGAATATTTCTGAGTTTCATAAACTTATATTATTATTAAATTATTATTATTTATTTTATTATTATTATTTATTATTAATGTATATATATATTTATATATATATATATTAATTATTTTTATTTTTTAATTACTAACCATTTAAAAAAAATCAAGCAACCTAACAATGCATCTACATGAAAATGCAACTACATGGACTGCTAGAGACCCATAATTACGGAAAATACTCCATCGCTCATCATTCCCTGGACTTACCTTTTACCGGGAACCTCTTTTGAATAAGAAATCCCAGCTCTGAGCCGCTTTTCAATATCACACCTGTTCCTACATCCATAAACATATTAGTAGTACCTTGTCCTTGAAGATAATATAAGCACAAATAATAAGCACAACAACGGGGTTGTTACATAGGTGCCTTTTATTTTTTTTAAAACTTATGGCGAATAACTCCCTTTTAAAATAAAACTTTGTTTGCTTCTGCTTTTTGCATGTACTTAAAAAATCAGATTTTCCTTTTTAAAAATAGCTTAAGGCTACATTTTTTTTCTTTTCTTTTAAAGTGCTTTAAAAAGCACGCGCTTTTAATTTTAAAATCATGCAAAAATAAACTTCGATGATTTTCTTGGCGCGTTTGCCCATAATAGGGGTGAACGACCCGTTCGTCCCTCTCTTTGAGCGAACACGATATCAATTCACTGTTGCCAAACTTGTCATCAATTCAAGTCACCCTATGGGAAACGAATGACCACACTTTAATTTACCAGGGGCGAATGCATTTAGCACATATTACATTGTTTGTTACTTTTCCCAAAATTGCATGTTGCCATAGCTGATGAAGACATTTCTTAGGCGAAGGCATTCCTTAGGAAAATATTTTACTTCATGGCAATTCTTAGTCACCTCATTCTTAGGGCGACAAGCCTTTTCGCCCACCCCTGGGGCGAATGTCCTTCGTGCTTTTATTCCCTCATTTTTTTTTATTATTTTTTTTAGCATATAAATCATCAACAAATTAAAACAACAATACTTAAAAAAATATATATATACATATGTAATAATGGTACTTCACTGAAATATCATCATAAAATATAGGCTTTCAAATTAAGGCCATTCATACAGATGGGGAGATCATAACCTTCTATATCACGAAGATGATAAGCATTACCTAAATTCACCGTGGAAATATGAAAAGGACCTTCCCAGATAGCGTCGAACTTATGGTGATTCCCTGGTTTAGTTTTTTTTTTCATTCCATTTTAAAACTAGATCTCCCACCTAAAAATTGTGGTCAGTCATTTTCTTTCCAAACCACTTATTCATCTCTTTTGTATGCTCAAAAAATATCTGGTAAGCCTATTCCTTGTTCTCTTCTAACTGCAATAACTATGCCAACATTGCACTCATAGAATCGTATTCTTCATCCTCATCTTGGAACAACTACAATGTTTGGAGTACTGGAAGCTCAATATGTGTAGGGAGAACAACTTATTTCCCATAAACCAAAGCATATGGAGACATTTTAATCGATTTCTTCACTGAGATACAGTATGCCCAAAGCACTTGATTCAATAACAAATACCAGCTCCTCTTGTTACTACCCATTATCCTTTTCAAGATTCATAGCAAATTCTTGTTAGTAGATTCGGCCAACCCATTCCCTTGCAGATAATAGTTGGATGACATCTTCAAATAAATGTTGTATTTGCTAGCAAACTCTGTAATCTTGGCCTTCATGAATGGAGTGCCATTGCCAGTTACAATTGAATCCGGTATGCCAAAACGAGTAATGAGCCCCTCTAGAAAATAAATAACAATAACTTGATCAGTATTTTTTGTGTGAATAGCCTTTGCCCATCTGGTGAAATAATATGTCGTCATTAGGATATACTTGTGCTCTACAGAAGAATGTGGATCAATAACACCAATAAAATCAAGGCCCAAGTGTTGGAAAGGTGTTTCCACTTGGATTGGACGTAAAGGCAACGCTCCTTTCCTAATTTTGCCCACATATCATTGGCAACTATCACACCGCTAACTTATCTTATGAGCATCGACGAACATAGTAGGCCAATAATAACCTGCTCATATAATTTTTAAAGCCATGGGTCTACCTGCATAATGACCTCCAGATAGTCCAGAGTAAAATTCTTCCAATACCTTCTCTTTTTCGGATGCCTTTACACACCTGAGAAGAACTCCGTCAATATTCTTATGATATAATCCATTAGGTAACAATACATATTTTAGCACTTGCAACCTAAACCTTTGACGCTGTGAAGCATCGAGGTGGGTTGGACATCTCCCAAAAGTAAAATAATCAATCATCTCTTCTATCCAATCATGGTCACTTGCGGTAAGATTTGCACAAATTGCTTCGCCTATGTCCTCGTGAATCATATCCAACGTCTCAGTGACAACACTCTTAGCTAACTCCTGGCATAAAGCGCACCCATGAACTAGCTTTATCGATCAGATCTCCACATCATATTATTGAATTTTAGA
This sequence comes from Wollemia nobilis, assembly GCA_028583015.1. Classification (NCBI taxonomy): domain Eukaryota; kingdom Viridiplantae; phylum Streptophyta; class Pinopsida; order Araucariales; family Araucariaceae; genus Wollemia; species Wollemia nobilis. Next base: position 4,094,763 of record JAQPPZ010016862.1, read on the forward strand.
GATCCATCCCACTCTCTTATCCCCTAGTTCTCCTTGCAGTAGGAAGTTTTGGACATCAGGGTGAATTACATAAATAATAGTTTTTCTCTGAGAAACAAAATATCGAAACTTTTTTAATGATTTCATCACGACATTAACTTGCTTCTCAATGAAGTTGTATTTATCTTGATGTGATGCAATAACTTGGCTCAAGAAGGTAATTGGCTTCTCTTCTCCATCTTCTTGTTTTTGAGTCAACACTATAGCATAGCTTTCATGCTCACCTACCGCATAAAGAATGAAGTCCTTTGAATAGTTAGGATTAATTAAAACTGGGGCTTGGGTGATTCTTTCTTTAATTTCCTAAAAAGCTCATCTCCTAACTTCCATCAATTTAAACTCAACATTATTTTTCAAAATCTCGATCAAGGGCTTAAAAACCTAGGCAAAATCGGCAATAAACTTGTGGATTAAGTTTATTTGATTGAAGAAGGACTGCAAGTCTTTCTTATTAGCAGGTAGCAAAAATTTCATAAGCGCTTCAGATCTTGCAGTATCTATCACCAGTCCTTCTTGTGAGATGACATGACCCAATAATTTCCCTTCCTTGATGGTAAATATCAACTTTTTTGGATTGATAGATATACCAAACTCATGACACTTCTCAAACACTTGCCTAAGATGAGCAACATGATCTTCTCTGTGATGCGAAAACATAGTCATATCATTAAGATATATTACAATAACTCTATTCAGTAACTCATCGAAGGTGACATACATGGCTCTATGGAAGGTGGCACCTACATTTGAGATCCCAAAGAGCATCCGCTGGTAGGCAAATGTGCCCCCCTTAGTAGTGAATGTTGTTTTGAATTGATTATCTTTCACCTAGATTTGGTTATATCCAGAGAAGCCATATAATAGTGAGAATCTTTGAGTGCCAGTGACTACATGAAGAATTTGATCTATATGGGGTAGAGGATAATGGTATTTGAGCGATACCTGGTTCAGGTTGTGAAAATCAACGCACAATCATATGTATCCATTCTTATTTCTTATAGGAACTAGGTTCGCCACCCAGGTCAAATTCTTAATTGGATATATAATCTTTGCTTCTAGCATCTTCAACAATTTTACCTTCATGAGCGCTTCAATATTAGGATTGATAGGAAACTACTTTTTATGAAAAGGTTTTACCCCTTCTTGTAGTTCTATGGTATGCTAGATTACATCCTTGTCATATCCCTTTAAATCCTGGTAACTCCATGCTACAATGTTAGGGTACTTGTAGCATAGGTTTTTAATATCTTCAAGCTCATCTGACATACAATCGGTCTCGATCTTGATAATATTTTTTGGTTCCAATTGTAATTCCTTATACTCCCTGGCATCTACCTTAATCCTGTGCTTATCGGCTCTATCATTTTGGTCGAACAAACTTTCCAATGAGATTAAACCTCTGGGAATGTGATTATTTTTTAACTGAATCATCCCTTCTTTCTCCTCCTCAACAAATACTCTGTCATCTGCACTAGCAGCTTCTTTGAGCAGGAAGTTGATTATTTTTTCATCATTGTCAAATACTTTCCAATAAATATTATTATCTAGAACCAAAGGTATATAGATCATCCTGACTGTCTTGGGTTTTTGAACCACTTGCTCTGCAGGGGAATAATTTGCACCAAGGGAAGCTAAAATATCAACATATCTATTCTGCTCCCTAGGAATCACCTGAATTTTCAAAGATGTAAAAGCTTCAAAAAAATACCAAACCCTATTGCGATAAGCTTTCAGGTAATGCTACTTTGATATACACTTATTAGTGGTCTGGTTGACATTAAGCTCAGAGTCACAAAAAATATGCAGTTGTTTAATGCCTAATTTTTCAGCCTTTTTCAATCCAAGGCAAAATGCTTCATACTCAGCTGCATTGTTTGTATAACTCCAAGTCAACCTATAAGAATAAGTATTTTGTATGCCTTTATGGGAGATCAATACCACACCATATCCTATGCCATTCTTACACCTGGCACCATAAAAATATAGTTTCCATAACTGATTTGTGTCAGAAGTCTATGAATCAAGAACTTGCTTTTCAACTTGCTTCAGTTTAGTTATTGTGTAACAACCAATATATGTTTCGATCATTACATTAAAATATGTGAGCAAGAACTCATCCTCCAAGCGAAGCTCACCCAATGCTTCTCCTACCAAATCCACTTCTTCTAGTTCTTCAATCATCATGTTCATTGCGCCTAGGGATTGTTCTTCCTCCTCTAACCTTTCAATATGAAAAGGTGAAGGTTTTTCATTATGGATACGAATCCATTTTCCTTTTAATGGTATATCTAAATGTGAATAGTCCAAGGAAAGGTATCCTCCCAGCTTAATTGTGAACTCCCTTGAGAGGAACATGCTAAAATATGGCTCTAGGTCATCTACCACCACTTATTTGATGACTATGATTTGGGGCATACTATGAAGGACAATTGGGATGTATTTGATCACCCCCACTGCCTTGACCGGAGTCCCATCCAATTGCAACACTCCTGGACTAATTCTCATATATTCCATCCCCATAACTTCACATACTGCCTTTTACATGATAGTAGTTGCAGCTCCAGAGTCGATCATGCAATTATGTACAATCCACCCTTCCATTCTCAAAGATAAATAAAATGGGGGCGGCCTATTATTTCCTATCGCAAAAGTGGGTAGCGCTTGCACTAGGAAAATTTGAGAAGAATTTTTTTTTTGATATTTAGCAATCTTCAAGGATTCTTGCAACAAATCAATCTGTCCTGGCAATTGCAGCACATCATACAAACTAACTTTAGTTGGAATCCACTTCATTTCCTCTACAATGCTATAACTTGAGACATCCATAATCTTCTCTTCTAGAGCTCATTCATATTTGTCCTGGTACTATTGAGTAGCCTCTACTCTTTCCCTTTTTATCAAGGATGGGTACTTAAGTCGCTCCCTGACCTGCTCTTTTGTTTCATTCTATATTTGAGCAGCTGCTACAGGTTTATAGATGAACATTTTATTTTGTACTTTCTCTTGAGCCTGCTTAGGTAATAAGTCTATGAACTTGACAGACTCTTGCTCCTTAGTTTTCACACCATGCACTTTCATTAGAGGTGGTCGCTTTTCATCTTGTACCTTTGGTTCTGTAGGAACCTTCAAAGGTTTGAGGTCCATCGGATCTATAATTATTGGCTTTTTCCTAGACCTTGTGAGTACAAAAACTTGCTCCAAGGATGTCATCATGAAATTGTGCTCGGCCTCTCTAATCATATTAACTTGTCCGCCAATAGAACTTTTTACTAACGTTTGCACATAATTCATATGCACCATGCAAGTTTCTTATCCATGAGGATCATTACATGTCGAACACCAATATGCCTTTTATGTTGCACTAATCTCCTCATTCACCATCACTGCTTGACCCTTATAAGGGCCTCTACTTGTAGAAGCTTGTTCTCTTGTAATAGGTGGGGTCTGAAATCTCCTAGATCAAAACTCAGACTTTGCTTGCTTCTCCCTTACCGTGGTAAGTTAATTAGATATTTTCCTTAAGTCTACATTATTAGACTTTACTTCCTACAACAACACCGTAAGGAGATCAGTATTAGATGGTGGAGTGGTCACTGGAAATAGTAAGGATGCTTGTGGTGTAGGTAACGACAAGGGAGTTGGGGGTGCTGGTAATGCTAGGAAAGGGACAAACGCTGGCAACTAGGGAGCTGATTGAGTTGGCAATTGAGGAAAACCTGAGGCTGAACTCCATGAGGGAACTAGATACATGGAAGGCATGGGTTGCTAAAATGCACTTGAATATAGATACTATGGAATATCAGGAACAATGGGCATAGTCATCTTCGGGGGAAGCCTACCTATAGTAATCAAATTAGATTCAGCCTTTTGAGCTTGAGTATACAAGTCTAGAAATGTAGTCACATTGGCCTACCGTACAACCATACCAATTTTTGTGCTAAATACCCTAAGGTAATAGAATGCAACTAGCTCATGTGTGGGTCGTAATCCATCAGGGACTCTCTTCCAACTTCACGCTAACTTGAAATTGAAATCAACTATCTCTTATTATAGATGTCTTTGAATTATCGTAAACTGGTGTAACAAAGAGTATGGATCAGCTTGTTCATGAAAAATTTTAATCAGCAACTCCGCTAGCTGATCCCATGATGTAATGGTACCAGGCTACAACAATCAGTACCAATAAAGTAATTTACCTCTTAATGAAAATACCAACAATTTTATCATTACATATTCGTATGTTATGTCATGGATAGTCCCCAAAGAAGCCACATCTTGAATATATTCATATGTAGTTTTACCAGTACCATCATAGGTCGAAAAAGCTTTCAAAGCAGCTTGCGGGACCAGATTATGTGCTTGCAGATTTAAAGCTCCTGAACTATTCCATGCTGGGAACTATCTTAGTGGAGGGTTTTGAGCCATATGGACTGGTATATAGGGTGGAGGCTAAGGAAAACTAGTGTTTGTATAGGGTGGAGGTTGTGGAACACTTGTGGCAGTACTTACTGGGCTTACAGGAGCAGAACATACACCTGCTAACCATGAGGATGTAACAGATGGTATGTGGGATATATGGGGTAACGAGGATGTACATAGAAACATAGCTAATTGAGGATGTTTCCCCAACCTTTGAATATCAAGTTCGTAGAACTCGATTTGGTGATCTAGATTTTTAGCCTTCGATCTTGTATTCATGAGACACAACTTTTGTTGCTCTCACATTCAGAGATTTTTGAGTATAGTCGAGTCACCAGATGTTCTAATGTTATAACACGAAGGCAAACATCAAACCTTTATACTATTGGAAGTGGAAACTTTGAGGTCCCACCGAGCGTGCCAAAAACTATTGGTCAAATATCTTCCTAATCAACAAACACTGCATTTGTGTGCCCTAGATATGACCAACATTGAAATGCCAGAGGAAATAAATGTCCCTCGTGCCAATCTCTAGAGAGGGCTGGCTCCCAAAATAAATACTACACTAGTAGAAGACTAGGGATACAGGAAAGAAATTAGAAAAATGCATAAAGAAATGGAAAATATGGCCACAGGCCGAAGTGCAGGATTCGGGGTAGACTAACAGTAGGAAAATCACCCAAGCATGAAATAGCATTTAATAGAGGAAAAAGTAGCATAATCTACTTGTAACCTTGTAGTAATAACCTCTAAAATAACACTCCAACATTCACTCCCTCACTAGCAATATTTAAATCCAATTGCATAATTTAAATTTAACAACAAACAAGAAAGACAAATGTAAAATAGAAGTGCACAGTATAGAAGGAAATTGCATACAAGACCATTTGCGGATTCGGAAGCCTGATGCCTTGTATTAATACAGAGAACTTGGAGAGTATTCTCGCAAAATGTCTAACCTCCTTTACAATGGAAATTTGATTATTATTTATAGAGGTTTTTGCCTCTTTCATTAAATGCACAAGAGAACAAAATGATTCTAGATTAAAAATAAAATGAGAAAATTCCTCCTTGGAATAATTAAAAATATTCTCTTTTAGAAACAGTGATCCATATTTTAGGGAATACTTTCCAAGAAAGTAGCAGCTCGGGCGTCGGTGCATAGATAATTTGGAAAACATTGAATGCCTTGGAAACATCCTCATGCCTTGGAAATCATGAATATTATCTAGCTCTTTCTGCACAAATTGTTTTTACTTGGGATCCATGATTCGAGTCACTTATTACCACCATTATTTAATGTTTGTAAATATAGCGCTTTTGGAAGCCTTAACCACGATCTATTTCACTCAGAATTTACCTTCACCATTTGACTCACCCTCCTTCAAGCGCTCACGATCATTTTTTAAAACACATTTGCCCATAGAAGGGGCAAACAATATGTTTGCCCCTCAATTGGGGTAAACGCAATGTGTTCTCTTTGTAGGGTACGTTCACCCATAGGAGAGGCGAACAGGATGTTCGCCCCTCAATTGGGGTGAACACAATGTGGCTTTGTTTTTGGGTGAACGCAATTGCATTAGGATGTTGAAGCACATTCGCCCAAAGGAGGGGTGAACGGGATGTTTGCCCCTCAGCTTGGGTGAATGCAAATGTGTTTTTTTGCACTTCCTTTTGCTTCACCTTGAGGTTTTTGGATACTTTGTTGTTTCATTCACCCGAACCTGGGGTGAATGGGGCGTTCACCCCTCCTTTGGGGCGAACATGTTGGCATATTTGAGATAACGAACTTCTTAAAATTCTTCAGCAAATTATTTATTTGTTTTCATTTGCGTAGGCCCAAAGATGCTTCCATTCTTAATATACTCATTAAAAATGATTTAAAAAATACTTATAGCGCTAATACAAAAAATATATATAAGGCATATATGAAATTATTTTGAAATAAAATTTGTCATAGAAAAACAAAACTGTATCATCATAATGTATCAAAATTCATAAAAATATTCTAGAAACATCTCCAATGTGGTAAAATGCAGAATTTTCAACAGGTCAATCAAGTCTTGCACCATGTATTTGAATGTAAAGCATTTATTAATATCATGCCCCTTTTATTGATGGAAATGAAAAAATAAATGCTCCCTATAGTTCTTACCATATTTGGTTGTATCATCTGGTTTAACTTTGGGTAAGGTGATTGCATTTGTGTCATACAACCTATAAAAAATGGAGGTGTATGATTTAGATAAGGGTGTGTAAGTACAATTTTGTTGAACAGATTATCAACATTGATAATTGTCCATAGTTGGTGTTGTGTTATAGAATTATTGTGGTGGGGTAACCACTTGATAAGTTACTTGTTACGATTTTTGCAATGATGGTTGTGGTTGGTGTTGACCATGGGGTTGTTGAGTTATTTAGGGTTGACTCAAAACCACTTGATTGACCTATCCTGCTTTTGATTGGCCAAAATAATTTCTTGTAGATTGGCCCTTGTTTTTCCATTCTTTTTTCTTTGTTTTGATCTTACCCTCTTGAATTTTTATTTCTTTGAGGACACAGGCCTGGACAAGAGCTTCATCAAATGTTTTGTATTGTTGTAATTGCAATAATATAGAGATAGGTTTCAAACAACTCCTTGCAAACATTCGAGTTAATTCTTCCATTGGGAGGGAGAATGACAACTTGGTGATGACTACCCTCCAATGGTTTCCAAAATCATAGATCGACTCTTCTTCAAATTATCTGAGATTGTACAAGTCCATAAAGGTATATTTCTTGTGAACATTGAGGGAGAACCTTTCCAATAATTTATTCACCAATTGTTCAAAAGTGTAAACATTATGGTGTGGCAGATGATTATACCAATCTAAGGTGTCTCCCCCTAATGTATGAGGAAAATTTTAGAGCATTAATGCATAATTTTCTTGGATTCAAAAACATGAATGAATAAATGTGCTAATGTGCTCCCTAGGGTTCTTAGTACCTTTGAATTTTTCAAACTTAGATAGTGTAAATTATGCCATATAAGGTGATGATGGTACCAAAGAATGAATGGGTTGATTGATTAGCTACCTTAGTGTAGGTTTTTGGTACATTATACCAAGAGTATGCATGATTAAGCTGTCAATCTATTGTTGCATAACTTGGATCGTAGGGTCTTCCAATGTATGTGTGGGAGCCCTAGTTTTTTTAATGAGTGTATGGAGGTGGTGTGTTTGGAGTGATTAATTGTTGGGATGTAATGTGTTATTTATTGCTTGATGGATTTATGGGTATCTAATAATGTTGGATGTGTTGTTGGGCTTGGATGTGGAGTGACTGATGTTGATGCAGTGGGGATGAAGTTTGGGGGATGTGAATGTGTTGGGTTATGGAAGTGGTATTGATGTGGCTGAATGGAGGCATGGGTATGGTAACCTTATAAGATTGTAATACCCAATATGGATCAGGGATAAAGAACGTGTGCTGGTTTGGAATGGAGTGAGGTTTAAAAATTTCTACCTATGATTTTTATTGAGGGTAAGAACGAGCATCTTGATGTACCATAAGCAATTGATTGAGGTGTTACCATACTTATTGTATGCCAATTTTAGATGCATATTGTATGGTTGTGGTGGAAGCGGATGTAGATATGATGAGTGTTGGCAATTTTTGTTGAGGTTAATGGGGGGTAAGTTGTGAAAGGAAACACAATTGAATTGGGGGTGGTAGATGGAGTGGTGGATGGAATTTGTGAAGCAACATTAACTTGTGCTTCGTAGAGTGGGTTAGAATAGGTAGTGGTATAGGTGAATGGAATGTAGGTGCTTTGGCTAAATGATTGTGAAGGAATTTGGTGTGATGGTGTGGATGTTGCCTCAAAAAGAGGGTTGGTGTAGAATTGGTTAAAGTTATTGGGATGCAAGTGAACAAGTTCCTACTGAGAAGGAATATGTTTAGGTGGGATGTGAAGTGGTTCTAGAGCAAGATTGGCTGGTATTAAATAAGCTCCACCTTGTCCATGTATATGTAAGTGATGCAGAGATCAGTGGGTGTGGATGGATCAATTTCTAGAATGGAAGTATGTATGGCCCTTTGTATCACTTCTACATTTGAAGTGAATATTGTGTGAGAGGGACCAACAGATAAGCTAAAATAGCCTGTCTATGCCACATTGGCTAGGTTAGCCATAAAAGTGGTTGAGGAAGGAGTGGAACACTACATGGATGAGGTAGGTACATGACTCATACTTCTTGATTGATTTCTAGTAAATACCATAAGCTATAAGCATGCAAGGGTAGCGAATGTGCAGGATGTGTATGGAAAATGATATGGTAATGAAAACACACAAATCAAAAAAATATTTGTGTCCTATGTCTTGCAACAATTTTTTTTATCTTATTTTTTTTGTATTTTGCGTGTTTGATATGAAGAATCTCTAAGCCTAAGACAACTATGTAGGGTGAATAGGTGTATTCACACTCGCCACTTTGACAAGAAATGAAATTTGAATGGTTGAAATGGCTTCCTAAAGTGGGTCTCTTAAGAGTGGAGGATTTTTTGGTGATGAAGTCCAAAAAACCACTCATAGGCTACTATTGGTATCTATGGGGTGAGCCAATGGATGGATATGAAGCCCACCATCGCTCGTCTCGATCAGTGGTTGGTGATGAAATCCAACTCATTAATGTTGAATATGAAACATGCAATGTGTGTGATTCCTTTTAAGTTTTTGTTGTCTATGGTGTTTTTCTTAAACATAAAATACAAAGAAACCCTCTTTCACTCAACCAAGTTGGTGACTAGGAACACTAGTGCCAAGTATGAGGTCCTCAAAAGAGTCTAGGGTACACCACTTAAGATCCACTTTGAATCAACAAGTGTTTCCAATAGTAGAGGGTTTGCCTAGCTCTTCCACTCTGAATCAGTAAGTGTTTCCAACAGTGGGAGGAAGCTTGAGCACAAGTGACTTTTTCTAGCCTAGAAGAGTGATAAGTGGGAAACTTTACCTAAAGTGAAACTAATATGCTTTTTAGTTTATTCCATACAACACACAAGGCAAAAAACAAATCACCATGAAAAATAGCAAAACTTGAAACAAATGTAGTGAATATCTAATGCAACTAGAAATGAATGAATGGGTGTAGATCTACTCCTATGTGCAATCTATATGATTCTAAAATGCATTTTATTTTCTATTTATAAAGTAAAATGCCTAAAATACATAACAATGCATGGTGTATTACTTTTTAAATAGAAGAATAAACATTTAATTTCATTTTCTTTTTTAAAAAGAAAAAATATAAGTAGGGTTTGAAAAAATCTTAATAGGAAGCCTACATATTCTTTCTCTAGCTTTGTAGACATGGTGTAGAATCTACCAGATACTCTACAACATCTACCAAACACTATGTTACATCTCTTGGATGCGATATTATGTACCATGAATGTGGTGTGGTATCCACATGACCATAGATCGAATATCACAGCTCCCAAAAACCCTAGCCCTAGATATCATGATTTTTGCGTTAATGGATTTCTAAAAATTTGCAACAAAAATAGAAAAACATAGATCAAAAACTCAATATTGACAAGGTAAATTAAAATTTAAAACCCTTTTGGGGTCCCACTGTGATCACCATTTTGTAAATCAAAAATGACCAACACCAAGATCATAACAAAAGATCAAACACAAAAAATATTATGCAATGAAATAATGCTATTATATTGAGTTGAAGAAGCCTAGCTCCCCACTATTACAACATTAATGTACCCCAAGATCAGGGGTCACACAATACAACTTGTGTTGATACAATGATTTTATAATAAAAGGGTTAAAACCCTTATTCAAATGAATATTCAGAATCTCTAGATTGTCTTCACTCCAAAAAAGTGTGAGTGGGCTTGCATATCCCTTTGGGGCCACTTGAAACTACAATAGTCATCACTAAAAATACCTCCTGTAACCTGCACACAAATAGATCAGAATAAATTTAGTAACACCTATAGGGCCTCCACAGTGTGAGGCCCACTAAAACGTGAAAGTATAAAACACTAACCCTAACTAAGATACTTGCCAAATAAAATTCAAAATATAGAAAATTTACGTAAATCAATAAGAATCAATACCTTTTTGAAATGTGCCTAAGTTGCTTGATCTATGTTTATGCTTCCTTAATCTGGTGATGCATGAATGCCTGTAAGCGTCCAAGGGTTTGGTAATTGTAAATTGGCAAACAACAAATGCCCTGTAGCATTTAAGGAGGGCTATGAACACCCTGTAGCATTCCTAGAATGCTCACAAATATTTAGGGAAATCTCAAAAGCGTTCGATAGTAATGGGGGATGCTTTGCAGAATCTGAATCTAATTTGTAGAGGCTTCGACAATAAATATGGTGGATGTGACGGTGATGAGGGAGGAATGTGTTAGCAAAATTCTAGGGTTTACAAAGTGGATGGATGATGGGTACTCTTAGATATTGATCTATCAAGAATGCTCTGGAATATAATGTTTCCCAACCTCTCATTCACAAAAATGAATAATATTTAATAATTTACCCTTAAACATGTTAGGGTTTCGAAAACACCAACGAATTATCGAGATTAAAACATGATGAAGGGTTGAGATTGTGATTTGATAAGTGGCATGGATCATGTTAAATGAATGGTCGAGATTAAGATGTGATGGGTGACTGAGACTTATATATATATATATATAAATAATATATGGCTATGATTTGATGATGCATATATGAAAAGTGGCTAGGTTTTGGTGTCTACATATTGATTCAGGAGCAAGTAGGCATATGATAGGAAATAAACAATGGTTCAACACCTTTCAAGAGAAATATAAAAAACCAATTGTTATAGTAGATAATATGACTTATGAGGTCAAAGGAGTAGGAGATATTTTAATTGATTTATCAAATGAAAAAGGTATAATTAGTAATGTACTATATGTACCTAGATTAACTACTAATATCCTTTCAGTATCTCAATTAATGGATCAAAATTTAGCAGTTGAGTTCAAAATTATTAATAACAAAAAAATGCCTTATTACCAAACAAGGAAAAGTCATAGCTTCTGGTTCTTACAAAAATAGTCTATTTGCTCTAGATACATTATCAAATGTGGCTTTATTAGTGAGTATTTCAGAAACAAAAGAACTTTGGCATAAAAGGCTAGGACATATAAGTGCATCTTCTTTAAATGAGATGAGTAAACATCAAATGGTTAAGGGTTTACCTAAACTTTCATGGGAATCTATAGTATGTCCAGAATGTCTTGCAGGGACACAACATAGAATACCTTTTGAACTCAGTAACTATAGAGCTCAAGAACCATTAGAGTTAATATATACAAATTTATGTGGACCAATGAACATTACTAGTCTTGGAGGACATAGATATTTTCAATTATTTGTTGATGATTACTCCAGAAAAATGTGGGTGTATTTCATGAAATTCAAATCTGAAGCATTTAGTTGCTTTAAACAATTCAAACAATTAGTAGAAAAAGAAATAGGAAAATCAATCAAGAATCTTCATTCAGATAGAGGTGGTGAATTTTTATCAAAATAATTTGATTCTTTTTAAAAATAAATGGTATAAAAAGATAGCTTACTACAACATATTCACCTCAATAGAATGGTATTGCAGAAAGAAGAAATTGATCTATTATGGAAATGGTTCATTGTATGCTAAAAGAAGCTCATCTTGATCATCAATATTGGGCAAAAGCTATTAAAACAACTATGTACATACAAAATAGATCACCCACAAAAATACTAAAAAATGTTACTCCTGAAGAAGTATGGTCAGGACAAAAACCAACAATAGAACAATTAAGAATTTTTGGATGTAAGGCATATGTGCACATTCCAAAGCAAAGAAGAACAAAACTAGATGATAAAACTATTTGTGGAATATTTCTTGGTTATGATGATGATTCAATAGGATACAAAATAATTGATCCAACTACAAAGAAAATTCATATAAGTAGAGATGTAATTTTTGATGAAGGAAACAAAAATGTTATTAAAGATCAAAAGGTTGATACAAGACCAATTCTAAATTTTTCAGATGAAGAGAACTCATCAAGTGAAGAATCAGAATTAAAAGTATATAATGAGCAAATTGAAAATCCAAAAATCACAACAACACCTCAAAAGAAAGAGCCAAAATGGTATAAAGATACACTTAAGGACTCAAAGCTAGAGAAAATGCCAGATCTTACTACTACAAGACCTCAAACTCGTAGCTTAACAAGAATAAATATGGGATTAATGAGTTTAGTAGTAAAACCTACAACTACTCAAGCTGCTTTAAGACTTCCAAAATGGAAGGAAGCTATGGATTTAGAATATGCAACATTAATAAAAAATAAAACATGGAATCTAGTTGATTTACCACAAGGAAAGAAAGTGGTAGGATGTAAATGGATATACAAGATAAAATATAAGGTAGATGGTTCTCTTGACAAATACAAAGCTCGATTAGTTGCAAAAGGGTATACTCAAATAAAAGGAATAGATTATGAAGAAACCTTTGCGCCAACAACAAGAATGACTACTATTCGAACAATTTGTGCATTAGTAGCACAACTTGGATGGAAACTTCATCAAATGGATGTAAAAAGTGCATTTCTCAATGGTGATCTTGAATAAGAGGTATATATGTCTCAGATAGAGGTATTTGTGATCAAAGGATAAGAACAAAAGGTTTGTAAGTTGAACAAATCTTTATATGGTCTAAAGCAAGCACCAAGAGCATGGTATATAAAGATTAATAATCATCTGTTACAACATAATTTTAAAATAAGTACATCAAATCCAAATCTCTATACAAAAAAGTTGGACTAGAAAGAATAATACTTACAGTATATTTTGATGATATCAATAACAGGAAGCTCAAAATTTATGATAGACGAAGTTAAAAGGGACTTAGAAAAGGATTTTGAAATGATATATTTGGGACTACTTCATTATTGTCTTTGTTTGGAAATTTGTCAAAATAAAAATGATATCACAATAACACAAACAAAGTATGCAAAATCATTACTTGAAAAGTACAAAATGGAAAATTGTAAATCTAAAGATACACCTATGGAACAAGGATTACAATTGTCTAGATATGATGAAACATCTCTAGTTTCAGCTACTATCTATCGTCAATTAATTGGAAGTCTTCTATATTTAACAAATACTAGACCATATATTATTTTTGCTATAAATTATATTTCAAGATTTATGCAAGAACCCAAAGAAAGTCATTGGAAAGCCACAAAGAGAATACTACAATATATCAACAAGACTACAGAGTATATACTAAAATATAAAAATAACAATGATAATTTTTATCTACAAGGATATTCAAATTTTGATTATGTTGGATCTATAGATGACAAAAAATCTACATCAAGATATGTTTTCTATCTTGGGTCAAGACCTATTTCTTGGTATAGTAAAAAACAACATGCAATAGCACTTTCATCTATAAAAGCAAAATATTGTGCAACAAAAGATGCAATATGTGAAGCACTTTGGTTACAATACATATTGTTAGATATGGGAATCAAGAGAACTCCTACAATAATAAATTATGATAATCAAGGAGTTCTTAAATTAATAAAAAATCCAATGATTCATGAAAGAACAAAACACATTAAAGCTCAATGTCACTTTATCAGAGATCATGTTCAAGATCATCATATTCAGTTAAAATATGTTTCTACTGAAGATCATATTGTAGACATTTTGTAACAACCCAAACCTACCAACCCAAATTTTTTTGAAGAGCATTTGTAAAACAAGACTCTCAAGTGTGACACCCCATTTCTATAATTATTTCAGCATACAAGGCTTCACCATATTTGAGTTTCAATTCATTGTCGATGATACTCAATGGACAGGAGATGCCAACTCCCATAGCTTCTAGGGTTCACCTTACTAAACCTACATGTTTAGAAGGATGTCATAAGTGGTCCCCCCACCTTTCCTATACCCTCATCGATATAAGACCATATGACCATGGCATAGGGATTACCCTTTAAGTCCCATAATACTTAAACGAGGACGTCAATTCCCTAACCTAACCCTAGCTTTACCTAGATAGTTTACTCAACATACAGCCTTGGTGCTTAGTTACCATACCTCCATGGGCTAACTAAGGTTATTGTCACTTTGATGATAACTAACATGATCTCTTGATCCTACGTGATCAAGAAGTCGCCATTGCTTTCTTGTAAATAGATTCTCCTACATACTCAATCCTACTCGTTAAGGTGTGACTACTCACAAGATTCCATAGCTATTGTATACAAACAACTGTATACAACTCCTAGGTTCATGAGATCCTAGCTATTATATCCTTGCAAATCCTTCTAGGACTCACATCTATTTGGCTATTGCATTCATGCAACTCCTTCCAAGATTGGGTTTTATGGTTTGCAAGAGGAAAACTCTACCCACCCCAAGGATAGATAACAACATCATATGCCAAAGCTAAACAAAGCACTAAGCATATAAGAACAATATATAATTCATCTCAAATGAAAGTGCATAAAATATATTCCTCTTAACCATAAATCAAACTAAGCATTATCAAGATTAAATCTCAAATACTTTCATCAACATTTATGCAAATGCAAGATATTCCATATCTTTAACAAATTTGTAACAACCAGATCAAGAGAAGACCAGGAACCCCTCATTCAGGTGGCCAAGATAGGGTAGACCTTGAGAGGTAAGGAGGGATATGATGGAGGTGTGAGAAAGCACCATGGCTCATGAGTACATGGAAGCTCACAAGAAAATTGCATCCATGTAGTTGCACTGGTTAGGAATGGATGCATACCCTAATGTTAATTTGCATACCATAAATGAAAGAAGTAATTTAACATATAGTTTGTAATTGGTAAATGTTTTTGAAAATATAAAAATAAAACATAATAAATAAATATAAATTATGAATATAATAAAAAATTTAAAAAAATTAAATAATTTTCATACCAACTATATGGTAGGGCACATGGTTCCCTAGCAGTTAAGTCAGACAAAGTGAATGCAAAACAATAAAAGGAATTACTTTTTTGAAAAAGAATCACAATTAAATTTTTGGGAGACCCAAACAATGAAATAAAATATATTTTTCTTGGATGATCAACTACACCCAATGCAATACCAATTTCTATGTTTCTAGAAGGTGTGATCAAAGGTCACAACCTATGTTAATGAGTGATTAAGGAATAATGTAATAAGTGATTAAATATAAATGTAATTAATATGAGTGTTAGGAGTAGAATCCTAACATGCCACCCTCCTTAAAACAAGCTTTGTCCTCAAATATGGAATTGAGGAAATTGTTGTAGGATATGATGGAGTGTCTCCCATGTGGCGTCTTATGAAGGTAGACCTTTCCATTGAATCAATACTTTGGTGATGGTGTGATTGTAGAGGTGGCAAATGTGGTAATCTAGGATAGCTTCTAGTTCAACCATGAGTGCCCCATATTCAAAAAACTCTGGAAGTTGAGTTTGAGTAGAGATGTGGGTGCCTATTATGGACTTGAGGCAAGAAACATGGAACACAAGATGGATTTTGGAGGACTCTGGTAACTTAAGCTTATATGCAACTGGACCAATACGTTGTAGAACTTTATAAGGTCCATAAAATTTGGGGGCTAACTTTTGAGAACCTTTGATTTTTAGAGAAGTTTGACAATATGGTTGAAGGTGAAGAAATACCATATCCCCTTCTTGGAAAGCATGCTCAATTCGATGTTGGTCTGCTTGTTGCTTCATACAATGTTGGGTGATGTGTAAATTATCTTTAAGAGTGCGAATAATGTTATCTCAAGTAACAAGTTCCATCTCTACGACTGGAACCTTTGTACTTCCTTGAATATAAGAGGTAAGGGATGGGGGTGGTTGGCCATATAGTGCTTCATATGGGGTCATTTTAATGGTTGCATGATATGTGATATTATACCACCATTTGGCTAGTGGGAGCCATTTAACCCAGTGAAGGGGTCTCATGGAAATAATATGGACATTTTGAGCTCATTTAGTTGTCATTGATGTCAAGGTGAAAAGTTGTTATTGATGCCAAAGTGAACACATGAAGTTGTATTTAATACCATGGAGTACACCATCATTAACACCAGGCGCACTGCGAAGAGTTGAAGAAAAGTTATCAAAATATTATTCTATAAGGGTTTATGTTTAGACATCTTGATGGAAGAATTAAGGATTTTATTAAAACCATGATGGCAGAATAATTTTCATCAAATAAGTGGAGTACAAATAAAGGTTTAAATTTTATCTCAAGGAAGGCTTTAATTTTTTTTTGATAAGTAACTAGAATTTTATATATAAATTGGGTTTTTTAATAGGATCCCAAAACCTTATAAAAAAAATGGTCGTAGCACCGAGATTTAAAGTAATTCCTTAGTACATGAAAATAAACACAAACTATAAGAGAAAGGGCCAGAAACAACCCTTGATACAACAGAAAGACCAGATTCTAGTACCAACTAGTGAGGTCCACTTCATGAAAATATCATCCTCCCATTGTCGGTAGTCTGAGGGTAGATACAATAGTTTGAGATCCACCCGGAGGTGGATATAGTAGTCTGGGATCCTCCCAAGGGTGGATACAATGCACCTGCCCAGACCTACGTATGGAAAGTGGGAAGGCTAAAAATAGCCTACAACTAGAAATCCTGCCCAAAAATTAGAAGCAGGGAATTATTAGAAAACTAGAGAGGATCCTCGCCCAGGTATGGCTCGAGATGCAACCCAGGGTGTAGCAGAGCAGCAAGTAGTCGCGTGAGCAAAGCAACAAACAACATCGGGATACAGGCCATGGATCAGAAGTGGGACAGACTGGGAAATGGCATCAGGGTCCTCAAAGAAAAAAATGGGAGGCCTCCACATGAGCTTGAAAAGTGGAACAACACTACTGGGGATATCTACAGGCCAAGATATCCCTGTGAATAGCAAGAAGAAATATAAGGAAGTTGGAAGGATCTAGGGAAAACAACAACAGGCGCAAATACAAGATCTCGAAAGCCAAAAATGAAGGAGGAAAGAGGGACCACAATTGCAAATACACTGATATCCCCCCAGACCAAAGAATACATAAGGAAGCCCTCACCACTCCAGCAGATAGGCCCAAGAACCACCATCGTTGCTCATGAAAAGATCTAGGGAACTGAGACCAGAAGCCCTTGAACAGGAGCTGAAATGAACAACCTAAGGATCCTATGCGGGAAGCGGCAACAGGCACAAAGATGGGATCCTCGAAAGCAGGGTCTGCATGCACTAATCATGCCCTCCCCCCTACGATCCAGAAATGCAACATAAAATCTAGTAACCCCAGAATAAGGGACCAAGATCCCCCACCATTGCTCATGGATAGCTTCAAGGAACTAGGACTGAGACTGGGAACAACTCAGGCAAAAGAAAAGGCCCATCCTGAAGGCCAACCAATGCCCTGGGTGTCCACCAAATCGCATATCTAGCAAGAAGAAGCCTCCAAACAGGAAATTTAAAAGGACCCTACCCAACGGGATGGGACCAACAGCAACCACAGGCATACTAGAGAGGAGTCTCTGGCAGAAGAGGAAATTGGCCCACCAGACCAACCCTGAAGTAGAGAGGACCTCACAGGATGCACCAAGAAGCAGTCTAAATCCTAACCTGCCACCACCACCGATCGAGGAAGCCCTGGGAACCGTATCCTTGGAAAAAACCTGTAAAAAAAACCCAAGGGAAATCTTGAGGGATATTGGATAAGGGATCCCGAAAACATGCAGGAAACCCTAGGAGACCCTTGGGATGCACCAGACCACAGGCTCAGGCAGGAAACCCTGAAACTGTTGGGAAAGGAGCAAAAAGTGGATAAGGATCTCCCTCTAAGGAGATCATCTACTACAAAGCATTCCCATAGTGGTATGACCCAATATAAGCTAGGGACTAGGCAAGAACTAGGTGAGGGGGACTAGGGAGAGGGAGCAGGACCCTCCTCCTAGGAAGGCTTTAATTTTTATTAAAGTCAAAGGTTTATAAATATAATTTATAAAATTTAAATTCTTTTAGAATTTAAATAATTTATAAATTATAAAAGGTTTTAAAAAATGTCGACGTCATCAAAATTAGTGGAGTGCTTACGTCTATGGCAAAATGTGGAACTCATGTATAAATACCATGACAAAGGACATTAAAACTTACCTTCATCGATTAATATTTTATGCGACCAAGAGAAAGAGTAATTCATGCAAATCGTTGAGGAAGAAGACAAATTTGTGTTGTCTTTTAGTGCCAGGGAATAATATGAAAAGGGAGGTCTTAAGGCCTCACTCCCATTGGATATGGTGGTCCATTGGCAGTGCATGTTTCACAAGAGCGTTGGGAGTGGAAGTGAGCATGATCGATCCGCGTGGAGGTTAGTTGGCGTGTTCATCTGGAGCGCCAAGGGGAAAGCCTTTTGGCATGTACTCATTTTGAGCACTAGTCTTGGAAGAAAGAGCACGAGGTGCTATTAGTGTTCCAAGCGTGTGTCTAGCGCATGTGGTGGTCAAGCCCATGGCTAGAGTGCTTGAGGAGGCAGTGATTGTGGGTTCAAATCCCACTAAGTGGCAAAGGTATTTTTAATTTAAATTTTATTTGCCTAATGTTTTTTGTAAGGTTTTATTTGGACTTATAAGGGTTTATGAAAGGTTGTTTTATTGATAATTGATTTATGTTATTTGGATTTATAAGGGTTTACGAAAGGTTGTTTTATTGATAATTGATTTATGTTATTGGAGTTATAAGGAAAGTGGATTTGATTTTTGCCAAAGTTCTTTTTGTTATTAAATCTAATTAAAGAGGTTTTGAGTTAATTTTGGTGGATGTTAAAATTATTTTAATTGGGATATTATAATGTTTTATTGGATAAATATTTTATGTATGTTGATGGTTGTTTTGAAAGGTGGAGTGATAAGGTGTGATTGAGTTTTTCATTAAATTGTGAGAAATATTTATCATCTAACCTCTTTGAGTTTGGCATAGAAGTGTTTGTGGTTGTGGCAGATTTATGAGATCCCTTCATCATCAAGAAAAAGGTATGAGCACATTTTTCCATAGTTGAGTTGATTTTATAGTTTTCTGGAAGAAAAATTTGGAGCGAAAAGGACTTGATTAGGGTCTCCTATTGAGTGTGTTGAGTTAATGCTTCAAGGTTTTTTGGAATAAAGAATTGTTGTTAAAACCTTGTTTTATAAGCATTGTTGTTGAACCCATTGGTTGTGCAAAGAACTTGAACTAGGATTTGAAAAAATCATGAGTATATTGTTATGTGAGATTTATTGTTGAGCATTGTTGGAAACATTTTGAGTTGGTGTTTATATGCTTGGACTAGGGTTTGTGAGAAATGGGTGTTTCATTGAGTGATTGGTTGAGTAGAGTTGGTTGAGCCTAGTCAAGTGGATGTGTGAAGTTATTTTTCAAGTTCCATAAAACAAACTATTCTATATTTTGAATTGATTTAAGAAAGTGATTGAGCATTGTGATGAGTATAGAGCATATTGAGTCTCTAACAATTTTCTTTATGTTTCTATGATATTGGACAAGTTTTGTGTGGACTTGTTGAGTAGAATTAAGGCAAGTCTTTGTGAAGACTTGTGGACAGATTTAGTGTGAGATTTTTTGGAAGCTTACAATACAGATTTTGAGCAAATTTGGATAAGTTATTGAGAGGACTTATTGAGCAATTTCGAAAAGTTCTAGAGAGGACTTGTGAACAGAGTTTGGTGCATATTTGAGGATAGGTTTGTGCTAGATCAGAGACAGATATTGAGCAAGGTTGTACTAGACCAAAGGACTGTGTTTAGTACATATTTGAGATAGATATTTGGAGGTGATAGAGTACAGATAACAGTAGTCTCTAGTGGATAGAGATCCATTAGCCAGGGAAGTGAGGACAGGTCTTCTGAGTGGGGATAAAAGTCTCCAGTGGAGAGAGATCCACAAGCCAGTACAGTGGAGGCAGCAGTCTTCTAGAGGATCACCATCTAGAGTAGATTTTAGGAGAAGGAGTTCTCATGTGGATAAATATCCATGAACTTGATTTAGGAGATTGGTGTCTCCTTTGGACAGAGGTCCATAAACATTGTAGGGAAAGAATTCCCAAGATAATTTATTTGAGAAAATTTTATAAGAAATATTTTCTCCGTGGATTAGCCCGCATTGGGTGAACCACGTAAAATTATGTCTCTCATGTGTGTGATGTTTTGTGTGATGTTTACTGCTTTAATATTGTTGATGCTATTATTTGGATTAAAAAGAAAAAAGTTTTATTGTATACAATTGATGTTTTAATATTGTTGATGCTATTATTTGGATTAATATTGTTGGTGTTCTTCAAATAAAACATCGGAGGTAAGTTTCTAAAAATTTATAAACAACTTCAGTTTGACCATCTATTTGGGGGTGGTAAGTGGAGCTCATCCAAAGTTGAGTACCTTGGAGTTTAAAAAATTCTTTCTAAAAAT
Organism: Wollemia nobilis; assembly: GCA_028583015.1. Taxonomy (NCBI): domain Eukaryota; kingdom Viridiplantae; phylum Streptophyta; class Pinopsida; order Araucariales; family Araucariaceae; genus Wollemia; species Wollemia nobilis. The sequence continues at coordinate 4,115,737 of JAQPPZ010016862.1, forward strand.
TACTTGTGAAAGTGGGATCATGATCACTAACTATAGTAGAAGGCATGCCATGTAATTTAAAGATATTATCAAGGAAAATTTGAGTGATAGTACTAGCGGTATAAGGGTGAGTTATTGGAAACAAAATGGGCATATTTAGATAAACGATCTATCACAACTAGGATGGTTGTTTTTCCTGCAAATTTTAAAAGGCCTTCAATGAAATCCATTGAAATATCAACCCATGTTTTTGTTAGTATAGGAAGAGGTGGAAGAATGCCTGGTGTAGCTGTTGTTTCACATTTATTTCTTTGGCATGTCTCACATTCATTTACAAACCTCTTGATATCATTTTTCATCCCTACCCAATATAAATATCTAGTCACTCTTTTATAAGTTTTTATGAATTTAGAGTATCCTGCAGTGGGTGTAGCGTGTAGCTCATGGAGAATCTTTGTACGATAGGCGAATGTAGGAGGAAGGAAAAGATGTTCTTTTTAACAGAGTATGTTATCTCACCAAGAATAATGAGGTTTGATCATGGGATTTTGTTGGAGTTGTTAAATTATGGTATGCATGGTAGGGTCCTTAAACTATTCTTCCTTGACTTGGTCGATCCATTTAGGAATAGGGCAGGAAAAAGCATGTAATTGGGAAGTTTTTTCAAACTTTTTAGAAAGTGCATCCGCAATCATGTTATATTTTACTTTTTTATATATGATTTCATAATCATAGCCTAGTAGTTTTGTCACCCACTTTTGTTGTTCTGGTGTGGTTATACGTTGCTCCAGAAGGTACCTTAGACTATGGTGCACTTTGTGAATAATGAAAAGTTTACCAATAAGGTAAGGTCTCCAATGTTGGATAACATGAACAATGGCTAACATTTTTTTTCATATGTGGAACGTGCTAAATTATTTTTTGAGAATTCTTTGCTAGTGAAGGCTAGAGGTTTTTCATTTTGCATGAGTACGACTCCCATTCCCAATCCTGAAGCATCGCTCTCAATAATAAATGGTTTGGAAAAATCTAGCATGGCTAAGACAAGGGTGGTACACATGGCAGTTTTTAAGGTAATGAAAGCTTCATTAGCTTTTGGAGACCATAATAAAACATTATTCTTAAGTATTGTTGTTAAGGGGGCCATGATTTTTACATAGTCCTTGAAAAACTTGCGATAATAGTCGGTTAGTCCTAAGAACCCACACAACCCTTTCAATATTTTGGAATAGACTAAATTTTTACATCTTCAATCTTACAAGGGTCTACTTTAACTCCTTCCTTGGAGACAATATGTCCAAGGTATTCAATTTCTTGCTTTCCAAAGGAGCATTTTGACCTCTTATTGTATAATTGATTGTACTTCAAGGTCTTGAGTGCTTGCTCTATATGGGTTAAGTGATCTTCCCATGTTTTATTGTAAATCAAAATATCATCAAAGAAAAATAAAATAAACTTTCGAAGGAAAGAGTGAAATACCTTGTTCATAAGACTTTGAAATGTGGACAAGGCATTGGTAAGACCAAATGGCATCACAAAAAATTCATAATGTCCTTCGCAAGTACGAAAGGCCATTTTGGGTATATCACTTTATTTAACTCGAATTTGGTGGTAGCCTGATCGTAAATCAAGTTTGGAAAAATATTTAGCCCCATGAAGTTCATATAGTAATTCATCAATGATAGGAATAGGAAATTCATCTTTGATAGTTATTTTGTTGAGGGCACAAAATTCAACACATAAGCACCATGATCCATCCTTATTTATTACTAATATAACAAAAGAAGAGTAAGGACTTACACAAGGTCTAATAACTCCTGCCCTTAGTAGGTATTGTACTAATTTTTCTATTTATGTCTTTTGTAGATATGGGTATTGATAAGGTCTAATATTAGGGGCTTGGTGACCTAAAAGTAATTGAATGGCATGATCATGGCTCCATTGTGGGGGTAACCCTTTTGGTTTGTTGAATATTTTATCATGTTTTTATAGGAGTTCTTGTAATTTAGGTGCCTCTAGTTGTTCTTCGTTAGTGGTTTGCATGGAAAATAGTTGGGCAACCATACCTTTTCCTCCTTTGCGAATAATGTTTTCCATTCCATGGGAACTTACAATTTGTGAAGGGCCTATTTTTAACCCTTTAATTGTGTAAGTTTGGTCTTTTTGTGTGAATTGCATCCATAATTCTTCAAAGTCCCATTGAATTTTACCAAGATTTTGTAGCCATTGTACTCCTAAAACGATGGCACATCCTCCTAATGTTAATACGTACATATCCCATTTCATGTTATAATCTTCCATAGTGAGTTTAATATTTTGGCATTTCCATTTGCATGCAATTTTTCTGCCATTTCCAATCATGTATTTGAAGTTATTACATGGATATATAAAAAATTAGCTTGTTTCACCAAACTGGGATCTATAAAATTATGAGTGCTTCCAGATTCTAAGAGCACAATAGGGTTTTGTTTCTTAAAGTACCCCTTAACTTTCATAGTTTGTGGGGCTGAACATCCTGTGAGGGTGTTAAAGGAAATTTTATTTTATCCTCATTATTTTCTTTTGGAATATTCGTTATTACTTCAACTTCGATGTCATCCTCTTCTTTGGGAGTGCAATCTCCAATTGTGTCCAAAATATATAACTTTGGTGAAATGCATTTGTTATTAGGGGTGAATTTTTCATCACAATGAAAACATAGGCCCTTCTCTCATGTTTCTTTCATTTCCTCTAGGTTAATTTGTTTAATTAGCATGACTTTATTCATTTTTTGGCTAGTGTAGGTGTTTGGTGGTTTCCCCTATTGAGAATCTTCCTATTCATAATTGGTTATTGATCTTCTCTTCCACCATTTGTGTTAATGCCACTACGTGCATCATATCGATAGGATTGAGTATTTGTACTTCCAATAGAATTTCTTCTTTTAGGCCACTAATGAAGCAACTTTGAAATAATGATGCATCAATTCTTGATGTAAGGTTTTCCAACTTCTTGAATTGCGCTTGGTATTCTCTTATGGTTGATGTTTGGCAAAGTTTGGTGAGAGCTCTTGTGAAATATTCAAATTTGGTTGGGCCAAATCATAATATTAGGTTCTTTGTAAATTTGGTCCATGTGAGAGTACCTTTTGTTTTTTCACACCATTGGTACCATTGTGTAGCTATTTGTTCTAAGTGAAACAATGTGATACAGAATTTTTGGTTCTCCAAAATTTTATATAAAGAGAAATATTGTTCTATCTTATATATCCAATTTGTGGGGTCGCCTCCATAAAATTTTGCGAAATCCAATTTTGTGGTACAAGGGAGGATTGACGTATGTGGCCCCCCTAGTAACGTTTATTACATTGGTATTGTGTTTTGTTGTCCGTTGTGCATTAATGTCAAGTTTTTTTGTACCAAGTCCATAGAGTGATTTGTAGCATCCAATTTGGTTGATAATTCTGTATTGGAGGTGTCGATTTTCATAGTTAATTATGCTATTTTTGCAGCTATCTTATCCTCTAAATTATCTTTCCAAATCATCATTCCTTGCAGAATCTCTTTCATATCTTTTGAAACCTCCTTCGAGACTTCTTTCACAATATTTTTCGCCATATCTTGTGATATTCATCCTTATGCCATGGTAGGTTTTTGGTTTATGGTTTCCTAGTTAGTTTGCATATTATGTGTAATTTTGCAAAAAAATGGTCAAAATTTGTTTAAAAATTGTAAAACAATATTTTTGCAAAAGTTGATTTTGTAAAAATTGTCATAATTTGTAAAAAATTGTCAATTTTATTGCAATTTCAAAAAGTTTTGTTTTTTAAATGTTTTGGCGGTAGTAGAAGCAGGGCAGAGTGGAGGTGATGATAGGGCATAACAAAGGTGATGATAGGAGTAGGACGAAGCAGAGGCAGCGGTAGGGGCGAAGCGAAGCAGAGGCAACGGTAGGAGCGGAGCGAAGGTGGTGCGATACTCGAGGTGTATGGGTTCCAACTGGCAATACGGTCTTCTATGGCACAAGGCACAAGCCAATCCTATGTAGCTTTGGTACACAAAGGTTGCTTGGCCCGCGTGACCGAAGTCATGATTATAACTAGGTATTTATTGGTCTTTAAACCTTTTTTATTCCCTTTTCCCACTACATGTGGGATAAATGCTTTTATCCCTTTAAACTTGTGATGATCACCGATGCCAAAATTTCTTGGAAATCACAACCTTAGAATTTTTTTAAAAAAATTAAATTTTTTTTGTCGAGAGTTTGTAGGGGTGCCAAAAAAAACATCTCTACACGATGTAACTGGATTTTGTTTTGCTTCTAATGTATGCCTATCATCATCGTCGACCAATGTTTGAACTAATGCAATATTTTGCTCATTGTAGGGTGCATTTTTAGTGTGCTTGCTCATTAGATTTTTTTCTATGCGTTCATCAAAATTTCTATGCGTTCACTAGACATTCTGTACCTATTTATTTGATGTCCTCAGATCTTTTTGGTAGTAGTTTAACATCCCTGTAACTGGATCTACCTATTATATTTAGGAATTTACATGAATATTGGTCGACATCGAAACTTGAAGACTTTTTTTCTGGTGTGAGGGTGTCATCGGAATATGGCAGCGGAAGGTGAATGTATGGCTTGTTTTGACTTGGAGAAAAAAAAATTATGATAGTGGCAAGTGAATGTAAGGCTTTGATATAGATGGTAGGGAACTTGGTTCCCTAGTAGTAAAGTCAGAGAAAATGAATGCAAAACAATAAAAGGAATCACTATTTTGAAAAATAATCACAGTTAAATTTTTGGGAGACCCGAACAATGAAATACAATATATTTTTCTTGGATTATCAACTACACCCAATGCAATACCTATTTCTATGTTTCTAGAAGGTGTGATCAAAGGTCACAACCTATGTTAATTAGTGATTAAGGAATAATGTAATAAGTGATTAAATATAAATGTAATTAATATGAGTGTTAGGAGTAGAATCCTAACACTATACAAGTTGTATGTAGCTACAAGATAGTTTATATTACATTTACATTTAATGTTAGCCCTATGACTCAAAGTTGGGGTAACACTTGGAAGATAGATGAATCACATGAAATAGTCCATCTATTTAAATGAAATCATTCTATTTTTCCTATAAATAAGAAGGCATCTTAGGGGGTGGTTGGGCGTGTTCAAGATACTGTTGAATTCTAGTGTGCTTGGTGTTCTCATCTATTCATAAAGCTAGCTTAAGGGAAACACTAAACCTATCAGAAACCTATCAATCTATCAAATTCATTGAGGATAAATTACCAAACTACTTTATTTTCATCAAGAATGATGCATTTTCAAACCACTTAATTTAAATTCATCAAGGAGGAAGAATTATTAATTTTTGATTTTTCATCAAGTCAGATGAACATCCGCCCAATATCGATAATTACAAGTAGGTAATTACTGTGATTCGAGAATGACCATTTTTTGGAAAATTAGGCTGGGACAAGTGGTCCTTTTGCCAAGAAAAAGTGACGAGGGGCAGTATAGGACATCACCTCTAGGTCGTTGTGCAAGTAGTATGGTGAGGGGTTTCTTGCTCATTTTTCAGTTGAGATATAGCTAGCAGGATATCGATACTAGAAGATAGCTACATACTAGTGCTAATAAACTTAGTGGTGAGTTGGTATGGGATAACTCCTAATAAATCATGATATGACAAGGGATACTTGATCCTGAGCCAGTGTAATGGTGGGCCCTAGTTGACTACAAAATAAGTTGGACTCTCAACTAGGCATAAGGCATACTTATGCTACCACCTTGCATATTTATTCTAGGATAAAAATTAGGCTGAAACCTAAGTTCTCCATGCTAAGGGATAGGGAATTATGCGTCCACCCTCTAGGTGTTATGGGCCCTAGAGGATAACCCCAACCATGAACCTAGACCTCTAGTAAAGGAGAAAATGGGTTCACAAAAAGGCACCTTTTTATGGGATCTGGCCAATCTTGACCACTTGAGAGACCATCTACAGTGGTCAGTATTCTTGAAGTGAGTATCACTATGCCTTTGTACTAATAAAACATTGGGTGATCAGTAGACCCTTACATCAAACTCCCACCTTATGCCACATATAGACCTTAAAACTAGTCAAATTTTTCACTTTGTGATTTTTGTGTGCAAGATTGGAAGGGATATCCAGGTATGTTAGACCTGGGTTGTTACAGTTGGTATCAAAGCTCTAGGTTGCAAAGGCCTATGCCACAAAATATTTAAGTTGTAGGATTCTTTGTGTCATATTTGTGATCTTGGAAGAGAAAATATAAAAACAATTAACATAGCTCTTTTATAACCAGATGGAGGATCTTGCAACAATGATCAAGTTGTTCCAAGTGTAGTTGGAACAATCTACAATTATGATTAAACTATTAATGGAAAATCTAGAATCACAACATAAGAAGATAGAGCTTCTCATTGAGAAAGGATATAGAAGAAAGAAGGACAAGCTAGGGAAGAAACCAAGGTGCATGAAAAGTAATAAGAAGATCAATCAAGAAATAAAACCAAAGAAGTTTGCTAAAAACCATAAGAGTGATCTAAAATCTACAAGTACAAGTAGATAAGAAGAAGATGCAAGCACCAGAGAATGATTGCTACATTTGTGGAGGGCCCCATTTCGCTAATCAATACCCTCAAAAATTTGATCATAGAGAAGTATCTAAGGAGAAACCTCTGACAACATGCATGAAACCTGGAGGTCAAGAAGAGCAAGCCACTACTCAGCTCTGAGAGATAATATAAATATTGCTTATAGTAGAACAACAATTTTATTTCTGCTAGTACCTTGAGGGACATACCGAAAAAGGCTAGGATTTTTGGCTAATGGATGGAAGGTCAAATTTGGATCAAATGCAAACCCATACAGTCAACCAATGCCTAATTATCCCTAAGTTATCCTACCTCATAGAATAATGAGCAGGCATGTTGTTGCCATCATTTTAGGTGTAGATTGAATTAAAGTGTATACAACCTCCTACTTTGGATAAAGATGGCTAAATTTTATAGATGAATCAAATCAACATACCCAATTCAATTATATTAGTAAATTATTCGGGTCACACCTTTCATCACCCTTGTAAGTTAAGAAGGCTATGTAATCAATTTCAGTAAAATAAATAAAATTAAACCCAACTTGGGCACTATTGTAGAAGTATCCTGAAGATTTTCGAGATTTTTCTCTACATAGAGGATTTGCTTTCCCATAGAACTTCTACTTGGGGTAGCACCGAATGCAATATCATTGTATAATTACCTTCATTAATATGCTAAAGCTCAAAGCTATGCCACCTATGATCTAGAATTAGCAGTAGGAAGATGACTTCTCTAATAAATGTCTAGCTCGAGCTAGAGAAGGACAAGGACTTTGGGAAGATTTTTTATACTCCAAGAAAGGGATCGGACTAGATAGTAGTAGTTGAACCAGATTTCTAAGTGAGCAATGCACTTTATAAAGAGAAGAAGAAAATTGAGGGAATCCTTTGATGAAAGGTAGAGATTCCATATGGGTGGAACAAAAAGTTTCAATACAAAATTTCTCCATCATGGGACACTCTAAAAGATCGTATAATGATTGAACCAGACACTGTCAATGAAGAAACAATTAAGAGAGCTACATCAAAGGCTTAAGGAAGCCTCAAACGACAAAAACAACTATACCAATCATAAGAGGACACCAAGGAATTATCTATAAGAGACAAAGTTTTCTCAAGGGTGAAATCTTCAAAATAACTCTATTAAATCTTCCAATCTTGATCCAAAATTTGTGGAACCCTTTGAGATCATTGTAGAATCTACCTTGTCACCTATAAGTTAGTCTTTCCACCTAACCTATCAAAAATTCATGATAACTTCTATGTGTCCCTCCTTAGAAGCTCTATTGCTAATCCCTCACATGTGTAAAATGTTTTTGTTTTATAAATGCAAAATTTCCATCACCTTGAAGTTAATCCAGTTGAGATACTTATCTTTAGAATCAAATAGTTGTGTTAGACCAATTTTCTATGAAAAATACCACATAGGAGAGTGTGGCTGATTTGAGAAAATAGATTTCTTATTTTTTAGAATGAATATTGACATATTTGCAATATCATTTTTATAGTAAACTTGTTTTATGAATGCATGTGAAATTTACTTGATATGGCAATGAGGCACCTAAATTGATAAGTTATTTGAATATGAAAACATAGGGATTGTGTTTAATCCTGGTATGGGAGAATGTAACAACACTGTTTTTGATATCCACATTTACTTTTATTATTATACTGTGATACTGCTGATAGATTTGTGGATGCAGGAACAGGTGATCATATTTAATCTTGCAGATCAAGAGAAGACTAGGAACCCCTCCTTTAGGTGGCTAGGACAAGGTAGACCATGAGAGGTAAGGAGGGATATGATGGAGGTGTGAGAAAGCACCACGGTTTGTGAGTACATGGAATCTCACAAGAAAATTGCATCCATGTAGTTGCATTGGTTAGGAATGTATGTATGCCTTGATGTTAATTTGCATACCATAAATGAAAGAATTAATTTAACATTCAGTTTGTAATTGGTAAATTGTTTTGAAAATATAAAAATAAAACATAATAAATAAATATAAATATAAATATAAAATATGAATATAACAAATAAATTAAATAATTTTCATACCAACTATACAAGCTATATGTGGCTACAAGAAAATTTATATTACATTTAAATTTAATGTTGGCCCTATGAATCAGATCTTGGGTAACACTTGGTAGATAGATGAATCACATGAAATAGTCCATATATTTAAATGAAATTATTCTATTTTTATTAAAAATAATAAGGCATATTGGGGGGTGGCTGGACGTGTTTGGGATACTATTGAATTTTGGTGTACTTGGTGTTCTCATCTGTTCAAAAATCTAGCTTAAGGGAAACACTAAACCTATCAGAAACCTATTAATCTATAAAATTCATCAAGGAGGATGAATTACCAAAATACTATATTTTTCATCAAGGAGGATAAATTTTCAAACCGCTTAATTTAAATTCATCAAGGATGATAAATTATTAATTTTTTATGTTTCATCAAGTCGGATGAACATCTGCCCAACACCGGTAATTGCAAGTCGATAATTACTATGATTTGAGGACAACCATTTTTTGGAAAAGTAGCTTGGGACAAGTGGTACATTTTCCAAGAACAAGTGATGAGGGGTAGTATGGGACGTCACCTCTAGGCCATTGTGCGAGTAGTATGTTGATGGGTTTCTTGTTCATTGTTTGGTTGGGAGATAGCTAGCAGGATACCGGTATTAGAAGATAGCTACATACCAATGCTAGAAGACTTAGCAACGATTTGGCATGGGACAAATCCTCGTTAATCATACCATGATAAGGGATATCGAGTCCTGAGCTAGTGTAATGGTGGGCCCTAGTTGACTCCAAAAAACATTGGACTCTCAACTAGGCATAAGGTATACTTATGCTACCCCCTTGCATATTTATTCTAGGAAAGAAATTAGGCCAAAGGAACCTAATTCCTCCATGTTAAGGGATGATAAATTATGCATATATCCTCTAGGTAATATGGGTACTAGAGGATAACCCTATCCGTGAACCTATACCTCTAGTAAAGGAGAAGATAGACAAAAAGGCACCCTTTTACGGGATCTGGCCAATCTCGACCACTTGAGAGTCCATCTATAGTGGTCATTTTTCTTGAAGTATCACTATGCCTTTGTACTAATAAAACATTGGATGATTAGTAGACCCTTACATCAAACTCCCACCTTATGCCATGTCTAGACCTCGAAACTAGTCAAAATTTTCACTTTATGATTCCCGTGTGCAATACTGAAAGGGACAACTCAAGTGTTAGACCTAGGCTGCTAAAAAAGCATACATTATAAAAGGGTTAATGGAACACATTAATAACCATCTTAAGAGATTACTTTAAAACCATAAAGTGCAATCCCAATTTTCCATTAAACAATATAATATTTTATTTATACAATAATCAATAATTGATGTTTAATCATTACAAAACTTAAATACCCACAATATAAAACATTCAAGCTCTATGAATCCATATCCAAAGTTTCTTGATCCCTCCATAAGTCAACAAGCCTCTTTGTGATGATATACTTAGGGATAATAACAACCCTCTCATGCAATGCAACTTACAACATGCTAGCCAAAAATGCAAGCAACCATGTATCATCTCAAAAGCAAGCTACTAGAAAATAATATCATTTTCTTTATAATGATTTCTTTAACTCACACTAGCCTTAATAATAAAATAGCTAACTTTCATTTAACTCACATAGTTATTCAAACAAGGAGAATCCCATACTTCTCTTTAAGAGATTCCTTTACTATCACAAGCCTAAGGAATAAAACAACTATAGTATTATATTCTTCTTTAAGTGATTCCTTTACTATCACAAGCCTAAGGAATCAAGCAACTATAGTATTCTTCCATTCAAAGATATAAGCAAACTCAAATAATATTTCCTTATATAATAATATAAAGATAAGCATATTTCCAGTATAGAAGATACAATAGCATAACAAAGATACTCTAAGAAAATATTCAAGTGCTTGATTTGAAACTCTCAAAAACACAAGCACAAGAGTAAAACCAAAGCTAGTGCCCCAAGCAACTTAGAAAGGGCAACACTCAACATAAATTAAAAACCAAAGTGTACATAGAGTGCTAACCAACAACAAAATTTAACCAAAGATCAAACATAAGAAGCTAAGCACACATTACATAATGAACCTTAGACAAGCTGGGCAAGGATTAAAACTATGATCCAATGAAATAAAAGAGGCAAACAACAAATCAAATCTCAACCAAGGTTTCACATAAACATCCAAAACATGCACACAAGCCAAAGAAAAGTGCTTACTTCAAACCATGAACAACATTGTAGGCACAAAATAAATAATACAGTCACCATCCTTCAAAGCTAAAGTGGCACACATTCTCAAACTGTAATTCTTCCCTTGATGCTCGTTATGCTAGGGTGAAGCATAGGAGGTAACACCATCTGTCTACCTTGCACTTCATCCCTTACTAGGAAAGAGGGATGCACATAACCCTGCAAGACTAGAAAGGTTCTCCATCAAGGCATATTTCTAAAGATCAACATAAAGTAAGACACAACCATAACAATGAACATGCTAAAATCAACGAGAAAGACTTCACAATATAGGCATGAAGAAGGACAACCTAGGCATCAACCAAATCCAACAAAAAAAGTGTTACCCAAACAAAAAGGGTAGACCACAACACAACAAACATGTAAAAGAAACCCGTAGGTAAGTGTGACTCACATACACACTCAAAAACCAATAGAGAAGGGAAAAACAAGCATGCAACAAATATAAGCATGCTAAGCAAAACTATATCAATAAGCTTCAAACAAAAGCAATGCAAAACCACCTACTCTAAAGCTTCTTTCTTCTAGCTCTATGTAAACTCGATCTAGCCTACGCCTTGCTATCCAAATTTTCCTTAGCTTCTTCATTTGAATGCACAACAACCCCATTTGCTTCTCCATACACCATCTTATGGAGTAAGGAGATTCATCATGCATGAGAATGAACACGTTCTTTAAGTGCCACCCCAATTTCAAACAAGTACCATAATTTACATAGCAAGGTGGATAATAAATTTGATTTAATTAAAGCAATAGCTAGTGGTTAATTAAATCCAACCACTAGAATTTAAATCTTAATTTTAATATTTTAGGCCAACCTTATATTTAATTCATAACTCTAAGATTAATAACAATTACCTCCTGAAACTAAAGTATAATCCATCCAAAATAATTTACATGCCACAACAAGCATAAAAATATTCTTGCCATGTTCCACACCATTGTTTTATCCTTGAGTGGGAGTATTATTTTTTAAGATAGAAACAACTATCACCGACATACTTTAAGAAGGCTCATTTCAAGCAACTTCTTGGTATAATTGTGCAAAAATTATGGAGTTAAGCAAACATGATATGTATCTACATGAAGGGTAATTATCCATGTTACCCCAAGTTGTTGATGAACTAGTCATCATCATAATTTCCCTAAGTATCTCTCTCTTGTAGGTGGTTTTCCCATATGGTCCCACCAAGGAGAGCACTTGGTCCTGCATCCACAAATACATCAACAGTACCATATTTGAGGTTTCCAAAAAAATGCAACATTCCATCATATATAGAAAAATGAGACCATGTCATTAAACCTCCATATTAATACATAGTTCAAAGCATATAAAGAGTTCTGCCAAAATAGGGCTGTTACACATTTTTACAAAAGCTCTTGGTTGAAACAAATATTAAACATTTTAGAATCATCTATGTACATCAAAATATATTCATACCAAATATGTAAAATAAGTGGTGTTAGATAATATTACATTATCTAATATATTTGGAGTATAATTTATATTTCCCTCTTATGTAAGTATCCATGTGAAGGATACACACAAGTGTTGTTAGCTTTTGAGGATATATGCAGTGGGAGAGATCTATCATAGGTCCTAATAAAATGCAAAAAATATGAAAGAAAGTAATTCTGCAATATGACTAAAATATACTATAAATAGAAAGTGGTAAAAATACAATGCAGTATGGAGGTAATGGTCACTCCATTACTATAAGCTAAAGAACTACATTGTACTCCATACAGGAGTTCTACCACTATCTACTACACTCTACTATAATGCACTTGATATGACTTGATATGAGCTATCACTATGAGGCCCTTTATATAGGAAGATAGATTCCTTGGCCAACACTCTACCTAGTTGTACAAGGGGACACCTTGCACATTGACACTTGTGCATTTATTACATTGCTTGAAGTAACTAGCTAAATTCCCCCTAAAGTAATCTCCTACTCTAACTATGTACCAAAGGTGGTACATTTACATGACCCAAATGATGTAATATACTCTAACTCTAACACCCCTTGTATTACATTATTTGGGTATTGAAGATTTCAATCTTCAATATGGATCTTCTTCTATTGGGTACTAGAACTTGTATCCTCCTTCATTGCTTACTGTAATTTGATCAAGCAAGTAGTTAGTGTCTTCATATGATGCAAAGAGAGTTGTAGCTGAGGGTTCTTCAATATTTTGAAAATGCTTGTCTGGTTCAGTATTTATGGTTTCTTTGCTATTCAAGTCTTCTTTGCTATGATCTCCTTTAGCATGTCTTTTCTTCCTTTTTCTCCTTCTCCTACAATTCTGCATTGATACTAGTGGAATTTCTGCTTCATGAGGAGTTAGTCTATCATCACAATAATATTGATTTGTATTGCTAGCTTGCTTCATGTGTTTAGTGAGTACAAACACAATTAATGATAGGTAAATCATCAAACATTCCTCGGATGTGAATATAACTATCTTTTGTGAATTCCACCATGCCTTGAAGAGGTTTTCATGAAGATAACCAATTAATGCTTCAAATCTACCCTCTTTTTCTTCTTTAAGAAATAAGGAGAATCTCTCCTTATCACTAGTTGATAGATTCTCATATCCTTCAAGGGTATCTATCAAGTTCTGAGAATACAATTCCATTTCATGAAATAATTCTTTATTAATAAAGGCATTTCTTATTATTTCATCCATATTCCTTCTTGATAGGTTTGAGATAGTGTTTCTTGCTATTCCTTAGGGTTGTAGAAATGGGTTTGATAGAACCTTTGTAGTAGTCTACCTTATGACTCCCTAGTTAAAGTATGTGAGCTTGATTTGATAAAACCTTTTTAGAGCTTAGGTTTTGTAGGCTTCCTTATGACTCCCAAATGGATTGAGTACTTGATAAATTTTGATGAATGCTATTATTATCAAGTTTTGTAGAATACCTTATGTCTCCCTAGTGATTTTGGATATGCTAAATGATTGATAAAGTGCTTTTGAGAATAGTAGTTCAATTTTGGGTTGATTTTGTAAAGTTTTGTGAATAGAAAAAATCAACTTCTATTACACCTTATTACTCCTATTGAACTTAAGCACTTTCTATTTTGATGAGGTCCTAATGGTTGGATTTATTTTATCCCTTTAATGTGATTTTGAGACAAGTATACCAATTAATTTCCAACCCTTGATAATCTTTAATGAACCTTCTATTATAGCTTTTGATATTTGATATTTAATGTTTCTAAATTCCAAAATCCTACTTTGGTGTAGTATGCCTTATAACTCCCTAATTTGGAATATTAGAAAACAATAATATTTGCAATAATAGAAATTTAATTTTTCTAGGTAGAAATCCTTATTTCTCCTATGTTTTAATTTGCAAATATTAAGCTATAATTCTCCTTTAATTTTGCTTTCAAATATGGTTGATTTCCCTATAGTTTCAACCTTATATTATACCCTTATATCTCCCTATTAATGAAAGAAAATAAATTAAGGTAAAGTCTTACCTTTATAATACTGCAAATCTGCTATATGAGCATTGTATTTTCCTTGTATTCTCCAACGTATGCATACCAGTATTAATGCTTGCTTTGACCTCCTTTCAATGGTGGATGGTGGCAGATTCCTTTGACTACAATATTGGGTGCTCCACTTTTGCTTGACCAAGAGCCTTTAATGCTCTTACTTCTTCCTCCATGTTGCACTCCCTTGGCTACTATGAATGCACTCCTCCTTGGTCTTTGGCACCTCAAATAGGGATAAAATCTTGTAGTGGGTGACAAGTGTCATGATAGTTTCACTTTAATGCCTGGGAGAGAGATAGAACCTTGTTGACCCTTGGAATTTTTTGCAGAATGGAAGGTGAGCATTACAGTCTTGTATGAGCACTTATATTCCTTGGTGACAAGTGTCACTTCTCTTCTAACACTCCCAATATCCTCTTGTGTAATACCTTCTTGGAATTTCCTTCAAGCGTGCAAAGGGTGAGCGCTCATGTAGGAGATGTTAGGGTTTCCTTCAAGGTGACAAGTGTCACCTTCCCTTTTTGCATGGGCCTTTTCTTCTCAACATCTCTCAATCCTTAACGTATTCTTTGCAAGGTTCTTTTATCAATGTATTGTGGCCAACTTCTCCTTTGTTGTATGCTTTCGATGGCGCTTGGTGTGAGTTGGTTCCAGCTGGAGTAGTGAGCAACACTTTGGTGGCTTTGAGCTAGGATTGTGAGCAATGCTTTGGTGGCTATGGGTAATGCTTTGGTGGAGTTTTGAGATACTCCAATGGTGCCCTTGAGTGCTCCTTGTGGATGTACATCTAGCTGGTATAGCCTCTTTTGTGCTTTGTTTTTCTCCTTCTTTCAACCTGCTATGTATTTGCCTTTGTAGATAATATTTCTCCTTCCTTGTGTTTGCTTGCAGGTACCTTGATACGGCTATCCAAGACCGTGGATGATATGAGCTCTTTGAGAGGCTCTTTTACCTTGCTTGGAGAATGCTTTTACATGGCCACTTTGAGCTGATTTCTCCTTGTGAAGAATGTGCCTTTGTGGCACTTAAACCCTATCCTTTTTCCTACGTAGGACAAATTAGTATGGTGCAAGATGATGTAAATGAATTTGTGAATATAATACCTTTTTGCACCTCCTTTTGCAACCTTATTTTTGTTGGTTTTAATGGTGGCTTTCTTGTAGGCAATGGCAGATTTTGAGGTTGTCTCCTTTGCTAGACAACTCTCTCCTTTGCTTGGTTACTTTTGGTAATAAACCCAAGCTAATAACCATGTAGATAGAAGCTTTTGTAGAAGTATTTTTTGCACTATTTTTTTTGTAAATAGCCCTTAGTGCACCTCGAATTTGAGACTCACCAAGTCTCAATTTGTAGCTTCTTTTACTGATTTTGATGGTGGCTTTCTTCTCCACTCCTTGGAGGAATCTGATCTAATTTTGGTGGCTTCTTTGGGCCATGAAATGTTGCAGGTTCTATGCACCAAATAGTGTCTCTAGACACTTTGATAATCTATTGGTTTTGTGCCCTTGATCTTTAACAATCAACAAACACAAACTAACCCTTTTGAGAGTAACTAGTTAAAGATCAACTAGTATAGTGCTAATGGATTAATAATGCACTTTAATGGTAACAATAATCTCACCTTATTGCTCCTATAAATAAACTCTCAAAATAATTTCAAATGCACTTAATAATCTCTACAACTTTTAAGAGTAATCTGTAATGAACCCTTAATGAATAATCTACAATTTTCACTACAATCAATATTGTAGGATGTAGTCTTCTTGCTTTCTAGATAGATAATAGGTAGGTGATAATTTTATTTCTTTTAAAAAATATCCAACTCCTATTTAATGTGCAAATATATCTTAAAATGAATTCTCCTTTTTGCACTTTCTTGAAGACTATAATATGGGCCCTTTTCCTTTGCAACTCTAATCTAAATATGGTGCTTAATGGAATTTGATAATGAACCCTAATTTGAAGTTCAACTAATTGCACCCAAGTTGCTTACCTTTTAATGGCTTTTGTAGTAGATGTAGATCTTGGTGTTTTGATTCACCAAGTTGCTGCCTTGTAGTGGATGAATTCGTAGCTTCTTGTTGGCTGTCCAAAATAGCTTCTTGCTTCACCAAACTATGGTCTCGAACCTTCTATCTTGAGCCTAGGGTTTGGTGGCTTGATCCTTCTAGTGATATTTGATTTTTTGTAGTAGGTTCAAAAAGTCCTTGCTTCTAAAATGTGCCTTCTTGCTGTGAGAGGTAATCTCCAAATATCTTGGATTTGGTAGGCTTCTTCTATCTGAATCTTCCTTCAATATTCTTGTTGAATTTTGACTTCAAACAGGATCTTCTTCTTCTCAAGATTCTGAATATCTTGAGGTCTTCACTAGATTCTTCTTCGATATTTGGCACTCTTTGCCAAATTCTTCTTCTCTTGGGCTTATTTTTAGATGGCGATAATTATCCCAAGTCCTTCACTATCAGGAGCTTCTCCTTGGTAGTGGATTTCTCCAATGAGTTCTCCTAGGAACTCTTTTGATGATGCTTCTACGAGCTCTACAACAAGGCTCTCCAAGCCTTCTTATTTTCCTCCTTGAGACCTCTCCAAGGTCTTCTATCTTGTAACTTCTTTGGTCTTCCAACTAAGACCTTTTCTTCAACCTTCTACTTTTGGAAGTGTTGGTGATGAGATCTTCTTCTTGGATCTCTAAAATATGCTACTTATCTGATTAGGAATAGGACTCTGTTAGTCCCTCTCTATCTCTTCCAAGATTGGAAGTTTTTCCAATGAGACCTACTTTGGATCTCTTTAGCTTCTTCTGAAAGAAGTCTTTAATAAGTAAAGGAGATCACCAATATCCTATTTCATGGACTCTTCTCTAGAGTCTCTTTCTGAATTAAGAACTCTTCTCTAAAGTCTTCTTCATAATTAAGGCTTTTATGGCCCTTTCTTCTGGATCAAGGCTTCTCTGGCCTTTTCTTCTATATCAAGGCTTATATGGCATTTTCTTCTGGTACAAGGCTTCTATGGCCTTTTCTTTTGTAATATGTAGGTATTCAATATTCTATGGAGATCACCAATATCCTATCTCCTCCTTGACTCAACTTCTAGAGTCTCTTCTTCCTTGAGTCTGCTATAAGGCTATTGTGGCCTTTTCTTCACTTTTGCAATCTGTAGGATTTGCAGCTCTTGTAATGAGACCATTTCTCTGAGGTCTTTGAAATATTTAGTCTTCTCCTTATTGCTGCAAGTGCTGGAATGATTCTAAGAAGATATTCTTTGATGCAGGAGCATCCAGTAGCACCTGATGCAGAAGCATCCAGTGGCAGGAGGGCCACTTCTGAAAAGTTGGCTAAGGAGGAAAGACGTCGCGATTTCGTGACATGTCACGAAATCGTGACAGAAGAAGAAGAAGAAGGCAAGGAGAAAAATATGTCACGATATCACGACAGAAAAAGTGTCGTGATATCGTGACACAAAGTAGAGAGAGGAACCAACGAAGAAAATTGTCATGATATCGTGATAGAAAATGTGTCGTGATATCACGACACAAGCGGAGAACAAAGCCAACGGGAGGAGTTGTCGCGATATCGCGACAGCAAACATGTCACGATATTGTGACACAAGTGGAGCAGAGAAGTCAGCAAGGAGAGGTTATCGCGATATCACGACAAAAAATATGTCACGATATCGTGGCACAAGTGAAGCAAAGAAGTGAGCGAGGAGAAGCTGTCGCGATATCACGACAGAAAATGTGTCGCGATATCGCGACACAAAATGGAGAAAGAAGCCAGTAGGGCCAACTGTCATGATATCGCGATAGGTTCCATAGGAGAAGCAAGGGTGCCAAGGATGTTGCGATTTCGTGACCCAAATAGGCAAGAGGAGGCTGCAAGCAAAGATGTTGCGATTTCGTGACATGTTACGATTTCGCGACCCGAAAGCAGAAGAGTGTATGAAAGACAAAGATGTCACGATTTCGTGACATGTCACATTTTTGCCACCAAAATGTGAAGAAGAAGCCAAGGGAGGAGAATGTCGCGATTTTGTGACATGTCGCATTTTTGCGACCAGAAGGCGAAAAAGAAGCCAGAGGAGAAGATGTCACGATTTCATGACATGTCGCATTTTCGTGACCCGAAGAAGAGAAAGGAGGCAAGGAAGAAAAATTTCATGATATCGCGACGTGTCGTGATATCGCGGCCTGACATATTTTTGCGCCCAAAGGGAAAGCCGAAGACGAAGAGTCAGAAAGGCAGACGTTTCGAATACTAAGACAACGAAGTGGCACGGGAAGACGAAACGAAAGGTTCTGGAAGAGGAAATGAAGGGCCACTAGCTGGAAATGAAGCTTCACCTGAGAACCTTTAAAAAGGAGAACAGAGGCATGCATAAGGGGTTGGAAAACCTACAGTTGCATAGTCGAGTTGCAAAATCAAAGGCAGAGGACCACTCGGACCGGCTTGGAGTGCTTTTTCCTTCCAGAGTTGCAGAGTTAGGGAATATTTATAATAGAGAGTGAAAGAACTGTGCCTGTGCACCAATTTTTGTAAAGCCTGCGGGCTGTAAATGTAAACCTTTGCAAGTTATTTAATGAAACATTGGGATTTCTATTTCTTGTAAAGCGTGTTTCCAATTTTCTACATGAAAATTTGGATTTGGTTGTTACCAATTTTGGTTCCCCTCAGAAGAGTGGTATCAGAGCCAGAAGATTCTGAGCATTTAAGCAGAGCGTCGAACGTGAGGTAGCTTGCACCAGGATCTGGGGTTAAGGATTGTGAGAAGAAAGTACAGAAGAATGCCTCCATGAAGAAACCGTGGTGGTGGGAGAGATATGAGATCTGAAGATTCACAGTTACAGACATTCAGATATTTGTAGAGGCAAGTGCAAGCCCTGCAAGAGGAGCTGCTCAGAAGAGATTTGCGGAGGCAAGTGAAAGCCCTGCGAGAGGAGCTGCGTAGAAGGCGTGAAGATCAACTAAGAAGTAGAGGCCAGGGTGAAATAACTGGTGGAAGAGAAGATGGAGTGCGTCGAAAGTTGGAACCATTGAAGGCTGTAGACAAGGAGGTGTGCAGCAGTGCCAAAATCTGTCTGGAGGAAGATAGAAGTTATTTTGGCCAGGAGACGGGGTTTGAGCGGGCTGTAGAGGCAGGTGCACATTTGGAGATGTTACCAAAGGTGATGATCGAACAGCACAGAAGTGAAGGTCACTTCTTCACCAACCCCAGGTTTCTGATGCAAGAGCATCCAGTAGCACCTGATGCAGAAGCATCCAGTGGCAGGAGGGCCACTTCTGAAAAGTTGGCTAAGGAGGAAAGACGTCACGATTTTGTGACATGTCACGAAATTGCGACAGAAGAAGAAGAAGAAGGTAAGGAGAAAAATATGTCACGATATCGCGATAGAAAAAGTGTCATGATATCGCGACACAAAGTAGAGAGAGGAACTAGCAAATATCGCGACAGAAAATGTGTCACGATATCGTGACACAAGCGGAGAACGAAGCCAACGGGGAGGAGTTGTCGCGATATCGTGACAACAAACATGTCGTGATATCGCGACACAAGTGGAGCAGAGAATTTAGTAAGGAGAGGCTATCGTGATATCGTGATAGAAAATGTGTCGTGATATCGTGGCACAAGTGAAGCAAAGAAGTGAGCGAGGAGAAGCTATCACGATATCGCGACAGAAAATGTGTCATGATATCGCGACACAAAATGGAGAAAGAAGCCAGTAGGGCCAACTATCGTGATATCGTGACAGGTTCCATAGAAGAAGCAAGGGTGCCAAGGATGTCACGATTTCATGACCCAAACAGGCAAGAGGAGGCTGCAAGCAAAGATGTCACGATTTCGTGACCCAAAAGCAGAAGAGCGTACGGAATACAAAGATGTCACGATTTCGTGACATGTCACATTTTCACAACCAGAAGGTGAAGAATAAGCCAAGGGAGGAGAATGTCACGATTTCACGACATGTCACATTTTCGCGACCAGAAGGCGAAAAAGAATCCAGAGGAGAAGATGTCATGATTTCGTGACATGTCGCATTTTCATGACCTGAAGAAGAGAAAGGAGATGAGGAAGAAAAATGTCACGATATCACGACATGTCGCGATATCACAACCTGTCATATTTTCACGCCCGAAGGGAAAGCTGAAGATGAAGAGTCAGAAAGGCAGACGTTTCGAATACCAGGACAACAAAGCAGCACGAGAAGACAAAACGAAAGGTTCTGTAAGAGGAAACAAAGGGCCACCAGCTGGAAATGAAGCATCACCTGAGAACCTTTAAAAATGAGAACAGAGGCATGCACAAGGGGTTGGAAAACCTGCAGTTGCATAGTTGCACAGTCGAGTTGCAGAATCAAAGGCAGAGGGCCACTCGGACCGGCTTGGAGTGCGTTTTCCTTCCAGAGTCACAGAGTTAGGGAATATTTGCAATAGAGAGTGAAAGAACTATTCCTGTGCACCAGTTTTTGTAAAGCCTGTGGGCTGTAAATGTAAACCTTTGCAAGTTATTTAATGAAACATTAGGATTTCTATTTCTTGTAAAGCGTGTTTCCAATTTTCTGCATGAAAAATCAGATTTGGTTGATACCAATTTTGGTTCCCCTATCATTCTTTTTATCTCTCTTGGAGGAAGCTTCTCAATATTTCTCTAAATCTCCCTTTTCTGCAACAAGTTATCAGAGACTAGAATGAAAGAATTTATAATTCTGGAGATAATATTATTCACTAGTTGATTTTTCAATCTAATGGTATGAATGTTGAGTCCTAGTCTTCACGAGTTTTTTTGCAACTCTGTAGAAAGAATCTAACCAAATGTTATTATAAAATATCTATCACTGAGATTTATTTTAGTCCTTTCAATATTTCTTGTGACTCTCCCTAATCCTATCTTGATTCACCATGGATCTGATACCACTATTATATTTTGATGATATATGTAGTGGGAGAGATCTATAATATGTTCTAATAAAAAATTTAATAATGAAAGAAAGTAATTCTGCAATATGACTAAAATATACTATAAATAGAAAGTGGAAAAAATACAATGCAGTGTGGAGGTAATGGTCACTCCATTACTATAAGCTAGAGAACTACATTGTACTCCATACAGGAGTTCTACCACTATCTACTACACTCTACTATAATGTATTTGATATGAGCTATCACTATGAGACCCTTTATATAGAAAGATAGATTCCTTGGCCAACACTCTACCTAGTTGTACAAGGGGACACCTTGCACATTGACACTTGTGCATTTATTACATTGCTTGAAGTAACTAGCTAACTTTCCCCTAAAGTAATCTCCTACTCTAGCTATGTACCAAAGGTGGTACATTTACATGACCCAAATGATTTAATATACGCTAATTCTAACAAGTGTCATAGAGTTAAGTGTTCACGTAAGTAGAGAGTCATGTATACAAGTGGTAATATGAGAAGCCAAAGGACATGTAAGAGTTATCATATGGAGAGCAATATACAAGTACTTGAAGATTCATCTTGTATGGCTATATTATGGAGACAAAGCTCCATTTATTGTATTAAAAAAGGATCTAAGAAGATAATATTCAAGAATTAATAATATTGCAGCTTGTATGCATATTTTGAGCAATTATACTGTAAGTTTTCTTCATGTTATTGCATGAATGACATTGGCCATTTTATATTCATATTTGATATTATCTTGAATGTTATTATTATTTTTGGCCATATTATATTTTAATTGCTCTTATATTTGAGACTACTCAAGATCCAGAATATTGAGACTTAAGATAGTCTAGCTTAAAAACCAATAGTATCAAACATTACAATAAGAAATGCTTTCATAATGAATTTATTGTCGATGACCTTGTCCTCAAGCTCGATATTGTGCATAACAAGTGCAATGGAAAGTTTATATACAAATAAATTAATCCATATACTATCAAGGAGTTGTTTGGGTCTAGGGTAATGAAATTTTAAACAATGGATAGAATTAAGTTGTATGAATCCATCGATACCATGTATGCCAAACACTTTTATTTATAGCTCCCTTTCAACCAATTTGTATAGTATTTGTGTTTTCTTAGTTTACTTGTTGAATTTGGTGCCTTGTTTTTCACTTCGACTGCTTTGCTTGTCTATTTGTGAGAATCATTTCTATACATTATTTAGTTTGGAATGTCTTCCTCTATTTTGTAGTATCTTTTCCTCTATTGACCAAGATTTCCATATTAAGTGGAAATCCTAGTCATCTTAGTCTTTTGTTGTCTTCCAGTTTTAGGCTTGGTTATTTATGTTATGTATTGTTTCTCTATCGCCACTTTAAGTGGTAATGTTTGTCCTTATAACTCTTTAACTATCCTTTCCCTCAATGTTGAATTGGCTTCATTTTGAGTTCCATTTTTATTATTAATGTTTTCATCCATTTTTATTGGTATTTAATACTGCTAAATTTGTTTGCTTCCTTTCGTCATGGTGTTGCTTTGACTACTAAGGGGCACCATGATGTCTTTAACATAATTCTTATTATTTGTGTTAGTACCATACTTTAGGTTCCATAAAGCAACTATTTAGTTCAACCAATAACATCTCATATATGGTATGTGGTTAGAACACCAAGGCAACATCTCTAAGTTATTATGTAATAAATAACATGCAATCAATCCAATTAGTCAATCACTTTTATTGTCCCATTATAATGGAAAACATGCCTTGTTGAACATCATGATTGATCAGATACTATAGTGAGTGATTCTTGTTGTAACAAGGACATGGTGAATTTACCTTCCATAGCATCTCCCTCCCTTTGGGCATACTATAACATGTATCTAGCCTATTTTTATCACTTCCTTTTGTCCACCCTTTATAGTTGCAAGCATGCCTTGTTGAATAATATGCTTAAAAAAATACTAACGTGTGTGACCCACTATAGTAGGGGTATGGTGACTTTCCCTTACATAGGATATCCCTCCCCTAGGGTGTTCTATAGTGTGTATGTAGACCATGTTTGTTTCTATTTTGTTTCTTATTCTTTTATCATGATGGGCATGCATTTTTGAACAATGCATCCATGATTAGCATTAGGGCATGAGTTGGCTTTGGAAACATATACTTGAATGTCATTCATGACATGATTTGGCATCCTATAGATCACCACATAGTAGTGGGTGGACATGATTAACTACCATAGTATCCATTTGTGCATATCTAGAAATTTATTAGGATTAGGAGAGATATACTTGTGTTCGTACATGGCTTAGTTTAGATTCTCTTGGTCCATCCCATTATAGTGATGAGTATTTTTATTGGAACTTGGTAGTTGTCGGATACTATATGTTACCTTCCTACTACAATGTCATGCATGGTTGGCACATCACCTCATGCATGGCTAATACTAGAGGAAGGTAGTGTAAGAAGAGCATGTCGATGAATGCTACCCAAATATTTTATGCTCTAAGATCAGTCAAAGTCATGAAGCATATTATTGAATTCTAATCACATCATACATGCTCTCTAATCATAATGCATGACTTTGAATGATACTTAAATCATACATGTAGTTAGAAAAGTTGTAAATGATATGTAATCCAATGCTACACAAATCATAAGTATATTCTATAAATACAATAAAAAATATCCATCATCCAAAGAATCCTATATACAATCTACAATAGGTTTTATGGAAACTACAAAGAGTGTTATCATACAATAGTAGGGGCTATAATTGTAAACTTTTCCACTACATATCTCAAACTTTCTCTGGTAGTTGTGCCATGTTCTAGGAGGTGTGTGTTTACACTTGACTAGCAATTTGCTTCTTGGTTGACACTTGTCACTCTTTTGACTTGTTGGACAATGAAACCCATCTCCCTGTGAGAGGGAGTACTCTAATTGCTTCTTTACTTGATGCTTGATTTCTAGGTATATATATTCTTAGAGGTGACAAGTGTTGCCTAAATGTCATGTTGATTGTTGTTGTCAACTACTACCAAATGACATATGCTAATGTGGAATTGTAGTATCTTGACACATCCTTAGCAACGATAACGATCAGTATTGTCACTTATCCATGCTACAATGGTCACCTGTTGGTCCAAGTGCTTACAAGCGAAACATGAGCCCCCAAATGATGTGAGTTGCTTTTTGCCTTGTAAACCCACAACCTCATATTTCAAAGCCCTAAATTCTTCACGCTAATTTGTAGAGCCAAGCACATGATTTGGTTTGGAAGTAGGTGCTCATAGTTTTGTGGGTGCCTCCTTTGAAGATATTGTTGCCTAAGGCTTGTAAAACGAGTTTGATTCTCTCTATTCTCAACATGACTATACCATAGCAAGTCTATGGACAAGTTGTTAATAATTTTGTTTGTGAGTAGCTTGCTATAGTCTCCAATTTGGGTTTTTGGTCAAGGACCATATCCTAAAGTATAAGGTCATGAGTACATTTTTTCTATTCTCAACGTAACTACACTAAAGCAACTCTATTAACCAGTTGTGATGACTAACTTGGAAAGTGGGTAACTTGCCATGGCCCTTGCTTTGGGATTTTGGTTAAGGACCCATACCCACAAGGTTGAGAGTTTGATTCCCTTTATTCTTGATGTGCCCATGTCCTAGCAAGTATATTAACAAGTTGAGAATAGATTGGAAAGTGGGTACCTTGCCATGGCCCTCAGTTTGGGCTTTTGGTTAAGTACCATATTCACAAGTATAGGGTTGTGAGTTCAATTCCTTCTATTTTCAACATGACCATGTCGTAGCAAGTTTGTTAACAACTTGTGGTGGATAACATGAAAAGTTGGTACCTTGCCATAGCCCCTAGTTTGGGATGGACTTATATCCACAAGAACAAGGCTATGAGTTTGATTCCTTGAAACAATCAAGGATATCAAGCCTAAGAATGTTCTTTTTTTTTAGGAATATTCCCAAACTGTATTGAAATTTCAAATTCAAAGATTGAAAATTGTTGTGTGCCAAAATATTAATAAGGTTGATCAAAATTTTAAAACAAATTTTAAAGGAAAAGTAGTGAAATCAGCCAAAGTGCAAAAGTGAGAATCTGTCTAATTTTGTGTTTTATAGATTTGTTGATAGACTCCCAAAACTTTGCTTAGATTATGAGATATTTGTGTTTTCTTATATATAAAATCTTTGGAATTGTGAGGAGTTGAAGGTTGTTCAAACTAGAGGCTCCTTGGATATATGTTAATTACTAGGTACAATAGATAAGTCATATTTGTTGCAGAATAAAGAAGGAAAAAAAAGAATTCATATTCTACACCATTTTTTGATGAGCTCTTGCAACACTTTTTCAAGTTGAAAATAAAGTAAATTTTTTTCAAGAGTGTCCCTCAAGTGGCAATATGTTCCCACCTTCATCCGACTATGCTAAGAGTCTCCCACTAGCTTGTTAGGACCCCATCCTAGCATTATTATATATTCTCATATTATTATGTAATGACCCCTTCCCAACATGGAGACCCCATTCTAATGATATTTTGTAATGATATGTGGCAATTAATGCGCTTACACAAGTGGGGCCATTTCATGTAACCATTATAAAGAATGTGAATCGTTTGTTTGGTAGAAAATTCTAGCTTGAGTGACACTTTGCATGTAAGTCAACTCTTGAGCATTAGGTTAGGGTTGCATGATATGTATCTTTGAAAGACAAAGGGGCATAAACGAATGTATCTTTTTGCATATTGAATCAAAGTATTGACGGAAGTTGCCCCCTCGAAGAGAGCCATGATTTTATATTATGATTTGTGAGATTAATATATATTTATGGAATTTATATTTAGTATTGCAATGTTTTATTCTTTCATGAATTACTGCTTTTGTTGCAATATTTATGTGGATGTGCTTATTTTAATTAGAATGATCATAACAAGTGGTATCAAAACATTTTTCAAGGTCATGTTTTGCTGCCACTGCAAGAGTTCTTGCCTTGCCATTTCTCTTGTTAGGTATAAATTTTCCATGTTTTCATTTTTTACTTTAGGTTATTAGGTTAGAAACCCTATGCCAAGGGTTTTAAAATATTAATAAGAAGTTGTCATTGGCTAAGCTAGATTGCCCATAAAGCATCTAGTGAAGTGAGGGGCGATCAAGCTCTAATACTAGGCCTCAGACAACACTCGTATATGGAATTAAGATCCCATGTATCTTCGGGTATGTTGAGAGACTCCCCTAAGATTAAGAGAAACCTTTAGCCCTAGGAATATTTTTGACCTTGTATTTTCCATAGTGCACCAACACAACATGCATGAAGATCACCCTCTTGTATTGTTAGAGAGGCGGGTAGTGTGCTCAAGGGTATGCGTGGAAACCCTAATGATACTCATGATCTTTGCAAAACCCTAACTCAAATTCTTCACACAACCAATGATTTCAACAACTATACTTATCAAACAAGGTTTTAATCACAACTCTTAATTCCAGAAAACCTTGAAGCATTAACTCAAGCACTTTCGAAAATGAAACCCTAATCAAATCCTTTTCACTCCAAACTTTATTTTCTAGTAAGCAATCAATCAACTCAACCAAGAAATAATTTGCCCATACCTTTTTGCTTGACAAGAAGTTGATCTCAAAAATCTGCCACACTCACAATTACGTCTTTGCCAATCTCAATAAGGGTTAGAAGATAATAATTTCCTCAACAAAGCACAATGCAAAATGATATCAAAATTACACCTTATTACTCCGACTTAAATAATAGTCAATACCTTCACAATAATATTCTTTAACAATAAAAAAACCCTTATTAAAATTAAACAACACTGAAAAGTCTTAATCCTTCAATATGCCAATATAGTAATTTAAGACTTTATCAAAAATAATTAAAACCAAAACTTCCTTATAACTCCAAATGATAATTTTCAACTACCACCACTATCCAACAAGCACCCTTTCTAAACAATTCCACTAACAATCCTTATACCTCCAAACTTAGACAAATAACAAAAATTTAATGTAAAATATTTACCTTGCCTTCGAAGGGATTCGAACCCTCAATAATACCCACGACGTACGCCTTGCCATGGCTCCAATAGACGCACGAGCTACATGCTTGTTTGATATGGAGGAAACACCACGTGCTTCAAAATGTATCACGCTCTTTCCCCTTTGCAAAAACGTGCGCCTTTGGTGCCTTCAACCAACACGTCTGCCAATGCACATTGCTGCGTTTCTAACGCTGGCTTCCTTGCCAACAAACGTTTTACTACCTGCCCACTTGCCACTAGGCCAAGCTGCCTGGTTGGGCTTCGATCATTCGATGCCTTCCACTTTGTTTCTATTCGCTGGCAAATCAAACATGAAATTCGTAGTCCCTCTTTCACGAGATCTTCTCTTTAAACAATTCGTATGCAAAAATAATCGATCGAGCAAGGATAAGGTTCAATGCCCTTTGGCATAGGTATTTATATTAAATTCCTCCATGCTTTGTAAAACGTCGGTGCCTTTGAAGCTTTCATTACCATGAGACGTCAACGAAGATTAGAACCTTGATAAAGTGCTTTGAATATTTTAAACTCCAAGCCCATCTTTGGGTATTGTAAAATATTAAATGTTTTACTTTGGGCTTTTAACCAAATCACTTTAATATTATAATATCAAACATTATAATATTATATACTTTTAACCATTATATTATTATTGCTTCCTTCACATTGCATTCCATGGTGTAAATAATATTTATTTATAAAATTTAAATTCTCATTGAATTTAAATAATTTATAAAAAATATTATATCTCCTTTTTAACTTTGCACTGAATCTCTTGACCTTTGGCCTTCTTCTTGGATATCAAATAATAACTTTGACAACTTTGTTCCTTGACAAAAAACCTTGATATTAATGTTGACTTCATTTCTTGACATCAATGACAACTTTAACTTTTAGGACTCAAAATGTCCAACAATATCCCCCTTTGTCATTGATGGCAACCCAAAAACTTTTTATCGAAAACTTGACTTCTTCTATGCTGCTCCCCTTGGGACACTGCTCCCCCTGGCTCAAATATTTCTCCCCCTTTGACATCAATGGCAAAGGGTCACCTTTGGGGCTCGGGGCTAAGAATGAACCTCTTAGCTTAGCCCCTCCCCCACCTTCTGTTAAGATGGTTAATTCTAGGGTGAGAGTATTTCTACTCCCAGAAATCACTGTTCTTTACCTTTATCCTCTTCTCTTCTTTTTTGAATTTTCTGAATCCTCTGACTGTTTCTATCCGTGTCTATGTTCCTATTACTATTCCTGTTCACATCCATGTTCCTATTCATGTTTTTGTTCACATTCATGTTCATGTTCCTGTTCACATCCATATTCCTATTCTTGTTCCTGTTCCTGTTCCTGTTCATATCCATGTTCTTGGTCCCTGTTCCTGTTTCTATTCATGTTCATGTTCGTGTTCCTGTTCATGTCTGCTCTACACCGCTTTGTTGTGTGACCATTATTATTGCACTTTTAACACTTAATGATACTATTCCTTGGAGGTGCAAATGTCTTCAGATTTATCCTAGTGAAGCCATATCCTCTTCTGTCATGAACCCTGCAATTCATTGCCTTGTGACCAAACTAATTACATGAGTAGTAATACCCATTGAAAAGATATTAATTCCCATATTCCTGTATTTCATGTGTCCTACACTGTGAATCCATGTGCCCAAACCTGTGACATGAAAAACATCTTCCATTGAAGCTTCCTTGTCTTGACCTCATTTGTCTCCTGTTCTGATTGTTGTTCCATCTGTATCTTCTTTGTGCATTGTTCCTGTCTTTGTTGAACCCTTTATTGTCCAACCCATCCTATGATGTCTCACTTCCTTTTACACTATCTTCTTCTGAAGTATCTTCATCCGAAGTTTCTTCTCCTCCAAAACTTGAGGTTGAATTTCCTTCCCATTCTTTTTGAGCCTTTTCAAATCCAAGACCTGTTTTCCTTGATGTAGTCTTTTGTGTCTTGATGAACTTATCCAAGTTCTTTGAGCTATTTTTAAATCCCTTCATCTTGATCTTGGAGTCCTCTAAATCTTCTTTTAGTAGTGCCACTTCTTGTGCTAACTTCTCACATTCCAATATCTTTGTTTCTAACTTATCTTTGAACTTATTTGCTTTTGCCTTTGATTTTTCTAAATCCTCTATGAGCAATCTTCTTTCTTCATCACATTCTTGAAACTAAATTTCAAGTTTAGTGTGTTGCTTCCTTACCTTCTTTACCATGTCAAGGGCATAGATGAGTTCTCCCTTGAGATCATAACCATTTTCTTTTGAATAATCCTCTATTTGTTTGCCTTTGTCCATATCATTATTCTCTTTTGGCTTGTCTTCTATAGGATCACTTACTTCTTCTAATGCCATTAGAAGATTTTCATCTGGTCCTTCAAGTGCATTCTCATACTCATCATCACTGAAACTATAACCATCCCTTGTACAATCATCTTCAAGATGTCCAAAGTTACCACATATAAAACACTTGAGAATAACTAGAGTCTTTTTCTTAACTGATTATTTTTCTTCAATCATAAATAGGACTTCATCTCTATCATTGTCTGAAAAACTAGCATCACTATCATTTGAGTACTTACTTGCATTATCCACATAGTAGCTCCTCTTTTTTCTTTGGAAGAACTTCTTTCCTTGTCTACTTTGTCCATCCTTGCTTTTCTTTTGGTGCCTATATATTTCTGATTCCCTGTACCTGTGATCCTGTTTTTCTTCACCATTGTTGTTCTTTGGTTATTTACAATCTGTTGCAAAATGTCCAAACTTTCCACAATTGAAACACTTAACAGATCTTATATCTATGGGTCTTCTGGAACCTTTATCTCTTCTACCATAATTAGCTTCTTCATCACTAGATGAATCACTGCTTGATTCTGACTTCTTACCCTTTGTTTTCTTGATTGCTTTGAATTTTGCTTCCTTCTAGGGAGTAGGATCTTTTGTTCTTATCTCAAAAGCTTTTAGCATACCAAGCAACTTATCTCTTGTCAAAGTATCACCATCCAATGATATTTTTATAGCAAAAACCTGTTCACTAAATCTATTTGGAAGAGATCTTAAGACTTTATCACAAACATATGATTCATCAATCTTCATTCCAAATCCTTGCATATCATTAACAACCTCATCAATTCGAATTAGATAAGCACCGATATTTTCATCATCATTAATTATCAATGTTTCAAATTGTCCTTTGAGATTTTTTATCTTTGCTTTCTTGACACTTTTATCTCCTTCATATATACCTTGCAATTTATCCCATATTTCTTTTGTAGTTCTACAATGCATAACTTTCATAGAATATTTTCTATGCAAACCTCTCACAAGTGCATTCATTGCTTTTAAATTATAGTGTTGTAGAAGCTTACCTTCCTTATCTGTAGGAGGATTGACTGCTGGATCATATCCAAATTCTATTGCATCCCAAAATTCATTGTCAAGTACCATTAGGTAGATCCTCATCATCATACTCCAATACATGTAGTCATTTCCATCAAAGACTGGTGTTGAGTTAGTTGAGGACACCTCCTTAGGATCCATCGTGTTCTTGTTAGTTTTTCCTTTAAGTTGTTAAATTATCATGAATGCACCCGCTCTGATACCAATTGAAGAACACACGCTTATATTGAGAGGGGGGTGAACAGTATAAGAGCACTTTTTACTTTTCTTTCCAAATCAATATTATGCAGTGTATAGATAGCAATATCAATAGAAGTAATAAAAGCAATGCACAAAACACCACATATAATAGAGACACCACAATTTACGTGGTTCATCCAATGTGGGCTACTCCATGGAGAAAATATTTCACTAAAATTTTCTCAATCAATATCTTGGGAATCCTTTCCAATTACAATGTTTATGGACCTCTGTCCAAAGGAGATGCTGATCCCCTAAATCAAGTTTGTGGATATCTATCCATAGGAGAACTCCTCCTTTGCTCTGGTTGGTGATCCTCTAGAAGACTACTACCTCCACTGCATTGGCTTGTGGATCTCTCTCCACTGAAGACTCTTGTCCCCACTTAGAAGACCTGTCCTCATTGCCCTGGCTGATGGATCTCTATCCACTAGAGACTACTATCCTCTCTGCTCTGTCACCTCCAAATCTCTATCTCAAATCTGTACTAAACACAATCCAGTCGGTCTAGCACAAATCTGCTCAACAAGTCCGGTCAAATATGCACTAAACATAGTCCATTCAGTCTAGCACAAATCTTCTCAATAATTCCACTCAAATCTGCACTAAACATAGTCCAGTCGGTCTAGCATAAATCTGCTCAATAAGTCCACTCAAATCTGTACTAAACACAATCCAATCGATCTAGCACAAATCTGCTCAACAAGTCCACTCAAATATGCACTAAACATAGTCCAATCGGTCTAGCACAAATATGCTCAATAAGTCCACTCAAATTTGCACTAAACACAGTCCAATTTGTCTAGCACAAATCTGCTCAACAAGTCCACTCAAAACTTGCTCAACTCTGCTCAAACAAGTCCACTCAAAACTTGCTCAAATTTGCTCAACAGGTCCACTCAGAACCTACTCAAATCTACTCAACAGGTCCACACAGAATCTATCCAAATCTGATCAACAAGCTCACACATAAGTTGTCCAAATCTGCTTAATAAGTTATCCCTAGAACTTAACCAAATCTGTATTGTAAGCTTCCACAAAAATCTCACACAAAATCAGTCCACAAGTCTCCTCAAAGACTTGCCTCAAATCTGCTTAACAAGTCCACACAGAAATTTTCCAATCTCATAGAAGCATAAAGATAATTTTTAGAGACTCAATATGTTCTACACTCAATTCTCAATCACTTTCAATCTCATAGAAGCATAAAGAGAATTGTTGAGACTCAATATGTTCTATACTCAATTCTCAATCACATTCAATCTCCTAGAAGCATAAAGAGAATTTTTAGAGACTCAATATGTTCTATACTCAATGCTCAATCACTTTCTCAAGTCAAATCAGAATAAAGAATAGTTTGTTTTATGGAACTTGAACAATCACTTCATACAACCACTTGACTAGGCTCAACCACTCAACTCAACCAATTGCTTAATGAAACATCCTTTTCTCACAAACCCTAGTCCAAGCATATATCAACCAACTCAAAATATTTCCAACAATGTTCAACAAAAAATCTCACATAACAATGATACTCATGATATTTTCAAACCCTAGTTCAAGTTCTTTGCACAACAACTCACTTCATCAACAATGCTTATAAAATAATCTTCACATAATAATGATACTCATGTTATTTTCAAAGCCTAGTTCATGTTCTTTTCACAATAACTCACTTCAACAACAATGCTCATAAAACACTCTTCACATCACAATGATACTCATGATATTTGCAAAACCCTAACTCAAGTTCTTCACACAACCAATAATTTCAACAACTATACTTATCAAACAAGGTTTTAATCACAAATATTAATTCCAAAAAAAATTGAAGCATTAACTCAAGCACTTTCGAAAAGGAAACCCTAATCAAATCCATTTCACTCTAAAATTTATTTTTTAGTAAACAATCAATCAACTCAAGCAAGAAAGAATTTGCCCATACCTTTTTGCTTGACAAGAAGTTGATCTCACAAATATGCCACACTCACAATTACTTCTTTACCAATCTCAATAAGGGTTAGAAGATAATAATTTCCTCAACAAAACACAATGCAACAACAAAACACAATGCAACAACAAAACACAATGCAAAATGATATCAAAATTACACCTTATTACTCCAACTTAAATAATATTCAATACCTTCACAATAATATTCTTTAACACAAAAAAAACCCCTTATTAAAATTAAACAACACTCAAAAGTCTTAATCCTTCAATATGCCAATATAGTAATTTAAGACTTTATCAAAAATAATTAAAACCAAAACTTCCTTATTACTCCAAATGATAATTTTCAACTACCACCACTATCCAACAAACACCCTTTCTAAATAATTCCACTAGCAATCCTTATACCTCCAAACTTAGGCAAATAACAAAAATTTAATGCAAAATATTTACCTTGCCTTCGGAGGGATTCAAACCCTCAATAATGTCCACGACGTACGCCTTGTCACAGATCCAATAGCCGCATGAGCTTCATGCTTGTTTGAGATGGAGGAAGCACCAAGTGCTTCAAAACGTATCACGCTCTTGCCCCTTTGCAAAAACGTGCGCCTTTGGTGCCTTCAACCAACATGCTTGCCAATGCACACCACCGCGTTTCAAACGTTGGCTTCCTTACCAACAAATATTTTAACACCTGCCCACTTGCCACTAGGCCAAGATTCCTGGTTGGGCTTCGACCATTTGACGCCTTCCACTTTGTTTCTATTCTCTGGAAAATCAAACACGAAATTCGCAGTCCCTCTTTCACGAGCTCTTCTCTTTAAACAATTTGTATGCAAAATAATCGATCGAGCAAGGATAAGGTTCAATGCCCTTTGGCATAGGTATTTATATTAAATTCCTCCATGCTTTGTAAAACGTCGGTGCCTTTGAAGCTTTCATTACCATGAGACGTCGGCAAAGATTAGAACCTTGATAAAGTGCTTTGAATATTTTAAACTCCAAGCCCATCTTTGGGTATTGTAAAATATTAAATATTTTACTTTGGGCTTTTAACCAAATCACTTTAATATTATAATATCAAACATTATAATATTATATCCTTTTAACCATTATAATATTATTTCTTCCTTCACATTGCATTCCATGGTGTAAATAATATTTATTTATAAAATTTAAATTCTCATTGAATTTAAATAATTTATAAAAAATATTATATCTCCTTTTTAACTTTGCACTGAAACTCTTGACCTTTGGCCTTCTATCTGGATATCAAATAACAACTTTGACAACTTTTTTCCTTGATGAAAAACCTTGATATTAATGTTGACTTCATTTCTTGACATCAATGACAACTTTAACTTTTAGGACTCAAAATGTCCAACAAGGACGAAATGAAGAAACAACTATCCAAGCTAAAAGGGTAGCTAGAGTACATAAAAAAATCAACTAATGCAACAATTCAAAATAGATAAACAAAACCTCTAGCATCAAATTCATCAATTGAATATAATAGGATAAGGCCATTGATGAAGAAATGCTAATATAAGCATGCCTATAGATAGTGTCGTGCCTAGCATCTCAAAGAAGATTATTGAATTAGAGAACTTGCAAGGGAGATTAAAGAGCATAGTATATCAAAATAAATGTCTCCAAATGGATTTATTCAAGGAGTTGTTATTGAATGTTGAAATGCTTGATGCTTCGAACCCACTTTTTAATGCAAATTGGTAGGCACTTTCAAACTTGTTACCCTAGAGTTAAACAAAGGTGACTAATGATTTTATAATTTTGTTGTGAAATGGACTTATTTTGATTTTCCACCCAAGAAGAAGACACAATCTAGGATTTTTCACCAATCAATATTTATGTTCCTATGACTGACTAGAATTATAGTGACTCACAAGTTGATGCAAAGGATAGAGTAGTGAATAAATAAAGGAGAATGGCAAAGGCATTGATGTGCCCCAATTTGTCTGAGTGTACTTTACTCCTTTGTTGTGTGTTTTATCTTATCCAGACATACCTCCTAGGTAGGTTTTGGAGACCCTCCTCTTCTTTCACCATATAAAAGGGTCTCCCTTTTGAGCACGTCATTTATTATTCTTCATTTGGATAGTTTGGATTCAAGAGTTAGAGGAGACAAGGAGTCCTAGGAGGTGCTACATTCTTGCTTTTCCACTCGAGGGAGAGAGATATTGAAGGGAGACTTTCCATGTCTTAAAAAACTCTTCTAGTTCTTAAAACACTTTTTCATGTATCTTGATGGAAGAGGGATGAGATATTTGGGATGTGGGGAAGTGGGACAAAAGGAGAAAATTTCATATTCTCTTTGGAGTATTGTAGAGTTCATACTAGGTTATGTTTGTATTTTCTTAACCTTGACTAGTATTATTATATTTTGGAAAGGAAATGAAATATTGAATAAGTTAGTGTTCTTATTTGAGTTGCTCCTAGAGTTCTTGAACAATTTTTTCTTCCTTGGGATAGATATGGTCTAAGTATAGAATACTATTTTTTTTAAATTTTAGAGGAGTGTGTTATTGTTGTTTATAATGCATGCAATAGATTTTGTGAAACAAATTGTTGAGGAATTTTTCTCTATTTTTGGAATGACCATTTTTGATATTATGAAACCCTAGTTAAGTCTTTTCTAAAAATATGAAGTTGGGGTATTTCATGTAAGTGATGATAAGTTGCGTTGGCCATTCCCTACCATGAGTAAAAGCAAAAAGAACCTTGTTTTTAAATTTACATGTAAAATGTGTCTTTTATTTTTACAAAGGAATTAAAGGATTAGTTATTTTTATCGTAAAAAAATAATATTTACATTCCTTATTTTTATAGACTTTTAACTAGAAGTGTCAAGAGTAATTTATAGTTACTGATTGTAATAGGGCTTGCTTTTTCCTCCTTATAGGAAATATTTTTTTGAAACCCTATCATCTTTAAGGAATGAGGTTGTCATAAATATAAGGGTTGTATGTAGGGAGAGTCCATTAGTATGGTTTATTACATGGATATGTTTTTTTTTTTATCTTGTATTTATGGGAAGTATTTAAGTTTAATTTGATGCTATACAGTTGGATATTGAACTTAATGTAACTTGATTACTTTTTGTCATTGTTTTATGATATAGCTAGTGTTCTATACCTTTTGGAATGGATTAGTAGTTACAAAACTTGAATTGGCTAAAATGTACTAGAAAGAGGTATTTTCTTTCTCACCCTATACCATTTTGGAATGCATAAATAGTTATCAGTCTTAAACTACTTGTAATGTACAAAAAAGTTTATGTTTATTGTCATTAGCTTAAAAAAATAAATCTCTATTAGAATGCATCAGTAGAGTGCATAATGTTGTATTTAATGAAGATAAAATAAGAGCATTATTTATATAACAAGGCCTATATGTTGGAGTGAATTAAGATAGAGTTTCTTTTCTATCAGTGCTTTTGAAGGGGCATGGTTAACTTGGTCAAACCCATTTGAAATACATCAATAGGTTGTATAATAGAAAATAAAATATCACATCTTTGTAGAAAAAGGACATTCTAAAGGGTATACCCTTATTATTGAATAAGGACTTGAAAGCCAAGAGAGGAGGTTCAACATGTTGACTAATGCAAAATGAACTTAGGGATAATATATTGATTTGTACATACATAGGAGTGTGCTTTCATTATGGATGATTGATTGCATTTTAACTATACAAATATTGATGCATATTATAGTAAAACATCACAGTTGCATTCAAATAGGTGTCAGTTTATTTCTATACTAAAAAATCTAGATGTAGTTGTAAGTTTATATTCATAAGTTCATTTATGATATTGCATGCATAGATTTGAGCATGAGTATATTTTATATGCATAATAAAATCTCTATCGAGTTGGTCCTATGTATCTATACATTTATGAAGGGTATAAACTTTGGTAAGAAGTTGTCATGGGGGTATTTCCATATAGATACCACTTGGTTGGGTGGTATAGTGATTTGGCGATGTCTTCCCTCCCTGGTTCTAATTATAGTACAAAATTTAAATTGATGTATACATAGGAACTAGTTTAAATGCTTATCTAATATTTATGAGTATAATGATTTTTTTATTTTTAAAAAAATAATAATACCTAAATTTGATGATGAAAATGAGTCGTATTCTTAACAATATATAGATGCATTTTTTGTCACTTTTCTCTCCATGAATGAATTGTTTATTTTACACCCTATCTAGTGGAATGGAAAATTTACAGTAAGTTATGTAATACTTTTGGAAATAATTTTGACATATTTTGGTTGCCTTTATGATGATGAAATATTGTTTATGAAAATAATAAGCAAACACTTTATTTTTGGATATTAAACTCATGTCATATAAAATTTTCATTATGAATAACCAATATCTAAAATAAATACTCTTTTCTTTTGTATTACCCTATTCATAGAAATGTTGAATGATACTTTTGAACAATGAGATGTCCTACTTGAGATGTTACTAAATTTTAATATAAAAAAAAACAAAAAGTCATATAGTTATGTGTGCCTCAATGATCACAATAATCCTATGTTGATTTTACCAAGTTGACTCATTGATTTGATGGTATAGTTGACAACTATCATCATATGATCTCAACGTTGAGTTCTTATAAAAAGAATGACACAAGAAGAAATGGTGATTATATATTGAATATGATAATATGATGTATATATCTATATGAAATCATGTCTATGAGTGTCTAATGTGTTTTTCTACTTGGTTTGCATAGAAAATAAAGTTTGATATATCATGGTTGGTATGCATAAAGAAAAAAAAAGATAGTAATAAATAAATCTAACTAAACTAAATTTATGCTCAAGACTCTATTTTTTAATCAAGAAGCATTGGAAATATTAGAGAGAGAACAAATATTTTAGAAAGAAACTCTGTCATAGACAGAGTTGCTAGAAACTGCATGGAATCACAAAGAAAACCTTGCTGCTAAGGGATTCTCTTAATAGGAGGAAGTTGATTATTTTGAAGCATTGTTCTAGTGGCTAGGATGGAATCAGTTAAGATGATTCTATCTATAGTTACCTCACGTGGATGGAAGGCACACCATATGGATGTGAAGAGTTCCTTCCTACATGGTGAGCTTCAGGAGTAGATCTACATGCAACAACCACCTAGTTTTGAGCTTAAGGGCCCTACTTATCTAGGTTTTTATTGACTAGATCCTTGTATAGAATCAAGTAGGCACCTCATGCTTAGTGTACAAAGATAAACTTATTTTTTCTTAATTTTGATTTTGATGATGTGAGAATAAACATGATACATCATAAACATGGGAATACTTTGGTAATTGTTCTTTATGTTGATGATCTTCTCATTACTAGTAGATATCTTACCTTGATTTAGGATATTATGTCATGAATTTGTCCCACTTTTGAGATGACAAATTTGAGCCTTCTACACTAATTTTTGGGGCTTTAGATTGACTAGATAGTTTTTGGCATCACTATTTCATAGCCCAAGTATACATTGAATATTTCTTAGCATTTTAGGATGGAGGATGTCAAGTTTTCTTGGACTTCTTTCACTTCAAGCCTAAATATTTGGGCTGATTTTACCACCCCTTTGGTGGATGCTACTTTGTATTGGTCTCTTGTGGTTAGAATTCTCCATCTCACTCTCACAAGACCTAATATAGATTTTTCTATTAGCTATTATTCTAGGTACATGTAGGCACCTTGAGAGAGTCATTATACTATAGCAAAAATAATTCTTAGGTACCTATGAGAGACTTATGAGATGGGTATTCACTATTTAGTTGGTCCCCTCTAATTCTAATAAGATTTTTAGATGCTCATTGGGATGGTGATTTCAATGAGTTATGGTCCACCATAAGCATTGTATTCTATTTAGGATTCAACCCCGTTTCTTGGTTTTCTAGATGCCAATCCATCATATCTCTATCTTCTACAAATTCTGAATAGTACACTGCTAGTGAGGTAGCTATGAATCGTCAGTGGATACTCATGATTTTGGAGAAGATTGGAAATCCTTGTAGTTTTCCAATCACTCTTAAATGTGATAAGAAGAGCACCATATAGCTTATTTGTAATCTAATTTCTCATCAATAGACCAAGCACATAGATATTTAAATTTATTTTGTGAGATGGCTTCATGCATGTGGGATTCTTAATATAGTTTTTGTACATTTAACAAAGCAGGCAGTAGATATCCTAACCAAGGTCATGCCTTAAGTTCCTTTTATATCCATGTAGGAGTTACTTGGTGTAGAAGAGTTTCCACTAAGGGGTATGAAAAATAAGGGTCACTCTCTATGTCCCCATTTAGTTTAAGGGAAATGTTAGAATACGTGGTGGTTAATATTCTCTTAAGACCATGATGGTATCGTATTATAAATATAAGCCCATTGGTCCCTTGTAAACCTCAAAAAAAGGTTATATTTTATATTTTATTATTGTAAACTACTCATGTAATTAGTTTGGTCACAAGGCAATGAATTGCAGGGTTCATGACAGAAGAGGATATGGCTTCACTAGGATAAATCTGAAGACATTTGCACCTCCAAGGAATAGTATCATTAAGTGTTAAAAGTGCAATAATAATGGTCACACAACAAAGCGGTGTAGAGCAGACATGAACAGGAACACGAACATGAACATGAATAGAAACAGGAACAGGGACCAAGAACATGGATATGAACAGGAACAGGAACAGGAACAAGAATAGGAATATGGATGTGAACAGGAACATGAACATGAATGTGAACAAAAACATGAATAGGAACATGGATGTGAACAGGAATAGTAATAGGAACATAGACACGGATAGAAACAGTCAGAGGATTCAGAAAATTCAAAAAAGAAAAGAGGATAAAGGTAAAGAACAGTGATTTCTGGGAGTAGAAATACTCTCACCCTAGAATTAACCATCTTAACAGAAGGTGGGGGAGGGGCTAAGCTAAGAGGTTCATTCTTAGCCCCGAGCCCCAAAGGTGACCCTTTGCCATTGATGTCAAAGGGGGAGAAATATTTGAGCCAGGGGGAGCAGTGTCCCAAGGGGAGCAGCATAGAAGAAGTCAAGTTTTCGATAAAAAGTTTTTGGGTTGCCATCAATGACAAAGGGGGATATTGTTGGACATTTTGAGTCCTAAAAGTTAAAGTTGTCATTGATGTCAAGAAATGAAGTCAACATTAATATCAAGGTTTTTTGTCAAGGAACAAAGTTGTCAAAGTTATTATTTGATATCCAGAAAGAAGGCCAAAGGTCAAGAGTTTCAGTGCAAAGTTAAAAAGGAGATATAATATTTTTTATAAATTATTTAAATTCAATGAGAATTTAAATTTTATAAATAAATATTATTTACACCATGGAATGCAA
Source organism: Wollemia nobilis (assembly GCA_028583015.1). NCBI lineage: Eukaryota > Viridiplantae > Streptophyta > Pinopsida > Araucariales > Araucariaceae > Wollemia > Wollemia nobilis. The sequence goes on from JAQPPZ010016862.1 coordinate 4,156,130, forward strand.
TGTGAAGGAAGCAATAATAATATAATGGTTAAAAGTATATAATATTATAATGTTTGATATTATAATATTAAAGTGATTTGGTTAAAAGCCCAAAGTAAAATATTTAATATTTTACAATACCCAAAGATGGGCTTGGAGTTTAAAATATTCAAAGCACTTTATCAAGGTTCTAATCTTCGTTGACGTCTCATGGTAATGAAAGCTTCAAAGGCACCGACGTTTTACAAAGCATGGAGGAATTTAATATAAATACCTATGCCAAAGGGCATTGAACCTTATCCTTGCTCGATCGATTATTTTGCATACGAATTGTTTAAAGAGAAGATCTCGTGAAAGAGGGACTACGAATTTCATGTTTGATTTGCCAGCGAATAGAAACAAAGTGGAAGGCATCGAATGGTCGAAGCCCAACCGAGCCAGCTTGGCCTAGTGGCAAGTGGGCGAGTAGTAAAACGTTTGTTGGCAAGGAAGCCAGCGTTAGAAACGCAGCAATGTGCATTGGCAGACGTGTTGGTTGAAGGCACCAAAGGCGCACGTTTTTGCAAAGGGGCAAGAGCGTGATACATTTTGAAGCACGTGGTGTTTCCTCCATATCAAACAAGCATGTAGCTCGTGCGTCTATTGGAGCCATGGCAAGGCGTACGTCGTGGGTATTATTGAGGGTTCGAATCCCTTCGAAGGCAAGGTAAATATTTTACATTAAATTTTTGTTATTTGTCTAAGTTTGGAGGTATAAGGATTGTTAGTGGAATTGTTTAGAAAGGGTGCTTGTTGGATAGTGGTGGTAGTTGAAAATTATCATTTGGAGTTATAAGGAAGTTTTGGTTTTAATTATTTTTGATAAAGTCTTAAATTACTATATTGGCATATTGAAGGATTAAGACTTTTCAGTGTTGTTTAATTTTAATAAGGGTTTTTTTATTGTTAAAGAATATTATTGTGAAGGTATTGACTATTATTTAAGTCGGAGTAATAAGGTGTAATTTTGATATCATTTTGCATTGTGCTTTGTTGAGGAAATTATTATCTTCTAACCCTTATTGAGATTGGCAAAGACGTAATTGTGAGTGTGGCAGATTTTTGAGATCAACTTCATGTCAAGCAAAAAGGTATGGGCAAATTATTTCTTGGTTGAGTTGATTGATTGCTTACTAGAAAATAAAGTTTGGAGTGAAAAGGATTTGATTAGGGTTTCATTTTCGAAAGTGCTTGAGTTAATGCTTCAAGGTTTTCCTGGAATTAAGAGTTGTGATTAAAACCTTGTTTGATAAGTATAGTTGTTGAAGTCATTGGTTGTGTGAAGAATTTGAGTTAGGGTTTTGCAAAGATCATGAGTATCATTAGGGTTTCCACGCATACCCTTGAGCACACTACCCGCCTCTCTAACAATACAAGAGGGTGATCTTCATGCATGTTGTGTTGATGCACTATGGAAAATACAAGGTCAAAAATATTCCTAGGGCTAAAGGTTTCTCTTAATCTTAGGGGAGTCTCTCAACATACCCGAAGATACATGGGATCTTAATTCCATATACGAGTGTTGTCTGAGGCCTAGTATTAGAGCTTGATCGCCCCTCACTTCACTAGATGCTTTATGGGCAATCTAGCTTAGCCAATGACAACTTCTTATTAATATTTTAAAACCCTTGGCATAGGGTTTCTAACCTAATAACCTAAAGTAAAAAATGAAAACATGGAAAATTTATACCTAACAAGAGAAATGGCAAGGCAAGAACTCTTGCAGTGGCAGCAAAACATGACCTTGAAAAATGTTTTGATACCACTTGTTATGATCATTCTAATTAAAATAAGCACATCCACATAAATATTGCAACAAAAGCAGTAATTCATGAAAGAATAAAACATTGCAATACTAAATATAAATTCCATAAATATATATTAATCTCACAAATCATAATATAAAATCATGGCTCTCTTCGAGGGGGCAACTTCCGTCAATACTTTGATTCAATATGCAAAAAGATACATTCGTTTATGCCCCTTTGTCTTTCAAAGATACATATCATGCAACCCTAACCTAATGCTCAAGAGTTGACTTACATGCAAAGTGTCACTCAAGCTGGAATTTTCTACCAAACAAACAGTTACGTTCTTTATAATGGTTACATGAAATGGCCCCACTTGTGTAAGCGCATTAATTGCCACATATCATTACAAAATATCATTAGAATGGGGTCTCCATGTTGGGAAGGGGTCATTACATAATAATATGAGAATATATAATAATGCTAGGATGGGGTCCTAACAAGCTAGTGGGAGACTCTTAGCATAGTCGGATGAAGGTGGGAACATATTGCCACTTGAGGGACACTCTTGAAAAAAATTTACTTTATTTTCAACTTGAAAAAGTGTTGCAAGAGCTCATCAAAAAATGGTGTAGAATATGAATTCTTTTTTTTCCTTCTTTATTCTGCAACAAATATGACTTATCTATTGTACCTAGTAATTAACATATATCCAAGGAGCCTCTAGTTTGAACAACCTTCAACTCCTCACAATTCCAAAGATTTTATATATAAGAAAACACAAATATCTCATAATCTAAGCAAAGTTTTGGGAGTCTATCAACAAATCTATAAAACACAAAATTAGACAGATTCTCACTTTTGCACTTTGGCTGATTTCACTACTTTTCCTTTAAAATTTGTTTTAAAATTTTGATCAACCTTATTAATATTTTGGCACACAACAATTTTCAATCTTTGAATTTGAAATTTCAATACAGTTTGGGAATATTCCTAAAAAAAAAGAACATTCTTAGGCTTGATATCCTTGATTGTTTCAAGGAATCAAACTCATAGCCTTGTTCTTGTGGATATAAGTCCATCCCAAACTAGGGGCTATGGCAAGGTACCAACTTTTCATGTTATCCACCACAAGTTGTTAACAAACTTGCTACGACATGGTCATGTTGAAAATAGAAGGAATTGAACTCACAACCCTATACTTGTGAATATGGTACTTAACCAAAAGCCCAAACTGAGGGCCATGGCAAGGTACCCACTTTCCAATCTATTCTCAACTTGTTAATATACTTGCTAGGACATGGGCACATCAAGAATAAAGGGAATCAAACTCTCAACCTTGTGGGTATGGGTCCTTAACCAAAATCCCAAAGCAAGGGCCATGGCAAGTTACCCACTTTCCAAGTTAGTCATCACAACTGGTTAATAGAGTTGCTTTAGTGTAGTTACGTTGAGAATAGAAAAAATGTACTCATGACCTTATACTTTAGGATATGGTCCTTGACCAAAAACCCAAATTGGAGACTATAGCAAGCTACTCACAAACAAAATTATTAACAACTTGTCCATAGACTTGCTATGGTATAGTCATGTTGAGAATAGAGAGAATCAAACTCGTTTTACAAGCCTTAGGCAACAATATCTTCAAAGGAGGCACCCACAAAACTATGAGCACCTACTTCCAAACCAAATCATGTGCTTGGCTCTACAAATTAGCGTGAAGAATTTAGGGCTTTGAAATATGAGGTTGTGGGTTTACAAGGCAAAAAGCAACTCACATCATTTGGGGGCTCATGTTTCGCTTGTAAGCACTTGGACCAACAGGTGACCATTGTAGCATGGATAAGTGACAATACTGATCGTTATCGTTGCTAAGGATGTGTCAAGATACTACAATTCCACATTAGCATATGTCATTTGGTAGTAGTTGACAACAACAATCAACATGACATTTAGGCAACACTTGTCACCTCTAAGAATATATATACCTAGAAATCAAGCATCAAGTAAAGAAGCAATTAGAGTACTCCCTCTCACAGGGAGATGGGTTTCATTGTCCAACAAGTCAAAAGAGTGACAAGTGTCAACCAAGAAGCAAAGGCTCCAAGGTGTAGCAAACCATATCCCATCAAGTAGGCAAGGAGATTCACATAGGACACGGTTACCCTGTCTTGTGGTACTGTGAGATCCTCCCACCAAATTTCAAATTTTGAGGTTTGTAGCCTTTTTTGTTGTTATGAACATTGATCTTCTGTAGCTCATAACTTAGTCCCATGAAGGATTTTTTTGAATGTGTGCATGTGCACTTTAGCTTCTTTTTTTTTAACCTTTTGTTACTTTTTCACTCATGCGTTCACGACAAGGATGAAATTGAATAGGAGAAAAAGAATTAAGCAATAATTGTTTCAAGACCATGTGGTTTATTATTAATTTATTAGTTAAGAGTAAATCTTGGTGAGAAATATAATAATATTAAAGAAAAATAAGGGTTAGGATTTCGATGGCAGCCGGAACAACCTTCTGTAGTTTCTAAAAAAAAGCCATTGCTTGCAAAGATTTCAGAGGGCAAAATTGAATCTTCGACAAAAAGCTTTCCTTCAATCTAGAACTAAAACCCCAAATAACATAGGGTTTTAAACTGACTTATTTATGTAGGGATCAAAACAAAAGGAGACTCTTGTGTGTCAAGGTTTTGATGGCATGCTAGAACAACCTTCCACAATTTGTGAAACAAAACCATTGCTTGCAGAGATTTCAAACTGCAAAATTGAATCTTGGGCCAAAAGCTTTGAGGTTCTTGTTTTTAGTTTTTGATATCTTTTCAGTGTTTTTTACAATTTAAGCGAGTTTAATGGTTAAGATTTTTTTTAGGCCCTCTAGGAAATAGCAACCATGACTACTGCTTCATTGTTCATGAATCCTGCCAATGGGGCTCTTTTGTTTCTCTCCCAACCGCTCTTGTTTAATCAAGGGAATCTAGAACATATGGCTCTAGCGCTCAAAGCAAGATGGCTAGTCTAGCCACAAATAGGTACAAGGAACACCTTTGTACCCAAGCTTGATGAAGCTCCCATAGTTGAGGTCCCCCCTGACTTTATCCAAAGTCCGATCCTCACACTAACAACACAAGCTCTTGCATGCAAGTTTGTGGGTATTTGGCCAAGTCCAACATCCATCCAAAAATGGATAGCATTTGATGACCTAGAGATCCAAAATCTCCAGCTATGAGCTAATGATGGTTGGAAGAGGCTATTTCGTGGTCATCTTCTCCTCAACGGAGGAAAGAAACTCAATCTTCCATGGAGGGCCTTGGTTTTTAGGATCAAGCCCTTTATACATGACCCCATGGTCCACAAGCTTTGATCCATAGGTAGAAGAACCAAAAGAGGTTTCTATATGGGTCAGGCTCCCATTTCTACCTATACATTTATGGAACAAACAAACAATGGAACTTATAGGCAACACAATAGGCACATTTGTAGATTGGGCTCCCCCAAAAGCTAATAATGTAGTTTGTGTTGGAATGTGTGTACAAGTGAATCTAAAAAAAGGTCTACCAGAGAGTATAAGAATCAAAGTACTTGATTGGATCCACACAACCACTAGACTATGAGCCAAGTCCCTTCAAGTGCATCTCTTGTCATCAGCATGGGCATTTCTCTAGAAATTGTCCATCCAAAGCTCAACAAGGAAAAAAAGCAGAGGATCAGGAATTTCAAACTGTTAGAAGAAAATAATCGAGGAGATCTAGAAGCCAAAGGAGGAATCCAGTACAAAAGTAGGTACTCTATTTTATCAGAAGAGGAGGAGACTCCTCCAGAACAACAATCATCTAAAGACATCACAACACAAAACAAAGGGAAAGCCTCAATGGAAACAAAATCCGTAGAGGAAGTTGACAACATAGACAAAAAAGGACAACTCCTTAAAAATGATAATGAGGAAGAAGTAGAGGAGACTCAAGTTGCAGCGGTCATTGTCCTTGGAGGTACTCTAGCAACTAGATCCACGACAAGGGGCGGAAGACAAATCAAGAGACAAGAATAGAACAGACTAATGTGGAAATTCAAAAGAAAACTCAAACAATCTTGAACTTCTCCAAGACTAAAAAGACAACCAAAAGATGGTCATCTCTTATAATGGAAGGGGATTAGGTAGTCCCCTTAAGAAAAACTACCTAAGATCTTTAATAGATCAGCAAAAGCCATATGTAGTCTGCATACAAGAGACAAAATTGTCAAAGCAAACAATCAACACCAAATGGTACAAACTCTGGAAAACTCTGAGCTAGAAGCAACTAGCTCATCTTTTTTAAAAGAGCATCAAGAGCCTTACTGACAAAGAAACATAATTATTGAAAAAGTCGGATCTCCAAGATCTCTTGGAAACCAATGACATCAAAATCAAAGCTAGCCTGCCCAACATAATGTATCCTGCTTTGTTTTTTGATGGAGCCTCCAAGGTTCAAGTCAGTTTAGTTTTTGGGACAGCATATTTGGTTTTTGTATAAGTTCATTTAGTTTTTGTTCAAGTTTGTTAAGAATTTGGGTTAGCATAACAGTTATAGTCTATCAAGAGTTGTATCAATCTATCTATTATAGGCTCTTAAAATTTTGTATCAGCTTCAGCCAGAGCACATCTGCTGGCTAGGAGCAGAACAACAAGGCATGTGATTGTGTTTAAAAAAAAAAAAATCTGGTGAGCAGTAAATATAGTCAATGTAGTAATACTTTGGGAACAAATTTCTCGTTTCAATTTTTCTTTTTTCCTTTTTTTTAATTTTAAATGAGACAATCATAAAAATATATACATTGAGTGAAAAATAACCCGGACAGTCTTCCCTTTATGTAAAAATACAAGAATTTGTAGACAATACAGAACCAAAATTGTGGGCAGCTCATTTTCTGATAGATAACTATCAATGTTTAGGTAAGAGAAAAGAAATAATTTCATTTGAAAAACAACTTCACTTCCTGAATCTGTAGTCACCTCTGTAATTCCATTTATGAATACGCAGAACATGCATTTAGCAGAAGAATACATCAACATGGTTCTGTAGTCTGATAGTCTGCTTGTCCTAGCATCATAATCCCCCCTAGCTGTCAAAGAAAAGTCCTTAAATGCTTGGTGTAAGCAATCAAAATAAGTTTTGCATCAATAAGATTTTTCATAACCATGAAGGCCATCATGATGTCCTAGGCATGCTTGAGAGCCTTCATCAAAACTGTTTTGGTGCATATTATTGCAATGAAAGATCCCAAGGTTACAACCAGCCCTGATAACAATATAAGTTCATCAAAGAAGGTGCTCTGTTGCATGTAAACTTGAATCTGAAGAGTCTTCCAAAAGCTCTCAGTCCAAACTGGATCAACTTTACCCATTTCATCATTAGACAGAGCAGGAATCACCTTCCAAGCATCAGATTCATAGCTCAAACGAGTCGAATATGATGGTACATACCTGAAGAGAATTAACAGGTTATCATCAAGAGAGGATACATAATAAACTAAAAGAGTGAGAAGTCCATATGTTATAGTCAAATTGCAGCCCCATAAGTGTATAATGTTAAATGGACCAAGGCCATCAGATATAATGTACAGGTTATACCTTGCAGGATTTTATATTGTTACATTTATCAAAGGACATATGACTCAATGAGGCATGCTAAGTGCATATGAGACGGTCCCAATAAACCTCAAGAATTTATATACTTGAAATGAGCTTATATCTATGATAAATCAACGGAGATACACCAGACCTAAAGCTAATCGGTAAATTGGATACCTTGTTGTTGAAATCATGCACACTCCTTTATGCTCTGCTCTTGAACCAACACACACTTCACCTGGATTCTCACAATCATTTGAGCAAGGAGAAGAGTTCTCTCTTGGGATGGAGGTACGCTTTGCAAGAAAATTCCAGATGAAACGGGAAGTGTCGTCTACATATTCAGGATATGGAGAAGATGATGGAGCTCCAAGAAGAACACCGACATAATGATTTGCACAGGCTTCACTAGGTGTGATGAGATCATTCACCAATCTGCAGGAAAGCCCTGGTTCACAAGACAGCAAACATCCTAGGAGTTCTTCAACAAGAGATTCATTTGCATGGATTGACTGCATTACTGTAGTGCTTCCTGACCCATTGTTTGCCAGAATATAGAGGGCTCGTGAAACTACAGAAGCAGCTGCTGTGATGGAGGTAGAGTTAATATTTGCTGCACATGCACAGAGAGAATAAACCAGCATTGATTATTAAAGGCTCCCGTTTAAGCACAACTTTGTCATATAAGTTATGCACAAGCTGAAAGATTGGCCTTTTAGCCACCAGAAAACAAGGTAAACTCATATCATACACAAATCATCCAAATGGCTATGATAAAACTCATTTCTGAATGTCATATTGAAGTCTTCCAAAACAATCCCTGGTGTCAAAGGATCCTGCAAGAACCCAACAACAATCACACAAAACTACTTAGATATTGAATTTAAAGCAAATGCCAATGCATAAACTTTATTGGAAAGCTAACCTTGTGCAGGAAAGACATTAGTGATGATGGGGGTATGCCAGGATTAGAGGTGCTAGCTCTTTCAAATTTAATAGATTCAGATCCAAATGATGCAGCAGCCTGTTCGAAAGCCTTTAAGATGGCCTTTGAGCTATCAGAATCCTAAATCCACAACAATGGCATCAATTAGAAAGATAGCAATAATATACAAAATTTGCGTAACTCACAGATCAAAAATCAATTAAAATCAAACAAACGTATTAGAGACGGTTGCATCTATCCCCTTGCTTAAATTCACACGGTTGCACCTTAAGTTCCTGTGTTTGCCCAGATGAATTTTTATTATGGAATATGACAAATCCAAAAGGGGATTATATTTAAGCTTGGAGTTGAGAGGAAATGTTTTTCAAGTATTAGTCATGTTCAAGTTAATTATATAAATACAATAAACCTTGATAGGCATGTTCCAAACTCCCTCGGCTTTCATTAAAACTTGAACAAGAATAAACCTGAGTAACATATTATGTTCCGTATCATCCTATAAAGACAGCCAGTAAATCGCATAGTGGATTTAAGATCTCTCAATCAGGACAAAACAAACTGTGTCTGTTACAGAGGCCTCCTAATTTCCGGACCACCTTGAACCAGGGGTCAATTCCATTGTACCCTATACCAATTACTGTCATATCAGATAAGTAAGGAAGCAACCAGGTATGCATATTAGATGCCCAGCTTATGCCTCCATAAAATTAGTATTCCAATAAGAACGCCACTTCATCATACAATCTCCATTGTCAAAGAGAAGTTTTATATATGCCCAAGCAACCTTATTTTAGCACAATCTCTATTTATGCATATTTGAATGATGGTTCTTTTGTATTTTTGGGAAATATATGCACAAAGTCATTTGAACTTTCAAGTTGAAACAGCTCGTAAACAAGTGTGACACTCACAGGAAGAAGGCCATGAGAGCTACAAATCAGAGAGCAGAAAAATATGCAAGGTTAGTATCATCTTCTTTTTCCCAATTGAAGAATTCAGCTTGAAGATCTTTCCAGGCAGCAACTTGTCTATTCATTTTGGAAGTCATCTGATGAGACGGTTTTTCCTATGGAAATTTTTCTTTTCTTTCTGGAAAAAAGTTATAGAAGAATTTTCATTTTGTTCCCATATGATGAAAGAAAAGCATACAAACAATTGTACGTATGTTTCCTGATATTTTGAAAAATACCACTTTCAGACTAACAGGCATTTTAGAAATTTCAAGCATTTCAGAGCCTGTAAATATACCTGTATGTGTAGCCATGGTTTGCATAGCATCTACCATTAGCTCAAAAAACCAATTTGACTACATATGTGGAAGCATTTGGAGAATACTCCCAAGTAACCCAGACTATGGAGCTCTTTAATAAACCAGGATAATGTTCACATTGCCACCCATGCATGTCATGTTTTAGCCTCGAATTTTACAAACTCAAAAAAAATAAAATCAGCAAGAAGATCTATCAACATGAGCAACCAGACATTCAACTATATATAACAATAACTATAACACAAATGAAAAATTTTATGCCAAAAATAGGCCAAGGAAAAGCAAAATTACATGGGTGTTATTTTCAACAAGAATTTGCCATCAACGTTGTCTGACCATTTAATTCAATAAATATAATTGCAATCCAGATTTCTAGGAATTTGGGCTAAAGACATTCCAATATTATGATGCAATGTACCAAAAAAGCACTGGGATGCCAAAATGTAGACAAGTTAATCACATCAGTCTTTCAGGGGCTACCACAAGCACGATGACAAGATATGATACTATGGGACCAAATACTTGACACATGGGGATGAAAGAACAAGAATATGTCAAATTCACAAACGATCAAAGAAAGAAATAAATAAATTATATTGATGTCCATGAGTGGCCAAAGTAGGTCAACAACATGGAAAAGTACATTCTGTGACAATAATATGAGGCAAAGAAAAGCTCCTGGACAAAAGTAAACTTACAAAAATCTGACAGTGGTGAACCATGTTACCACATACAGCATCATGTTATGCAAAGTATAACATCACGTGGTACTAATACAGTACAACTCTATTCCAAATATAATATAAAGCTCCACCTCTTTGGGAGATGTGAAGCTGCTAGGGCTTCATGGAGATGGATGCAGTCAGAATTCGGTTCTCTCTTTATTGTGCACCTTTCATGGCATAAAATCCTATATTCCATGAAGGCTTTTTCTGGGATTTGGGGACTGTCTCAGGGATGCATCCTAGCATCCCACCATCACAAAATGCATTCCGCCATCCCATAAAGACATCCCATCATCTCCATCCCAGAACTTTGTGGAACATAGAATTAAAATCTTTACTTGAAGACTCCTGGCCACTAAAGGACAGTTCCAAACATTTTGGTTGGCTGCTTTTCATTTTTGTGGGAAAAGAGATTTAAAGCAGTTTTTCAGGAGGATACGTCTCAGCTCAGTCTTTATCTTCTAAAGTCTTTTAAGCAACAGCTGGCCTGCCTTGTCCAGGCCCAGATTAGCATGATACAAAAGGATATTTAGCACTCCAACTGAAGCACAACCTTAGGTGCATTCTTTCCAAGCATATAGAGGAAGACATTACCCTTGTAATCATATTGATTGTAAATGTTTTGTAACTAGTAATAACATAAGCTGCACCTTCTCAAAAAACAATATACAAGTAGCCACACATGAGAGAGATCCATTGCTAAAGAGGCTGTCAAAGATGATGTACATCACGAGTGGAAGCCAAAGCTGATACGAGGCCATGTCAATAGGAAGATAAGTGTCATTATCAATCACCATAAGAGAACCAATGCAATATTAGTAGAAAATGTTACGAAAGACAGTAATTTTGTCGGCAGCAGTTCTTACATGGTGCCAACAGAAGCGCCGCCCAAACAGTAACGTACAAATCTGCATGGATGACACATACGCAAATAGTTCTGGTTTGTACATAGTTATGAGTTTGTACAAAACTAGGTATTAAAGCGGAACAAAATTCCATAATAGGAATATGGCACTGGAAATACGTTGCATGAGAATGCGCACATTAGTGTGTTGTGTGTGTATAAGTATGTGGTCAGTTTTTGTTTTGTAGGTACAAGTTTGAGTGGATAGTTAAGCCATTGCACAACTACCTGTTGGTTACGAATCTGCCATGAGGAAAGGATTTGTTGTTATTGCGCCCAGTTTCGCCCACCAGATTGAAAGGCCGGAAGGAAGGAATGCCTTCCGTACCAATCTCCGGAGAAGGCCGACTTCCTGTGGGGTTTTTAGTGTTAAGATAAGAGTGCAGGGAAAGAGATAAAAGTGCAGAAAGAGAATCCAAATGTGATTGGAGTTGGGTGGGGGGAATAAGCAGCACGACAACGAATCAATCACCGCTACTAATAGCATTTCTTTACAATACACACATTGAAACTACAGCTATCATTAATCCTATGTATCCTCTATCTATGCATTCCAGGAATACTTGACCATCAAATACCGGAGTCCAGAGTTCAGTACAACAGTAAGCAATGATACAAGAAACATGAGGCAGAAATGACAAGGAGAGGCAGCATACAAGATAAAAGACAGTAAGCAGAGCCAAGTATATGCTTGTATTAGAGGCAAACGCACAGCTACAATTGTTCCCTAGCAATATATTCCCCTTCCACCACCTTACAATGAATTACATGGCTATTTATAGCCTCAAGTTTCCCCTGATTACATTCGCGGGCACAAAGTCCCAGACCGAACATTAGCTGACAAGCGGCTAAGGAGCTGCTGATGCTGACTTCTGTCGGGTAGGACTGTACTTGCAGCATGGTCTCCCTGAAAGATGTACAGCCATGTGGCGGTGTGTCGGGTCAATCCCTTGGTCAGCAGGAATGCGGGTAGTTGTGGCGGATGGAACTTCTTGTCAGCTTTAAATGATGGCAGCTGGCGTAGATAGTGCAGCCCATGCTTTGTCCTTTTCCCGGTCATGCCTCGGCTCGAATCTCGAAGTTGGACACTTGTCGGATGCTGATGAATGACGCGTGTCTGCCTTGAAAGGCAGTTTATTCAACTTCGCCCAGGATCTGAGCGCTGTCGGGTTGCGCAGGTAGAAAACAGCGCAGTAGGGAGGGTCATCTTGCCTTAGTCATTTTCCGGTCCTGCTTCCCCAATCGCAAGATCGGTCGAGAGCGCACCCCGACTTCGCTGCGAAGTCGGGTTGCGCACCGGCACTTGCTCGTCAAATTTGTTGTTCGAACTGCGCACTAAGAGGCGGGCGCACCCCGACTTCGCTGCGAAGTCGGGTTGCGCCTCAACACTTAGTCATTTTTCTGCTGCACTGTTTCCCTAGTGCACCCAGGAAGAAGGGCGCAACCCGACTTCGCTGCGAAGTCGGGTTGCGCCCAAGAACTTGGTCAAATTTCGCTCATTTTCCTGTCTGTCGCACTTCGCACTGTCCCTACTGCGCTCCAACTGGAGGGCGCACTCCGACTTCGCTGCGAAGTCGGGGTGCGCCCTGACACTTAACCATTTTCAGGGAACACTTCTGGAAACTTTGCCGGGGGAAGTTTTTAAGGGGAAGAGGGAGGAATAAAACTGCAAAGAAGAGGGAGAAAGGGAGAGATGAAGAAAGGGAAAGAGAGGAAGGAAGGAAAAGAGCAGGCCATTTACAGAAACTGAAAACATGGCACCCCGTGCCAAAGGTGGCAACACTACCTATCTCCACTCAAACATTATATATATAAACCCTACTTTGTCATTTGCATGATTGCATCATTGCATATTGTTGTGCACATATTATTTTGTTGATGTTGTGTTGCTATTCCAGTTACAAAGATTGTATAGTGCATTCTAGTAATACAATTTTTTTTTGTGCGATCTATGTTTGCATATAAATGGATTGTTCTTGTTAATGTTGCATTGCTCTTGTGATATTTCTTGTACTTTCTATTGCATGGAATGCCAAACCATTGTACTACATTTGACACCATTGCCACAATGAGTTTGGATCAAGGGCTACAGTGACATTCAAGGTGAAGTAGAAAATTGAATGATAGATAATCCACAAATTGTACATGGATGAACGAGAGAAGAGTTGATGAGACGATCTGAAACAATGGAACAATGAATGATGCAACAAACAACCAACCGTGGTAAAAAATAAATGTGCAACAAGAACATGCATGAAGACGTGCACAAGGAAGCGCAAGAAATACGCAAAGACATGTAAGGTAGCGTGTAAGTTGTGACACAACCACAAACGGAAGGAAGATGAGGTGTGCAAACACCTATGCTTGTTTGAGTAGAACGAAGACATGAGGACAATAGAGGAAATATTATTTGGGAGGCAAAAAGAGTCTTCTCATTGTAACTTGAACATGTGTGGCCCACATAAAGGAGAGAAGGGAACAACAAAATTGGTGGGAGACATTGTTGTTCTCATGAGCAAACGATAGAAGTCCAATGTAGTGAAGAAGGCGCACATGCAAGTGAGAGCACGCCGAATAATGATGTTCACTCAAGGAAAGTACACAAAAATATTGGAAGTGTATGCAAACGGAGCTGAACATGATGGCCAAGCCCGCGTAGATGAACAAGGTGTTCGAGTAATGACTCCAACAACACAAGTGCAAGGGAGAGTCTTTGAAGATGCAAGGGATGGGAGTCTAACACGAAGACAACTGTAGCAAGGTGTGTCAAAAAGCAAGTGAGGTCTCGGTTCTCAACTGAAGCCAACATTTGTATACATGCAACAAAGGTAACAAATAATAGTGTAGACATCGAGAGGCGTCTAACTTTTGAGGACACATCATGAGAAGTGTCATCCGACAAACAAACTTTGCCGACAAGCACATCACAAAGACCAAGTAGCAATGGGAAAACAAAAGTACCCGAAGTTTCTAGGAGATGAGAAGGAGGATCTTGTTCGACATACCAATACATGTGTGACGTATAGAAGGCTAATGGAGTTATAGATAAAACAGTGTGGATAAAATTGTTCCCGGCCACACTTAGGGGGAGTCACCATTGGAATTTGTCACTCCAAACCCTTTTCAATTCCTAAGATGAACTAAAAGCTGCCTTCAAGGAGTTCAAGTTTCTGCACAATGATACAAAGACTATTAGGGAGATCCATATTTCAAAGCAAAAGAAGGATGAAGATGTAAAATCATAAAATTGTCATTTGAAATTACTGATTGGCAAGATGGAGAAGCAACTAGCCAACAAATTCCAAAAGCAACAATTCATGGATGGTCTTCTTCTGAAGTTCCTAAAGAAGGTGAAAGTGTTACCCCCAATGTCATACCAAGAAGTGTTTGATAGTGTTGAGCTTGGACAGAGATGAAAATAGCATGGGCGGGTTGTTGGAAAAGATGGGAGCAATTTTGACAATGATGTCAAAGATAAGAAAATGGGCATAACCAAAAGCAGTCATACTACAACATTTGTGAACTAAATGGGCATTTTGTGTCAAAATGTCCCTTTAACTTGAAGATTAGGAAACACCAGACTCCAGCTATTGAGAAGGATGTAGGCACTAGTTCTGGACATAAGCAAAAACAAAAGTGAAATTGTCTACAGAAATGTCTAAGTGTTTTAGTGTTTATGCACTAAGTTTTGGGTTTAAGTGCAAAATGCACTAAGTTGGTCCAAATGAAATGCATGTAATAGCCGTCATAGTTAAGTGACAAAATATTTAATATATTGTAAAGTTGGCATAAGTCTCACGTAGGTAGGAAGAGGGGAAGTTGGTTATGTGCAACATGTCCTGGAAACCGTTGCCAACAATGGCCAGGACTGCACTATAAGAAGACCCCCCTTCATTGTTGCAATATCATAGTGATAGTGTCATCAAAGAGATGCATACGGATGATATGAGATAGATAGTTGTTATTCTATGAGGAGCCATTGTTATTGACAGAGCATACTGCAAGTCTGAATATTATTGTTATAATCTGTAAATGCCATCTAGTAGATTATCAATGCAAATCCATTCTCCATTCATGTGTTGGATGTTTGTGTGTTGATAGTAATTTACTAGATTATTAGTTGTGCATTGTCAAGGTAGTTGGTTGCAGGTTGGAAGATGCAGTCAGATTTACTAGTTGCAAGTCGCAGTCAAGGAGTGCAGACGCCATCAGACAACGTTGACGACCATTGCTGAGGATAGTCGTCATCCCGTTGGAGTGCAGTCGCCATCTGGAGATCATGCCATCATGTCCTCACGTGGGTGCCCTCATGCTGCCATGTTGATACTAACTTGCTAGTGTCGTCTAGAGGATGTTGTCTAGAGAGTGTTGTCTTGAAATGCCGTCATGTTGACTAAGAACTTAAGCCCAATCTGTTGTCATGTGTATGTTCTCGTCTGAATCGATGATGATGATGATGACCTTGTCCCAAAGTGTTGATTGCAGACTTGTTGGCCCTTAAACTCTGTCATTATCTCATTGTTGGGAAACCTCACTGTTGTTCTACATTTGGCATCATCACCTAATCAAAGTACAAGTCGGCTTGTTCGTTAACGTTGCCATTGGAAAGATCGCATTTAGCACACATGAAGAGCAAAGAGGTGGATGGACGTAGGAGACAAAACAGTGGGAGAGTTCCAACGCAACCTGTAAGAAATGTAAGAATTGCCAACCATGGATTGTAGTCAAGGGTAGAACTTGAACCTGAACATGTTTGGAATGCTCAGGAAGAGGAGAGCTCCAGTGACGAGCGAAAGGTGGCAGACGTTGTTGTTAACAACGGAAGACAGTGCAAAGGGAGTTGCACCAGACAGCAAAAGAAAACATTCGCATAAGTCAAGACGCCAACGTGGAGCGTACACAGGAAGATGACAAGTGGCTGCTAACACCAGAGTAGGTGGGTAGGAGTTTGCCAAGGGGTGCAGAGGACAAGATTCAGGTACCAGAGCAACCGTGCTAGTGCTCAATAAAGTAGGTTGGATCCAACGATCATATACTTGCAAAGCGAAGGTGCACTAGAGTTTAGTAAAAGGCTGTTTGAAGGCAACCCAAAAGGTGAAGAAGCACCAAGAGTTGAGGAAGTGCTGAGAACAAAGGCACCAAGTGAAGACCTGCCAAGAACAAAAGCACGTAGAGAGAAAGTGTTGTCTGAGCAATCATTGAGTGGAGATGAATTGGGAGAGGAAAACCCACCACCAATGGTGAATATTGCAAACCAGGCAAGAAAGCAGAAATGTCCACCTTTTACGGGAGAAGGGAAGGAAGACCCTGTACGTCACATAGGGACATGTACGACAATTTGGAAATTCAATGGAGTAATGGGCTTAGATGCATGGTTACAAGTGTTTCCAGCAACATTGTGAGGAATTGCAATTGATTGGCATTTAAAGAGAGAAGCAACGAGACATTTCACAACATGGGAGGATTTAGTAGACTAACTTAAGGAATTCAGACCTTTGAGGGATGATACTGAATTTATAATATAAATTTACTTCACTAAACAAAAGAAGGATGAGGACATAAAGTCCTATAATCGATGACTGAAACAGCTCACTAATAAGATGGAGTTGCAACAGGTGGATGGAATGGTAAAGATGGTTCACCGATTGGTTATTATCGTGGTATAAGAAGAAATTGAAGATTATACCGTCCTCAACATATGAGGAAGCCTATGAAAGGGTGAGGAACTTTGAAAGTGAAGCCAAGCAAACGACAACCGGTTTAAGTCACTTTAGAAGTGATGATTCTGATAGTGACAAAGAAGAGTTGCATGTGGCGATTTAGTTGATGAAAAAGGATTTCGAGAGGATGATCAATGAAGTGAAATGTGAAAAAAGAAGAAGAAAGAAGTATGGTGCTCAGATTGTAAATCAGAAGGGCACACAAACATAAGTTGTCTGAAAAACACATATTGTAATATATGCAACATGTTGGGACATGCTATCAAAGAGTGTCTATTCAATTTGAGAAGCACAAGGCATCAAACGATGACGATGTAGAAATAAGATCAAAAGCCAAACACTTCAAAGTGGACAAAGGGCGACTAGCAGTGGTTATAGAAATAATCGTAGTGGAGGAAGATTCTAGCAAGGTAATCGACAGGGTGGACAAAGTCGATTACAGTATGAATAGGATGGAAGGCCAATCATTCAATGCAAAAATTGCCACAAGCAAGGCACTTTGCAAAAAATTGTCCAAACCCACAAGCAGGAGGGGTAAATGGAAACAATATGATGCACATGTGCAATTGGTGCGGTCCAAGCAATAATAAGGAGGCCAATTGCCCAAAGAAAGGGGGTTCCAATGGAACTCAAAATGTCAATTTGATTGACATAAGTGAACTGTTGACAATTTTGTCACATTGCTTGAGGGGGTAGTGAAAATAAATATTTTGTAAAGTATTCTCTTAGTTTTCATGAATTTGTTCCCTTGCTTTTTATATATTTTCAAGTATTGCAGCAATTTTGGCTTTCATTTTTTATCCCCTTTGTACATAAGCCATATATGTAAGAGCTTCGCCCACGGAGCAAACCAGGTTAAAAAGCTTCGCAGGAGAAAGGAGGACAGCTTCGCAAAGAAAAAACAAGAGAACCCAGATAGAAGCCCAAAAATTTTCAAAGGCATAGAAGGAGCTTCGCTGGCGAAGCTGCCAAAACAGTCACTTCAGGCTGAAATTTTGCGAAGCGGCAAGAGCAAATTGCTAACATTTTCTAAGTGTGCAAAAGTGCTTCGCTAAAATTTAAGCGAAGCACCCAATTCGGCCCCTCCTCTGGCGAACCAGTTCTCCGGTGAATTCTACTTCGCCCTAAGCCGTTGCGAAGCATCTGCTTCGGCCACCTTTTGTGCGAAGCTTCTCCATCCAAGGCCTTGCTTCCCCCAAAAAGATATTGAAATATTCTAAGGCAGGAATCAGCTTCGGCCGAAACCTTTCCGAACAACTGTTTTTGAAGTGGTTCGCGGTGAAGTAGTTTGTAGTCTGTTGGCAATCATCCGTCGCTTCGGACAAAATCTTACGCGAAGCGGCATTCAGCCTACACCCCTGGCGAAGTGATAAAAAAGGTAGAAGCCATGCTTTTGCAGGAGACATCTGCTTCGGCATATGATCTTTGCGAAGCAGTTTTTTAGGGGCCCTTCGGGCGAAGCATTCATATATGATTATCCTCCCTACTTCGGCCCACACCTGTTGAGAAGCAAAGCCCCGAACTAGAATCTGGCGAAGCACCTTCTAGGGCTCAACCGACGAAGGGCACTTTCTTCTAAGGCACACATCCCAAGGCCGGGTATCTTTCCAAGGCATTTGAGTGTTTCATAAATGCAATTTTTCTTGACCGAAAGACCCGATGCCCATTTGTGGCAATAGGAAAAGAGCTATCAGTTGCAGAAGAAAAGCCAGGGCAACTTGTAAATCCACTCGAGCACCTCACCCGAAGAAACCTAGGACAAGTCAGACGGCTCATAAATGCAGATTTCCTTGGCTGATGCGGCCATGGTTGCTAATTGTGGAAATGGATTAGTGGCAGAAGGGGGCAGGTACGGATTTTTTAGACGGCCGAGGGTGTATTTTCAAATCCAACGCATTGATGGCTCAGAGGGTCGGGTCCTCTATAAAAACCCACATATTGTAATGAAAATGGGGGCAAATTTTGCTAGAAAGCTGCTGTAACTTGGTTTTTGAAATTGATATTAAAGACTTTGGGCTCAATTTCTCTCTTGTATGTTGCCTCCTGTGATTAGTTCTGTTATTCCATTTCTTCATTTGCATACTGAAATTCTGCATCCTGGATTTAGGTGTGTGATTGGGGATTGGACCTTGGAATTCTCCTTAAGGATACATAGGGGAGAAAATACTGCGTTCAATTATTTGTATGCTGCCTGTGGTTAGTGGTTTCTGTTACATTCATATATTTTCCTAACTGCTGTAATTCTGAAATCTGGATTTAGGCATAGGAAAGTAGTTGAATCCTGGAACTCTTCCAGAGGATACATAGGGAAGTTAGCGTGGTGTTCATTTATGTTTTATTCTTTGTATTTATTGCTGCTACTTCAAGGTATTAGCTAGTAATCGTGCTGCTGGTTCTTTCCCACTGAATCATTCACATTTCTTCCCCTATCCCTTTTTTATCTCTTTCCTGCACTCTTAGCTTAAAAAAAAAAACAAGTAGTTAGTAAAGGAGCCGGCCTTTCTCCGGAGATTGGCATGGAGGGCATCTCTTCCCTCCAGCCTTTCAATGTTGGTCCAGGTCTAGGGCGCGTACACGTACAAAATCCTTTCCTGTGGCAGATTTGTGACCAACATGAACTTTTGATAAACCAACACAAGAGAGAAGCATGTGCTAGTAGTAACGAGAGCTCAGGCAAAGAAAACCGAGCAATAACAAAATCTTGCCGAGGAGAAGAAGCAATGACAGGCAGCACATGACTTGATTAACAAAGAGTTGGTGAAATGAAACAAAATAGACTACTCTAAGAAAAGACGTTGAAGAAATCGGTTATTGTGGAAGAAGTTTTGAGGAAGCAAATATCAACGAAGCAGTTAGCAGCGCAAAAACTGAGCACGACAGTTGAAGTGAAGGTGTCCATTTTACTTGGTGTGATACTTGAGTTGTATGCAAAGGTAGGAGAGATTGCATACACAAATATGACAGTGGAGATAAGAAGTCAGGAGGTGGAAACAATTAAAAAGGATCAATATATCGATCCCACAGTGTTGATGATTGAAGCAGGCAAGAAACCGACATTGATCCACATGAAGTTGCTAGATCACAAGTTGATGCAGGTTATTGTATACAGAGGGTCTAATGTGAATGTAATGCCAAAGAAAACTTGGAAAGACATTGGGGCAGCATTCTTGTGGTCTCCAAACTTTCTGTTGCATGGTGCGGATCAATATAGCATAGAGATGAAGGGCGTATTGACGAACCAAAAAGTAAAAATTGTTGACCAAGATTTCATCATGGACTTTGTTGTGATTGCAATGCAAAAACTAGCTTACAATGCATTGTTGGGACATGGATGGCTAAGAATGGCAAAAGTGAACCACAATTGGGAGGAGTGCCTCACATTCAAGAAAGGACAATACAAATATATGATTAATCTGAAGAATCATTCCATGAGTCAAGACATAGCAACATCCGACAAATCAAGAAGTTCGTCGTCAGAATTAAGATAGCGGATATGAGCCAAACAAGGGAGGAGTGTTGGAACTTGAAGATTGTATAGAGGACGAGGACTCTAACAAAGGACACTTCCATTGGCAAATGAAGGATTATGAAGTGTTCATGCCACATTGTTTATGCATCCACGTGGAGGAGGAAAGCCATGATGAAAGGAAGAATAGTGTGCAAGAGGTTGGCAAAAGTAGTCGAAAGAAATCTACACCAAAAAAGGACGAATAGAAGGAAAAATGAATATTTCCAAAGAACTTTGTGGAGTACATGGTGGGAAATGCAGTGATTGATAAGAAACCAGCCCATCCAATAGATGTACTCAAGGCAACAAAAGAGCTTGACACCATAATATATGAAGGGCTGAAGATGATGTAGGTGTATCTCGACAAGGAGGGAGAAGAGAAGATTATCCACTGTGAAGATGAATGGGATCTAGTGTTGAAAGCGGCAACTTCAAAATTTCCTACAATACAAG
Source organism: Wollemia nobilis (assembly GCA_028583015.1). Lineage (NCBI taxonomy): Eukaryota > Viridiplantae > Streptophyta > Pinopsida > Araucariales > Araucariaceae > Wollemia > Wollemia nobilis. The sequence goes on from JAQPPZ010016862.1 coordinate 4,177,029, forward strand.
GATGTATTCACATGTGCCTACAAGGATTTGAAAGGGACACCACCAGAGTTGTGCATGCACCGAATTCCATTGATTCAAGGTGCACAACTAGTAAGAAGATAGCCATATAGGATGAATCCAAAGTATGCAGCCTCGGTGAATGTTGAAATTGAGAAGATGTTGGATGCGGGCATCATCTTCAAAGTGACAGTCAATGAGTGGGTGTCACCTATAGTGATCACTTTGAAGGAGGCAAACCGGATCCATATCTGTGTAGATTTTCGAAGCGCAAATGTCATGACTATAAAAGATCCTTTTCCTATCCCATTCACAAACTCCATACTGGAAGAGGTAGCAAGCCACGAGATCTATTCATTTTTGGATGGATTCTCGAGATATAATCAAAGTAGCATCACCGAGGAAGACAAACTAAAGACAACCTTTGTAGTGGAGAATGGAATTTATTCCTACAACCAAATACCTTTTGGTTTATGCAATGCATCCGCCACTTTTCAAAGGATCATCTTGTATATCTTTGATCAAATGTCCACAAGGAAGTTCAAGGCTTTCCTAGATGATTGGTCCTTGTATGGGAAGACAAGAAAACACTTGAAGGCATTAAAAGAATGCATGAGCCTATGTAGGTGAGCTCGTCAGGGAAAGTGTATGCTTCTAGTTCCTTACGACAAGTTATTGGGACACATTATCTATAAGGAGGGATTGAAGACTGACCCTGACAAAATATGAGTTGTCGTGAGTATTGAAGAGCCATACGATGTTAGCTGAACAAAGACATTTCTAGGTACGGTCGGTTATTATCGAAGGTTCATTCAAAACTATTCACAAGTGTCCTACCCATTGGATGCTCTTACACACAAGATTGTTCCTTTTAAGTGGATGGATGAACATCAAAAGGCCTTTGAAGGGCTAAAGGCAATGTTGGTATGCACGCCCATTCTAGTATTCCCAGATTGGGACAAGGAATTTCACGTCCACGTTAACGCATCAAACGTAGCGATTGGATGCGCATTGGCCCTGGAGGGGCAATCTGGGCCTGATCAACCCATCTATTTTGCAAGTTGACTATTGTCAAGAGTAGAAAAGAATTACAGCACCACGCAGAAGGAAGCTTTAGGGATGTTAGACGCAGTACAAAAGTTTAGGCATTATCTACTTGCCAATCCCTTTGCTTTCTATGTTGACCATCAGGCGTTGTATTTGATCAACAAACCAACAATATATGGGCAAGTGAGCAGGTGGCTCGTCACATTGCAGGAATTCGTGTTCCGGATAGTGGTGAGACATGGAAAGAAGCACGTGACAGTGGATCAGCTGTCAAGGGTTCACTCGGGAGAACCTATCAAAGGAGGCATACCAGATGAATTCCCTAATGCCCAATTGTTCATGGTGAACATGGTACCAGCATGGTACAAATACATTAGGGAATATTGGTCAAAAGGGAAGCTGCCAAAGGAGATGATGACAGCAAAAAGACGTAATATTATCATGAAATTGGCACCATTTCAACTGATCACAGGTTTATTATACAAGATTGGACCCGATGGGATATTGCAAAGATGCGTGATGGAGGAGGAATTCCATACAGCGTTGAAGGAAGCACACGAAGGACTGGCTGGAGGACACATGGGACCAGTTGCACAACTCTGAAGCATAACTCATCTAGCTTCAACAACTAAGCTAGGGAGTTGTCCATCGTGCTATCAGCTAGACCCTATGGGCACAAATCACTAGCCTTGCCTCTCTCCAATCAAATATACTGCAGGTTCAGTTCTGCAGAAAGAATTAGCCTGATTACCTTAACCAACACCTTTTATCTCATTCATTAAGAGTTTGTGTTCATCAGAAGAGATCACTCAGACCTCTTCCACCTTTTGTAGAATGTTGAAAGCAATGTGAGACACTTGCATTGACATTTAGGCTTTTAGCACAGCAATAATAACACCTCCAAAATCTTCCTGCTTGTTCCTTTAATTACCATCATCTCTTTCAGTTGTTTTACCTCGATAAGCAGCACAATCAACTCTCTGATCAGGTCACCAAACTCTGAATGGAAATAATCAGTCTGTCTTATTAGCTGGTGCATGCTCTCATAACGAGTGGAACGCATACTATGAATGACCTTAACCATAAACTCCTTCCTGACCACCATGTATTGTGATTGATTAACATTGAGATCAAAGCTTCTAATGGAGGATGTAACAGTGTCAAGAGCTAAACTACAAATAATACCCAGGATGGAATTGGATTCTTCATCCCCACACCCACAACCAGAACCAGTATAGGCTTCTTGGTCAAGCTACCAATCTAATCTTCTGCCTTCCACTTCCTGGAGTTAGGAGACGGCATGTTTGCTGTTTCTTCTTCATTTCTGAACATGACTACTTGTAGTCATGCATTAAGTCTGGTGTAGCCATGCATGCAGTCCAGCATACTCATGAAGCATAAATTTCTTTTGCATTTTGGTAATGGTTTTTATGACACCCTCAGTATAACAATTTTTGATACAACTCTTGTTATTCATTTCCTGTTGTTTAATTTCATTAACATAAATCAATCTCCATTATCACTTTTAAAAATGACCAGACAATCATACAAATTATTTATTCCTATTCTGACCTTGGCCAAGATAATTTTCTACTATAGTCAGTAATGGCAAGTTCTGTTTAAAAAGCAAATAATTTTATATTACATTCATCTTAGTTCTCCTTAGGTTAGAAAATCTGCTATTTTTCGTAATGTTTTTACAGAATTCAAACTTCAGCTGTTAAAACACCAATGAAGATAATTGATATATTTTTACGTACAAGAAAGAACTTGCTAACAATATTACAACCTAGAAAAAATGTCAAGCACATCTTGTACATCTTAACTAAACATTTCTCGCTCAGAACTTCTTTTTTCATGTCTCACCTGTTGACCATGAGCAAAGAATGTGGGAACCCCCTTCATCATAGCTTTGCCCACAGAGCCAAGTTCCACTACCTGTCCATAAGCAAAAATAATTTTAATGCAAAATGATGCGAAAACATCTTCGTGGAGAGAAACTTAGAAAATTTAAACTTTAAACTTCAACCAGCCAGAAATGACTGCTTCTGTTGTAAAAATTATGTTAGCAAGATTAGTACCTGGTCAATTAACTCACTGCTCAGGCCACTAACTGAATCTGCACCAGAGGCAAGCTCAGAAAGAAATCGTCGACTTCCAAGATAACCCCATGCTTCCCCCGTGAAAACCAAAAAGACCAGCTGCAGTGAAGTCAAATAACAAAAGAAATCAAAAAATGTCCAGTCGTATGCTGAAAACTTACCACAATAAGTATTCTACAAGTCCTAAGATTTTGGACAGCATAGCAAGAATGATAGCCCAGTTCAAGTTTGTTTGTGCACAAAACTCTTGACAATATCAGATAATCTGCAATTTTATTTATCATTCAAACATCAACAGAGAAGTCTAATACTTATTTCACAGACTAAATATAAATTTAAAATAAGCCAACAGTTTATATATCTTAAAATGCTTTGTTCACAATATAGTCTGCACAGGTCGCAGCATATTCATGAAAAATGGAGGGGAAGGACAGTTTGGTAAACATGGAATGCCTTCTCGACATATTCAACTTCAAAATTAAGTCCAATTATTTGTAATAACACGAGTGACTAAGGCTAATTGTTGCAAACAACAAGAAGAGACAGTTGCCAGACCAGTTAAGAGCATTGTAGAATTAGTTAGGAAGTTAGACACCTTGAATTTAGAAGGGAAAATAAGAAAACAGTCTTGCTAACATTGTTAAGGGTGAGAACAGTTTTGCATTATTGCTTTGGCTGCACCTCCCGTACAGGAAAGATGAGATAGACTAACTGATTCACTCATCATGCATGTTTCTATAATGGTGTCTTTGTGTTCTTGTTACAAGGAATAATGGCTCTTTTAACCACTTACCTGATAAGTTGATAAGCTCAAGCAGACACCAGTAGGTAGAGATGCCCCATCAAGATAAACTGTCCAGGAAGTAGCACTTTTAACGGTTGCTTGGGTTCTATTTAGTTTCAGAAAATTGTGCTAATCCTTTCTATAAGTAGTTTTCTATCCATTATATTTCCTGTTTTAAGTACATAGAATTTTCAAGAGAGTTGCACCATGATAACTGATATTACGTAGATGAATAAAACTAAACTGACACTATATCTGATGTTAACTCTATTGTTGCAGATGACCCTTGTATGTATACTCAATTTATGTAGTGTCAATCTGAAGCTTGGGTAATTTAGTTTTATTCAAAACTGAATATTTGTGCTTGTTCTGTGATCCATATGGAATCCATGACAGATCATTAGGAACCTGGCACAACTTAAAAACGGCCAAGTGACAGTGACCCAAGAAACTTCCAATGCAAAAGTCTCATCATCTTTTGACCATAACTTCCTCAAATGAAATCAAAATTGATTGGTACTTAAAGGTAGGTTGCTAAAATTAAAGGCAGTGCACAAATTAGTTCATGGTCAAAATTCTCACATCTGATCTAACAATTCAGACTAGGGAGTCATGTTTTGGGCATAACTCAACCAAATAAGTCCAAATTGATCCATTCTTTTTCCAGGTTAAAGTGGACACAAAGGACTATCTTTAGTACAATTTTCTACCCAAAATACATCCATTTAGACCTTGAAAATGGCAAGACTTGGTCTACTATACAGTCATTATATCTCACTCATATGAGCTCGAAATGAGCCAAAATTTATATTTAAGGTTCTTGACATCATATCCCAGGTGCACATTGAATTTCGTCCCAGACTCTCATTCATTTGGGCCCTTGAGAATATAAAACAAAGTCCGCCAACAAGCTAGCAATGTATGGAATGATGTGGCCTGTGTAAAGAGTCCAAACTGAAAGACAAGTGTCCATAGGAATATGAGAAGGAATATACATGACACATAACCCCCAAGCATCTCGACATTTTCAAGAAACATCATGAACCAAGAAATAGCAGTTACTCTGGGAAGTGATGGCAAAGACAGTTACAAAGGTAAAAGAACAAAATATCAGAGCACAAAGGCAAGTACCTGCAAGAAATGAAAAAAATGCAGGGGGTGTGTCATACTTGGAGAATTTGCTAGCTCATCTCCAAAAACATGTGAGGAAATGCAAAAGAAAGAGTAGATTTTTACCAAGAATGCTTGCACAATGATAAAAAAAAGACATTGGTAAGTCATCATAATTCTAATTTTGCAAGTCTTAAGCAACATACAAAAGGCATTGACTTCAGGTTGTTGAAGGGAATAGGCTATGAAGGCCCAGGGCTTGGTAAGAATGGCCAAAGAACCAAGCATAATGCCAAGGCCTGCATATATGGGGCTTGGATGACAAGAAGACGATGAACACCAAAAAAAAGAATGAAGGTGTGCTTTCTCAAGAGAAGGACCAAAAACAGTTACACCAAAACAAACCCAGGGAAGATAGCATTATCAATCAAGAGGTCGACTATAAATCATCTCCAACGAGAGATAAACATTCCAAAGAAGCCAAAGAGAAGAGCAAGCTCCCAATGCATAAAAATATGCACAAAAAAGATAGCGACACCATCAATGGAGCCAAGCACAAATGCCAAAATCTCCAACAGAGGAGCCTTCTGAAGAATACAAAGGTTGGACAATTCAATGTGAGCTCCAATAGAGACAAGTGCAAGCAAGTATGCAGCCATTAAAGAGGTATATGCATCAGCCTTCAAGGAACTGGAGTATGATCCCATATATATTAAAGGCATATATGTGCTCAAATCCTCGGCTGTCAATAGTATGTGACACTGTTCACACTAGGGGATGAGGAAATCGTGCCCAAGCAACCAAGCATGTGTTTGCTTGTGCTACATCAAGCTATTGGAAACATAGCAGCATTGAGTTTGAGCATTTAGGGCACATTGGTGAAGAATAAACATGTATTTTGCACTTGGGGCATGGAGTTCTACTTCAATCATCAGGAAAAGAACAGTCATCTTCATCAAAGCAAAGCAAGAAACCAAAGTGTCTACAATAACCATGAAGAGGTTGTATAAATGCAAGTTTTGAGGAGGGACGTACATCATCTCCAAAGAGAGATAAGCATTCCAGAGAAAAATCAATGCAGTCAAAGAAAGAGGTATGCAGACAAGCTCTTCCACTTATTCAAAGCGTAAAGACTATTTGTTTGACAAACATGGTAGCCATCACATTACTATTTAAAGTTAGGCATCCATACATGAGGCAAATGTAGATTCCGAGGAATGCTGTAGCCATGAATACCATCATGTACCATGCAATAACTCACACATAAGGTATACTTAATAGACAACCAGATCAGATATTTAGCACACTCCAAAATGCAGACAAGCTCTTCCATTTCTTCAAAGAGTAAAGAGGATTTGTTTAACCACTATGGTAGCCATCACATTCTTATGTAAAGTTGGGTATCCATACATGAAGCAAATGTAGATTCCAAGGAGGAATGTTGTAACCATGGATACCATCATGTACCATACAATAACTCACACGAGGTATACATAATAGACAACCAAATCAGATATTTAGCAAACTCCACTGGAAAGGGAAGTTGTAGTCCACGTTAAGAAATTAATGCGCAAGTAAAGCAAGCCACTGCCTATTCACTTGCAAGCAAATGGCATATTGATGTAGATTGAGCAAACCAAGCACTTGAAGTTCAAGCAAGCAACCAAGCAAGAACAAGCACTTGCAACTCCAAAAAGAGTAAGCAACTAGAAGTCCAACCAAGCATTCGAAACTCAAGCAAACAAGCAGTTGAAACCAAAGCAGTCATGAATGAGAAGGGACTTGGAAAACCAAGCAAGCAAGAGAAACATAAGTACCAATATCTCAAGTTTTGGGGTAAGAACTTGTGATTCGTCGTCTTCACGTAAGAGAGTTGAAGCATCTATTGCTTGAATTAGTATAGCTACTTGCCATCACTCTACCAACCAAGGAGAAGACAGATGTAGGCAGACGATTCGACACACATGAATGCATAAATGCAAGCACACAAACTGATAATGTGTAAATAAGTGTTTGTAGTAATGTAATGGGGTGCTTTTAATGTTTTATGTAAATGGATAGTTCAGAGGTAGTTGGGTAGTTGCCAACCACCTACCAGTCCCGCTATATCTATAAACACACATCCCTATGAGAAATGTGAAAGTGCTTGTTGTTGCTGGCCAAAGTGTACTGTTGGCCACAGTTGCTTGTTGGTAGATTATTCATCGAAGAATGATATATTGTAGATTGTTGTTGTGTAGGATAAATGTGTGCATAGCGTATCCATTTGTATTTGTAAGTATTCCCATTGTGTACTTTTGTTTTTATAAATGGAAATGAAATTATATTACAGTGTATTGTATTCTATTTCTACATTCTCACACCGTTGTCAGGGATCGAACTCGAGTCGCCAATATGACAGACAGGAATACTCACCAGAGTCACCACTATACGACAAGCCCGACTATATTTTCCATCTAAGATCAGATTATGGCAGTCATCCATCAGCTTATATTAGTAACCAAAACAAGGTAACATCAGCTCATGAGGCCTTTAATGAAGCATCAAGCCACAATGACTAGCATAGAAGTTGTCCTAATTTTGAGAAACATAGGAGAAAATGTCACTCATAGAAGAGGAAACTTATAGGAAAGGAGGTAAAGTAGTTTTTAACGTCCACGAGACCATAGGTCATATGAGACGACCCCATAGAGGATGTAATTCACCCAATCTATGCTTATCTAGCCAAATTGTGGTTACCAATGTATGTTGTACATCTCTACCCCCCATTGGATTTTGAACCTCCTATTCGTAGTTGCAAAGTCTTACCGTTAGGCTCACTCAAGTTCCAAAGAGAACAGGGAACCACTTAGTTGTACATGTTAGGAGTGATCAGCTAAGAACACCATGGGGTGCTGGAACAAACCTTGATACAATCAGTTGAGTATGATGACACCATACTCTGCACTGGAAAGAACCAAGACACCATAGTGTGGAAAGCAAACCATGTGAAGAGGATAGGTGGAATAAACTTGACTATAATCCGATTTAAGGAGGGAAAAGCTGACGGCAAATCAGCTATGATCCACTTGATAGAAAGTACAAAGCAGATTGGAATGATAAGGCCACATTATCAGAGAAGCAGGAAGCCACTTCTATAGAGAAGTATGGGGGATAAAGAATGTAGAAAGAGAAAAATTCTCAACTTCTTTAAATGAGCTTTTAAGACACCAAAGGCCTTCTCAAGGCAGGCATGATCCATATAGGACCCATGGCAGATCACTTGGAAGCATAACAAATAGCACAACTTAAGAACAGCCAAAGATAGTGACCTGACAACCTCCGAAAACAAGGTCTCATCGTCTTAAGGCCATAACTTCCTTAAATGAAGTCAAAATTGAATGGAACCTTAGAAAAAGGTTTCTGACATTAACAGCAACATCAAAATTAATTTGAGCTTCACCCTTAAAACAGAGTGAAATAAAATTCAGACCAGGGAGTATGTTTCAGACATAACTCAATCAAATCTAGTCCAAATCAGTTGATTCTCTTCCTAAGTTGAACATAACTCAGAGGACTATCTTTATTACAAGTTTCAACTCAAAATACATCCATTTGCCACTTCAAAATGGAACAACTCGGTCTGCTGTACAGTCATTATATATCACTCATATGAGCTTAAAATAAGCCAAACATTCTACTTAAGGTTCTTGACATCACACCCCAAGTGCCTATTAAATTCACCCCAAAAATCATGTGTTTGGGCCTTCAAAAGTCCAAAACACAGTCCAGCCAGCAAGCTGGCAATGTCTGTACTAAACTGACATGTGCAAAGTGTTCAAAAATAAAAATGGTCAAATGTTAAGAGGAAAATAGGAAGAAGGAACCATGACACATCACCTCCAACCATCTTTACCCCTTCAGGAAACTCGAAAAACTTAGAATGGAAACTTAACTTCTTCAAAACGTTTAAGCTTTCTAAGCCCTATTTGCACTCTCCCCCTCTCCCACTTCATCGGAAAGCAAGACCCTCAAGGTCATTCCCATTGATCCAAATGCATGCATCATGTACCAAGAAATAGCAGTTATTCCTAAACTTGAAAGAAAAAGGAACGAGATGAAGCATACTTGGCCAAGACTAGCAGAGACAAAGAGCAGTTTTGGAACCAAGAACAGGAGTAAAGCATTTTCTAGAAAAGGGAGAGTAAGATCACGGAGAGGCACTATGTGATTCTGCAAAAGAAATCTTAGTAGTTGTATATCTTAGCAAGGTCCAAATTGATGGCCAATAGCTCTTGTATTGTCTAATTTCAAAGGAATATGAAGTTCCCAATGATTAATCCATGGATTTTCTTCTTCAAGAGGGTTTCCCACATTAAATCGCTATGTCACTGCTTTTGTGTGCATGCGTTTGTCTTTCTCAGCTTTTCAGCAGTTCATTTGCATTCCACTTGTGATATTTGCATAGTTCATGTAGTTTTCATGCTTGGAAACTAGCAAGTTTGACCTAGAGGTGTACACTAGTTTGACACAGTAGCGCATCGGTTCACCATATTTGATGTTGTGTTAGTGTTTGTATCTAGCTCTTTATAGAGTGTCCATATTCTATTCTGAGTTTGCAAGAGGGTTTTGGAGAACAAGAGTTTCTCTAGTGCCTAGCTTCATCAAAGGCCAAGTGAGACTAGCCCAAATGCACTTCAAACCTTTAAAAGGGTCTAATCAAGTTTCCATTAGTGGGAATTCCAAAGCATTAATGTCTGTTTTCAATAATACATTTCCTCCTATTATGATGTGCACATCTTTCACCTACTTCATTCCCCCAAATTTACATGCAAAAGAGATGAAAAATCTTATTCAGGAAACATGTAAGATTCACTATCCAACCAATCACTTTGCTTTCAAAATGCATAAATGCAAATAACCAAATGACTTCAGCCACTCTTTTTTCATCCAGAGGACAAAAGGCACAAAAAGTTAGACAGAAAGGTCACCTATACGGTGTGGATCTGCCATGGATACATTCTGCACCCTCTAAGAAGGATTGCAATTTGCATCAATTGAGATCTATGGCCTATGACATGAAATCTGGACAAGATACAGAAAATTCATGTTTTGAAAACTGACATAAGATACATTTGTGGAAAATGATAAAAGCGTGTGAAAAAATAAAAAACTAGTGAAAGAAGCTAAAGACGAAAGAAAATCATATCAAGATCAATGCATTAGCAAGCCTAGAACATACCATTATTGCAGAATGAGTAACCAATAGAAGGAATAGTGTCTCAATAATAAAAATTTATACAAGGAGATACTAAAAAGTATGTCAACCAAGGAATCACAATTTGTACTGAGTTTATCCATCTTCTCTGTTGTTGAAAATTAATTATTCTGTTTGCTGGCAGCATCATTTCATATTCAGTACTAATTAGGCCATTTTGACGCACTGTAAGTGTTCCTAATCTAAAAGGATAATAACAGGAGACAACAAATTTAGATCATATGTAGCAGCCAGAAAAAGGCAAGTAGCACATCAAAGATATTGATCAAAGAGGGCAGGTGAACTTTGCAAAAGAACATGTACACTTTCAACATTCTCTGTATTCTAGCATTTGGATGGTTCATGTGTCACGATCTATTACATTAAAACTTTTGAGTTTATCAAGATGTGAACTAACTCGAGCATAATTTTTGATAGTGGAATACATCAAAATAGAGCAGACTGTGCAAGATACTCTCATAAAAGTATGACATCATAAGAATTGGATTTGAATACAAGATAGAAGTGTAAGTATCTACATAGACAGTACACTAGCAAGTAGTCAGCATTGAGATCCCTTAGAGGATGTCAGAGAGAAACAATTCAACACATAACCTTGTGAATATGGGTTCTTAACCAAAAGCCCACACTGGGGGCCACAGAAAGGTACCCACTTTCCAGTGAGAATCAGAAGCCTTATATAGTCTTGCTAATCATGTTAACATATTTGTTGATTAAGAGAAGTTAAAAAGCAAGTAAAATTCTTGTTTGTGAAATCAGTTAACAAGCTCCATTCAATTCTTTGTGCTAAGTTCAACACCTCCCAAAATGTTGGAAATCCTTGATCTCAAATTAGAAAAGCAAATGTGGGATAAAAGGTGGTCTACAACAAAATAACTTCATTTCCTCCACTACATTGGAATCTGTGCCCATTAAAAGCCACTGAAAGGGCGTCTGGACTTAACCTACTAGCATAAAAAGGGTCTTGTTTTACAGTGTGAAGTGAGAGGAGTTTGCATACACCTGAATAATATATGTCTAAACTACTGGAATTTTTGTTGTAAAAGGTATGGCACATGTAGAACAAGCAGTAGCATGACCTTGAAGACAAATATTAACCTCATGACATTTGCACTGATTCATGCAAATAAAATACTCTTACCATTTTATTGAAGTGGGCAAGGAAGAATAAATATCTTTGGATCGTGCACTAGAAGAAGATGATGAATGAACACAAATCAAATAATTAGTTGCAAAAGATTGTGCCACTTGGTGCAGTGTCTGTAAAAGTGTCTGCCTCAAGTGATATTTACAATGCCCAAGCAACAACAGTAATTACAAAAGAGATGAATATGCAACTTCTTAGGCATTTGCAAGCATTTAAGAGAATTTCCACCATGAGGATCAATTTATTTGTTGCCAAGGCATATATTGTCTTTGCTGAAATTGATATTGTTCACATCATGAACTACATGCAAATTCTATATCTGTATGCAGTAAGCATGATGTATTCGTTTATTACAGTTACAATTTTCAAAATAATGAATAGAACCAAGTAATGAAGGGAATATTTAATCAAGACAAACACCCAAAGCAACTTCCTCTTGAGAAGACCAATTGAATTTGGGTCAGGTGGTGGGAAACATGAAGTTTCACACCATGAGCCAATGTTCCAATCCTATGAGTTAACCTTAATATTTCATCAAATTGTATGAGCTCAACCGTTTAAGTACCTCAGCTTTCAAGGATGAGACCCAGGTTTGAATCCTGCCAGGCAATGCATGCACAATTGACACAATGTTGATGTAATACCACTATACGGTCACAATGTAGTATAGGTGGGACCCATTTTACTCCCATATAACCAATTTAGAAAAGAACTTTCTATCAAGAACACACAGAGAGACAGGGGAGGGGGTGAGTCACCATTGAAGACAATATGCCAAACAAGTACAATAAACAAGCAAGCAACAAAGAGGAAAACATAAATGGTGGGAATCAAAAGCTCTGAAAACTAAGAAAAAAGGTTGGCCAATGTTGAACACCACTAGAAAAATGAATCTATTCCAAGAGAACCCGCAATGCACCTGAACAAAACCACTGAATTGCAAAGCTGACAGAAGCACTTAACCCCATGAAACACACATAAAGACATCATTTGGTCTTAGTCAAGAAGGCAAAATTGCACAAGTAGTGTTTTGGCCACTAAGTTGCGAGGAAACACATATGGATACTGCAGATATGCGTACAGACATGCCACTTTCTCAGAGAGCATAACATAATATATAGCAAACACATGTTCTACCTTGGACTTGGACAAAGAGACAAGGCTGAATTTGTCATGAACTTTATCAGAGTGTCAAAACCTAAGGAGGTTCAAAATTTGAACAATATAAGGTAAAGTTAGAAAAAAAAATTGCTTTAAAATAAGGGTTCTCACGCATGCTGACTAGGCTGGGACGTATACGTATGTCCAAGTATGTAAATGAGAAGAAAGAAACTATAAAAATACTGACTTTGAAAATCTGAAAGCAGACAAACAAATTGATTTCACTAACTTTAAGTTCAAAGGTTTAGGTACAAATTACAACCTATTACTAATCATCAAACTGATCAACTTGGAGATCATCATCATCATTCTGCTGAATATCTACATCAATGATATTCTCAGGTGATCTGTGAACATTAGAACATGAAGTAGATAGACCTCCTTCAGTTAGTGACAGTCCCTGATTTTGCAATTGAATGTGCTTTTTGATACTTCTGTGACAAGCACATTCTTTCTAAAACAACTAGAGTTCAATGGATTGTCCCTAATAAAACAATAAGCCCCTCCCTATTTGTTTATCTGATTCTTTGTCCACAATCAAAACATGCTTGGAGTTTCCTTAAGGATGATGCCCCTGCAGCTTTTGCAGGCATAAATGATCTCACAAATTCCTTTGATTCTATTGTCGAATTCTTGTACTTGTTATGTGGCACTGGAAAACTAATAAATCTCAAGCTGATTATAACTGGCCAATACCTTATTTCTTATACATAGAAGGAAGAGTAATTTTCAGCTGTGAATTTTAACTTGTAATTCTCTAAAAAGAGACTGATTGAATACAAAAAAGTACTATGACATTACACGTGTTCTAATTCTGCAAAACTTGGAAAAGAACATAGACAAAAAAATGTTTAGCCAATGACAACTACAGAAAGAACAAACACGACAATCTACTCCAAACACTCAGTATTACATTCATCTAATGTGTGGAAACCAATAATTATATCTGTTCAAAGCTTTTTGGTTGATTACGTGCCCACAAATTAATATTTAGCACTGACTATCATTGTGATCATTTAAACTTTTCATCATTTTTTTCTTCTTCTTCTATGCAAGTAACATAGCCATATCTGCACATGTAACACATTCTTTAATGTATAAGATACATATCCATGCTGTATCTATACCTCAGGCTGTGTTGGGTATGCCAGATACAGATATGATGGGGATATACCCTGCAGTACTATTAACTCAGATTCATTCAAATGTGAAATGAAATAGTCTAATGGCATCAAATCTTATGCACAACAAAGACTAAGAATGACCTTTCCAGGACTGTCACAAGAGGCATTTGGTTCCAAGATGCTGAGAAATGTCAAGAACAATGATGATATGGTTATCATAACTGCTGACAGAGGTATATCTTGTGCTTTGACAATCTTTGGGAGAGATATACAATGATACATGTTTTCTGCTAAACCTTGCAGTAGAAATACACTGTAGAGTGTGGACCTTGCGTTTAGTAATGATACTTCTGGAGCCTTGAATGCAGTCAAAAAGAAAAACAAAAAATTCCTTGTGTGGAACTAAATGAGAGTCCCAACTGATCTCAAAAAGCAATAATGGTGCAAATCAAACACATGTATATGAGACAGGAAGGACCATTGTGAACAAAAGATATGCTCAAAATTGGTATACACAGGGGCATAGCAATGCTTATAAGAAGTTAGTTGTAAAGACAAAGATTGGAAACAATACAAAAGGGCATAATACATAAGGAGTTTCCCGAGAGAGAGAGAGAGAGACTCTAGGGTCTGTTGGCAGAGACAAGAAAACCTACAACTAAATGGATAAAGAAGAAAACAGTATGCCTTGTTATTCAATTCCCTTGGTGAGAAAATCATGAAAAAGATCGCCAGAATCGCGAGTCAATCACAACTCATTCGCTAAATAAGTCCATCGGCAAACTAATGTTTCATTGCCGACTCATTGCCGATAAAAGGGAAAAAGCAATTGTTTTTTCTCATTTTCTCTCCTGACCTCTTGCAAATAGAAAAAAACACTCTCCTACCTTGCTACCACCCGGACCAACTACGCCAAGGCATCCTAGGAGCGCGAGCGATTGCGGTGTGAAGGAATCCGGCAGCCAACAACATCCAGCCAGAAGATTCATTCAAGGTCAGAAATTTTTTTAAAACTCTTTTTTTTTTTTAAAATAGATTAGGGCTTGTTTGAAATTAGATTAGGGCTTGTTTGAAATTAGGTTAGGGCTGTTCTCAAATTTAAAACCCAAAACCCTAGTCTAGGGTTTTGGGTTTAGGGTTTTTTTTCTCCTTTTAAATAGATACTAAATTGATATATGCAATCCAAATTATTAGCTATCCTATCAATATTTGTTAAACATTAAACGGGTTTAGGGTTTTTTTTGTAAGGGTTTAGGTCCTTAGGATTTTTTTTTCCTCTTTTTAACTTTTAAGTACTTAGTAAATATTGATGCCTATCAATATATGTTAAACATTAATGATTTAGGATTTAGGGTTTAGGATTTTTTTCTTCTCTTTTTAAGTAAATATTGCTGCCTATCAATATTTGTAATTTTGTTTATGTTAAACTTTAATTTAAACATTTACATTTAACCCTAAACCCTAGTCTAGGGTTTAGGATTTTTTTTTCTTCTCTTTTTAAGTAAATATTGCTGCCTAATAACTATGTATGCAAGCCTATTTTTCAGCTGTCAATGACTCAATGTTTCAATTTTAAACCCTAAAGGGCCTAAACCCTAGCCTTTTGGTTTAGGGTTTAGTTTTTTTTTTCCTTTTTTTCAAGTGATTGTAACTTTGTTGTTACTAACTTGTTTCCATGTGCAGGCATATAAAAAATGAAACCATTGGATCCAGCATGGGCGTATGCAACGCAAGGGCAAACAAGAGGGAATTTTAAATGCAATTTTTGTGGCAATCATTATAATGGAGGCGTTTATCGCCTCAAATTCCATTTGGCACGGATACCAGGAAATAATATAGCAATATGTGATAAGGTGCCAGAAGATATTAAAAACAAAGTAAACGCCATGATCACTGTGGCAGATGAAAACGCTAGTCACAAAAGAAGTTATAGCGATGCCATTTCATCCCCCCCTCCCGAGGTGGTCGTACTAGTGGCAACCTTAAGCGGTACTTTCAACAGAGTAGTTCGAGTCCTTCAAGTGCACAAGGAGCTAGTGGGACGGGAGAGTCCTCTTTTGTAGACCGTTCTGTGCCAGGGGCACAATCCACGCTTGAGGGTATGGCCGCGTGGAACCAAGAGAAGCACAGTGCAGCGAGGACAGCCATTGCCACTTTTTGGTACTATTCTGACATTCCCTTCAATGTGGCAAGGTCTCCATACTGGCGGCGCATGATAGATGTCGTCGCAAGTTATGGCGCAAGATTTAAGGCGCCAACTTATGATGACCTTAGGGGCCCTCTCCTTCGACAATCTGTGGACGACATTCAGGTTGTGTCATTGTGCTTGACTAAATTTATATATATATGGCATGACTAATAATTTTTTTATATATATTAATATGATAAAATCAATATGCAATGTGCATGACTAAATTTTTTTTTATACTTCAGGTTGTGCTTGACAACCAACGCTTGGTGTGGAGCACCAAGGGTTGCACTATAATGTCTGATGGTTGGACATATGGGAGGGGAAGAACCCTGCTTAATTTTTTGGTTGCATCTGCAGCAGGAACTGCATTCCTTAGGTCAGTAGATGCATCGGCACATGTTAAGAGTGTCGAAATGCTTGCAGGGTTGTTGGAGGAGGTTGTCTTGGAGGTTGGGGAGGAGAATGTTGTCCAAATCATCACGGTAACGCAGCAGCATATAAGGCAGCCGGGAGGATTTTGGAGGAGAGATTCCCCACCATTTTTTGGACCCCATGTGCAGCCCATTGTCTCGATTTGCTCCTCGAGGACATTGGGAAATTACCTTGGGTGGCAGAGGTTGTAAGGAGGGCTAAGGCCATCACAAAATTCATTTACAACCATTCATGGGTCCTTAGCCTCATGAGGCGATTTACCAATGGGAGGGAGCTAGTGCGGCCTGGCATTACACGCTTCGCCACAAACTTTGTGACATTGCAGAGCATTTATGATGCAAGAGGGTCACTAAAGCAAATGTTTGTGAGTGATGAGTGGAATTCTGAACTAGCTGCAAGATACCGAACATCACCCGAGGGGCATAATGTTTATACTTATTTGTTTGAGGACTTTTGGATGGCCATGGATAAGGCCATCAAGGTACAAGACTACGCTTATTAATTTGTTTTATTTTATTTATGTTGTAAAATATTTTTCTTTAAAATATATTTTTTTTTATTTTCAGGTCTCAAAGCCATTGGTGAAGATTCTTCGTCTTGTTGATGGAGAAGAATTTCCAATGGGATTTGTATATGAGGCTATGGATAGGGCAAAAGAGGCAATTGCTGCATTTTATGAACATAACCGTGCCAAATATGATGCCATTTGGACTATCATTGATAACAGATGGACATCACAACTCCATAGCCCTCTTCATGCAACGGGTTACTATTTGAACCCCAAATTCTTTTATACCCCTACATTCCGTGTTGATTATGAGGTCAAGATTGGCCTTCAAGATTGCATTGACCACGTGTTCTCCAAGAGTAAACAATTGCGCGATAAAACGTGTGCCAAGATACAAGATTATAAGGCATGTCGTGGTCGCCAATTCCCATCTGAGCAATGCAAAAATGCTATTGAGTATATGAGGCCAGGTAAACCTCATCGAATTATTATTTATTGTCTTTTGATTTTGTTTTAAAATTTAAACTTTTAAGTTGTTACATGTGAAATATTAATTTTTTTTTGTTGTTGTTTCTAGATTTATGGTGGGAGGACTTTGGTGATTATACACCCAATTTGCAGCACATGGCGGTTAGAATCTTATCTCAACCATGTAGCTCTTCAGGTTGTGAGCGCAATTGGAGTATGTTTGAGCACATACACTCCAAGAAGCGCAACAGACTTACACAAGAAAAGTTAAATGATCTTGTGTTTGTGCATTACAACCTTCGTCTCCACCAAAAAAATTTTGAAAAAACAAATATTGAGCCCATTGACCTAAGTGACATTGATCCATCATCTGAATGGATCACAGATGCAGAAGCATAGGAGCAGCAAGAGCCTCTATTCAGCATGGAAGAATTACAAAACTATGAGAACCTAGCGGAGGAGATGGCAGCAAGGGACCAAGAAGAGGCCTTAGCACAAGAAGAGGCGCAAGCAACTACAAGCACACATCAACCAAGAGAGACTAGGGCTTATGTTAGGACAAGGGGCAAAGGAATTGCAAGACATTAGTGTGTGGGCCTATTGAGGCATTTTGACACATTTTGTAATTTGTACCTTTTCATATTATAAGCAATACAGGATGTGTTTTGTCACTTTCATGTGTACTTAAAGCTTGAGCCTTGTATGATGTCTTGACTTGAATTGTTGCTTTTATTGCAATATTTGATTTGCATAATGTTAATTCATTGTAATATGCATGAAAAAAAATTAAAAAAAAAAAATCGTTTTCTTCGGTTTTTTTTTGCCGATTTTTTCCCTGATTTTTTGTCGATTTTTATTCCTATTGATTGACTCCCGATTCCAATTTTCTCAACTATGTTCAATTCTCATAAACCATAAAGTACAATGCCTTAGATACACTCAAAAGCAATGCCAACTAATCATCTCAGTAAACAAACAACAAATGTTTGCTAACCATTGAATGTAGCACAGTGATGGTTTTCCATGTTTGAAGCAACATGAAAGAGTAAATGACAGCAAACAGCATTCACAGGAAAGAGACTCGAAGATAAAATGGAACAATACTGCACATTGCCATTGTATTCAATTATGAACAACAAATACAGCAGCAATATCACAAGATTACAACATGTATTCTCCTCAACAAAATGACATATTTCTCCAATGCAAGATGCACCACAAAATGTATCACACAATCATACACTATGGTGTATTCAAAATTGAGAGCCTATTTATACTACTCTCGGATAGAGGAGGGAGTTGCCAACCTCCGCAACTTCCTCGTACCTATCCCTAACTGATCTTACAAGACAACTCATAATGCATAACATTATTTTATTCGAACTCTAACAATGTTCGTCATTTAACAAATGACAATATTTTAACAAACACTTAGTGTGCAAACTATACAAAATGACAAAACTTACGTACAATCAAAATTGATTTGCATACTTGTCTCCATACACTTTCATCTATGCTTGAGGTGGCGCCATCTCAGAACAAACTCCTACATCTTCCCTCCCCTCTAGATTGGTCAATGGCCTCATCGACGACTATTGCTGATCTTGAGGGCTCTAACTCTGTTGTGATTGTGGAGTAGACTAACTTTGAATAGGTGCAACTCACAACCCTTGAACTTGAATCTTTAAAGCATCATTCTCTTGTTTCAAGCGCTTGGCATAAGCTCGATACCATGCCCACTGGAAGCCATAATGTTGTGACTTTTGTTCAATCTCTGCAAGCCTAGCATGCAACTCAGTTTCCCACTTCTTTGACTCTGCAGGTTGCTGATCTCTTTCTCCTATCAACTAATCACGATCGAATACCTCCTAGGTTTTGGCTTCAAAAGCCTATTCCCTCATTGCACATTCAAACTTTAAAAGCCCGGTCAGCTGATTTTGTTCCTCCCATTCCTTTTTCAGCTCCTCCACTTCCTCCTACAATTTCGTTAGTCCTACTTTGGCTTCCTGCTTCACCTGCCAAAGTTTCTTTTCCACTTCATTCAGCTGAACTAATTGTTGTTCCTTCTGCAGTTTCAAATTGTTAGCCATCTTGTGGAATGTCTCCAATCCAGCTGACAACCATTGTATCACGCAGGCCAAGTATTTCATGCTAGCATGCGCAAACTCCAAATATGGTGCCAATTTCACTTTCTTCGGCCTTAGATGCATGACAAGTGTCAAAAGTATCCTTGGCAACATATACTTAGGGTGAGTGCCAATACAAAACCTTGGTTCCTTCAAGCAGCTCCTTCACACCTATTATGGTTTGCAATTTTGCACATTGCTGCCCTCATGAAGTTCCCATGATTGAGCTCAGTGTAATTCAGCAAATTTTCTCATCCTCTCCTAATAGTGGATACTTTGAAACTCTGAATAGAGGTCCAAGGTTCGAATCTTGCAAGGGGGTAGGGCTGTACACCAACTTCAATAACCAAAGTATGGTTGCATAACCATATATTGGGTAAACAATATCCATCTCATATGGCCTATGGTCTCGTGGATGTTAAAAACTACTTTGCTCACTTGTATCACTGTCCACCCCAAGTTCATCATCATCTTGTGTGGCGGTTTCCTCCTTGTCCTCCCCACCAACTTCTCCTTTTGCATCCTTCCCCTTGACGATTTTCCCTTTAACCTGCAGTTGTGGTTGTAGCTATACTCTTGGTTACTTTTTTGCTTCATCCATTTTCTCATTTCCTGCCACCCTACTGCTTTGGCCTTCCTGCCACAAAACATGTCTTGATACAGCACTCTCCCCCTTCTCATTCAACACCAAGGTTTGTGTCGTCCTCTATCTAGTGGTGGAATTAATTTCAATGGGCTCCTTATTATCCAATGGAGGAGAACCACATTGCTCCCCCTCTTCACAAACTGCTACAATGGGGTGGTAGCAAAACTCTCTTGCTGAAAATTTGGCGTGCCCACCCAAATTTCTCCTCCGTACAACCTTGGCATCCCTAGATCATCTCCAAATCCCATCAGCCTCTCCATTACTTCTGGAGATGAAGAGTCCATCACCTGCAAAGCAACATTCATGTCATCATCCACCACAATTGGTTTTGGCTGCACCACTTCCTATGCAGATCCCTCTCCTTTCTTCAGTTGCACCATCTCCACCATTGCCACTGTTTCCCGCGTAGCTACTAATTGTTATGGTTGTTGTCTTTCTCCTACAGCCTCCTGTGTAATTCCTTTCCTAATACCGCCAATAGTACCTACGGTGCCTACTTGCACAAGTTGGCTCCCTGAATGCGCAAGTGACATTAAAACTTCCTCTAGTGACTTGTTGCATTGTGGCTTGCGCAACTTCACTAGATGGCATCGCAACATATGTTTGTCCTTGAAAGTGACGACGCTAGCTTGCCACTATGTGTGGAACACCTCCACTTTTTTGGTAATTGTACCAACTACATTGACAACTACAGTCTGAGACGGTCCCTTGGGAGGTAATATCTTCACCAATTGCCTTTACGGCTATGATTGAGACTGCAATTGTTGCTCCATTCGTTGCCATTGTTGCTCTAGTTATTGCTTTTGTCTCTTATCCTCCCGCTTCAACTCCTCGACAATGGGTAGCCTCTCCTCACTCCCCTCCATCTCAAACTCATCTTCTTCTTCATCCAATGCATCAGTGTCATCACATTCAGCCTCCTCTTCGTCTAGTGACTCTATCGATTGCACAGTTGGTGCCTTCCTCTTCTTCGTCGTCGTCTTCTTTTTCTTCTTTCCTCCCAAGGCACGTCCTACCTTTGCAATTGGGGCCACTATGGTCCAAAAAAAATAGTAGGAGCTCCTTCTAGAATGTGCTAAGGTAGCTCCTTCTAGAATGTGCTAAGGTAGGTCCAACCCCAGAATTTAGACCTTCTCATATGTTGTAGCATCCAAAAATAACGTGATGGTATGGAGTGCCATCAAAAAATTCTTCATATATCGCAACAAAAATTTTTGAATCCATTCTAACAAATGAATTGCTCAATCAAATTTCACATCGCACATGATTCCCTCCATGTACGCAAGAGCCAAGTGTTCATATCCGGGGCTTGTTTGCTCGACAATCTGGATGTCACCACCTTCATTGCATAGTGCAATTGAATTGTCTTCATATGTTGCATCTTCAAACCATGACTGTCGTGCTTCATCGGCTTACCAACCTCTCTTGGATTCAAGTTCGCAAATTTATCAACGAACATATGCAACTTGTAGGGCTCAATCCCCTCCTTCCTCACTGATCTATTGTTCAAACCAAGTAGCTCAAACACAAGTCTAAAATTATTTGGGAAATATGATACCTGTACATCCTTCCATCCGACCTTGATTTTGCTTCGCTTCTCCAAGTTGTACTTCTCCAACATCTACAAATATGGCTTGAAGAAGTACTTGTCAAAATTCCCAACTTGCATGATGTGGTGAACACTCCCAAAAAGCTGATTTCAACGGGTGATTTGCAAGATTTTCATTGCACCAGTTCCTGCAAAATTCTCCTATAGGTGTTGTCTAGGTAATTGTTGGTTACAAATCTGCCACTAGGATAGGATTTAGTGTAATGCGCCCTAGATTCGCCCAACAGATTGAAAGGCCGGAAGGAAGGAATGCCTTTCGTGCCAATCTCCGGAGGAGGCCAGCTTCCTATGTTTTCTCAATTGTTTTTAAGCTCAGAGTGCAGGAAAGAAATTAGAAATGCAGAAAGAAATATAAATGTGATTGTTATGGGTGGGGAGGATAAGTAGCACAACAACAACCAATCACCACTACTAACAACAATTAAACACAAAATACGTTGCAGAAACTATCAATGCCATTCATCCTATGTATCCTCTACCTTTGCATTCCAGGAATACTTAACTATTAAATATCGATATCCAAAAAGTAGAATAACAGTAAGCAATAACATAAGCAACATGAGGCAGAAATGCTAAGTAAAGGCAGCATACAAGATAAGGACAGTCAATAGAGCCAAGTATATTTTGTATTTAGAAGCAAACGCACAACTACAGTGGTTCCCTAGCAATATATCCCCCTTCCACCCTTTTACAATGATATTTCCGAGCTATTTATAGCATAAATTTCCCCCCATTACATCGTTGGGCACAGGATCCCAGACCTAACAATAACTGAAAAAGCTGACAAAGCTGACAAAAGCGGCAAAAAGCGGCTGATGTCGACCTCTGCCGGCATGGAACGTGCTTGCGGCAAGGTCCACCTGAAAGATCGGCACCTACGTGGCGGTGTGGGGATGATGCTCCGAGTCAGCTTGACTGAGGGCAGCTTAAGTACAATGAATCAATTCACACTCGCACACCTTCCGTCACATCTCTGACTCGAATCCCGAGGCTGGACACCTGTCAGAATCTGATAAGGGGAAAAATCTGCCTTAGGAGCTCGTATTTCCTTTCTTGCCCGACTTCACCCAGAATTGGAGCGCAACCAGGCAGCGCAAGGGGGAAGTAGCGCAGTTGGGGAGGCCTCCGTGCCTTAGAAAATTTCTGGGCTGGCTTCAACATTCTTTGCCCGAGTGCGCACAAGTAAGTGAGCAAACCCCGACTTCGCTGCAAAGTCGGGTTGCGCAACACTTAGCCGTTTCTGGAGGTACCATGATGGGCTGCTCAACTGCGCTCTTCTTCCAGGGCGAAGCCCGACTTCGCTGCGAAGTCGGGTTGCGCACCCAACACTTAGCCGCTTCTTCAAATGAGTCGCCCAACTGCGCACGAACTTGAGGGCGCAGCCCGACTTCGCTGCGAAGTCGGGTTGCGCACCCAACACTTAGAATTTTTAGGGCTCCACTGATGCCCAGGTGCGCACAGAACTGAGAGCGCACCCCGACTTCGCTGCGAAGTCGGGGTTTGCTCTATACTTAGAAAAATTGGGTTCAGCTCTCCGCACGTCGGCTCCCCAAGTGCGCTCAAAATTAAGGGCGTAGCCCGACTTCGCTGCGAAGTCGGGTTGCGCAATACCAACACTTAGAAAATTTAGGGCCTTTTGCCCTCTTGGAGAAACTGTCAGAAGAAGGAGAAGGGGGGGGAATAAGAGAATGAAACTGATGGCAGGGAAGAAAGGGGATAGTGGAGAAAGGGAGAGAAGGAAGAGGGAAGGGAGAGCAACATCCTTACAAAAAAACTTGAAGACATGGCACCCCGTGCAAAATGTGGCAACATTCCTGGCGGCTCGCAATGTGTTGAGCTCGCCTCGATGCAACGAACCCCCCGCGAGGAACTCCCTTCCCCGCATCCCGCTGCTCCCGCTGCTGAGTCCCCTTCTTGGGTAACTGTTCTTCTTCGGGCTCACTTTCAGCAGTCTCTTCTTCTGACTCTTCTTCTCTTCTCTCTCTGAATCTGAATGCTCACCACCATCGCCCTCTTGCTCGGCAGGTTGCTCCCGCTCGCGGACGTGCTTGTATGCGGTCTTGGCCTGATCCCAAGCCGCTGCCTGGAAGGGCTCTAAATCGCTGACATCTTTCAGCGCTGCTCTAAATGCCGCAACCATGTGCACATCGATGGTGTCATACCTTTCTCCCAGCTCCTGAAGGGAGGTGTTAATCTTGCAAAACCTTGACACCATTTGGGTCACCTGCGTCTCCTGGACTGGCTCGACCCAACCGTCAATTTCTGATGTATCTGCCTCGAAAGACAACCAATCTAGCTTTACTTGTTCAAGGGGCAGAAACTCCCCATCTTTGACAAAGCTCGGAAATCCGAGCGCAGAAAGAGTGTTGAAGGGGGCCAGGCATATATTCATTTCATGGTTCAGCACGTCCAGCATCTTCCTGGCGGCCCTGATCTTCTCCGTTTTTTCAAAATAATTATGCAAGGTTACCTTGGCATCCGCCCAATCTAGGGCAATCCGGGACATAGGGGGAATCGGAGGCCCTTGCACGCAAACTCTTCAAGTTTTATCGCCAAGTCCAGCCACTGCTTCGCTTGGCGTTCGGCCTCCTCTACCGCAGGCTTTCCCTGGGCAGATACTTCTTGGATCCTGGATGCGAAATCCAGGACGGACAGGGACTTGACCACATTAGCCCTGCAGCAAACCAGCCCGCATCTCCTTGATCTTGTTTTTCGAAAAGGCAGCCGCCTGGGACGCCTTCTCCTTCAGTTGATGTTGGGTCTGCTTCAGCAAAGCCTGCAGCTGGGAAACATGTTCTAGTGTTGCCTTCTTTTCTTCCTACAGCTGTTCGACCGTCTTCCTTTGTGTTGTAGCCTCCTGCTGGGACGCGGCGAGCTGAGCTTTCAAGTCTTCAATCTCTTTCTCGGACAGACTCCGACCGCGTGGTGGCCTTGGCCAGATCTTCCTCCAACTGTCTCGAGTTGTTCTGAAGCTGAAACAACTTCTCTTGATTCTGGAGTCGCTTAACAAGGAGATTGTCAGTCCTGCGACGAATACCATTGATTTTGTATTCTTCGCTTATATCATCGAAATTCTTCTCCTTGATCCGGTGTTCATAATCGGCCTCGGTCATCTCCCGGAGAGGTTTCTTAACTTTAGGGATCAATTTCTCGGTTCGCAGCACCCTCCTGTCCAAGTCGAACTTGGTGCGCTTCACCGGGGCGGCTATCTCCTCGGCTCTTCTTCGTTTGACGCCCTGGAGGAAAGAGGCGGAACATCCTGCGGCCTTTGCGGCTAGGGGCTGATCGTCCGTGATTTGCAGTTGTTCTCCCATGAGGTCAAGTTCTGCCAGCATAGGGTATGCCGAGGCCAAATCCTGCTGCAGCATCCTTCCTGCAAACAATGAAGCAGGAGATATTCCAGAAGATGAGGCCGCTTTCAATGGCGACCGGGTCCTAGGGGAAACGGGCGGCTGAGTGGGAGGTGGAGACGGGGTTTTGAATGATGTGGGTGAGCGGCGCGACGATGTAGGTACGGCTTCAGCACCGGCCGCGGATGAGGGGTCTAGGGTTTGACCCAGGGTTTGGAAAACGTTCAGGTCCTGGGCAAACTGTTCGAAAGAATGGGGACTGCGGAAGGATTGGGAGATAGGCGACAGGGATGATGCGACTAAGGCTTGCCCTGATACAGAGGGGGACGGTGTTACGGCAGGGCCAACTGGGATTTGGGTAACCGGGGAAGAGGACGTACCTGCGGGCTCCGCCTGAGCCGATGCTTGGAGGACGCCTGCTGCCCAGACCTCTGCTTCTTTCCCTGGACTATCCAGAGATGATTTCTGGCGCGGCTGCTTCTGCTCGTGGAGTCGCAGCTGTTTGCTGCGCAGCCTCCTTTTTCGGTCGCTTAGTCTTGGTCTTCTCGCTCCTTTTTCTCTTCTTTTCCCCTAGAGCGGCAGTTTGCTCGAAGGAGGCGGAGGCGGTTGGTGCGGCGGGCAATGGCGCTCCCACGGTAAATTTGTACTTGGGCTTTGACGGAGGGACGCCCACTGCCGCTGGCCCACCGGTTGACCCTTCTGGCGCATTTTCTTTTTGAGGCGACGTTTCGGGAGCTGGAGACAACATCGGGCCCACCTGACTTCTTGTTGGCGCCTTGTTGGGAGGTTTTCGAATGGACAATTGTTGGGGTGGGGGTTTCCTTTTATATCTCTTTCTGGCGCCTAGGGGGACGCAATCTCGAAACGCGAACGGCTCCCATTTGTCGGCGTATTTATCATATAAGGCCGAAAACTCATCATCTATGGCCAATGTCTTCCGGTTAGACTTATCGTGTTGCGTGCGACACCTCATCTTCCAGCATTCAATGATTTTGTCCTTTTCCCAGCTTAGGGGCGTCACCTTTGTGAGGAATTTTCTGAAACCCACCGAGTCTAACCTGTGATCTGGATTGCGCTCCGGATCATACTCCACCTCCACACAGTAAAAGTCCTGCCAAGGAGGCCATGATTGCATCCGTTCGATGTGCCATTCCAGGTCTGCGCCTGTTCGATGTACAAACTTTCCCTTGACCCCAATCGGGTCGTATTTCCAACGCTGTGGTAACTGTATCAAGCCCATGTTGAGGAGTTCCTGTTCTAGGTAGATGTGCTGCCCAATTTCATGGACTTGAATGTTCGCCCAGGTAATAGGATACTTAAAAATATGGCCTCTCTTCTTTCCCTGGCCGAATTCCTCTTCGACATAGTCCATTTGCCGCGATGTCTCCATGCCGAACTGATGCTCAATGCAAAAATAGGGCAGCAAGAATGGCTTCCCTTTGAATCCGTAGATTCTGATAACAATGCCCTGAGTCAACCGGAAAGTATCCCCGCATTTGTATTTCCTCAGGTAGTTCGTCATGGCCAGAGGAGGGCGAGATGCCTTGCCGTTGAACAGCGCCAGGGTCATACCTAAAAATTTGAAATTGAAGTCGTAGTAAGACCCTCTTCTGTACAGGGCTTCCATCCACTCGTACACCGACAGTGGCGCTCCCTTCTCACTTACCCTCTTTAAATCAGGCACTTTGATTCGGTAGTGCGTGTGGTAAAGGCACAACCATGTAAGGAATGAGCAGTGTCGGAACTCGGTTGTCCGCTTCGTCGTATCCCGACCGGGTTTGAATGTATGGCATACGCCACCCAATCTGCCCAATCAAAGAAAATTGGGCGCCTTCCGCTTCTTTGCGCAGTGGAGTCATAAAACTCTCCATGTAAGATACACTCCGTGAGTGCCAGTTGATACGGGTGCACCATTCTGTCTGTGCCGCAGCCAAGGACCCATGCAAGGATAATATTAATGTACTTGTTTTCGAACCTCTCCAGGGGTACGGGACCTGACAGCCATTGTCCCGCTGGCAGTGGGGACTTCAGCTCTGAATCGAGAAACTCTCTCATCCTTCTGCTCTGAATGAATCTACCCGCGTGCTCATCCAAGTTAATTCTTCTGAAAATGGCATCGGGGTCGTATCGGAGCCCCGGGGCGAAGGCTGGCTGGACGCTTTCTTTGAAGAGGGTGAACAACACCCTTCCTTGGTAGTCGCAGACTTGCCGGGTAGCTGGTTTGTAATATGTCACAATTGACTCAACCAGCTCCGGGCAGTGGTGGACGGGAGGGCACAAGAACCAGTATAGGTTCGACTTATACGCAGCTCCGACATGGTGCGAGGGCGAGACTTTGCCTGCCTACTTTGCAATATTGGGCCGCAGCTTGGTGAGGCTAATGGAGTACTCGCCATCTTTATACTCGGCCAGGCGATTGACGGGCGACGGCGGAGGACCTTGCCCTTTGCTTCGCCTCGACCCGGATTTTCTTGTCTCGCTCTTGTGGCACTTCGCTCTCATGAGCGCTGGACTCCGTGCGTTCCTCAACCTCCTGTTCTGTATCGCTGGACTGCGGCTGCATTGGCGCTTTCCCCTTGTCCATTTTCTGTTCTTCGCTCATGGTGGCAGAGACAGGAATTTCAGTCGCCACAGACCTTAATTCTGCACCTTTCTTCCTCTTTACCGCGCAGCTCTGGTTTACACTGATAATTCAGGTGTTCTGAGTACGCCAGGGCCCTTTTCTAGGAATGGAAACATAGCATTAATGGCGCGAGGAGGGGTTTAAAGTGATTTGCCCGAAGTAGGTAGAAAGCGCCGTTATTCCTCGGCGGCCGCGCGTGGGATTTTTCATTGGAAGGCGCACCTCGTACGCGGTTGGTCCTAATGCGCTCACTTCTTAATGACATCTGCTTTGAAATCCGCGCAATCATTCCTTAAAAATTTTGAACCTCGTGCTTCCAATGATGTCACCGCCGCCGCTTGGGCACACACTTCGAGGGAGACTCTGGCCAAGGGTCCAAGAAGGAACGCGGTCTAACTTCGCGCTATACACGGTGCGCCCTCTGGGACCCACACTTAGAAACTTTTTCGTCATGCCCCTTGTTCTCCCTGACGGGTCGTTCTCTGTGCGCCCAAAACTGAGAGCGCAATCGGGCTTTTCTCAAAAAATGTGCGCGATCCGACTTCGCCCGGAAAACGTTGCGCAATAGGGATTCGCACCCAGCACTTAGAAAAATTTGAGGCTTTTTTGTTTGCTCTTTTCTCTCCCAAACTCCCGACATCGCACAATTCATAGAGCGACGCCCGACTTCGCTGCGAAGTCGGGCGATTTTCTGCCTTGGTCAGACTTTTAGCAGCGCAAAATTTTGCTCCTTTTCTCACACTTAGCCCTTTTCGGATTCAAAAGCTGAAAACTGAATAACTGAAAGAAATATTTACATTCTGAAATAAACTGAACTGCAGGAAATAAATGAGAAAAGTATGTACAAGGAAGGACCTCTCGGCAACCTTTAGTGGTGATAGGCCTTCAGGTGGAAGCCATTAACAAGGATCGGGAGAAGTTGTCCCTCCATGTCCCTGAGCACGAACGCGTTGAATTGGTTTACCCGAGCGATCTGATAGGGGCCTTCCCGAAGGCATCAAATTTGTCATGGTTGCCCGGCTTCGCTTTGAGTGAATCCCACTTGAGCACTAAGTCCCCCGATTCTGAAAACTCGGGTGGTGGTCCCTTTTGCAAACCAGCTCCGAGTTGCCTCGGCATGTTTAGTAAAGGCCCGATATGCCTTCTCCCTTTCCTCTTCTAGCTGCAACAGTTGACAAAGTCTGACATCCACTGGATCCCCGTCGCCTTTCTCTTCATCTAACAACCGCAGTGCGGGCATTTCTATGTGGGTAGGCAGAACTGCCTCCTTGCCGTATACAAGCACGTAGGGGGACGTCTTGATAGATTTCTTGAAAGATATGCGATCCGCCCATAACGCCCGATCCAGAAGTAGGTGCCACGACCTCTTGTTCCTTTCTACTGTCTTTTTTATAATCTTCAACGAATTCTTGTTAGTGGACTCGACCAGGCCATTCCCCTGCGGATAGTAGTTTGAGGACATCTTGTGGTAGATGTCGTATTTGTTGGTGAACTCCGTGAGTACAGCACCTGCGAACCCTGGACCGTTGTCTGTAACTATTGCCTCTGGGACCCCGAAACGGGTAATGAGGCTCTCAAGGAACCCAATGACCGTTTCCTGGTCTGCATGCTTAGTAGGAATCGCCTCAGCCCACCGAGTGAAATAATCAGTGGCTGTAAGGATGAACTTATGTCCCGCCGAAGAGTTGGGCGTGATGGTCCCGACGAAGTCCAGACCCCACTGCTGAAACGGAGTCTCGGCTTGAATTGGCTGGAGGGGCAAGGGTGCCTTCCTATTTCTGCCGGCGAACCTCTGACATTTTTCACATTTTACACAGACTACATGTGCGTCTGTGAAGAGGGTGGGCCAATAATAGTCGGCTCTGATAATCTTCAAGGCCGTAGGCCTTCCTGAATGATGTCCCCCGGGCATCCCAGAGTGGAACTCTCCGAGAACCTTTGGCTTGTCTGATTCCTTGACGCACCGCAACAGGATGCCGTCAATATTTTTAAAATACACCCCTCGAGGCGCAATACATATTTCAAGGCATTCAGCCTAAACCTCCTTCTTTGTGAGGCGTTGAGATGATCTGGACATCTCCTTGTGCTAAAATACCACACCAGGTCATTCGTCCAATCACTCTCCTCTGATAAGGAGTTGGCAAGGTTAATTTCCGTCATTGGATCCTCCCACTGGCAGGCAGAGATTTCAGCTGCAGCACTTCGGGCCAACTCTTGGCACAGAGCCCGACCTCGGATTAGCTTCGTTGGCCGTACCTCTATGTCAAACTCTTGGATTTTAGCTATCCATCCTGCCCTCTTGTGACCTGGCTCCCCTTGGATAATGAAATTTCTGACATCCGGATGTATCACAAAGATAGTTATCCGGCTCTGGGAGACAAAGTGCTTGAACTTTTTGAGAGATCTCATGACTGCGTGCACTTGCCGCTCAATAAAATTGTACTTTTCTTCGTGCGGCTGAATCACCTGGCTTAGGAACGCTATGGGGCGCTCCTCGCCATCTTCTCCCTTCTGAGTCAGGACTGCGGCGTAGCTCTCGGGCTCTCCCACCGCGTACAGGATGAAATCCTTGGAGTAGTCTGGATTTATTAATACTGGAGCTTGCGCGATTCTGGCCTTGATTTCTTCGAAGGCTTGCTTTCTTTCGTCAGTCCACAAGAATTCAGCATTCTTTTTTAGGAGCTCGGCCATGGGCTTGATCACTTGTGCGAAGTCTGGTACAAACTTCCTCACGAAGTTGATTTGGCCAAAAAATGATTGTAGCCCCTTCTTGTCAACTGGGATGGATAAGCGAAGAAGAGCTTCTGCTCTGTCAGGATCAACTGCAAGGCCCTTCTCGTAAATAACATGTCCCAGCAGCTTGCCTTCCTTTACCGCGAAGACTGACTTCTTCGGGTTGATGGAAATGCCGAACTCACGACATCTCTCAAATATTTGCCGTAAGTGGGAGGCATGGTCCTCTCTCTTATGTGAAAACACAGTCATGTCGTCCAAATAGATGACAATGACCTTGTTGAGCAGCTCCCGGAACGCCAAGTCCATAGCCCTTTGAAATGTAGCACCGGCGTTAGAAAGGCCGAAGGGCATGCGCTGATATGCAAACGTTCCCCATTTGGTGGTGAACGCTGTCTTGTGCTGATCTTCGTCCTTCACCCATATTTGGTTATATCCAGAGAACCCGTCCAAGAGAGAGAACCTCTGAGCTCCAACAACTACGTGGAGGATTTGATCAATTTGGGGGAGCGGATAATGATCCTTCAGTGAAGCCTGATTGAGGTTTCTGAAATCCACGCAGAGGCGGATGTCTCCATTCTTTTTTCTCACAGGGACCAGATTTGCGACCCAAGATGAGTGCTTGATGGGGTAGATGATCTTGGCCTCCAGCATCTTCAAGAGTTCCGCTTTCATCATGGCTTCAATTTTCGGGTTCACCGCCCTTTGCTTCTGCCGGAAAGGTTTTGCATTATCTTCCAGCTCTATAGTATGCTTGGATCATCTCTCTCGTCATACCCCTTCAAGTCTTGGTAGCACCAGGCCACAATATCAGGGAACTCTTCGCATAAAGATCTGATCTGCTCTAGCTCCTTTTCAGTGCAGTCTGCCCCGACCTTGATCACTTTTCCAGGTTCCAGTTCCAGGTCCATGTACTGCTTGGGGTCCACTTTGATTCTGTGGGATATGGCTCTATCGTTCTGATCAAAGAGACTCTCCAGAGTAATCAGTCCTTTCGGGACATGATTATTTTTTAACTGTATTAACCCCTCGTATTGCTCGTCATCAAGGTCTCTACCTTCGATTGTACTCGCTTCGTTTATCAAAAAAGTGACGATATCCTCGTCACAGTCGAACACCTGCCAGTGGGTGTCTTTATCAGGCACAAAAGGCCTGTAGATGGTACGAACCGGCTTCGGCTTCTGGACAATGTCATCAGCCGGGACGTACCTGGCTCCAACGGACGCCAGAATGTCAGCATGCTTATTCTTCTCACGAGATATGGCTTTGACATTCAAAGAGTCGAATGACTCCATCAGATCCCAGATACGGTTACGGTACGCCTTGAGGTAATGCTTCTTGGAGGCGCACTTATTCGTAATCGGGTTGCACACCAGCTCTGAGTCGCCAAAGATCTGCAAATGTTTTATCCCCAATCTCTCCGCCTTTCTCAAACCCAAACACAAAGCCTCATACTCCGCCGCGTTGTTAGTGCAACTCCAAGCCAGCCTGTAAGTGTAGTCTTTTTGGATCCCGGATGGGGAAACCAGAAGTACACCTGCACCGGCGCCATTCTTGCATCGGGCGCCATCAAAGTACAGCTTCCATAGCTTTTCTGGGGC
This sequence comes from Wollemia nobilis, assembly GCA_028583015.1. Classification (NCBI taxonomy): domain Eukaryota; kingdom Viridiplantae; phylum Streptophyta; class Pinopsida; order Araucariales; family Araucariaceae; genus Wollemia; species Wollemia nobilis. Next base: position 4,209,045 of record JAQPPZ010016862.1, read on the forward strand.
AGGTCCAACATCTTTCTTTACTGACTGGTCAAGTCTTTCAGGCTGGGTGACGGAGTAACAACCTTGCTCGGTCTCAATCATGGCATTGAAGTCTAGCAAGGAGAACTCATCCTCCACTTGTAACAACTCGAGGGCCTCTTCTGCCATATCCACCTCTACCAGTTCTTCGGTTGTCAGCTGAACCATGCCGCTCTGTTGCTCTTCCCGGGTATCTTCTCTACCAGAAATGTGGAAGGCTTTTCATTATAGATCTTCAATCTTCTTCCTTTGAAGGGCACTTCCATATGTGAATAATCCAGAGACAGATATCCACCCAGCTTCGCAATGAACTCCCTAGAGAGACACATGCCGAAGTAGGGTTCCAAGTCAACCACAACGACCTCTTGGATGACCACTATGTCGAGGGCTTTATGCAATCGGATTGGGATATCTTTGATGACACCAACTGTCTTGACAGGAGTGTCGTCTAGCTGCAAGCACACCTTGGCTGCTCCTTGTGTATTCCATACCAATCTCCTCGCAGACGGCCCTCGGCATGACAATAGTGGAAGCACCAGAATCCACCATGCAGTTGTGTACTATATAGCCCTCCATTCGCAAAGACAGATAGAAAGGTGGCGGCCTGTTTTTCCCGATAGCAGATACTGTCAAGGGCTGAGCTAACACAGCAGGCTGCGTCGGCTTTCCATCTTTCACGCTCTTCAAGGATTCCTGCAATAGGTCTACTTGCCCTGGGAGCAGAAGAGCCTCGTACATACTTATCTTTGCCGGGGTCTTTTTGAGCTCATCAACTATATTGTAGGTTGAAGTGTCGGCTCCCTCTATCTCTTTCGCTGGCTCATACCTGGTCCGATATTGCTGCGTGGCTTCAACTCTCCGTCTCTTCGTCGGCGATGGATACCTCAGCTTCTCTTGAGCTTGTTCTTTTGTTTCGGCTAGAGGTTGGGCTGCGGGAGCCTTCATCGCGGGAGCCTTGAGCGTCGGGAACCTCTCTTTGGCTGTAGGAGGTAAAGGTGACTTGTCAGGTGGTAGCCCAGCAGGTTGCGTCCTCTCTCTTCTGGCGTATACTTTCAACGGCTTCGTTTGGGCCGTGGCAGCCTCAATGGGCCTTTTGCCTTCCTTGGTCAAGAGTGACACAAGATCTTCTTCTGGGACTGCAAAGTTGCCTTCATCGTCTAGGATCATGTATGCTTCGTCCTCCATGGCGCTGCCCGCAAGGGTCTGAAGATAATGGTGATGCAGCATGCAACCCTCCTCTCCATGTGGATCGTTGCATGTGGAGCACCAGTTAACCTGGTCAGAAGTGCCTGGTTGAACCTCATTGGCAGCATTCCTTGCCGGGGCCTTTGCGCTTGCGCAACTTGATCTTTTGTTAGCGCCGGGGAGGATATGGTCTCCTCGGAAGAAACTCCATCTGGGCTTGCTTCTTCTTCATTATTGTCATATCATTGGAAATAGTATGATAACCAGAGGCCAGAGCCCGTACCTCCTGAAGGATTTTATTCTGAATGTCATTATCAGCAGGCGCCGGCCGGGCCGGCGGAGGTATTGCAGCTAATGGTGGAGGTGCAAAATACGCCGCGTAATGAGGGGGAGCTGGGAGTGCGGGATACTGCGGAGGTGGAGGTGGCGGATTAGGATAATGGATCTGAGGCTGACCATAGGGGTTTATAACCGGCGCTGGATTCCATGGCTGCTGGGGGTACTGATTTGACGAGGATGGCATTACACCAGACGCCGATGGGTATTGTGACTGAGGGAAATCAGGGTAAATGGGAGGCTGCATTCTATGTGGAAGTCTGCCTATAGAGATTATGTCTAATTTTGCTTGCTGGGCAACTTCATATAGGGCAGGGAAAGTGTCGACCCGGGCTATCTTGAGAAGTAGGCAAATATCCGAATTGAAAGACCTCAGGTAATAGTGCGCAGCTTGTCCCGCCGGAGGTCGCAGTTCACGAGGTACTCTCTTCCAGGACCTCGCAAACCTCACGTTGAAGTCTGATATCTCCTCTTGCGGGTGGCGTTGAATACTTGGAACTGATGCAACAATGAAGAGGGATCAGCAGACTCGTTGCATCCCTTTACGAGCCTGCTTGCTAACTGGGGCCATCCCGTGATAGCTCCTTCTGGCAAAGATCTCCACCAGTAGAGAAGCTTCCCTCTCAAAGAAAGGGCCAATAGACGGGTCTTAACACTCTCACTCGTGATAGAGTGCAGTGCAACCAAGGCCAAAATGTCTTGGATGTGCTCGTATGTTGTTTTCCCAGAGCCATCGTAAGTAGGAATGGACTTCAAGGCAGCGGGGGGCACAGCCTCTTGTCCAACTAGAGCCAAGGGCCCTGTGGAGTCAACTGCTGGGAAGAGGTCGTCATCATTTTGTTGGGCAGCCATGTCTTCTTCCTCTCCGGTCGTATACTCGGTATCAGTGTTGTCCGAAGTTGTAGGTTGTTCTTCAATTTCGGCCTCTCCGACTTCAGCTTCTTCGATCTTGGCTTCTTCAATCTCAGCTTCGAGTTCGTTTAGGTGAGCTTGGTAGTCAACCAGCCTTACGCGCTCTCCAAGAGCGTTGATGTCGATTTCGTAGAGATCAGGCTGGTTTCCTGGGTCCTTGCTCTCCACCTTCTTGTATGCATGAAGGCGCTTGGACCGGTCTCACGGACTCAGAGAATATTCAAGTACTTGCAGAGTCGCCAGGTGTTCTGATTTGACAACAATGAAGCGAACACCAATGCTTCGATTCTGTTTTGGGGTGGGAAACTCCCGTGTCCCACCGGGCGTGCGTAGAAACTGTTGGTTACGAATCTGCCACTAGGATAGGATTTAGTGTAATGCGCCCTAGATTCGCCCAACAGATTGAAAGGCCGGAAGGAAGGAATGCCTTCCGTGCCAATCTCCGGAGGAGGCCGGCTTCCTATGTTTTCTCAATTGTTTTTAAGCTCAGAGTGCAGGAAAGAAATTAGAAATGCAGAAAGAAATATAAATGTGATTGTTATGGGTGGGGAGGATAAGCAACACAACAACAACCAATCACCACTACTAACAACAATTAAACACAAAATACGTTGCAGAAACTATCAATGTCATTCATCCTATGTATCCTCTACCTTTGCATTCCAGGAATACTTAACTATTAAATACCGATATCCAGAAAGCAGAATAACAGTAAGCAATAACATAAGCAACATGAGGCAGAAATGCTAAGTAAAGGCAGCATACAAGATAAGAACAGTCAATAGAGCCAAGTATATTTTGTATTTAGAAGCAAACGCACAGCTACAGTGGTTCCCTAGCAATATATCCCCCTTCCACCCTTTTACAATGATATTGTCGAGCTATTTATAGCGTAAATTTCCCCCATTACATCGTTGGGCACAGGATCCCAGACCTGACAATAACTGAAAAAGCTGACAAAGCTGACAAAAGCGGCAAAAAGCGGCTGATGTCGACCTCTGTCGGCATGGAACGTGCTCGCGGCAAGGTCCACCTGAAAGATCGGCAGCTACGTGGCGGTGTGGGGATGATGCTCCCAGTCAGCTTGACTGAGGGCAGCTTAAGTACAATGAATCAGTTCACGCTCGCACACCTTCCGTCACATCTCCGACTCGAATCCCGAGGCTGGACACCTATCAGAATCTGATAAGGGGAAAAATCTGCCTTAGGAGCTCGTATTTCCTTTCTTGCCCGACTTCACCCAGAATTGGAGCGCAACCAGGCAGCGCAAGGGGGAAGTAGCGCAGTTGGGGAGGCCTCCGTGCCTTAGAAAATTTCTGGGCTGGCTTCAACATTCTTTGCCCGAGTGCGCATAAGTGAGCGAACCCCGACTTCGCTGCGAAGTCGGGTTGCGCACCCAACACTTAGAATTTTTAGGGCTCCACTGATGCCCAGGTGCGCACAGAACTGAGAGCGCACCCCGACTTTGCTGCGAAGTCGGGGTTCGCTCTATACTTAGAAAATTTGGGTTCAGCACTCCGCACGTCGGCTCCCCAAGTGCGCTCAAAATTAAGGGCGCAGCCCGACTTCGCTGCGAAGTCGGGTTGCGCAATACCAACACTTAGAAAATTTAGGGCCTTTTGCCCTCTTGGAGAAACTGTCAAAAGAAGGAGAAGGGGGGGGAATGAAGAGAATGAAACTGATGGCAGGGAAGAAAGGGGATAGTGGAGAAAGGGAGAGAAGGAAGAGGGAAGGGAGAGCAGCATCCTTACAAAAAAAACTGAAGACATGGCACCCCGTGCAAAATGTGGCAACAAGTAATCTCTTCCAGGGCGTCTACATTCTCTCCTTTCCCTTGGCTTTCGACTATGGAGATGTTGACTCCTTTCCCTTTTGCTCATCATCTAGATTCCGCATACTTGACCTCGACCTCAAGCTACCTTCCTTATGATGTCGTGAGGTTCCCCGTTCTGCTTCCATCTAGCATTCTTCCTGCTCTCTATGATACATGCATTGAAGCTTACACCTTCGCGCATCCTTAGTCCTTGTCGCAACATTGGGTTAAGGGCAAATCCGAAAGGATTTGAATTGGAAGTTTTTTTTGTAGTTCTTGATCTCCTTCACCTTCTACAACTCATGGCCCCCACGACATTCCACTTGCACTAAATTTAGTGAATTTTTGAATTTGAATCTCCTTGGTAGTTATTTCTAGCTGCCCCAAACGTTCATCATCCAGTGTGGCACTCTCACACAACTCCATGTGACAAATGTCTCATGTTTCGTGCTACTCTCCTACTCGTTGTGCATGCCCTAATTGTTTTCTGTTAGGTTGCAAGCCTAGACGACCTGCCTCAAAACCTTGACGACCCCGATGAAATGCCCGACAACCTAGGTAAATTGCCAAACAACCCAAGTGAAATGTCAAACGGCCTTGCAATGTCGAGCGACCTAAGCCAGCTCCCAAATGACCTGCTCCAATCTGCAAATGGCCTTCTATGCTTAGACGGCCCGCTTCTACTACTTCACTCATTGGACGACACACTCCATGTCCCCAATGGCCCTTCTCAACTGCATCATTTGTCAGACGACTCGTTTTTGCTATGCATGCAAGTGTCTCCCATCACGGTTCAACATCTCTACTTCTACTTTACATCCCACTACAGATTAATATTGGCACTCAAATCCACCAGAGCTCTTTTCTATTGCTTTTATTTTGATTATTGACTCTCTCTTCATCATTACTTTTAGCATGTTAGGGTTATCAATTTTGGGTCCAATCTCAAGGTAGTAATTTAATGCCATACAGTTCTTCCACTTTTAATGTAGTTTACACTAGTTTCTTTGCTCTAGTCTGGCTTATTTTGTAGTACTTTTTGTTTATTACAGTGCATTGTAATAGCTCGTTTCAATTAGTCCCATTGGCCTACTTTGGCCGTATGTGGACATTAATTAAATTATCTCATCTCACATTGGAATTGAGCTTAATATTTTACTTGGTTTTGTGTTCATCTTATGTTTCAACTTTACAATTTTATCAAACATACCTAGACCCATGCTTCAACTTTATGATTTCATCGCAGTGTACCCAAGTTTTTAAGCTCATCCTTGCACCCTGCATACCCCCCAAACTTGCACCAATGTAGCACAGTTTTGAAGTCCTACTCCATATCTACACCATGCATACCCCTATGCCCATGCACCCATACAACCCTAGTTTCAAATCAGCCTCCGTGATCCAACATTAGGTGCTCCAGAGGATGAGATTACAATGTTAAAATTTCTTATAGAAGATGTCACACAAGCCCAATCTAAATTTGAATTTAATTTCTCAACTTATCAGAATATTAAATTCCACAAATTTGAAAAAAAAAAAATTAGATATGAATATTTTTTTTCTTATCTGTGATCAATCTTCCTTGTTGAGGTTATCCAAATGTTTTTTTGATTTCAATAGCATCTCTCATTTTCCTTTTGAAGTAATGATTTTCCTTTGCTATGACCTTGGCCTCCTTTAAACAAAATAAATGGTTGCATTCCAACCGTTCGTATGATGCTATTCTTATACAAGCTGTTTATTTCTACTGGCATATTCTTATGATGGAATTTAGGTCCACATTAATACCTCTTCTGCTGAGTTAGTGTAGTGTGTGTTAATAATCCCACATTGACCCAATTGTGGGACTTGAGTGATTTATGAGCCCCACCACTTGCCAAACTCTTTGCCAATGAAATAGCAGGCTTAAAGGTGCAAGCCCTTGGTCCCACTCATGTGGGATTCCTCACCCCTATTAACATCAAGTCGCAGCATGTGTGGGGGGTAGTTGGCCCTCTTGCTTTCTAACCGATTCATGTGATGCTCTTCTTATACAAGTTGTTTATTTCCAATGGCATATTCCTATGATGGAATTTTGTTCCACATTAATACCTCTTCTGCTATTGATCAAACCTTCTCTCAATAGTTTCTACATGACTAAAGCCTCCATCAATGTTCTTGCCATTTAAGATTCAAGCAATGTTTTTTCAAATGCCCTCAACATATGGAAAAACACCTTGGTCTTATCCCTATCTTTCCAATTCCATCTCTAGATATTCCTTGCATTAAAGAATGCTTTAATTCAACAAGAATATTATGTTTTCAAGATAAGATTGTTCTATTAATGTCCACAAATGACCAGAATAGGTCAATGGGACTCAATGCAAAAAAGCTGTTACAAAGCAATGTAGTTACAATAGTATAATAACAATCTGAACTCAAGAACATAAACTAGAATGAGCTACACAAACTATTGTGCAAAATCTAACCATGGTTTCAAAGGGCAGACCCAGAAATGGGTAAACGTTAACATTTAGCAAGTAATGAGGAGGAGAGAAAAGAAAAGAGAACCAGCAGTCAACAAAACAAAGGAGATGAAGAAGAGCTCAAGAAGACCAAGGCAACAACTCTAGTCAATGGTGAAATGCAGAGTAGGAGCAGAAGCAGTCAAGCTATTTGATATAGATATATTTCTACAAAATGAAGCAAAGCAATAGTCACATAACTTCAATGCTTCTATTAATAAAAGAATTTATTTGACCAAATTTGAATAAATTTTCTGAAGTAAAAACTAAAAAGCATTAGAATGCACCAACTGGAGAAGTTGAAAGGAAAAACTGCTTTGATAAAAGTCAAAACAAAAGGTTATGATAACTAGAGCCCAAGATTGAATGACCACAATCAAGATTGGTCAAAAGAAGTTACAAATTTAAGAAAAACATTCAGCTTGCAAAAAGAATCAGCAAGATTTTAATAAAATTTTATTCAAAAGAGATAAAGAAATAGCTTGTTTGAATAGTCATTAACCAAAATTTTGCTCATGGAAGCCAAAAATTTGAAGACATTCACATTGCAATCCATTCACAAAGACCTACAAGTGAAATTTAAGAAAAACATTCAGCTTGCAAAAAGAATCAGCAAGATTTTAATAAAATTTTATTCAAAAGAGATAAAGAAATAGCTTGTTTGAATAGTCATTAACCAAAATTTTGCTCATGGAAGCCAAAAATTTGAAGCCATTCACATTGCAATCCATTCACAAAGACCTACAAGTGAAATCAAGAACATCGATAAGTTTGTTGCTATTGATGATTTAATAATTCTTATTAAAAGTTGATAAGTTTGTTGCTATTGATGATTTGATCATTCTTATTAAAAGTCTTGATAATATGCACAAAATAAGGGATCATTGTTCTGATACTATTCTTCAAAATTATCTTAAAGTTAAATTAAACCTATCATATAAATCATAAATGTTGTTGTTGCCAATAACTAGTCTATGGACACCTATACCATCTTGAAAGACAACAACAATTTAATTATTACCATGAGAAACTTATAATTCCAAAATATCAAAGACATACATAAAGTAGTTCCTCTCATAATCTATCCAAATACAATATGTCCAATTTGATTTCAGATGGATTAATCCTGGTTAAATGAGGCAATATTCTCATTATTTTTACCATTCTATCTTCATGCATCTTGATGTGCTTCGATAATGAATGTCTTTTGTTTTGGAAAAAGAGGATTCAATTCAACAATGAAGATTATCATCACCAATTTGAAGAATTTAGCGTCGCATCAAGGCCACATAAAAAGAGGGACTCGTAGTGAACCTACCATTTACCTTCTAATGACTTAAAATTAAAATAGAACCTTATATTATCATTATATTATACAAAATCTACTTTACAGTTTACACTACCTATTATAAAATTATATATTGAAAGGTAGTTTGAATATATCATGTGTCTTGGATTATAACCCCTTCAATATTATAATTATCCCTCTACCATTTGGTGTAGACAGCATCCATCCATCATTCTTTTATATATTATTGTAGCAGTTCAACTACTATCAGTGCACTCCAGCAATGAGAACAGTTGTGCAAAGAGAGGTGGGGGAAAAATTGAGGTGTGTCTGTAGGCACTAGTTCTGGACATAAGCAGAAACAGAAGTAAAAGTGTTTGCAGAAAAGTAATGCACTAAGTTTGGTCCAAATGGAATGAAATGTAATGCAATGAAATGCAATGTAATGTAATGAAATGAAATGCCAATGAGATGTAATGCAATGAAATATAATGTAAATGTCATAGCCATCATAATTGAGCACCCAAATATTTGATATATTGTAAAGTGGCATTATGTCCTAAGTACGAAGGAAGAGGGGAAGTTAGTTACGTGCAAGGTGTCCTAGAAACCATTGCCACCAACGGCCAGGACTGCACTATAAATAGACCCCCCTTCATTGTTTTGATATGAATCCATGTGTGTGCAATACCTTAGGCTGGAGTATGTAGATGTATATGCAGAGAGGCATATTGCAAGTCTGATGTTGTAATATGTATGCCATTTTGGCAAATCAATCAATGCAAGGATCATTCTCCAATTGTGTGTTGATGTTTGTGTGATTTATTAGATTACTAGACTTGTGTTGTGAAGATAGTTGTTGCAGGTTAGAAGACGAAGTCAGATCGGATCAATTGCAAGTTGTAGTCAGAAGTGCAAACGCTGTCAAAGAACACCAACGAACATTTTTGTGGAGAGGAGTTGTCTTGTTGGAGTAAGATTTCATCTGGGAGAGTTGTCGTCTGGAATCATGTCGTCATGTCGCCATGTTGATACTGACTGCCAGTGTCATCTAGCCAATGCCATCTAGAGGATGTCGTTTAGTTGATGTCGTCCGGAGTGTCATCATGCTGAATGAACGCTAAAGTCTAGCGTATTGTCATATGTACGTTGCTATCTAAGATGATGATGAATTATCCCAAAGTTGCCGACTGCAAACGTGTTGGCTCTTAACTTTTGTCAGTATCTCGTTGTTGGGAAACCTCACCGTTGTGCTACATTTGGCGTCGCTGCATAATTGAAGTATGAGTTAGCTTGTTTGTTGATGTTGCACATATGAAGATTGATGAGATGGATGACAGATACTGGGTTTCACAGATGTAAAAGGAGAAACCGTGGAAGAGCTCCAAAGAAACCCGTACAACAAAGTGAAAGAATTGCCAATCGTGGACTGCAGTCAAGGGCGGAACATGAACAACCCGAAGTTGAACAAGTTTGGAATCCTCAGGAGGAGGATGGCTCTAGTGACAAAAGCAAAAGGTGGCAAACATTGCTATTAACAACGAAAGACGAGATGCAAGGTGAGTTGCACCAAACAGCTGAAGAAAATGTTCACATAAGACAAGACGCCAACGTGGAGCGTGCACAAGTAGAAGACAAGTGGATGTTGATGTCGAAGCAAGAGGGGAGGAGTTTGCTAAGGGGTGCAAAGGACAAGAATCAAACACCGAAACAACCAAAAAGAAGTACTCGGCCAAATCCAATGATCGTATATTCGCAAACTCGCAAATGAGGTCACGAAGTGAAGGTACACAAGAGTTTAGTAGACAGTTGTTTGAAGGCAACATAGAACGTGAACAAGCACCAAGTGAAGAACTACCTAGGACAAAAGCATGCAGAGAAGAGGTGTTGTCCAAGCAATCATTGAGTGGGGACAAATTGGGAGGAGGAAACCAACAACCACCAATGGCAAATATTGCAAATCAGGCAGGAAAGTAGAAATGCCTACCCTTCACAGGAGAAGGGAAGGAAGGATGACAATTTAGAAGGCCAATGGAGTTAGGGACCCTGATGCATGGCTACAACTGTTTCCAACAACATTGCGAGGGATCGCAATTGATTGGCATTTAAAAAGAGAAGCGACAAGATCTTTCACAACATGGCAAGATTTAGTGGACGAATTCAAGAAAGAATTCAGACCGTTGAGAGATGATACTGAAATCATAATGAAAATCTATTCCACTAAACAGAAAAAGGATGAAGATATCAAGTCCTATAATCGACGTTTGAAGCAGCTCACGGATAAGATGGAGTTGCAACCGGCAGATGGAATGGTGAAGAGATGGTTTATTGACGGGCTATTGCCACGATACAAGAAGAAAATGAAGATAATACCATCTTCAACATATGAAGAAATTTGCAAAAGGGAAAGGAACTTCGAGAGTGAAGACAAGCAAATGGCAGCCGATTTGAGTTACTTTAGAAGTGATGATTCTGATAGTGACAAGGAAGAATTGCATGTCACAATTCAGTCGATGAAAAAGGATTTTGAAAGGATGATCAATGAGGTGAAAGGCGAAAAGAGGAAAGAGAAGAAAGACATATGGTGCTCAGATTGTAAATTTGAAGGGCACACGAATGTAAACTATCCGAAGAGCGCATATTATTATATGCGACATGTTGGGGGATGTTGTTGAAGGGTGTACATTCAACTTGAGAAGCACGAGCCAATAGATGATGACAATGGAAAAATAAGAAAAACCAAATGCCTCAAAGAATGGACAAGAAGCGACTAGCAGTGGTTATAGAAATAATCGTCATGGGGGAAGACAACAACAACAAAACACTCGACAAGGCGGTCAAATTTGATTATAGAACAATTCGAATGGAAGGTCAATCATCCAGTGCCAAAATTACAAATAGTGGAGGCATTTTGTGAAAATTTGTCCAAAGCCACAAGTAGGAGGCACAAACAAAAGCATGACACACATGTGCAAATGGTGCAGCCTGGGCAATCACAAGGAGGTCAATTGCCCAAAGAAAGCGAGTTCTAGTGGAACTCAAAATGTCAATTTGATTGACATTAGTGAACATCTAACAAACTAGCAGGAGGAGAGGCATGTGGTGGTGGTAACAAGAGCTCAAGTGAAGACGATTGAGTAGTACCCGAACCTTGCCAAAGAGAAGCGGTGGCAGGCAGCACATGACATGATAGTAGAAGTGATGGAGAAAACGAAACAAGATAGACTAGTCCATGACAAGACACTATAGAAACCTAAGTTTCGAGAAGACAATCATCAATAGAGCAGTTGGTGGCGCACATGTTGAACACAACAATCGAGGTAAAGGTGTCCAATTTACTTGGCGCACTACTTGAGCTATGTGCAAAGGTAGGAGAGATCGCACGTGCAAAAACGACAGTGGAGCCAAGAAAGGTAGCGACGATCAAAAAGGATCAATATATCAATCCTACTATGTTGATGATAGTAGGCAAGAAGTCGACCTTGATCCAAATGTGCTATTGGATCAAGTTAACACAGGTTATTGTTGACAAAGGGTCTAGTGTAAACGCCATGCCAGAGAAAATGTGGAAAGACATTAGAGAACCATTCTTGTGGTCTCCAAACTTTCGGTTGTACAGTGCAAACCAGTACAACATAGAGATGAAAGACATACTGACAAACCAAAAAGTAAAGATCGTTGATCAAGACTTCATCATGGACTTTGTGGTAATAGCAATGCAAAAACCAGCATACGATGTGTTGCTAGGACGTGGATGGCTAAGGATGGCCAAAGTGAATCACAATTGGGAAAAGGAGCGCCTCACATTCAAGAAAGGCCAACACAAATATATGATAAATTTTAAAACTCAGTAAGACCCGTGAGGGATACTGTAGTGGTAAGTCCCTAGGTTTTCATCCAGAAGACCCAAGTTCAAACCTTAGTATGAGGGGACCAAGACCCCTCAAAAAACCCATATAAACTCAATTTTACCCGTGAGGGATACCGTAGTGGTAAGTGCTTGGGTTTTCATTCAAGAGACCCAAGTTCAAACTCCAATAAGAGAGGACCGGGAACCCTCATAAAAACCCGTGTAAACTTAAATTTTTTATGTATTGAAAAAAAAATTGAAAAATCAATACGTAAGTCTTTTTATGTATTAAAAAAAAATTGACAAATCAATACGTAAGTCAAGATATTGCAACATCTAAGGAGTCGGGAAGTTCATTGTCGAATGAGGAAAGTGGATATGAACCCAATGAAGGAGGTGTGTTGGAACTTGAAGATTGTACAGAGGACGAGGACTCTGACAAAGGACTCTTCCATTGGCAGATGGAGGATTATGAGGTGTTCACACCCCATTGTTTTTGCATCCACATGGAGGAGGAAAGCCATGATGGGAAGAAGAATGTGGTACATGAGGTCGGCAAAAGTAGTCAAGAAAGGAAATCTACATCGAAGAAGGATGAAGAGAAGGAAAAGTGGACGTTTCCAAAGAATTTTACAGAGTACATGATGGGAGATGCGGTAATTGATGAGAAACCAGCCCATTCGATAGATGTACTCAAGGCAGCAGAAGAACCTGACACCTGTTGGTTACGAATCTGCCATGAGGAAAGGATTTCGGGTTGATGCGCCCAAATTCGCCCACCAGCATGAAAGGCCGGAAGGAAGAGATGCCTTCCGAGCCAATCTCAGGAGAAGGCCGGCTCCTTTTGGGGGGTTTTCCGAATTAAGCTAAGGGAACGGGAAAGAATTAAATGTACAGAAAGAGATTACAAATATGTCCAAAGGTTGGTGGGGGGAACTAACAGTACGGGAACACACCAATCACCGATACTTACTGCATACAAACACAAAGTATGGCAAGGAACCGCAAAACCTAGGCGTCTTGCCGATACACAAGCGTGGTATGCACGACTTCAATGGCTCCCTAGCAAACATTCCCTACAAGGAACTAACGGCGGGGGATCGCATCAATCACCGGATACGTACAGCGACGGGGGTAGACGATAAACCTAGATATATCGGAGCCGGGTATATGTGTTAGGTAGAGAGTTTAACCGCACGGCTTCAATGGCTCCCTAGCAAACATTCCCTACAAGGAACTAACGAGAGGGGATCGCATCAATCACCAGATACGGGCCAGCAACGTCACACATAACTGATGGAACTGCTACCACATCTATTATACGAAAATTAAAAGTACAAAAATAATGCTAAAGGCGCCTGACCATCAAATGCCGAAGTGAATCAACAAGCCATGACACAGAATCGCGTAAAGCATAAGCATAAGAAATAAAAGCGGTAGAACAGAACCAGGCATACAAATTGTATTTATATGCAGAAGCATGGTTACAGTAAGCACAGTAGTTCCCTAACAAACATTCCCCTTCCACACTTTACAATGAATTTAAGATGGGCTTTTATAGCCCGAGTCCCACCCGTTACATTAATGGGCACAGAGTCCCAGTCAAACATAAGCTCGACGAAGCGGCGAAAGAGCTGCAAATGCTGACCTTTTGTCGGACAGGGCTGTACCCGCAGCATGGTCATCCTGGAAGCTGGACTACTACGTGGCGGAGTGCTGGGCAAAACTTCAAGTCGGCAGTTCACTGGTAGCTGGAGCAGGTGAAACCTCAGATCAGCTTTGAATGAGGCCATTAGTGCAAGCAGTGCAGGCAGCCCACGCTTATCCCTTTTGGTCGGCAGTCCTGGTTCAAATCCCAAAGCTGGACACTTGTTGGATGATGGGTTATGCAACTGACACATGCTTGCCTTAGAGGGCAGGCTATCCATCTTTGCTTGGGATCTGGACTCCTTGGGATGCGCGGGCAGAAAACGATGCGATTGGGAAAATCTTCACGTCTTGGTCAAACTCCGGGTTTGTTCCCCTACCGCACACCTGTCAAGGGCGCGATCCGCCTCTCGCCGAGAAGTCGGATTGCGCACGAGTGGACACCGGTGCTCGCCGCCTTACGAACCTCGCTCCGGTACTTCGCCGCTCTTCTTTGTTGACTCGTCGATCTGCCCGGTGCAAGGTGCGCCAGAAAGTGGGGCGAAGTCAGACTTCGCACCAAAACTGGGCGAAGTGCGAACTTCGCACCAAAACTGGGCGAAGTGCGAACTTCGCACCAGCACTTAGCCATTTTCAGGGTAACTTGCTGGAAAGTTGAAAAATCAACTAGGGACTCCAAGAAAGGGGGGAAAGAAAAAGAATGCGGGAAAGAAAAGGAAAGGGAGAGAAGAAGGAAGGAAGATGGAGAAAGAGGAAAGAGAGGAGCAGCACTGTTACATTACTTTATTGAAGACATTGCACCCCGTGCAAAATGTGACAACATTTCTGGCGGCTCGCGGGGTGTCGAGCTCGCCTCGGCGCAAAGAATCCATGCCTTCATCCTTTGGGTGCAGAGGAACTTGCCCCCCCTGCCTTTTGCTGCTCTAACTGTTCTCCTTGCGGCAACTGTTCTTCAGATTCATCCTTGTCAGTTGCCCCATCAGAATCTCCTTCCGTAAGCTCTTCATCTCCTGCTTCTGCCTCGCACATGCGAGTGTATGCCGTTTGGGCTGAACGCCAGGTTTCTGCTTCGAATGGCTTGCGGTCAGCTATATCTTCTAATGCTCCGTGAAAAGCAACGACCGCGTGCAGGTCGATGGTGAGGTATCTTTTCTCTAACTCCTGGAAATAGGAGCGGATCTTGGAATATCTGGACACCATCTGAGTGACCTGACTGTCTTGAATTGGCTCAGTCCAGCTATCAATTTCAGCTGTATCTGCTTCAAAGGACTGCCAATTCTTCTTTACCCGATCTAAGGTGAGGAGCTCGCCATTCTCAACGAAACTTGGACACCCAAGTTCTGAAAGAGCGTGAAAGGGGGCCAGACAGATATCTCTTTCATGTCCGAATGCATCAAGCATTCGTCTGGCCACTCTCACCTCTTCAACTTTTCTAAAATATTTGTGCAAGGTCACCCTTGCACCTGCCCATTCTGCAGCGAATGAGGACACGGGGGAAAAATGGAAGCCGTTGCGCTCGCACTCCTGAAGATTAACCGCCAGGTCCAGCCATTGCTTCGCCTGGCGCTCGGCCTCCTCTACCACAGGCTTTCCCTGGGCAGAAACTTCTTGAATCCTGGATGCAAAGTCCAGGACAACCATCGCCTTGAAGGTATGGGGCTTGCATTCCCTCAGCAAACCAGCCCTCATCTCCTTAACCTTTGTCTTTGAAAAGACAGCCGCTTGAGATGTTTTCTCTGCAAGCTGCGACTGTGCCTGCTTCAAAGACTCCTGGAGCTGAGAAATCTGCTCCAAGGCTGCTTTCTTTTCGGTTGCGGCCTGTTGCTGAGAAGCGGCCAGCTGGGCTTTGAGTTCATCTGTTTCTTGCCGCGCCGCTTCCAGTGCTCAGTGGACCTAGACAGGTCCTCTTCAAGCTGCCTTACTTTATCCTGCAACGCGAAAAGTTCTTCCTGCTCCTCCAGACTTTTGACAAAGAGATTGTCAGCTTTGCGCATGATTGTCTGAATCTCATACTGCTTGTTGATGTCGTCAAAGCTTTTCTCCTTTGTCTGGAGCACGTAGTCCGCCTTAGTCATTTCTCGGAGAGGCTTCTTCACTATTGGGATTATTTTCTCCGTTGTAATCACTCTCCTTCCGAAATCATACTTTGCGCGTTTTGTCGGGGCGGCTATCTCTTCGTGTCTCCTCCGCTTCAGGTCTTGGCGGAAAGAGACAGAATACTCTACGGCTCTCGTAGCCAGAGGCAAGTCATCTGAGTTCTGGAGGTCGTCCATGAAATCTGGTTCCCCCGGCCTAGGGATCTGCTGAGACGTCTCTCCTGCGGGAATGGGATCAGGAGGAACCGGACAGACCTTGGAAGAATCAGTCACTTGTGGGGGCGACCGGGAAATGGAAATGGGAGTAGCTGATGCTGCAAGGGTTTGAAGCGGCTGAGGCGGAGGATGTGACGGTAAACGGACAGCCTCAGCACTGACCTCGGGCGAAGGATTTGGAGTTGTGCTCAGACAAAGAGAGACGTTAGGGTCTTGAGCAAACTGATCGAAGGAATGGGGACCGCTAGAAGGACGCGGAGACAGGGAGGGAGATGTGGTCATGGCTTGCTCAGATTGAGCGGGGGACTGAGTGGAAGCAGGACTGGGTGAGACTAGAGAGACAGGGGCAACAAACGTACCTGCGGGCTCCGCCTGAGCCGATGCCGGGTGGATATCTTCGCTTCTTGTCTCAGCGGCTGGTTTGGGGCTGCCCAAAGGAACTGCCTCTACGGCGGCAGGACGCGGCTGCGGCTCTGCTACTGGCTGCTGCACTATCAGGCTAGGTCGCCTGATTTTCTCGACTCTCCTCCGCTTCTCTTTTGGAATAACAGTCGGTTCAAGGGAAGGAGACGAAGCAGGTGCAGCAGGCGCTGATGCTCCCACGGTAAACTTGTACCGGGGTTTAACTTGCAGAAGGTCTGCCGCAACCGGTCTGCATTCTGGCGGCGCTGGCGCTCTTCTTGCCTGAGGGATTGCCTCGGGCGCTGCCTTGACTAACTCTTTTGCCTTCTCAAGCGCCGCCTTGGGAGCCACGGGCTGCATTGGATCGACCTGAGTACTTGTTGGGCCTGCGCTGGCAGTTGCCGAAGTGTACAACTGTTTGGGAGGAGACCCTCCTTTATAATCCTCAAAGGGGCCTCGGGGAACGTAACCTTGATCTGCGAACGGCCGCCAGCTGTCATGATGCTGGTCATAGAGAACCGAAAAATCGCCATCTACGACCGGGCTTCTCCTCGTGGATTTATCGTGCTTGCGTGCGGCATCTCATCTTCCGACGATTCGGTAACCTTTTCTTTAGACCAATTAAGGCCTCGCTATCTTGGATAGAAATTTTTTGAACCCTGGAGATGAGAAGTGATGGTCCGGGTTTCGCTTGGGGTCATATGTCACCTCCTCGCAGTAGAAATCCTGCCAGGGAGGAGAAGCTTCCATCAACTCGATCTCCCAATCAAGGTCCACATGGACCATATCGCATCTATCCTCGGTTATATCCCGGGGGCACAAATGTGTAAACCTCGCCCTTATCCCATAAGGGTCGTACTTCAATGACTGCGGCGCAGCAACACCAGGCCAATCCGGGACAACGCTTGCTCTAGGTGGACATGCTGTCCTACCTCAGTAATCTCAATGTTGGCCCAGGAAAGAGGGTATTGAAAAATCTGTCCTCTCTTCTTCCCTAGGCCGAATTCTTCTTCCACATAGTCCATCTGCCGGGCAATTTCCATCCCGAACAGATGCTCTGAACACCAATAGGGCAGCAAATAGGGCTTGCCCTTAAATCCGTAGATCCTGACCACAATCCCCTGCGTCAGCCTGAAAACGTCCCCGAGCTTCTGATTTATTAGTGCACTCGTCATTTCTCTCGGAGGACGGGGAATTTCACTTTCGGTGAAGACTGACATGACAAATCCCAGAAAGTTGAAGTTGAACTTGTAGTAGGACCATCTCCGGTATAAGTCATCCGTCCAGTTATAGACGGGCTGGGGCTCTCCCCTCTCGTTAACCTTCTTCAGGTTCAGGATCGGCATTTGTGGGTGAAGATGGTACAAACAAAGCCGAGCCGGAACGGAACTAAAACGAAAATCGGTAGATCGCCTCTTTTGAATTTTCAGCGAGTCGGAATGAATGGCGTAAGCCAGCCAGTCTGCCCAGTCGAAAGAGATGGGGCGCTTTCCACTCCGCTGCGCCGTTGGTTCGTAAGATTCTCCACACAGGAGACATTCTGCCAGCGCCAGCTGGTACGGGTGCACCAGTTGATCGGAGTCGCAACCGAGGATCCATGCCAGGATGGTATATAGATACTTGCTCTGAAATTTCGCCAAGGGCACGGGGCCAGTCGGCCATTGTCCGGTTGGAAGCGGGGCGTTCAGCTCTGAATTGAGGAAATCCCTCATTCGCTTGGTGTGCGTGAAACGTCCCGCTTGTTCGCCCAGATTTACTTTTCTGAGGATGGTGCCGGAGTCATACTCCAGCCCTGGGGCGAAAGCTGGCTGCACAGTTTCCCTGCGCAGCGCGAACAAGGGTTTACCGCTGGAGCTGCAAACTTGCCGGGAAGCTGGTCTGTAGTGTCTGACAATTAAGTCTATCAGCTCCGGGCATTGGTGGACAGGAGGGCACATGAATCTGAAGAGATTTGATTTGTACGCCGCTCCGAAATGGTGGGAGGGCGAAACTTTGTCAGCCCGACTCTCCACACTTGTTCGCGAGTGAGTTAGGCTCATGGAAAACGAGCCGTCCACATACCCTGCCAGGTAATTTACCGGAGGTGGTGGGGATTGCCCACGCTGTACCTTCTTCGTCCGGGCCTTTGACTTTTTCTCTGGCGGGGCATCGCCTTTGAAAACGCCTGGCCGCGGCAAATCCCCTGGTTCGCTGCTTTCACTGGACTGCGCTGACACGGGCCTTTTTCCTCTGTCCATCTCTCCGAGTCAGCAATAATGGTAGGTTCAAACTGTCTGCAACAAATTTCGCTATCAGAGGAATAATTAGCACTGTCCGAGGAATAATCTCTGCATTCTGGAATGTCTGCATGTTTCTGACCCCCTTTTCTAGATAAAAACAGCGCCATAAATGCAACGCAGGAGGGGGTAGGTCGGCTGAGTTAAAATCTTTGGTGGCTGCGCAGGAGAATGTTGAGAAAAAGTGCG
Source organism: Wollemia nobilis (assembly GCA_028583015.1). Classification (NCBI taxonomy): domain Eukaryota; kingdom Viridiplantae; phylum Streptophyta; class Pinopsida; order Araucariales; family Araucariaceae; genus Wollemia; species Wollemia nobilis. The sequence continues at coordinate 4,227,777 of JAQPPZ010016862.1, forward strand.
CCCTGGCAGACGTGCCATGCTTCTTTTTTTTTTTTGTTGCATTTTTTCTTAAAAAACCGTGCAATCATTAATTCAGCATTGGAGATTGCACCATGGCTGACGTTGCTGCCACCACTTGGGCACACCGCTCAAGACAAAAGCTTCGGTGCGGAAACCCACATTAAAACAAGTGCAAGCGCGCCTTGGGCCCAACTTGGGGTTTTGAAAAAATTTTATTATTTTTTTTTTTTTAAACCACGTCCCAATACTGGCCCGGAAAACTAGGCCCAGCCGGGCCTTGCCCGAAGTTGGGCACGGCCCGACCTCGCCGGCGAAGTCGGACTTCGCCCGAATTTCGGGCGAAGTACGAACTTCGCGCGAGGCGCGCGCTCGAACTGTTCTGCCTTCTTCACTGCGCCCAAGGCTTTGGGCGTGGTCTGGGTCTTTACCGCCTTCGGGTCTTGGACAGCACTTAACGTTTTTCTCAACCTTTGCTCTTTGGTCAAACTGCGCAATGCGATGGTGGGGCGGGCTCGGACTTCGGCCGAAGCTTGGTGCGAAGTGCGAACTTCGCGCGAAGTTCGCACTTCGCGCGAGAGTAGAGCGCAACGCGCACTTCGCGCGAGTGCTAGCCGAAGTCAGGCTTCGCTGCGAAGTTCGCACTTCGCGCAAAAGTTGCGCGCAGTGCGTACTTCGCACGAAGAGTGTGCGCAGTGCGACTTTCAATCAAAGGCTGAGGAGCTTCCTTTTTGTGTGCCTTAGCGCTTTCTTTGAACAAACTTCGCAGTTCGACTGGGCCGAAGTCCGACTTCGCTTTCAATCAAAGGCTGAGGAGCTTCCTTTTTGTGTGCCTTAGCGCTTTCTTTGAACAAACTTCACAGTTCGACTGGGCCGAAGTCCGACGTCGCGGCGAAGTCGGACTTCGGCCAACACTTAGTCGATTTTTGCCCCTTTTTCTCCTTTCTTTCTCTGCATAGCCGAACTTCGCCCCTCCTGAGGGGCAACGACAGACTTCGATGCGAAGCCCGTCTTTCTCTCCCATGCCGCAGTTAAGCTCAAAGAAGGAAAAATAAAATGAAAGCTAAAGCTGAAAACTGTACATGCCGGAACATAAAAAACATAAGGGAAAATTTTTACAAGGAAGGGCCACTCGGGCGCCTTCAACAACGATAAAGTTTCAAGTGGAACCCGTTGACGGGGATAGGGAGGAGCTGACCCTCCATATCCGAAAGTATGTAGGCATTGAACTGATTCACCCGGGCAATCTGATAAGGGCCCTCCCAGAGAGCATCAAACTTTCCGTGATTACCCGGTTTTGCCTTGTATGAATCCCACTTCAGCACCAGGTCCCCGACTTCGAAAACTCGGGCAGTGGTGCCTTTTGCAAACCAGCCTTGAGTGGCTGCAATGTGATCCGCGAAGGCCTGGTATGCACTTTCTCTGTCTTCTTCCAACTGCAGGAGTTGGCACGATCTGTCGTCCACCGGGTCTCCGCTGCTCCTGTCTTCGTCAATCATCCACAAGGCGGGGATCTCGATGTGTGATGGCGTGACAGCTTCCTTGCCATAGACGAGCGCGTAGGGGGACGTTCTGAGGGATTTCTTGAACGCAACTCTGTCCGCCCACAGTGCCCGGTTCAAGAGCAAGTGCCAAGTCCGCTTATTCCTTTCAATGGTCCTCCGGAGAATTTTCAGGAGGTTCTTGTTAGTAGACTCGGCGAGGCCATTCCCCTACGGGTAGTAATTAGAAGACATCTTGTGATAGATGCCAAGTCTGCTGGTGTACTCCGTGAGTACGGCGCCTACAAATCCCGGACCGTTGTCTGTCACAATCGACTCTGGAACCCCGAAGCGGGTAATCAGGCTCTCAATGAACCCGATGACCGTTTCTTGGTCCGCGTTCTTGGTCGGGATTGCCTCCGTCCACCGTGTGAAATAGTCAATGAGTCGTAAGAATAAACTTGTGTCCGGCGGAGGAGTTAGGAGAAATCACCCCAATGAAGTCTAGACCCCATTGCTGGAATGGAGCTTCGGCTTGAATCGGTTGAAGGGGCGGGGGTGCTTTTACGTTTACGCCGACAAACCTCCGGCATTGATCACATTTGGCGCGAGACCGCATGCGCGTGCGCAAACGAGTGGGCCAATAGTACCCAGCCCTTATTATTTTTAAGGCCGTCGGCCTTGAAGAATGGTGACCCCCAGGCATCCCGGAATGAAAATCCCCGAGGATCCTAGGCTGGTCAGATTTTGTGACGCACCGCAACGGGATGCCGTCAATGTTTTTGAAGTAAAGCCCCTCGGGGCGAAGAGTGTACCTTAGTGCACCTAGCCGAAATCTCCTTCGTTGTGAGGCGTTCAGGTGATCGGGGCATCTTCCGGTGCAGAAATATCTCACCAGTTCATCTGTCCAATCACTCCCCTCCGATAAGGAGTTGGCTAGGTAGATGCGTGTCGCTGTGTCCTCCCACTTACAAGCGGAGATGCCGGCTACAGCGCTTCGGGCCAATTCCTGACACAAGGCTCGGCCTCTGATAAGCTTGGTGGGCCGTACTTCAATGTCGAACTCCTGGATCTTGGCAATCCATCCCGCTCTCTTGTGACCCGGTTCTCCTTGCAAGATGAAACTGCGAACATCGGGGTGAATCACAAAGACAGTGGTCTTGCTCTGGGAGACAAAGGGCCTGAACTTTCGAAGGGACTTCATGACAGCATGGACCTGCCGCTCTATAAAATTGTACTTCTCTTCGTGCGGCAAAATCACTTGGCTTAGGAACGCAATGGGGTGCTCCTCACCGTCGTCTCCCTTCTGAGTCAGGACTGCAGCGTAACTTTCGGGTTCTCCCACTGCATACAGGATGAAGTCCTGCTTCTTCTTCATAGCGGTCATGTCATTGGACATGGCATGATATCCTGAGGCCAAAGCCCGCACTTCTTGTAGAATCGTGTTCTGGATGCTGCTGTCAGGAGGCGTCAATTGTGCTGGTGGAGGCAATGCGGCCAATGGAGGAGGGTTAGGATAAGGCGCGAACTGCGGGGGAGCAGGAAGCGCCGGAAAATGCGGAGCGGGTGGAGGCGGATGAGGGTAGTGCAACTGCGGCGGGCCGTATTGAGTTACGACCGGCGCCGGATTCCACTGCTGCTGGGGTTGCTGCCCTGACATGGACGGCGGACCACCAGAAGCGGAAGGATACTGGGATCTGGGAAAGTCGGGATGAATCGGCTCCTGCACTCTGGACGGAAGCCTGCCAATGGAGATAATGTCAGCTTCAACTTGTCTGGCGGCTTCGTACGGTCACGGGGAACTCGTCAATTCGGGCGATCTTCGGCGACGAGCATATGTCTGAGTTGAAAGACCTCAAATAGTAGTGAGCAGCCATGCCGGCTGAAGGCCGAAGTTCGCGAGGTACCCGTTTCCAGGATCTCGCAAACCTAATGTTAAAATCAGACACCTCCTCTTAAGGATGCCTCTGGATTGCTTGGAGCCGATGCGATAGAGAGGTAGGATCGAAGACTCGTTGCATCCTTTTACGAGCCTCCCGACAAGGCGGGGCCACCCTGTGATGGATCCTTCTGGCAGCGATCTCCACCGGTAGAGAAGCTTTCCCCTCAGGGAAAGGGCCAACAGACGGGTCTTCACACTTTCATCGGTGATGGTATGCAGCGCAGCCAGGGCGAGGATGTCCTGGATGTGCTCGTACGTCGTCTTACCGTAGCCGTCGTATGTGGGAATAGATTTTAAAGCGGCAGGGGGCACAGCTTGCTGACCGATCAGGGCCAAAGGCCTCGTAGAGTCCATCGCCGGGAAGAGATCATCGTCATTCGGTGCGTTGAGCGGCCATTTCTTCTTCTTCTCCGCCGTCGGTTGTGTACTCGGTGTCGGTACTTTTCGAGGATGCGGGATTTTCCTCTTCCTCGGCCTCTTCTACTTCGTACTCGGCTCTTCCGAGCCTCGGCTTCGGCTTCTTCTTGGATCTCGGCCTCGGCTTCGTCGAAACGAGCTCGCGGATCAGCCGGCCTGGGGATCTCGCCTCGAGCGTGGATGTCTAGTTCGTAGAACTCAGGCGGGCTTCTCGGATTTCTTGTTCGCCACCTTCTCGTGTGCATGAAAGTGACGAGACCGGTCTTCTAGACTCAGAGGATTTGTTCGTGCAAAGTCGCCAGGTGCTCAGATTTGGAACAGCAATGAAGCGAACACCGGTGCTTCGATTCTGTCGGGGGTGAGAAACTTCCTTGTCTCACCGAGAGCTCAGGAACTGTCAGCGCCAGGTGGAGACGGATCGAAAAATCTCTCTTCAGATGTGGGACCCGATTTCCACCGAGCGTAGCAGAAAAACTGTTGCGCTAAGAGGAGACAGAACGGGTACTCTTTCTTTAAATCGTAGGACAAGCGTCCCACCGGGCGTGCCAGAGAAACTGTTGGTTACGAATCTGCCATGAGGAAAGGATTTCGGGTTGATACGCCCAGATTCGCCCACCAGCATGAAAGGTCGGAAGGAAGAGATGCCTTCCGAGCCAATCTCCGGAGAAGGCATGCTCCTTTTGGGGGGTTTTCCGAATTAAGCTAAGGGGAACGGGAAAGAATTAAATGTACAGAAAGAGATAAACGTACAGAAAGAGATTACAAATATGTCCAAAGGTTGGTGGGGGGAACTAACAGTACGGGAACACACCAATCACCGCTACTTACCGCATACAAACACAAAGTATGGCAAGGAACCGCAAAACCTAGGCGTCTCGCCGATACACAAGCGAGGGTATGCACGACTTCAATGGCTCCCTAGCAAACATTCCCTACAAGGAACTAACAGCAGGGGATCGCATCAATCACCAGATACGTACACTGACAGGGGTAGACAATAAACCTAGATATATCAGAGCCAGGTATATGTGTTAGGTAGAGAGTTTAACCGCACAGCTTCAATGGCTCCCTAGCAAACATTCCCTACAAGGAACTAACAACGAGGGATCGCATCAATCACCGGATACGGGCCAACAACGTCACACATAAGCGATGGAACTGCTACCACATCTATTATACGAAAATTAAAAGTACAGAAATAATGCTAAAGGCGCCTGACCATCAAATGCCGAAGTGAATCAACAAGCCATGGCACAGAATCGCGTAAAGCATAAGCATAAGAAATAAAAGCGGTAGAACAGAACCAGGCATACAAATTGTATTTATATGCAGAAGCATGGTTACGATAAGCACAGTAGTTCCCTAACAAACATTCCCCTTCCACACTTTACAATGAATTTAAGATGGGCTTTTATAGCCCGAGTCCCACCCGTTACATTAATGGGCACAGAGTCCCAGTCAAACATAAGCTGACAGAAGCGGCGAAAGGGCTGCAAATGCTGACCTTTTGTCGGACAGGGCTGTACCCGCAGCATGGTCATCCTGGAAGCTGGACTGCTACGTGGCGGAGTGCTGGGCAAAACTTCAAGTCGGCAGGTTCACTGGTAGCTGGAGCAGGTGAAACCTCAGATCAGCTTTGAATGAGGCCATTAGTGCAAGCAGTGCAGGCAGCCCACGCTTATCCCTTTTGGTCGGCAGTCCTGGTTCAAATCCCAAAGCTGGACACTTGTTGGATGATGGGTTATGCAACTGACACATGCCTGCCTTAGAGGGCAGGCTATCCATCTTTGCTTGGGATCTGGACTCCTTGGGATGCGCGGGCAGAAAACAGTGCAGTTGGGAAAATCTTCACGTCTTGGTCAAACTCCGGGTTTGTTCCCCTACCGCACACCTGTCAAGGGCGCGATCCGCCTCGCTGAGAAGTCGGACTGCGCACGAGTGGACACTCGGTGCTCGCCGCCTTACGAACTCGCTCCGGTACTTCAACGCTCTTCTTTGTTGACTCGTCGATCTGCGCAATGCAAGGTGCGCCCGGAAAGTGGGGCGAAGTCGGACTTCGCACCAAAGCGGGCGAAGTGCGCACTCGCACCAAAGCGGGCAAAGTGCGACTTCGCACCAAAACTGGGCGAAGTGCGAACTTCGCACCAGCACTTAGCCATTTTCAGGGTAACTTGCTGGAAAGTTGAAAAATCAACTAGGGACTCCAAGAAAGGGGGGAAAGAAAAAGAATGCGGGAAAGAAAAGGAAAGGGAGAGAAGAAGGAAGGAAGATGGAGAAAGAGGAAAAAGAGGAGCAGCTCTGTTACATTACTTTATTGAAGACATTGCACCCCGTGCAAAATGTGACAACAACACCATAGTAGAGAAAATTGGAATTGGCTCAGAATCGGGCTGGAAAAAGAATCGGGATAAATGGGTAATCTGGAAAAAAAGGCAAAAAAGAAACTGAAGAAAATGCAATTTTTCATCGAAAAAAGTTTTTTTCATGCATATCACAATGAATTAACATTATGCAAATCAAATATTAATGATGTAAGACTGTAGGCTTAAACTACACATGAAAGTGGCAACAAGTATTGACCGAATATTGCTTATGTTGTTTCTCTTGTTTTAAATTACATGACTATTGCTATGTTGTTTCTCTTAAATTCGTATAGATATGTTGCAAGAAGTACTTATTCTTTCCATTTTTGAACAATTTTGAACTCCCAGTAGTCACCTGGATTGGATGAAACAAGGGAAAAGTTCAAAGAAAGAGGATGAAAATACAACAAGAAAACAAAAAGCTAACATGAAGTTCGTGGGAATTCTTCTATGGCAATTTTACATTAAAAGGTTATTTCAAAATAACCCCAATTATCAGGATCTTTATACCACATGCCAAAATAAGCCGGACAATGGAGAAGTTTGACCTATGTTTTTAGATGAAATTCGAAAAAAGAAAAAAAATATATCAATAAAGATTAGGATATAAAACAGAAAACATAAAACAAATATTTACAGCAAGTACCCACATCAAAATGTCTTGTAGATAAACCCCATAAAACTTAAAAAATGTTTCTTGTCAACATCAGAAATGGCTCACAATATTTCTAGAGCCAGGGAAAATTATCAATTTATGAGAAAAGTTCTAGGCAAGAGAGTACCTTCCCTGCAAGAGCAGATAGACATAACCTAGTAATAGTAAAATTTTAATGGCAGTGCAATACATCTAAAAATTGTAAAACACCGAGGGGAAACCACAAATGAAATTATGTTTTACAATTCTTGGACAGAGATTCACCATATCCATTTTTATTTCTACTAGACAAGTTTCCTAACTTCTTTTCTATCATATATCCCAAATTGACATCAAAAGTATAATACAAGCAAGAAGGCAAACAGTTTCCTAACTACAATTAAAATTAGAATTTTGTAAAAGAAGGTTTTTTTATGGCCATGAGATAATGCATTAACTGATAATTGGCAATATGGCAATTGAATGTGCTAGTTCACCACAATCTACTGACTATGGGCAAACCTACACTAAAAAAACTCTACTTTGCCACACTTGGGTTGACCTTGAGAGCAAATTTGACACCTACAGGTCATACAAATTAGTGATTATCTACTTCATCTTGAAATCACTGCCAAAAATTGCAAGTGTTTCATGACAGAATTCCTTGCTGTCACAACATCTCCTTATTAAGTGGAGCACCCGTGGATAATTGTAAATGAATATACTTATAGATTTTGCCTTGTGGACAACTAATTTGGGCCACTCAACCTCTGAGGTCTCTAAAATGAGACCTATATGGTAGGCTGCATGATGGGTTCAGAAAATATTTAGGCATCTGACCATGAGAAGTCTTCTACCAGCCATAAACTTGGAAGCATTATCAATAACATTCTAAACAAACATTTTTCATCCTCCTGCAACACAACAGGATGTAAGCATTCTGGGATTTCATGATAGGCATCATTGATTGAAGGAATAAGGTATCCATCAAACAACGGAAAAGGCATTCGAAGTTGTTAATTTTTTCATTGCTCCACCCCATCAAATATTATATTGCATCCCATATTTTTTCAAATGAACAATGCTTGACAACTACAATGTGCTCATCTTGGACATTCTCCATGATAATTCTCCGTGGTAGGCAGACCCCTTTCTCCAATTTGCAACAGGTAAATGTTGTCACAATTTGCAAAGGGGTACCAATTTTGAAAAATTGTAAAAGGTTGCTGCTACCTTCCTTCTCTCTCCTCCCTTCCAATTTCCTTCATGCTCTCTCCGCCTTTCAGCTGTCTATTTTCTGTTCTGCATCTTTGTTGTTCCAAGTATTTTTCAGCAGTTTCAGCAGGTGGGCAAGATGCCCCAAAAAATTCTAAGTGTTGAACCGCCCGAAGTCACAGCGAAGTCGGGCGGCGCTCATAGTTTTGAGCAACATTGGGCGGGCAGTGATAAAGTTGCCCAAAATTTCTCTAAGTGTTGAAGCTAGCGCCGTCCAACGTCGCCCGGTTTCGCTGCGCCGTCCGATGTCGTGCCTGTTTTTGTGCGCCATCGGACGAAAGAAGAAAAGTGTAAGAAATTTGGCTAAGTGTTGGCTGCCTTGCGCCGTCCGACGTCGCCCGATTGCGCTGCACCGTCCGACTTCGCGCCCCTTTTCCAGCGACATTGGGCGGACCCAGATAGAAGAAGTCAAGCAAAAACTCCTAAGGCAAGAGCCTCCCGCCGTCGCTGAATTTTGCTTGCGCCGCCCGACATCGCGCCAGTTTTGAGCGACATTGGGCGGAAGGAGAAAAGGAAGGCAAAAAGTTTCTAAGTCTAGCCCCGTCCGTCGTCGTTGACTTCCTTAAGCGCCCGTCGTCGCCTCCCCCTTGTCAGCAAATATCAGCAAGTGACTTCCGTCATTTCCCCCTTCATCAGCGGACTTCAAATCAGGGTCAAATGTGCAGTTTTGGGATGTGTGTCAAGACGTGACAGAAGGTGTGCCACCCAAGTACAAGGTAGATGAACATTGAAGAACCAACCATACTGTGCCTACCGCATTAACTGGACCTAACTGCTCACCTACCAGATCCGCACAAGAGCTGTCCCATTTCCAAGTAGACCTTGCTGCAGGTACGCTCATGGCCCGCAGAGGTCAAATCTCAGCAGCTTTTGCAGCTTTTGTCAGGGTTGGGATTCTGTGCCTAAATGTAATTTGGGGGGGAAATTCCTGCTATAAATAGCAGTGTGCTTTCATTGTAAAAGGGGGGGAAGAGGGACATATTACTAGAAAGCTTTTGCTGTATCAGACACTTGCTTCTAATTTAAAAGCATCCTTGGCTCTGTTACTTATCTTGTTCTTTTATGCTGCCTTCTGCAAATATTTCTGCTTTATGTTCATTTATTTTTCTGATTGCTGTAAGTCTGAATCTGAATTAGAGCATTGGCAATTAGATGAATCTGGAATATCAAACTGAAGGATACATAAGGACGAGTAATAGTAATAGTTTCTGTTACAATCTTTTGCTTTAATTGTTGTTGGTTTGTGTACTAGCTAGTAATCGTGTTGCTTGTTCTTCCTCACCCCTAGCACATGACATTTACATTTCTTTCAGCATTTTATTATCTCTTTCCTGCACCTTTATCCAAAAAATCAAGTAGATTAGTATAGGAATCCGGCCTTCTCCGGAGATTGGCACGGAAGGCATTCCTTCCTTTTGGCCTTTCAATCTACTGGGCAAATCTAGGGCGCAATAGATTAAAATCCTTTCCTTAGTGGCAAATTCGTAACCAACAGTAAAAATGAAGGAGATCAAAAAAAAATTACTTTATTCTCTACCCGTGCAGCTGCGGCCGATTTTTTCCATCAAGAACCATGATTTTTTGAAAAAATTGCGATTCCTGATTTTTTCCAAAAATTGGCAAAATTCGATTTCAAGGCGATTCAACTTGGATTTCTGGCAAACTCAGAAAAAAGCGGGTATCATTGATTTTCGTGACTATGCCTAACACCATAAGTACAAAGGGCCAGAGATGGTGCAGGTGAATCTTAGCAAGGGTGAAGAGAAGATTTAGATTATCCACTGTGGTGATGAATTGGATCCAGTGCTGAAACCAGCAGCTTTCAAAATTTTCCTACAGTACAAGGATGTATTTGCATGGACCTATAAGGATCTGAAGGGGATACCACCAGAACTATGTATGCACCAAATTTCACTAATTTTGGGTGCACAGCCAATGAGAATACGGCCATATAGGATGAATCCAAAGTATGCAGCCCTGGTGAATGCGGAGATTGATAAGATGATGGACGTTGGCATTATCTTCAAAGTGACAGTCAGTGAGTAGGTGTCACCAATAGCAATCACTTTGAAGGAGGCAAACCGGATCCGAATCTATGTAGAATTTCGGAGCCTAAATGTTGTGATGATAAATGATCCTTTTCCCATTCCATTCATAGACTCCATATTGGAAGAGGTAGTTGGACACGAAATCTATTCTTTTTTGGATGGATTCTTAGGCTACAATCAGATTAGCATCACCAAGGAGGATAAGTTGAAGACGACCTTTGTAGTAGAGAATGGTATTTATGCATATAACTAAATGCCTTTTGGTTTATGCAATGCACCCTCCACTTTTCCAAGGATCATTGTTATGTACCCCATTAATGTAATCCAAGTTGGTCTATGTTATTTTGCCATATGGCATATATGAAGAAGGCCACATGTCAAGTTAGGAATAGGTAGGAAAATGTTGTCATAGATTATTGTGCTGTCATAGAATATTGTACTGTCATAAGAATATTGTGTTGTCATAGAATATTGTCACAAAATATGTGTGTAATTCAGCATTGTTAAAATACAAGGATGTAACCTTCAAGGGGGATAGAGAATATTTGGACTATTTAGGTGTAAGGAGGTTGCCCCCTCGAAGAGACCAGCAATAGTTATATTACTTTTCCCAAATTCCTACAATTACTATTATTTTGTATTCCCATGTTTCATTTAAGGATCTGGTATTGGATATATTATAATAGTGATGCTCTTGTCAATACTCTTTGCAATCGTAGTTAGGATTATCTTTGGCACTGAATTTCTTATCTCAGTACAGCTAAAAACTAAGAACTTTGAGGTGAAACATTCACATGAGAATAAGGGATCCCTTGCAAGTGGTGTCAAAGCCCTTTCTAGGGTGTGGTAAGATTTTGTTGTGAGTCAAAAAAATAAGAGTCATATTTTTCTTTTCTCCTTTTAAAAAAATGAGGAATAATTTTTTCTTTCCTTTCTTTTAAGCCTAGGTCTATAGGTTAGAAACGGTGTTCCAGCCGTTTTAAAATAATATGGAGGAGCTGTCATTATTGGCTAAGCTAGATAGCCCATAAAGTGTCTAGTGAAGTGAGGGGCGATAAGACTCCAATACCAGGCCTCTGACAACACCTGTGCACGGATTTGAGCTCCCACGTACCTTGTGTATGTCGAGAGACCCTTTGTAGGAACCCTAAGCCAAACCGTCATATATAAGAAGCCATTCAGGCACGTAATATCCAGAGTGCACCGAACACAGCACTCGGGAAGATTACCCTCCCGTACTGATCAGAGAGGCAGGTAGTGCGCCCAAGGATATTGGCTATATCCTCCTTGGGTAGTGGCCTGAAATATTGGTCCGAGCATTATCAAACGCTATCGCAATATAATAGAGGGTTATGGAGAGTTTACACACCTTAACCTAGAATACTTCCATTTCCTATTTACCTTATTAGGAGCAAAGCTCATGGAGCAAAAAATTTGAAATTTAGAGTGTTTGTAGGAAGATACGCTAGCTAAAATCCTTTGCTTTAAAAAAAAAGGAATCGTTTTTGGGATCCTTGCTAAAAATAGTAACTGCTAAAAAGCAATGGAGGCTAGAATGTAGAAGATGGAGGAACAACTCGCCAAATTAGATACCATAATTGATCTCCATCGACAAATATCTTCTCTCTCCACCATGACAGCAGATTGCCAACATAAGCAAGACAAAATGGGTCAAGACATTGAAGTGCTTAAAATTAAAAATTCAAGTTTTGATGTGTATGCTGAAAATACCCCAAAAGCTCAGAGGGGGAAAACTATTGAACAGCCAGATTTTTCTAGGGTCTTTAATTAGGAAAACACACAACAAATAAGAAACAATAGAGGCATGATTCATAGATTTCTTAAAATAGATTTTTCGAGGTTTGATGGGACTAAGCCACAAAGTTGGTTAATTAAGGCCGAGCAATGGTATGAATTACAAGAAACTTCCTTCAACCAACGGATCTTTATAGACGCTTTTCATTTTGATCTTGAAGCACTACATTGGTACCAATGGTTGCAGAAACAAATCACAAACCTTGGATGGAGGCAATTCAAGAGGGAACTTCTTAGTCGATTTGGGATGGAGGCAATTCAAGAGGCTAACACCGGAGGAGATGGCCAATCGTACAGCCAAGGGACTCTATTATAATTGTGATGAAAAGTGGGCTATGGGACACAAATGCAAAACCCAACGCCTTTACCTTCTGGATATGAGCAGTTTTTCTTCTACAGACATGGGGGATGCAATTGTGGATTCAGTAGAAGAGCAACCAAAATCAGTGGATGTAAAACCTCCAACCGATAGTCATCAAGAAGAAACTTCCACCCTTTCTTTGAATGCTATTGCAAGAATATCAACACCCAAGTGCATGATAGTCCAAGGATTTTTCAAAGGGCACATAGTTTTGATACTATTGGACTCTGGTAGCACTAATGACTTTATTGTCCCCAGAGTAGCCAAAAGAGCAGATTGTTTCATCAATGACCGCGAACAAATCAAGGTGAACTTTGCTAATGGGGATATCATGACTTGTAAGGGGAGGTGTTAAAATGCCCGCCTATCTATAGGTGACTATCAATGTCAGACTGATCTCTATGCAATCCCATTGGGTGAAGTGGACATTATGTTGGACTTCCCTTGGCTAAGAACTTTGAGACCAGTGTTATGGGACTTCTCAAAACTTTGGATGTTGTTCGCTACCAACAATAGAACCCACACCATTCAGGAAGTGAAGGATAGAAAACCCAAAGTTATAACATACCATCAAATGCAAAGGTTGATTAAGAAGGGTCATAGGGTAGCAGTGGTAGATTTTGCTAGATGCAGTTGTGTGCTATATAAAATGAAAGGATGCCTTCAAACATGTCAATTGTTTTAACTACGAATCGGGTCTTTAGTGAACGTAAACAATTACCGCCTAAGCAATTGTAAGACCATAGAATTAACTTCGTACCTAGGAGTCGACCTTAAACCATTCGGTCGTACAGGTACCTCTTTCACCAAAAGAATGAATTGAGCACTTGAAAAGGGATTATTGGAAGCAGAACTACTTCGTCCAAGCACAATCCCTTTTTTAGCCCCAATCTTACTAGTTAGGAAGAAGGATGGATCATGAAGAATGTGTGTGGACTTTCGTGAACTCAATAATATAACCATCAAAGATAAGTTCCCCATCCCTGTGATTGATGACTTGTTAGATGAACTACATGGTGCTCAATACTTTACCAAACTAGACCAAATAGATTCGCATTCATGAGGAGGATGTCACCATAATAGCTTTTAGGACCCTTGAGGGACATTACGACTTTTTGGTTATGCCCTTTCGTCTCACCAATGCACCATCGACTTTCCAAGGATTGATGAATAGAATTCTAAAACCATATCTCTGCAAGTTTGCACTAGTATTTTTTGATGACATACTGGTCTACAGTAGAACATGGGAAAAGCACCTACAACATGTCAACCAAGTGTTGGAGCTTCTGCAGCAAAATCAGTTTTATGTCAAACAATCAAAGTGTACCTTTGGGACAACAGAGGTCAAATATTTAAGGCATATTATGGCCAGAGATGGTGTACACGTAGACCCAACAAAGATTGAGGCCATAGAGTGGCCCAAACCCCAACCACTGAAGAGCCTTCGACGATTTCTTGGCCTCACAGGATACTACTAAAAGTTTGTCAAGGACTATTAAAAATTACAGCACCTTTGACAATTATGCTTCAAAAAGATGCATTTGCATGGGACAATGCAATCGAACAGGCCTTTTTGACTTTGAAGAATGCTATGTGCCACACACCAGTTTTAGCAATACCTACTTTTTCCAAAACCTTTGTGACCTTATGCAAGAAGGTCAAGCCCTTCCATTCATAAGCAAGGCCTTATCAGGGTAGAATCTTGCAAAATCGACTTATGAGAAGGAGATGATGGCTATTGTCTTTGCAGTCCTCCATTGGCGGCCATAGTTGTTAAAGCGACACTTCATCATCAAGACGGATCATCGTAGCCTCAAATACCTCCTATAATAGAGGATTTCTTCTCCTAAGCAGCAAAAATGGGTAACTATGCTCTTAGGATATGATTATGACATAATCTATCGCAAGGGAAAGGAAAATGTGGTCAATGATGCTCTTTCTAGATTGCCTGAAACACGAGATACCCCGTATGCAGTATCCATCCTTAAGGCTGATTGGCTAGAGGCACTCAAATCAGAATGGAAGGAAGACCCCACACTTGCAAAGATCATCCAAGACCTTCAAACAGCAGCAAGGGACCACCCCAATTATTCATGGACATAGGGGGGATTGCACTACAAGCATCGAGTCGTTATTCCGCCCACTTCAAACCTTAAATCCCAAATTCTCACAAATATTCACTCTTCTCCAATAGGGGGGCACATTGGCTTCTTGCAAACCTATGAAAAGGTAAAGCGCAACTTCTATTGGCCTGGATTGAAGTCTAATGTCAAACAGTTTGTGGATGCTTGTGATACATGTCAACGCCAAAATGAGGAGACCATCAACACACCAGGGTTGCTTCAACCTTTACCCATTCTAGAGTCACCATGGATAGATATTTCCATGGATTTCATTGAACAGCTCCCTCTATCTCGTGGAAAATCTGTTATCATGGTGATTATAGACAAATTGACCAAGTTTGCTCATTTTTGCTCCTTAGGTCAGTCATCCTTATACTATCAGGTTAGTGGCACAAATTTTCATGGATCACATTTTTCGACTCCACGAGACCCCACATTCCACAGTAAGTGATCGCGACAAGGAGTTCACTAGTAAATTTGGGAGAAGCTCCATCGCATCCAAGGCACACGGTTAAAACAAAGCACATCCTATCATCCACTAACCAATGGCCAGACGAAGGTGGTAAATAAATGTCTTAAGACATATCTTCATCGTTTCATCCTAGATAACCAATCCAAATGGAGTCAATGGCTTCCCTTAGCCGGATGCTGGTATAACACCACTTTTCACACAGCCACAAGGATAACACCGTATGAAGCAATATATGGTCAACCACCTCCAACACTTCTTACTTGCCAAGCAACTCAAAGGTTGAAGCAGTCAACATAGTCCTCAATCGCAGGCAAGAAGTCTTAGCTGCTCTGAAACAAAATTTAGCCATCGCCCAAAACCGCATGAAACAACAGGCTGATAAACACAAGACTAAGAGGGAATTTGTCGAGGGTGACATGGTATTCCTTTGTCTCCAGCCCTATAAGCAAATGTCTCTCAAACAAAAGGGTCGACACAAGCTGGCACCTAAGTTCTATGGACCCTACAAGGTACTTCAGCAGATAGGGGACGTTGCTTACAAGTTGGAAGAAACGACAACATCCAAGATTTACCCAGTTTTTCATGTATCTTGCCTGAACAAGGTGGTGAACACACACACCGAAGTAGCAACCAACAACCATTTTGGATTGTAGAACTCGACATCTTCGCTCTCATGATATCATAGAAGTGCTTGTGCAGTGGCAGGAATCACCACCAAAAGATGCCACATATGAGTCGTTGCAAGACTTTCAGCAACCGTTTCCAACCCTTCAACTTTGAGGACAAAGCTTCTCTAAGGGGGGTGGCATGTTATGTACCCCATTAATGTAATCCATGTTGGCCTATGTTATTTTGTCATATGGTATATATGAAGAATGCCACATGTCAAGTTAGGAATTGTGTTGTTACAGAATATTGTGCTAATATAAGAATATTGTGTTGTCATAGAATATTGTGTTGTCACAGAATATTGTGCTATCATAAGAATATTGTGTTGTCATAGAATATGTGTGTAATTCAGCATTATTAAAAGACAAGAATGTAACCTTCAAGGGGAATAGAGAATATTTGGACTATTTTGTGTAAGGAGGTTGCCCCCTCGAAGAGGCCAGCAATAGTAATATTACTTGTCCCAAATTCCTAAAATTACTATTATTTGTACTTCCATGTTTCATTTAGTGAATGCTTTTGTTATTGCCTATATTATATTAGTGTTGTTTTTGTCAATATTCTTTGCAATCGTAGTTAGGATTATCTTTGGCACTAAATTTCTTATCTCGGTACAGCTCAAAACTAAGAACTTTGAGGGGAGATATTCGCATGAGAAGAAGATGTCCCTTGCAATCAACTTATATATATTCAATCAAATGTCCATGGGGAAGTTCAACAACAAAGGAAATTATTAGCAAACTTCTATTATGGCAAATACAAAGATTTTCCTTTCTAAATCTCAACTACTAAAAGGACCTAACTTTACCCCATGGAAAAATAAGATGAGATCAATACTTATTGTTGAGAAACTTTGGGAAGTAGTAAATGGAGAGAAAATCATTCCAAAAGATACAATTGGAAGACAAAGATTTAAAGATGAAGATGCAAAGGCTCTTATGTTAATAACATTTGGTATATCAGATGAGATTCAAGCACACATTAGTGAGGCTGAAACTTCAAAAACTGCTTGGGAAAAGTTATGCACAATATGTGAAGGAAAAAATGAAGCTACTATTTTACACTTGCAATCACAACTATATTCACTAAAAGTCCATGATGGAGAAAACATAGAACATTTTCTTCAAAGGGTAGCAAAATTGAAATCTAAACTATAAACTATGGGAGAGAAAGTGGAAGAAAAATTCAAGTTACACTAAGAGCACTTCCAGAAACATTTAAGACATTAGTCACCTCTCTTCAAGTGCTAAACAAAACTGTATCCTTTGATGAATTGGTCAATATACTTCAAGAATATTAAATAGAAAACCAAGCCGGATATGAAATAACAAACAATGCTCTTATTTCAAAGAAACAGGTATCAAATAATACTGCTTCATCATCACGACATCACCCTAAATGGAGAAAAAAAATAGTTACGTATGTAACAAGGTAGGTCATAACACCAATTATTGTAGATACAATTCTCTAAATCAATGGATTTAAATGTATAGACCTTTCCAAAGATGCCAGCAGAGACAATATCAGCCTAATCAACAGCAATACACATCAACACAACAACGATATCCAAAATGGAAAAATCAAAGAGGAAACATTGTCCAAGAATTACTAGGAAACAGTGAACATCAATGAAGAACAAAATGAACAATTCATAGAGCCCTCATGGGAAGAATTATAGATCTCTCCATCCTTGACAATACAGGTTCAGAAAATGAATGTATGGATCAAATTGAGAAGCAGTGTGACAAAGATAGTAATGATACAAGCCACTCAAAAATTCTCAATAGTAATGGCACTAATAGTATTGACAACAAAACAAGAATTATTGAAAAGGAAACAAGGAAAAAGTATAAAAATCAAAGAGGAAACATGGTCCAAGAATTACAGGAAACAGTGAACATCAATGAAGAAGAAAATGAACAATTCATAGAGCCCTTCCACTAAAAGTCCATGATGGAGAAAACATAGAACATTTTCTTCAAAGGTTAGCAAAATTGAAATCTAAACTATAAACTATGGGAGAGAAAGTAGAAGAAAAATTCAAGTTACACTAAGAGCACTTCCAGAAACATTTAAGACATTAGTCACCTCTCTTCAAGTGCTAAACAAAATTGTATCCTTTGATGAATTGGTCAACATACTTCAAGAATATGAAATAGAAAACCAAGCCAGAGATGAAATGACAAACAATGCTCTTATTTCAAAGAAAAAGGTATCAAATAATACTGCTTCATCATCACAACATCAACCTAAATGGAGAAAAAAATATTGTCACATATGTAACAAGGAAGGTCATAACACCAATTATTGTAGATACAATTCAAATGTATAGACCTTTCCATATGATACCAGTAGAGACAATATCAGCCTAATCAACAGCAATACACATCAACACAACAACAATATCCAAAATGGAAAAATCAAAGAGGAAATATGGTCCAAGAAGTACAGGAAACAGAGAACATCAATGAGGAAGAAAATGAAACAATTCATAGAGCCCTCATGGGAAGAATTATAGATCTCTCCATCCTTGACAATACAGGTTCAGAAAATGAATGTATGGATCAAATTGAAAAGTGTGACAAAGATAGTAGTGATACAAGGTACTCAGAATTCTCAATAGTAATGGCACTAATAGTATTGACAACAAAACAAGAATTATTTAAAAGGAAACAAGGAAAAAGTATAAAAAGCATAAACCAAAACAGAATCAATGGATGCATTGCAAAATTTGTGAAAAAAACAAACAAAAGTCTTGTTAAGAAAAGAAAATTGAAGTACACTAAGGATGAATAAATAGAACAAAATTATGGAAATGCTAAAATATTTTTACAAGAAGAAAATAAGCCCGACAAGCATAGATTTGTACCTAAGTTGCGCAGAAAAAAAAGAAGATACAGGTAACACCTTAGTGGGACAGATACAGTACCAGAACCTGAAGCAGTACCAGAGTTGGAGTAGGAAGACCAAGACAAGAATCAAAGATCAAAAGCACATGAAGGCAAAAGCCCTTCATACCAGATAATGTAATACGGGGGTGTTGGAAGTATTACATTATTTGGTACCTTGCAATATTAATACAAGGACCATGTAAATAATTTAGTCTAGAGTGTGAGTTTAATAATCAGGGATTTAGTATGTGTCATGGAAATAAGTGTGAGTTATATAAGTGAGGTGTCATGTAAGTGTGAGTTATGTGTCATGTTAATAAGTGTGGAGTTGTGTCATTTAGTATGTGCAATCATGAGAGTCTTTGTCCTCATGTGGATATGTGAAGAGTTAGATCTCCCGTGAGTATGAGGAGATGAAAAGATTATGTAAGTGTAAAGGTCAAGAGTCTTGTGAATATGAAGAGTCTCATGTATGTATATATTGAAGACAAAGCATTGTAATAGAGTATTGAAGAATAAGCATTGCATTTATGCATTGCTTAAAGTAGATATTTATCAATAATATTCAGTGAGTTATTGTGCATTGTTTGATTGATTTATGTGAATATATTGTATGAATTTGTGTCTTGAGATATTGTGAGATCCTAGAAGAATATTAAATTGCTAACAAAGAGGGGGCTTGAACCATTGTCCTTCGACACTCCAATCTGCATTAAAATCCAAATATGGTGATTTTCCCTTCTCTTCCACTTTCTTTCTAGTCCTATGGATCTTGCTGCACAAGCAACCCAAGTATCAAACATGCTAGTGCTATGAGACATCCCATGCATTCAGATTAATAGTCTACGCTCAACTCCACCCCTCATGACTTTAGACTCCACCGTACAACCTAAGTGGGCCTAACGGTGGAGACTTTGGAACTCTGAATAGAGGTCCAAGGTAAGAATCATGGGGCGGTAGGGTTGGACACCATGCTTCAGTAACCGGAGTATGGTTGGATAACCATATATTGGGTAAACAACATCCTCCATGAGGATCATCTCATATGGCCTATGGCCTCACAAATGTTAAAAACTATTTTACCCTTTTACCCTTTCTAACCTCCTAGGGACCTTTAAGGATATATCTCATTTCAGCAGAGGAAGATTTATTAGGAGATAAAGGGATCTAATTTATAAAGTATTGTCATATAGCTTGCATATAGGACCTTTGCATTTATAAATTCATATATATCATTATGTGGCATTCGAGAACTGAAAATCCAAAAAGCTGCATTTTTCAGCCCTGCCCTTCTATTTTTTCCTCAAAGAAAAAATGGAAGAAAAACATTAGCATAGGGTAGTCATCCATCTACATAGCTAAGGTTTGTTCTTACCTTATTATTTTATTCTTGTACCTACTTTTTGCATGTTATTTTACTTATTGTTTTATCATTATGCATAGTAGTACACAAGTCTTAGTCACAACCAAACCCTTATTCATTTATGATTTCATTTTATATATATATTTTAATCTACTTTTAAACTTATTTTTGGTTTGGTCTCAGAACCCCTCCTTTGTCAACTAGTTATTGGCCATCTGTGTATAGCTTAATCCAAGTGACCTTTTATTGCCCCCTCCTCATTTGTTGGTCTCAGGCTGGAAATTTAACAGCTAAATGGTCAGCATAAGCTCATATAATCATTGAATCAGATTTTCACTTTTATCCATCATAGAATACTGGTATCAATTTTACATATCTGTCAAATCAATGCCCATTTTTCCAAACTTCTTGTTATTCTTACACAAACACGTATACACCTACATATATTAAACTAATAATTTTCACAGATTAGAAATGACAGGTAGCTACAATCTTGTACATGTGCGAAAAATCAAAGACATAAAAGAAATTTAAGCAAAAAATTAAGGAGATTGGAACAGCCTTTTTAATCTATATGTTTGTACTGCAATTTGAAATATATTTTCTTTTGAGAGGAAGATGCACCCTATAGATCTATATGGAAGTTGCAGTGGTCAAGAGATCAATCCCAAGCTACAATAAAGACAGATTTGGGAGACTCTGAGTAGAGTCACTCTTCCCACCCACCCACCAGAAAAAAATATTAAAAAAAAAAAAAAGAACAAAACCAATTCAATATTGAAATTTGGATGAAATTTGAACACAATTTAACTCCATGTATTCAAATTTGAATGCTAATCGAAGGCGCTTGTACATTATGAAGGTCACTTGGTTTTTTGTGGCAGACAATGGTAAATTTCTATTTAAGGTCCGGTTGGTCTGGAACTCTCTTCATTACAATTAGCAAAAGGTGCAAGCATATGTCACTATATCATGACGGAATTGCATACAGAAAATTCACCAGAATTAAGCACTGTCCAAAACAAGAAATGGTTGTTTTCATGAGATACTACCTGCTTTGCCCATTCACTTGTTCCATCAATTTGTGAGAGGACATCAACTGCGGCCAACAATGCTATCATTCCCTGGTTAGAACTAGAAATTAATATATGTCAAGAAGTAATATTCATAAGCATACCTATGCCTTGCCAACGAATGGTTGTTTAAAAGTATTTATGCAAGAAAATGAAATCATAGAATTGCGACAAATTAATTACGTACAGACAAAGGAGAATCAGCTCCAAGAGTCTTATCTCGAAAAAATGACATAGAATCCATTGCTGCTATTGCCAGTATAACAGGCTTCTTTGGTGATGATGATGAAACATTAATAGGTGGGAGTGAAGACCATACACTGCATTCCAGTCACACGAATGTTGACTTATAATTGGCTTAAAAATGAATAAACATAGCATAAGACTTAGGGAAAAGAGGGGAACCAAACAATGGAAGGCATAAACAAATGATACAATATGAAACAGAAAGTCAAGCCGTGGACAAACTAAACAAATATTAAATATATATATATATATATATAAAACATTACGATTCTACAAAAAGTTCTATGAGACTGCTTTCTTATCTTTTACCGCTTCAATTCAAAGCTATACAGTTAGATTAAACTGGATATGTTTTATGCACTCCATTACTTTCTTGCATATCTCTCCATTTCAGTGTCACTGAATAGTTTTGCTTAAGGACATCAATGTATTTTCTTTCTTTCATCAATTATTTATAATAATCTTTCTAGAACTATGATCAATTTAAATAAAATTAGTTTTTCACTCTCAAATAATTAAGCATCAATCTAGGACATTCTCCATAATAACACTACAATGTAGGATTGAATTAGAGAATAATGATTTCTTACCAGCTGCAAATATCTGACATGCAACAAATAAACTTCTACAGAGAAAGGAATGCCAATGTCACTAACCTGTACCCTCCAAGAGGCAGACAAGATCCCTCTTTAAGACAGGAGTGTGAATTGTGTGTGCCTGATTTAGTTGTCTGAATGAAGAATTTTTTTTCATCACTTTCCAAACAAACAACATTATGTTTCTCATAAAAGTTACAAGATTTAATTTGTCAAAAATGTCTAGTACATGTGCACCAATTTTCAAAGAAGATACCTGCATGACTAGATCAAACTCTGCCACATTTACAGGGTATTTAAAATTCCATTTCTTATTTGACGCAGAAGCCTGCATGAGATGCAAAAGGCACATCAATTGCACTACTAGGATATCCACATCCCCAACCCCCGTTTCCAAATGTCTATTAAAAAATGAAATCATCATAATCATGGTTTGTAACAAAAAGCTAGATTCCAATTCTCGTAGATTATTCTCTGCCAAAACGTCTTCTTGTAGTGAGCATTTCCAAGGTAAATTTTTTGTTTGTAACTTTGTTCAGCCTTGAAATTGCAAAGGCCTGTCTTTTATTTATTAGATTAACCTTTCAAAGCCAATTCATATCTTTAAGGCCTAGAGAAGTTGCATGCTACTAGCACGGACAAGTATACAAACCCTGAAAGCTAGTTCCATTTGGGTTATTTACTACAGCCTCTACGGGACAATAAAATCAAGTTGATGGTACATGTATGAAATGGGCAGAATGGAGCCATATTGCCAAGAATATCAGTATAACAAAATAATGTTAAGAGAAAAACCAAAGGCAACAAACTTCTAAAAACATCATCTTATTAAATCTTCAAAATCCCATTCCTCTGAATACTAAGTGCCTACTTGTATACTCTTCACAAAAGTTTTCCAGGCCACAGCCACGGTTTGATATAAAGATTCCTATTGCATCAATTTATAGCTCCTTCCCACCATCCCATTTATAAAACTTGCAAATCTGAAAAAACAAATTCATACATGCAACATGCAATTCCAAACCACTGATGAGCAGTTTCAGAATGGATAGTCATTAAACAGAATAATGTTCTTTAGTTCCAATAAAATGAACTATACAAAATATGCTCAGAATGAAACAACATTCTAGAGAGATGGTAAAAAGGCAGAAAAATCTTGTGAGAATGCATATAGACAGACATTAGAACAAATAAGTAAAGGTACTACCTTTATCAAAACAGCAGTGCTTTCCTGAGAGAGGATAAAGATGGGAAAATTGTAATTATGATGCAGAATACCACTTCCCTGAAAAAAAAAGGACCAATATAAACTTGTGTGCCAGTATTCATTTGAAGTTTCTATTACAATAACAAATGGTCTTCTTTTACAGCATTCTGGATTTATTAATGAATCTCAGTGTAAGATCAGAATACTACAGAAAGCCTTTTCTTGAACTTTGAGTGACTGGTGGGAACTTGGGCAGGTTTAAACCCACACCAAAAATGAAAGTATAAAAACTTACAACAGGATTCCATATATATGTCTTGTTCTTGTATGGAGCAAAATCTGCCAGTGGAAATGTCTTATCAGGAGAGAACCCTGCAGATCAGGGAAATTTTTCCAGAATCAAAATACACACAATGTTGCAAAGAATTAAAAGGATAAAACCAAGTAAATTGGGAAACACTTTACATCTGAATTACCTGCTGCCTCGTACTCAATGTTGGACTCGTATTCAACTAATAAGCCCACAACATACTGAGCAAGTCTGGGTTCATTTACTATCCTAAAACATAACCAAAGCATAGAGGGGAATCAGAATTTCATAAACCCTTCCATCGTAAGTGCATCTTAGTCTCAAAAATTCCAAGCTAATCTTATTCATTAATTTGTTGATTTAATTTGTGGTGGCACCCAAAATAGAACCATTTATTCATGTCTATCCTGCAGGAAAAAAGATAAATAAAACAGCTAAAGCAGAGGAGAGCTACACATGTCAGAGTGAATGGAAGAGTAATGTCTTTATTTTTCATATATAATAAACAGCGATCATTCAAGACCTTGAAATGAAGAACACTTATATCTAACGTCTCCCTCAGAGTATTCTCAAAGGCAGAAAACAAAGACTGTCATGTACACTCAAGTTTGAATAAACAAGTACAGTTAAAGTTCCACTCTTGCCTGTTTAAGAAATTGCTAAATTCACGTAATGGCAATAGAACTGCCGAAGGATGATCCAGCTGTTCCCTCACATTTTCTAAGCGCCTTAGAGGAGCTGTAACTTTCACACGACCTGGATCTGCAGACAAGAAAGGTGTCTAAGTCGTAATAATAATAATAAAAGATATATCACAAGCATAGGCGCTTCTAAGATATATATACCATAGGCATGGTCAAAAATTACTGTAAATGAATATCTAAATCCAGTAATGTATTGAAAAATAGGACACTCTACTCAAAAAAAATGTACTGTAATTTCAAAAAGAAATTCTTTAGAGAAGAGGGATTGCTTTTATTTAGGTTCACCTTGCTCATTAGTCAACAGACACTAAGTGGTTATAAATATACAGCAAACTTATTTAATGTGTAAATTGTTGGAAGTATTATATTATTTGGTACCTTGCAAAATATTGCAAGTACCTTGTAAATAGGTTGTGAATATTTGAGTCTAAAGTTTTGCAAATATTAGGAATCATGTAAGTATTTAATATGTGTGGAGTTAAGACATTAGAAGTTTGTCATTATTAGAGAGTAAATAAAAATATTTTTCTTATGAGAAATATGAAGAGTCTTATCTCCCATGAGTTTGAGGAGATGAAAAGTTGGATGAAGTTGAAGTGTCAAGAGTCATTGTAAAGGCTATATGTAGAGCAAGCCTATGAGTCGTATGTTATGGAAATTTCAATACTTCTCTGGAACTGGAATACTAAGTGAAATCCGTGATTATAGTAGATTCTTTTATTGTGTGAATTGTGCATTATTGTGTGATAATATTAAGATTAAGATCCTGTGGTAAAATAGCTTAATTGCTGACAGTGGTATCAGAGCCACATTAAGCATCTCGTGAGAGAGAGAGAGAGAGCAACAGTGAAGAGAAGAAACCACCCACGTGAAGAAAGCCACTTGAGGAGAAGAAAGAGCCGTGGGAAGATAGAAGCCATGAAGAGAATTGGAGGAAGGCCCGGTAAGGGAAAAAACCCTGTTGAAGAAGAATTGCAGGAAGGCCCCATAAGGGAGGAGACTCTCCTTCAAATAATTCTAATTCTTTCTTTTCTTCTTTTCTTCTTTTCTTCAATCTTTTTCTTCTCAAAATCTTTAACTTGTTCCTTTGTCCCTTTATTCAGTCTTCTTTTGATAGATTTCTTTTCCTCACAAATTCAATAACTTCTCCTTTTAATGTAGTCTTCTACCTTTTTAAATAATAACTTCCTCCAACTTTAATTCTTTTCAATATTTCCTTCTCAATTAATTTTCAGAATCTGATTCTCTTTTAAAAGTCAATTTCCTTTCAACTTAACTTTAATCTCCTTTCACTAAGGTATTATGCAAAATAATTCTGACAATAAGATACCTTTCAGCACTCCTATCTCTTCTCCACGTCTCCAACAAACTGCTGAATTATTACTTCTAACGCACTTCTGATTTGCACTGCTGTAACTTCTCTCTGACTAGGTGCTGTTTCACTCACATCTCCGATGATTCCATTAGGCTACACACGTCTCCAGTGTCTCCGCATTGAACTCTGTTCTGCTCTCTCTCTCTCTCTCTTCAACAATTGTCCCTTCAATGCGTGGTTCACTCCTGTGTCTTGTGTTTGCTTCTCACGTACCTTGGTCATCTTGCAATTGCACTGTCACCTGCTCTTGGTTGCTGGGTTTTCTCAAACAATTATTTTGCTACAATCACTTACTTTCGGGTGTAGGCATGACAAAGACGTTCTCATCCTTGCGAAATGTCTTTTTGGAGCTTGAATACGCCTTCTTTGTCAGGACACTTATCCTTTGTATGGCTTCCAAAGAGAATAAATACTTCTCCGCCAGCTTTCACGTATACACTTCTTCCTTGCTGTAAGGGCTTCACACACAGTTGCTTACTTTTGCCACCTTGGCTTCTTCCTTCAACAACTTTCCAAACCAGCAGATTACTCTTCCACTCACGGGGATACTCATTTGTTCTCGGCAATGCTTACACTGAACGAACTCACTCACAACTCCTCACAGAACTTCTATGTTTCTCCAGATTCTCCAACTATGACTCTCCAAAGACCTTCTGGCATCAAATGTGCTCGTTTCTCCTTTCCTTCAATCTTCTTATAACTCAGGTAACTTAACTGTGCCTTGTCTCCTTTCCTTTATTTCTCACAATATGGTTTTCTTCAACCTGAACTTTCTCAAACGTGGCTTCTTCTTCCTACGGCTTTCTTCAATTCAGCAGATTAATTAATGTGAGCAAAATTATTAAAAAGGGAAGTAAGAAGAATAATTATTGAAGGAAAGGAAATTAATTAAAGGAATTGGGAGGAAGTTTATTTGAAAGAAATTAAGAAAGATTTTTTTATTGAAGAGAAGAAGAAATTATATTGAAACAAATTTGGGAGAAAAAAGGATTTCTACTACAAGCAATTGAAGGAAATTAATTATATTTAATTAAAAAAGAATTTAGGAAAGTGCCAAATTATTAAGGAAAATAATTGTTGATTTATTTTGAAGAAGGAAAATTTATTTAAACAGGAAAAAGACATATTTGATTGAAGGAACAGGTTATTGATGACTTACATTAGGGATAAGAATATTGAACATTAATTAAAATGCATTCAGAAGTTTGATTCAATAAAGATTTCTTAAAAATGTTCAAGATGAGCTCCAAGATAGCATATGTACTTAGCAATTTGTAGAAAAAACCTTAACCTGATTAAGGAACAAACTAAGGCATTTGGAGAGTTGAAAGAAATAAATCAAGTAAAAGAAGAAATGTCAAACAATGATTTCATTCCAACAAAAAGATCACCAAGACAGCCAAAATGGTTAACAAGAATGGGAAAAGAAGTGGAAGAACAAGATGAAAAAGTGAGCAATAAAATGATAAATAAACAGGACTTACTTCAGCATGATACTAATAAACTTCATCAAAAGAAAAATGTGAAACTCATGGTAGAAGAAACTTATAATTTGGAACCCATGAAGGCTCATGTGGATTGTGGAACTTATAAAAACACAACAGAAAATGTATGTTATGACCTTGTTCAAGAAACAGATATAGCATATGAAAAAAGGGATTTGAGAATAGACAAAGAATGTATAGAAGGCATGTGTTGGTACAGAATGTGTTGGTAAAAATGAAGGCAGAATTGTTAGTAATGAAAGTCTTCAAATAGTAACCGGGATTATGATGACTTGTTATTTTCAGAAGGTTATGATGAATTTTGAAAAACATATAGCAGTAAACTGGGATATGATGAAATAGGACAAGCTAATAATAAGGATATCTCAATATATGAGAATGATGAATTGTTACATTCTATATTTAATAGTATCGATAACAAGTTTGACAATGATGTTTTTAGAGATGTTAATAATGATGTTTTCAGAGACGTTAATAGTGAGCTATGGTACTCAGATAGCAATGGAGACAATAATGATTCAAATTATTGTGATTTATAGTCTTCAAGAATTTATCACTGATGATCTATATTACTATAATGATTTGTTTAGATCAGAGACAGAAGACACCAGTCTTGTGATAAGAAATTATGAAGGCAGAATTGTGACAGGTACAGACGACAACTACAAAGATAGATTTGAACAGATGACAAATAAGTGTTGGGACAAAGGCAGACTAGAAAAGAATTATTTGAATAAAGACAGACAAAGATCCAAAAATGTTCAAGAAACAACATCACCATGAAGAAGGACAAGAAGTGATCAAGAAGACCAAAGCAAATGAAGACAATGGATCTTATACCAAATAATGTAATATGAGGGGGTGTTAGAAGTATTACATTATTTGGTACCTTGCAAGAATATTGCAAGTACCTTGTATTTTGTAAATAGGTTGTAGATATTTGAGTCTAAAATTTTGTAAATATTAAGTGCCATGTAAGTATTTAATATGTGTGGAGTTAAGACATTAGTAGTTTGTCATTATTAGAGAGTAAATAAATATGTTTTTCTTATGAGAAATATGAAGAGTCTTATCTCCCGTGAGTTTGAGGGGATGAAAAGTTAGATGAAGTTGAAGTGTCAAGAGTCATTGTAAAGGCTATATGTAGAGCAAGCCTATGAGTTGTATGTAATGGAAATTTATAGTGTGAATACTTGTGCATTATTGTGTGATAATATTAAGATTAAGATTATGTGGTAAAATAGCTTAATTGCTAACATAAATTATATTAAAGCTTGAAATTCCATTATCTAAAAAAAATAGATAATATATGAGTATGGTAAAAGTCCTTTTCAAAAGTGAAAAAATAAATAAAAAGTAAACTTAAGAGAGTAAAAACGTACTTGCACATCCGATCTCTCCCGATAGATTCAGAAGCCTCACACAAGGAGTTCCATTAATTGGTATATACATAGCCTTTTCCAGCTCTGGAACAGATTCTAATGTGTCATGCTTCACTGTCATAGCCCACAGCAACATATTCACAAAGTTAGAAATCATCGTAAGTTGTAAAACAAAGCGATAACTATTCATGTTCTTTTCCAGCAACTTCTTGTTGGACTCAAACATTGAAACTTTGAATTGAATGTTCTGGTGTGTAAGTGCCATCTTTTATAAGATCAGATCTAAAAACATAAAAAAATTATGTATTTCAAAGAAACCCCATGAATCTTTTGAACAAATTTTTAATTTAAACTTCTCATATTTAGTGATAGAAACAAAGAACGTCTTAGTTTGCTTTGTTCAAAAGGATATGTTGGGGTACAAGGATTTGCTCCATCCAAAAGACTCTTATAAACCACATAGTAAAAACCTTATCATGCATACAGAAGAACGTTCTGAATCACAAAGTTACAACCCTTACGTATACCTTTTGAAGAAAATATGAGATATG
Source organism: Wollemia nobilis (assembly GCA_028583015.1). Classification (NCBI taxonomy): domain Eukaryota; kingdom Viridiplantae; phylum Streptophyta; class Pinopsida; order Araucariales; family Araucariaceae; genus Wollemia; species Wollemia nobilis. Next base: position 4,256,577 of record JAQPPZ010016862.1, read on the forward strand.
TCTGGCAAGTAACCTACAAGCTTTTGACCCTCCAAGGTTCAAAATCAATCAAATATATACCATAGGAATATTCTGGCAGCGGTCACAGGATCTGAATCAGGATAGACTCACATAGGCTGTTTTGTCAAGACCTTCTAAGTGTCATCATTTTCATGTCTTTTGAAAGGATTGCTGTAGTCAACTTGACCCCACTTACACCACGCATGTTATAATCATTGACCAAGGAAGACGACACATAGGGCAAGTGGAATATCATTCAAACTTGGACTATGTCACAGAAAACATTTATGCAACCAATGTCCAAATGTATTAAATTGAAAAATATTGCAAAAAACAACTTCTAGGTAATATTTGTTGTTACCCAAATATTTTAAAGCTGCAATGATTAGAACCTCATGACCAGTAAACTTCTTATGCAATAGTAACTTAAATCTGCCAAGGATTACAAATTCAAAACAAAAGATAACGTGAAAAAATACAATGATTGATAAAAACGCATAGGGTCTTCTCAGAATGAAATGTTTCATCCAAGAGTGCACCACAGAATTCACTGTTGCCACATTTTGCACGGGGTGCGATGTCTTCAGTTTTTTTTTTTTAGTAAGGATGCTGCTCTCCCTTCCCTCTTCCTTCTCTCCCTTTTGTCCACTATCCCCTTTGTTCCCTTCCATTAGTTTCATTCCCTTCATTGCCCCCCTTTTCCTTTCCTTTTTTCTGACAGTTTCTCCAAGAGGGCAAAAGGCCCTAAATTTAACTTAAGTATTGGTATTGCGCAACCCGACTTCGCAGCGAAGTCGGGCTGCGCCCTTGAGTTTGAGCGCACTTGGGGAGCCAAAGTGCGGAGAGCTGAACCCAAATTTTGCTAAGTATAGAGCGAACCCCGACTTCGCAGCGAAGTCGGGGTGCGCTCTCATTTCTGTGCGCACCTGGGCATCAGTGGAGCCCTGAAAAATTCTAAGTGTTGAGTGCGCAACCCGACTTCGCAGCGAAGTCGGGCTGCGCCCTCAAGTTCATGCGCAGTTGGGCGACTCAGCTGAAGAAGTGGCTAAGTGTTGGGTGCGCAACCCGACTTCGCTGCGAAGTCGGGGTTCGCCCCGGAAGAAGAGCGCAGTTGAGCAGCCCATCATGGTACCTCCAAAAATGGCTAAGTGTTGCGCAACCCGACTTCGCAGCGAAGTCGGGGTTCGCCCACTTACTTATGCGCACTCGGGCACAGAATGTTGAAGCCAGCCCAGGAATTTTCTAAGGCACGGAGGCCTCCCCAACTGCGCTACTTCCCCCTTGCACTGTCTGATTGCACTCCACTTCTGGGCGAAGTTGGGCGAGAAAGAAATACGAGATCCCAAGGCAGATTTTCCCCTTATCAGATTCTGACAGGTGTCCAGCCTCGGGATTCGAGTCAAAGATGTGACGGGTGGTGTGCGAGCGTGAACTGAATTATTGTACTTAAGCTGCCCTCAGTCAAGCTGACTCGGAGCATCATCCCCACACCGCCACGTAGCTGCCAATCTTTCAGGTGGACCTTGCTGCAAGCACATTCTATGCTGGCAGAGGTCAACATCAGCCGCTTTTGTCAGCTTTGTCAGCTTTTTCAGTTATTGTCAGGTCTGGGATCCTGTGCCCAACGATGTAATGGGGGGAAATTTACGCTATAAATAGCTCGGCAATATCATTGTAAAAGGGTGGAAGGGGGATATATTGCTAGGGAACCACTGTAGCTGTGCGTTTGCTTCTAAATACAAAATACACTTGGCTCTATTGACTGTTCTTATCTTGTATGCTGCCTTTACTTAGCATTTCTGCCTCATGTTGCTTATGTTATTGCTTACTGTTATTCTGCTTTCTGGATATCGGTATTTAATAGTTAAGTATTCCTGGAATGCAAAGGTAGAGGATACATAGGATGAATGGCGTTGATAGTTACTGCAACTTATTTTGTGTTTAATTGTTGTTAGTAGTGGTGATTGGTTGTTGTTGTGCTGCTTATCCTCCCCACCCATAACAAACACATTTACATTTCTTTCTGCATTTACAATTTCTTGCCTGCACTCTGAGCTTATAAACAATTGAGAAAACATAGGAAGCCGGCCTCCTCCGGAGATTGGCATGGAAGGCATTCCTTCCTTCCGGCCTTTCAATCTGTTGGGCGAATCTAGGGCGCATTACACTAAATCCTATCCTAGTGGCAGATTCGTAACCAACATTCACCTCCAATTCAGGAAAAAAATCCTTTAGAAGAAAAGGCCAATGCTTATACAGTGTGTTTTCAGTGTAGGGAAGCAGATTTATTCATTGCAAACTTGCAATATAAATAAACTACTGATTTACTTCAAATAAATAGCATAGAATAGAAGCAAGTTAAAATTCTTCACATGTTAAACAGCTAGGTTGCAAATTTCTAACACCACTGGGTGACTAAACTTATCCTGCCAAGGTCTTGGCAAAATCTTAAAGCCAAAGTCAGTTGGTACTTGGAAAAATAAAGATATTAGATTGGTATAACAACAATTGTTAATGGTTTCCCCACATTTAGATAAATCATGAGGAGCAAGAGAAAATTTAGTTCAAGTGATTTCTTCTCCATTGTCAATATGTCATTTTTACATAAGCAGATTATATGTTCATCTTTTTGTTTAAAGATGCTTCTTACTTATTTCAAAAATGCGGCACTTGAAGATACAGAATCTGCTAATCTAAACAGTTTGCTGAAATTGCTTGACAACAATCAAACAAATGTAACATAAAACTGCCTACATAGTATTAGACCTTGTAGATGGTGTCTACTAAAGTAGAGGGCCAAAGACCAAACATGGAAAAGAAGTCAAACATTAAACTTTGGTCAAGAAGGAAAGGAAGACTCTAACACCACCGAGGAAATCATAGAGATTTGGCAGACATTATACATAATATAAAAATATGGATCTTATGCTTTTTTTTAAATATAATCCAAGAGCTTTCCAATGAAATATAAAAAGAATATATCAATATTGGCCCACTCAAGTATTAATCTTCATTCACAGAGACTGTCTTGTGAAATCACAATACACTCATAAGACCATTTGAAAAAAATTGCCTCCCTTTACTTATTTGGGATTTTTGTACACTTCCAAGAAAAAAGGAACGTTTAGATAGCCCTGACATCAAAGCACAAGGTGCTGTGATGGATGGAAAATGGATTGTAAGGTCAATGCAGGGAGAGAGACACTGGATTCTACTTTGTTATAAAATTGCTTCTGCCTTGTGTGTACAAAGGATCAGGGAATCTTTTCATCTTTGTGATATCACACAAAATCCTCACGGATTCATGTTGTCTGGATCACCTACCTTAAAGAGACTTCATAAAGTATGGCAACCAGTTACCAGTTCGCTACATAAGCAGTTTTAAAGGCCTCGGGATGCTTCGGACCTTACGGCATGTCTCATTTTGACTTTCTACATTACTTAAAGAAATCTTGTACTCTTATCAACTTTTTCATGCAAAAGGCCAGCAAGAAAAGGCATTTATTGCCAGAAACACCTTTGGAGCAATGTCAATCTTTCATGGCAAGAATTAAACAGATCCCAATAAATATGTTCAACTGATAAAGCAGTCCTTTTTAAGTTTTGCAGGGTCCTACATGAACCTGCCTTTTCAAGCTACAATTACATTAGAAGGTGCCCCTGTTGGTTGCCAATGCACTTTCCTATTGGTGCCAAGTACCCAGCTGGCAACAGACATGGTGCCAGACCTCCAAGAAGGATTCAAGTTGGCATTAGGTATCTATGACTGCTATGCTTATGGTTTATCTATATTATGCGAAGATACATGATGTACTCCTTTCTGTAGTTAATGCTACCTTTATATTTGCAAGAATTAGTGGGTCTAATTAACTAAAAGTGGTTTGCACTCAAGAAAAGTTGGTTAACAGTTAGTCATAAACCATTTGGGCAGTTGCATTGATGATCTTACACTTAAGCATATATTCTACAGAGAGACCAGGAGTCTTGTCCAGGAATATCTTCTCTTCTACTGGTATAAAGTGAACCCGAGGTACACTACCCTGTAGCAGGTGGAATGAATTTAGATTCTCTCTATTCATTAATAAATATGCTTCCATCTCATTCATTGTGTGCATCCTGTTTATTCTCTCTTTTTGAGATGTTGGTCCCCTGCCAACATTTCACCATCCAAGGAGTACCTGAGGCTGTCCCATGTAGAAGAAGAATGGGTCATTTCTTCCTTCCAGGTGGCTGCAGCAGCATAGAAAACGTGAAAGATGTTGAAGATGAGTCGCAAATAAATAATCTCCTGAGGGGAATTAGAGGGGACTCCAGAGATGGTATTTTTACTATGACCATATCAAAGAATTAGGAGTCGATATGGAGATAGTTGAAAGGATGTGTGATAACTGATACTTATGGATTGTTACCTTCCCCCTATAGTATAATTTGATCCATTTCCTTGACATGTTTGATGGAATATAGTTAGAGATTGATATTGCCAGTTGTAATTTTTATTATTGTTTATTCTTTAATCTTGATGAAGAATCTCCTAAAGATGAGATAGAAAATTCACAGGAGATGATATTTTGACATTCCATGCCAGGCAACAGCTTGTGTAAGAGGAGTCGCTTGTGAATAAGTTATGAGTTAGCAGTTTGACATTGACCACCATGTGCCTGGGACAATCTTGCATTAGAGAGGCATGCAATGAGCTGCATATGATAGACGCCATGCAAAAATAATGATTAGACTCGCAGTTCCACGTTTAATAAAGAACCAAATGTCATTTAACATGTGTTGCTCAATGTAATGTAGTGTTGCTCAAGGAATGTCATTTAACATGTGTTGATTAAGATACATATAGAAGATGCCATGTATTCAAAGGTGACCAATGTCAGCACCATGTGACATCATTGTTGATTTGATCCTGGAACAACAATATGAATGGGCAGAGAGAGGCGAGCTAATTGACGTGGCCATTCCTTCTTGTTTGTATCTCTCATGCTCCACATGGACCCCACGTCACAGCCAGTCCTCCTGGACCGATGCCGCGAAACCTGCAGAAGAATCCAACTTCGGTCATTACGCCACCACCCCGCTCACATCACCAACCTGTAGACCGCGCCGCTATCGTTGACACTTGGGCCACTCGAGCTGTCAACCGCATGGCTGCCACTAATGCTCACGTCACCACTCTGTATCGCCAGATAATATAGTCAGCAAGCATTTGTAACGCAATCATATTGCCTTGCCGATTAAAGGTATTCTATCTCGTTTGGCGTGCACCTTTAATTTAGCTACAAAGTTTTTTGTTTGAGTATAAACCCTTAGAGTTATTTTATAAGTTTGACCAATTAATACTTTTACCTTCTTTGTCCATTAACTGCTCTTTTCAGAAGAAATTCTTTGGTCAAACTTAGATTCATTCTGGCTCAAACTAGGCAAATGGCTGCCAATTTAGCTCTTGCTAAAAAAAATGGCTAAACTCACTTCTTTAGTCACCACTCTGGCTAACTCAATCAAGGATCTTAAAGTCCACCCCCTGTCTGATAGTCGTTCCCATGCAAAATGCGAAAAAATTTACGAAGGCTCTATGGATCCCAAGGTCCTCAATAGTTGGATCTTAGACATGGAAACCTAGTTTGCCTATAGTCAAACAGCGAACGATGAAAAAGTTCCTTTCGCCAAACTCAAACTTTCTAGCATGGCTAAGGTTCTCATCACCGAATGCCAAGGAACACAAAATCCCATCACCTCTTGGGACGAGCTGGTTGCCGCCCTGAAGGCTACCTCCTACCCGTACAGCTATGATGAAGATTTGCTTAATCAATGGCTTTGCCTCAAACAAGGATCTCATTCTTCCGTGTAGGATTATATATTTCAGTTCAATCGGTTATGAATCTTGCTCCGTGTGACCAATCCTGCACCCTCTCTCATTGCAAAATTCAAAAGTGGACTTTTACAGCATTTGTATAGGGAGTTGAAATATACATCCTGCACCACTCTTGATGCAGTTTTCAATCAGGCACAGCTTGCAAAGGAGAAGTTTGCAGAACAAGCAAAGGGGACACAATATTCTTCAAGAGGCTCCAGACACCACCTCGTTCACAAAAACAAGAATCGAAGAAATATCCTTCTTCTTCCCCTTCTCCTACTCCCACTCCAACTCAATCCTATGCTTCTCATAAGAAAACTTTACATAAGGCGCTTAGCACCAAAGGTGGTTATTAGATCTGACAAAATATTTGATATATCAGCATAGGGATAAGGCTTCCTTGACACACGAAAGGAGGCACTCACTTTTACATAAACCTATAGTTTTTTTTTTTTTTTTTTTAATTGAGAAACATAAACCTATAGTTACCAATGCCATAAACTTATCATCAAATTATGCCACCATTACACACAAGAAAGCTTGAAGAAAAAATACTAATTGATCATCTCAACTTAATCTCTTTATGAACAACCACAAATATAAGTGCAAAAGCAAAACTTTCCCATCCAACAAATATAAGATCAAAGATGTCTTGGTGATTAAACAAAAAAGAAAAAATGAAAAACGCGGGAGCCTGTCTATCCGTATCTGAATGCTCAGGAGGGTATTTCTGCTGCATTCGGGAGGTGCATTTCTGCTGCGCTTGAGGTGGATTTCTGCTGCGCTTGAGGGATTTCTGCTGCGCTCGGGAGGGGGATTTCTGCTGCGCTCGGGAGGGGGATTTCTGCTACGCTAAGGTGGATTTCTGCTGCGCTCAAGGGGGATTTCTGCTGCGTTGAGGGGGATTTCTGCTGCGTTGAGGGGGATTTCTGCTGCGTTGAGGGGGATTTCTGCTGCACTTGGGAGGTGGATTTCTGCTGCGCTAAGGTGGATTTCTGCTGCACTGGGGGTGGATTTCTGCTGCGCTGAGGTAAATTTCTGCTGTGCTCGGGTGGATTTCTGCTGCGCTCCGTGTGGATTTCTGCTGCGCTCCGTGTGGATTTCTGCTGCGCTCAAGGTGGATTTTTGCTGCGCTCAAGGTGTATTTCTGCGTGTGCCCTAGCGCAGCCCCGACCATGCCCTAGCATGTCCCAGTTGTCCTCATTGTGAATCGTTTAGCAGCCCGGTGTTCTTGGTGTTATGGGGATACTTGAAGGAGGAGGAATGGAGGAGACGCGGGCTTCTCCTCTTAAATCTGTCCAACGCCTTCACACAACAGTTTCATATCAGCGTTTGTCTAAACAGATTAATTCTCTCCAGAAATAGCTAGACACGCAAGCTAGTATTATACTCTCCTTGCAAAACCAAGTGAAAGACGGCAGCCGCATTATCACGGATCTCCAAATTAAACTTCAATATCAGCAAGCCATCATTACTCAATTGCAGACTGCACATACAGAACAGCCTCCTCAGAATTCTGTAAATTTACACTCTAAAATTGTAAAAATTCGAGATGAACAAGTTGTTCTTCTTGCTGAGCAGGAACGTCTCAAGGAAGCATCAACTACACAAAGCCAAAAATTAGCCGACCAACAATCTTGGGTTCAGGTTGTAGCCGGAAAGAAGAACCCCCCCCCCCATAGTTGAGTTGGTTGTCCAAGCTAAATTTGAAGAAGAAAGGATTCGTAATGCGAAAGTGCTCAATCTCAGGGTTCGTGGGGTGCCCAAACCTACTGATCCGTTTCAAGCTGGAAATGCCTTCATTCACAACACTCTTGTGTTAACAGACGTTACTCTCAAGAGAGCATGGTTCTCTCCCGACTCCACATTAATCATATGCTTCAAAAATGCGGAAGAGCGTATGAAGGCATTGAGGGCCAAACGGAAATTATTTACTCTTCAGGACAAGATCTACCTTGATGAGGACCTTACGCGACTCCAGGATGAAGAATTGAAGAAAGCCAGGGAACAAGTAGCCACAGCCAGGAAAGCCAAAAAATGGGCAATTATTCGTAATTTGCGTGCAGTGATTAGGGACTCTCCCCCACCAAGGTAGTCCAAACCCTTGCCTAACAAATGACTCCATCGGCACGAAAGAGGGGTGGCAGATAAGCTAGCTATAGCTTGCTGGAATTGCAATGGTATGATGTGGTCTGCCCCAGGGTCCTTTCTTGATGTGATTGGCAGACATGACATCATTCTTATCTGTGAGACACACGAGAGTCCTGAGCGGGCCCTTCCAATTATCTCTGGTTACTTTTGGTGGTCCAGTTGTCGACAACTCACTCGACGCTCTAAGGGGGTTCGAGGATCAGGAGGTGTTGCTACTCTTATCAGGGATAGGCTCCAGGGTTCGGTATCCCTGGTTTCAACTGACCCCCACTCCAGGTTTTTATGGATTAAAATCCATCGTCACCCACCTCATTGGGATATCTACATTGCCACCTGTTATTTTCCCCCCACCACGTCCAATTTTGTTATTCACAAAGACGGGGACCCTTTCCAGGATCTCTATGAGGACATTACTAGATACTCGGCTTCAAGGAAGATACTTCTGCTAGGAGATTTCAATGCTCGGACTGGACCTATGCAGGTTTCTCTTCATGACCTCACAACCGATGAGATGCAAACTCGGGAATTGGATCTTGAGGACCTTGGTTTTGCTCGAACCTCCAACGACACACAGGTGACTGCTTACGGTAAGCATCTTATTGAGTTGGGTGAATCCAACGAGCTAGTGCTTCTCAATGGTATATCTTGTTTTCCGGATTCCGGTGGGTTTACTTGCTTTCCTCATGGTGGTAGAGCCAGTGTCGTCGACTATGCTATTTCCTCTACCACCCTCATTCCATTCATTTCCCGATTCAACGTCTCTGATCACCCTCCCCCCCTTACCGATCATTCAATTCTTTCTCTTACATTATCCATTGTTTCCCTTCCTGTTACTCCTCCCCCTCCTCCCTCCCCTTCAGCCCCTCGAGTCATTATAGACTTTGACTATTATTATTCCTTTACCTACATGGACCGGTCGCGTCAGGTTCTCCCAAAGGTGTCTTCTCTTGACGATGTTTCCAATCATTCTGCTTGCTTGGTCTCGTTGGTTACGAATCTGCCATGAGGAAAGGATTTGTTGTTAATGCGCCCAGATTCGCCCACCAAATTGAAAGGCCGGAAGGAAGGAATGCCTTCCGTGCCAATCTCCGGAGAAGGCCGGCTCCTATGGGGGTTGGATTAAGATAAGAGTGCAGGAAAGAGATAAAAGAGATAAGAGTGCAGGAAAGAGATAAAAGTGCAGAAAGAGATTCCAAATGTGATTGGAGTTGGGTGGGGGGAATAAGCAGCACGGCGACGAATCAATCACCACTACTAACAACATTCATCTACAAACATACATCGAAACTACAGCTATCAGCGATCCCATGTATCCTCTATCTATGCATTCCAGGGAATACCTGGCCATCAAATCTTGGAGTCCGAGTTCAGTACAACAACAAGCAATGACACAAGAAACATGAGGCAGAAATGACAAGGAGAGGCAGCATGCAAGATAAAAGACAGTAAGCAGAGCCAAGTATATGTCTGTATTTGAGGCAAACGCACAACTACAATTGTCCCCTAGCAATATATTCCCCTTCCACCACCTTACATTGAAAATGTGGTGGGTATTTATAGCCCAAAACTCCCCCGATTACATTCATGGGCACGGAGTCCCAGACAAGACAGTAGCTGACACGAGCGGTTGAGAGGCTGCTGATGCTGACTTCTGTCGGGCCGGACTGTACTTGCGGCATGGTGTCCCTGAAGGCGGTACGGCTACGTGGCAGCGCGTTGGGACAAGTCTTCGGTCAACAGGAATGCGGGTAGGTGCGGCAGGTGGTACTTCACATCGGCTTTAAATGTTGACAACTGGCGCCGGTAGTGTAGCCCATGCTTTGTCCTTGCGCGGTCAAGTCTTGGCTCGAATCCCGAAGGTGGACACTTGTCAGATGCTGAAGCGTGACATGTGTCTGCCTTGAAAGGCAGTTTATCCAACTTCGCCGGGGGTTCGGGCGCTATCGGGCTGCGCAGGAGGAAAACAGCGCAGTTGGAAGGCCTTCTTGCCTTGGCGTTTTCTGAGTTGACTTCACCGAACTGCGCACCGGTCAAAGGGCGCACTCCGACTTCGCTGCGAAGTCGGGTGTCGCACCGGTGCTGGCTCTCTCCTGCTGTACGGACTGCGCACTGGAGCAGGGGCGCACTCCGACTTCGCTGCGAAGTCGGGTGTCGCCCCGGCACTTAGCCATTTTCCTGATAGGCCATTCCCCTAGTGCGCCCAGGAAGGAGGGCGCACTCCGACTTCGCTGCGAAGTCGGGTGTCGCCCTTTGACACTTAGTCAAATTTTCGGTCACTTCCTGTCCTGTTGCGCACGGGTTACCTACTGCGCTCCAACTGAGGGGCGCACTCCGACTTCGCTGCGAAGTCGGGTGTCGCCCCAACACTTAGATGCTGAAGTTTTACTGGGGGAAGAAAGGGGGAAAAGAAGAAGAGGGAATGAAGCTGTGAGGGAGAGGAAGAAAGGGAGAGAAGAAGAAAGGGAAAATGAGGAGGGAAGGAAAGAGCAGCTCACTTGCAGAAACCAAAAACATGGCACCCCTGTGCAAAATGTGGCAACATTCCTGGCGGCTCGCGGGGTGTTGAGCTCGCCTCGACGCAAAGAACCATGCCTTTATCCTTTGGGTGCAGAGGAACTTCCTTCCCCTGTCTTCTGCTGCTCTGGTCGCTTCCCTTGGGGCAACTGTTCTTCTTCGTTTTCGCTTTCACCAGTTGCCTCCTCAGTCTCGCCTTCTGAATCAGAAGGTTCTCCGCTTCCAGCCTCTCGCTTGCTGATGCGTTCGACCACAGTCTTAGCTTGATCCCAGACTGCGGCTTGGAAAGGAGAAGGGTCGCTGATTTCTCTAAGTACTGCATGGAATGCAGCGACCACGTGCAGGTCAATGGTGTGAAATCTTTTGCCCAACTCCCCAAGAGAAGAGTTGATTTTGCAGTACTTAGCCACCATTTGAGTGACCTGCGCTTCTTGAACTGGCTCTGTCCAGCTATCGATTTCAGCTGTATCTGCCTCGAAGGACAGCCAGTTCTCTTTTACCTGTTCAAGGGTGAGGAGCTCGTCATCTTTGACATAGCTCGGACACCCATGCTCGGACAAAATACGAAAAGGAGCCAGGAGAATTTGTCTTTCTTGTTCTAAGGCGTCCAGCGCCTGCCTGGCTGTTCTGATCCTTTCCGTCCGGGCGAAGTAAGTGTGCAAGGTTACCCTTGCATTTGCCCACTCTGAGGCAAGACGGGACATGGGGGAGATTCGGAAGCCATCGCGCTCTATCTTCTCAAGTTTCATAGCCAGGTCTAGCAATTGCCTCGCCTGGTGTTCGGCTTCCTCTACCACGGGCTTGCCACAGGCGGATATTTCTTCAATTCTGGATAAGAAATCCAGAACTGTCAAGGACTTGACAAGGTTGGGCTTGCAACCTTGTAGCAGACTTGCGCGCATCTCCTTCGCCTTGCTCTTTGAGAAGGTCGCCGCTTGTAATGCTTGCTCTGCTAGCTGCGACTGCGCCTGTTTCAGTGAACCCTGCAGTTGCGAAATCTGCTCCAGCGCTTCTTTCCTCTCTTGTTCGGCTGTCTGCTGAGCGGCGGCCAGCTGGGCCTTAAGATCTTCAACTTCTTGCTGCGCTGACCCCAACTGGGCTGTAGCCCTCGCCAAGTCTTCTTCAAGCTGCCTGGAAGTATTCTGCAGCTGGAAAAGCGCCTCCTGGGTTTCGAGATGCTTGACAAGGAGGTTGTACGTTCTGCGGCGAATACCGCGGATCTCATACTCTTCGTTGATATCATCGAAGTTCTTCTCCTTTGTCTGAAGCTCGTAGTCTGCCTCGGTCATATCACGGAGAGGCTTTTTCACCTTAGGAATCAGCTTTTCTGTTGTAAGCACTCTCCGATTCAGGTCAAACTTTGTGCGTTTGACCGGGGCAGCTATCCCTTCGGCCCTTCTGCGCTTAACTCCTTGAAGAAAGGAGGCAGATCCCCCGCGGCTCTTACTGCCAGAGGCTGGTCCTCAGTGATGCTCATGAAATCAAGATCTTCCAGCTCCTGGGCCTGCTGCGGCATTTTCCCGCGAACAATGAAGTAGGTGGGATACCAGAGGGGTAGTAACCTTCGAGGGCGACCGGGTCCTAGGAGTGACAGGGGTTTGGCTAGACGGCGCTGGTAGGGTTTCAGTTGGCTGGGGCGAAGGATGTGGAGATGAGGTAGCGGCCTCAGCACTGACCGCGGGTGAAGGCTCTTGGGTTTGTCCCAGGGATTGGAAAGCATTGGGGTCCTGGGCAAACTGGTCAAAGGAGTGAAAGTCGCTGGACGGCGGGGTGGCTTGAGATGCGGAGGATGCGGCTACGGCTTGCCCTGATGAAGTGGGAGTCGGGGTTTTTGCAGGGCCGACATGGACTTGGGCAAATGGCACAGAGGACGTACCTGCGGGCTCCGCCTGAGCCGACGCTGAAGGAATGGTTGCGGCCTGGATGTCTGCTACTGGTTCGGGGCTGTCTAAAGAGACAACCTCCGGCGCTGCTGCTTGTGGTTGTTCTGCAGGTGTCTGCTGTACTGGCTCCTTGGGTCGTTTGGCCCTTTCGACCTTTTTCTTTTTCTTTTCTCCCGACGCCGTGGATGGTCCAGAAGGGAGCGGCAATAGAGGGGCGGCAGGCGCTGATGTCCCCACGGTAAATTTGTACCTGGGTCGCGCTGGTAAAATACCTGCCGCACTTGGTCCACTGGCTGGCGGTGTGAGCGTCTTCTCTGTTGATGGAGGGGCCAGCTCAGGAGTTGACCGCTCTGAACCTTGCGCCACTTCGGGCGCTGCCACAGAAGCAACAGGCTGCATCGGGCCCACTTGACTGCCGGATGGAGTCGTGCTGGAAGTCGCCGGGGTTGACGATGACTGGGGGGTAGCCCTCCTTTTATACCTTATGTTCGCGCCTCGGGGAACGCAAACGCGAAATTCGAAGGGCTGCCACGTGTCGACGTGTTGATCATATAATGCCGAAAACTCATCATCAACGGCAAGATTCCTCCGGCTTGATTTGTCGTGTTGCGTGCGACACCTCATTTTCCAGCATTCGAGGATTTTGTCCTTATGCCAGTTAAGCGGCGCCACCTTAGCGAGGAACTTCTTGAATCCCGCTGACTCCATTCGGTGGTCCGGGTTCCGTTCAGGATCGTAAGCGACCTCTTCGCAGTAAAATTCATGCCACGGTGGCCATGACTGCATCAAATGAATGCGCCAGTAGAGATCGACACCTGTCAAGTTCCTTCTTTCTTGCATGATCTCGGGTCTCGGACGGATGTGCGTAAACTTTCCCCGGACCCCGATTGGGTCATATTTCCAGCGTTGGGGCAGCATTATTAGGCCCATCTCCAGCAGCTCCTGCTCAAGGTAAATGTGCTGCCCGATTTCGAAGACCTGAATATTGGCCCAGGTCATAGGATATTTGAATATGTGACCTCTCTTCTTCCCTTGGCCAAATTCCTCTTCGACGTAGTCCATTTGCCGCGCCACCTCCATTCCAAACTGATGGTCCGTGCAGAAGTAGGGCAGCAGACATGGTTTCCCCTTGAATCCGTAGATTCGGACGACAATGCCCTGAGTCAGCCGAAAGGTATCACCAAGCTTGTTGTTTGTCAGATGCTTTGTCATAGCCGCTGGTGGGCGAGTCGCGCCACGGCTGAACAGTCCCATTGCCTGGCCCAGGAAACCAACATTAAACTCGTAGAACGAGCCCTTCCGGTACAGGGCCTCAGTCCATTCGTACACGGGGAGTGGCTTTCCTTGCTCGTTCGCTTTCCTCAGGTTAGGGACGTTCATCCGGTAATGCATATGGTACAGGCATAGCCATGTGAGGAATGAGCAAAACCGGAATTCCGTAGACTGCCTTTGCTGCAGTCTTACCAGGCTCGCATGAATCGCGTAGGCCAACCAGTCCGCCCAATCGTAGAAGATTGGGCGCTTCCCGCTCTTCTGCGCCGTGGAGTCGTAGAACTCCCCGTGCAGGATGCACTCGGCCATCGCCAGCTGAAACGGCCGCACCACTCTGTCTGAGTCGCAGCCAAGGACCCATGCCAGAATGATATAAATATATTTGTTCTCAAATCGGTCCAGCGGTATGGGGCCAGTCGGCCACTGTCCAGGATTTAGCGGAGTCTTCAGCTCTGAGTTAAGGAACTCTCTCATCCGCTTCGTCTGCGAAAATCTGCCGGTCTGCTCTTCGATGCTCACCCTTCTGACAATTGCGTCTGGGCTGTATTGGAGCCCTGGGGCGAACGCCGGCTGGACGCTCTCTCGGAAGAGAGTGAACAGCACCCTTCCTTTGTTATCGCAGACTTGCCGCGCAGCTGGTTTGTAATATTCAGCAATCACTTCAACCAGCTCCGGGCACCAGTGTGTCGGAGGGCACAGGAAACAGTGAAGATTTGAATTATATGCGGCTCCGAGGTGGTGAGAAGGCGGAACCTTACCCACCCACTTTGCGATGGTCAGACGCAGCTTCGTGAGACTGATGGAGAATGCGCCATCTTTATACCCGGACAGACGATTGATTGGTGGCGGCGGAGTCTGACCAGCTACACGCCTCTTCGTTCTGGATTTTGCTTTTTTATCTTTTCGAGGCGCTGCGCTCTCATGGGCGCTGGAGTCTGGAGATTCCTCAGCTTCGCGCGGATCTTCGCTAGATTGTGCCTGTACGGGCGCTTTCCCCTTATCCATCCTTGTTGAAAAGAATCAGAGATAGGAGCAGCAGCTTCAGAGCTTGTCAGTTTTATTCTCTGCAGTCCGGGAGCCAGCTTTGAACTCATGAATTTTCTGGCTGCGTCAGGGCCTTCTTGTAGACAGCAACTGCCAGCATTAATGGCGCGAGGGAGGAAGTTAGGGCCGTTTGCTTTGGGTTGGTGGCGACGTTATGATCTTGGCGGCTGCGCAGGGGCCCGTTTTTTTGAAAAACGTTCCTATTAGTCGTTGGCCCCTGCGCGCCTTACCCTTTAAATGTATCTTCATAGGTAAACGCGCAATCATTTAAACTCTCTTGAACCATGTGCCGTAGCTGACGTTACTGCCGTCAATTGGGCACACTTTCCAAAAGACTTTACAATTAATTAACCACACCTTGCCATGTGTCGGGCTTTGCAACGGGCCCATACTTGGCGCCGTCCGTGATGAGACGTTCGTGCTCCGCCCGGAATCCGGGGCGCGGTCCGACTTCGCCCGAAAAAGGGGCGCAAGTCGGACTTCGCCCGTTCTTTGGGCGCAACCCGAACTTCGCCAAACAAACGGGCGCGGCACGGGTTTTACACTTCAATCTTTTCGCCAGCTTACCTACTCGGACTTCGCTCTCGGATCCGAAAGGCGCTCACTTCGCCCAAAAAGGGGCGCAGCGCGGACTTCGCCCGAAAAAGGGGCGCTGTCCGACTTCGCCCATCAACATGGGCGTTGGCCGTCTCTAGGCACTTTACTTGTAATCTGCTACCCGACTGCGCTCTTTGGAGAAGGCGCAGCCCGACTTCGCTGCGAAGTCGGGTTGGGCAGCCAGAGTTAGACATTTCAGCTCCTTTTAACTGCTCTGTTCCCTTCTTCGCCCCATTTGATGAGCGTTGCCTGACTTCGCTGCGAAGTCAGGCATTTGCCTCGGACCTACTTGGGCTACTTGGAAAACTAAACTGAAAAACTTGAAATATTTACATGCTGAAAACTTTAAAATGCAAAAAGGGAAATCTGTACAAAGAAGGGCCCCTTCGGGCGCCTTCAGTGGTGGTACAATTTGAGGTGAAACCCGTTGACGGGAATGGGGAGAGGATGTCCCTCCATGTCCCGGAGCACATATGCGTTGAATTGGTTTACCGGGGCAATCTGATAGGGGCCCTCCCAGAGGGCATCAAACTTTCCATGGTTGCCGGGTTTGGCCTTGAACGAGTCCCACTTCAGCACCAGGTCCCCGATTTTGAAAACCCGGGCTGTGGTGCCTTTTGCGAACCAGCCTTGAGTTGATTCAGCGTGTTTTGTGAAGGCCTGGTACGCTTTCTCTCTGTCTTCCTCCAACTGCAGCAGTTGGCAAAGTCTGTCTTCTACCGGATCCCCGCTGTTTCTTTCCTCGTCAAGCATCCAGAGAGCGGGTATCTCAATGTGCGTTGGCAAGACAGCTTCTTTGCCATACACGAGCGCATAAGGGGACGTTTTGATGGACTTCTTGAATGAAATTCTGTCCGCCCATAGCGCCCGATTCAGGAGTAGGTGCCAAGTCCTCTTGTTATTCTCCACCGTCCTTCGAATGATCTTCAGTAGGTTCTTATTGGTGGACTCGGCGAGACCGTTCCCCTGCGGGTAGTAGTTGGAAGACATCTTGTGATAGATGCCAAATTTTTTGGTGTACTCCGTGAGTACTGCGCCTGCGAACCCCGGACCATTGTCCGTCACTATTGACTCGGGGACCCCGAAACGGGTGATCAAGCTTTCGAGGAACCTGATGACCGTCTCTTGGTCGGCGTTCTTTGTAGGGATCGCCTCTGCCCACCGTGTGAAGTAATCGGTGGCGGTTAAGATAAACTTGTGGCCCGCTGCAGAGTTCGGCGAAATCACCCCGATGAAGTCCGGACCCCATTCCTTGAAATGGAGTCTCGGCTTGGATCGGTTGAAGGGGTAGGGGTGCTTTTCTGTTTACGCCGACAAATCTCGGCATTGATCACATTTGCTACGGACAGCATGAGCGTACGTAAACGAGTGGGCCGGTAGTACCCGGCTACGATTATTTTCAAGGCCGTGGGCCTTGCGGAATGGTGACCTCCGGGCATCCCGGAATGAAATTCTCCGAGGACCACTGGGTGAGTGCCTTTTCGACGCACCGCAACGAGGATGCCGTCGATGTTTTTAAAGTAAAGCCCCTCGGGGCGAAGAGTGTACTTCAATGCACCTAGCCGAAACCTCCTTCTTTGTGAGGCATTCATGTGGTCTGGACATCTTCCGGTGCAGAAATATCTCACCAGTTCATCTGTCCAGTCGCACTCCTCGGGTAAGGAGTTGGCTAGGTTGATGCGTGTTGTTGGGTCCTCCCACTCGCAGGCGGCTATCTCGGCTGCCGCGCTTCGGGCTAGCTCCTGGCACAAGGCTCGGCCTCGACTAGCTTGGTTGGCCGCACTTCGATGTCGAACTCCTGGATTTTGGCAATCCATCCTGCCCTCTTGTGACCCGGTTCTCCTTGTATGATAAAGCTTCGAACGTCCGGGTGGATCACGAAGACGGTGATCTTGCTCTGGGAGACAAAGTGCCTGAACTTACGGAGAGATTTCATGACAGCGTGTACCTGCCGCTCTATAAAGTTGTACTTCTCTTCGTGCGGCTGGATTACTTGGCTCAGGAACGCTATGGGGCGCTCCTCGCCATCTTCTCCCTTTTGGGTCAGGACTGCGGCGTAACTCTCTGGTTCTCCCACCGCGTACAGGATGAAATCCTTGGAGTAGTCCGGGTTTATCAACACCGGTGCTTGTGCAATGCGAGCTTTGATCTCCTCGAAGGCTCGCTCCCTCTCTTCAGTCCACAAAAATTCTGTGTTCTTCTTCAGCAACTCGGCCATAGGCTTGATTACCTGTGCGAAGTCCGGTATGAACTTCCGCACGAAGTTGATTTGGCCGAAGAAGGACTGTAGCCCTTTCTTGTCGATTGGGGCGGGCAAGCGGAGGAGAGCCTCTGCTCTGTCAGGATCTATAGCCAGGCCTTTCTCGGAGATGACATGCCCCGGCAACTTTCCTTCTTTCACCGCGAAGACAGACTTCTTCGGGTTTATGGAGATGCCGAATTCACGACACCTTTCGAATATTTGCCGCGGGTGGGGAACATGATCTTCTCGCTTGTGAGAGAAAACGAGTCATGTCATCCAAGTAGATGACGATCACTTTGTTGAGCAGTTCTCAGAAGGCCAGGTCCATGGCTCTTTGGAATGTGGCGCCAGCATTGGATAAGCCGAATGGCATGCGTTGATAGGCGAACGTTCCCCATTTGGTGGTGAACGCCGTCTTGTGTTGGTCCTCATCCTTGACCCATATCTGGTTGTAGCCGGAAAAGCCGTCTAAGAGGGAAAATCTACGGGCTCCGAGCAACTATATGGAGGATCGATCGATGCGGGAAGCGGGTAATGGTCCTTGAGGGAGGCTTGATTTAGATTTCTGAAATCCACGCAGAGACGAATGTCTCCGTTCTTCTTCCTCACGGGAACCAAGTTCGCAACCCAGGATGAATGCTTGATGGGGTAGATGATCTTGGCCTCCAGCATCTTCAAGAGCTCGGCTTTCATCATGGCCTCGATTTTTGGATTGACGGCCCTCTGCTTTTGCCGGAATGGCTTGGCGCCATCTTCTAGCTCAATGGTATGCTGGATTATTTCTCTGTCATACCCCTTCAAGTCTTGGTAGCTCCAGGCTACTATGTCAGGGAACTCTTGACATAATGATCTGATCTGCTCGAGTTCCTCTGTGGTGCAGTCTGTCCCGACCTTGATTGATTTGCCAGATTCCAGCTCCAGGTCGGCATACTGCTTCGGGTCTACTTTGATCCGATGAGATATGGCTCTGTCATTCTGATCAAATAGACTCTCTAGGGTAATCGGTCCTTTCGGGACATGATTATTTTTCAGTTGTATCAACCCCTCATATTGCTCGTCATCAGGGTCTCTACCTTCGATTGAAAGTGCTTCATTTACCAAAAATGTGACGATCTCCTCGTCACAGCTAAACACCTGCCAGTGGGTGTCCTTATCGGACACGGAAGGCACTGTAAATGGTGCGGACCGGCTTCGGCTTACGGACGGTGTCATCGGCCGGAACGTGCACTGGCTCCAACGGAGCGCGAGAATGTCGGCATGCTTGTTTTTCTCTCGTGAAATAGCCTTGACATTCAGCGAGTCAAAAGACTCCATCAAATCCCAGACCCGATTTCGGTACGCCTTGAGATAGTGCTTTTTGGAGGCGCACTTATTCGTGATCTGGTAGCACACCAGTTCTGAGTCTCCGTAGATCTGCAAGTGCTTGATTCCCAACCTCTTCGCCTTTCGCAATCCCAAGCACGGGGCTTCGTACTCCGCCGCGTTGTTGGTACGGCTCCAAGCCGCCTGTAGGTGTAATCCTTCTGGATCCCGGTTGGGGAAACCAAAAGAACTCCGGCACCGGCGCCATTTTTGCATCGTGCGCCGTCAAAGAAAAGCTTCCACGACTTCTCAGGTGCTGGTCCCACTTCTCTCCTTGCTGACTTGTCAACTCTCTCGGGCTGAACAATGGTGTAACAACCTTGCTCTGTTTCAATCACGGCGTTGAAGTCCCGCAAGGAGAATTCATCTTCTACTTGCAGTTGCTCGAGAGCTTGCTCCGTCATGTCCACTGTCACCAGTTCTTCCTCCGTCAGCTGAACCATGCAATCCTCAGGCTCTTCTCCGGGTATCTTCTCTACTAAGTAGGTGGAAGGCTTTTCATTGAAAATCTTCGGTCTCCTTCCTTTGAAGGGCACTTCCATGTGTGAGTAGTCCAGAGAGATATCCTCCCAACTTCGCGGTGAACTCCCTAGAGAGACACATGCCGAAGTAGGGTTCCAAGTCAACGACCACAACCTCTTGGATGACCACGATGTCGAGAGCTTTGTGCAGCCGAATGGGGATGTCTTTTATGACACCGATTGTCTTGACGGGGGTGTCGTCTAGTTGCAGCACGCCTTGGCTGCTCCTTGTGTACTCCATCCCGATTTCATCGCAGACGGCTCTCGGCATTACGGTCGTGGAAGCACCGAGTCCACCATGCAGTTGTGTACTATATACCCTTGCATTCGTAATGACAGATAGAAGGGAGGTGGTCTGTTCTTCCCGGTGGTTGAGGCTGTCGGGGGTTGCACCGGGACAGCGAGGCTGTATCTGCTTGCCGTTCTTTATGATTTTCAGGGATTCTTGCAACAGATCAACCTGGCCTGGGAGCTAAAGAGCATCATACATGCTGATTCTTGCGGGAGTTCTCTTCAGCTCGTCTACTATGCTGTAGCCCGAAGTGCTTGCTCCTTCCGCTTCTTTCGCCGGCTCGTACTTCGTCCGGTATTGTTGAGTGGCCTCAACTCTCTGTCTCTTGGTCAGAGACGGATACCTCAGCCTCTCCTGAGCTTGTTCTTTTGTTTCAGCTAGAGGCTGAGCAGCGGGAGCTTTAGCCGGAAGAGCTTTGGCTATGGGAGGCTTGACTGCGGGAGTCTTCGCCGGAGGAGTCTTATCTTTGGCTGTGTAGGGCCACAGCCTCTTGTACGGTGGTATCTCCTCGGGTTGCGCCTTGTCTCTTCTAGCGTACACCTTTAGGGGTTTGGCTGCAGCTTCGGCAGACTTCTTGTTTTCCTTGGCAGGAGGCGGCATTGGAACTTCGTCTGAAACGGCAAAATTGCTTTCGTCGCCCGGGATCATGTAGAGCTCTTCGTCCTCAATGGCGTTGCCGGCCAAGGTGCGGAGGTAGTGTTGATGTAGTGTACAGTCATCCTCGGCATGCGGGTCGTTGCACGTGGTGCACCAGTTGACCTGGTCGGAAGTACCAAGTTCATCCTCTATGGCAGCATTCCTCGGAGGGGGCCGCCGTTGCAAATGTTGCTCGGGGGGCCGATCCTTTGTCAATGTCGGGGGCGGATATGGCCTCCTTGGAGCTAGGTCCATCTGGGCCTGCTTCTTTTTTAGGACAGTCATGTCATTAGACATGGTGTGATAGCCAGAGGCCAGAGCCCGTACCTCCTGTAGAATTTGATTATGGATATCATGGTTCGGAGGCGGCGGCAACTGAGCTGGGGGAGGTAATGCGGCCAATGGAGGAGGAGTTGAATATTGTGCATGCTGGGGAGGAGCAGGAAGCGTTGGAAAACGCGGAGGACGGGGAGGCGGATAATGAATTTGCGGCGGGCCGTAAGGGTTCACGACCGGCGCCGGATTCCATTGCTGTCCTGAAGTGGACGGCTCCGAACCAGAAGCTGATGGATATTGCGATCGGGGAAAATCAGGGTAGATGGGCGGTTGCACTCTGTGCGGAAGCCTGCCGATGGAGATGATGTCCATTTCAGCTTGTTGGGCAGCTTCGTACAGAGCGGGGAATGTGTTGATTCTGGCAACCTTCAACAATAGGCAAATGTCTGAGTTGAAGGATCTCAGGTAGTAGTAGGCGGCTGACCTGCTGAAGGTCGGAGTTCGCGAGGCACTCGTTTACAAGACCTTTCAAACCTGATGTTGAAGTCGACACCTCCTCTTGGGGGTGTCTCTGGATACTTTGGGCCCGATGCGGCAAAGAAGAAGGATCAGCGGACTCGTTGCATCCTTTCACGAGCTCTGCCGGCTAACTGTCGCCACCTTGTGATGGATCCCTACGGCGGTGATCTCCACCGGTAGAGAAGCTTCCCCCTTAGGGAAAGGGCCAGCGAGACGGGTCTTCACACTTTCGTCGGTGATGGAGTGTAGCGCGGCCAGGGCAAGAATGTCCTGGATGTGTTCATACGCCGTCTTGCCGTAGCCGTCGTACGTAGGGATAGACTTTAAGGCAGCAGGGGGCACAGCTTGCTGTCCGACTAGGGCCAAGGGCCCCGTAGAATCCACCGCCGGGAAGAGGTCGTCTTCATCCAGATGATCAGCCATTTCTGCTTCTGATCCGGTAGTGTATTCGGTATCGGAACTATCCGAAGATGTAGATTCTTCTTCGGCCTCAACTTCTTCAATCTCGGCTTCGGCTTCTTGGATTTCGGCCTCGGCTTCTTGGATTTCTTCTTCGCGAGCTTGATAATCAGCCAGCCTGACGCGCTCACCTGGAGCGTCAAGGTCAAGTTCGTAAAAGTCAGGCGGGTTCTCCGGATTCCTTGCTCGCCACCTTCTCGTTTGCATGAAGGCGTTAGGACCGGTCTTCACGGACTCAGAGTATGTTCAGATAATTTGCAGAGTCGCCTTGTGCTCTGATTTTGAACAGCAATGAAGCGAGCACTAGTACTTCGATTTTGTTTGGGGGTGGGAAACTACCATGTCCCACCGTGTGGACCAGACAAACTGGTGGCGCCAGGTGGAGACGGGTTAGAAATTCACTCTTGAAATATGGGACCTTGGTCCCACCGGGCGTGCCAGAGAAACTGTTGGTTACGAATCTGCCATGAGGAAAGGATTTGTTGTTAATGCGCCCAGATTCGCCCACCAGATTGAAAGGCCGGGAGGAAGGAATGCCTTCCGTGCCAATCTCCGGAGAAGGCCGGCTCCTATGGGGGTTGGATTAAGATAAGAGTGCAGGGAAAGAGATAAAATGAGATAAGAGTGCGGGAAAGAGATAAAAGTGCGGAAAGAGATTCCAAATGTGATTGGAGTTGGGTGGGGGGAATAAGCAGCACGGCGACGAATCAATCACCACTACTAACGACATTCATCTACAAACATACATCGAAACTACAGCTATCAGCGATCCCATGTATCCTCTATCTATGCATTCCGAGGAATACCTGGCCATCAAATGCTTGGAGTCCGGAGTTCGGTACAACAACAAGCAATGACACAAGAAACATGAGGCAGAAATGACAAGGAGAGGCGGCATGCAAGATAAAAGACGATAAGCGAGAGCCAAGTATATGTCATGTATTTGAGGCAAACGCACGGCTACAATTGTCCCCTAGCAATATATTCCCCTTCCACCACCTTACATTGAAAATGTGGTGGGTATTTATAGCCAAAAACTCCCCCCGATTACATTCATGGGCACGAAGTCCCAGACAAGACAGTAGCTGACACGAGCGGGCGAGGAGGCTGCGATGTCGACTCGTCGGGCCGGACTGTTCTTGCAGCATGGTGTCCCTGGAGGCAGTACAGCTACGTGGCGGCGCGTTGGGACAAGTCTTCGGTCCAACGGGAATGCGGGTAGGTGCGGCAGGTGGCACTTCACATCGGATTTAAATGTTGACAAGGCGCCGGTAGTGTAGCCCATGCTCTGTCCTTGCGCGGTCAAGTCTTGGCTCGAATCCCGAGGATGGATACTTGTCGGATGCTGAAGCGTGACACGTGTCTGCCTTGAAAGGCAGTTTATCCAACTTCGCCGGGGGTTCGGGCGCTATCGGGCTGCGCAGGAGGAAAACAGCGCAGTTGGAAGGCCTTCTTGCCTTGGCGTTTTCTAAGTTGACTTCACCGAACTGCGCACCGGTCAAAGGGCGCACTCCGACTTCGCTGCGAAGTCGGGTGTCGCACCGGTGCTGGCTCTCTCCTGCTGTACGGACTGCGCACTGGAGCAGGGGCGCACTCCGACTTCGCTGCGAAGTCGGGTGTCGCCCCGGCACTTAGCCATTTTCCTGATAGGCCATTCCCCTAGTGCGCCCAGGAAGGAGGGCGCACTCCGACTTCGTTGCGAAGTCGGGTGTCGCCCTTTGACACTTAGTCAAATTTTCGGTCACTTCCTGTCCTGTTGCGCACGGGTTACCTACTGCGCTCCAACTGAGGGGCGCACTCCGACTTCGCTGCGAAGTCGGGTGTCGCCCCAACACTTAGATGCTGAAGTTTTACTGGGGGGAAGAAAGGGGAAAAGAAGAAGAGGGAATGAAGCTGTGAGGGAGAGGAAGAAAGGGAGAGAAGAAGAAAGGGAAAATGAGGAGGGAAGGAAAGAGCAGCTCACTTGCAGAAACCAAAAACATGGCACCCCTGTGCAAAATGTGACAACAGGTCCAAACTATTTGGAAGGTTGCTTTGGACTTGTACCCCCACACTATTCGTCCTCCCCCTCGTCCTCGTCCCCCTCGTCATTGCCCCATGAACATCTGGTATGATGAGGAATGTAAGTCTGCCCACCGAAGGTTGAAATATGCCATTCGGAATCCTTCCCAGCTCTATACCATTTCTCACAAAGACTACAAGATGCTTCTTCGAAAGAAGAAGCGTCTCTTCCTCTCTCGGCATCGACTTCATCTTATCCACTCCCTTCAGCAGTCTCCTAAATCCTTCTGGTGCCTTATCCTCCCCCGTGATCGGATTACTCATGGGATCAATCTTTCCTCTTGGACCATTCATGCCTCTTCCCTCTATACCATCCCAAATCAGCCTCCTATTACTGTTCCCTCCCCCCTTCTTCGTGCCACCTCTTTTCTACTGGTCTTGTCAAGCAGGCTATCTGGAAACTCTGTACGAGCAAAGCAACAGATTTGGATGGGTTACAGGAAGAATTTTTGAAGCATGGTATTGACCCTCTTGTTGGGCCCCTCACTGATCTCTTCAATCTCTCTATCATGTGGGTTTCCTGATTCTTGGACTCGGCATATCATTCACCCCATTCATAAGGCAGGTGATCCCCATGAACCCAATAACTACAGGACTATCATGATTGGGCATATCTTTGCCAAGCTCTATGCCACGACATTGGATGTGCTTCTCTCCCGAAGGTTGGAGGAGGGGGGTTTCAGGGCTCTTGGCCAAGCTGGTTTTCGGCAAGATCACCAGACCACAGATCACATTCTAGTCCTCAGAGCTATTATTGAGGAGGCGCGTTCCAGGTCCTCGAAGGTTTATTGTTGCTTTGTTGACTTTAGGAAAGCCTTCGACACGGTGCCTCGACATTTACTTCTTGAGAGACTACGGTCAGTTGGCATCTCTGGGCAACTTTTGACAGCGGTTACACGGTTATATGAGACTGTGAAAGGTCGGTTTCGCTCCCCTCAAGGGCTTTCAGACAGTATTCTTAGCACCATAGGAGTGAAACAGGGGTGCCCCCTTTCCCCGACACTTTTTGGGATCTTTATCGACGAGCTTGAGACTTTTATTAAGGAGAACGCTCATGTAGAGGATGGTTGCCTTCTTCACTATGTGCTGATTTCTATTCTCCTCTTTGTTGATGATGTTGTTCTTTTGGCCTCTTCTCTTGAGGGACTTCAGCGCCATCTGGACAAGCTTGCCGCTTTTTGTGACTCGAGACAGTTGACGGTGAATCTTTCTAAGACCAAGGTTATGGTATTCAATACTACCAAAGAGGCTCTATCTCATCTCCACTTCTCTTTCCAAGGTCGGGAGGTCGAGATCACCACCTCTTATGTGTACTTGGGGGTTCTTTTCACTGGTCCCACTTTTAGTATGAAACCCGCCGCCCAGGCCCGGTGTGTAAGGGATATGCAACTCTGTCTTTGCTAGAGAGGAATTGCTTCAAAGCACATTTTCAGGATATACCTGTGAAGATGAGGATTTTTGATGCCTTGGTCAAGCCAACTATTACTTATGGGTCAGTGGTTTGGGGTCCTAGCCTTGGCCCGACCGAGTGGTCACGGGTTGAACGAGTCCGGACACTCTTTCTTCGACGATTCATTCACTGCAAGGGCACAGTCCCCCGCTCTATTATTCTCGCAGAGTTTGGGGCTTCTCCTCTCCGGCTTGAGATTATCTTCTTGATTATCGGTTATCTTCACAGGATCCGTACTTTCGGAGATACCCCCGAGGGTTGCAGGCGGTACCCTTACCTCGCCCTTCGCTCCTCGATGGAACTCTCTCCGAGTTCTCGGGGAGGCCGGAGGAGCTGGTATTTTCAGGTTTCTGCTCTCCTGGCTAGCATTCAGATACGGATAGACAGGCTCCCGCCTTATTCTTTGGGGGTTCTCCCCCCCTCTCGGCTTAGTAAGGAGAAGATGCTCCACGAGATTCGGAAGGATGTTAGTCTCCAGTACACCAGATGCACATGGATCTCTCCTGTTGCCCCTCTTTCCCCCAAGTTGTCTTTCTACCATGAGCACTTCTTACAGATTCAGGAGGGCAAAATAGTTCCTCCACAATACCTTCAGCAACACACAATGCATAGTCTTCGGATCACTATTGGGCAACTCAGGGTGTGTTCTCACCAACTCCGGATTGAGTCAGATCACCATCTTCCAACGGAGGAGCGGATTTGCTTGTTTTGCTCCTTGGGTGAAGTTGAAACCCTTCATCACTTTATTTTTTGTTGTCCCATTTATTATGAGATCCGAGGTAGGTTCCATTGCCTTTTCAGGGACAACTCTCGATCTGTTTCTACCTTCTTCGGATACTCGGACCAACGTTGTCTCGCACTCTTTCTTAGGGAGATAACTCAGCTTCGACGACATAAAAGTTCTCCAAATGGATCTCACCCTCCTCAACATCGGCTCATCACAACATACTTCACCAACTCCGACGGACCAGGTGACTTCAATCGGAAACGCCCCACATCATCCGGTTCGGACAGAAGTAGGGTCACTAGGCAACGCACCAACAGTTTGTCAGGGTTCCGAACTAGCAATGGGCAGAGACATATCATGGACTTCTTCAGCTCCGGTACTTCGGCCTCGACTGTTAGGAGAGATTAGTTTCTGGAGGGTTCTTGGAGCTTGCCCCCCTGGGCTGCTCCCTCCCCCTCCTCTCTCTCCGTTCTTCTTGGCGTGCACTCCTCTCTGTTGGATTGCAGCCCTCCCCCCCTCTGCTCTCCCTTTTCTTTTCTTTTCCCTTTCTCTTTGGCCCGTTTGTCGGGTTTCATCTTGTATTTATCTTAGTTCTTTTCTTTGTTGGGCTTTTTAGCCTACTAGTTGCAGTCATTATTGACCTGTTGGTTACGAATCTGCCATGAGGAAAGGATTTCGGGTTGAAGCGCCCAGATTCGCCCACCAGCATGAAAGGCCGGAAGGAAGAGATGCCTTCCGAGCCAATCTCCGGAGAAGGCCGGCTCCTTTTGGGGGGTTTTCTGAATTAAGCTAAGGGGAACGGGAAAGAATTAAATGTACAGAAAGAGATAAACGTACAGAAAGAGATTACAAATATGTCCAAAGGTTGGTGGGGGGAACTAACAGTACGGGAACACACCAATCACCGCTACTTACTGCATACAAACACAAAGTATGGCAAGGAACCGCAAAACCTAGGCGTACTGCCGATACACAAGCAATGTATGCACGGCTTCAATGGCTCCCTAGCAAACATTCCCTACAAGGAACTAACGGCGGGGGGATCGCATCAATCACCGGATACGTACAGCGACGGGGGTAGACGGTAAACCTAGATATATCGAGCCGGTATATGTGTTAGGTAGAGAGTTTAACCGCACGGCTTCAATGGCTCCCTAGCAAACATTCCCTACAAGGAACTAACGGCGAGGGATCGCATCAATCACCGAGATACGGGCCAGCAACGTCACACATAACTGATGGAACTGCTACCACATCTATTATACGAAAATTAAAAGTACAGAAATAATGCTAAAGGCGCATGACCATCAAATGCCGAAGTGAATCAACAAGCCATGACACAGAATCGCGTAAAGCATAAGCATAAGAAATAAAAGCGGTAGAACAGAACCAGGCATACAAATTGTATTTATATGCAGAAGCATGGTTACAGTAAGCACAGTAGTTCCCTAACAAACATTCCCCTTCCACCCTTTACAATGAATTCAAGATGGGCTTTTATAGCCCGAGTCCCACCCGTTACATTAATGGGCACAGAGTCCCGGTCAAACATAAGCTGACAGAAGCGGCGAAAGAGCTGCAAATGCTGACCTTTTGTCGGACGGGGCTGTACCCGCAGCATGGTCATCCTGGAAGGCTGGAGCGCTACGTGGCGGAGTGCTTGGGCAAAACTTCAAGTCGGCGGGGTTCAGCGGTAGGCTGGAGCGGGTGAAACCTCGGATCAGCTTTGAATGAGGCCATTAGTGCAAGCGGTGCGAGGCAGCCCACGCTTATCCCTTTTGGTCGGCGATCCTGGTTCAAATCCCAAAGCTGGACACTTGTTGGATGATGGGTTATGCAACTGACACATGCATGCCTTAGAGGGCAGGCTATCCATATTTGCTTGGGATCTGGACTCCTTGGGATGCGCGGGCAGAAAACAGTGCAGTTGGGAAAATCTTCACGTCTTGGTCAAACTCCGGGTTTGTTCCCCTACCGCACACCTGTCAAGGGCGCAGTCCGCCTCTGCTGAGAAGTCGGACTGCGCACAGGTGGACACTGGTGCCTGCCGCCTTACGAACCTGCTCCGGTACTTCACCGCTCTTCTTTGTTGACCTGTCAGTCTGCCAGTGCAAGGTGCGCCCAGAAAGTGGGGCGAAGTCAGACTTCGCACCAAAACTGGGCGAAGTGCGCACTCGCACAAGGCGGGCCGCGGCGAGGCGCCGCCCCCCCCCAGGCGAAGTGCGAACTTCGCACCAGCACTTAGCCATTTTCAGGGTAACTTCTTTGGAAAGTTGAAAAATCAACTGGGGACTCCAAGAAAGGGGGGAAAGAAAAAGAATGCGGGAAAGAAAAGGAAAGGGAGAGAAGAAGGAAGGAAGATGGAGAAAGAGGAAAAAGAGGAGCAGCTCTGTTACATTACTTTATTGAAGACATTGCACCCCGTGCAAAATGTGACAACATTTCTGGCGGCTCGCGGGGTGTCGAGCTCGCCTCGGCGCAAAGAATCCATGCCTTCATCCTTTGGGTGCAGAGGAACTTGCCCCCCTGCCTTTTGCTGCTCTAACTGTTCTCCTTGCGGCAACTGTTCTTCAGATTCATCCTTGTCGGTTGCCCCATCAGAATCTCCTTCCGTAAGCTCTTCATCTCCACGCTACGCCTCGCACATGCGAGTGTATGCCGTTTGGGCTGAACGCCAGGTTTACGCTCGAATGGCTTGCGGTCAGCTATATCTTCTAATGCTCCGTGAAAAGCAGCGACCGCGTGCAGGTCGATGGTGAGGTATCTTTTCTCTAACTCCTGGAAATAGGAGCGGATCTTGGAATATCTGGACACCATCTGAGTGACCTGACTGTCTTGAATTGGCTCAGTCCAGCTATCAATTTCAGCTGTATCTGCTTCAAAGGACTGCCAATTCTTCTTTACCCGATCTAAGGTGAGGAGCTCGCCATTCTCAACGAAACTTGGACACCCAAGTTCTGAAAGAGCGTGAAAGGGGGCCAGACAGATATCTCTTTCATGTCCGAATGCATCAAGCATTCGTCAGCCCTCTCACCTCTTCAACTTTTCTAAAATATTTGTGCAAGGTCACCCTTGCACCTGCCCATTCTGCAGCGAATGAGGACACGGGGGAAAAATGGACGCCGTTGCGCTCGCGCTCTTGAAGATTAACCGCCAGGTCCAGCCATTGCTTCGCCTGGCGCTCGGCCTCCTCTACCACGGGCTTTCCACAGGCAGAAACTTCTTGAATCCTGGATGCAAAGTCCAGGACTGCCATCGCCTTGAAGGTATGGGGCTTGCATTCCCTCAGCAAACCAGCCCTCATTTCCTTAACCTTTGTCTTTGAAAAGACAGCCGCTTGAGATGTTTTCTCTGCAAGCTGCGACTGTGCCTGCTTCAAAGACTCCTGGAGCTGAGAAATCTGCTCCAAGGCTGCTTTCTTTTCGGTTGCGGCTTGTTGCCGGGAAGCGGCCAGCTGGGCTTTGAGTTCATCTGTTTCTTGCCGCGCCGCTTCCAGCTGCTCAGTGGACCTAGACAGGTCCTCTTCAAGCTGCCTTACTTTATCCTGCAACGCGAAAAGTTCTTCCTGCTCCTCCAGACTTTTGACAAAGAGATTGTCAGCTTTGCGCATGATTGTCTGAATCTCATACTGCTTGTTGATGTCGTCAAAGCTTTTCTCCTTTGTCTGGAGCACGTAGTCCGCCTTAGTCATTTCTCGGAGAGGCTTCTTCACTATTGGGATTATTTTCTCCGTTGTAATCACTCTCCTTCCGAAATCATACTTTGCGCGTTTTGCCGGGGCGGCTATCTCTTCGTGTCTCCTCCGCTTCAGGTCTTGGCGGAAAGAGACAGAATACTCTACGGCTCTCGTAGCCAGAGGCAAGTCATCTGAGTTCTGGAGGTCGTCCATAAAATCTGGTTCCCCCAGCCTAGGGATCTGCTGAGACGTCTCTCCTGCGGGAATGGGATCAGGAGGAACCGGACAGACCTTGGAAGAATCAGTCACTTGTGGGGGCGACCGGGAAATGGAAATGGGAGTAGCTGATCTTTGCGAGGGTTTGAAGCGGCTGAGGCGGAGGATGTGACGGTGAACGGACAGCCTCGGCACTGACCTCGGGCGAAGGATTTGGAGTTGTGCTCGAGAGAAGAGAGACGTTAGGGTCTTGAGCAAGCGATCGAAGGAATGGGGACCGCTAGAAGGACGCGGAGACGGGGGAGGGAGATGTGGTCATGGCTTGCTCGGATTGAGGCGGGGGGCGAGTGGAAGCGGGGTCGGGTGAGACTAGAGAGACAGGGGCAGCAAACGTACTGCGGGCTCCGCCTGAGCCGATGCCGGGTGGATATCTTCGCTTCTTGTCTCAGCGGCTGGCTTGGGGCTGCCCAAAGGAACTGCCTCTGCGGCGGCAGGACGCGGCTGCGGCTCTGCTACTGGCTGCTGCACTATCAGGCTAGGTCGCCTGATTTTCTCGACTCTCCTCCGCTTCTTCTCTTACGGAATAACAGTCGGTTCAGGGGAAGGAGGCAGAAGCGAGTGCGACGGCAGTGATGCTCCCACGGTAAACTTGTACCGGGGTTTAACTTGCAGAAGGTCTGCCGCAACCGGTCTGCATTCTGGCGGCGCTGGCGCTTTTCTTGCCTGAGGGATTGCCTCGGGCGCTGCCTTGACTAACTCTTTCGCCTTCTCAAGCGCCGCCTTGGGAGCCACGGGCTGCATTGGATCGACCTGAGTACTTGCTGGGCCTGCGCTGGCAGTTGCCGAAGTGTACAACTGTTTGGGAGGAGACCCTCCTTTATAATCCTCAAAGGGGCCTCGGGGAACGTAACCTTGATATGCGAACGGCCGCCAGCTGTCATGATCCTGGTCATAGAGAACCGAAAAATCGTCATCTACGGCCAGGCTTCTCCTCGTGGATTTATCGTCTTTGCGTGCGGCATCTCATCTTCCGACGATTCGGTAACCTTTTCTTTAGACCAATTAAGGCACTGCTATCTTGGATAGAAATTTTTTGAACCACTGGAGATGAGAAGTGATGGTCCGGGTTTCGCTTGGGGTCATATGTCACCTCCTCGCGGTAGAAATCCTGCCGGGGAGGAGAAGCTTCCATCAATTCGATCTCCCAATCAAGGTCCACATGGACCATATCGCATCTATCCTCGGTTATATCCCGGGGGCACAAATGTGTAAACCTCGCCCTTATCCCATAAGGGTCGTACTTCAATGACTGCGGCGCTAACACCGAGCCAATCCGGGACAGCGCTTGCTCTAGGTGGACATGCTGTCCTACCTCAGTAATCTCAACGTTGGCCCAGGAAAGAGGGTATTGAAAAATCTGTCCTCTCTTCTTCCCTAGGCCGAATTCTTCTTCCACATAGTCCATCTGCCGGGCAATTTCCATCCCGAACAGATGCTCTGAACACCAATAGGGCAGCAAATAGGGCTTGCCCTTAAATCCGTAGATCCTGACCACAATCCCCTGCGTCAGCCTGAAAACGTCCCCGAGCTTCTGATTTATTAGTGCACTCGTCATTTCTCTCGGAGGACGGGGAATTTCACTTTCGGTGAAGACTGACATGACAAATCCCAGAAAGTTGAAGTTGAACTTGTAGTAGGACCCTTTCCGGTATAAGTCATCCGTCCGATTATAGACGGTGCAGGGCTCTCCCCTCTCGTTAACCTTCTTCAGGTTCAGGATCGGCATTTGGGGGTGAAGATGGTACAAACAAAGCCAGGCCAAAACAGAACTAAAACGAAAATCGGTAGACTGCCTCTTTTGAATTTTCAGCAGGCTGGAATGAATGGCGTAAGCCAGCCAGTCTGCCCAGTCGAAAGAGATGGGGCGCTTTCCACTCCGTTGCGCCGCTGGTTCGTAAGATTCTCCACACGGGAGACATTGCACGGCGCCGAGTGAGTGCGGGTGCACCGAGTTGATCGGAGTCGCGGCCGAGGATCCATGCCGAGGATGGTATATAGATACTTGCTCTGAAATTTCGCCAAGGGCACGGGGCCAGTCGGCCATTGTCCAGTTGGAAGCGGGGCGTTCAGCTCTGAATTGAGGAAATCCCTCATTCGCTTGGTGTGCGTGAAACGTCCCGCTTGTTCGCCCAGATTTACTTTTCTGAGGATGGTGCCGGAGTCATACTCCAGCCCTGGGGCGAAAGCTGCTGCACAGTTTCCCTGCGCAGCGCGAACAAGGGTTTACCGCTGGAGCTGCAAACTTGCCGGGAAGGCTGGTGCAGTAGTGTACGACAATTAAGTCTATCAGCTCCGGGCATTGGTGGACAGGAGGGCACATGAATCTGAAGAGATTTGATTTGTACGCCGCTCCGAAATGGTGGGAGGGCGAAACTTTGTCAGCCCGACTCTCCACATTTGTTCGCGGCTGAGTTAGGCTCATGGAAAACGAGCCGTCCACATACCCTGCCAGGTAATTTACCGGAGGTGGTGGGGATTGCCCACGCTGTACCTTCTTCGTCCGGGCCTTTGACTTTTTCTCTGGCGGGGCATCGCCTTTGAAAACGCCTGGCCGCGGCAAATCCCCTGGTTCGCTGCTTTCACTGGACTGCGCTGACACGGGCCTTTTTCCTCTGTCCATCTCTCCGAGTCAGCAATAATGGTAGGTTCAGGCTATCTGCAACAAATTTCGCTATCAGAGGAATAATTAGCACTGTCCGAGGAATAATCTCTGCATTCTGGAATGTCTGCATGTTTTTGACCCCCTTTTCTAGATAAAAACAGCGCCATAAATGCAACGCAAGAGGGGGTAGGTCGGCTGAGTTAAAATCTTTGGTGGCTGCGCAGGAGAATGTTGAGAAAAAGTGCGCCCTGGCAGACGTGCCATGCTTCTTTTGTTGCATTTTTTCTTAAAAAACCGTGCAATCATTAATTCAGCATTGGAGATTGCACCATGGCTGACGTTGCTGCCACCACTTGGGCACACTGCTCAAGACAAAAGCTTCGGTGCGGAAACCCACATTAAAACAAGTGCAAGCGCGCCTTGGGCCCAGCTTGGGGTTTTGAAATTTTTTATTATTTTTTAAACCGCGTCCCAATACTGGCCCGGAAAACTAGGCGCAGCCGGGCCTCGCCCGAAGTTGGGCGCGGCCCGACCTCGCCGGCGAAGTCGGACTTCGCCCGAATTTCGGGCGAAGTACGAACTTCGCGCGAGGCGCGCGCTCGAACTGTTCTGCCTTCTTTGCTGCGCCCAAGGCTTTGGGCGTGGTCTGGGTCTTTACCGCCTTCGGGTCTTGGACAGCACTTAACGTTTTTCTCAACCTTTGCTCTTTGGTCAAACTGCGCAATGCGATGGTGGGGCGGGCTCGGACTTCGGCCGAAGCTTGGTGCGAAGTGCGAACTTCGCGCGAAGTTCGCACTTCGCGCGAGAGTAGAGCGCAACGCGCACTTCGCGCGAGTGCTAGCCGAAGTCAGGCTTCGCTGCGAAGTTCGCACTTCGCGCAAAAGTTGCGCGCAGTGCGTACTTCGCACGAAGAGTGTGCGCAGTGCGACTTTCAATCAAAGGCTGAGGAGCTTCCTTTTTGTGTGCCTTAGCGTTTTCTTTGAACAAACTTCGCAGTTCGGCTGGGCCGAAGTCCGACTTCGCTGCGAAGTCGGGCTTCGGCCAACACTTAGTCGATTTTTGCCCCTTTTTCTCCTTTCTTTCTCTGCATAGCCGAACTTCGCCCCTCCTGAGGGGCAACGACAGACTTCGATGCGAAGCCCGTCTTTCTCTCCCATGCCGCAGTTAAGCTCAAAGAAGGAAAAATAAAATGAAAGCTAAAGCTGAAAACTGTACATGCCGGAACATAAAAAACATAAGGGAAAATTTTTACAAGGAAGGGCCACTCGGGCGCCTTCAACAACGATAAAGCTTTAAGTGGAACCCGTTGAGGGGGATAGGGAGGAGCTGACCCTCCATATCCGAAAGTATGTAGGCATTGAACTGATTCACCGGGCAATCTGATAAGGGCCCTCCCAGAGAGCATCAAACTTTCCGTGATTACCTGGTTTTGCCTTGTATGAATCCCACTTCAGCACCAGGTCCCCGACTTCGAAAACTCGGGCAGTGGTGCCTTTTGCAAACCAGCCTTGAGTGGCTGCAATGTGATCCGCGAAGGCCTGGTATGCACTTTCTCTGTCTTCTTCCAACTGCAGGAGTTGGCACAATCTGTCGTCCACCGGGTCTCCGCTGCTCCTGTCTTCGTCAATCATCCACAGGGCGGGGATCTCGATGTGTGATGGCATAACAGCTTCCTTGCCATAGACGAGCGCGTAGGGGGACGTTCTGAGGGATTTCTTGAACGCAACTCTGTCCGCCCACAGTGCCCGGTTCAGGAGCAAGTGCCAAGTCCGCTTATTCCTTTCAATGGTCCTCCGGAGAATTTTCAGGAGGTTCTTGTTAGTAGACTCGGCGAGGCCATTCCCCTGCGGGTAGTAATTAGAAGACATCTTGTGATAGATGCCAAGTCTGCTGGTGTACTCCGTGAGTACAGCGCCTACAAATCCCGGACCGTTGTCTGTCACAATCGACTCTGGAACCCCGAAGCGGGTAATCAGGCTCTCAATGAACCCGATGACCGTTTCTTGGTCTGCGTTCTTGGTCGGGATTGCCTCCGTCCACCGTGTGAAATAGTCAGTAGCTGTGAGAATAAACTTGTGGCCGGCGAAGGAGTTAGGAGAAATCACCCCAATGAAGTCTAGACCCCATTCTTTGGAACGGAGCTTCGGCTTGAATCGGTTGAAGGGGGCGGGGGTGCTTTTACGTTTACGCCGACAAACCTCCGGCATTGATCACATTTGGCGCGGACCGCATGCGCGTACGCAAGCGGAGTGGGCCAATAGTACCCGGCCCTTATTATTTTTAAGGCCGTCGGCCTTGAAGAATGGTGACCCCCAGGCATCCCGGAATGAAAATCTCCGAGGATCCTAGGCTGGTCAGATTTTGTGACGCACCGCAACGGGATGCCGTCAATGTTTTTGAAGTAAAGCCCCTCGGGGCGAAGAGTGTACCTTAGTGCACCTAGCCGAAATCTCCTTCGTTGTGAGGCGTTCAGGTGATCGGGGCATCTTCCGGTGCAGAAATATCTCACCAGTTCATCTGTCCAATCACTCCCCTCCGATAAGGAGTCGGCTAGGTAGATGCGTGTCGTTGTGTCCTCCCACTTACGAGGCGGAGATGCCGGCTACGAGCGCTTCGGGCCAATTCACGACACAAGGCTCGGCCTACGATAAGCTTGGTGGGCCGCACTTCATTGTCGAACTCCTGGATCTTGGCAATCCATCCCGCTCTCTTGTGACCCGGTTCTCCTTGCAAGATGAAGCTGCGAACATCGGGGTGAATCACAAAGACAGGTGGTCTTGCTACGGGAGACAAAGTGCACGAACTTTCGAAGGGACTTCATGACAGCATGGACCTGCCGCTCTATAAAATTGTACTTCTCCTCGTGCGGAAAAATCACTTGGCTTAGGAACGCAATGGGGCGCTCCTCACCGTCGTCTCCCTTCTGAGTCAGGACTGCGGCGTAACTTTCGGGTTCTCCCACTGCATACAGGATGAAGTCCTTGGAGTAGTCCGGGTTTGTCAACACCGGAGCTTGCGCGATCCGAGCCTTGATTTCCTCGAAGGCTTGCTCTCTCTCATCAGTCCATTCGTAAGGTGTATCTTTCTTCAACAGTTCGGCCATAGGCTTGATCACCTGTGCGAAGTCCGGGATGAACTTCCGCACGAAGTTAATCTGACCGAAGAAGGACTGCAGCCCTTTTTTATTGGTGGGGGCCGGCAAGCGAACGAGGGCTTCTGCTCTGTCAGGGTCAATGGCGAGGCCTTCCTCGGAGATGACATGTCCCAGCAGCTTACCTTCTTTTACCGCGAAGACAGACTTCTTCGGGTTTATAGAGATGCCGAATTCTCGACAACTTTCAAATATCTGCCGCAGGTGCGAAACATGATCTTCTCGTCGGTGAGAGAAAACAGTCATGTCATCGAGGTAGATGACAATAATCTTGTTGAGCAGCTCTCGGAAGGCCAGGTCCATGGCCCTTTGGAACGTGGCACCAGCATTAGATAAGCCAAACGGCATGCGGCGATAGGCGAACGTCCCCCACTTCGTGGTAAACGCCGTCTTATCTTGGTCTTCGTCTTTGACCCAAATACTGGTTGTAGCCGGAAAATCCATCTAAAAGTGAAAATCTGCGGGCTCCGACAACGATATGTAGAATCCGATCAATTTGGGGAAGCGGATAGTGGTCCCGGAGGAAAGCCTGATTTAGGTTTACGAAGTCGACACAGAGACGTATGTCGCCATTCTTTTTCCTCACGGGCACCAAATTCGCGACCCAGGATGAATGTTTGATGGGGTAGATGATCTTGGCCTCCAGCATCTTCAAGAGCTCGGTCTTCATCATGGCCTCAATCTTTGGATTTACGGCCCTATGCTTCTGTCGGAATGGCTTAGCGCCATCCTCTAGCTCAATGGTATCTTTGGATGACAGTTCTGTCATACCCCCTCAAATCCTCGTAGCACCAGGCCACGATGTCGGGGAACTCCTGGCACAGTGATCTAATCTGTCCCAGCTCCTCCGACGTGCAGTCTGTTCCGACCTTGATGGTTTTACCAGGTTCGAGTTCTAGGTCAGCATACTGCCTCGGGTCTACTTTGATCCTGTGGGATATTGCTCTGTCATTCCGATCAAAGAGACTTTCTAATGTAATCAGTCCTTTTGGGACGTGATTATTCCGTAACTGTATCAACCCCTCATATTGCTCGTCATCAGGGTCTCTACCTTCGATTACACACACTTCGTTAACCGGGAATGTGACGATTTCCTCGTCACAGCTGAATACACTGCGGAAGGTATCCCTATCGAGCACGAAGGCACTGTAAATGGTGCGGACCGGCTTCGGTTTACGGACGACGTCTTCGGCGGAACGTACCTGGCTCCAACAGACGCCAGAATATCAGCGTGCTTGTTTCTCTCACGCGATATTGCCTTAACATTCAATGAGTCAAACGATTCCATCAGGTCCCAGACCCGATTGCGGTACGCTCTAAGATAGTGATGCTTAGACGCGCATTTATTCATAACTTGATGACACACTAGCTCTGAATCTCCGAAAATTTGGAGATGCTTGATTCCGAGCCTTTCCGCCTTTCGCAAACCCAAGCACAGGGCTTCGTATTCCGCCGAATTGTTAGTACAGCTCCAGGCCAGCCTGTAGGCATAGTCCTTCTGGATCCCGGTCGGGGAAACCAGGAGTACCCCTGCACCGGCGCCATTCTTGCATCGCGCGCCGTCAAAGAAAAGCTTCCACAGCTCTTCGGGTGCAGGTCCTACTTCTTTCACAACTGACACGTCAAGCTCCTCGGGTTGTTTAATGGAGTAACAGCCCTGCTCTGTCCCGATTACGGCATTAAAATCCCGCAACGAGAACTCGTCTTCAAGCTGTAGCACTTCGAGAGCTTGCTCGGTCAGTTCCACTGTCACCAGTTCTTCCTCTGTCAACTGGACCATACAGTCTAGTTCTCCTCCGGGTATCTTGTCCACTAGAAAGGGGGAAGGCTTCTCATTAAAAATTTTCAGTCTCCTTCCTTTGAAGGGCACTTCCATGTGTGAATAGTCTAGAGGGTACCCGCCCAACCCGCGGTGAACTCCCGAGAGAGACACATGCCGAAGTAAGGCTCCGAGTCAACAATTACGACCTCTTGGATGACCACGATGTCGAGAGCTTTGTGCAGTCGGATAGGGATGTCCTTTATGACACCAACTGTCTTGACAGGGGTGCCGTCTAGTTGCAGCACGCCTTGGCTGCTCCGTGTGTATTCCATCCCGATCTCATCGCGAGACGGCCTTCGGCATCACGGTTGAGGAAGCACCGAGAATCCACCATGCGGTTGTGAACTATGTGCCCTTGCATCCGTAAAGACGGATAAAAGGGTGGCGGTCTGTTCTTCCCGGTGGCGGAGGCTGTCAAAGGTTGAACCGGGACAGCGAGTGCATACGCTGCCGCTCTTCATGTTCTTCGGTGATTCTTGCGGCGGATCTACGGCACAGACGAGAAGAGCATCGTACATGCTGATTCTGGCAGGAGTCTTCTTCAACTCGTCTACAATGTTGTAGCCCGAGGTACTAGCTCCTTCTGCTGGTTTAGCCGGCTCATACTTGGTCCGGTACTGTTGGGTGGCCTCAACTCGCTGTCTCTTGGTCGGAGACGGGTACTTGACTTCTCCTGGGCTTGTTCTTTGGTTTCAGGTGGGGGTGAGGTACGGGAGGCTTAGCGGGAGTTGGGGCCTTTCTTTGGAGGCTTAGCTGGAACAGCAGCAGCCTTTGCCGGAGAAGGTTTAGCGGGAGCTTTATCTTTGGACGCCTTCTCCTGGGCTGTGTAAGGCCACAGCCGCTTGTACGGTGGCAGCCCGTCGGGCTGCGGTTTTTCTCTTCTTGCGTAGACTTGCAAAGGCTTAGCCGCGTCCGCAGCTTTCTTTTCTTCCTTGGCGGGCGTCCACTGGATTCTCTTATGGCAGGGCAAAATTGGCCTCGCCGTCCAAGATCATGTACAGCTCATCATCTTCTATAGTCTTTGCCGGCCAAGGTCCGGATGTAGTCCTTGGTGCAAAGTGCGGTCTTCCTCCGAATGCGGGTCATTGCACGTAGTGCACCAGTTGACCTGGTCTGGAGGACCAGGTGGGTCTTCTATAGCAGCATTCCTCGGAGGCGGACGCCTCTGCTGTTGATTTTCTGGGGCTTTATCTTTTGTCAGCGCCGGTGGCGCATACGGCCTTCTAGGAGCGAGGTCCATCTGGGCCTGCTTCTTCTTCATAGCGGTCATGTCATTGGACATGGCATGATATCCGGAGGCCAAAGCCCGCACTTCTTGTAGAATCGTGTTCTGGATGTTGCTGTCAGGAGGCGGCAATTGTGCCGGTGGAGGCAATGCAGCCAATGGCGGAGGGTTAGGATAAGGCGCGAACTGCGGGGGAGCAGGAAGCGCTGGAAAATGCGGAGCGGGTGGAGGCGGATGAGGGTAATGCAACTGGGGCGGGCCGTATTGAGTCACGACCGGCGCCGGATTCCACTGCTGCTGGGGTTGCTGCCCTGACGTGGACGGCGGACCACCAGAAGCGGAAGGATGCGGGATGCAGGAAAGTCGGGATGAATCGGCTCCTGCACTGCGGACGGAAGCTTGCCAATGGAGATAATGTCGGCTTCGGCTTGCTGGGCGGCTTCGTACGGTGCGGGGAACTCGTCAATTCGGGCGATCTTCGGCGGCGGGCATATGTACGAGTTGAAAGACCTCGAGATAGTAGTGAGCGGCCATGCCGGTTGAAGGCCGAAGTTCGCGAGGTACCCGTTTCCGGGATCTCGCAAACCTAATGTTAAAATCAGACACCTCCTCTTGAGGATGCCTCTGGATTGCTTGGAGCCGATGCGGTAGAGAGGTAGGATCAGCGGACTCGTTGCATCCTTTTACGAGCCTCCTGGCAAGCTGGGGCCACCCTGTGATGGATCCTTCTGGCAGCGATCTCCACCAGTAGAGAAGCTTTCCCCTCAGGGAAAGGGCCAGCAAACGGGTCTTCACACTTTCATCGGTGATGGTATGCAGCGCGGCCAGGGCGAGGATGTCCTGGATGTGCTCGTACGCCGTCTTACCGTAGCCGTCGTATGTGGGAATAGACTTTAAAGCGGCGGGGGGCACGGCTTGGCGACCGATCGGGGCCAAAGGCCCCGTAGAGTCCACCGCCGGGAAGAGATCATCGTCATTCGGGCTGTTGAGCGGCCATTTCTTCTTCTTCTCCGCCGTCGGTTGTGTACTCGGTGTCGGTACTTTCCGAGGATGCGGGATTTTCCTCTTCCTCGGCCTCTTCTACTTCGTGCTCGGCTCTTCCGAGCCTCGGCTTCGGCTTCTTCTTGGATCTCAGCCTCGGCTTCGTCGAAGCGAGCTCGCGGATCAGCCAGCCTGGGGATCTCGCCTCGAGCGTGGATGTCTAGTTCGTAGAACTCAGGCGGGCTTCTCGGATTTCTTGCTCGCCACCTTCTCGTGTGCATGAAGGTGACGGGACCGGTCTTCTAGACTCAGAGGATTTGTTCGTGCAGAGTCGCCAGGTGCTCAGATTTGGAACAGCAATGAAGCGAACACCGGTGCTTCGATTCTGTCGGGGGTGAGAAACTTCCTTGTCTCACCGAGGGCTCAGGAACTGTCAGCGCCAGGTGGAGACGGATCGGAAAATCTCTCTTCAGATGTGGGACCCGAGTTCCGCCGAGCGTAGCAGAAAAACTGTTGCGCTAAGTGGAGACAGAACGGGTACTCTTTCTTTAAATCGTGGGACAAGCGTCCCACCGGCGTGCGGAGAGCTGGTAGTTCCGAATCTGCCATGAGGAAAGGATTTCGGGTTGATGCGTCCAGATTCGCCCACCGGCATGAAAGGCCGGAAGGAAGAGATGCCTTCAGAGCCAATCTCCGGAGAAGGCCGGCTCCTTTTGGGGGTTTTACGAATTAAGCTAAGGGGGAACGGGAAAGAATTAAATGTACAGAAAGAGATAAACGTACAGAAAGAGATTACAAATATGTCCAAAGGTTGGTGGGGGGAACTAACAGTACGGGAACACACCAATCACCGCTACTTACTGCATACAAACACAAAGTATGGCAAGGAACCGCAAAACCTAGGCGTCTTTGCCGATACACAAGCAGTGTATGCACAGCTTCAATGGCTCCCTAGCAAACATTCCCTACAAGGAACTAACAGCAGGGGATCGCATCAATCACCAGATACGTACACTGACAGGGGTAGACAGTAAACCTAGATATATCAGAGCCAGGTATATGTGTTAGGTAGAGAGTTTAACCGCACAGCTTCAATGGCTCCCTAGCAAACATTCCCTACAAGGAACTAACAGCAGGGGATCGCATCAATCACCAGATACGGGCCAGCAACGTCACACATAAGCGATGGAACTGCTACCACATCTATTATACGAAAATTAAAAGTACAGAAATAATGCTAAAGGCGCATGACCATCAAATGCCGAAGTGAATCAACAAGCCATGACACAGAATCGCGTAAAGCATAAGCATAAAGAAATAAAAGCGGTAGAACAAAACCAGGCATACAAATTGTATTTATATGCAGAAGCATGGTTACAGTAAGCACAGTAGTTCCCTAACAAACATTCCCCTTCCACCACTTTACAATGAATTCAAGATGGGCTTTTATAGCCCGAGTCCCACCAGTTACATTAATGGGCACAGAGTCCCGATCAAACATAAGGCGACGAAGCGGCGAAAGAGGCTGCAAATGCTGACCTTTTGTCGGACGGGGCTGTACCCGCGGCATGGTCATCCTGGAAGGCGGGCTGCTACGTGGCGGAGTGCTTGGGCAAAACTTCAAGTCGGCGGGTTCAGCGGTAGGCTGGAGCGGGTGAAACCTCGGATCAGCTTTGAATGAGGCCATTAGTGCAAGCGGTGCGAGGCAGCCCACGCTTATCCCTTTTGGTCGGCAGTCCTGGTTCAAATCCCAAAGCTGGACACTTGTTGGATGATGGGTTATGCAACTGACACATGCCTGCCTTAGAGGGCAGGCTATCCATCTTTGCTTGGGATCTGGACTCCTTGGGATGCGCGGGCAGAAAACAGTGCAGTTGGGAAAATCTTCACGTCTTGGTCAAACTCCGGGTTTGTTCCCCTACCGCACACCTGTCAAGGGCGCAGTCCGCCTCTGCTGAGAAGTCGGACTGCGCACAGGTGGAACTTGGTCCTGCCGCCTTACGAACCTGCTCCGGTACTTCACCGCTCTTCTTTGTTGACCTGTCAGTCTGCCAGTGCAAGGTGCGCCCAGAAAGTGGGGCGAAGTCAGACTTCGCACCAAAGCGGGCGAAGCGCGCCTCGCACCACCCTGGGCGAAGTGCGAACTTCGCACCAGCACTTAGCCATTTTCAGGGTAACTTGCTGGAAAGTTGAAAAATCAGCTGGGGACTCCAAGAAAGGGGGAAAGAAAAAGAATGCGGGAAAGAAAAGGAAAGGGAGAGAAGAAGGAAGGAAGATGGAGAAAGAGGAAAAAGAGGAGCAGCTCTGTTACATTACTTTATTGAAGACATTGCACCCCGTGCAAAATGTGACAACATGACCTTCTTATAGTCCCTTGGGTCTTATTTTGGCCCACCGTGGACATTAATAATAGTTCATTTCATTTCCTCTACTAAGCCTAAGTTCTAAAAATATTGTAATCATTATAAAAGGAAAGGGCATGATAGATCTAAATGTCGTTAGTTACAGAAGTATAGGAAGAAACAATTGCTTGTAAAGTCTGATGAGGGTACAAGTGAAAACCCCATCAAGACTACCAAAGAGTCTCAAGTATATGAGGAGCTATAGGGGAAACTCAATAATGTAACTTTGATGCATCATCAACCCACAACTAAAGCCCATGACAACCTCTTCGTCACGCATGCTCACTTAACTCATAATTTTGTTGTTGATTGTATCATCAACAATGGCTCGCAGAAATATCTGATAGCAAAGTCCATCAACAAGCTCAAGCTCCCTACAGCACCACTTCCTCATCCGTACTCTCTCGGATGGAAGGATAGTGAGACTACCTCTTCGATTACAAACACATGCACTCTTGCTTTTTCTTTTGGTCCCTGGTTGAGGTACAAGGTCACCTGTGATATGACCCAAATGGATTGTTGTGAACTGTTGCTTGGAAAGGCCTATCAATACGATAGGCAGGCTCAATATGATGCATATCGAAACACATACACACTGCAAAAAGACAATAAGCACTACCTTGTCGAATGCACCAAGAAAACTTCCAATTTGTTGCTCAGTTGCAAACAAGCTAAAAAAGCAATAAATCAAGCTCAAGCACTTGCACTCATTTTCATTCGACTACAACACAAGCACTCCTTAGTAAAAGTCCCTTCAAGCACTCGACCCACAGCACTGGACAAACTCTTGCAAAAATACTCACTTGTTTTTCAGGAGCCCACATCATTGCCTCCAGAAGGAGCCATAAATCACAACATTGACATCATTCCAGCAGCACCACTACCTAATGCTCCTATGTATCGGCAATTACTTCCTCAGTATAATGAAATTAAAAAGCAATTACAAGACCTGTTGGCAAAGAGGTACATTAAGCCCAGTGTTTCTCGTTGTGCCTTGCCTATTCTCCTTGTTCTCAAACAAGACGATACTTGGTGACTTTGCATTGACTTTCTAGCACTCAATAAGATCACTATCAAAAACTTCAGGGTGCTAAATTCATCACTTGATCGATCTTAAGAGTGAATACCATCAAGTCCGTGTCTAGGCTAAGGATACATGGAAAACTACCTTCAAAACAAAGACAGGTCTTTTCGAGTTATTTGTTATGCCTTTCGACCTCACTAATGCTCCTGCCACCTTCATGCGACTCATGAATGAAGTATTTAGAGAGTGCTTGGACAAATTTGTCATAATCTATCTGGATGATATTCTTGTTTTCTCTCCTACATGGAAATCACATTTGGAGCATCTTGAGCAGGTTCTTTCTATCCTTCAAAAGAACCAGCTTTATGCCAATTTTCCTAAGTGTTCTTTCGGGCAAACTTCTATTTCCTACCTTGGTTTCATCATCAATCAACAAGGTATTCAAGTGGATCCATCCAAAATAAAAGTCCTCCTTAGCTGGCCTACTCTTACTAATGTCACTGAATTACAAAGTTTCCTTGGCTTTGCTAATTTCTATTGTAAGTTTATTCCTGGCTATTCCACCATTGTTGCTCCCTTGCATCAATTAACCAAGGCCAAAATTGTGTTTCATTGGACTCCTAATCATGCCCGAGCCTTTTCCACTTTAAAAGATAAGTCATGTTCTACTCTTGTATTGGTCATTCTCGATCTGCGATAGCCTTTTGAGATCGAAACCGATGCTTCCAAATTTTCTCTTGGTGCTGTCCTCAAACAAAATGGCTATCCCGTAGCTTATCACGCCAAGACTTTCTCAACAGCAAAACTCGATTATTCTACATATGATAAAGAGTTGCATGCCCTTGTTCAAGCAATCAAATACTAGCATCACTATCTTCTAGGTAAGAAAACCATTATTCATACTAACCATAAGCCCCTCCAGTTTCTTCAATCTCAAAATAAAATCCAAGGAGCACATCACATGAAATGGGC
This sequence comes from Wollemia nobilis, assembly GCA_028583015.1. Lineage (NCBI taxonomy): Eukaryota > Viridiplantae > Streptophyta > Pinopsida > Araucariales > Araucariaceae > Wollemia > Wollemia nobilis. Next base: position 4,300,571 of record JAQPPZ010016862.1, read on the forward strand.
CTCATATTTACAGCAGTTCCACCTGGTCATAAAACATAAAAAGGGTAGTACCAATTCTATAGTTGATTGTCTAAGTCATCCTCCTCCATCCCATAATAATACCATGATTGTTGTTACCACTTCACACTTGGGATTTCAGACTTGGCCTTCTGACTATACTCATGATCCAGACTTTGCTCCTATATATCAACATCTTTAGCATCCTTCATCCTCTAATCTCAACCCTTTTCAGGATTACCATCTTAAGGAGGGATTGCTCTATCGTTTGGATAAACTTTGTGTACCCCATACTCATTGACCATCTCTTCTGAAGGAGGCTCATTCTACACTTTATGGTGGACACTTTGGTAAGCACAAAACTCTTCATCATTTGCAAGGCTTCTTCTACTGGCCCCACATGCAGCGTGAGGTTCTGACGTATTTGAGACAGTGTGTTGTATGTTGCCACTCTAAGCCAGCTAACCGAAATTTGGGCCTCAACATGTCGTTGCCTATTGCTTCTCGTCCTTGGGAGAGCATTTCTATGGATTTGGTCAATGGGTTTCCTATGACTATTGGTCAACATAATTGTGTCTTTGTTGTTGTTGATCGTTTCAGTTAAATGGCTAAGTTAATCCCATTTCGTAAAACATAATTGTGTCTTTGTTGTTGTTGATCGTGATTCTCGTTTTGTTGGTCATTTTTGGCGATCTCTATGGAAACTCTTAGGTGTGTCTCTTAACTTCTCTACTGCTTTTCATCCCCAATCTAATGGTCAAACTGAAGTCGTAAACCGTACTCTTGTTCAGAGTCTTCGTATCTACCATCATTCGTCTCCGTCCAAATGGGATTTGAGTCTTCCACATATTGAGCATGCATATAATAGAGTTGTCCATTCTTCCACAAGTCATTCACCTTTTGAGGTCTGTCTAGGTTTTAAACCATTAGCTCCCTAAGAGTTACCTTTGTCCCTTCCATCTCCTGTTACGATCCATGTGCAGAAAGAACAAGATAATGCCCAATCCTTCATTCAACATTTGCAGCAACTTCAATCCAGAGTTGTTCAAATTTTGCAGAAGACACAGCAGCAACAAAAACAGGCCATGGACCGACACCAAGTTCCTCATCACTTCTAGGTTGGAGACAGAATTTAGTTGTACCTCAACAGACGCCAGTTTCCAAAGAAGGCACATAGTAAAATCAAACCTCTTCACTATGGGCCTTACACCATTCTACAGCAGGTATCCGAGAATGCCTTTCGTCTTGATCCTCCAATACACCTCGACATACATGATGTCATTGCCTATTGCTTCTCGTCCTTGGGAGAGCATTTCTATGGATTTGGTCAATGGGTTTCCTATGACTATTCGTCAACATAATTGTGTCTTTGTTGTTGTTGATCGTTTTAGTTAAATGGATAAGTTAATCCCATTTCGTAAAACATAATTGTGTCTTTGATGTTGTTGATCGTGATTCTCGTTTTGTTGGTCATTTTTGGCGATCTCTATGGAAACTCTTAGGTGTGTCTCTTAACTTCTCTACTGCTTTTCATCCCCAATCTAATGGTCAAACTGAAGTCGTAAACCGTACTCTTGTTCAGAGTCTTCGTATCTACCATCATTCGTCTCCGTCCAAATGGGATTTGAGTCTCCCACATATTGAGCATGCATATAATAGAGTTGTCCATTCTTCCACAAGTCATTCACCTTTTGAGGTCTGTCTAGGTTTTAAACCATTAGCTCCCTAAGAGTTACCTTTGTCCCTTCCATCTCCTGTTACTATCCATGTGCAGAAAGAACAAGATAAAGCCCAATCCTTCATTCAACATTTGCAGCAACTTCGATCCAGAGTTGTTCAAATTTTGCAGAAGACACAGCAGCAACAAAAACAGGCCATGGACCGACACCAAGTTCCTCATCACTTCTAGGTTGGAGACAGAATTTAGTTGTACCTCAACAGGCGCCAGTTTCCAAAGAAGGCACATAGTAAAATCAAACCTCTTCACTATGGGCCTTACACCATTCTACAGCAGGTATCCGAGAATGCCTTTCGTCTTGATCCTCCAACATACCTCGACATACATGATGTCATCCACGTCGATGTGCTCAAGACATACCATGATTCCACATTTGAGACTGCGCCAACCATCACTCATCCTGTAGATGTTGTACCTGATTTCCAGCTTCCACTTGATGCTAATCACGTGTACGACACCCGGATTCGCCAGGGTTCTTCCAATTCTTAACTTGTAGCCCGATGAGGCCAGCTTCCACAGCAGGCTTGTTGGCTTTCTCACCATCAGATGGTTCGATACTTTCCACATCTTTTGTCTACATTGGAGCCCAATGCTCATACAATGGGAAGGGATGATAGGAATCCAAATTAATTAATTAATTCACTTCGGAATTTTGTACCCTTTTGTAAATTTAAATATTTTGTTATATTTTGTATTTTATAAAGTTATATTTTAATGGCCTTCTTTTCATTTGGCCATCCATCACCTATGTAGTACACCCGTGGACTTGTAGATTTTGTGCCATGTCACCCACCATGTGGAAAACAACCATTCAAAGGATGTATTCGTGGCTTCCAACTGAATATCAGGCTTCCAAATGTAGAGCCTGGTGTCTATCATTTATGTAATGTAAATGGCTATTTATAGCCACTGATGATTAATGACAAAACACGCAGTTTTTGTTAATCCCTTGCTTGTCTGGCTTGTTCCCGTATCAATTAGGTAAATCATAAGTCAAAAGAATGGGTTTGCGATCCGATCCCACTCACAATAAAATATTTGAAGAGATTGTATACTTTGTTTGTAACCATTTATTGGATAACAATAATCTATCAAGCCTATCTGCTATATGATTTTCCCCAATGCATCTATTATCCCATGTATATTGAAATGAAATGAAATATTATTAATGTTCGCGGTGGGCCAAAATAAGACCCAAGGGACTATAAGAAGGACAATAATGACTGCCAACTAGCAGGCTAAAAATCCCAACAAAGAAAAGAACTAAGATAAATACAAGACAAAACCCGACAACCCAAAGGTCATTTGAATTGACAAATGAAGCAAAATCTTACATTGATTTAGACCATCCTGGAATACCACCCTTGTCTTCCAAAGGAGATAAAACAATATTAAAATCACCCCCAAGAATCCATAGATCACAATGAATCATCATTATATTTGACAAAAATATGCTAAGATCCTTCCAACATCTTTCACGAGGAGTAACTATAGTTGGAGCATATACATTTATAACCCCAACTTTGATATTTTCCTCTTTCCTGCAAAATAATCCAGCAACCCAATTACTTTTTGCTTCTAATAATTGCCCATCCCATTTGCATTTGTCCCATATTATTGCAATACCACCTAAAGCTCATGTAGAAGAAACTACTAAACAATCACCCATCTTCCAAATCTTCTTAAAAGCATCCTTACATTCCTCACTACTTAATTTTGTTTCTTGTATTAAAATAAACTTGTTTCTTGTATTAAAATAAACTCAAGACTATAACCACCTATTAATTCCTTAATAAGTCCTTTTTAGGGGTTTTATTCATATCCCTAATATTTCATGATATCATTTTCATCATCAACACTTTTTATTTTTATTAGTGGGCTTAGCTTAACACCAATGATATTTTTATTTGGCTTCCCAGATCAATATCCTTTTGAGTTTCTTTTTCTCTTTGTTCCTGCTTTGATGGCCTTCCTCTCCTTCCATTCCCGCCAACACTCTCATCTTCATCAATCTCTTCTATTTTTTCTATTTTTTCATATTGTTCATAATGAGACTTATCTTCTAAAGATTTATGTTGCCCTAAAAAGTCGAAAGTGCAAGGAATAGCCTTTCTTTATGTTGCCCTGAAAACTCTAAACTACATAGATGATCCTCCATAGTCATTACTTTCTTATGTTGGCCTGGAAACCCTAAATTTCCTTGGATATCCTCCATAATATTTTCTTTATTGTATTGCTCTTGAAACCCTAAAGTGCAAGGAATACACTCCGTACTACTTTCATTTTTATTGTAAGGAGAAGATTTTATGCTACTTGAGGAGAATAAAGGTGATTTACCTGGATTAAGCTTGACCTCCTTCACCTCATTTGCTTTAAAATTCGCCTCCTCATCTTCCTTTGCTTTAAAATTTTCCTTCCCCTCTTCCTTCACACCTTTAGCTCCTTCTATATTTAAACTTGCGCATTGTACTTCCTCATCCCTCATATCATTTTTTTCTTCTAATGGTTGATTCGAGTGAATTGTAATGGCCTTTTCCATCTGATGATGTAAAGGGGTTTTTCTAGCCACTTTCTTAGGAGTGGAAAATCCTTGATTTGACCTAAGCTTCTCCTATGATATGATCTCCTTGTTTCAAATTGAAGCTACCCTCATGCCTAAAAATTTCCATCTCTTCCTCCATCATTTTCACTTTGCAGTCTCTTGCCATGTGCCCGGTTTCATGACATTGACAACATCAGAATGCAATATTTTCATAATCCATTTGTTGATCCCATTCTCTTGATTCAGATTTAATCCTAATTGAATGTTGTAAAGGCTTTGAAATTTCCATGGCAACACATACTCGAGTGTATACAACATGCCTTCTCTCCTTAGTAGTTGGTCCCTCCTAGATGAAATCACCTAGAGTATTACCAATATTCTTCAAAACCTCCTCATTGATGAGCTGATAAGGAAGTCCAAAAAGCCTAATCCATAACAGAAGCCTTTTAATAGTTTCTGTGTCCATAGAAAATTTCTCACTCCAAGGTCTTAAATACAATGCATCTTTGCCTCTAAACCATGGGCCTCCATCCATTATTTTATCCCTTATTTCTGAACTAGAGAAAATAATGAGGAAAAATCCTTTTGGAAGAAATGTCATGGAGTAATTTGAATTCAATCCCCACTTCCACTTGATCCAATTTTGAATCTTAGAAAAACCTAGCTAGTATCCATGAAACTTATATATTAACCCTCTGGTTTTAAGAACCATTATATCATGCTCAATCATCTCATCCTTGATAATCACTTCTGATGTAGAATCTACTACCTGGACAGGGTTTGCCATAGATTTGCTCTTCCTCTTATTGCTAGCTAGGGAATCCATACTTCCAACTTGGCCATTCATACTTTCAATAAGAACTTTCACAAATGACTTTCTTTCCATGTTACCTAGATTTTTTTCAAATGAATCCTTTAAATTCTCCTCAAATATGGAACAAGAAGTGGCGCTTGTTCCTTGATCGCTTTGCTTTCTACTTCCTACTTCCCTGCTCACACTTCCTCCTCGCTCTTGGCTCGCACTTACTCCCAGCTCGCACTCGCTCCTCCCGACTCATTGTACAGACTACTGTTAATACAAGATCTGCTCATTCGTTTATCATCTGCTATTGCTATTTGCTATTGTATGTTTCCTATATATATTGTCATTGTGAATTGTTGTAGAAGGTAGATTTACAGGTTTATTTAAGTAAAAATGGAATTGTGTTGCATTATGTTAAACTTTATTTCTACGTGTAACTTTGTGCAATCTTTACTTTTCATGCAAATGGATTTTTATTGTTAAGGTAAGCATTTGCATTTACGTATTTCTTTCTTGCATTTACGTATTTACTTGTGTACAGAATATCAAAACTTTTGTGCTACACTGGGAGCACCTTAATGACCACATGTTTAGCAATAAAATCTCCAATTTCACTTCAAACAAGTAGAGGAAACTGAGTCATCAAATGGCATTAGCTCAACCAATTATATTCCTCAAGTTTCAAGGAGGAGACCCTAGTTCGAATCTTGCCAAGCAATATATGCATAATTGCCAAACTGTTGTAATACCACTGTTTGGTCATGATGTAATACGTGTGGAGCCTGTTTCAATCCCATTTAACCCATTAAAAAAATGAACAGGAGATTAAGTCATATGATACAGTTGACTTGGATGAGCTGGATCTATTTTTAAATTGAATAGTTGAGAGCAAGGAGCCCATGTTCACGAAGAATGATATTCAAAAGTTCTATAGGGAAGCAATGAAACATGCATCACTAGAGCAGTACATAAGTAAGGATCCTCTACCACCCAGTTCAAGGCTAACAAAGAAGAGAAAGGAAAGGGCAATTTAACACTGCTTGAGTATGTTGCATTTTTGTTACATTTTTAAAATTAAAGATGATCATTTATGTATCATGAATTGCGGTTGTACTTTGTTTATGAAAATCTAATAGAAAATTGACTTTGAAGCTCTATAACTTTGTTCTTAAGTTCCTTTTTAAAATGGACTCTAATAATTTTTAAATGTTTTCTTGGGCCAAGTTTTTGCCAAGTCCCAAGTCCAAGTCAAAATTTTCTGCTATCAAGTAATTGCCGAGTCTAAGATCTCCAACTATGGTCCTTAACTTTCATCTGCAAAGTTTTCTATGTCAATTTCAGGTGGAGACACTGGCTAAAGTGAACCTTCATGAAGGTTCAGTACAAAGAACATCTCAGGTATAACCTCAAGGATAAGGAAAAACTCTATGAATTTGGTTAATTAGGAAGGCTTCAGCTGCTACAGTTGTTATAGAAAATAAGTTCCTGCTAGTCCCTGTTAAAAGAATTGAATTCTATCAGATACTTTGGCCAACCCTATAGGAGAAAACATGCAAGGAGAAAGTGGAGAGATAGTGCTCAACAAGCCAAGCAAGCAGGCAAAGTAATGATCAAAACAATTGGAGATTTCTAAAGGAACAATTAAGAGGACATCAATGATGATAACAATGTTCCATGAAATTCAAGGACAGGGATGGCGAGACAACTCTTTGGGATAGATTGGGCCAGTGGAACGCTTTTTCAGGATATCAGGGAACATCTCCCTGATAGCCCCCAAACTCTGGATATAAGATAGGCTGATAAGGACATGGAGGATAATTAATCCAACTACAGCAGACAAGTGGTTGTTGAATTGTTTTTAGCGCTTATGAATCGAACACAAAACCTTATACTTGTAGATATGGGTCGTTAACCAAAAGCCCAAACCAGAGGGCTCCACAAAGTTTCGGGACATCTATTTGGAAGCATGGCTCGTGTTTTATCATTAACCACCCCAAAACACAAAACAAGTCCCCATAGAACATAGTTTTGAATGCAGGGGCATGGGTAGGGTTGCTAATATTTCTAATCTTTCTATAAAATATCTATTGCATACTTTTGGAGGTCAGTTGTTTGGACGAATTATTTGAAATTATACACAAACGTACTCAGACAAGATGGAACTGCCGTAGAAGGAAAATTATGTTGATTCCTTCAAGCGTAGGTCTCTTTTTGGATATTGTCTTTTTATGAAAAAGTTTGCTATGGTTCTTCTAATGATATTTCATTTCAGACGAGGAACTGCGTTAACGAAAATCCTCCAAAGCTTTGGAAGCGTAATTCCTAGGTCTGCAAGTTTGCATTTTCAACAGGTAGGCAAAATTTCACGTTGACTTACATGCTTCTCGATTTGCAATCAAAGAAGTAAGTCATTTAATTGGGTATTCTTCTTAATTTATTTTATTATTGTCATATTTCGCCTAATACGAGTGCACTAATTTCTAAAACATTTCTTAGAATTCTGCGTTTAATTTCAAAAGAGAGGAAGTTTGCAGTTAGAGGATTGTCCGACTAGTGTCTAATTTTGAAGATTTTCAAGATAATATGCTTCCACAGCGCTCCGAATTTGCAAGCGTTTAATATAGGTCCTCGCTAATAAACTAACTATTATACAATATCATATGAACCCCACGGAATACGAATAAAGGCGCAAGCAGATAACGAATGGAATAAACAGAGATGATAGGTACCAACCAGAAGCAGCAGAGCACAACGCCAACAGCAACGTTACAGTCACGGCCACGAGCACATCCAGACGAAGAAAATCAGAAGTCATCGCCATCGCCATGGCCACCGCTGCTTCAATCAGACACGCAAATCTCTCCCTCGTTTCCCATGATAGTCCTTAGCTATTATTTTTGTTGATGCGGTTTAAAAAAAAAATTAAATGTGAAAATTTATTTGTATTTTACTATGACCTTTTATAAAGGTAAAGTTAGGTCCGCGTGATGTGTTCTACCAGTAAGGATGCCACTTAGATTATCGGTGATGTGACCCGGGTTCAATTCCCATGGTTTATGGGGTTTATGGGTGATGTGACCAGAGTTCAATCCCCACGGCGGATATGTATATGTATAAAAAGTTTTTACTCAATTAAAAAAATAAGTAAAGTTGAGGTTATTAATACGAAATTTAACATAGTCATATATACATACACTTAGTTTGAACTTTAAACCTCTTAACCCCACTCATTTACCAATATTAAATTTTTTTTTTTTTACCAATATTAAACTTTATTTTTATTAACTTTAATTTTTTTATTTTTAGTAACTTCTTATACACATCCACCATGTGGATTGAACTCATCATCGATAATGCAAGTGGCGTTTTTACCGGTAAACCACACTCATGGAGATTTTTTACATCGAACACCCTTCACTTTGGTGTGGTCTTGGTTCTTTGAGTGTCGGGTTATATTTGCATGTGAAGGGAGGGATTTAACCTTGGGACCTCTCTTATCTCGAGAGTTTTACACAACCCACTGCCTCCAACTCCCCACATTTTTATTTTTGACTCATACCACAAAGTGCATATATTCCGGCAAGAAAGAATATGGTGCCTCCAACTCCCCACATTTTTATTTTTGACTCATACCACAAAGTGCATATATTCCGGCAAGAAAGAATATGGGGTTTGTAAGAATATAAGATTAGGTTCTTAGTATTTACAAAGTTAAAATAGTTATAAAATTATTAATTATAAGTTAGAATTTTTAATAGATTTTATTTTATTAATTTTAAAATTATTTAATTTTAAGATGTTAATTTTTTTAATAATAAGAAATATAATAGGGTTTATATTTTTCAAGGGTATAGTTATAAGGGTTTTTTTCCATGATTTAAATTTAGGTTATCAAGATAAAACACCAACTATATGTTGGAGCAATCCATGTAGTTTGAACCTTACGCTGGTAGTTACTAAAAATAGTGGATGTACCAACTCTCCTATCTATATATATATATATAATATTTTGTTGGGTGTCACAAGAAATATACAATTTTTTCAATGATTTTATTATTAGTGTATGAATATAGCTTAACTTGAATATTATTATATGCTTTGCATTTCAAAATAAAACATGTATTTGTTTCAACTACCTTTGATGCACAAAAATACATATCCTCTCCTATTCTTTTTTGATCTCTTTAAGTTGTTGTGAGTTGGTCTTTGATTTGGTCCATAAGTTTCTTTTTTGTCCAATTAATATTAGTCTGCATATAGGCTTGTGATCATATGCAAGATTAAATTTTAGAAGATTATATTCTCTCTTTCTTCCTAACTTCTTGTCCTATATAGTTGGCCTAGATTTCTTCCTTAATAAATTTATTTTTCTTTGTTATTACTTGGACATTCATCTAAGTTGATATTTCATTTGTTCATCCATTTATTGTCTTGCTTCATCCATGTTTTCTTCCTTTTGTTAAGAATTTCTATTACAAATTTAGGTCATTTATTTGCATACATATACTCTATTTTTTTCAAATTTTATATAAGACGAACCATAGCAACTCCTCTATAGAGAAGGTATCTATTTCTACGTGAAGAATTTCATAGGAACATACTCTTTTATTTTGAATTTGTTTTTAATCATATATTTTTTAATCCTCTCTTTTTTACTACATTTTGAGAATGATGTGTTGTTAGCCCACACTTCACACCCATACAACATCATTGGTACCACTAGTAGCCCAAATAAAACGCTATAGTCTTCTAGTCCCATAATTCAACTTTTTTCTTCTATTTTGTAATGCAAAAAGTGTCACCCATCCTCTTAATGTTCTCTTCATTCTACATGTTTTCAAATTGAGCTTATTATTGAAGAGAACATTAAGAGGATGGGGGACACTCTTTGCATACCCAAAAAGTGTAGAGCAACAATTCATAGAATCTATGAGGAATTTGAGCTAAAAAGGCATATATATATATATATATATATATATATATATATATATATATATTGTTAGTGTGAGAAACCCCTACGACCAACGCACAAGGCTAGGCAAGCTCCCCCCAACCATGATTCCTCCTAAAGTCGAGAGCTATGCTTATCAATAGGGAATTTAACACATAGCCACCACACACCCACCCCCTTATACACTCACCTATGCCGATGTTTGAACTTTGGACCTCTCGAAAAATAGTCAAAGCTCAAACCGTTATGTTGTCCCCCCTGGGATGATATTTGTATTTTATTACTTCTTCCAGAAGACCCCCTTCAAAACAAAAAATTAGATAATTATTTTTCTTTTGTTTAAAGAAGATCATGATCTTGGTTTTGCTAGTATTTACTTGCATGCCTACCTCCTTGCAAAAGTGCTCTAAGGCCTTTAAACACCCTCTTAAACCCTATGTTGACCTCATAATCGAAATGAGATCATGTACATGCAAAAGAAGCCTCACCATATATCTTCCCAAACGAACATTATTCTCTCCACTCAAATTTAGTCATTCTTTTGATTTGTCAATATATAAACCAAATAAGGTATGGGATAATGAGCATCCTCATTTAACCCTTATGTCACTTCAAAAGCATTCTAAAAGACCTCCTTATGTTTTAATTTTAGCTCAACTTCCTCATAGATTCTATGAATTGTTGCTCTACACTTTTTGGGTATGCCTAAGTCTTCTAGTCCATAGTTTACTTCTATAAACTATGTCAAAAGCTTTCTTGAAGACCCAAAAATAGCAATAGGCTTCTCCTTTTTCATTCCATATTTTTCTATAATTGTCTTAAAACGATGATCATATGGTTTATTCTCGAGCATTTTAGTCTAAAGTCTCCTTGTCCTTTTGCTCTTTTTCCTTTTTCTTCTACCCTCTTGTTGATTCTACTGTCATCCACTCTTCCAAACAACTTTGCAAAGAGGGGATTAACCATAACGGTTTGATAATTTGAGGGGTTATGTATGTTGTCATTGTTGAATGGAGGTATTGTTATAATTATTGTCCAAATCCTTGGAAATCCATGATAGATGATGTTGTTGAATATCCTCTTGATGTATGGTGTTAAGTCCACTAATCCTCATTTTAAGTGTTTTGCCTATAGTCCAACCACATCACATACCTTACTTGTTTCTAGACTTTTAATACCTTCCTTGATCTCTCTTAATGTAAAAACAAATGTTGTTATAATTACAAGAGGGAACTCCTCTTGCTTTTGTTTATACAATTGTTTTGCATATTCCAACCATTGGATTTTTGTAATGTTACTTTTTTATCTTTTTATTTTCTAAAGTTCCTTCTAAAATAACTTTGGGTTACACTTCTCTAAATAAACTAGTTTTTTCATCTTTCACTCACATTCTCTTGTTTTCTTTGCTTTCATCATCAGTTTATACACACTTTTGTTTTTCTCCTCTTCATCTATTTCTTTTAGGGATCTTTATGTTGCTTTACATTCTTTGTAATACCATAGATTTGTTGGAAAGCTTCTATTTTTCTTCTTCTTCCTAAGTTCCTTGAGTTCCTTAAGTAATACCATGGAGATCTAGGTTATAATTTTGCCAAATAATATATGCATAATTATCAAATTGTTGTAATACCATTATGTATTCATGATTTAATATGGGTAGGGCCCATTTCAATCCAACGTAACTGACTAAAAGTAAATAAATGATTATCTTGGGTTGCAATGACCTTTTCCTCTATTGACAATTGTTAATTGAGCTACATTTTTTCTATTTTTTTATTTCTTTCCCACCATGATTGTTTTATACACATAAGGCTATGATATGATTTTAATTATGTTGGGGAGTCTTCAATCTCTATTTCCATTATCTTATATATTAGACTTTGTGATAAAATGACATAGCTAACAATGCTTGCCCCATTGTAAGTTTTGCATGTATACTTTCTACACTTATTCCACCTACCCATACCATTACAAATGATGAATTCATCTATGGCACATGAGGTCAATGTTTTTTCACCAAAATGAGTAACCACCCCTTTGTCCTCTAAAAATATTATCCAACGTTGGTTTTCTTCTTCTATTATCCATAATGGATTGATGCCTAGAACCTCATTGTTGCTTAGCATGTTGTTTTACTTGCTATTTGTCCTTACATTGAAATCCCCTATTAGAATTATCTCTCAAAATCTAGATTATGATTTGATTTATTTTTTAAATATGCATATGGATCCTCACAATCCATCTCATATTTTTGTAGGCTTTAGATTTTGAGGACTAAAATAACAAACTAAAACTCTAATAGTTCTTCATTTTTCCCTTATTTTCATCTGAATATATTACTTATTTGGATCTTCTTTCTCTAATTAAATATTATTACCTCAAAATTTCTTTATCAAAACCATTATTCCTCCATATCTCTTATCTTTCTTTTTGTTTCATTCCATACCACAACTTTCCTATACCCTTTAGATGTTGGGCTCCTAAACCCCTCATGGTCATGAGTTTTCGTGAGATAATTTATGTTTCTTCCTTTTATGATGGGCCCTAGCCTAGGTCCTCTCCTCTAGGGGTAGCCTATATAATTCTAACATATTTGATTTAACTACTCCTTGGAGATCGATTTCCATATTTATTTTGAAACCTTTGACTAGAGATGTAGACCTTTCTTTTTTCTACTCATATATATTTACTTTTATTTCTTATTGTTTGCACTTTCTCTGATTTCTCCTTCTTTCTTCTCATTGTATTAATGTCTCTCAAAAAATTTGACTAGAGATGTAAGCCTTTCTATTTTTTATCTATGCTCATTTACCTTCATTCCTTTTTTTAGAGGAAAATATTTATTTTCTTAACAAAAATATACAAAACTTTATGATCAGAGAGATAAAAGTGAACAGAGCATTCTAGAAAATATACCATGAAGACAAAAAAGGACCTCATCATCAGAGTCCTCGTCATCCTCACATACCACCCCTGCCCTTTTACTTCTTGATTATTTGGTGGCAATAACTAGAAGCTATATTTATAGCTTGATTTGCTAGTGTGTCGACCTCTTTGTTGAATTTTTGCCTTACGTGTTGATAGGATATTCTACCAATTATCCTACCTAGTTGTTTGATCTTGTCTTGAATAATCTTTAGTTGTAAAGAACTAAATTCTTTATTTTTAGTAAGAGTTATTATTATCAGTTTAGAATCTTTGTAAACTGTGATGTGAGTGATTCCTTGCTTTACCACTAATTTTAAGCCAATTTCGCATCCAATAGCCTCTACCTTGTTGCTAGATATTTCCAAGTTGATCACGTATTTGAGCAAGATCTCACATGATCCTATAAGAATCAGCCTTCCTATTGCTACTTTATCGGGGTTGGACTTAGAGGCACCATCAAAGAAGAGCATCAAAAAATAGATGTCAAGTAGGGAATTGTTTGTTCTACAACCTCCCTTTGTCAAGAAATCTTGGAGATTAAGTTGGTAGATCATTCTTCTTTCTGTAGGTGATAGGTCTTCTTCATACTACTATTGACAAAAACTAGATTTGATATTTAAGACCAATTTTTCTTTTATCCTTTGTATTAGTGTTCTATTGTCCTTACCTTTAATTTAAAAAATCCTCCAATTTCTATCCAACCAGATGTGCTAGATGACAAAATATGGTATAGATCTCCATAGGTATTTCAAGATGGACTTACCCAGTAGTTTACCTTTATGTTCTTTTTTCCACTTGGTAAAACATGTGTCTATGGTTAACCATCTAGAGTAGGAAGTACTAATAATTTTGGTTATTCCTAACCAAATTGAAATTACCTTTGAGCATGCAAACAAAATATGGAAAACTATTTCACTATTTTGCATGCATTTGTAGCAAATATGAGGCCCTACTATACTCCTATTTTGTAGATTATCACCTGTTAATATTTTATTTTGAGAGACTAGCTAGATGAATACTTACAATTTAGGTAGTGCTCAATTTTTCCACATAACTGATAGTTTTTTGTTGACAAGCCCAATTTGCTGATGTTGGACTCCTAGATGCACTGAGTATTCCCCATTACTATTGATGCTACCCCAAATAAGTTTACATGGAATCATAGAATGAAGAGATCTAATGCTCGCTACTATTAGGATGCTCAATCCTAACATTATTAGTTAGTATTAGTTAGTATTATTAATCATTTAATTATTATATTATTAACTTATAAAGTGAACCATCACAACCCTTCATAACGTGAACCATCACGTCTCTTCATACGTGAACCATCATGTCTCTTCACCAACGTAGCTTTAGGGTAGATATATATATTAGGTTGGCCATCCATATCAAATCATCCAAGAAGAAGAATAATAAGCATAGATTCTAAGGAGGGAGCCCCCTATAGTGGCAAAGCGATTACAAGGGAGCCCCCTTTGAGTGGCCTGCGATTACATTTACATTAATTTGTTAATAATTTTATAGTAAGACCTTGGGGTCTTACCATTTGGTATCAGAGCCATGTGGGACCCAATCATGTGGGAATTGCTCAAAGATCTTCATCAAATCACTTTTGTGCGTGAGTATCAAACTCGGTTTGAGGATATCACCAAACACAACACAATATTGGATGAATCAATTCTCATCAATGGCTTCATTAGGGGATTAAAAGAGGAAATTAGAATGGAGGTGACAAGGTTCAATCCCTATACCATGATGCAGACCTATGGATTGGCAAAATTAGCTGAAGATAAAATCAATGCACAACAACGATTAGGGAAACCACTTATGGAAAAATCGTCGACCACTTACATCGCTCCCAAACCTATGCATAATGGAAGGGCACAAAGCACTTACACAACCCCCAAATCTAATCGAACTTTACAAATTAAACATCTTAGCTTTGAGGAGATGAAGGAACGACGAGCAAAAGGACTCTGTGATAATTGTGATGAACAATTTGGACCCCACCATAAATGTGCTACACTAACATTGTATTTATTGAAGGAAGTTGATCCCTGTCTCTCCATAGAGCAAGCAGATGAGGTAGTTGTGTCCGAAGCGACCAGATGCACCTACTCACCGCAATGAAGACAATGAGGTCGATGTGCAAGAAGTGATTGATGTACCAAGCAAGGATGAGGTAGACATACCCAAAGTGATCAATGCTAGCCAAACATGCACTCTACAAGACCTACACATACCTTCCTCACCAATAGTGAGTTCTTGCCATATGACCAAACCTATTCGGAACCAACGCAGAGTGACTACACACTCCTTCTCCGTTGGCTCTACCAAGGAACCAAAAAAGGATATGAAATCATTACCATCACTTTTGATGCATCATTCTGAAGTATTTGAGGAACCCCAAGGGTTGCCCTCCCATCGTCATCATGATTTTCCTAAGGAAGATTCTACTATTGTTCTTGGCAACCCCCGCTAATGCTTCATCCTTCTCGATATCCCTGCCTACGAAAGGATGCCATTAAAAGAGTCCAAGAACTTACACAAATCCTTCTTGGAAAACAAAGGACAAAGCTTCTCACTTTGAGCTTTGAGGACAAAGCTCTTTTAAGGAGGGTGGCATGTTAGGATCCTCAATCCTAACATTATTAGTTAGTATTAGTTAGTATTATTAATCATTTAATTATTATATTATTAACTTATAAAGTGAACCATCACAACCCTTCATAACGTGAACCATCACGTCTCTTCATACGTGAACCATCATGTCTCTTCACCAACGTAGCTTTAGGGTAGATATATATATTAGGTTGGCCATCCATATCAAATCATCCAAGAAGAAGAATAATAAGCATAGATTCTAAGGAGGGAGCCCCCTATAGTGGCAAAGCGATTACAAGGGAGCCCCCTTTGAGTGGCCTGCGATTACATTTACATTAATTTGTTAATAATTTTATAGTAAGACCTTGGGGTCTTACCAGCTACATAGGGATTAAAGTAATCCCAATATCCTTGAAGTTAATATGGAATTGAGGAGAGATCCAGTTTAGAGTTTATGAGGTCTAATAAAACAAGTCACTTAATTTGAGTATTCTTTGGCTTTCCAAGTGATTATGCAATTTGATTGGAGTTCTCTGTCTTGATGGTGGATTTCCTAGGATCGGGTCCTCCCATAGATTAATGGACTTACCATCTATTGATAGCCAAGTTTTTTTATCCTTTATTATGCTCTTTACTGCCACTATATGTTTCCAAACCAATAAGGCTCTGGAAAGTTTGTCTATGTGTTTAAGCATTTGAATACCTGATTGATTATTTACACACTTATTGACTAGTATGTGCTACCATGCTCAATTGTGCTTAAGCATATTCCAAAGAATTTTTTGATAAGGATTGAAACCCAAATCAAATTTTTTATTAAATTTACAAGATTAAATAGGCATGCGAGATGCCAAACTTACATTATTTACAATATTGTGCAATCTCCCAAATCAAGCATGAAGTGCTTTATTGGGAAGATCGGTAGCCCAAAATTATACTCACTAACTTGAGCTAATAGCCTAACATAGGTTTCTAGAAAACCCACATGAGCTAAGATTCAAGCTCACATTTTATGCCTGGGATAATAAATCAATAAAACCTTGAGCTAACCCTTATTATTAAGAAGCATTGGCCTCCAATGCTTTTACAAGAAAGTGAGAGAGAACAAATGCCCAACTAGGATATAGTGGATATAAACAAGAAGATGGAGTATCGGGTACCATTGAGCTTGCACTCCATTACAAATCCACAAAAGTTGTCAAAACTCCAAATGGGAGGAGTAAAATACAATGTAACTCCTCAAAGATCCAATGGATCGTATTACAAAATCCACAAATGCAAGTGGATACAAATGCTTTAAAAGCATACAAATGGCTTGTAGCAAAAATAAATTCCACAATAGGACTAGATGCACCTTAATACAAATTTACAAAAGAAATCAATTAATAATTGCAAATTAATTGATTATAAGATGCAACAAATAAAATTAATTAATTAATTAATTTTTATTAATTAAATAAATTAATCAAAATAATTTGGTTAATTTATTTTTTAAATTTTTCCCAAAGGGAAAGGCCTTGTGCATGGTCAGTTTTGATCACACGTGTCCTACGTGGAGCATGGCGCACATAGATGTGTCGTGCTTTAAATGCGGGCACGCACTGGCGCACCCTGCTCATGTGAGTGTGCGCAGGGTATGTGCAGGCCTAATGCAGTACAATGGGCACACATCGACACCTATCACATGGTCTTTTGCATAGGGAGTGCATCTCTTGGATGTGTGGGAAGCACCTACATATGCGTGCACCCTTCCCACACTCATAGGGAGAAAGGGGAACACATGTCCCTCCCACGTGCACAAGGAGAAAGGGGAAGCGTGCGTGTCCCTCACACACTTGTAGGAGAAAGGGGAGTGCATGGGAAAAAGGATAAAACCCTTTTTTCCCTTAACATTCTCATGCACAATGGTGTTTGATGGCAATTTAGGAAAATTTGTATCATCTTCCAACAAAACCAAATTTTAACAACAAGGCAAAATCGATTGACATGAACTAGTCTTTAGTGCACGCAATAAGGGAAAGGATATAGAATTGTTGAGCAATGGAGGACATGATAGAGGCCAATAATGTGGCCAAGGATTAACAATTTATTTAGTTATTACATATGGAAAACAATGTAGAGGAAAATAGCACTATTGCATAGGATGTGCCTAGTTTTGTGCATTGTTGGTAGGCGCAGCTAGGGTGGCCATAACAGGGCCACAAAGGCGAGAGGTCACATGGCTTCTAGATTTGGTTCCTTGGACTCTTATTCATTGAGATATGTTATGGCTAGGCCTTCAGATAGGCCTTCAAAGCTTTCAAATTTAATTTCTTCTAATTTTTTATTGCTTCAATAACAACACAAGAGTCTTCTTCGGAGAGACCTTCAATTTTTGAGTGTTCATCAAAAAACTTGGCAGATTCTTCTACTTCGAGAGCAACATCATCTAGTGGAAATACAATGGACATTTCCTTGTCCTTAGACCTTGGTTCAATTCTAGGTGTTGCTTCCATATTTTCTTCAACAATTTCTTCCATAGGATGAATTTATCCTTCAATAGATGTCTGCTCTTTTGCTACCATTTCTTCGACTAGCATGGCAACTCAGATATGTTAGAGTTTAACAATAAGCACTTTGGTTCATTGCTAGATCTCTTCGAGAGAGATATCTTGGATAACCTTAGGCAAAAATAGGAGCATAATATTTTGTTGCTTTGATACCAATAATAAGGTTTGAAAATCAAATCAAATTGTTTGTTAAGTTTACAAGATTAAATAGGCATGTGAGATGCCAAACTTACATTATTCATAATATTGTGCTATTTTCCAAATCAAGCATGAAGTGATTTTTTGGGAAGATCAATAGCTCAAAATTATACTCACTAACTTGAGCTAATAGCCTAACATATGTTTCTAGAAAACTAGCTAAGATTCAAGCTTACATTTTATGCCTAGGATAATAAATCAATAAAACCCTAAACTAACCCTTATTAATTTTGCTTCCAGTGCTTTTGAAACTATCCTCATTATTCCGATTCCTAGTCATCTTTGAATTTTACCTTTGGTGACCATCTTCTAATTGACCAAGTGAAACTTTTTCTTTCTGATTGCTTATTTCCTTACCATGGGAAGTTGTGTATGATTTTGTATGCATTTTAAAAAATAAACTTAGGAGCATGATATACTAATAGTTGATAGATTGGAAGATTGAGACAACTATTATTGTAACTTTGTATCCTCCTAATCATCTTGTCCAATGTTGTCATCCAGTAGTCTGAGGCTTTGATGTGGAAGCTCATGGGCACTCCTAGGTATTTGAAGTATTTATTTGTACCAGACTGGAATCCTAAGATAGTGTAAAAGATTTTTACTCTTGCTACTGCAATATTTTATGTATAGAACTGACTCTTTTGAGTGTTTATATGAGCCTCGATAGCTTGTGTGAACCAATCCAAGCATTGCTTGAGTTGTCTAGAATTTTGCTTGGTGGCTTCACCTAGAAGAATGGTATCATCCACAAATTGGGCATGTGTTACAGCTTTGCATCCTGCTGCAACCTCTATCCCTATTATTTTTCTTTCTCTTTGAAGATGGTTAATTAATCTTCCAAGAGTCTCAACTAAAATGATGTAAAGGTATGGTGATAATGAAAACCCTTGTCTAATTCCCGTTGTATCCTGAAAGAAATTTGTTGGTTCTCCATTTATTAAGGGGGCTATCCATGGGTTTCTAATGCATGCTCAATCCACTTGATGACTTGATGTGGGAATCCAAACTTTTGTAGGACTTGTTCTACAAATTGTATATTAACTCGATTAAAGGCATTTTTCATATCAAGTTTTATAATAATTTGCTTATTTTTTTATTTTCGACTAGTGTGGAGGGCTTCATACACCATTTTAATATTATCATATATTTGTTTTCCACTCACGAACCCCCCTTGCTCTTCTGATATTAGTTTTTCAAGTTTATTTTTTATTCTATTGGCCAATAGTTTGGTAATAATTTTATAGGAAGAGTTACATAGAGAAATTTTTCTAAATCTAGAGAAAGTTGTGGCATTTTTTCTTTAGGAATCAATGCTAGAAATGTGAAGTTGATGGCTTCAATAAGTTTACCTTTCACCCTAACATCCTCAATCATTCATAGTAGATCTTTTATGATGATGTGTAAGTATTGTTAGTAAAATTTTTTTGTAAAATCCATCAGGTCTGGGAGCTTTGTCCTTTGGTAGAGCTACTATAATCTACTTAAGTTCCTCCATAGTGACTAGTTGACTGAGATCCTATTTGTCTTCCAAAATTAATACTATCGTTATATGTTGCAATAATATTCCTTTGGAATGTGGGTTTCCATTTTCTCTAGATAGTAGAGATGAGTAGTGTTGATTGGCAAGTTCCTTAATTTTCTCCCTATTTGTATAAGTGGTCCCTTCATGCTCTATCTCCTGTATTATGTCTCTTTGGTAGTGTTGCATGGTTTTCAGATGAAAATATTTGGTGTTTCTACCCCCCTTTCTTAGCCAAACCATTCAGGATCTAAGCCTCCAATGTGTTTCTTCTTCAATGCTTAATTTGTTGAGCTTCTAAATCAGGTCATTTATGGCATATTTTTTCTATGGTTGAGGAGGATGATCTATTTTTGTTGTTTCTAGCTGCTCTAGTTGTTGCATCAATTGCTTCTTGTTTGGTTTGACTCTCACATTTTTTTCCAATCATTTTTTATCACGTGCTTCAATTTTTGAATTTTGCTTTTCCACTTTTTTTGGGGTTTGGTGGACTGGACCTGTTGGTTCCAAGTGTTTTCCACAAGTTCACTAAATCTTCTTTTGCCACCCATTCAGATTTGTACTTAAAAGAACTATTTTGAGATTGTAGGCTTTGGCTGCTATCCAAGAGAATTGGCTTATGATCTAAGATAGAGTTCTAAATGATGTGATTAGAAGTGAGGGAAAAGTGTGTTAGGATATTTCTTCTAATAAACAATATATCCAATTTTCTACAATATAGTTTTTCCATGCTCTTTTGTTGCTCCAAGTGTACTTCCATTTGGTTGATTGAGTGACTTGTAAGTTTTCATCCGTTATAATTTGATTGAGCAGATCTCTATTTAGATCCCTTGCTAAAATTCCCCTAACCTTATCCTAGTGATAGAGTATCATGTTGAGATTTTATCCTAGTATTATGTTGTCAAACATCTCAGTGTCTATCCATTGTGCTAATTTTCATGCTTCTCTTTTTTGGATAGAATGATCTAGACCATAAAAATTTATTACTGCTATAGTAGTTGCATCTAGTAAGAGGAATTTGTTCCTATCTATTTATTATGTTTATGTTGTAAGCTACAAACTAATTGTTGTGGGTTCCAGGTCAAAGTCAATCCTTCTAAAGCTCCTACATAATCAATAATTATCAGTTATGATTGTGCCTATATCTTCTACCATTTTATAGTTAGTGTTGCCTCCGTTGTTTTTATTTCCTAAATACAAACTATTGTTGGCTTTTGCTCCTGTATTAGAACTTTGATATAGTTCTTTTTCAGAAGACTTCCCAGTCCCCTACAATTCCATGACATAATATTCATTTTTTGATTACTTCTTACTTTTTGCAAAGCTCTCCTCAATTTTGACTTATGTTTTGGATTGCAAGTATTTATGCACTTCATTATTTTTGAGTTGTTGGTTTGGTTTTATTCCCTTAGCTGCAAATCATGTGGTCGACAAGCCCTCAAGAATCACTATTTCCTCCATTTGTGTTTCTTCTACATATTCCTCTAAGTTTCCATTAGTTTATTCTCTAGATGTTGTATTCTCTAGTGTATCTCCTAATATCTCTAGAGAGTTTCCAGCTTCAATCTCATGTGTCTTATCTTTACATTTAGGAGCTATCACATCTAGAGAGGTGATTTTATTTTCTCCTTCATTAAGACTTGCAAATTTATTTCTATGCTGGATACTTTTTTGATCCTATGGTTGAGGTTGTTGCTTCTTGCTTCTTGATCTGCGCGGTCTCCTTTTGACTTCATAGAACCTTGGTTTTTCTTTTTTTCTTGTGCTTGTTTAATTGGGTAGTTTCAGGAGAAATACCCATGCTCATGGTAGGTTATACACTTGAATGGTAAATAATCATAGTCTAGGGGTTGGTTATGTATCCAATCAAACACCTTTATTCCAATATGTTTGGGCAAACCCTTTTTCATATTGACTTACACACAGATATGTGCGCATATAACATTATTGGTCTTTGGAGGAGCCTAGTCAATGAATGTTCTGATAGTGTTCCCTATTAATTCCATCAAAGGTATGTTCCATAGGCATAAAGGAAAAAATGACAACCTCACCTAGATATTGAGGATAAAATGTTGTGCTCCATGGGATCATGTAGAGTGGGCTAGATACTAGAAATTAGGGACCTCAATGAAATATAGTGTTCTTATCATCCGTAGAGGCAAATTTAATGATAAAGTATCCGCTCCCTATCATCATAAATTCATAATAGGAAACTTTACCTCCTTAGTGTGTGTTAATTAATTTTTGGATTATGATTGGGCTAGGTCATATAGCCACAAATTTGCATACAAGGGCTTGGGTGGAAAGAGTGAGCAAAGGATGCTGGATGAGGGATAGAGGTACCTCAATCATCAAAGACACATTTTTCCTGGGCACAAAGGTACCATTTTTAGATCAATTAGGTGGTTTTGTATGGGATGATTTCCTTACTTTAAGCACTTGACACATATAATTCAACTTCTCCTGATCAAAGGGAAACTATTGCAAAAACTCGAAGAAGAGCTCATTGCCTGCATGTTTGAAAAGTGAGATCGTTGTTATCATTGCAACTAATAGGCCATCATAAATTACTTCCCAAAGAAGTGGTCCCTAATATTTGTAGTTTCCTAACTTGATCCCCAACAAATGAAATATTTTCAAAGCTAAAACCAAAGGAGTACCATACCTGAACTGATACTCGTGATATCTCCTGGTAAAAATAAATCGACACTAGGGTTTTTTGTCTTCCCCTAAATTTTTTCCTCCCCCATTAATAATAAATTATTATTGATAAATCATTTACCTTCATTCCTTATTGACCTTATTTTTTCCAATTCCCCTCTTCTCTTCTGGTATTGGGGTTAATTCTTCATCTATGAAAATTTGTGAACCCTTCAAAAGACTCATATTTCTTTGAATTTGGTTTTTGTCCTCTTTTTTATGATGGTAACTTTGATAAGATTATGTCTTCCTTCTCTTATTTTTACATCCCCTTCACTTGGAAAATTTATCATATCCATTGTATTTGTCTTTGAGGAAGCCTCTTGTAAGACTAGATATACCTTCAACTTTTCTATATTCTCTTACTCTTCTAATAATTATACTATATGATTATCATATCTTAATTTTTTTTCTTACAATCCACTTTATTTTTCATCCATATCTTTCTTCCTTCCTATTGATCCTCTTGCCACTCATGTACATGTCTCAACCTCCTTTATATGGTTTTCCATACTAGCTAGTCTCTTTTATTTTCATATCTATCATTATTGTTTGTTGTGTCACATGTGTTTATTCCCTTATGCCATTTAGACTTACGTTCATATTTATTGAAAAGTAAAGCATCTAATTATATATTTATATTTAGTCAATACTATATGACAATAATATGTGTTATGTTCAATTATTGTATTTTATTTTAAATACAACATATTATAATAGAATAGGATGATTTTTAATATTTAAGACAAAAATGTTATATTGTCAATTGTGTTATATAAATATGAGAAGCTTTCATTGTTTTCTTATTGAAGTGTTGACTTTTTTGTTATTTATTTTTATGAGAAATTTTGTACTTTTTCTATTTTGGATTTTCAAACAATTCATGCATAAGATCCACGACTAGAGTATACACATAATTAACTAGTATTCCATTATAAGAGTTGCATTCCAAGATGGAATGCTTCTTCATTTTATGCTTTTGATATACAAAATCACATATCCTTTCCTCTCATTTCTATTTTGGTCTTGTAGATATTGGCTACTACCTTCTAATTCCTCTAAAAAATTAGCCATGAAAGACAATGAAAATGGGTTTTGCAACCCAGGAGCAACATTGCAAAACAATGAAATTCAAAAAATTGCTAGAAAATTGGCCAAGTCCAAGAAGAGAAATTTGCTCCAAAAGGAGCAATTCATTCCAAAAGTCATGATTCACTCTCAAGATTAGAGCAAATCACTCCAAAGTTTGGTATGATTGGTTCCTTTTGGCTCATAACAAGAAAAGGGAAACATGGATTTCAAGACAACCAACTAGAAAATTATATTTTATCATTTTGTGGTGTTAAAAGCTATCTAGAAAGCTTCTAACTAGTTTAGAGAATAAATTAGAGGCATGTTAAATTTGGGGGTGTATCATTTTTCTAAAGATGTCCTAAAATTAGTAAGGTACTAGGTGTAGAAATTACTTACTCTAGGTAATTCCTGGGTGAATTTCTTATATAATAAGAGCCATGGGATCCATTGTAAACATATTTTGGCCTTGAGGAAATTAGAGCTACACTTTGTGAAACTCATATTGTAATTGCTCTAATTTTAGAAACAATAAAAATATTATGCACAAAAAACTACTTTTTAATTGTGACACTACTCTTTTGGATTGTGGAATGCATGGTGATTGTGGCACTGCCCTTTTGCCTCCTTGTCATTCCTTGTTATTTCTATTTCATATGCATGGGAACACACTATTATTATTTGATTTTCTCATGCATTAGATGATCATACACTCTCCTTGATATGACTATGGTCATATTTAATTTTATTTTATTTGCTTTAATCTCTAGCATCCTTACCTTCAAACATTTTAGTTTTTCCATTTATTTTCTATAATTTGATTAGTTTAGGGAGGATAGTAGGGAGCACACCTAATTCCAAATATTGAAGGGGGCATGACACCCTTATTCTAATACTATTGATAGATTTTTGAGATGCACAAGAAGTTAGATGATTCTCCAATCAATACTAATATTTGGCATACCTGGTGGTATTGATGGCTTGGTTCCCATGTTGAAATAGAGCCTAGTCCTTTTCACAAATTTTTAATTAAACTAAATTGAATTGAATCTATCTTTTAAAATTTTCAAGTGAAATTGGAGGTGCTTTGTGAAATGGTGACTTTGTTATGAACATCAATAAATTTCTAAAATTTTAAGTGGGAGCAAATTTCTAAAATTTTGAAGAATTTTTACCATATTTTCATCAAAGGAGTGATTCAACAATTTTAAGGATTTTTTTTTACCAAAGAGTGAATAAATTGTTTAAGGAAAAAGCTACACACATAAAAATTTTGATCGATTCACTATTTTGTATGTAATTGTAATGCATATTTTTCTCCCCTTGGAAAAAATATCCAACCCAAACTTTACCCCCTAAATAGGGATAATCATACAATCTTCATCCCTATATTCAATAAATTTAGGCTTCATGTAGCATCATGGTAGCTCAACTAAGGGGTAACCCTTAAATGATGCAAAATATGTGATGGATTTTGAATCCTCAATTACACTAATACTTACAAAGTCCCCAAGGTCAACAAAAGTTTCCATAAAATTGGAATATCACTCTAAGTAAAACAATCATAGCTAAACATATAGGTTCATTAGATAATATAGAATCCTGGTCCATAGTAGGTGTATTAAAGCCAATAATCAATGCAATAGTTCATGCATCAACAAAAATAGAAGGTAGTTACAATTTCCCAAGTCATGCAAAATTAATAAACTATTCAATATCCTTAACAACAACTAGCATACGCTCTAATGGAACAACATACTTACCAAATATAATATGGGAAAGGATAATATGGATCACAAATGCAATATGAAAAAGCACCTTAGTAGCCTAGAATCCAACAACAAAATACACTAACTATTGGTGTTGATGTATGAAAAGAGTTCATTTTAGACATCATAATTTTTTGTATATTAGTCTCGACAGGGACACCACAATGGTAAAATTTATTGGGCTTTCCTAACATAGACCCAAGTTCAATTTATGAGAAGGGTAGCCATGATATGCCCTCAAATTTTCAACCTATTAAAAAAAATGCATATTAATACAAAATAGTGAACTCAAAGAGGATAATTAGTAAATTCCTCAACAAGAAAATGTGAAGTTGACCAATCAATAGTCTTAGTTTCTAGTAACTCAACAACAAGATCTATTAACTCCCACTCTTGCTACTGTTTGGCCTATAACAAATTCCTTCAGGTTCAAACACAAGGTTATGAATTAAAAAGGGAAAATTGGCATATTATCCAGTAGGAAAATATGCAAGTGGCTAATAAGATGCACAATGACATGGGAAATATGAATTTAGAATTTTAGTACTTTACTTATAAAGTGGATCATGATCTAAAAATTGCACTATGACAATCCACCATGCCCAAGCGATTAATCACCAAGTGACAAGTCAACCTATGATAGTAGATCAACCCATTATCATTAGTCAGACAAGGGTTAGTTAGTCTATGATAAGCCAATAAATGGTAAATCAGGTGGTTGCACCTCAAGTCAATGTGGCATAAGCCTATGTAGTGCCTAAAGCACTTTGAATGAGTAGTTATTACCTCCCTATCCAAAGTGTAGTAGTGAACAATCTACATTTTGAGAAACTAAATCCTTTGGAGAATCCCTTACCTACTTTTCAAGAAGCATACTCCCCACATCTAGAGAAAAAACCTAATATGATAAGGGAAGAATTAGATGATAATGGATCAATGGTTTCTATGATAGATACCCAATCCTCCCATCTAGGGGCATGCTTCATATGGTTTGAGGAAGTACTTGAAATTAAAAACAAGGATTCTAAAGATAAAGAATCAAAAGTTGAAGAATATTATGAACTGTTTATCCCTTTCTTAGATGAGGAGTTAGAGGCTATAGAAAAATATGAGGTATTTAATATTTTCCTAAAAGAAGGATCTATGACGAGAGCAAGAATTGATACAAAATATAAGGGGTTTGGTTTCCCCTATGAAGGTAATACAAGCAAGTTTACAATCAAGACATGAGGCATTGGTTCTCCCCTCAAACAATGAATTGAAACATATAGGAATAATGGAAAGAATAATTAGGTTAATTTGTGAAGATAAAATCAAGTTTGCAAAGTTTAAAGAATTAACATGTGAATCTCCTTTTATGAAGGCATTCTACTTCTAAAATGGGGATATTCCAAAAGGGAATTACCAAATTTCTAGGATATCATATAAAACATAAGTGTTTACAATACATAAAGGACTTGTATTGCAAATGCCATCTTCCTACATGAGATACTATTATGTGCAATCTCCATGAATCAACAACTCCTCTTAGAATTCTCCTTTGTAATGTCCTACCCCTTTCGAAGACCAAAAAAAATTACCACGAAAAGAGCCAGGTTTCGATCTTGGGTTCCAAACTGAAAACTTGAGTGTCTTGTTTGCTGATTTGGGTTATTCAATGTTTTGTATGTTTGGATATCATATGAAAATTCAATGTACTAACTCCAATTTTCAAATATCATATTAACTCATGAATTTTCAACAAGACATTTTGACAAACATTTGTCATGCATACTCAGAAATAACAGGGTAGCTCTCAAGAATGGATCACAACTTGAAAACTATCAATCCAAATGCTACAAAATTCGAACACTAGCTTCTTCCAATATAGATAAACAAACCCAATAAAGGAAATTGCATTAAAAGGAGTATACCCAAAATTGTGAAGGTCTGATACAAATCTAAAAATGTTCATCAACACACAGAAATCTTCATTTTTTTTTCATAAAATCCAATTTACAAACTTCTCTAGCATACAACTTATGTTTTTGAATACCATTTTTGGATACAATAACAAAGCATGTAATAAATCCTCCAAAGACTAGGCGTTTGGACCTAGGCAAGCAACACGTCCCCCAAGAAATGTACGGCCATGCTAGGAGCAGGATGACTACTAATAAACACTACAAAAATCCAATGAAAGTCTCCAAAACCTATAGAAAATGTGGTGGCTAGGTTTGTAGTTGCAAGTAGATCTCAAACTTTGACAAACCATTGCTGAGTGTGCATACAAATCACTCTATTTTGGCCCTAGATGGTACGACCAGCTAAAGGAGTGAAGTGCAAATGAAATAGAATTGTTGTTAACTTCAAACCCTCTCCAATATGTTCAACAATATCTGAAAATATCACCTTTATCATCTCAATTGCATACACTGAGTATGAATGCTCATTAACCAATCTAAAGGTATCTTTCAATCTCAAGATGTGGTGTCCTTGTATGTGGTTTTCGTCACAATACAAGCCTAGAATGACTAAAATCTTGCAACCTGCAAGTCTCACACAATAAGATTCAAGAATAATAGTCAAATATGTCAGAATCAACTCTTCAATGCCACTTTTATCCTTTCCCAAAGCTGGTTGATCCATTCATTTCTTGAATGTGGGATAATTTGTCTTTCCAAATGCTACGTTGCACCTTGAAGGCATTATTTTTACCATAAATTGTAATATATTTCACTTATTACTTTCCAAGGAGACCATACCACTTTTATGACATTAGAAATATGAACTTTATAAAATCCCCTTTAATTCAAGTGGTTACATGACCCCTTTTAAGATTAAATTAATGCCCAAAATTAATATATTTAAATATAACATCATAAATCTTTGGGCATTAAAATTATTGCTCTCCCAACATCCAACCACCAAACAACTTACGAAAACGGATACCCATTAAGCCGAAGATTCCAGTTGTACTTTCCGTTTTTCGAGAATCCAACCCTAACTGACTTAATAAAAATAGTAAGTCTGAAAATACTACCAGAAATGGTCTTGAAAGTTGACAACTATGAATGCAGATCATCCAACAATATCTCCATAACATCTAGTGGTTCCTAAACACTCGATATTGCCTACGAAACCTTATGAATAGGCAAGTCCATATTACGCTCTGTTAGCTAACTAGTATGGGGACATTACAGTCCTCCCTCCTCGAGATTGCTTGTCCTTAAGCAATCTAATATTAGAACATGAAAATATCAAAAATAATTGCCATGCAATCCCTGGATCCCAGATGAACCGATGAGCTTCATATCTCCAACTGAGATAAATCCTGCACTACTGATCCTCTGTAAGTGTCATATGGTGTAGTCCTCTATCCAGAAGTGCAATCAGTCTCTAAAATAGTTCAACCAACTCACAAGTAAACTACTCTCCACAATCTCGATCAAGCTCTATCAACATTCTGTCAGAACTAACACGCTGATGCTGCGCAACTTTGATCAAAATCAGAAGCTCATAGTAACACAACCGCACACACCTCATCCGTATTCCCATAATGATAACACCCCAAACTAGACTGAAAAACCGGTGTGAGAGGATAAGTAAATTAAGGACGATAAGTTGAGGAGATGCTGGAATCAACCCCCCAACAACTCCCAACAACTCCCAACAACCAAAGTAACCGATCCCTAACCAATAAATCTCTCCAATATTTCTGTTAACATAAGATTGGAGTTAATTGATTGCTAATCCACAACCAAATAATAATGACCCATCTAGGAGTCTAAACTAACTCTCACCACCAAATAGCTAACGAAAGTGACATCAAGGCACGATTTCCATAGATTACTGACCTCCATGGGCACACACCTCCCGAATACCATGGGCTAAAGAATATCCTAGAAATCATGTCAACTGCCAACTCGGTGAAATAACAACTAAACCACTGACAACTACCTAGCTCCCAAATCCATATGTGGTCCTCTGCCATATCGCCTGAACCAAGAAAAAATCCAAGATCCAACATCGAAATATCATAACTGCATACAAGCAAAGAGTTGTTCAGCCATAACTCTGTCTCTACACTACATCCATCATGTTGAACCAAACAATCATCCCAACAATGAATCACCTTACCCTCTAATGAAGAAGACATCTCATACCCTAGTGAAGTATACAACCCACTATAACCATATTTCAACCCACCACTATGTGTCATCCAAAAAAAGGTCCACTCATCTACATGTGGGTTGAAATCAAAATGACTAGCATACCTCACTATACAATCCATATGAACCTCACCAACTGAACCCCTGTGAAGCTCCAAAGAATCCCCTGAAGTATGGCTCACATCATCATCCTCAAGATCAGAATCAGGTAATGTACCATCATATAATGCACCAAATGAGGAAGTAGCATCCATTAAAGAAAGCATATCATCACTTCGCTTATGCTCATATTGATCAACTTGAGTGAATGTAGAATTATTATTACTAATCAATCCTTCCTCACATCTAATCTCATGTATCCCCTCAATCAATTGCGTAACCCCCATAGTATCCGAATTAGTATCTGAATCATGTGAAGTGGATGCAACAGATGACTAAATTTTCACTGTGAAAAGGGAGTGATGAGCTAAACTCAACTCAAGATAAAGCTCATCAATCTCCTCATATTTTCGAGTGAGCTCTCGGGAAGTCTACTCTGCAAATTGCATAACCTGATCCCTATTAGATAATAGCCTCAATTAATCTGATTTGGTTACCTCTAATGCTCGCTTGATGACCTACAAATCTATAGCAATAGCTCCAACTGCCAATTGGTGTCGTCTCTCTCCAAGTCTGGCTGTCTGATAAAGGCATTCAACAAACTCATGTGTGTTATTCAAACGTGTCAATGTGTGGACAACCTGCTCATCTATAACCTGTATGTGATCCTACAATGAACTAGAATCATCAACACAAAATAAACTCTCAGGTATATCCTCTAATGCACAATGATCAATCTTAGGCCCTTTCACTGCACTGCACTCACTAACCTCATACTATGAAGTGATGACAGAACTATGCTCGTCCTTTGAATCACCAAATACATCAACAACTGAATCCTCAACCACAAGATCAGCGTGCTCATCAATACACACCTCTCCAGTATCCAAAACACAAGATGAAGTGACTTCATCCTCATCAATTACTACTGGTGCTTTATTTTCCCCATCAATACAAGAATCAACCTGAACCTCGGTTATGCATGAAACATTCTCTAAATTTTCAACCTCCTTGTTTTTCTCTTCGTTTTCCACAACTGTGCTTGGCTACAATGAGTCGTTTTCCTTTATCCTTGTTTTTATTCCAAATGTTAATGGAGGCTTCAAACACTTAGGATGATGTTCTATTATTGTTGTAAAAAATTCATTTTGTTCTTGAAATTTTTGCATCAGCTCTATCATGAGTTCCTGGATATTAGCCATTACCAACACACTATTGCAACTTTGTAACCCTCAGGCTGGTAGGATAAGCTAAGCTCTGATACCACTGTAATGTCCTACCCCTTTCGAAGATAGAAAAAAAATTTACCACCAAAAGAGCCAGGTTTCGATCTTGGGTTCCAAACTGAAAACTTGAGTGTCTTGTTGCTGATTTGGGTTATTCAGTGTTTTGTATGTTTGGATATCATATGAAAATTCAATGTACTAACTCCAATTTTCAAATATCATATTAACTCATGAATTTTCAACAAGACATTTTGACAAACATTTGTCATGCATACTAAAAAATAACAGGGCAACTCTCAAGAATGGATCACAACTTGAAAACTATCAATCCAAATGCTATTCGAACACTAGCTTCTTCCAATATAGATAAACAAACCCAATAAAGGAAATTGCATTAAAAGGAGTATACCCAGAATTGTGAAGGTCTGATACAAATCTAGAAATGTTCATCAGCACATAGAAATCTTCATTTTTTTATCATAAAATCCAATTTACAAACTTCTCTAGCATACAACTTATGTTTTTGAATACCCTTTTTGGAGATAATAACAAAGCATGTAAGAAATCCTCCAACGACTAAGCGTTTGAACCTAGGCAAGCAACTCATCCCCCAAGAAATATACGGCCATGCCAGGAGCAAGTACGACTACTAATAAAAACTACAAAAATCCAATGATAGTCTCCAAAACATGTAGAAAAGGTGGCGGCTAGGTCTGTAGTTGCAAGTAGATCTCAAACTTCGACAAACCGTTGTTGAGTGTGCATCCAAATCGCTCTATTTTGGCCCTAGATGGTACGGCCAACTGAAGGAGTGAAGTGCAAATGAAATAGAATTGTTGTTAACTTCAAACCCTCTCCAATCTGCTCAACAATATCTGAAAATATCACCTTTATCAGATCAATTGCATCCACTGAGTATGAATTCTCATTAACCAATCTAAAGGTATATTTCAACCTCAAGATATGGTGTCCTTGTATGTGGTTTTCGTCACAATACAAGCCTAGAATGACTGAAATCTTGCAACCTGCAAGTCTCACACAATAAACTTCAAGAATAATAGTCAAAGATGCCACAATCAACTCTTCAATGCCACTTTTATCCTTTCCCAAAGCTGGTTGATCCATTCACTTCTTGAATGTGGGATAATTTGTCTTTCCAAATGCTATGTTGCACCTTGAAGGCATTCTTTTTACCATAAATTGTAATATATTTCACTTATTACTTTCCAAGGAGACCATACCACTTTTATGACATTAGAAATATGAACTTTATAAAATCCCCTTTAATTCAAGTGGTTACATGACCCCTTTTAAGATTAAATTAATGCCCAACATTAATATATTTAAATTTTATATTTAAATATAACATTATAAATCTTGGGGCATTAAAATTATTGCTCTTCCAACATCCAACCACCAAACGACTTACGAAAATGAATACCCATTAAGCCGAAGATGCCAGTCATACTTTTCGTTTCTCCAAAATCCAACCATAATTGACTTACTAAAAATAGTTAGTCTCTAAAAATACTGCCAGAACGGTCCTGAAAGCTGACAAATGTGAATGCAGATCGTCCAAAAATATCTCCATAACACCTAGTGGTTCCTAAACACTCGACATTGCCTACGAAACCTTATGAATAGGCAAGTCCATATTACGCTCTGTTAGCTAACTATGATGGGGACATTACATCCTTGGTCAAGAGAGGACTTGAAATATAAAATTGAAGAATTTGAAAATGAAAAGTTAAAATTTATAAAGGAATATGAAGTATTTGGTTTCACCCCATATATCCTTATTTCAACCCCATTCATCATTCATCACCACCTGGTTCACACAATCATCTATCCAAAAGAAGCCAACCTAGAAGCCAATGGAAATAACTATAGACACTAAGGTAGCTCAAAATATCCAAAGTGTCAAGTCCTTTTGGGACAAGGTCAAGAAAGTGGTGTAAACTACATGAGTATTTCTAGTTGACCTCCTTTGTAAAATAAAGCCTAAATCAATATAAAATAATAAGACATTTGGAAAGGCAACTATCTATAAGAGGTAAATGTTAGAATATCCTCAAATTGCTTGTCTTAATGTCAATAACATAGGTACAACAATAATGGATAGATCACAAAGACTTGATTAGGCGACTAAGGAAGATACTAGATTTCTAGAGGAACCTTTAAAATTCAAAGATAACCTAACATCATTGAGAACATAAGTTTGAGAAATGAATAAGGATATTCAAGGGTTAATTGCTATAGGGTCATCTAACATTTTTATGGATAGAAGCACATCCTGGATGATAATATCATAAATGTTATGTTTGAGGAGAAGAAGAGATAAGTCCATCAAAGAGATGCAATTGAAATACATAAGAGGCTACAACCAATATCTGCCAAGATACAGTACGTAATTTCTAAATAGGTAAAATTGTCAAAGAATACCTTCAAAGATCTCATAGGGGAGGCAAAAAACCTTGCATCAGTGTAATTGCCAAGTGATAGTTAGTGGTAAAGTTTCTAGGATTACTATCATAGAAGACTGAGTAAGGGGAACTAACAATTATGACAATTTTTCTATAAAGTCCCAATTTAGTACACTCCATGTCCAAGGATAAAAGCAAGATCTGGGATCTTATGTCAATCGATCTTAGTATCCCATGATATGGCCATAAATGTAGTACCTTGACATCACCTTATAATTTTTGTAAAATTTGAAAGGTATGTGATGGAGAATTTAGGTAGCAAATACCTCCAAAAAATTCTTAAAATTTGACTAAGTATGAATAAGGATTGATCCACTTGCAAAACTTATTGATTGGCTCTAAGTACAAATTCACTTGCTAAAGAGGATTGATTAGCTCGAGGAAGTAATTTTCTCAACAAAGGATAAATATCTACTTATAAATATGAGTAATTTGATAATAAAGTGTGAGTGATTAGCTCACTAAACTAGAGCAAACCACTCAGATAGTCAGAAAGGTAAATTGAAGCTATGAATTCCAAGGTGAATCTTTTGGAAAGTGATATTTTGGCATGTAATAGTGCAATAAGTTATTTTTGGAAGTCTTTTATTCTTATTAGATGTATAATTGAAGGCATATAATAATTATAGTGCTTCATTTTGCTAATGTTACCCCTAAATATTTATCTTTATTATGAGTAATTGTTTCTCACCCTAGGTAATTCAAGGGTAAAATTTACTATAAATAGGGGCCTAGGGCCCTCATTGTATTCATCTTTTGGCCATGAGAATTCAAAGGTACACTATGTGAAACTCACATTGTGCTTTTTCCTCATGATATTGTAAGAAATTATCAAGTCCTTATGTATTCTATTAATGACACCACCCTCTTAGTTTGTTAAGTGCACAATGATTGTGGCATGATCCTTCTAACTCATCTTTCCATCCGCTTAGCAATTTCGTAACCTAATGAATATGTGGACATTGATGTTATTCAACTTCTCACGTGTTTATTGATCACACACTTTTCTTGCTATTTTTTAAAACTCGTATTTGCTTAATCTCTCACACCCTTTAATTTAAACGTATTTTATTTCCATACTTTACTTTCTATATTTTCTTTTCTACGCTTTACTTTTAATGCAAGTTAATGTAGGTTAGTGTAGGAATATTTCATAATCATAATAGGGAGCCAAACTAACTTTGGAGGTTGGGAGAAGCTATTGGTAATCCCTTCCAACTTTGTTGAAACTCAAATTGGGGCACAAATCTCAATTAGAAATTTGGACAATTCCCTAATTCAATATAGTTTTTGACACATGGTGGGACTAACCCTCATTTTTTTTCTCAAATTTACACTTAATACCTCAGTTTTTCTTTCCAAAATTGCACCCATCACTAATTGATTTTTTTTTACTAAGTCAAGTCTTGGAAAATAATTTGGTCTAAAATTCAAAGCAATTTACTCCATTTTGAGTGAAACGCCAGATTTTTCACTAAGTCTATATAATGAGTGATTCACTTGAACTTTGTAAGTGGTTTGTTTTATTTCAACAAACACTTTGTTAGCAAAATTTTACACTTTCAAAAGTTGAATATAGAGTAATTCATTGAGGCCAATAACTTGATATTTCAATTCCAGTCTCAAATTGACTTAGAAATTTATTTATTTATTTGTGCTTGATTTTTGTAGGTACTTTGCAGATGGTGACTCCAATATGAACTTAAAAAAAATTATTTTTTTTGTAAATACAACCACTTCAACTGCACCCAAGTATCATTAAAACTAGAGCCTAACCTCATATGTGCATCTGTCACTAACAAAAAACACTTAATGCATATTCTAAGTCATTCAACCAAAGATCAAATCAGCAAGTGATTTGCTTGAAATCAACAAGTGATTCATTCTAAATCTAAGAAGTGATTCTCCTGGGAAAACAAGTTTATTCCTCCCTTCCTCATGGGAAGGCAATTTACTCTAGTTTTTAGGATGATTCGCTTCAACAAATCTGCTTGGATTATTTCTTACTATTTTTTTAAAGTCTATAATTAAAAAGCAAATCACTCAAAAATAGCAAGTGAATCACTTGCATTTTTGAAGTGAAGCATTCTACATACAAAAATATTTAGAATCATAGCAGATCTCCTCAAAATTATGACCGAATCACTCCATAGGCATATGTTTTGAACTTTTGTAAATTTTGATCCCAAAACTTTGTCTATGTAGGTACATATACACAAGCTTATGAACACATGATAGAAGACTTAGAAAATGGGAAAAAAATATCGAATGATGAACATTATTACATACCACCAAAGAAGCATGAAGAGAAAGAGAAAGAAATAAACCATTGCTTGGGTGCATTAAATTGACAAGTTTAAAAATATTCTATTATCTAATCCTACCATATTTAGAGGTAGAAGCTCCATGGCCAATCCCTTCATGCCACCACAAATTGGTTAATTGATCCAATAAATGAGTTATTCATATGATCTAGCTTATCAAACTTGGTCCAATCTAGCTCTAATTTGTAGGTCAAATTCATGATCTCATTTGCATAGCAAAAGAGATGTTTTTTTGGGGAAAAATTAATTAATTATGTTGAATACTGAAGGCTTGCATGAAATCTATATTACATAAACAACAATGTCAATGTGAAGTATTTTTGCCTGCGAATTCATAAAGTTAAGTGTTTGAGGTTGTGGTGCTCAAAATCTGGCTCACTTCAGCCATGATATCAGCCAGCCCAAGTCAAAGTTTGAGATAACATAAAGGAGAAGAGTGAACAAACCCAAAATGCACAAAATAAAGCTGCTCAAATTGATGATGTCAGCTAAAGAGAAAAAGGGCCTAAAACCATGCAAGTCAAATTGCAAAAAGAAGAAGGAGGTTTAAGTGAAAAATCTGGAACAAGGAGATTTGTGGAGGGACATTTTTCGTAGGACTGCCCAAACTTCAGAACTTGTTTCAACCATATCTCACTCATCCAGACTCGGATTGAGTTGAAATGTCGAGGGTAGGTGCCTGAAAAACCCTAGAACATCTCCACCAATTTTCATATCATTTGGAGCAACACAGATCCTAGAGAATCCCTATGTGTGAACAAGATATTTTGCAAGTAGCTATGTGAGGGTTTCATCTAGGTTGAGTGCAAGCAATTCTAGAGGTTGGTTTTTAGGGCCTTCGAGCCCTAACGACCATTATTTTTGTGGTTTATGCTCAATATTTTAGCAAGAAATGTTGCAGGGGATACAATATAGGTTAGAAATTTGTCTTTCAACAGATCATACTGTGAACTTGAGTGACAACGACTTCCAATTTGCTGCACAAAAAAAAAGTGAAAACCATACCTTTTCACAGCATCTAGGGCAAGGAGTAAAGAGATCACAAAACAAGATTCAAGCAGTTGATAAAAAAATGGCTCATATCTCAAGTGAATCTGGTGCTAAGGTGCACCCACAAAATAATTCTACTGTGAAAACCCCTGTCAAGGGTAAGAATTTCGAAGACTCAATCCCAAAAATGAATTTTAGGGATTTCGTGGTGGACAACCTTAGCCCAATGCTAATATCAATATTAGGGCTTCCCATAAACCTCTAAGAATGCCTAAGATTGATCCTAGGAAAACATAATCAGGATGTTTTAAAGCAGCTGATGGAACTCCTATTGTTAAGCTTGATATGGGTAACATTCAGACTAACATTGAAGATTTGGAAAAAAGAGGACTAATTTTTCGGTTTGTGGGTTTTCATCCGAATCTATCCGCTTTCAAAGTTTGGGCTGCAAAAAGCTGGAAAACTAAAGGTGAGTGACAAATATCTATTTATCCAAATGGTTATTTTCTTGTTTTATTTCCTAATAATGAAGATAGAGAGAAAACTTTTCAAGGGGGTCCTTGGTTTTTTGGAAGGGCAGGGATTTTCATGAAGCCCTGGCATACTAAATTTAAAGCCGAAGAAGAGATGCCTTCTATAGCTCCCGTGTGGGTTAGACTCTTTGGCCTCCCTATTAAATTTTGGAATCCTACTATTTTTTCTTCAATTGGAAACTCTTTAGGAACTTTTATGATGACTTTTGATTGTACTCAAAATTTTGAACATATTATTTATGCTCGGATTTGTGTTTTAATGGATTTTGACAAACCCCTACCTAAAAATATCACATTACAATTTGGGGAAGACACTTGGGAGCAAGTAGTGGACTATGAGAACATTCATTTTCGTTGTAGAATTTGCCATGAATATGGTCATTTGGCCAGTGCTTGCCCAAATAAAATTCCTGATCAAAAGAAAGAAGATATAAACTTAGTAGGTTTCCAAATACCTAATAAGAAGAACACTCAGAAAAACTAGTTATGAAGGATTAATCAAAGTCATATGCTAATATGTTTGAAATCCTTTCCACAAATGATGTCCCAAGTGAGGAAGAGGAAATAATGGAAACTAAAATATTAGAAACACAATTTAAATATGAAGGGAAGAACTCAGAGACAAACCAACAAATCAAAGGTTTTAAATAGAAAAAAAAGGGAGAAAATTTACACAAGAAAAACAATCTTTCAAATGTCAAAACTTCAAATAATGCAGGTCCCGATATAGACTCCGTTGAACCATCTAATAAAATTTTGGCTATGTACGAGCATTCTTCAAGGTTAGAAGCCATCTCATATTCAATTGGAATAAGTCAAGAAACAAGGAAAAAAATTAAAGATGGATTCTAATCAAAAAGCAGGTCACAAGACCAATCAATATCATATGGTAAAAGAAGGTGAAAAGCTTGTAGAGGAAGGTAAGATTAATTCCCTTACCAAATTTTTTAGCCCTGGTATTAATGAAGATCATCACTTGGAATATTAGAGGACTCAAAGGGAGTCTTTCAAAACAAAATTAAATTAGAAGAATTATTCAGATAAATCATCCACATCTTGTTTTCCTTCAAGAAACAAAGATGTCAATAGAGGATATGGACTCAATTGCCAGTAAAATTTGGCCAGCTGGAAAAGTGGTTTCCCTCAGTTCCCAAGGGACTTTTGATGGCATTGCTTGTCTTTGGGACCCAAAAGAGGTAGTTATTCACCATATGGTTTGCAGTTGGGGTTTTTTGGCTATAGCTATTCAAAGTAGACATTCCAACCAAATTATGCTCTGCATTACTGTTTATGCTCCGACTTCTTTGGAGGAAAAAAAAAGACAATGGAAGGATATTACTCATATTATCTCTCATTTTCCTGAAGCTTGGATCTTGATCGGAGGAGATTTCAATACCATCCTCTCTCTAGATGAGAAAAGGGGGGAAAATAGAAATTTGGACAAAAGCACTAACCTCATGAGCAAATATATTGCAAACCTCCATCTTGTGGATATCCAACCAGATAATGGCCTCATGACTTGGTCTAACAGAAGGCAAGGATTAGCTTGTATAATGGAGAGATTGGATAGGTTTTTTCTCTCTAAAAGTTTCTTAATCCATGGTCACATTCCTAAAGTGAATACTCTTAATAATGTTGGTTAGGATCATTGGCCAGTCATGGTGGAAATGTGGAAAACCAA
Source organism: Wollemia nobilis (assembly GCA_028583015.1). Classification (NCBI taxonomy): domain Eukaryota; kingdom Viridiplantae; phylum Streptophyta; class Pinopsida; order Araucariales; family Araucariaceae; genus Wollemia; species Wollemia nobilis. The sequence continues at coordinate 4,339,432 of JAQPPZ010016862.1, forward strand.
TGTGAGTTTCTCTCCTTTTCGTTTTCAATTAATGCGGCTTAGAGACATTTCCTTCAGACCTCGTGTGCAACAATGGTGGAAGGAAGGTAAACCTAGGCATGGGACTAAGATGTTCTATTTTGCCAAAAGACTGCAATACATTAAATCCAAAATCAAGACTTGGAACTGGAAAGAGTTTGGGGATGTTCATAAAAAAACATGAAGTTATTGCTCATCTTGAAAATTTGAATAATAAAATCCGTTTAGATGGCCTCACAGAGAAGAGAAGCGTAGATGAAATTAAAATCACAACTCAGTTAGAGGAATGGGAAAAAAGAGAAGAAATCTTATGGAAGCAAAAATCTAGAATTCAATGGCTCAAAGAAGGAGATCAAAACACTAATTTCTTCCACAAGTCTCTTCTAGCTCGAATATCTCACAACTTTATTTCTTCCTTAAAATAAGATTCTGGAGATGTTGTTTATACTTGGGATGTCATGAACTCTATTGTTGTTGATTACTTTTCCAATCTTTTTGTTGCTACTCCTCTTGACTCAGCTTCACAACAAAATATTCTTAAAGCAATCCCTTCTCTTATCACTTATGAGGAGAACTCTATTTTGACTACTCCTATACTGTCAATGAGCTTCAACAAGTAGTTTTTAATATGCAAAAAGAGAAAACCCCAGGTCCTGATGGTTTTCCTATTGAGTTCTACCAAGAGTTCTGGGATATCCTTCATGTTGATTTATTAGAGGTGGTGGAAGAAGCCAAGAAAGCCAAAGAAATTTTGAAGGTTATCAATAAAACTTATATTATTCTTGTTCCAAAATCTCAAGAGGTTGATCATATCTTAGCTTTTAGACCTATTGCTTTATGTAATATTCTTCTCAAAATAATTACTAAAATCATGGCAGAAAGGTTGAAGCCTCTTTTGCATAAGATTATTTCCCCAGAGCAAGGGGGTTATGTGGAAGGATTTCAACTAGTATATGAGATAGTTCTTGCTCAGGAAGCCATCCATTCCATTGATATGCAAAAATCTCCTTCCATGTTCATTCGGTTAGACTTATCCAAAGCTTATGACAAAGTGGATTGGCAATTCCTTATCAAAGTTTTGATGCAATTTGGTTTCTCTAAGGATTGGATGGATTGGATTATGGGATGTATCTCTTCAGTTTCCTACTTAGTTCTAATCAATGGTAGGCCTTCTCAGTCATTCCCAGCTTCTAGAGGTATTAGGCAAGGTGGCCCACTATCCCCTTATTTATTCATCATTCTTGTTGAATGCTTGGGTAGGACTATAACCAAAAAGAGGGAAAACAAAACCCTTGAGGGAGTTACCATTGCTCATGGAGCTAGACCTATCTCTCATCTTCAACTTGTGGATGATTCTACTTTTTTAGGTAAAGCTACAATTAAGGAAGCTTCTAATATTAAGCAAATCATTAGCTATTTTTCTAAGGCTATCGGGCAGTTGATCAATGAAGACAAATCTAAAGTTATTTTCTTTCATTGCTCTGCTAGACAGGAATCCATGATCTTGGATAAATTAAGATATAAGAAGACCTCCCTTCCAATCACTTATTTAGGTATTCCCATAAATATTCAAAGGCAAAAAAATAAAGATTGGAATTGGTTGTTGGAAAAAGTCAAGAAGAAAATTGGAAAGTGGACCAACAGGTGGCTTTCTTCTGGAGGTAGAATCACCTTGGTAAAATCAGTCCTTCAAGCTATTCTATCTATGTTTCTTCCGTTTTGAATATCCCAAAGGCTGTTCTTCGAGAATTGGATCAAATCAGTCATCGTTTCCTTTGGAGTGGTACTAAGGAGAAAATAAAATGGGCCTTGGTGAAATGGGATACTTTACGTCTTCCTAAGAGTGAAGGGGGGTTAGGATTTTGGTCTTCTATTAATAACAACAAAGCTTTAGCTGCTAAATTATATTGGAGGATGTTGCATAACCCCAATGCTCTTTGGGCCAATAATCTCCATGCTAATTATGCTGAGAACAAAAGTCCTGAAGATCTTTTTCGCTATCAACTTCCTACCAAAGGTTCTCCAATTTTAGTAGTTCTTAAGACTAGTGAAGATTTGATAAAGAAAAAATTATTTTGGATCATTCATAATGGTCAACAGGAATTTTTTGGATAGATTCTTGGGATGGTCACAAGCCTTTGATAACTCAATTTCCCGATTGGAGGCCTTGGATGGAGGAGCTTCACCGAGCTAATTGGATAAAGGTGGCTAATTACTGTCGGTACCATACTGGTAATTCAAAGGTTGGTAGATATTGGATCCCTATTGAGGACTGGCCTATTCAAATCCCGGAAAGGCAAAGACAAGATATCCAAGGCATCCTTCATATGAGATCCCTCTCTTGGTCCCATGAAAAATATTGTTTTGGATGGAACAACACTACTAAGGGTGAGTATTCAGTTGCTCAAGGTTATTTGACCTTATTCCATAATAATACCAACCATTCTTCTGACATCTTTTCTTGTTTGTGCGCTTAAAAGCTCTGGCCTAAGGTGAGGTTCTTTAATTGGCTTTATTGCATCGTAGGGTGCTTACTGGTGAGCAACTTATGAAGTGTGGTTTTCATGGCCCTTTTAGATGTGAAATGTGTGAAGAGAATGTAGAAACTCTCAACCATATTTTTATTGAGTGTACTTTAGACTTTGAGCTATGGAGGAGAATGGCCACTTTACTTGGCTTACAGTGCTCCAATTTTTTTTACTTTTCAATAGCTTTGGAGGGATTGACCTAATCAAGAGGGTGTTGATCATTTTATTAGGCAGTTAGTTTCGATGGGTTTGTAGCACCCTAAAATTGGCGTAGTAAAATTATAAAATTTACATTCACCTTAGTAAATAAATTTAAATTCAAATTTAACCTCCCAAACCGCCCGTTAACCGTCGGGAAATCCGTTTCCCCCTTTTTCGTGCCATTTTTAGAGGTTGTTTTGACCGTTTGACGATATCGTCGCCGATCAGACGATATCGCCCCAGATTTGACGATTTCGTCTGGACTAGGACGTCCGGACGATCTTGTCGCAAAACTGAATTTGCATAGTTGGAATCTGTTCCAACGGGTCTCCAATCTGGGCAGAAGCGTGTCTGCGCCGTTGGGACCCTCCCCCGTTGGAGATCTCCCAAATTGGGATGATCTCCAACCTCCTAACTACTCCCCCTAAGCCTATTTAACCTCTAGGATTTTCCCTCCCCAACCCCTGGCTGAAATTTTTTGCAAAGTGATTCCCTCTGCGTCAAAACATCCTAATCTTGCTTTTGCACTAGTCCCATAGCAATTTTGTTGCAGGTACATCACTGATTTTCAGCCGGAGCCAGCATCCATCGTCGTCGATGAACCTGTTCAGATCGGAGGCGATCACGTTAAATGCAAGACGATTTCGTACTGATGCGAGACGATCTCGACTGCAGTCCACATCGAGGCAATCAGTGCCTGGAGTTTGCTTTTCTCAACCTTTTCTTTGTCATTTTATGCTGCAAATTAGATCATTTACTCGGTGTTTATATTATTTTGCATTTGGAGTTCACCCATTTAGCTTAGATTGCACATTAAGTTCATGATTTGTTGTTAAAATACAGAAATTTGCTAGGATTGTTGTTTTAAACTATTGCTCAGTATTCATTTTATTATTTGGTGTAATTTGCCTCTGTTAGCACAGTAGGACTTCTTGTATTTTGCATCTATTTTCTGTCTTGCAGGTCTCTGACGAATTCGTCTGACGAATTCGTCAGATCTCAGACGATTCTGTCAGTCTCAGACGATTCTGTCAGATTGCAGACGATCCTGTCAGATTGCAGGCGATTCTGTAGAATTCCAGATGATCCAGACTGCTTCAAACGTCAGAATCTTCTTCAGACATCCGGATCAGGTATTCCCCATTTTCCTCCTGTAAATTCTCTGTTTTTTGCTTTTTTAATCTGTTTGCTGTATTCATGAAAGTTGCATTTTCATGTAGTTTAATTTAGATTCATTCGGCCAAACCTAGGATATGAATGCTTAAGATTAAAATGAACTCATCTAAACACATTCCAAAACCTAGGCGTGGAAACTGCCGCTAAATGTTTCCTGGTGAACCCACCATCCGTCGAAAAATCACCAAAATACACCTCCCTTGAGAGGCGGGACCTTCGCAAAGTCCTCTCAGTCCGAGGTACCGCACCATCCTTTTCCCATCCTCCTTCAGGGCGCGGATCCTATAGCCTGAAGGTAGGGATGCGAAAAATTTGGAGCGATACATTTTGGTGAACCCGACGTGAATGCATCATAACCTTTTGAAAACAAAAACAAAAACAAAAAAATTAGAACAACTAAAACTTAGATGCATTTTAAAACATTTAAGGTTTAAAGTCATGTTTAGATGGTAGCTCCTAAAAAGAGGTTAGCAGTTACTATAAACGTAGAAAATCAATTGGCAGCTATAGAAGTTAATTCTGTCCTTAGTATCCCTGAAACGAGTAGAAATCAATCCTTGTGGGACGAACTTGATAGGAGACTTAGTCTCATCTCATCTAGGTCCACACAACTTAAGCAAATTAAGAGGCTAGTCTTGGATAGAATCCTGGATCCTCATCAACTAGTTTTTTATCATGAACTTCAGAGAGCCTGCCATAGATGGTTAGCCTATAGGAGAGCTTTAGTATCTTCAGAATTGTTCACCTTCGAGGAATACCTCGAGAACGCAGCTATTGTGCACCAATTCCTAGGCCTTGTAGAAGACCAAGAGGTTGTTCTTATAGATAGGGAAAGATGGAATAGAGTTCCTCGTGCTATGTTATATCGAGAGTATTGCCATGAGATTTACTTTTATCAACCAGCATCTGAGATAGACAATATCACCATAGCCCTTTTCATCAAATTTTTAAAAGAAAACTTTCAATTTGAAGAAGAACATTTCATGACCCCTGAACAACTTGAACCTATTAATGATATTCATAAATTATTCATAGAAAACTAGCTCATTTACTTTCAGTCTTATTATTTTGTGCATTTATTGTGTTATTTGTTGTCTTTATTATATTGTTTCAAAAAAAAATTAAAGAAAAAATTAAAAATCAAAAAACTTAGCAAAAACTTAAACATTTCATTTTCAAATATTGTAGTAGGTATATAGTAAATATATACCTCTTAATTTGTTGCATATATATATATATATATATATATATATATATATATATATATATATATATATATTTGCTGAAATCAAAACTTAGCACCATGCCTAAACTTAGGAATGGTAAAGAAACTTTAGGGGAAGGAGAAGATTGGTTACAAGATACAACTGAAAACCCAAATGTCCTTCTTGGAGATACAAATCCGGAAGGAGAAACTCTAGGTCAATCAGATGAAGACTTAGGGGAAGATAAGGAACAAGAAGCAAGTGTTAAAGAGGATGGATCCTCATCCCCTAGAGTAGCTCCTAATGGAGCTATTGCCTTTGACAATGCAGAGCATTTCAAGAGATTTCTCATGGAAAACATTGATGACCTTAATGTGGCAATTCGTCTTGATAAAGGGCAAATTAGTAAAACTCAAGCAACCATGGAATATATATGCAATATGCAGACTAACCCCTTGTCTTTCATTGATCAAGAAAGTGACAAGGGTGGACCATCCAATACGGATATGGTCACTATAGCCCAAAGCATGTCAAAACAACAGGTTACCCAACCTCCTAAGGAACCTGTTACTCAACCTAAAATCACTCCCGCACAAAAGAAAATTCCCTTCACTACTTTGTTCCGCCAAACTATTGAGCAAAATGCTTTAAATAAACAGAAACCTAAAACAAAGCCAAATACAAACTTTCAACAATCCGGAATACAACATAATACGACTTCAAAATTCCTCCATAATACTTTTCCTACCAATAATTTACACAACAGTAACATGGCATCTAATCTGCATGTTCCTCCATCCTACGCCCATAACACTCATGTCAATGCCCTACCAAACCAATATGGGGGGCAAACTAGTAATCTGGAAGCTATGGTGAAACAATTGGCTTCACGTATGGACCAAATAGATCCCTACCGTCCCTCGTATAATTATCGAGAGATTTGTAGTCAACCCTTGGATCCCATAGTTGTAGCTCAACCATATCCTAAGCATTTTCCCATGCCTGTTCTGCCTATATATAAAGGAACCGAAGATCCCATAGAGCATCTTCGCATGTTTAGGATAGCATGTCACGACATATCGCATGACGACTTGCTATTACTAAAAATGTTCCCCAAAAGTTTAGGTGGAATGGCATTAGAGTGGTACTATCAATTGCCCACTCATTCTTTAAGAAACTTCGAAGAAGCAACTGAATCATTTGTCCATCAATTTAGTGCCTACATCGAGAGGCATGTAACTATTAAAGACCTATACAATTTAAAACAAGATAAGGATGAATGCTTTGCCGATTTCTTAGCTAGATGGAGGCAATTGATAGGAAAACTGCACTTTGTGCTACCCTATAGGGAAATGTTAGACATTTTCATCAATAATTTACAAGAACAGATATCTTATGAGTTATCGACTGCTACCCTAACTACCTTCGATCAAGCTATAGATTTAGCTCGAAGAGTAGAAGATGCCCTCATTAGGAGAGGCCAACTTAGGAAGAAGGATGATGAGAAAACATCCAGAAATCAATATAAAAACAAACAGGTTGTCGGTGATGGAGTCACTGACAGCAGGAATGTTGCAAATGTCAATACAACAAAGACAACAGAAAAATTCATATTGAAACCTCCTGACAAGCCTCCTCGAGAATTCACTAGATTAAACCAACCTTTGTCAACTATTTTACCTCAATTACTCGAAAGAGGTTTGATCCAATTACCCGCTATCCGGGAACCTGACCCAAGTATACCCGGATATAGAGCTGATTTGCACTGTGATTTCCATAGAGGACCTGGACATTCTACCAACGCTTGTAAGAGATTGAAACATAAAATACAAGATTTGATTGACAATAATGAAATGGAAGTGCAAGCCTTCCAACCTAAACAAAACCCTCCTAATAATACTCAAAAGACCATTCCCCAAAATCAAAATCAAAACGCCAATCAAACTTTAGACATATTTCAACACCCTTTACCAAGACATGGTAAAGAGGTAGCCAATCAAATCGAACATCATAATGTTCCCCCTCCTACCCGATATGTAGGAACCATTAGCGGACAATTACCTGTTCGGGATCCTCAAATATTTGACACGACCTTATCCCTAGTTACGACCAGGCCCTTACATAATTTTCAAACTTTGATTCTAGCGATATAGAATCAGATAGTGAAAGTGAACTAGACATTACTTCAAACCAATCGAATAGTTCTGAAAATGAATCAGATCCTATTCAACCTGTCACAGATGATAATGTTCCAGAAGAACCGTTTCCTAGAAGAGTCACTACTCGACCTTCTTCTAATATATTCCTTTCAAATGAACAAGCCATTAATGCTCAACCGAGACCAGTTCAACGTCTTCACTATAACATTGTAGGTACCATTGGAGTCGTTACTCGACAACAAGCTCAAAACTCTCAACAAGAACCAAACCAGAATGATGGATCAGCTCCATTCGTCCTGAAAAACCCCCATAAAGGGAATCATGCTCCTAATATCCAATCTAAACCCCCTTACAACATTAATGAGCAATTGTCTAATACTACGGCCAGAATTTCCCTCTTAGATTTATTAAGATCCTCTCCCACCCATAGGGATGAGTTGATGCTTACATTGAGCCAAATGATGGTACCTCAAAACATTCAACTTGAAGCTATGGCCAATACTATCATCACTCGAGAGATTGATTGTATTGACTTCCGGGATAAAGATATCCCACAACACAGTTTACATAAGGACAATCCCTTATACATTACTGCTTTAATTGGAGATGTAGCTGTCAAAAGAGTTTTGATTGATAATGGCTCATCTCTAAACATTTGCACCTTTGACTTCTACCAACGATTTGGCTTTAGAAGTGATGAAATGAAGAAAAGCGATATGATCATCAAAGCTTTTAATGACGAAACACAAGAAACGTGTGGAGTTATTACCCTCCCATTGCAAGTTGGTCCTAGAACCCTAGAAACAACCGTGTTTATTGTACATTGCCCGACATCGTACAATATACTTTTGGGTCAGCCCTTGGATCAACGCCATGCGAGCAGTCCCATCAACTTTACACCAATGTGTTAAATTTGAGTTTAAAAATCAGTTGGTCACTATTCATGGTGACCCTAGACCTTTTGATATGTGTGCTTTGGCAGAACCAGTTGGAGTGCAATTTTGCCCTGCTCTGTCATCCACACATCCTAGTTCTTCTTTTTCATCTAAAACTATGAAACATAAACCCATAACTTCACCTATTCCTCCTCCATTAACTTCATCCTCCTATATAGATCAACAACCCTCTAAACAAATTATTCTAGAACCTCAAAAAGATTTTAAATCTACAACCAATCCTTCAACTACTACCCCTACAAATTCAAAACCTCTAGACACATCTATCATACCTTCCACATCTCAAGACATAGGTAATAAGCCTTCTACATCTTATGCCCTTTCTGATGAACTATTACCAGATTTATCTACAACCTTAATATCAGAAAAAATGAATGCTTTCATGCAAGATTCAAACCTTTTAAATAAATTGCCGCCATCTCCTCGTACTTTGGGCCTCCCACAACCTATGGGAAGTACTTACCAAGTCGGGAGTTGTGCCTTCATTTATAAAGGATATGACTGGGGAAGAATCCCTCGGAATATCAAAACTCATCATGAGGGATACGCTCGGTGTTATTTTACCAATGATTATATTAAAGCTAAACCCATGATGCTTAAAATGGGATATGAAGGGAAAGGCTTAGGACCTTTCCAAAATGGCATGAAAGAACCTTTCGAGGTAGAACCGTGGCACGCCGTTGTGGTGTGGGCCTATTTCCTAGTAAGGGACAACCCTTTCCTTTTGAAGAGGATGATCACCTCATATGCTATCAAGATTATTTGGATAGGCATGTTGATTTGCCTCTTAAAAATCAGTCATTTTCATGCAACATGCTATCCATAGCATACCCTGAAATGATTCCTGACCCCGATGAAGAGTTGGAAGGAGATATCTTCCATGATGTCTCTGTTGAAGAGATGTTACACAATGGGTTTTATTTTGATGGTTCTATACCAACTATAGCCCAACTTGAGGCCACTGATCCTCGGAATGAATTATCTAAATTAACCTTACAAGAATTACAAGAATTGGGCGTTTCACCCGCCCCACCTAATTTTGAAAGAGATCTACACATGGAGGTAGAAAATGTCATTAAAATTAACATTGGAGCTGAGGACAATCCTCACATAATCAATATTGGAGCAGAACTAAGTCAAGAAAAACAAGAACAATACATCACATTCCTTAAAGAGTATGAAGATGTCTTCGCTTGGACATACGAAGATATAGTCTAGACCCTTCCGTAGTCATGCATCATCTAGTGGTCCATCCGGATGCTAAACCGGTTAAACAAAAACTTAGAAAAATGCATCCCAAAGTGGCTCTGCTAGTCAAAGGGGAGTTAGAAAAACTCCTGAATGTTATCTTTATACAAGCTATTGATTATGCTGAATGGATCTCAAATGTAGTTCCAGTCACCAAGAAAGAAGCTACCAAAGTTAGGGTTTGCACCGATTTTAGAGATATCAATGCTGCATGCCCTAAAGATGACTTTCCTCTTCCAAACATGGATCAAATTATTGACTTCACTGCCGGAAGTGGGATGATGTCCTTAATGGATGGATTCTCCGGTTATAATCAGATCAGGATAGCTCCTGAAGACCAGGCTAAAACAGCCTTTATTACCCCCAGGGTACCTTTTGTTGGAAAGTGATGCCATTTGGCTTAAAGAACGCCGGTGCAACTTATCAACGGGCTATGACCTACATTTTTCATGATATGATGCATGATATCCTACATGATTATGTGGATGATATTATAGCTCGCTCTCTTATTGAAGATCATCATTTGGATGATTTGCGAAAAGTTTTTAATCGATTACGAGAATATCTCATTCGATTAAATCCAGCAAAATGCATATTCGGAGTTAAATCCGGCAAACTATTAGGGGTTTTAGTTTCTTTACGTGGTATCGAAATTGACCCTCTCAAAATTGCGGCTATCACTGATATGCCCGCACCTACTAATATATCTGAATTACGAAGTTTACAAGGTAAACTTCAAGCTATCCGTCGCTTCATTGATAAGCTGGCGGATAAAACTAGTCCCTTTCTTAAACTCCTTAAGAAGGATGTCCCCTTTAATTGGGACACAGAATGTAGAGAAGCTTTTGAACTTCTCAAACAGTACCTCCTTAATCCGTCGGTGCTTTCACCGCCTAAATCCGATCGCCCATTTCTCCTATATATTTCAGCTTCAGATTATGCCTTAGGAGCTATGTTAGCTCAACTTGATGATGGAAAACGAGAACGTGCTAATTATTACATTAGCCGAACCTTCATCAGTTATGAAACTCGCTACACAACATTAGAGAAGCTATGTCTAGCAGTCATTTTTGCTACGCAAAAATTATGACATTATATGCTTAGCCAAAAAACGTATGTCATTGCCAAATATGATCCCTTAAGGTATCTCATGAGTCGACCTTATTTATCGGGTCGCACCGCCAAGTGGGTTCTTGCTCTAAGCGAGTTTGATCTCACATTCATAGGACAGAAGTCTGTTAAGGGTCAAATCATAGCAGATCAATTAGCTGCTGCACCCTTAGAGTCTACTCATCCCCTCACCATCGAGTTTCCAGATGAATGCCTTCAATTAGAGGCAGACCATCCTGAACAATGGTCCTTATACTTTGATGGAGCCCGATGTATGAGTGGGGCTGGTGCGGGTATTATTTTAATATCTCCGCAAAAACATCTTATTCCTCTGTCCTTCAAACTGACCTTTGCTTGCACCAACAATACTGCTGAGTATGAGGCTCTAATCCTTGGATTACGAGCTGCTTTAGCACTAAAAATTAAACACCTTTTAGTTTTTGGTGATTCCCAATTGGTTATAAATCAAATTAATGAAGTTTACCAAACCCGAGATGATAAACTGCGCCCATATAAGGCCTATGTTTTACAACTAATGTCCTTGTTTGATCAAGTTACCTTGGAAGCTATTCCTCGCACTAGCAACCGTGCAGCTGATGCTATGGCCGCAGCTGCATCTCTCCTGCCCTTGGAGTTAGATGACGAATATGCGACTATCATTATTCGTCGACTCCAGGAACCCGCTTCAAATAAGTCCTGCTTAGAGCCTTTGGATGTGTTTCTAATCAATGAAACTACTCCTGAACCTTGGTATACAGACATATTTGATTTTCTCCAAAATGGGACTTTCCCTGCTAATTCTAATAGAAACCAGCGTCGGTTATTACGTCGACGAGCAAGTCGCTTTGTAATAATTGGCAATACTTTATATAGGAGATCTTTTGAAGGTATCCTATTAAGATGTTTAAACTTAGAAGAGTCTAAATCAGCCTTGAGTGAAGCCCACGATGGATCTTGTGGAGGACACTTTAGTGGTAGTGCCATTGCTAAAAAGCTCCTTCGGGTAGGATACTTTTGGCCTACCATGGAAATGGATGCACATGAGTATGTGCGCCATTGCGACAAGTGTCAAAAACATGCTGACCTTGTCCATGCGCCTGCACAAGAGTTGCAGGCTATTTCATCTCCTTGGCCCTTTTCTAAATGGGGCTTGGATATTATTGGCAAAATCAATCCTGTGTCATCTGATGGACACAAGTTCATCATAACTGCCACTGAGTATTTCACGAAGTGGGTCGAAGCTATGCCTTTAGCTTCCTGCACTGGCACACAAGTTTCTAAATTTATTTTTAATCAAATTATTTGCAGGTTCGGAATTCCTGCCAACCTCATCTCTGACAATGGAACTCCTTTCAAAAATAAAGATGTTAAAAAATTATGCCAAAAATACAAGATTCAACATCGCTGGTCCACTCCCTATTATCCTCAGGGTAATGGTCAAGCAGAAGCTTCTAACAAAACTTTAATCAAAATTCTCAAAATATTAGTCAATAAAACTGGCCGTGACTGGCATATTCAATTATATCCAGCCTTGTGGGCTTATCGAACTAGTGTTCGAACCCCGACGGGCACTTCACCATTTGTTTTGGTATATGGTGTTGAAGCAATTTTTCCATTTGAATTGGAAGTTCCTTCTTTGGCTCTGCTACTTCAAGATACCGAAGTAGGAGATGAATATCGTGCTAGCAGACTCAATCAGTTGGAACTTCTAGATGAAAAATGCATCAATGCTTTGGAGCATCTCCGTGCTTACCAAAACAAGCTTAAAAGATCATATGCTAAGAAAGTTCGTCATCGATCCTTTGAGATCGGCGACCTTGTTTTAAAAGAAAATAAAAAAAATACAAATGCAACCAAAGAACTTAAAGGTAAATTTGAGCCCAACTGGCTTGGACCATACATTATTACTGCAAAATTTGAATCAGGAGCATATAAATTATCTACCTTAGATGGTAAAGAACTTAAAGAACCCATGAATATTTTGCATCTTAAACGTTACTATGCATAAACTTGGTCATTTCATCCATGTATATATTTGTTCAAAATTACTATCTTATATTTCTTTCAATTTATAAAAAATTCAAAAACACCAAAAACATTCATAAATCTCCAAAAATCTTCAAAAACTATCTATTGCATTTGTTTAAGGCAGTTGTTAAATTTTTTGCTCAAAAATATAAAAACAACAATATTCTTGACTTTTTCGAAACCAAAACAATATACAGAAGAAAGAGAGAGTCAACATTCTCAAAACTTCTTAAAATTATTTATATCTATATTTTTCTTCCAATTATTGCAGTTATATGTTTCAACTTATTTTGGATAAAATTAGCATTTATTTGGCATCCCTCACTTGCACACTCACAACAATAAATATCTTGATTTTATCTGGCATGATTACTAATCTCTCTTATATCAAAGTTCACAAAATTTAATTAAATAAAGTTTGAGCATAGAGAATTGATCTTGTTATTTACTTAAACCAAGCACATCTTTCCACAATAAAATGATTATATTTGTAATTTCCATGTTTTGCTACATAGTAGAACTGATTTCTTGAGTGAAAAGTTTCCCCTGCTATCCTATCATGCACATGGTCTAGAATCTTTGAGAATTGGCAAAAGGACAAGCTCACCCCTACCCAGAATAAAAATCCCTTGCTCTACAGCTAATCCGAGCAAGTATCCCTAGCAAAGAAAAAGAGAAGAAAAATTCAAGAAAGAAGAGAAAAGAAAAATGTTATTTCAGCAATGTTCCAAGCATTATCAAGCAAAAGAAATACTAAAAGAAAAATAAGCAAAGTTCAAAAGAAAGCAAGAAAGCAATAAAATCCCTTTCCCTACCCTTTGAAAAGAAAAGAAGGGTTGATGAGCTTGAATCCCTGGAATTCTCAATTATTCGAAAACTGTGAGGTAAGCCCCATAACAGGTGGTTTGTGCCCAACTCTGCTTGGCCTTGGGTAACTCCTAGCGTGGCGATATGTATGTCACATTAGCGACCTTCTTTTGTACAGACCTATGTCTGCTTATGGATTAGCTAGCTCTTGATAATCCGATCTACATAGTAGTCTAATATGGTTATATGCATCTACATCATGGTTAATGAACACTTATTTGGTTTCTTCAAATCACTTGTATCATAGTATCTTGCTCACAACTGGTAAATGAACAATGCAATTGCACACACATTTGTATTTGAGAGATTTTGTCTATCATTATGATAAATCAAGATCGGAAATGAATTCACATATGCACATGGGATTCCTTATAAATCTAACTTTTGTCTTCAAAATACTTTGAAATATTATTTTTGCAATTTGTTGAAATAAATCAAGTACAGTTGTTTACTATAAAGACAACTATATAACAAAAAATCAAAAATTTCTTTCAAAATACACAAATCAAATCATATATATCTGGTTGACTTTCGCGACGATGGTATAGTTTCAAAACCAAAATTGGAATTTTATGCCTAGCGCAAGTCCTCATTCTCATATTTTCTGTTCATCAAAAATCAATCATGCAATAAAACTATTTTTTTGGATTTTCGCGATGATGGTATAAGTCTATACCTACATATTCTATGCCTAGCGCAAACCATTGTAACAATTTTTATTCCCCATTTATCAAATAAACCATATGACTTCATTTATTATGTTACACAAATTATGCTTTTCAAAAGCAAACCCATTTTTTTCACTATTTTATGTCATTATGTCAAACCTTCAACTTTGCAATGATGGTATAATTCCTAAGGAATTATTCACAAATTTTATCACACTTAGGAATTTATGCCTAGCAAAAATCATTTTAACATTATTTCATGCATACTATTTTTATGAAACTCTGAAAACAAACCATCATCATCATCCTTTGCACCATCGCACCAAAGTCTTAAGACAGCCTCTTAAGCACGCTTTTACTTTTAAACAATATTTCTATCCTGGGATTAGCTTGACGACCGAGTGAGCAGCGACTCCATGAAATGGTCTATAATAGCGACAATGTCCTTTGAAATTATTGTTAGAAGTCTCTTTTTATCTTTTATCACATTGCATCACAAACAACCACTTTGTCACATCAGATTATTTCATTTACAATGTTATAGCATGACATTCAAATCATATTTCCAACGACATAATTACATCCAATTATCAAATCAATCAATCAAACATAAAAGCATCATAAGCATCACAAAATACATAACACAATACAAGTCATATGATCAAAAATATCTCATCTATATATGTCACAAATATATATGTACATCATATCAGCTAGATTGGTATGCCACAATCCATATCTTGGCATACTCAATCAAATACCCTCTGTGTAGTGTCTCGAGAGCCCCTCGAGCTCTCAGCCTCATCTCCTCCCCCCCTGAGGTGGAGGAGGTGGCCCCATCGCAGTCCGTGTGGTGCCGTGAGTCCTGGATGCCGATCGTGATGATGTCCTAGATGACCCCATCACGACAGGCTCTGCAATGTGTGCTGGTAATGGCACCCTCTGCTCCGCTGGCACCGCCTGGTAGTATAGAGCCTGATAGAAAGTGATCTGGGTGATAGCGCATGCTAAATCCTGAGTGCTCGCTCCTCCGCCCCGAGCTCTGAGCCGTGTAGCCTCATCCTGCAGTGTCTGCACCTGAGCCCGCAAGCGGGCAACCTCAGCTCGGAGAGTCGCTGTCTCGCTGCTCTCCCCAGTGTCCATGCCCTTGCCCTTATCGGGCGATGGTGGTCTCTCTCTCTGTGGAGATGGGGGTCTCTCCTCCCTCCTCTCCCATTGTCGTGGCCTCTCCTGTGCCTGTGGCCTCCTCTGCTCCCTCCCGTCGTGACCCTGGGCCGCCTCTATCGCTGCCTGGCACCGCCTCCCTATCCGACGCACAACCGCGTGGATCGGACCCTGTGCCCTCGTCATCCGTGGAGGGCGGATGCCTACGTACCAGGCATCATAGCCATCGGCTACTCCTGCGTCGTCCCCATCCACTGGCTGGATGGGGGCATCATCTGTGTCCTGGCTCCAGAACCGTTGCATGTCCGGAGCCCCGCTAACCGTGGTGTTATCCCAGACTGTCCAGGAAAACTCGTAGTCTCTGAGAGATGGGATCCCCTGCTGTAGACCGAACTGTCTCAAAACTCGGTCGTAGCGGTGGAGCTCCACCTCTCCCCTCTCCATCCTCAACCACAGACTCGCCTGATGCGAGCCAGCTCCTGTCCGTCCTCTGGCCACCCTGGATGCTCTCTCCATGGTCTCCAGGTGATCTGGTCTGGGACTAAATCATCCAGTAGTCTCTGGGACATCGGTAGGTCGATCCGCCGTTGTGACCCTCTCCGGAGCCACCAGTAGAAGACTCGGGGCCTCTCCCCGTCAATCCCTGTCAGTGGAAGCCCTACCGGCCTCCGCACTGCAATGTGCTCCCAGCACCAAACCTGTAGGAGCGATGTCATCACCAGACATCGGCCGCCCTTGTACACGACCCCATATAGGATCCTGTACAACCGGCATAGAACAAAGCTGCCCCAACAAAACCTGTACCCATGGTCCCGCATATCGTAGATCACATCTACGAGCATCCATGGTACCCTGCATCCGCTCTGGTGGCACAGCAGAAGTCCACCAACCACTCCAGCTAGTACTCGTGTGAGTCGGGATGCCCCAGGCATCTGGCGTAGTGCCTCGATATTAACTCCGCCCTTCTCCAGGGCGAAGCTCGGGTCACCACACAGTCGTCCCATAGCGTGGCCCTGATTGGCCGTAGGAGTGATCATCCGTCCTTGTATGGGGATTCTCAGAATCCTCCATACGTCCTCTAGTGTGGGAGTCATCTCCCCTGTCGGTAACCAAAAATAGGAAGACCCCGGATACCATCTCTCTGCTAGGGCTGTTAGAAGCCCCATATCTGTGGATACTTGTGGCATCTCCGCCACATGCTGCAAGCCGGCCTGTGCCAGCAGATCTCGCTCTGCCTGTGTCAGAGCGCCCAAGTCATCTCTCAATCCTCCATATTTCCACTCCCTGCTCTTTAGTAATCCTCTCTGCAAACATAAACAACAAAACAATAAACAATCATTAATAACAATTCAAGTAATCAATAATGCAAATTAAAAAAATCAATTTTGTGCAATTGATGATATCGCCCACTATTGGACGATATCGTCCCAAATTTGAGCATAATCGTCTCCGATTTCGCAGTTTGAAATCGTCCCCCTTTCGACGATTTCGCCGAAATCGGAGACGATTTCGTCCCGACGACGTCGACGGCCCAAAAACGGCCGCGATGCTCCAAATTCATCTAAAATCTACCTAAAAAGCATGTAAAATCAAATTAAATCAGTTCTAGTTAAGTCTAGGCTCTTACCCGTAGACCGCGTCGGACCTCTGTCGATCTATGCGTTGTCTCCACCATTTCTGCTTCAGAGCTCTAAAAACCAGAAAATGAACAGTAAAAATGAATTAGGGTTTTACCCTATTTTTCTTAATTTTATTCAACAATAATTTTTTGCTTTTTCGCGTTTTTACCTCAAACGTTCGATTTGGGTAAAAACACGGAGGGGGCACCATAGTAAGTTGTCGTACGATTCGACCAAGAATCGTCGCCTAAAAATGGGTATAATTTTTTGCTTTCTCGTAGATCGAGAAGAACTCATCTTTAACGCATTTTCTTCGAAAAATTCGCTAAAGAGGGGGCAAAATGTAGCACCCTAAAATTGGCGCGATAAAATTATAAAATTTACATTCACCTTAGTAAATAAATTTAAATTCAAATTTAACCTCCCAAACCGCCCGTTAACCGTCGGGAAATCCGTTTCCCCCTTTTTCGTGCCATTTTTAGAGGTTGTTTTGACCGTTTGACGATATCGTCGCCGATCAGACGATATCGCCCCAGTTTGACGATTTCGTCTGGACTAGGACGTCCGGACGATCTTGTCGCAAAACTGAATTTGCATAGTTGGAATCTGTTCCAACGGGTCTCCAATCTGGGCAGAAGCATGTCTGCGTCGTTGGGACCCTCCCCGTTGGAGATCTCCCAAATTGGGATGATCTCCAACCTCCTAACTACTCCCCCTAAGCCTATTTAACCTCTAGGATTTTCCCTCCCCAACCCCTGGCTGAAATTTTTTGCAAAGTGATTCCCTCTGCGTCAAAACATCCTAATCTTGCTTTTGCACTAGTCCCATAGCAATTTTGTTGTAGGTACATCACTGATTTTCAGCCGGAGCCAGCATCCATCGTCGTCGACGAACCTGTTCAGATCGGAGGCGATCCCGTCAAATGCGAGACGATTTCGTATTGATGCGAGACGATCTCGACTGCAGTCCACATCGAGGCAATCAGTGCCTAGAGTTTGCTTTTCTCAACCTTTTCTTTGTCATTTTATGCTGCAAATTAGATCATTTACTCAGTGTTTATATTATTTTGCATTTGGAGTTCACCCATTTAGCTTAGATTGCACATTAAGTTCATGATTTGTTGTTAAAATACAGAAATTTGCTAGGATTGCTGTTTTAAACTATTGCTCAGTATTCATTTTATTATTTGGTGTAATTTGCCTCTGTTAGCACAGTAGGACTTCTTGTATTTTGCATCTATTTTCTGTCTTGCGGGTCTCTGACGAATTCGTCAGATCTCAGACGATTCGTCAGTCTCAGACGATTCTGTCAGATTGCAGACGATCCTGTCAGATTGCAGGCGATTCTGTAGAATTCCAGACGATCCAGACTGCTTCAAACGTCAGAATCTTCTTCAGACATCCGGATCAGGTATTCCCCATTTTCCTCCTGTAAATTCTCTATTTTCTGCTTTTTTAATCTTTTGTTTGTATTCATGAAAGTTGCATTTTCATGTAGTTTAATTTAGATTCATTCGGCCAAACCTAGGATATGAATGCTTAAGATTAAAACGAACTCATCTAAACACATTCCAAAACCTAGGCGTGGAAACCGCCGCTAAATGTTTCCTGGTGAACCCACCATCCGTCGAAAAATCACCAAAATACACCTCCCTTGAGAGGCGGGACCTTCGCAAAGTCCTCTCAGTCCGAGGTACCGCACCATCCTTTTCCCATCCTCCTTCCGGGCGCGGATCCTATAGCCTGAAGGTAGGGATGCGAAAAATTTGGAGCGATACAGGGTTCTACCATTCTTCTTTGGAATATTTGGAATGAAAGGAACAACCGAATTTTTAATCAAGATAGGAAGCATATTCAATATATTTGGCAAAAGACCATAGCCAACTTAGTTGAATCAGTCCATCAACTCCTTAATCACCCCCAAAACTTCCACCAAAGATGGGATAAAGTGATGCAAAGATTGAATATTAAATCTTCTAAGGGCAACCAACTTAAAGGGAATGTGAGCATTAGTAAGATAGATAGGACTAGAAATTGGCAACCTCTTTCTAAGGATTTTGGAAAATTCAATACTGATGGAGCCTCTAGAGGGAACCCTAGAAAAGCCAATGTCGGAGGAATTGGTAGACTTTCATATGGCTCCCTGGTTTTTACTTTTGCTAAGAATTTGGATATTCTTTCCAATAACCTTGCTGAGGGATATGGTATCCTCAGAGGCCTTCAGGAGGCTACTAAGATTGGATGGGAAAAGGTGTTAGTTGAGTCTGACTCTCAACTTATGATTAATCTCTTGAAGACTCCTTCTAAGAATCATAAGGTGGACTGGAAAATAAAAAGAATTATTGAGAAGATTCAATTAATCCGGATGGGATTTTTGAAAGTTGATTACAATCATGTGGTCGGAGATCAAAACAAGAGTGTTGATGCTTTAGCTAATTGGGCTTTGGACAAAGGTGATCTTACTTGTTATGGCCACCCTCCTAGATGGTGGGCTTCTCAAATTAGGGAAGCTCTTCTTTCTATCATTTCTTTGGATGGCTCCAGTTCTGAAGGCACCTAGTTTCTTCTTGCTTTTTTTTTTGGCTTCTCTTTGGTTCATTTAGTTTTTTTTAGTTCCCTAGCTAATTCTATTCTTTATTTTGTTTCCTCTGTTGATTCTTGTCTTAATAGTCTTTTGGTCTAGATAGGTCATTGTTATGTTCAATTTTTTTTGTTTTTTGTTTTTTTTTTTGTTTAGCTTTTTAAGGTGGGTGGGTTCTTTTGTTTTGTTTTGTTTTTGTGTTCTTTGTGTTGTTTTTTGTTTTTCTTGTGTTTTTGTTGTTTTGTGGTTTTTTTTTTTAATGTTTTTTGTTATTGTTCTTGTGTTTTTTTCGTTCTTGTTCTTGGGTTTCTCTTTGTTTGTGTTAATTCATGTTTTTTTGTGTGAGTGTTTTCTATGTTTTTTTTTTTTTTTTTATTGTTTGTTGTCGGTTGTTTTTTATTTTTATTTTTATTTTATTTTAATTTTTTAGGTTTTGGTTGTGTTTATTTTTCATGTTTTTTTTTTGGGTTATGTCTTTGTAGTGTTCTGTTGTTTTTGTCTTGTTTGTGGTTTTTTATGTGGTTCTTGTGTTTTTCTATGTGGTTCGTGTTGTGGTTTCTTTTATCTTATTGTGCGTGTTTGGTTGTGATTTTGTTTTTTAACACTCAAGAAGCATGTTTTTTATTTTATTTTATTATTTTTGTTGTTATTTACTTATTTTTAAATTGGTTTTGTGTGTTTGTTTGCTCCTTGAGTATGTCAAAGGTGGTAGGCCAGGTCCGAGTCCTGGGTGCTTTTGGTGGAATGGATACTCCTGCCTCCTTGGGTCTTACCCGAAAGTGGTATCCCTTTTGGGATGTTTTCCACAAATAATTTTTTTTTTTTGCAAAAACCAAGTGCACAAAGTCGTTATGTACAAAATAAGGCTACCTTTGGTAATGATGTAAGCATATTGAAAATAAAGCTTGAGATAATTCAAGGATAACCAATATGCATAAAATTAGGATATGAGCAAACAAAGTAAAAGTGTATAAAGTTGGGTTGCGTAAACCAATGATGTCAGCACCTCCAAGCTAGAGTCTGAGATTGTGCAAACAAACGAAACAACATACAATATGAAGAGAAGAAACCCAAAATATGTCTAAGGATAATGTCATCAAGCCAAAATCATTGTTTTGTTCCAAAGAGCTTTGCATACAAAATGACAAGCTTGGTTTTGTTCAAGAACCTAAGAAATATCGCTCTCAAAATTGTAACTACCATGGTACCCATCAATTAGTTCTAGTTAATCACACCAGAGCATGAAAATGATAACTTCAATAGATTAGTTGCAATAATGTAGCTACTTGTAGAAGGTAGTTATAGATCAACGAACCAAGATCGACAAAAAATCATATTTGGATGCAGGATGAAGCTTAGAGCAACCACCTTAATAGTCTAACAACTATAAATTTCTTGCTATAAAATTCAAATTTTAACCTATAAATAGGCTAAGAGACCTCAATACAAGGGTTGGCTTTGTAGTCCTTGCCTAGTATTGCTATGTAATTTTACTATTAATCAATGAAGTGATAGTTTTTTGGCCTCCATTACTATCTAATTATAGGTTTTTATGCATGAATTATTTATTTTAAATTATTTTTGTTACACTTAACACAGTTTATTCTATTAAAGCAAATTCTACTTTTTGGATCGCTATTGGATTGCTAATTGTTCAAGACCTCGAAATGATTAAAACACTTGCTTTAAATTGGATAATTATGTGATTGAATTTGATAATGGTTGGTTTGTTAAGTATCGTGTAATTGATTTAATTAGCATATTACTTGGTGATATCCAATATTGTTGCACTATATCCTCTTTAGTTTTAAATACCTCTTTCTAACCCTTACTCTTTTTCTAATTATTTCCTCTCAAAATTTCAATCATTTTAAGAAGCGACCTTCTCCAAAGGTTGAAGCAAAGAAAAATCTCATTTCATCCAATTCTATACTTTGGCTAAAATCCAGGGCACAATGCCTATCCATAGGTATGACAGATTTTGGTCCAACAATATAGTAGTTTCTAGCACATCCGGTGGAATGAATTTGTTGCTTCATATCACTTTCTTGGAGATCTCAAGATTTGATGAACAATCTTAACCTCATTTTTGGAGAATGTATGTTCATCTGGAAACCCCCACAAAAATAGAACCCATAATTGCATTATAATAAGACTATCAATTCTATCTACTACTATTTCATAATTTGTATATTTTGACTCATCCTTATATGATTACAAGATCTGTAACAAATAAATTAGAGGATCCATCATCGTTTTTAGAGTTACCTGCTCGTAAGTTAAGATCTACTAAGCTTTCATTCCTTGAGTTTTTCTCCAAAAGCATAGATTCCTCATTTTCCAGTTTTCTTGAACCATTAAGGACACCCAATCCGAAAACCATGGCTCATAATCAATAACAAGTTCTTTTGAATTTCCCTAATTGGAATACTTATGGACCCCTAGGTCTAGCACACATGAAGGATATTCCAAAAGCAACATTTAAAGCCCTTCCCACCTATGATGGTACATGTAAAACCATCTATAAACACTACTAATATTTGGTGTCACTAGCTGCAATTTACAACATAAAATATGAAGACATTATGGTTAGGATCCTTACCATGTATTTTAGGGGGAATATACTTCATTGGTATCACACCTTGAAAGCATTCATTCATGGTCTGATCTAATTGGAACCTTTATTGAAGAATTTAACGAGTTAGAAGACCCCTTCTTACTGCTTATTCAATTTACAGTCATACAACGATATCCACAAGAACTTATCACAAATTTTAATCTCAGGTTCAGTAGGACTTGGAAGAATATTCCACAAGATATTAGACCCCCAGGTCCCCTAGCATATATCTATTACACTAGAGTGTTAGGCCCTCCTCTAGGTTTTCAAATACAACAGTCTAATGTAATCACTTTTCCCCAATTTTACCAAGCTACTATTATTGTTGAGAATATATTAATATCTATAGGGAGGTTACCTCTCAAGTCGTAATGCCATATTTCCTAGATATAGCCTAACATATTCAATAGAGTGAATACTCGATAAATCCTATTATGACTACCCCTTTTTCTTAAATTGTTTTAATTTCTATGCCCAAAGCATTGCCTTTGGTACCTACTCTACCAACATTGCTAGCACCTACAGCTAAGGAATCACCAATTATGATAGAAGTGTTGTCTACATTGAAAACACTAAATAATAAGGTGACAAAAATTAAGAAAAGAGAGGTTGAGATATTTCAGCCCAAGAGATTCTTGTATTTTGTTAGAGATCAAAGAGCTTTTAGTAGAATACTACAAAAAAGGTCAACAATAGTTACCAAGATCAAGAACCAATGGTTTCAAAACCCAAAAGTCGTCCTTGGGGCCTAGTATGTAATGACCATCACAATGCTGATACCTATGTAATCTATCAACATCAGGCCTAGTTGGCCACCAAAAATATTGAAAGAGCTTAGAAAGGTCAAGTTAACATACCGTGGGAATCAAAGTAGGTCATGATCACTCAAGACCCTTTGGAAGAAGAATGCATAACAATGTTAACTAGATCCAAAATAAAACCCATTCAAGTAGATCCACATAAGCTAGAGTGTTATGAACCTCTCTTCTCATTACTATAAATAATTCAATAATTTGTAGAAATATAAAACATGAATCCACAAATAAATTGTACAAGATGAATCCACACAATAAAATAGAGATTGTTAATACCCTTGAGGTAGGGCAACACCATACAATGCTCCTTATTAGAAGGAAGCCACTCCATAAGATCTCTAGCTCCATAAGCCAATACTTCTACAAGAATACTTTCTATATAACCTTTCATAATGGGGGTACATCTCTCTTTATACAAGAGTGTGATGGTTCACCTTCCATGAGTTACAAGATCACCCATGCGATGGTTCACCTTACATGAGTTACAAAGTGCATAATAATATGACAATATTCCTTGATGGTTACATATATGATTCTATGACATATTTATTTCTAATTTGACATGTGGTCTTCCTTACTCAATAGTTAATTTATGGCTCATACCATTATAAAATACAATATTAAATTATTAAGTACCTATCTTGGGTACCTAAGATTCCATACCCCTTACAAAATGTTTCATCCTCCAAACATTAGAAGAGGCTAAGTAATATGATCTTCTAAGCGATGTTGAGTACTAGTACCAATCTCGATCATCCATCCATCCCAATGAAACTATGATTGGTGGTGGTCTTCATTGATGCAAATGCCATGTGTTGGAAGCATAAATTTCACTTTTTTCATCCATACCTGCTTGCATTTACAATAAAATTTTGGGCTCCTTTGGTTTCTTGTATGTCCCTCATAGCTCCTTTGTTGCTCTATGTCTTGTCTCCATGATTATTGCCTCTCATGGTGGTGTGGATGATGATATACTCCAACCTTAGCATGTTGTTCTACTTGGTTTTGGTCTTCTTTCTTGCTTCCCTTGTTTGGTTTGTCCCTTGCTTTTACTTTTGTTAGTGCTACTATTCCCTCCTTCTAAAATTCTATTTCAGGTTCTATTATTTGTTCTTAACTTTGTTCCCTTGAAATAGCTACATGTTTGTGCTTACCCTGAGAAATGTCATGTAATGTTATCTTCTTCTTTTTGTACCATAACTTCATGAATTACTTTTACACATTAATGTTAATAGTACCAAAAGAATACAACCAAGGATAACCAAGGATAATATCTACATCATTCATCTCAATAGCATGAAAATATGAATGTAAAACATATTTATCCATGGTGATTTTCAAATCTTCAAAAATTTGAACATTTTGACCCTCAAGTTGTATGTCTTTGATTTGTTTTGCTTGAACTTGCAACCTCTTATTCAAAGCTATATTGATAAAATTATATTTGCTGCTAGGGTTAATGGAAACAATGAATTTTTTAATTTGAATGCAACAATGAACTTGCAAAATAGATTTTTTGCATTTAAACAAATATTTTTGACCATTGTTTGACCCTAACACAAAAAGTGTACTTTCCTTAGCCTGCACATTATTATCATTTTCTTTTATCTCCATTTGTTAAAAAATACAACTTTAAATTCTTCTAGTGTGTATGTAGTTTTATGAGTATGCTCAAAGTCTGAAAACCAAGAACGAGCTTCTCCTCTCAAATGAAAAATAATCTTCACTTTCCATTCTATCTCAAAAAATTTAAAGATTTTTTTTCCACTTCATTAGTCATTTCCTAGCACCACTATCCTCCTTTCCAGTGAATATTGAAAACTCTCCTTCTCTCTCTCTCTATATATATATATATATATAAAGTAGCTAGGATGCAAAAAAACCAAAATTTCTTAAAAATTAAAATTTGGAGATCTCATCTATTTCTTTCTTCAAAAAATTAGGTCTGCAGATCTTCTTCAACAAAATAAACGACAACTGATCTGCTTACCTGAATTGAGAGTTAAATTTTTTTTTCCCTTTGCAATTTTTTTTATGCAGCCCAAAAACAACACCAAAAACCCAACTTGCAACAGTTGTAACTCCCTCAATACTTAATAAGATTTAACAAGTGAGCAATTATTATTATAGTACTCAAAATAACCTACATGCTCGTGTAAAAATATTCTGAAAATGACTACTAAAATGTGCAACCAAAAAATAACTTTAACAACCCAACTTCAAACAGTTGTAACTCTCTCAATACTTATTAGAATTTCACAAGTGAGCAATTGTTTTTATAGTACTAAAAAAATATATGTTGGTGCCAAAATATTCTAAAAATGACTGTTGAAAAATTGAATATGATTTATTTTATTTTATTTTGAAAAACATTCGCTCAACCAAAAAATAAAATAACCCAATTTCAAACAGTTACTTATCATAATTTAACAAATGAGCAGTCATTTTTGTAGTACTAAAAAATATCTACATGTCGGAACAAAAATATTTCAAAAATGATTGCTAAAATAAAAAATATGACCTCTACAAAATGTGATTTTTTTTTAAAATGTGTCCTCGCTATGCAAAAACAACCCCACTTTGCTAAAATCATTGCTCTGATACCAAATGCTATGAACCTCTATTTTCATTATCATAAACCATTCAACAATTTATACAAATATACAACATGCATCCAAAAATAAATTGCACAAGATAAATCCACACAATAAAATAGAGATTGATAATACCCTTGAGGTAGGGCAACATCGTACAATGCTCCTTATTGGAAGGAAGCCACTCCACAAGATCTTCAACTCCACGATCTAAGACTTCTACAAGAATACTTTCTATATATTATTTTACAATGCGGGTACATCTCTCTTTATACAAGAGTGTGATGGTTCACCTTTCATGAGTTACAAAATCATACATGTAGTGGTTCACCTTCCATGAGTTACAAAGTGCATCATAATATGACAATATTCCTTGACGGTTACATATGACAATATTTCTTGATGGTTACATATCTAATTCTATGACATACTTATTTCTAATTAGACATGTGGTCTTCCTTACTCAATAGTTGATTTATGGCTCATACCATTATACAATACAATATTAAATTATTAAATATCTATCCTGGGTACCTAGCATAGAGTTGTTTCAAGTTCCAACCCAACCTCAAAAGATTGAAGAACAAGTCCTTGTGATACCAGGAAGATCCTAGTTTAGTCTAAACTAGAGAAAATTCCTTCTGCACCAAAGCCATGAAAAGAACAACCAAGCTCAAAACAAGCAAATAAATCTAAGGAGATTTTGCTAGAATCAAGGGAACAAGCACGAGATAAGATCATATACTCTTTTGTAAAAAAAAGACAGGATAGAAGCTACTCAAGAGTACAAAAGAATGTTTTATAAACTAGAAAAGAAAAACAAATTGTTAGTAGAAGCACCCAACTTCAATATAGTCAAAGAGCTCAAAAAGACTCCTAAAATAAGCATGTATGATGCCTTGATGATTGTTAGTCAATTTGATTTACTCAGAGATTCGTTGAATAAGACCACTCGATATGGCAAATCAAACCTAGAAAATAATCTTGCTTAGGACTTGATAATTTCAGGACCCATAAATAACATACCACCTCTCTTTTACATATCCTTGACAATGAAGGAATGGGTTGTGCATAATTGTATGATTAATTCTAGAGTTGCAACTACTGTGATGCTAAAAGTATTATGTGAATCTATGGGTTTGGAGTATACATGATCATGTCCTAGAATTCTCCAACTAGATGAAACTCCTATAAAAATAGGACTAATCATAGATGTTCCTATGGCACTCCATAGAGTGCTAGAGATCATTGTAATTTAGGAAATAATGGTCATTGACATAGAGCCATATTTTGGTCTTTGCCTCTCTTGAGAATTCACAACAAAGCTAGGAGATTATATGTACATTGATTATTATCATATGATAATCCTCCATAAAGGTAAGAGGGTCAAAATCATTCTTGAAAAACGTACTACTTATCATATTAAGAAAATTGAGGAAGATGAATATATCAATACAATATTTGAAGAAGTAGATCCTCTAGAAGATATCTTAGAAGACATACAAACATAAAATGAGTTTTCTTTTAAAAAATACAATGCCCTAGTTGAGATAGGAATTGGTACATACCGTGTCTCAAATATAGAACATATAAAGGTCCTAGCAACTACAAATCAAGAATTGTAAAAGTAGAACTCTGGAAACTTTATTTTGATGGAGCTAGATCCAAAAATGAGGTTGGAGCCAAGATTACATTGGTATCTTATTCAAAGGAAATCAATAATTTCTCTTAGAGATTGACATGGAGCAGTACAAATAAAGTTGTTGAATATGAGGCTTTGTGCCTTGGTTTAAAGCAACCAAAAAATATGGGCACCAAACTACATATAATCTATGGTGACTCTAAGCTCATAGTCAACCAAGTGACATAAAATGTAATAGTATACATCATTATCTAAAGGCATACTGAAACAAGGTATGGGATTTGATATAAAGCTTTGAAGTTCTAAATATAAAAGTTATTCCCAAAGAACAGAATGAGTTGGCTGATACACGTGTTGCTCAAGGAGTAAATTATACACCTTTTGTAGAATATTGTCCAAGAAAAAGAAGAGAGTAAAAATGGTTTTTAGACTAGCAATCTAGACAAAAAAATATTTTGGCAAGTATTTGAAGATGATTAAAAAATCATTTACTTCTTGATAAGAGAGGTGATCTACTCAGCTCAACAAGAAGAGATATCCCAAGAAGTTGAAAATGAGCATTGAGGATACTATTAAATTGAAGAATAATAATATCCAAAAAAGGTTGATTACTCTAGAAAGCTTGTTTGATAACAATGACAAAAATATAGGTCGAAGAATGAAAATAGGACAACCTATAAAGAAATTAAATTTGAGCTAGAAAATAGTCTAAATATTGGACTTTACTACACTGAAGAAGAAGTAGATCGACTTAAATCACTATGTGCAATATTAGGACATAAAGGCTTGGAGCTATGATGATCTCTGAGTTTATGACAAATAGGTGATTCAAAATATCATTGATCTAGCTCCTAAAACCAAGACGTATAGGAAAAAAAAGAGGCTTATTAATACCAATATAGAAGCAACAATGAAGCAAGAGCTTCTCAAATTATTGAATGCTAAAATCATATACCCTATTAAGCATTTTACATAAGTTACCAACTTGGTACCAGTCAAGAAAAAGAATGGAGTTATTCACCTTTTTATTGATTTTCATAATTTGAACAAGGCATCATTAAAGTATCATTATCCCCTTCCTCAAATTGGTTATATCTTGCAAACAGTGGTAGGAGAAAAAATATTTTCTATATTAGATGACTTTTTGGGGTATAATCAAATATGCATCAAGGATGAAAATCAACATAAAACAACTTTTACTACCAAGTGGGAAAAATTTGTGTATTAGAGAATTTCTTTTGGGCTATCCAATGTTGGGGTTACCTTCCAACGCACCATGGATTTTGCTTTTATATACTTGGTCAAAAGAATCATTCTCTTCTACTTAGATGACATGACGGTCTTCTCCCATAATAAGCGGCTACATCTAAAGAATCTAGTAAAGGTTTTTCAAAATAAATCTATCTTTGTTATTCATGAAGGGAAGCTTTTAGTACATGTGGTATCTAAGCAAGGAATGGCCATTGATCTAGAAAGGATTCAAGCTATCTTAGCTCTCTCATTGCCTCTAAGTAAGAAATCTCTACAATAATTTTTTGGGTAAATTAATTTTATCCAAAAAATTGGGTTTGATTTTGCGTAGATTATCAAACCTATGATAGAGCTCCTAAAGAAGGATACCATGTTTGAATGGACTCCAAAAATAAGGAAGTCATTTGAATAGATCAAACAAGCCAGTATAAAAATCCCAATTTTGATCAATCTAGCTTTTAGCAAGGATTTTATTTTGTATGCATATGGATTTGAGATAGCTATGCTATAGTCCTAACTCAAAAAGATGATAATAAGGACGAACAACCAATATTTTTATTAAGTTAGACATTCCACCACTATCAAAAGAATTATAATTTTATAGAAAAATAGGTGTTTGATGTTATAAAATCTCTGAAGAAATTCAGGCATTACTTGTCACAGAGTAAGATTATAGTTTATGTAGTGCATTCAAATGTGAAAAATGAATTATGCAATAAGAGAGTTGGATGGATCACCACAATTTAGAAAATTATGTTGAGATACATCCTACCAAGCTGGTAAGGGATAAAGCATTATGCCAGTAAGTAGCTCCACAACAGAGCAAAGGTACAATATGTAAATAGAATATGAGAGAAATATCAGGATTGAGCAACATTTAGAGAAGCCTAATTGAGTAGATGAATTAATAGGAAATTTTCAATTAAGAAGATGTCTTGAAGGGTTGAATGCCTTGCAGAGGTGAAGATATAGACTATAAGCTTTAAAATATGTCATGTTGCTAAAGGGCCTATATAGAAATAACTTCGATGGAGTTCTTTTGCATTGCATAAAACTATAGCAAAAAGAAAAGGTTTAGACCAAAATCCCTAATATGGAAGTGACCAAGGTACAAATATCATACTTGTTGTTATTGGAGGAACAAAGGGAAAAGACTTACTATAATTTTCAAAGCCACTCAACTGCAACCAAGTGAAGATTCAACAAAAAGACAACACTCTGGGACTATAAATTCGGTGATCTTATTCTCAAATGGGAAGAGGAAAAATCAAATCTTGAGAACCATCAAAAATTTGATTTGTTATGGTTGGGGCCATATCAAATTATTGCCAAATAGAAGCACAACACGTATGAGCTGTCAGACAATAGCGATCATATTTTATTAATTATGATAAATGGCCACCACCTAAAAAACTTTGTGTAAAGTGTTGCTAACCCCTTGTATCATATTTACATTGAAAAATATGAAAATAAAATAGGCCATGATAATTTTAAATTCAAGTCAATTACCCAAAACTAGAGCTAACCGACTCTAATTTTTTGTGTTGCATAATCATTGGTCGAAAGCTATGACAACTAAGAAGCTTAACTGACATGCAAAGATCTTTCACATGATCTAAGATAATAAAAAAAGTGTGCTTCAAGAAAAAAAACACAGAGTTCAACTGCCATAATAACTATGCAAAAACTAATACAACGTGAGACTAACACTTAGAATAAATTTTTACTTTGTAAAGTTACAGATGGAAAATGATTGTGCATATAAATTATTCTAAGCTAAAAGCTGAGAAACTAGTGCTCTAAATATTTAGTGAATTGCAATACAAAATTTTATACAAGCTCAAAATTTACTAGCAATTGCCAGTAGAGCAAGAGCATCCAGTAGTGCCCAGAAAATACAAACTGAAAAGGTGCTCTAAGACCAAACATGTCAAATTGGGGATACAAAAATAACCTTGAAGACCAAGCAAAAATAATTGCAAGAAGGTGTCAAGTAACGAGCCCAAGGAGTTTCCCTGAGTAATCTAGGTATATTCACATGGTAATATTTTTTGTCTTCATACATCTACAAGCCCACACACCCTTATATAGAACTGGTGATGGTAGTCACCAAGTTCTATAACCCTTAGTTGCAAAAGATCTATAATTTTAGAGGGTAAATATTTTTTAGCTTACCCAAAACCTATTCACAAACGTATTTGCCATAGGGGCTAGGCTTGAAGTTTCCCCCAAACCATTTAATTCTAATTCCTAGAGCAAATATTATGACCTAAAGAAGCATGCAAAATAGGGCAAGTTTTTCAAAGCTTGGATAAATTCACAACTCCATAATCCTTCACCAAGAAAAGAGCTCTCCAAAACCCTAATTAAAATAGCAAAGTTCAAGTACCCAAAAATTTTCTCCATGCTAGCCATCATCTTCGACCTTCCCACTAATAAAGAAGGCTTATGCTATCTTTAATCCTTGCTACTATGATCCAAATAATTTAGACCAGTCCACATAACCTCTTTTATTCTATTGGACTCATTACTTGTGTGAGAAGATGCACAAGCAACTCATGCAAGTCCAAATATCATCTTACGACACATTTAGATATTGCTCGTACGTGGCATGGATTTTATTGTTTAACATTGTTGATGACATGCCTTGGATAGGTGTGAATAAGGTGAATGACAAGGGGCAAGAAATGGTAGTTGTGGACTAGACTACCTTACTAAGGAAGTCTGAGACTTACTATAATTTCAATAGAGAGTTATTGGACCTTGTGCTAAATACCATCTACGAGGAAGTCCCTCGATTGTTTGCAAATGCAAGAACTACACTACGGAGCCCTCAGATGAAGGAAGGAGATTAGTATTTATTCATAGAAGAAACCATGATAAGATTATATGGCTTCATGGGAAAACCTTTTTTGTTGTTGTACTATATCATAGAAAGAATATTCGCCATGGAATATTGTAGGTAAATAGATGCCATCAATGTAACATTTGGTACTGGAATTAGCAAGAATACTATTTGTGAATACCCCTTTACTTATGAGCCAATTACAACAACCTTAAGGGGAAAAGAAGAAGAAATCTACAATAGGCTCAAAAAGCTAGGACTGTAGGCTATACCTCATCGATGGAGGTACAATCCTGATGATAATTTTAGCTATAGGTCACATGTCTTGAACACAGGTAAGTCACATACTTCCAAGAAAAGCATCATATCAAAGATAGAATAATTGCAAAATAATTTTGAAAGCGAACTTAACTAGAAGATCAACAAAATGCTGGATTTTCTCCCATGGAGGGACTTTTATGAGCAAGAAGATGACTATAATCCTGAAGGGAACCCTAGACATAGGCTGATCCAGGACAAGGTAAATATGATGGCATTTAAGACAAAATGGAGTGAAACTAAAATTGTAGAATGGTGGATGTTTGGATGTGAGTGAAAATATCATAAGTTTAAATTTACTGTTAATGGACAAGGAATTCTCGTAGAGATATGAAGATAATGTAAAAACACGGAAGCTCCAAGATGAATAACAAACCAAAGCTATGGTTGTTGATGAACAAGGTAGATAAGTACAAGATGATGAATCACAAACAAGGTAAGAAGCTCAAGCAAAACAAATAATATCTAAATATGGTCCCACTAAAGAAAATGTGCAAGTACCAGAAGAAGGGACAACTACTAACAAGATTGTAATTTCCTCGAAGAAGCAAGTACCTGCAATAGAAACTCCTCAGCCAAGGTAACAAGCCATGAATTTTTTCCCATAGAATTATAAAAAGAAATATATCCTAAAGGATCCCAAATTAGAGGAAATATGGGATACATCAGATGAGGTTTGGAAAATAACTACTGGACCTTAGGATATTACACAGGTGCAAAAGTGCCCTTAAAATTTAGCCCTAGGAGCACCCTTCCCTAGCTCCCTTGCTCTAAAAATAAAGAAAATAAGAAGTTAGAGGTTACCTCAGAGACTCCTCTCAGACTGACACCCAAGTTTGTTGCATGACCAATAGAGCATCAAAAGAAAAGAGCACCTATCAAAAGCGTATAGACGTTGGATCAACCCACTCATAATGATGAGGGGTTTAATATGAACTTGTAGTCATATGTTTGACAAATGCCTACGAAATATTATTCCAATCATATGAATCCTCTTAAAGTGGATAGAAAACAAAAATTTAATCCTTTTAATGAGTCACAAGATAGGGCTAACAATAAGTGTATGATCCAGGAGCCACCTCCAGCAACTATGACAACAACCGAGCTAGCAACAGAATGACCATTATCAGTAGAATCATGAATGAATTATTCAAACCCTACTACTTCTCCTACTACTTATTTTATGCCTATCCATACTTCCTCCTTTTATTTACCACCATAAAATTTACCATAAATATTATCTATTCAAAATACCCCTATATCAGAAGCTCTCCCAACCACCACATCCATTCCATCTATTCAAACCCCTACAACCACTACCACAATCACTATTAAAAAAATCCCTTCCTCTCCCTTTACCATATTACAATACATCTTCACCACACTGCTACCACCCAATCATCCAACCTCATCTATTACCAATAAGCTCAATAAAATGATCCATAATACCCAAGAGTCGTGGAAGAACAAGACACCCAGGCAAGTAGAGGAGTTTTCTCTTCCTAGGAAAATAGCTGTAATGGATTTAACCACTTATTAGTAGATGAGAGTCACAACCATGTCAAAGGTAAACAAGCCAGAGGCTGAGATGACACCTGGAAACTACAATGTGAGCACACAAACGATGTACATATCTCAACTGCCATTGGAATACTCTATGCTCAACACATAGGCCTATGTCAACACCATCTATTTGTAAGGCGATAGGTTGAGAGATAAATGTCAACAATTGGAAGAAAAATTCAAAGATATAGAGGCAATGACCAAGGAAGAACATACTATAAAAAAGGATCTGTAGAACAAAATCCAGAAATGTAAAAATAAAATAATGGATCTTTCACAATTTCAAAAGCAAGCGCAAGAGACTCAAGAGATAAATAAGGTGCTAACAGAACAAATCCAATACTTGTAATAGTAGTTGCAAGTAAAAAAGGAAAAAGCCAGAGCTTCTCGCTTCTCCATAGAGACCCTCAAGCGGCTAAGGAAATATAGTTGGAATAAGATCCTTGAATATTCTTTCAAAGTCTATCCCATCGTAATCTACCTAGACTTCAGTACAAAATCCATAGAAGAAGCAACAATAGGATTTGGCTAGGCTCATGCTAAAGTAGAAACTATAACCAGATAAGCCAAAACAAGGTTTGAACCTTCTACGAGAGTCATCCCTAGTGGCCAATGGAATGTAACAAGAAAAATATTTCAAACCGTAATCAAGAGATAATAAAGAATCTTATAAGGATGGGAGATGATATACAAACTATAAAATAGGGTAGACAAAATAATGAATCCTATAAAGGAAGCTAACGAGTTGGGATTTCCTAACTTCTAGGATGAAGAGACCCAAATTTGAACCAAATATCTCTTGGCGTAGATAGAAGCGATTGCTAATGATGAATCAAAAATAGATCAATGGGAAGAGCCCATCGAAGAAGCCCAAGTGCTCAAATTTTTGAACAAAATGGTAAGCCAAATTTTAAGAGTTTTCTAGAAGATATTAGTACCCCTTCTATGAAAAGGTATATTAGTTAAGAAAGATAAATAAAAGAGTTTGGAAAATAAAAATCCCCCACAAAATATATGTGCAAGAGCCTGTGTAGTCCTTGAGAAGGCAAAATAATTTTTCAATGGAAAAGAGGGTCAAGATGATGAAGAAAGGGAAGAGACTCCTAAGGCAAAAAATCCTTGAGAATATATGAGCCTTATTGGAGCACCAGGCAATCAAGAGATACTTGTCATGTAGGAAGAGGCACTAGAGCAACTAGCAACTAATGATGTAACACCTCTGGAACCACAAGAATAAAATATAAAAGATAAGGTGCCAAAAGGAGAATAAGCCACTTGGAAAGTCTAAAAAGGTAAAACATACTTTATTACGACATATAATTCCTTTTCAT
Organism: Wollemia nobilis; assembly: GCA_028583015.1. NCBI lineage: Eukaryota > Viridiplantae > Streptophyta > Pinopsida > Araucariales > Araucariaceae > Wollemia > Wollemia nobilis. The sequence continues at coordinate 4,373,935 of JAQPPZ010016862.1, forward strand.
CTACAATTTCATTACAAATATCATAAATCATTCATATTTTTTACTTTTACATAAATCATTCACTCATCACATCTCACTTTTTCAAAAGTCATTTTCCATTATAATTAACTCCACTCACACTCCATCTCATCATCACATTGACTCCACACCCAATGGAAACAAGCCTTCTGAGTTCTCAATTCGTGTTAGCAAAAATTCCTCGAGAGACACCGAAAACATAGGTCAAATTCATGACCTCATTTGCATAGTAGAAAGAAAATGTCTTTTGGGTAAAAAATTGACTATTTTTTTTGAATATTGAAGGCTTGCATGAAATCGGGATGCTCAAAACTAGGATTATGTCAGCAACAATGTTAGCAAGAAGTATTTTTTGCCTAGGAATGTATAAATTTAAGTGTTTGAGGCTATGATGCTCAAAATTAGTCTCACCTCAACCATGATGTTAGCCAACCCAAGTCAAAGCTCGAGATCAGACAAAGGAGAAGAATAAACAAACCTGCAGTGCACAAAATCGGGTCACTCAAATTGATGATGTTAGATAAAGAGAAAAAGAGCCCAAAACCATGCAAGTCAAACTACAAAGACCAAGTGCACAAAGTCGCTATGTACAAAATTGGGCTACCTTTGGCAATGATGTAACCATGTTCAAAATAGATCCCATGATCAAGAAAGGAGAACTAAGATGCACAAAACTAGGATATGAGCAAACAAAGAAAAAATGTCTAGATTTTGGCTACTTGAATTGATGACTTTAGCACCTCCAAGATAGAGCCAAGGACTGTGCAAATAAAGGAAACAACATACAATATGAAGTGAACAAAGCTAGAACACATCCAAGGATGATGTCATCAAGCCAAATTCATGGTTTCCTTCCAAAGAGCTCTGTGTACAAAATGAAAAGCCCAATTTTGTTCAAGAATCCAAAAAATGTCATTCTTAGACATGTAACTGTCGTGATGCCCGCCAACTAGTTCTAGTTAATCACACTAGAGCATGAAAATGACAACTTCAATAGATTGGTTGCAATAATGCAACTACCTGTAGAAGGCAGTTGTATATCAACAAACCAAGATTAGCACAAACCCAAGTTTGGATGTAGGATGAAGCTTAGAGTAACCACCTTAGCATTTCAGTTTCTTGCCAAGCTATTTTCTTAATAGTCTTATAGTTATAAATTTTTTGATTTAAAATTCAAATTGTAGCCAATAAATAGGCTGAGAGACCTCGATATAAGGGTCAAATTTGTAGTCCATGATTGATATTGCTATGTATTTATTTTTTTGATTAATGAAGTGATGGTTTTGTGGCCTCCATTACTGTCTAATTATAGGTTTTTATGCATGAATTATTTATTTTAAGTTATTTTTGTTACACTTAACACAATCTATTCTATTAAAGTGATTTTTTTTGGATCGCTATTGAATTGCTAATTTTTCAAGTCCTTGGAATGATTAAAACACTTGCTTTAAATTGAATAAATCTATAATTGAATATAATAATGGTTGATCTGTTAAGTATCATGTAATTGATTTACCTAGCATATTACTTGGTGAGATCCAATGTTGTTACACTATATCCCATCCACTTTTTAATACCTCTTTCTAACCCTTACTCTTTTCTAACCCTTTTCCCCTCAAAATTTCAATCATTTTAAGGAGCCAACCTTCTTTGAAGGTTGAAACAAAGAGAAATCTCATTTCATCCAATTCTATACTTTGGCTAAAATCTAGGGTGCAACGCCTATCCACAAGTATGGCAGATTTTGGTCCAACACAACTATGACTTATACTCATCCTTTTTATGAGATATCAATTGACATGAATAACCTTAGAAATAATCCACTTTGCAAACAAATTCTATGCTAGTAACTCTCCATTAACCTCTACCACACAAAGATCCCTCCTACAAGTTCTTCTTCTACCTAAAGTCCACTTGGATCTAGTTTATAAAATACATCTAACATCCCTCCAAGTAAATATTTAGCTCCCAATATAGACTTATAGGGGTTAAATCTAAATCTTACTCAAAACACTTAAACGATGATTAGACAAATGGGGTTGTAGGTGTCCTAGGGGAACACCTAGGGATTAACACCACCTCTAACTAGTCAAGCGTAGTAGAATGTGTAAGGTCCACCTTCCTAAAATCAATAAATATTGCAAAGAGGTCTAAATTATCATCCATTGCAACAAAATATTCAACCACCTTAAACCAACAATGGATATACCATAATCTATCACCTTAGTGTCCTCATTCTTATTATTCACGACTATGCAATGTGCTCCTTCCTCAATAAAATTATGGTCAACCTTCTCCTCAAAAAAAATAATACAAGAGTGCCTCTTAGGCCACAATTCTGACTTCCCAATTATACCTACCAAGTACCACTAAATTTGATGGCCTATTAACCCATTCTTCCAGTAGTTATAAAAGCATTGCGTAGATTTGATAGAAATGGGAGCAAGACAACATTGGATCACCTCAATGAATTATTGACACTCGAATCAATCCATCACATCTAGGAGGAAGACATAATGGTGCATTTTCTAATCTACTCTATTTATGATAAGGCTACTTCATGGTATAGGGGATTACTAGATAATTTAATTACAATTTGAGCATCAATAGTGGAACCATTTATGCATAATTTGGTAGCATGAGAAATGGTTACTCTATTATATTTCAACTGAACACAATCCCAAGACATCTTGAAGAAAATATACACAATTTTAATATTAGTTTCTTGATAACTTTGAATTTAATTGCATGGAATTCTAGGCCAAATGAAGAACAAACATTACCTTGTTACATCAAAGGTTTACAATCTGACTTAGCTTTAATGGTTTTGTAATGCTAACCATTGAATGCTAGTTATAGCTTTTCAAGAGGCAACTAGAGGAGAAGATTTTATCATTTGAGTAGGGAAACTACCCTTTATTCCACCAATGGTTTATGAAGTCTAAATTACCTAGAATTTGCATATACCCATTTCCACACCCATCGTGTTAACTATTCCTAATTGCCAACCAATTTCTTCCACCCATCCTTCTACATCACCATACATCATTACTCACCATAGCAAAAGCACATCATCCATTATAGCCTTCCAACGACAACTTCTAGCGCTTCCTGCTCCATCTAAATCAAACAAAGTCAAATAATAATTTTATGAAGAGCAAAATTTTAGAAGTGATCAAAATATTGGTAAGTTAGAATAAAGTTGTAAAGAAATAGTGGCAACACTTGTAGAATTGGCAGCCCCAAAATATTTTTTATCTAAAAAAATATCAAGTGCCTTGGCAAGATTCTAATCAAGGAGCAAATCAAACTCACAATCACATGGTTAAATCTAATATAGAAGTAGATCCAACATGATGCCTTTGTTGTAATGATAGACATGATTCCATAGAATACATTGAAGACATTAAACGTTCTCAAACCATTAAGTACAATAAAAAATGTTAGGCTCAATAGGCTTCCATCATGGGACAAATAGTCCTCATAGTGATTTTAATCATTTAACAACAACCTTAGGCTCCGTGATCAATGCCTACCCTACACAATACCAATAGATACCATCATAGTATATTTTACCACTAATGAAAGAGATGAAGAATTAGTATTTGAATATGATGACATATATACTAATCAACAAAATATTGAGACTAGGGGCAAGAGGAAAGCCTAAAAAGAGCAACTTATTAAGAAATAACCTAAAATTAGAAAATATATAACAATCCTTAGAATAGGTAGGTCTCCATTGCACTTAAAGGATATAAGACATATCACATCACAATAAGAGAAATAGAAGGAGAAGGAGAGAACAAAAAGTGAGGCCATAGGTACACTTTAGAAGGAACAAAAAGAGACAAACTAACAAAGATAAGAGGATAGATAAAGGAAAATAACATGTAATAGGTAAGAGATATGGTAAACTAGCCAATATGCCCATCAAGAAATAAGGCAATAAAGAAAAGGGTTTGCATAAATAGAAGGATAAAAGGTGACTAAAATGCCCCTCTCTTATATGTGAAGGTCAAGATACAACCATAAAGTAATATAAAAGATTCACAACATAAATTAAGGGCACTTCTCAAATTTTAAATTCAATATCATAGAGGAAATGAAGAGAATGCTAGCTAAAATTAGCATGCTAGAAGCATTAGCCCTACCAAGACAACATGATCTACTCTAAGAGGCTTTAAAAGAGCAAGAAAAGAGTTATTCTTGGTATAAGTAGCCAAAATCCACCTCAACTAATATGGCATATCAACAAAATTTGATAAAGAGCACCCAATAAACATCTAGGTCAATAGACTAGATATATTGAAATCCCTAAAACCAAATATGCTAAGACCACCCCAATTTAATGTGATACTTAAAATTGAATCTACATGCTCAAAATGTGTATAGGATATTCAAGAGTGGTACTAATTGTTATAACTAAAGATGTTTGCAAAGAAGTGGGTATTTCTTACACTGAAATGGCTAGGCATCTAATCCAAATGGGTGACATAAGAGTTAATATAGTAGGGGTAATCAAAGACCTAGTCATTATTATATATGGACTATCAAAGTTTGTAGTAATGCAATAAGTGATAGTCATAGACCTACCTCCATACTTTGGTATGTTGCTATCCAAAGGGTAGATGTATAAGTTGTTAGGAGATGATTACCTAGTGATGGAATATACTCATATGAAGGTGCCCAAGTACAAGAAGGTAATCAACATTAAAAATGAACCACCTTGCAACTACCTTCTACACTAACTTGATGTTGAAAGTAAAATGAACTAGTGTGAAAAAGATAAAATGTTGCAACGAGCCTCTTAGGGGATCCACTATGACTATGCCTCTTCTCATCTTGGGATTAGGGGTAGTTTGTGAGCTTAGAACTTGGTGTTTGATAACTTAGTTTGAAGAACATCTATGTTTCTCCTAAGATATCGCTTTTACTAAGCTTAAACCTAATATAGCCCTAATGCAACAATTAGACCTAAAGCTAAAATGCTTATATTTTTTATGAGGGAGTAAGTAACAATTTCCTTTCAAGAGGCAAGGGTGCAAAGCAGATTGCAACAAACAAGTCCTAAATGCAGCTATGCATGATTTTAATTTAGTGCTAAATCTTGAAGATTTAGTTGATCCCTTATATGATTAAGACTAAAGTAGTTCCTTTTTTCTCTTTTGTTTATTTACAAAGTAAATAGAAAACAAAAACTAATCTAGCAAGTAGTAGATAATATTAAATCCTAAATGCTAAAATGATAGAGATTATGGCACAAAACACTTGTTTCTTCGATGTATACATAAGCATCACTAGTTGTAGAAGTACCACCAACATTTTTTCTTATCGATGGTACTTTCTATTTCCTATAACATAGACAAAAAAGTATGGGATAGTGGTGGAGGGGCTTGTCTAAGTTGGTAGAGAATGTTGGAATGCCTTGAACAACAATCACTTCCTTGTTCATATAGATAAGAAAAATGATAGAAATGTTAAATGCATGAAATAAATGCTAAGTGGAAAATGCACCATCAATGCTTTCGGTAGATGCTCGCACTTTCATTCCGTGTAAACTAGAGAGCAATAACACTATTTGACCACAATCCGATGGTGCTTTCACTTCGAAGAGTAGTAAAGCAGAACATAGACTTTATCAAATGATAAAAATAAATATTTGCTTACCTGAAATAAAGATTAGAGTGATAAAATGAGATGCTAACTAAATGCAAATGCAATGTGCAAGATTAGTCAATATGTAACAAGGAAAAATCTTAAAGCTATAACACAAAGAGAGTGTCAAAATCAAGTAAGAGTAAAGAGCACAACTGTGACACCAGGTTATTTTCTCCTTGTTTGTAGAAGCTTCATAAAAGCTTGTTAGATTTCTTGTTGACACTTGAAAGCTTGAGCTTGGAGGATTGAATTTTTGATGCTTGGAGATTGCTTAAATGCTTATAAGAACAAGATATTGAATGCTTGCAAGGGTGAGAGATTATATGCTTGAAGGATGGACTTTACAATATTGTGGTAAAATTTTAGCATAATATTACCATGCAAAATGATGAATTCCTATGACTGTAAAGAGATTTTGATAGAATTTTGTTACTCTAAAATTCTTTTATAAACTAGTCACCTCAAGTGTTGGTTTTATAGGAAGGCATGGCTCCTTGGGGGAATAATTTCATTGTATATGATAATATTGGAGATGGGAAGAATTTCCATTAATGGAGGAAGATTGAAAATGATAAATCTTGAATTTGGAATTTTTCTTGGAAGTTGTAAATCAAATCTTAGGTATTTGATCCATTAATAGTGAGCACCTTGGAGTGTACAAAAAGTCAAATTTTTATTTTTGAATATGACAATCAAAAGCGTCAGCATGGCAAAAGCACCAATGGCACTTTCATGATGGTGATTATGTCTTTATGACTATTAGAGGTCAAATTTAGGTGATTAATTTCAAAGTCAATAGTTTGAATAAAAGCACCACCAAAGTCATAAAAGTGTCAATGAAGCTATCACTCATGCCTCAATGCTTTCAATATTGGAATGATAAATGCTCCAAATTTGGGTACAACGATGACTGAATCAATTTGGCTTAATGAGAGGTTGATTGATGAATGGAATGACTAGCTTAAAATAGGGTGTCTACATTTTTCCCTTTTTGATGCATTTATTGCATAATTAATGTACCAAAAACTGACATAGAGGTCTCAATTTTGAGATAGGAATATTTTGCTATTTATAGTCAATTATGCAAGATGGCCAATGCCATGATTATTGGCCTCGAAGTGATGTTAAAATTTACATTTTAAAAAGCATTAAATGCTACCATGCCCTAATGTGCCCTCTCAATTTTTGAAAGGAAACTCAGGTTGGATTGAGGCAACTCAACTTGATTATGATCCACACTAGTGGAGTGATGAAATATTTAGATAGATGTTTGATTTTGATGTGTTAGACTTGAATTATGAGCTGATTGAGTTAAATGATGATTTTTGACTTTAGATTTGATAATGATGATTTAACTTATGATTTTATGTGAATGGATTAAGATAAGTTATGTTTGAGATAAAATTTTAGCAAATAAAATAAATTTTGATTAAATGAATGGTCAAATATATGAATAAATGGATGATTAGATATGGTGAAAGATGCATGATGCATTATTTGCCCAAGAAAATACTACTATAATACAACTATGTACAAGAATATATACATATATGTGTAGACACCCATTTTTGACACACCTAGCCCAACAACATCCTTAATCAAGGCACCAAAAAACACATCATTAAGACACCCTAATCATGGAAATTGAATATAAAATTTGGCATATTTCATCAATTTCCAAGCCTACTAAAACTCATCAATTAACTTACCTTCACAAGCCTTTTGATCAAGCAAATAAAATCAACCATCCTCATACCTAAATTTGAGGTGTTTGTGGCCCTAAAAGTAAGGTCATATTTGGGACACATTTTTCCCTATCAAATCATCTCAAAAATTTATAAGAATTCCACCATTAGATCAAGCTCAAAAATATATTTTCGACAAGTATATATATGCCTATGTTTGGATGTCGACTAATACCTCAAATTACACAAAAATCGTACCTAGGTAGGATAGTTGTAAAAATATCGTAAATTGTCAAAAACACTAGTGGTGATTTTGCATACTTGTGGCAAATTTGTAAATAGTTCATTTTAGGTCATTTGACTAATCAACTAGCTTCCTACCAAAAATTACCTTCCATTATCAAATTCACTAGTGGCGAATTTGTTACTTATGTGAATTTGCAAACAACCATTTTTTAGTCATTTGACTCATCAAAATGACCGTTAGTCAAAATTGTCAAGTTGGAACAAAAATGCCAATGGCAATTTTGACACAAAGTGGCATTTTTTATGAAATTACTAGAATCATCTAGCCTGAGCTAGAAGCATGTAGATTCCTTCATTCCACTCCCTTCCTTGATCACACATGCTCCAACTCATCCTTAGGCCTAAGAATTTGAATTTTGGTTTTCCCCCTAATAGCATTTGAATCCATTTCCCCCCTTAATTCCTCCTCTAAAAATCTATAAATAGATCCCATGGTAGGAGCATTCATAAAAACATTCTCAAGCTAACAAAGCTCTACAAATTTCTGTTCCCAAGCTCTCTTTCTCTCTTTATCATTTTCTCATTTAGAGCACTCTCACCAAACATTTGGAGCATTTTCATCAAGCATTTGGAGCAAGTAAAGCAAGGCAAAGGGGACATTGGATCAAGAATATCATCTTGGGAGGAGAGGAATTCATTTATAGGATCGTATAAATTTTCTTAGCATCCCTCTCTTTTCATTTTCTTGTCTTCATTTCATGCATTTTCCCTCTTATTTTGGCCTTGCTAACTTGGGTTTCTCATTTGGTATTTGCTAATCCTTTTATATATTGTTTATTTGGCATTTCCAACACTCTTTTTGTAGCTCTTTTATGTTTCTTTGCACTTACTTTCTTCATTTATAGCATGTTCCTTTCATTTCATAAGCAATTTATCTACTAACATTGCATCTTCTTTGAATCCATGCATTTTGGTTATTAATCTCTCTCATTTTGAAGCATTTACCTTTTATTTCATCTAACTTGACCTATTTGGAGCTCTAAACTCTATTTTGCTTCCCTTCCATGCTCATTATCATTTCATATGCTAGATTATATGCTCATCTAACTTCTTATTTACATGCTCTATACTTTTATGTATTTTAAGTAATATTTTCATAACATATTGCTCTCATTTACATTGATATTTGCTCTTCCATAGTCTTGAATCCCTTCTAGTTCCATATTAGAGGTATTTTAGGATTCCTCTTAGCATCTAGGTCCCTTTTGCATCTCTATTTGGGGGCATATCAAAGCATTTGATAACTCCTTCATATTTCTTTTGTTTCATTGACTTCCCTCCATAATATTTCCCAAATTGATAATAATTCTATTTAGATTTCACAAATCTCTAAGTTTCAGGTCTTAGAGATTGACTCCCTCACATTCCTTCTCAAATTCTAGACCAAATTGATCTATATATTCCTAAATTTCAACCAAAAACTTAGTCGACATCTGCCACAAGGCAAAATCACCACTACCTACAACCATTGATGAATTTGACTCTCTAGAATACATAGATTAAAAATGCCACTCTGTCAAAAATACCAGTGGAAAATTTTTACCATGGCAAATTTGATAGAAGCTTCTTCCATCCCAAAAGGTCAAGGTTCACAATCAATTGTTTTAATAGGGGGTTTGATCAGCTGGGAAGATATAAAATCAACTCACTGCACTCAGATAGACCCCCTAAATCAGACACACATAATTGTTTTCTAAATCTTACAGGTTTAAAAAATGCCATCTAATTTTGACAAATGATGATATGATTGATCTTGGTATCAACACTTACGAACCTCACAATATTCATCATGTAATGAATTATTAGATAGAAAAAATTGAGTTGATTAATTTTATCATAAAACTCATCCCAAAAAGGTGTTTCTCCCTTAGATTTATGTTACCATTGATACTATTGTATTGTTTCCTTATCTAAGTGGAAAGAGGCTATAGGGAATTTTAGAATGTCTTGGGTTTGATGTAAATCAAGATATTGATTTGTGTGATATATCCAACCAATAGGATCTTCACCATCAAACTTGAAAAAATCTAATTTTATGGTATGAGGTGCCATGGATAAGGTATGTTGTCCACCCATAAAATTTTGTGGATTTTCTATGGATTTAGCAATTGTGAGCTTGGACAATATTGAATGTTTTGATGCTTTATTTACTTTGTTCCATAGTGTCCAACCTCTTTTATCCCAATAATTAAGGAGTCTTAGTTAAAATATTGAAATTTATCCTTGAACTTTTGTAGTTCCCTTACCTTCACTCATTTTTTCTAAAGAGTTGTCATGTGATCACTTCCTTGTAGCCATATTTTACTAATATTTTACACATGCCTCTGACCCTTAGTTATGGCACTCTTTAATGATAATTTTTAGTGCTTGTTACTATTTCATTCTCTCATTTTTTTAATGTTTTGATACTATTTTTTCTAGTGCTTGTTACTCCCTCTCTTTTAATTATTTTACGGCAATTTGATACTTATTTTTTCCAGATGCTTTGGTAATATTTTTTCCCAGCACTTTGGTACTATTTGTTTCCAACAACTAGTACTCCCTCTCTTTTTTAACGGATTGTCAAATATTTCAAATGGATGTTTCCACCTACAACTCAATGCCCTATTGAAAACCCTTATAATTCTTACATGTAAAAACCCCTGTGATCCCTATTGTAAAACCTTTATAATCTTTACCTGTAATCTCTACATATAAAAAAAACCTATAATCTCTTTGTTGTTGAAGTCTACAAAGTTCTAATATTCTTTAGAAACACACTCTTCGTATGCCCAAAAATCCTGATAATTGTTTTCTCCAAACTGGATCTTCTTTGAAAATAAACTTTGCTTAGGTTATGATTATGGTATTCTTAATTGCTCTCTTAGTATACCCAAAAAATCCTTGTGGATGTTTTTGTGCTAGGTTGGGGTTTGTTTGGTTTTTGGACTCATATATATACTTATATCATTTGTGGATAGTGATTGGTCTGATATTTTAAGGTACTAAGTATAGAAGATTCCACCATTCCTATAGCCACACTACTTATCTTTGAGGTATGTGAGTACCTTTCAAGGCTAATCATTTACTGGTGAAACATAAATGACTAATATTTTTCTATGGGTGAAATATTCTTCTATTCCTAAGGGGCCTCCCTATTTTCCCAAAGGTACATGGGAGCTCGTAGACATATACATGTGTTATCTAAGGCCTGGGTATTGGAGTTTGAGCACCACTCATTTCACTAGATATTTTATAGGTAATCTAGCTTAGCAAATAATGGCATCCCCTCGATGGAAAAAGAATACTTTTGGAAGCATTTTTGAGAAGAAAGAAACACTAAAAGATAAATTTTTAAAATTCCAAAAATATGATTATAATAATCCAAGCTCAGAGGAAAGGAAGTTACTTAATGAGCATCATAATATTTTAAGGAAGGGAAATTCTGGAGATTAAAATCAAGACAAACTTGGCTAAAATAAGGAGATAAGAGTACAATTTTTTTTCATAGGATGGTTATAGTACATAGATCAACATCCATAATTAGTAGAATTAAATCAATAGAAGGTGTTTGGATTGAAGATCATAATGAAATTAGAAAAGAGGTAAAGTCTTTTTATCAAAAAAATCTAGGATTAGAGGAGACTGAAGTTCTTAATGATAAACTTCTTTCAGATGTTCTTTTAGTTATAACGAATGAATACAATAGGAAACTGATGGAGCCTATTACTATAGAATAAGTTCATTTATCTCTTTTCTCTTTTAATAAGGATAAATCCCTAGGTCCAAATGGGCTCTCTGTAGCTTTTTACCAATATAATTCGGATATAGTGAAGGATTCTTTATTGGTGGCAATGGAACAATCAAGGGTAAACTAATACATACCTTATGTAATTAATGCAACATATCTTACCCTAATTCCAAAAAAGAATAATGTTGAATTGTTTGATTCTTTTAGATCCATAAGCCTATGTAATGTGACATATAAGATTATCTTCAAAGTGATGGTGAATCAATTAAGGTCATTGTTAGACAAAACTATTTTAGAAGAGCAAGGAGGATTTGTGAAAGGAAGACAAATTCTGGATGGGATCATAATAGCTTATGAATTTATTCATTCAACAACTTCAAGAAAAGAGAGAGAGCAATGATCTTAAAATTTGATATGAGTAAAGCCTATGATAGAGTTAAATGGAATTTATTTTTTGCAATTTTAGAAAATATTTCTTGAAAGAAATGGGTTAGATGGATTAAAGCTTGTCTCTACAATTTTTTATTCAGTGTTGGTCAATGGGTTGGTAACGTAAAATTTTAAAGTCAATAGAGGCCTTAGACAAGAAGATCCTATATCTCCTTATTTGTTCATTATTATGGCAGAGGTTTTGAGTAGGAACTTAAAGAAGGCTTACAAAGATGGGCTTATAAGTGGAATTAAGGCTACTAATAACATTGACAACATCACCCATCAACAATTTGTAGATGATACAACCCTTTTTACAAGGGTAAGGATAAATGAGGCTAGAGCTTTGAATAAATTTTTAAAGGAATATGAAAGAGCATCAGGGCAAAAATTTAATAAGACAAAATCTAAAATTTACTTCCTTAACACTCCAACTAATATCAAAGCAATAATTTACAAGTTACTTCAAGTGGAAGAGGAAATTTTACCAGCAACTTATCTAGGGATGACTTTATTTGAGAGGAGAAAGAGGATAAAATTATGGAATGCAGTTATTAGTAAAGTTAGAATAAACGTCCAGCTTGGAAAGGTAGATGGTTATCGTGAGTAGGAAGAGTGCAGTTAATTAAGTTAGTCTTATAGGCCATTCCAACATATTATATGTCATTGTATTCTATGTCAAAATTGGTTGAAAAAGTTTAATCTATATTACATGAGGGTTTGTATATGAGAGAGACTATATAGTGAATGTACGAACACCCCCCCAAAGGGGGGGGAACACAATGAGTAGTGAGGTGCGCCCCTGTGTATATAAAGATTTTTTGGACAGAATAAAAGGTCTAGTTAATTTCTCTGTGGATGTAGCCCATATTGGGTGAACCACGTAAATCTGTGTCTCTCTTGTATTGTGTTATTCTTCTGTATTTTATTTTTACATTTAATTATTGCTCATGTTTTATTATTTAATCCTAACAACTGGTATCAGAGAGAGGTTAGGATTTTATTTACTTGAAAGGAGGGTTTCCTATTCAAGTGGGAGCAATGGCAGAAGAAGGCAGATTTAGAGTTGAGAAGTTTAACGACCAAAATTATCAGCTTCAACAACGGTGGAGCTGGTGTGCTCCGACAGCGATGGATATGATGAGCTGCAATAGCGGTGGAGCTAGTGAGCTGCGATAACAGTGAAGTTGATGTGCTTCAAAAATGGTGGAGCTAGTGAGCTACGATAGCGGTGGAGTTGGTGTGTTGTAGCAACGGTGGAGTTGGTGTGCTTCAGTAGCAGTGGAATTAGTGAGCTTTGACAGTGGTGGATTTAGTGAGCTCCGACAATGGTGGATCTGATGAGCTTCGACGGTGGTGTATCTGGTGAGCTTCAATAGTGGTGGATTTGGTGAGCTCTGGTAGCGATGGATCCGGGAGCTCTGGGAGAGTTTAAGGCTAGAAATGCTTGTTCTAGTGGTTTTATTACAAAGTTGCTAAAAATGTCTGAGATGGTTTATTGGTTGTACCATAATTTTTTGGGCAACTATTAACTATTGTAACTAGTGTAGCTTGTACCTGAAGAAGCTACTGTAACTGGTGTAGTTTTACATAAAAGAGACTAGTGTGGATGCTAGTGGTGGTTTCCTGGTGTAATGTTCTCAGAGTTAGCTCCAGAAATATTTGTAATATTTTTTTTAAGTGGTTTTTTGGACTATTTTGTTACCTTGGTAGTATATGGTTGAGGGTAACTAGGGAAGCTAATATGTTTAGATATTACACATGTAGTGGGAGTAGTTAGCAGATATATGTCCAAATTGACAATGGTAGTTTTCAAACCCTATGGAAAGTATTCAACAAGTGGGAGATTGTTGGAAATGTGTTGAATATTTTCCATGTTAATATATTTGGGTTAATATATTTGAACCCATGGATTATTATATTTGGGTTAATATATTTGAACCCATTGATTATTATATTTGGGTTAATATATTTGAACCTATGGATTATTATATTTGGGTTAATATATTTAAACCTAGGTTTTGTGGCCATGATATGGTAAACCCCTTGTTGTGTTGTTGGTATATAAAGTAAAACTTGCATGAGGGTTTGTGTATGTAAGATCTTGTATAGTGAATGTTCGGACACCCCCCCAAAGGGAGGGGAACACAATGAGTAGTGAGGTGCACGATTGTGTATGTAAATATTTTTGGATGGAATAAAAGGCCTGGTTAATTTCTCTATGGATGTAGCCCATATTGGGTGAACCACGTAAATCTGTCTTTATTGTATTGTGTTATTCTTCTGTATTTTATTTCTGCATTGAATTATTGCTCGTGTTTTATTATTAATCCTAACAAATTTGTACCAACAACTTATTTAGGGATGAATTTATTTGAGGGGAGAATGAGGATATAATTATGGAATGCAGTTATTAGTAAAGTTCAGAATAAAATTCCAGCTTGGAAATGTAGATGGTTATCGTGAGTAGGAAGAGTGCAGTTAATTAAGTTAGTATTACAGGCCATTCCAACATATTATATGTCATTGTATTCTATGACAAAATTGGTTGAAAAAAGTTTAATCTATATTATGTGGTCCTTTTTATGGTCAGGTTTACATGATAAAATAAATTTTCCTTTGGTGAAATGGAGCAAGGTATGTAATGATAAAACTAGGGGAGGTCTTGGTTTAAGAGTTCTTACAAATGCAAACTTAGCTTTTAGGAGAAAAGTAATATGGAGATTGTACAAAGAGAGTCAAATACAATGGGTCAAAATTCTTCTAAGTATGTTGAGCCTAGTGACCCAAGTTTAATATTTACTGCATTCTCTCTACAAAATGGTTCTGCTCTTTGGAATGGTTTAAAAAAATCTATTGATCTAATGATTAAAGGTTTAATATGGGTGGTAGGAACTTAAGAAAAAAATTCTATTTGGATGGATACTTGGTGTGATAAAAAACCACTCAATTTAGATCCAATTTTGAATCCTTGGATGAGATTGCTTCAAGACAAATATGGTGATAGGGTTTCAAACATTTTGTACAAGGATCGGGAAGGAAGATACAAATGGAAAGAAGATTTTTTACAAGTATACAAGACATTGATGCTAGGAGGCAATTGAGTAGAAAGATAACAATTGTGATTATTTCAAGGGGAGCCAAGGATAAATTGATTTGGGAGTTGAATAGCTCAGAAGAATACACAAAATAAGTAGATATAATTTACAACACCAATAAAATAATAATGTCACTAAAATATGGAAAGATACTTGGGATAGCCTAAGTATTCTTAAAGTAAAAATGTTTGGCTAGTAGGTCATAGAAGAATTTTATCTAGGGATAACCTTATGAAAAGGGATTTTTATGGCCCCTCCCATGTTTTCTTTGTAAAAATGAGAAGGAGAGTATAGACCATCTCTTGGGACATTGCTCAATAGTCTAGAAACTATGGCAATGAATTCTTAATATGTTTGGTAAATGCAAGGTGATGTAGCAAAATTGAATATTGGTTAAAGTAATGACAAAGCACTTATAGAAATGAGGCTTTATAGACCATATGGGATATATCAAAAGATACAATACTTTGGATTATATGGCTAGAAAGGAATAGAACAATATTTAAAGGAAATGAAAACAGTTTAGAGGTAATGAAAAGGAAGATATGTTTAGCCATAGAGGTGTCTAAACCAACCCTATCAACTCACCCAATTCCTAATCTAGAAGTAGAGAGCCTTGATAGATGGAGTCGAGTCATTAAATGGAATTATGATATCGGGGACAAGAGAAGCAAAAATAAGGTAAAGAATATAAAGTGGAAACCACCAGATGTGGAGTGGGTTAAATTGAATTTTGATGGAGCATCTAAATAAAATCTAGGACCAACAGGAGGAGAAATAATTAGAAATAATAAAGGGGATATTTTGTCTCATTACGCTTTCAATAGTGGATTTAATACAAATAATGAAGTTGAAGCTTGGGTGGCTTTAGAAGGGTTAAAAATATGTAAACAAAAAAAATGAAATAGAGTATGGATGGAAGGTGATTCCCTCATAGAAATAAATACAATTTTGAGGAAAGCAAAGGCTTCATGGAACACATAGGAGATAATTATGGAAATTCAAGATCTTGCTAATGAGTTTGAAGAAATCAGGTTTACTCATACGTTAAGGGAAGGAAACAAATGTGTAGATAGATTAGCCAATATAGGGGTTTTGATTGAGGATCGTCAAGTTAAATTCTCCTTTCCATGGTTAGAGGAAGTAGTAAGTTTATCTAAAGTTGACAAGAAAATAATGATTGCCTGAATCAAATAATGATTAAAATTTACTTTAATGTTTTCCATTGGTAATATATGCTTTATTTTGTAGCAATAATGTGTTTTCATATAAACTATTTATTATGATTTTTGTGGTTGCACTTGTGTTTTAGGAAGGAAACCAACAATCTATATTTCGTAAAGCGAACTATGATAGTGCAATGTTTTAGAAATATCACTTTACTAAGATGCAATGCGTAGATAGTAGAGGTGAAGTTTTGGTATTGTGAAGGTTGCTATAGAAAAATGTCAAGAAGGATGTTGAATTTTGGAATATTTTTATTCATACAGAAAATTGAAAAGATCCAGAAAATGAAGATCAAGAATTTAGATATTTTATGTAAAATGATGTAGGTTTCTAGCTATAGCATCTCAATTGATATGAGAAGTGTATCTATTTGTAAAATCTCAAACTCTAAAGAAGAGAGTTCTAATTTGTTAAGGGTGGGGGACCCGAGTACAATCCCTTATTATTCAACCAAAAAAATAATGACATCCCCTCTGTACTATTTTAAAACCCCTAACATAGGGTTTCTAATCTAATAAATCTAGGGAAGGAAAAAAACTAAAGTGATTCGATTGACTACAAAACAAATTATGAAAATAAAAATATTGAGTGAAGGAAAATATAGAAAAGATAAATTACGAATATGGGTGTGTTGTGGTCACAAAATAGAATAGAAGCCTCACTTCCACTTACAATATAATTCTTTAGTATACCTTTCATTTCTTATAATGAAATATATAAATCTAACTCTACCCAAAATAGCTTACAGTGCTAAAATAGATTAAACCCAAAATAGTTATTTGACTTAACTAACCCTAACCCTAACCCTAATGATTAAGGGTTACCTTTACATTCAAAAGGAGGTGCCCATTCATTACTAAATAAAGTATTACAATAAAATAAAAATGGTTTGGACATAAAGTCCTAACACAAAACAATGAATTAGGAGATAAACATCCAACTATTGGAAAAAATAATAACTATATTTAGAGCACCCTCAATAATAATCACTAATAATATCACTATGTTCATAGGGGCATATCCTAGAGTATGGATTCCTCCTCAAGACTTCCTTAAATTATTACCCATAAGGCAATGGCTTGGCTAAATCCACAAATAACAATATGATCGGGATCCTAAAAGGAACGATCATAAAATCAAAAAGAGATTGGCAATCCAAATTGAAAAAGGTATTACGAGATGATAAGTTACCTCAAAATCATCAATTGAATTTCCTCTTATAATTTGGTGTTTGGAAAAGAAGTTTTATCCATAAATATATAACTTCCTTCACTCCAATTGTGTTAGGTACCCAAGATAGGTACCTATTGTATGGTAATAAGTATCTATTGTATTACAAAGCACAAGCCTTGATGTTATCTTGGACATCAATCCATCAAACAAACATGATTTGTCAGTCTATGTAATGTCACATTGAGAGAGGCCTAAAAGTCATGGTGCTTAGGAAATAAAAGATAAGAAAATAGATGGTCACACTGATAGAAGCATGATTTATCAAGGTAGCAAGCAATGAAGGCATGTGATGATGTAAGCATAAGTATGTGTTGCTTCGTCAACCTCAAAAGAAAGAAAGGCCAAAAGAAATTATGAGGTCGTTTTGATGTCATCAAAACTTCTACCAATCTATTGATTTCAAAAGAGAAGGGACCAAAGGTGATGGTGATGTCATGATGACATCATCCAAAATTATATTGATCCATAGAAGAATGCTTGTGTCAAGGGAATTTAATTCATGAAAAATAAATTTGTATGAGGGAATTTAATTCATGAAAAGTAAATTTATTTTGCATACATAGGGTTGTTCACCAAGGGGATTATAAATTAAAGACACTGAGAGGTCATTTCTTTTTTTTTTTACATTCAAATGGCTCGAGCACCCTCATACAACCTACATTTGATGCAATAGGTATTTATTGTAATAAGTACCTATTGTATGGTGTTTCCCTACCTCAAGGGTATTATCAATCTCTATTTTATTGTGTGGATTATTATTGTGCAAATTATTTGTGGATGCATCATGTATATTTTTGCAAATTGTTGAATGCTTTATTGTAATGAGAAGAGAGGTTTACAACATTTGGTATCAGAGCAATGATTATGGCAAAGTGGGGTTGTTTATGCAAAGCTATGACACATTTTTCAAAAAAATGTCACATTTTGCAAAGCTCATATTTTTTTTTAGCAGTCATTTTTAGAAGGTTTTTGCACCAATGTGTAGATCTTTTTTAATACTACCAAAAAGACTATTCATTTTTTAATTTTGATAAGTATTTATAAAGTAATGGTTGTTTGAAGTTGGGTTATTTGTATTGTTTTTTGACTGTGCAATTATTTTTTTCAAAATAAAAATATTTGCATTAATTTTTTTAGTAGTCGTTTTCCAAATATTTTAGCACTAGCATGTAGATTATTTTGAGTATTATAAAAATGACTACTCTTTTGTGAAATTATGATAAGTAATGAGAGAGTTACAATTGTTTGAAGTTTGGTTTTTGATGATGTTTTTTGGTTGTGAATGTTTTTTCAAAAAGAAAAAAATCGTATTAATTTTGTAGCAATCATTTTCAGAAGAGTTTTGCACCAGCATCTAGGTTATTTTGAGTACTATAATAATGACTGCTCACTTATTAAATTTTTCTACGTATTGAAGGAGTTACAACTGGTGCAAGTTGGGCTTTTGGTGTTGTTTTTAAGCTACACAAAATTCTTGCAAAGGGAAAAAACTCATAACTCTTAATTCGGGTAAGCAGATCAATTGTATGGTAGCCTTATTCTTGTGGCTTTGTCCTATTGTAAGTGGCTTGGGGTTTCTCTAGCCACCTTTCCTACTTTGTAAAATGTTCGGGGAGCATTTCAAAACCCTTTCTTATACCTAATAAAAAAAAGTAGATCAATTGTCGTTTGTTTTATTTTGAAGAAAGAAATAGATGAGATCTCAAATTTTTAATTTTTTAAGAAATTTTGGTTTTTCAAACCCTAGATACTTTTAAAAAAAAATGATGGAGTTGCCAATATTCACTGGAGGGAATGATAGTGATGCTAGGGAATGGTTGAGGAAGTTCAAAATTTGTTCTAAAAGTTATTTCACATTGAATTTAAAGATTTATAGTGTTTTACAAGAAAAAGCTCTCTCTTAGTATAGGACTTTGCTTATGATCATAGATATAGATTTACAGAGCTTTGAAATTGCATTTGTAAGCAAATGGAGATTAGAGGAAATGGATAATAATGTGTAGGCTAAGGAAACTACACCTTGTGTTTCAGGGCCAAATTGTGGTCAAAAAGGTTTGTTTGAATATAAAAATTCTATTTTGCAAGTTTATGGTTGCATTCAAAATAAAAAAATTATTGTTTTGATTAACCCTAGCAACAAACATAATTTTATCAATATGTCTTTGACCAAGAGGTTGCAAGTTCAAGCAAAGAAAATCAAAGACATACAACTTAAGGGTCAAAATGTTCAAATTTTTGAAGATTTGAAAATCACCATGGATAAATATGTTTTACATTCAGATTTTCATGTTATTGAGATGAATGGTTTAGATATTGCTCTTGGTTATCCTTGTTGTATTCTTTGGGTACTATTAATATTAATGTGCAAAAGAAATTTATGAAGTATGGTACCGCAAAAAGAAGATAACATTGCAAGATATCTCTCAGTCTAAGGTGCAAGAATCAAGGGCAAACCAAGAAGTTATGGTAGGGAAGCAAGTTGTAGAAGATCATGAAACAAAGTCTAAGGAGGAGGCAATAACAAAGATCAAGGAAGAAGCAAAATCAAAATCCAAGGACAAATTCAAAGATGGGAGCTTGAAAAAAGCACAAGATGTTGAAGAGTTCAAAAAGGTTGAACATCGGGCTAAGGTTGGAGTATATCGCCATCCACACCACCATGAGAGGTAAAAATCATGGAGACAAGGCTTGAGGCAACATAAGAACAATGATGGACATACAAGAAACCAAAGGAGCTAGAACTTTGGATATGCTACAAGTCATAAATGCAAGTACATATGGATGAAAAAAGATGAAATTTATGCTTCCAACACATGGCATTGGTATCAACAAAGACCACCACCAATCATAGTTTCATTGGGATGGATGGATGATCGAGATTGGTACCAGTACTTAGCATGGCTCAGAAGATCATATTATTTAGCCTCTTTTAATGTTTCGAGGATGAAACATTTTGTAAGGGGGATGGAATGTTAGGTACCCCAGATAGGTACATAATAATTTTATATTGTATTGTATAATGGTATAAGCCATAAATTAACTATTGAGTAAGGAATGCCACATGTCAAATTAGAAATAGGTAGGAGAATAATGTCATAAG
Organism: Wollemia nobilis; assembly: GCA_028583015.1. Classification (NCBI taxonomy): domain Eukaryota; kingdom Viridiplantae; phylum Streptophyta; class Pinopsida; order Araucariales; family Araucariaceae; genus Wollemia; species Wollemia nobilis. The sequence continues at coordinate 4,394,422 of JAQPPZ010016862.1, forward strand.
GAATATTGTCATATGTAACCGCAAGAAATATTGTCATATTATTATGCACTTTGTAACTCATGGAAGATGAACCACCACATGGGTGATCTTGTAACTCATGGAAGGTGAACCATCACACTCTTGTATAAAGAGAGATGTACTCCCATTGTAAAAAAGGATATGTATGAAGTATTCTTGTAGAAGTCTTGGCTTGTGGAGCTGGAGATCTTGTGGAGTGGCTTCCTTCCAATAAGGAGCATTGTATGGTGTTGCCCTACCTCAAGGGTATTATCAATCTCTATTTTATTACGTGGAATTTATTTTACAATTTATTTGTAGATGCATGTTTGATATTTCACAACATTGGTGAATGATTTATTCTAATGAGAAGAGAGGTTTACAACAAATTGGCCTAGCAACTAGAACTAGAGGATACTGATATCTCACCTATGTAGGCCCATATTAATACATTGTTATAGTTGGAAGAAGAGAGGAAAAAATTATTCCAACAATTCATGCACCATAAATAGATCATCAATAAATGGTTTAATAAGAAGACCATCGATATTTAGTTTAAAGGAGATCTGGTAATGAACTGGAATGAAGACAGGACTAAATGAGAACATGGTAAGTTTGATTCCTTCTAGAATAGGCCATACCAAATTAGTAAGGTGCAAGCCCCTAATACCTATAGACTGGTTACGATGGATGAAAGAAAGTTGAATATCTCAGTTAACAAGAAATGCCTATGCCCCTTTTAGGCATAAGAGAAAGAGAATGATTTGTAAGTATGTAAATATCACATTTTGTTTTCTATTTATCCTTTTTTCCATTTTCCCTTTTTGTCTTAAAAAAATTCCCTTCATATTAAGTGAAAATATTGAGACAGATCTCCATTTCTTGCTTCCTTTTATTATAGATGTCAACCTAAGAAATTGATAGAAATAAATAAATAAAAAATAACAAAGGAATTGTAAAAAATTTCAAAGGTAAAAGTTTATTAATTTATTGAACAATATTTGACAATTCACTAGATTTTGAAGCGACATCATCCTTGCATTAGTAAGAATTTTATTGACTATTTTCCATAATCAATTCAATGTTTTGTCGAATTTTGACAATTCATCAAATATGAACGATGTGTTTCTTTTTGGTAATCTGTCAAAGTTAAGTTGATGTAGCAAAGCACAAGCCTTGACGATATCTAGGGCATCGATCCATCAAACAAACATGATTTGTTAGTCTATGTAATGTCATATTGACAGAGGCCTAAAAGTCTCGGTGCTTAGGAAAGAAAAGATAAGAAAATAGATGGTCACACTAATAGAAGAATGATTCATCAAGGTAGTAAGCAATGAAAACATATGATGATGTAAGCATAAGCGTGTGTTGTTTTGTCAACCTTAAAAGAAAGAAAGACCAAAAAAATTACGAGGTCATGATGATGTCATCAAAACTTCTACCAATATATTGACTTCAAAAGAGAATGGGTGAAAGGAGATGGTGATGTCATGATGACATCATCCAAAATTAGGTCGATCCATAGAAGAATGCTTGCATCAAGGGAATTTAATTTATGACAAGTAAATTTATTTTGCATACATAGGTTTATTCATAGAGGGGATTGTAAATTCAAGATAACGAGAGGAGGTCAATTCACTTTGTTTTGCATTCAAATAGCTCGAGCACCCTCCTACAATCTACATTTGATGCACTAGAAACCTACTAACCCCGACCAACCATAAACCCCGCCAAACCTGTTCCTCATGTAAAATATTTTCAATTTTTTGAGAGCCTACTAAACTCTAACTTATGTGGGTAAAACCCTAGCCTCCCTATTGTTTTTAATAAAATCCATGACAACATGAACCAGAACCCCTATCGTTAGTTGCACTAATAGCTACTACAAGGAAGACCTATGCATCACTTCAAAGACCATCCCTATCAAGTTCACAATATTCTCGAATTTCCTCTACTACCAACTAAGATGCAATGCCCCAGTCATCCCTCTAAGATAACTTTGGCTAAGTCTATTAAGCCTTCAAATTGTTCTCTCTTTTGCCTTTACTTTTGCTTTTCTACCATCTAAAGTAAACCCTCCCTTCACTTTATTTTTCCTTGTTGTTTCAAACCCTCTAAACCCATGATCTTACCTTGAAATTTTGCCAAAATATAAGCCCATGGTAACTAGAAAATTGATCTATGTGGTTAAAAAATTCACCTAAGTCCTGAACCCAAAAATTTTCCAACCTTCCCTCAAACCGTCCATTGACCCCAATTATAGTGGTTTATCAAACTCTACCTCTAAATCATCGAAGATACTAACTTAATTCAATAGAAAAAATTTACACCGAAAACTCACTAAATAGACCAACTAATTCACCAAAAAGAAGACCAAGAGAAAAAAAGTGGTGTAAACTACATCAATTCACTGAAATTTTGGTGGAATACCAAGATAAAAACTTAGAGGATTTATTAAAATATTTGTGCATCTTCCTTTAAGAATGGATCCAAGTGGACTGAGAACTAGTCCTACCAAGGAGGTTGTAGAAATAGAATCAAAACAAGAAAAATACTCCTCGCTCATTAAGGAGTCACTCCCACCATCTGTCCTCGAAAAACCTTCTATCTTTGACAAAGAGAAGACTCTAAAGTCTTCACAAAGGATAGAAAAAAAGAATCACTATATCCCCATAGCCCAAAAAATCCAAGGAAGTGGAGAGAACTATCTCGACTCTCGGATATGGTTGAGGATGGGAACTTGAGGTTTGTCCCTGAGGAGTATTGAAGAGAATTCCTCAAGAGGTAGAACATGGACACTAGTGACTCTTAGATAGTCTCAAGGCTCTAGAGTTTAGGGGCAGGGTAGTTTTTGGCACCATGAGTGTGGAAGTGCCCATAAATGATACATGATTGCACTAACATATATGACAAAAAGGGCTAGGCTATAATCCCACTATGACCAGGTGTGCCTCTAACTTTTATCACCTAAGAGGCTATTCGAAACATGAAGCACATGATATATGATAATTACGATTGAATTTCATGTTTTCCCAAGGAGCAAGCCTTGTTTTTAATGGGAAATACAAGAGTGCATAGGAGAAATTTTTGACAATGAAAATGAATAACCCCAATGACGCTAGAGGGTTTAAATTACCTCTCCATATCAAAATGTTCAAGGAGAATATGCAACGCACTATATTAAAAATAACCCTTGTGATGGGTAGTGGATTGAAAAGGATTATTAGGAAGGAACACTTGGGTATGTATATTTTGTTGGAGGTAGCCAAGTACTCTCAACTATTAGATTATGCCACATACATCTTGAAAGAGAAACCAATAATTTAAGTGGTTTGAGGATTCAAGGATCTTCATATTCTCTTCTCATCTCATCTAGATTATCTTATATCAAATAAGGGACTAGTTTACACACCTAAAATTGGATAAGAAAGACTTAACGGGCTAATGTTACCTATTTTTGAAGCCATATAGGTCCTATGTATCTGGCTAAAGAAGTTCTACTATGACTTCAACATTAACATCAACAAATTGATTTTGGAGAGAATATGGGGTAGTATTTCAAGGTTTTTATCAACATGTATGCTACATCAAAGAAGGGATTGGTTTAGGCACCTAAATTTGGACAAGAAAGAATCAACGGGCTAGCCCCTACCTATTTTAGAATCCATAGAGGTCCCGTGCATTTGGCCTAATAAGTTTTGCTATGACTTCAATATTGATATCTACAAACCAATTTTGGAGAAAATAAGGGGCAGTACTTCAAGGTTATCACCAACATGTAGGGAAAGATAAGGGAGATAGATTATTTCTACCTTGGATCCTCCTCTTCATGTGTCTAACTCTATCGGTTATCCAAGGAAGTTATTTTATTGTCATCCTATGTCTCTACCTACACTTTTGCACTTGAGGTGGTCAAGCAATTAGATTTAATAAAAAAATATTTTGGGAAGGGTCAAAAGAAGACCAATATTTTCGATCATGAGCAGAGTTACTTGATAGTCATCCCACTGGCAAAGGATCTGTGGATATTTCAAAGAGGTTAAAAAAATTATGGTTAACCATGGGGGGAGAGATGGGCCTATGATCCTGACTCCCAATTTGTACAAATGTTTTTTGGCAAGAAACTATAGATGATATAGGTCTATGAGAATTGGTTTGATATTCACAACAAGAGGAATATCAATAAGGAGGAGGCTACAAAGAGGATAGATGTAGAAGACACATGAGAGGATAAGATGAAATCCTTGAGGAAAATTCCTTCTTATGGTCTAATTTTATAGGGAAATTTTGGAGTAGGAAGGTAAACAAAATTACCCTGATTTTAAACTGGACATGCAAATCAATCACCAAACCATTAAGATGCCAACTGGGGCCAACTACAATTAGAGCTTGGAGAAGGTGGTCGTATACACTCAGATGAGATATTAGAAAGAAGACCCAAAGTTAAAGAATTAGTCCAAACCAATAAAGGAACATTTTGACAATATGTTTTTCAAAATTTGGAACAAGTAGCATCCTCAAGATCTAGAAACCCATAAGAAATAGGAATAATTAGAGCTCGACTATCATTGCCATAGGTGTCCATAAGCCCAAAAACATTGGCAACAAATGGTAGGGCTACATAGGCCACAATAGAGGAGGCCTACACCAAGGAAGAAATAGGGGAAATAGAATATTGCATGTGACACCAAGAGGAGAATGTATGAGATGAAATAGAGACTGAGAGATAGCTACTGAGGAGGGCACCTTGGAAATCATTGTCGATGAAGTGGTACATGCAAAATTTTCCACTTTTGAGACTCTTAAAGCCATCGCAACCATCTTCTCTACCATTTCTTCTTTTGTTTCATCTTCCTCCATAGCTACTCTCTCCTAATAATTATTATCAAGTTCCTCTTTCTTCTACTTCTTCTTTTGCTACCTTCACGATACAACCACTTCCCTAAGTACCACCCGTACCTCATCATCCACTAGGCTACCTTCCACCATTAGCAACTCAATTTCCATTTCACCTACTTTCGCTTTATCCATCCCTACTTCACCCATTACCACCCAAACCACATCTACCATGGATTCTTACATGTGGTCTACCTGTACATCGCCCACCATCATCTCATCAGTTTCCATCTTTAGGAAAAGGAAGCATCATAATCTTAGCTCCTCTTATCAAGATCTTGAACTTGTTATTGGAGAACGCATGGATGCTTCTAAAGAACAAGAGCTAGCATAGGAGGCCCCTAAGACAACATAGGCACATAAGGTTCTAGGGCAACCTATTAGGCAAAAAATCAAGCAAAGACTCAAATCCAAATAGTATCCAACCAGGTAGATTAAGTAGGGGTTGTGGAGGAACAAGTTGATCCAACATAGGCCATGACCCAATTGCTATTACAAATACTTATTCTAGTCACACAAGCGAGCATAGACGCTATGGATGATTACCTCCTAAAGGCATAGTGATCTATCGACCAAATTTCAATAGGTGACTTTGTTTATTATGAAAGAGATGTCTATCCTCAAGATGCAAGCGACAGACAAAGGTAGGAGGATGTTATTTGTAGAAGCACATCCCGATGATTCAAATTGTCCCACCACCACATTTTTAGATTACATGGTCAGGTTTTCAAGACTCAATCTGCAAAGAGAAATCCATATCAACCTCATCCCAAACCTGGCCATGTCATACTACTTAATGTTGATCGATAAGAATCAAATATATGCTAAATAAAATAGAGAACTCGTCATGGAAATGAAGCAAGCTAAAACAGAGATGTCTCAAAGTGAGGAATAAGGAAAAATGTTGAAGGCATGGTTGGAAGCCTTGGAAAATGAAAGATATGATTAGAAGCAGCAAGCAAAGCAACTCAAGTAATAATAGTTGAAGTGGCAGGCATAGAAGGATCAAGCCTTAAGGTAGAAGAATGATGAGATCTCCCAACTAAAGTAGCTTGAGAAGTACTTAAAAGCAGATATTAAGTCCATCAAATATAAGGTCTTGAAAACAAATATTATCAACAACATCTAGGCCAAGATCATAGATGAAGCTAAGCATGCTAGATTTTCTTTGCAACACATCCAAGCATGTGATGATTTACTGATAAAGGCCCAATCTACCATCAATAATGTGGAGTTTGAACTTGCCTCAAATACCAACCATGTACAAATTATGAGGCAAATCCACAAAGCCACCAACCAACGATTGCAACAGTTAAGGATTCTAGCTAAGCAAGTCATTCAAGTTGAACTCATGAACATGTCGTTGAAGCAAAAAATCATGACCACCCGTAAAGTCTCCTATGAGGACTTAAAGGGAGATGTAAAAAAAATGACTAAATTGCCCATCTAATGCAAGGACTTCCTGACCCTCTAAGGAACCATCATGTCTAAAGAGGAATATGCCAAGATGATTAAGGAAAGGAAGGCAGTTTTTCAAGCAGACAAAGGTTCTCCCATTGATACAATAGCTAAAGCCCCCAACATCGTTTCTTAATTCGAAGTCTTTTTAGAAGGAGTAAGGTCTAAGGAGTTGCCTCAAGAAGAATTCGATGTTGTTATGACAGGAATCCTTGATCTTGAAAGCATCAAGTTCCCTTAAGACGTGGAATGGACAACACTACAAAATGTGCCAATGAAGTAAATACATATGGACAATTTTGAACTTTTGATGACTGCAACCAATGGATAAGACATTCTAGGGTTCTTTACTAACCAGGCTTAGCATCCTTGCAAGTCACCAAAAACGTAGCACAAGGTACTACCTTGGGCCAATAACAAGCAACTTGACAGAAGAAGCTAGGTATGAGCAACAAAGACCTCCAATAAAATAGGGAGGACTCAACAATTTTGATCACTTTTAGGACATCCCAATAGTGATGTGGCAAAAGGAACTAAAAGAACCCAGTTCGAACTGAAAATCCATCGAAACTACAATTCGTTAATCTAATGAATCACTAGCATCGCAATCAACAAGAATGATCGATGACCTAAAAGCGACATCTATCATTTTTCTATAAAGAGTGATTGTAGAAAATTGTTACTGAAGGTGTAAGGAGTAAATCCCCTGCTATAAATAGAAGCCTAGGGCTCATTAACACTTTTTGACTATGTTGAAAAAAACCAAAGCTAAGCTCTCCAACTGTAATTTTTATTTTGTATTAATGGAAAATGGTGTTTGGCTATCTTACAAGATTGTTTCTCAATTGGTCAAACCTCTCTTTGCATGAACGTGTTTGTGGTGATGCCCTTACATTTGCCAGTTAGTACTCTTTTCTATTGAATGTATGCATTAGATGAACTCGAATTATTGTTATTCAGTCATCTTTGGATGGCATAAATAATAACTCACAATAGCCTCGCTACTATCTCTGGGCATATCTTTCATTTTTTTGGATTTATTTCCATCTCCCGCACCCTTACCTTGCCATGTTTTATTTTCTAGATTATATTAGTTAGTTATATTGGCATTAGTTAATGGAGAGTCGGCCTGTATTAGATTAGTTAGATTAGCATAAGTTAATAGAAAGTTAGCCTGAATACAAAGGTTAAGGAGATTGAGACCTTACTTTTCCAAGGCATTAAACAATGCTTCATAAGCGTGATCTTCACCCATGTAAATCAATAATTATGTTGTATACTTTTAATTTCTGCTTAAAAATCCAATCTAAAACTTACATATTTTCTATATATATTTAAATAATTCATAATAGTTTTTAGGCCAAACCCCCACCTTCTAAAGATACATCTTATCGTTTTAAAAACTCCATACAACATAAATTAAATACATTTTTTCAAAAACTACCTTGTTTATTTATTTCCAACTCCATTTCTTTCTTCCCATAGTCCTTTATTTCCACATGACTATTAATCACGTCTTCTAAAATTTTCCCCTTTAAACATGCCCCTATTTTGGTTTTGATTTCTAATATTGATTTAATGTACATCTTATTAATACCTGGGTCACGTTGTAGTAGTGAATCCTAATACCTCTTCTATCATTATATAAATATTAATATAACTTCCTTTATTTCCAACTCCATTTCTTTCTTCCCATAGTCCTTTATTTCCACTTGACTATTAATCACATCTTCTAAAGTTTTCCTCCTTTAAACATGCCCCTATTTTGGTTTTGATTTCTAATATTGATTTAATGTACATCTTATTAATACCTGGGTCACGTTGTCGTAGTGAATACCTCTTCTATCATTATATAAATATTAATATAACTTCCTTTCATTTCATTTATAAAATTTATCATGATTTGTGCAGAAGTCAACATTATAACGATGTGTTGAATCCTATTATCTATTTTGATCATTATATATAAATATTAATATAACTTCATTTCATTTATAAAATTTATCATGAGTTGTGCAGAAGTCAACATTATAACGTTCTGTTGATTCCTATTATCTATTTTGATCATTATATATAAATATTAAGATAACTTTCTTTCCTTTCATTTATAAAATTTATTTTAATTATATATAAATATTAAGATAACTTTCTTTCCTTTCATTTATAAAATTTATTATAATTATATATAAATATTAAGATAACTTTCTTTCCTTTCATTTATAAAATTTATTATGATTTTTGTATGAGTCAACCTGATAATAATGTTATTTCAAAGCAAGTAAACTAAATTTTCAACCTGATAATAATATTAATATAACTTCCTTTCCTTTCATGTATAAAACTTATCATGATTCTTGCAGGAGTCAACCTGATAATTATGTTATTTCAAAGCAAGGAAACTAAATTTTCATTTAAGAAGTTTATGAAAGGTACAAGTCAACCTTATAATGATATTACTAATTTTTTAATCAATTTATACTGTTATAAAATGGCATTTTTATTTATGAAAGTAGAAGTCAACTTAATGATATTATATAAAAGCAAAGTAACTTTTTAAATAATTTATACCACTATAAAATGACATGCGGTCAACCAACTAAATGTTTTTATTATTTTGAGGTCAGTTTTGAATCTTATTAAAGATGTTTATTTTACATACAATTTATTATAATATCACTATGTAATCACAATATAATAAGGTAGGGTTCAATCTATATAACCAATTACAAAAAAAATTGTATACTGCTACTCAGCTTTGCCAGTGTTAGTTTTTTTTTATATATAGTAGAGTTGGTTACATCCACACTATTTTTAGTAACTGCCAAGTGCAGGGTTCAAACCACAGGGGCTGCCCCTAACAAGCCTATACCACCTCGTTAATTTATAACCCAGCATGAAGAGAATCGTCGATTGCTCAAGATTCCTGGGATTTGTACCATCGTCGTCAGTCTGATGTGCACAGTTTCGAAGCAAGTCTGATGCGCACAGTTTCGAAGCAAAATACTACCTTGCCAATGTTAGTTTGAGTGTTACAAGAACCACTTATATGATAGCTTTGTTACTAATTGAACATTCAACTTCTATCTCCATACGATACGTTACATTACGACTTTCATACATACTTTCTTCCTGTGGTTGGCTTTCACACTTAGCACCCCATCAGCACAGCAATTAACGATACTTAAATCACCTCTATTGCATGAATAACAGAGGTTCGTAATACTAGCCTCATTTCAAATTTGAGACTCGATTGTTATCTGGATAAACTACTGTCTTTGGCCTGGTGCCTAGTTTTGTCCTCTATTATCTACATGCGCTTTATAACTGCACAGATATTAGATAGCACTGTAATTTTGCTTTTCCTTTCAAGACAGATGCATATGAGAAAGAGTATTGATAACATCCGTCCATAGATATTCTGCAAATTTTGTTACACCACACTATTAGAACTTGCGAAATACTCCACTGATGCGCACACTATGATATTTAAAAACATTTTCATTGGTTAAAATGCATAAAAGAAGTTTTTGAAAGCAAGTGAGAACAGATACGCAATGTCAATTGTCCATCGAATTTTCATTTTAAATATGTATTTGTCATCTGCCTTCAAAACTCAAATTTCGTAACATAAAAAATGGACTATTGGAGAAGAAAAGGGAAGGGGAAAAAGCTTGATGAAGCAAATTTTGTGGAAGACCACATTACAACATTACAGATTCAAATATATTAAAATCTTGAATGTAGCCAAAACTAAGAGCTCATGTATCAATGTGCGATAAATATGTGCTTGAAATAATTCAATAATCTAAGCCTCTATGCATCAAATTAAACATGAAGAAACTAAAAGAATCACAGCATCCTCTTACTATCACGCAAAAAGGAGCAAAGCAAAATATTACATAATTTAATGCTTAGATGATCGAAATTCATTTGAATAACCCCCTCTCCTATTAGAAGGCTATTCATCAAAAGGATGGTGATAAATATGTATCTCTGTGGTTGTATTGCATCTCACATTTCCAGCAGCCTTGGCTCCTGCAACTTAATTATGTGGACCTTGAAAATGTTATACTTTATGTCTACCAACTCAAAAACGCAAGCATCTCCCTTCTTGAGTCTATGATCTCTAACAAAACTTGTCCAACCTGTCCCGAACCCATAATAGCGATCATAGGATTGTATCTTTACCAACCATATGCGAGAATATGCATCATGGCCTATAAGTCTTACTTCATACTTTTCCTTTAACCATTTCTCGCCAAACGATCTTGGAATGCTCTGCCATATCATAAGGAAATGCATTAGTTTCTTCCAAGCCTTGTCATGTCAAACTTGAAAATATGTCAAGAAAACTATATCAAAGAAGAAAGAATAAAACATGAAATGGTTGCACACTAGAGATTGCACTTATGATTCAGTGACATCACAAATGGCAATATTGATTTGAAGGTCATTTCCAACTTTGTTAAGGGCATATGACCTACAGTGGCATCATCTAGAAACTAATAAAAACATTAAAGGGGATCCATATAATGCAGACTTTCTGTGTGTGACAGCCATGTTAGTTCTGAAAGCAATCTCAAGAAAGTAACACTACACAAGCTCTAGGTACTTTTAAGAACTAAAACACCAAAATAGCAGGATATAAGATGGAAATAAAGACAGTAGGAAAGATCTAATGTCATTAGCTCAACCGGTTATAGTCCTCAACTTTCAAGGAGGAGACCAAGGTTGGAATCTTGCCAAGTGATGCATGCATAATTGCCAAGCTTGTTGTAATACCACCACATGGTCATGATGTAATACAAGTGGGGCCCGTTTCAATCCCACATAACTGATTAAAAAAAAATAGCAGTAGGAATAACATGGGATATTATATGCAAAAGCCAACAGTAGGAACAACACACAGGACCCAAAATCATTGAAGTAAAATGAAAAATCATATATTAGTTGTTGTGCCCAGCTTCAAAGCAATGAAAAGAAGTGTTGATTTCTTACTGCAAAACTGTCCAATATGTCTTCATTTGGTTTGCCAGTTGCAGTTCTATTACAACCTTTTTCTGGGTTCAAAAATTCCGAAAATGTTATGAACCAAGCATGAACATACAGGGGTACTTCTGAAGGTCATGAAGATGATAATGCTATACTTTTCAAGTTAAGAATTGGAAATGAACAGACAGATCACCAAAAACTACATAAATAGCAGAAAAGATTGCTACAATACAATAGGCATGTTTTTCAAGTATTTGAAACAGGCAGCCATACTAGTCGACTAGTTCTGTGTCTTTCCTGCAAAAAAATGACTTCAGTAACAACTAACACACACACACACACACACACACACACACACACACACACACACATATATATATATATATATATATAAGTAAAACCATATGAAAACCTTAATGCTGCAACTACATTGAATCAAATTTAGAGAACTTGAGGTCTACTCTAATTTAAAACACTAATTATAACTAAGCACGAACTCCTTTGCATCTAATATACTTAATAGAACAAGTTACATACTTAATAAAACTTGATGTTCTATAATTACAACCTTACGATTTATCTGCACATGAACAAGTATCCTTGTTAATGATATGTCAATAAATGGCAGTCTTTTCCTGAATGTATAGCTATTCATCCACAGCACCTACTTGCTTGGATATGAGGCTGGTTAACTATGCATGTACTATAATTATTATTTTGTCTGGCTCAAGACCATAAAATTTTAGCTCCACAGTTGTTTTTTAAAATAAAAGGCTACAACATTCACAATGTCCAAGAGAAACAGCCCCTCAAGTGATGATTGATGCCACTTGGTTACAATGCACAAGAATCTCTTCAAAAAGCAGAGATGTTACAAGTCAAGGTTCCCAACCATGGGGATAGCCAAAGCACCTTGGCAAAAAGGGTCCCACAAGAACAAGTGCTCTTAGCATTTGGACATTATCCAACAAGTACTTGAAACGTTGCAAAGGAGCTATAAATGCTCCATGAAATGTCCATTTTACTTTTCATCATATAACTTTTCTATCTTGGAATCTAATGGTAATGACTCCTCCTCTGCTATAATGGACTCCACTAGGATAGACTTTCAAAATTCTCTTAGTGTCCAAAATCAGCACCAAACTGTTCTAAACACCAGATACCTTATGCAGGACACAGATATGAGAAAACTTTCAGGGGGGGAATGTAAATTGCTAAACTGAGAATCACTGAAACCTGAAGAATTGCTGTATCCAAATAATATTCAAGTATTATTTGAATAATTACATAGTAATTTGAAATTTGAGTTAATCTGCTAATAAATTTCACCACGAGTTGGAGTGCAGTGCAGAATGAATTCATCAATGGAGTGCTTCTCAGAACAAATGACAGCAATGAGATATGGATTAGACCAATGCAGGAATTAGTCAAGTTCATTATGTGTGAAATTTGGCAAAGATTTAAGTAATTTGAAATTTGAGTAAATTTGCCAACGAATTTCACCACACTTGGATGCAGTGCATGATGAATTTATCAATGGAGAGTTTCTCAGCACAAATGATAGCATAGACATAGGAATTAGACCAATGCAGGCATTCATTAAGTTCAGTAAGGGTCAATGTAGGAATGCATCACTGCAAAGCACAATTAAGTCCAAGTTGCAGGAATTTCACATTAGCTCATCAATATTGTGGAAAGTACAGGTGGTGAAATTGAAATCAAGCTGCAAAGACATAGGAATTAGAATAATGCAGGAATTCAGTAAGTTCAGTAAGGGTCAATACAGGAATGCATCACTGCAAAGCACAATTAAGTCCAAGTTGCAGGAATTTCTCATTAACTCATCAATATTGTGGAAAAGACAAGTGGTGAAATTGAAATCAATCTGCAAACTGCACTAAAGGAGATGAAAGAATCCATGGCAAGAAAACAGTTCAGCAGAGATGCTGCAAAGAAGATAAATCTGCATAAGAGGAGGTATTAATGTTGAACGAAATTTCTCATGGTAATAAGAGGAAGAGATAATATGCAGAGGTTCACAAATTAGCAGAGATCCAACTTCCAAGCTCCAAAATGACAGCAAAAATCGCAAAAAGGCCAAGAAAGAAAGTGTAGAATTGTGCAAACCAGAAGAAAGCATGCCTGAAATGCTGCTAAGTCATTTATGCTGAACTGAGGCTTTCCTAATTTAAGAGCTCATACATTTGAGGCATCAAGCAGCCAATAAATGAAAATTTAATAGTCAAGAAGCTTGACCACAAGGACTTCAGAAAAAAACAACAAAGTTAAAATTCAAAGTATAATTAGATGTTACAAGTCAAGGTTCCCAATAAAACTTGTTGAAATCCAAACCTTAAGAATTCATTTATACCAGTTCAGGAAACCAACTTGGAGTATCTACAGAGTACTGAAAGGCCAACGACGAATACATAGCAGCACAACAATTGTGAGGCAGTATGAACTCAGAGAGTCAATACATATCACAGACCACCAAGGAACCATGCACAAAGACAGATAATTCACAGATTCTAATGCAGTAATATTGTATATGGTAATTGTGAGCAAATCACTATCATGCGAGGAGCTGAAGCATGTCAAGATTGCCAAACTGAGGGCCAGAGAATATATTCGATGTCATTCTGCGGAAGCTGGTGAGACAGACAAAAAGCAATGAGATTCTTAGGATTCTGCCATAATTTATTCCAGCAAGGTGAATACTGGAGAGGATAATAGAAGCTAAGGGTATTATTTTAATGAAAAGTTGGGACGACAAATATCTAGGTTCCAAACCTCACCAAGTATCCCGTGCTAATATGGTTGTTTCAACACACAGATTTTAAATGGAAGGAAGCTTACTCCTAGATAAATAAGCCCTTTATATTTTCCTAGCAAAGAAAGGTAGGGAAAAAACATCGTGACAAGGTGCCATGACAAGGGGAAGTACAGGCAGAAGTTTGTACTACTAATCTAGCATGGATACTTCTTGCTTACTGAAAAGATTAAGTTTACCAATTTACCAGTGAAGTAAATGACAGCATTGCAGAACCTTTTGCAACATGAACTAAGAACCTGGGTGGCAGCTATCTGTGAAGTGAGATATTGTGAAGCTTAGTGCAAGAAAAAGTAATTAAAAGGAAAGTACTATAAGTTTGCTACAAACTGGGACCAGAGAAGATGGGCTGAAGGAACTGAATGAAAGAAGGAACTATCCAGAGGATGCCTCGAATGCATTCAGATGCAGAGAAGATCCACAAAGAAGCTTGTCCAAGCAACTACAACCATGGGGATAGCCAAAGAACCTTCAAAAATCTGAGTTAAACAACCAGGAAGGGAATATCATAATCCTTTTGTGGGAGTGTCATGTATGGATAATAAAGCCAACCCCTTCTTGTTGAAGTTGATTCTAGTGCATGGAAAAATAGATATAATTTCTGCTAGTAAGTGTGATTTGATGCCAGTAAAAATAGAAGATTAAACTAAACTCTAGAACGGAAATATCTGTAAATATTATAGTGTGAAGATTCATCTGATGTTAGATAGAATTGAGACTTGTGTACATATGAATCTAAATTGATTATGTTCACATGTCGTGGTCCTTGAGAGACATTGGTTTGGCCTGCATATAATAAGACTCTCATTTTAAGAGAATGGATCATGTCATTGAAGCCAACAATGCCATAGTTGTCGAGAGAATTATCCAAAAGGTTCTCAAAAAAAAAAATAGTAATACATATTACACAATGACTCTGAAAGAGACACCAATTCTATATAGCTAATGTTATAGATGTAAGTCCAAACTTGGCCATTATCCCAATCTTGTAGGCACTTGCAGATGTTTCCTTGAAAAGAATACCTTGAATGCAAACATTTTCTTGAAGATTTGCCTTGAATACCATCAAAACTGATATTAGTGTCTGGAATCAACTTAATTCCTGACATGTAATCAGTTTATATATGCATCATACTGAATAACTACAGCTAGAGTTGCCCATGGGATTTAGGACAAGTGGTCTGAAGCCTAGAGTTTCACACCATAAACTACAGTTCCAATCTCATAGGTGAACCTTAACATTACCCCACGGGGTTTGGGACAATCGGTTGAGAACAAGGAGTTCCACACTACAGAGCAAGATTCTAATCCCATGGATAAAATTTAAGATTTAATCAAATGGTAGGAGCTCAACTGGTTAAATACGTCGCCATTCAAGGCGGAGACCAGAGTTGAAATCTTTTCGAGAGATATAATGCATAATTGCCAAAAATGTTGTAAGACCACTATGTGGTTTGTTGAAAT
This sequence comes from Wollemia nobilis, assembly GCA_028583015.1. NCBI lineage: Eukaryota > Viridiplantae > Streptophyta > Pinopsida > Araucariales > Araucariaceae > Wollemia > Wollemia nobilis. The sequence continues at coordinate 4,410,062 of JAQPPZ010016862.1, forward strand.
ACCACATTAACATGGTCATGATGTAATACCGATGGGGCACATTAACCCAACTTCAATCCTATATAACTAATTTATTAATTTAGAAAAATAAAATAAAAAATACAGCTAGAGTTGTTGAAGTTGAAAAAATTGCTCAAAGAGTTGTGAGACAAGTCTTTACTAGACACAATACATCACCATGGCTTTCAGCTTTATTCATGAGAGAGAATGGCAGCATGAGACTATGCATGGTCTACAAACAACTGAACAAATTTGACTCTGTTGTGAGACAAGTCTTTACTAGACACAATACATCACCATGGACTTCAGCTTTATTCATGAGAGAGAATGGCAGCATGAGACTATGCATAGTCTACAAACAACTGAACAAATTTGACTCCCATAAACTACCCTCAAACTGAGAATCCATTTGATCAAACAAAGGATGCATGGGTCTTTCAAAGAAAAAAAAAAGAAGGAAATTGTATTAATGACCACAGATGAAAAATGTCAACAGCATTGAGTGATACACTTGACTACATCAGCTTTGAAGAAGCCAGAAGTAGTGCTCCAAAGAATGCAAAAATACAAAATTTACAAGTCTCAATATACAGGACTCTGACCTGGAATGGGTGAAGCATGTCTCTATGTAATATGGCATCATATGGGACACACACATCTCAACTATAATGTAGATATAGTATCAGCATGGTACAATCGAGGCTCAAGCTACAATCAGAAGCCTATTATCAAAACCATGAGTGGTAATCATGGTCTAAGAGTAGTTATCGCTGGTTAATGTCCATTTGTGTAAATCACCATTGACTAATGTGGAAACCTTGGTTCAAGGTCTGCCTGAGAGAAAATGGCCCCTCCCATCAAGCAAGGCCAAAGTGTCATAAGAAATAGGATGGAAACTGCTGCATATTTTATTAAGTATGTCATTTGTTTTTATATTTCAATATAACATTCTTATATGTAATGGGTGTGGAGTTGAAGTAGTAAACCGACATTATTGGTTAACTTTAATAAGTATAACAAAGTACTCTTCATTGATTATTATCAAACAACAACCCAGGGCACCTAAATCTGCCATGTCAAAAGCATTTAGAGATCAGATCTCACACATTGAATTGCAATGCCTTTGTTATTGGTGATGTCAGGGTCAATATACACGATCAACAAACAATGTCATCACCTTGCTTTTGACATAGAGATTCAGATAAGCAGGCTTCTTCTGAATCCAAAATCATAAAGATGTCGATCTACTTTTCTATACCAGGTTTGTGAAGCCTGTCTAGTCCATAGAAGGACTTTACCAACCTGCAAACCAAATGCTCTTTTCCACACACTTGGAACCCATGTAACTAAACAATATAGACTTCTTCTTCTTCCACATTCCTGTTTTTAATGCCCTAATCATGGTTTTTTAAGGATTGGTCAGGGTTATTTTAGTTCGTTATGGGTCAACTCATTAGACGTCAGGTTCACACCCACATAATATATCTACAAATAGAGAGTAGATATTTTTTATTCTAGGGATAACTTGGCTTCTTCTCTTTGTTTTCTCTCTGAGTTATATATAACAGAATTAGCATTCGAGAGGAAGCCCTCTCAAAGGGGTTCAACACTCAAATCTATATTTGGATCCTTATCATTTTGCATGGAATTTTCTTCATTGCTTGATAGTTGTGCACATGTCAAAAAAAATTGTTTATGGCAGAATGATCTATTTCTATTGCATGCTATAGGAAACTGTTATGCTGATTAGAATATTGCTGCCAGTTTGTACTCTGGTTTATATTTTTATATCAGTTCCATTATAAGTGGTATCTAGGCAGTGACTCTAGCAAATTTTCTGCATAGAGTTTTGTAGCATTTTCTTGCTTTGCTATTGAGAAGATCATGAATATGGTCATGCCCTAGATAGTCCATTTCCATTGCATTTTGCATCAATCCCTCCTTCCAACGTTCTGCTTGGAATATTCTTATTTGAATTTGAAATGGAAAATGGAGGGAGAGTAATTATTTGAATGGGCCAACATGCCCATACCTGGGAGTTAACATGGAGTATTTTGTTCAATAACAAAGGGGATTTTGTTTGTCTTTTTTCCCTCTCTTTTGGGGGGGAGAGGGAGAGGGAGAAGAAACAAAATCAGTGAAGTCCAAGGCATTCCCTAGAGTGGGAATAATGAGAAACATTTCTCTCTTTGGCTATAATGTGCCCTAACTTGGTGAGATGAATATAAAATGTTATTTGTTGTACCTAGTTTGGGAATTTCATGGTATTTTCTGCTTCTTTTGTGCTCTTGTGCATTGAGAATGAATATTCTTTGTACAATCTGTTGTCTTCAAGACCAAAATTGATACCTTTTTCATTTTGTGATAATGACGCCTGGCTGTACGGGGAATGTGGGATGAAGTCATGTGTGTAGATGGGGCAACTCACTACATTTACATGGCAATTTATGTGGCTTGCATTTGAGTTAATTATTAGGTCCCATCTTGGCATTGTTGTACAGCACCAAAATTCTGTACTTGGCATTAATATGAATGACATTGTGGCCCCAAATTGCCATGTTAGTTGGCATTAATATGAATGACATTAAGGCACAATATTGACCATGTTACTTGTTCATACTCTGCATTATAAATTCTGGTATGAGTGCTGTACTTTTCACAGCTGAAAATACATGGTGGCAGTTCTTTAAATGGCATTATAAGTAAGAGAAGCAAAACGTCATAAATCCTTCTCCTTGAATATTTTATCATGAAACAAAAATCATGATGCGACTCTTGTATTTATAAAAGAGATCATTATGTCCATGAATTTGAACATGAAAGTTTCATGGTAGCATGGCTGAAGCATTCTCTTGAGACTAGGCTTGATCATTTCAATTTATAGCTCAAAATATGACAGCTTGCAAGTGGGCCTTTGATCGCAGAAGTTTGACTTGTTCTTGTTGAACATGTAAATCGGAAAGTGCGATTTGTGTCCGTAAATACAGTTCAACAAATGGATGGGAAAGGTTTCACTATCCTCAACCTCCGGATCTTGGGCCGGTTCCCTTCTACCTTTTATAAGCTGAAAAATAAAGTAAAGCCTAATCTAAAATATGCAGAAAAAGAATAAGCTAAAAAACAAGGAAAGAAAACTAATCTAAAAATGCAGAAAACAAATCTGATCTACTTTGTTTGGGGGAAAAGGGTGCAAGAGGAAAGAAAATGCAAAATACGGCTGAAGGCGTAGCGAGGTTTAGATTTGATGCGATTGGCATTTATCAACAGGGACCGAATAACTTCAGCATGTAAGATCTTCAAATACCTACAACAACAATCAAAGAGAATGACTAACAGGGGAAAGGAGGGCAGAGCCATTGATTTCACACATTCATAAGACAAAAAGTCATAGACACAGTTGAATAGAAATGTCACACACAACTTTTTATTGATTTTCGCAATTTAAATGTTTTGTACGATCTCACTCCAAAGAGTAGCTCTAGTATGTTTTTGAAGGCCTAGAGACCTTTATAATGAACATCAAAATCTTTTTCATACTTGAAATTAAGAAGCCTAAACTAATCTTGGACTTGCGGTTATGCCTTTGAAATGCAATTAAAAGTTGAAGGTAGATCCGCCATTCTTATCCATTTGCCAAAAATAGGCATGAAGCGAGGCACGTGGGATGAGAGCAAGGCGCATTGACACCCCATGGGAGTGGAGTGCTTTGCAAACGGGGTGCTCTAGGAGAGGGGTGCTCCCGAGCGAAATGTACTCAAGGAGAACACTTACTGCTTGGGATTGTGACATGCTTGTGGCAAAGTGTCTCCGAAGTCTTGTCTTGGTCTCTTTGTATCCTTTATCTCGTTTTGCGTAGTAGAACTTGGTCTAGTAGTAGTGGTAGTAGTCAAATACTACAATTTTGGCAACTTGGGAGGACATCAATCATGATTGATGGGAGATCCCAAACGATGCCTTATCCATTGGGCCATGGGGTCTTCTGCAAGACTTCTTGCCTCCTGCTTACTTTGGTTGAATCATCATTTGCATAATTTTCTAGTCCACATCGGAGGCGATCAAGAAACCGCTTAATGCATCGATGTCTTTGGCCAGTTCATCACGTGTATCCTTCTAAAGACCCTCCGCTTCTGCTACCACTTGTTTTATTTGTTCATGCAATTATTCAAGCTTGCTTATAACTTCTTGCAATTGATATGATTGAACATCCATTTCTCTTCGTTCTTCAATGATTTCTCCAAGTTGCTTTGTTATGAGAACATTAATATCTGGCAACCCCTTTTCAATCATTTGGCTGATCTTCTTTTGTGCCTCATCAACTGCTTCCTATAGTTTGGCAAGGTTATCTTCGCAACTCTCCAATCTGCTTAGCCTATAAGGGATGTTTTAAGTTGCTCTATAAGGATAACTTTGTCTGTCTGACCTTGCTGCTTCACCTAATGAACAATCATCTTTCGTACCTGTTGCATGATCTGATTATGTCCCTCTCTTGCTTCCAATTATACCCTGTTTTGTTCTATATTCGGAACCAATTGGTCTATCAGCTCCACACACTCCTTAAGTTATGAGAAATAACCTTTAGCATGTAGGCACTAGTTCTGAACCTCACAAGAAGAAATGGTGTTAAGAGTAGGAATAAGTGCAAAATGCACTAAGTGTAAATAAATTGTAATAAAATGTAAATGTAAATGTGAGTCAAATGCAAATGTAATGAAATGCAAGTGTAAATGAAATGTCAATGTAATACAATTTAATCATGTGTTTGATATTGCAATAGACTATAGTAAGCATTAAAGGTGCTATGTGAATGTCTGAATGGGGGGAGATTGTGTGGTGAGTTGTCCTGGAAGCCGTTGTTGGCAATGGTCAAGACCAAAAGCATAAATAGACCCCCCCCTCCTTCATTCGAGACTATCTATCAGATACAACCATAGTAGAGAAAATCGGAATCGGGTAGTAAATCGGCTGGTTTAAAAATCGGCAATGAATCGGAATCGGCAAAAAATCGGGCAATGAATCGGCAAAAAAAAAACCGAAGAAAACGATTTTTTTTTCCATGCATATTACAATGAATTAACATTATGCAAATCAAATATTGCAATAAAAACAACAATTCAAATCAAGACATCATACAAGGCTCAAGCTTTAAGTACACATGAAAGTGACAAAACACATCCTGTATTGCTTATAATATGAAAAGGTACAAATTACAAGTAACAACAAGGAAAAAAAGGTTTCATTTTTTATATGCCTGCACATGGAAACAAGTAACAACAAAGTTACAATCACTTGAAAAAAAGAAAAAAAAAACTTAAACCCTAAACCAAAAGGCTAGGGTTTAGGGCCTAAAATTGAAACATTGAGAGCTGAAAAATAGGCTTGCATACATAGTTATCAGGCAGCAATATTTACTTAAAAAGAGGAGGAAAAAAACCCAAAACCCTAGGGCCTAGACTAGGGTTTAGGGTTTAAACTTCAAGTTCAAAGTTCAAAGTTTCAAATTCAAACACTAACAGCTGAAAAATGGGCTTGCATACATAGTTACCGGGCAGCAATAGTTTAATAATTTACTTAAAAAGAGGAGGAAAAAAAAACAGACCCTAAACCCAAACCCTAAGGCCTAGGGTTTAAACTTCAAAGTTTCAAACACTAACAGTTGAAAATGGGCTTTGCATACAAAGTTATCAGGCAGCAATATTTACTTAAAAAAAAAAAACCCGAAACCCTAAACTAGGGTTTCAGATTTAGGGTTTAAACTTTAAACTTTGAAGTTCAAACATTTACAGCTGAAAAATGGGCTTGCATAAAAAAACCCTAAACTGGCCACAGCTTGAAAAAAAATTCAAAAAAAAAATTTGCAGATTTTTTGCCAAATCAGCAATGAGTCGGCAATGTAACGATACGATGCCGATTGACTCGTTTGCCGAATGAATCGCGATTCCGCAGATTTTTCCGCGATTTTCTCAACTATGGAGACAACATCTATGGATCATAGGAACTAGCAGCATATGTAGAGACTAGAGCCGTGTATTGGCAAACCATATGTATGTGTCGAAAGTGTAGCATGTATGCAGATGTGTGTAGAGCATGTGCTAGGAGAGAGATTGTGTATACATTATACGAGACCCAATAATGTCGTACAATTGAGTAATGCAAATGACTCATCTTCTATCCATGATGTGTGTATGATCTATGTACAATATGATTGCCATTGGTAGTTGTGTTTTGGATTCTGTGTGCAAGTATTATTGTTGCAATCAGAGTGTGGAACACGGGAGTTGCAGTCAAGAACGTCGTAGGTGGATTTCTTTCTCCTACCAAAATCTTTTAGAGAACATTCGTTGGAATAGTCCTATATTTTAAAACATTATGTGCGCCTTTCCTTTTCACCTGCAATCAAACAAAGGAAGGAGCAAAAATTTAATGGCTTCTACTTCCTTTCCAACTAAGAATGTGGGGTAATTCAATCCTTGCGATTGAACTTTTGCCATGTGTCAATAATATGGTAGCTATTAATTTGAAAATGTTGTGGTGCTGCTAACTTTAGACGAGATTGCCGCCTACAACTTTATAATTTTTATTCAAGCCAAGTGCTTGTTTAGAGCTATGAAATTCTTTGGGGCCGTCTTTCTTGCCCAAATATCTCCTAGAGAAAATGGCTTCCATCTTCGCTTGCAATTTTAGCCTGTATTTTGTCGACCTGTTCTAGTCACTTTGGTTATATTTTCCTCCGCCAAAGAAATACGAGCTTTTTGTTGAGGAGTTATATTTTCCAGCCATGAATTGATGTCTATCAATGATTCCTTTAAGGGATGAATCAATTTTATCCCTTGGCGGTGACTTCTGGTGACAACATTGATGCAGCATCAAAGTTTGTTATTGAGGTCCTCCTTGCGTTGTACATCTTTAACTGTGTTTGCGTCAAATATCTTCGTTCGACTTGACGTCGCTTGACTGATTAAGTTGCATTGCTTTAGCTGCGTTTAGAGAGCATCTTCAGACACTTTTATATATGCTATTTCTCTTTAAACGTGGGACATTTCATTTACGAGGCTCATTGATGAGACTTGTCAATGGTGATGCTTTTTGAGAAGACTGTCGACGTTTCTTTGAATTTGAATGCCAAGAGGACTGATATTGGTCTCCTATTGAGACGTCTTGATGTTCCCATTGAGCGCTTGCCAATGTAATTCTCTGGATCTATACTACATATTGCAAATTGTTGTCCAATTCATTGAAATACGAATTGCCCGTGAACACTATCAATGCAAGGACATTGGAAGCATGCTAGTTTTGTGTTTAAAGAATGTTACTTTGAATTCATTTGTGCCTTGATGATTTATGCTTGCGTGCACTTTGTTTGTATGTGCATGTGTGCACCTCGTGGTAATTCGTTTCTACTCCTTTTGGAAAGAAACATACAAACCTTGCATAGAGTGCTTCCCTCTTCTGTTATGTAGCACCTTAGTGCCTTCCTTTGCTTGCTGAACACTTGGTACCACTGATGGTGCTTATGCTTAGATCCTTTTCTTTTGCTTGCCAATATTTTGGCAAATGCTTGATCACCTTCAATTTTGTGTTGTTATGGCATAAATTTTGCCTTAAGTTGATCCTTAATAGGATTTCTTATCCTAGAATTGCTTCTACCTCTACTAGGGTCTTTCGACAGGATTTTTGTCCTAAGACCCTTCTTAGCTAGAGTTTGATTTTAAAAAAATTCCCTGGGAATGCTTCATGGAGAGAATGGTTACCTCTTTCTCTTGAGGTTAAACCTTACTTGGTCTTTTACAGGGTTCTTTACCCTAAGAACCACTTATTCCTTAATAGAGAGCTTTTTTGAGGCTTCTCTATGTCGAAGCTTGAGAAGGATCAAAAGGAGAGATGACTCTTTATGGCATAAATTTTGCCTTAAGTTGATCGTTAATAGGATTTCTTATCCTAGAATTGCTTCTACCTCTATTTTTATCCTAAGACCCTTCTTAGCAAGAGTTTGATTTAAAAAATCTTCCATGGGAATGCTTCATGGAGAGAATGGTTACCTCTTTCTCTTGAGGTTAAACCTTACTTGGTCTTTTACAGGGTTCTTTACCCTAAGAACCACTTATTCCTTAATAGAGAGCTTTTTTGAGGCATCTCTATGTCGAAGCTTGAGAAGGATCAAAAGGAGAGATGACTCCTCCTCCTCCTACCTACTTTGATACCACATATTAATGTTCAATACTTCGATGTTTTGCATTATGAAATGATAAATATTTAAATACAATTGGATGCCCATTTTTGGCATAAAAATCCTCTAAATAAACTTGCAATGTCCTATAGTGCATGCATAGTCCTTGTGATAGGTGGTTATACCACTCTCATGGTCACATGGGCTATGATGTAATAATTCCTAACACTAGGAAGCGAGAGAGAACACAGCTCAGATACTGACCGAGGAAGCAATAAGCATGCTAACCATTCAAGAGAAAGGCCAAGAATCAACACTCCAAAGGAGCAAGAAGTTGAGGCTTCACCTCAAGAAGGGGAGAAGAGTAAGGGAAAGAAGACGATGATATTTCCCTTACAGGATATCATGTGGGTGCAGCCAATAGGAGAGTTTTGTCCAATATGATGGAAAATGAAATAGGCAAGCTAGTGCAATGGGCACATAATAAGGAAAAGATGAAGAAGCTTGCTGATATTCATCACAAACAGCCATGGGAGCTAGAGACTAGCGGTGTAAGAAGCGTGATTGGAGTGGAAAACCTGCCAGAGGGAACTCAGACCATTTACAAGCAGCCAACGAGGATTTACATTGATGAGGCAAATTTGTCACCTTGTCCACAAGATGAAGCATGTTGAGAAATGTAGCTCGGACAGGAACTTTTTGTACAGGCTTCAGTATGAACATGCTAGAAGTGGTTCGAGACATTTCCAATTCTATTTTGAATTCAATTAAGTGATTTTCTATTTTGAAATTCACTTAAGTGATTTTCTATTTTGAAATTCACTTAAGTGATTTTATTTTGTAATTCACTTAAGTGATTTTCTATTTTTAACCATACATCTCAAGATGAGATGAGATCTAATCTTAGGGTTAGAGAGATTAGGGTTACCTTTTCAAGGATAAAAGGAGAAGGTCAAGAGTGTTTTACACACAAAAAGAAAAAAAGGTGACCAAATTGCGAAAAGAGAACTGCAAGGCTATTGTGCAGAGATGAAGTGTGATTTTCTGGCCAGAAAGGCAGCAAGAGAGCAGGCTGTCCTGCTGTAACTGTAACCTCCTCAATTATATAAAATATGCAGGTTTTGTAGTATATTTTCCACTGTTCATTCTGTTTATTTTTCCAGCCATCTATGTGATTGTTGTATGTTTAAAATAAATTCATCTCAGATCTGATTTTATTTAGAAATATAGGGCAGCAGTTATCTAGTAGTTAATTATAAAGTATTCTAATCACTTCATTTCCTTCCTATTTATTGGAAGTCGTCTCAACTTCTACAATAAATGAAACTTTGCTGGAAGAGCTGACTCAAAGAACCTCTTGGCCTATATTGGCAATTTGCCTTTACGGCCTATCAAGTAGATAGTTGTTGGCTTCTTATAGTTGATGCAAATTCGAACATCAAGCAAAGTATGATGCACAGCATAGTTACGAAACTCAACGGAATCCAAGCACGAGTTGCTCAAAACACCTTTTTTAAAACCATCTCAATGAGTTTTTTTTTGGACTCGTCGAGTTTATTTAGACTCGACAAAAACCTCGAACTTGAAAAAACTTGCGAGTCTGCCGAGTCCAACAAAAAGACTCAGCTGTAGAAAATAGGAAAAGGTATTTTTTTAGGCTCATCTCTACTATCTTCAGTGACAGAGAGTTGAGAGGAGGTGAAGCTAGCCACAAAAAACACAATTTGCATCATCAAACACAAATTGTTTTTCTAGATTTCAAGAATCTAACAGCCACCCAACACTTGGAGTTGAGGTAAAAAATGAAGTTTCAGCTGTCAATGCTTAAACCCTAGGGCTTTTTTTGTTTTGAGTTTCTAATTACTTGATGATTGTCTCCATGTGCAACCACATTGAAAGAAAATGACTGGCAAGCATGGGAGGGTTTGAAGAACGGGGAACTCTTATGCAACTATTGTAATATCAAAATTTATGGAGGCATAAACCACCTTAAATACCACTTGGCAAGGAAACCGGGACCATGATGTCGTGTCATGTAAACATGTGGAGGTTGAAGTTATGAGGGAATGACATGCCCTACTAGAAGATTATGACGAGTGGAAACAGCAGAGGAAAAGAACAAGCTAGGCAATGGCTTCTCCTCCTCTTCAACCTCCTCCTATGAAGGCTAGCAGCTTTGGCCCTCTCTATAGGCATCGCAGTACATCGAGTCCATCGGTGACAGACCTAAGGAGTGAGACAAAGGCCATGAGAGGGCTTGTGCCACATTCCACACCAAGGTCACACCCTCACTCAAGGCATGATTGCATGGAACTAGGAGAAGCACAAGGCCATGAGAGGGCTTGTGCAAGCTTTTAGTTATTTTTTAACATTCCCTTGTGGTGAGGTCTCCATATTGGCCAGGAATGGTAGATGCCCTCACCATTTGCGGCCCCACTTATGATGATTTTCGGGGCACTCTCCTTCAAGAATCCATGGCAGATATCCAATATTTGCTCAAAGAACAATAAAATATATGGAGAAAAAAGGGTTGCATGATCATGTTTGATGGATGGACCAATGGAAAAAATCAAACATTGATTGATTTTTTGGTTGCTTCTATAGAAGGAATAGTGTTCCTCAAGTCAATAGATGCATCGACACAAGTTAATAGTGCTGAAATGCCTGTCAGGTTGCTAGAGGAGGTTGTCTCAGACGTAGGGGAGAAGAACATTGTCCAAGTTATCATGAACAATGCAACAATGTATGTGGCAGCAGGAAAGATTTTGGAGGAGAAATTCCCTACAATTTTTTGGATATCATATACAGCCTCATTGTCTCGATTTGCTTCTTGAAGATATTGGGGAATTACCCTAGGTGTCCAAGGTTGTAAATAAGGCCAAATGTATCACAAAATTCCTCTACAACCATTTGTGGGTCTGCCAATTGATACAGAAGTTCATTAATGGAAGGAAGCTTATGAGAGTTGGAGTGACACGATTCGCCACAAACTTCACCACATTGCGAAGCCTGTTTAATGCAAAGGGGGCATTGAAGAGGATGTTTATGAGCGAGGAGTGGACAGGAGAAGAAGCTATTAGATATCAATTCTCCAAGGAGCCCTTCTAGACAGCTATGAATGAGGTAATTAAGGTACAATACTCTAGTTTTTTTTTTTTTTTTAATTTGAAAACTTTAAATTCTAATCCAAATTTCAAATAGCTAATAACTAAACTCTATCATTTGACTTCAAGTGGTAGTGGTCCTGTTGACGGAGAAAAATCACCTATGGGGTATCTATATGAGGCCATAGACAGAGCCAAATAGGCTATTGCCTCACTTTTATGAGTATCCAAAGTCCAAATACCTTCCCATTTGGGAACTAATTGATTGTCAATGGACTTCTCAACTCCATATGCCATGCCACTACATGCAACGGGGTACTACCTCAACCCCAAATTATTTTATGATGAATCCTTTTAGGCTGGCTGACTATGAGGTGTCGTCAAGCCTTCAGAGTACCTTACCAAGATGGTGCCAAATTAGAGGGTTCACAATTTGATATAGGACAAGTTGCAAGATTATAAGAATAGTGAGGACCTTTTCACGACCCAACAATGCATTCAAGAAGAACTCAGAGGCCAAGTAACCCATGTGAATCATTTATTATTGATTTTGATTTTGTTTTTAAAAAAAAATTCAATTTACATAGATTCCTTTTTATTTTTAGCATTTTTAAGATTTATTTTAGGACTTTGGTGCCTATACACCCAATCTCCAACACCTTGCCATCACAATTTTCTGTCAACCATGTAGTGCTTAGATTTGTGAGAGCGATTGGAGTATGTTTGAGCACATTCACTCTAAAAAGCACAACATACCCATGCAACAAAAGCTGAATAAGCTTGTGTTTGTTCACTACAACCTTCACCTTCACCATACAAAAATAAAAATAGCAGGGTCAAATTACGAGGCAATTGATTTAGATGAGATCGATCCATCATCTTATTAGATCACAAAGCCAAAGGGTAGCATCATGAGCCTCTCTTTTCATTAGATGATTTCGAAAATATGGCAGAAGAGTTAGTGGTAAAGGCAAAAATGAAATGAAATGAAATATTATTAATGTTCGCGGTGGGCCAAAATAAGACCCAAGGGACTATAAGAAGTACAATAATGATTGCCAGCTAGTAGGCTAAAAAGCCCAACACAGAAAAGAACTAAGAAAAATACAAGATCAAACCCGACAAACGGGCCAAAGAGAAAGGGAAAAGAAAATAAAAGGGAGAGCAGAGGGGGGAGGGTTGCAGTCCAACAGAGAGAAGTGCATGCCAAGAAGAATGGAGAGACAGAAGGAGGGGGGAGGGAGCAGCCCAGGAGGGGCAAGCTCCGAGAATCCCCCAAAAACTAATCTCTCCTAAAAGTCGAGGCCGAAGTACCGAAGCTGAAGAAGTCCATGATATGTCTCTGCCCATTGCTAGTTCAGAACCCTGACAAACTGTTGGTGCGCTATCTAGTGAGGCATGGGCACGAAGAGACAAAACTAGAGCTTCTAGTAGGGCAAAGGGCAAAAGCATTTCTAGATGCTACAAAGATGAGTTCTAGTGGACCTATGAGGCATTTTGAGACATTTTGTACCTTTTTATATGATATTCAATATAAAAATATTACTTGGCATTAAAATTTCTTTAATTGATGTGTGTTTTGTGTGTAGTTTAAGGTTTTATCACTTAGAGTATTAATTTTGGATACGTATAATGTTAATTAATTGTGACATGCATGAAAAAAAATCTTTTTTCAATGAGTGGTTCCTCTGCTCCATCCGGCTGTTCGGGGTGGTTTTCTTGCTTGGCAGTTTTGTTTCCGGTTTTTCCTCGGTGGGATACCAGTTTTTGGTTTTTCCCCTGAGCAAGATTTTTCAAATTGTATTCTTCCTACAGAGGCGGGATTTTCAAATTTTTATAGTTTAAATTTCCCGCTTGGGCGGGTTTCTTTTTTATTCCTGCTGCAGGCAGGTTTTTTTTGTACTTTTCCGTTCGCCTTCCTTGTGGCCTTTTCTCTAGTCCGCAGACCTGTTGTAAAAAGGTTTTGGGGCCCCTTTCAAAATCCATTTCAATGAAATTTTAACTTATCAAAAAAAGAAAAAAATCTTTTTTCAATGAAAATTTACATTTTGTTCAGTTTTTTTGCCAAGTTTTTCCGAGTTTTTGTCAAGTCCGAGTTCAAGTCACAAATTGGTCTTGTTGAGGCAACGCTAAGTCCAAGTTTCTCTACTATGGTCCATGAAGAGTTGCTGAAATTTTGGAATCGGATCTTCAAGTTGAGTGATAGAAGCCTCCTCCTCTACGTGGAGATTCCTCGACCTTGACTGCTAGGAGAGACTAGGGCTCGTGGTTGTGGGTGGATGCCCTTATGGGCAGCCCCCCCTTCTCTCTCTCCGTTCCTCGTAGTGTCCACTCCACTCAGTATGTGGCTTGCAGCTTTCTTCTCTCCTCTCCTCTATTCTTCCTTCCCTTTCCCCTCAGCCCACCCCTCGGGTCATGAATTTGTACTTATCATTGTTTCTTTTCCTTTTGTTGGGCGTGTTGGCCCACTCAATTGTCGTTATGGTTGTCCTTTTCATAGTCCCTTGGGTCATCTTTGGCCCACCATTGATATTAATAATATTTCATTTCATTTCTAAGTGACATGGCTCATATAGCTCTAGCTGTCTTATATTGACAACATCATGAATGCCAAGTTAAGCTAGGACATCCAAGGGAAAAGCATTGGACAAAGGTTTGTTTAACACCCTCATTCTGACCATCAGTTCCGAGATGACAAGAAGTGGGGAAGCACAACCGAAAACCAAGAAGTTTCATAATCATTTCCAAAAGTGATTCAAGAAGGGGTACTTGCCATCAAAAATAATACTAAGTCATAGCCCAAAATTACTCCAAACATGTTTCAAAAGAAAATCAGTTGCTTGGGGAGTATCGGTAGACTTGGTACATGGCATAATAATTGTTGTTTTTGAAAACACACACCACAACAAAATGAAATTATGTTATCATTGAGGGGTCAATAGATGCTTGAGTGCTTGGACCAATACATCAAATTCCTTGTCATAAGTGCTATGATTAAGCTTGACCTATGACAAAGCCTCAAATTAATAGGCCAATGGATGTCCTTCCTGCCTAAGAACAGTTTTTATGGCATGTTGAGAAGCATCAGTCTCAAGCCCAAATGGTTGTTGGAAGTCAAGAAAGACAAGCACTGCAGCAATGCAAAGAGCATTTTTTAGATGATGAAATGTTAGATCAGCCTTGGGCCTCCAAGTGAAAGTTTTTTGATAGGTGATCTAATCAAGTGGATGTGCAACATGTGAGTAGTTGCAAACTTCCCATAGAAGGATGGAGTTGGCCACTCACAAGTACCTTGACTTTATCCAAAATCACATGTACCCCACGCTCATCAATAAGGAAGCCCAAGTACTTCATTGAAGTTTGTCCAAAGAATGCCTCTTCATCTTCACTTGGAGATAGTGTTGGCAAAGAAGATCTAACATTGTCTTCACATGGAGTAAGTGGTCTTCCAATGCCCTGCTATAAAACATTATGTGATCAAGATAGATGACAACAAAGTGGCCAAGATAGGCCCTAAAGATATCATTGATGATGCACATAAATGTAGCAAGAACATTAGTGAGACCAAAAGGCATGACCAACTACTCGCAGAGCCCGAACTTTGTCTTGAAGGTCCTTTTCCAAACATCATGAAACTCCATAAGAACTTGGTGATATCCAAAAGTGAGGTTAAGCTTAGTGAAATACCTAGCTCCTTGATGTTGATCAAAAAGATCATCGATCCAAGGAAGCAGTAGTGTTTCTTCATAGTCATTTTGTTGAGAGGCCAATAATCCATGACTAACCACCACTCCTTATGCTCCTTCCTTAGCACCATAAGAGCAAGACATCCACTAGGTGAAGTGTCAGGCTGAATCTTGCCATACTCTAGCACTTGCTTGATCTATCACTGTATCTTAGCACTCTCAATGAAAAACATGCTATGGGGGTCAATTGAGCAACTAGGATACTAGAACAAGCTTGATGGGATGTTGAGTGGACCTCAAAGGAGGAATCCCTTTCCTCAAAAACATCAACGTAAGCACCGATAGAGATTGAATGGCTGATGGGGGTAACTTGCTAGCATTTTCTCTCTTAATTTCTCTTATGATGCAACGAGTCAAAAACAATTGTGCGAATTAAATTGTCGAACTATAAGTCTACCAGAAAGCAAAGTACCAACAAAAGAAGTGAATTGATACACTCTACCATCCTTTTGTAGCTAGTAATTCTTGCAAAATCCATCAAACACAACCATTCAATTAGGTTGATAGGTGCTCCCAACAGTAAACTACAGCAATCCAATGGAGTGACATCATGTACTATTGTGTCTTGGAAATGTCACAAAACACTTATCGAGGGCAAGTGTCGACTATCCTTCCTCCTTGATCCATCCCAATTGGTATGGGGGTGGATGTTTTGTAGTTGACAAATGAGGACTATCCACCAACTTTTGTGAAATCAAATTCTTTTGACTGCCATTATCAAGGACCAGCTCCATCAATTGGTCCTTTGATTTGGTAGTTATGTGTGAACAAAGCTTCTAGATCTTTTGCATTATAGCTATTGCCCATGAGAATGCGATGTTTTGGATTTGTTACCTTAATTGGGGGATCTTCAAGGTGTGGTTGTGGTTCATATTCTTTGATATCAAGACCCGACATTCTTCAATAGAACATCAAGTGTACTTATGATAAGCACAGAAATCCCTTAGCGAATCTATCCTAGGAAGAACTCCCATGCTTTGATAGGAAGAGGGTTTGAGGTGTTGGCTGATGTAAAAGTGCTCTTTTTTTGAGATGCAAGAGATACTTTGACCGCCTTCTTTTGCTGCCTTGCTTCCATCTTTAGAGCAATTACATAAGTATGCTTTAAAGATGGAATGGTGATAAGTTCTATCTCCTCTCAAAGATGAACAATCCGAAGACAAATTTGATGCAAAGGACATCATCAGGTTCAATAACGTCCAACTTGAGAGACGATCTAAATGTTCAATGTATTGCCTAACTGGCCTGATTTTTTACAAGGATGAAGCCAAAGAGCCAGTAGTTCCAACTTCCACATATCCAAGGGGATAAAAGCATGCGCAAAGAGTTGTTTTGAACTCCTTCCACATGGCAATTTTTAGCTGCTTCGTTGCTTCTAGAAGCTTGACATGGGATTGCCACCAAGCAAAACCTTGACCATCTATATGAACTTCAACCACCATGACCTTTCGTGCCTCTATGAGCTTAGGTTGCGTCTTGAAATACGCCTTTAAAATGTGAGCACCCAAGCATCCATTTTATCTCCATTGATTGTGCCACTGAAATAAGGAATGGATATCTTGGTGTCCAACTTGAATGCAGGTTGGGCAATTGAGACGGCAAAAGAGGGAGAACTCACATATTATTGTCCCATAAGAAGTTGGAAGATATTTGTCATTTGATCCAAGAGTTTCAGCAGAAACTTGTCACTTGTTGATCATCCAGCTCTTGGGACAGAAGTTGAATCAAATCAGAGTTTGGTGTTGTTGCCACATTTTGTTCGGGGTTGAGAAATTTGAAAATTTTGAAAAAGTCCGAGCAGACCCCCTTCCCCTGTCAATTTTCCAGTTTCGATGCCTAAGATCCAGTTCTTAGGGCCAAGGACACCTCCCCGGACGTTCCAGAGCAACCGGGCAAAATTTGAAAATTTGAAAATTTGAAAAAATTTCTAAGTATGAGACCCGCCCTAGGTCGCTGCAGCCCGGGAGCGCTATGGAGCAAATCGGCCAGTTGGTAGATGTTTGTGCAAAGTTGCTCGTTTTTGGCTAAGTGTTGCTTTGTGCCCCAAAGCGCTCCATTTTCGAGCGCTCCAGGGCACTTTTTCCCTTTTGTTGCGCTTTGGAGCATTTGTGGGGCGGCCCACGAAAAAGCAAGAGGCCCTAATATTTTCTAAGTGTAAAAAGTGCCCCAAAGCGCTCCAGTTTGGAGCGCTCCAGGGCAAAATCCCCAAAGTCGAGCGCTTTGGGGGTTATTTCCGAGCAGCTAGGGCGAAAAGGGGCTGAAAAACCCTAAGTATGCAAAATCCTCCCTAGCGCGCTCTAAGCATGTGCGCTTTGGGGAAAATTTCCCACTCATGTGCGCGCTAGGGAAAATATGAAAAAAGGTGACTTTTTTGTCTTTTTTTTTGACTAAGTGCCAAAAGCCTCCCATCTCACGTGCGCTTTAGGGAGTATAAGGAAAAAGTGATTAATTTGTCCTTTTTGCCTAAGTGAAAAAATCTCCCTAGAGCGCTAAAAGGCATGTGCGCTTTAGGGCAAAATTGCAAATTGGAAGCGCGTCAGGGTTAAAAGACATTTCACGAGCGCTCAAGGGCCGAAATTGTTGGCGCCTTCAAGAAGGAGAAAAATGACAAAATGAGCGCTCCAGGGAGGATTTCCGGCAGTTAGAAGATTTCAGGGTTTTGTGACAGCAGGGCGGCTCCAGGGCAGCAGTCTTCCATTTTTGAGTCTTCAAGGCCGTTTCCCGCCCGAATCCAGCCAGCTAAGCAGAGCGGCTCCCGAGGCGGAAAAGTTAGGGTTTTCAAGGACCAATCCCGTTAAGGTACAGCCAAGGCCATACTCAAGTAGCGGGGTGGGTCACCATTGAAGGCAACAGTGGCGGACATTCAAGACCGGATTACGCCACACCCACCGCATTAACAGGCCATCCCCTTCTAGCTACCAAAACTGTCAAAAGTCGTACCAAAATCAGCGAAGAGCATGCTGCGAGGATAGATATGGCCAACACCTACCCCGAGATGCATTTGGGTGCGGCCATATCGACATTAGTGTGCCGGATTCCATCAGACTCCGTCATTAAGCAAGTTGGGCCGGAGTAGTACTGGGATGGGTGACCTCCTGGGAAGTCCCGGTGTTGCACCCTTTTCTTTCCGACGACAAGGAAAAACACGTCGCAGGTACAGCCAAGGACGAAAAGGGTCAAGCCTGGCAGCTTTTGCAGGCACCTTGGCAGCTTTTGCAGGTCTGGGTATCTGTGCCCGCATTGTAATCGGGGGGTCTGCACTGCTATAAATAGCAGTTGATATCATTGTAATAGGGGGCAACATATTGCTAAGGAAAGTTGTTGTAACTAAGACCGTTTGCCTCTGATAATACATCCTTTGGCTTCAATTGTGTCTCTTCTCTTTATGCTGCCTTGTCGCTTTTATTTCTGCATTTACTCATTTATATTGTTGCTTGGTGATTATTCTGCATCCTGGATTTCAGCATTGGCAATTATCTGAGCCTGGAATTTAAGGTCAAGGATACATAGGGGAGAATCGCACAAGTGCTTTCTGTTACATGTATTGTTTTGAATGTTGTTAGGCTTAGTTGCTAGTAGTTACCGTGCTGAGTGCTCTTACCCAAAGTTGATAACGCACCACTTCTAACCCTTATCCCTTTTATTTCTTTCCTGCACCCTTATCTTAAAACCGAAAGTTCACAAAGGAGCCGACATTCTCCGGAGATTGGCACGGGGGGCATCCCTTCCTCCCGGCCTTTCAATGTTGGTCCGCGGGTCTAGGGCACATTGATACACCAAGTCCTTCCCAGGAGGCGGATTCGTGGCCAACAGGTGTAAAGCTCCCTAGATTAGCCATCACAAATTTTTCTTTTCTTTTTCCAATTAAACAATTACTATAACAAAGTCCCAAAACAAAAAGACTCTAAGAAACAGTAATTTGCAGGAAACAAACGGAGAAAATGTCCTCTACTTATCTAATCTACTTTGAGTGGAAATTTTTCTAGGAATGAAGGCCAGCAAAAAGAAGAACACTGATTTGAAGGGCAAAATGAGGACAGCAGCTGGGGGCAGCAAATTGAACAGCATGGCAGGGTGCTGCAACCAATCTCAACTTCAGTCTGAGCAAAATAATACTCAACAAGGATGGACCCCAAGGGAGCAAGGGTGTAATTGAAGACCTCAAAGAAGCTCTGATGCCAAGTGATATGAACCTGCAGTAAAATTATAATAGCAGCATGCACTAACTGGAATGCAAACAGCAGAAGAACACATATTGAGAAGCAGATGAGAGAAGATAACCATCAAAACTGATGATTTACACTCTTTATTTGAATGTATTAAATAGATGTATAAGGATATAGATGTGCTTGCTGCATATGGCAACAAAGCACATGCAAGAAGATACCAAATAGAAAGATGTAAAGTTCTAATTAGAAAGATGCTCATTTACAAATTAGAAAGATGCTCATTTACCTGCAGAAAAGCATTCTAATATATAAATATAGAAAGTAAAGCATTCTTATCCCATCATCTAAACATCCACCAGGAGTATAACAGAATCAATGCAATATATACAATGATTTATATCCTATAACATCGTTACGCTTCCCAAAAGGAGCTAACTCAGGTTATCTGTCATTTGCCAACAGAAGTGACAAATTTATGCAGAGTAAATTAGCCAACAATAAATCATTAACAATATAAGCAACACAATGTACATAGGTTCACAATGATATATCAGAAGCCACAAGGACCCCAAGAAAACCCAGTGTTCTCTGTCCTTAAAAGAAGCATAACAATCCACAAGATACAGTCCTTGTAGAAAACATCCATTCACATTGTGCTGAGGGATACTAGAACCATTACTAGACTGGAAGCCAAACATCACATTGCTTAACACTCTAAGGTCACTGTCCAATTGACAGAGATTATGCAAGCAGAGATGAATACGAATGAGAGATTATTTCAACCTTCACCAAAAACTAGGCACAAGGTGATCTCGATACAAGTGCACAGAATATACTCAAAGACAGGGTCTATCTCAGAGTCCAAACTCAACTCAGACCACCAAACAATTTTATAAGCAAGCCAACTATATCTCCTTCCACAGATGCCAAGTAACAACCAGACGAGCAATATATTACAAAAAAGCTTTTATTCCTTTCCCTTTAATACCTGCTTTGGCTCGGGTCATAAGGTCATTCAAAATTTTGTAACAGGGTTCCTTAAAACACCCCAGCATCCATATCAAGCATCCAATTCCATATATGACAAGGGGCATAGAGGGAAACAAGGGGATTAATCTCTCACAGAACACAACAAAACAAAAAATTCACCCGATAGCCCTTTCACAATAGCAAACCCTTATTCTATCTTATTCAACAAAAACCTTGTTTTATTTCTTATTCACAGCAAGGAATACCAAATGGCAATAAGTGTTAATAAACTGACAGCAATTTCCCCCTTCTCTCTGTTTTCTCAAAACTCCTCTAGAAGTTTACCAAACAAAACTTTTCTTGCAAATTTCATGAAAAAGGCATGGCATAGACACACAACTGACAGAGTCACCTGGTACACAGTGGTTGATGTAGTGCAATGCCTACCTTGTACCAATGGCAGGGTCGAACAGGCTCCTCTGCACAAGCACTGCCACATTCCCTATTGAAGATCCCAAACATGTTCACTATGCTCCTTTGGGCCTCAAACGGAAAGCTTAAAATACAAGCAAGGGCATCCTCCTTGAACGTAATAAAGACAAACAGATGCCATACGCAGTCCAGTTCAGCACGAGAGAGAGAAGTAGGAGGTCCGAGAAGACTAGCAGATGTCTGATCTTATCCTTTATAAAGAGAATGATTAGGGTTCTCTTCATTTGATTTGCCCAAACTAAAGTAAACTGCCAAAACAAAGGCCCCCACCAACTCAACTAATTTATCACCTTTTGAAACTTATGTTTATAATACATGCAACACACAATGGACCTAAAACTTTTACAAGGGCCATGATCATCGATCAAACCACTTTCTTGGAGATTGACACAAATCAACCCCTAGAAATTAAGCAAACACGAGTGGTGGAACTTAAGAGGATATGTCATCACCCCTAGGTTCCCTCTGATGGTGGGGGTTAATATTATAGACATATTAAAATCTTGGTTTACCTTGTCAATGCTTGTGTCAACTGTGAATGAGTCATCCAATCCATCCTAAGTTTGCATTGTCAACCACTGGAGAACCCTTGGCCATTTTGGGTTATTACCTCATTACCAATGTTAGATTTCGGAACATTATTGATGGTACTGTTGGTTACGAATCTGCCACTAGGAAAGGATTTTAATCTATTGTGCCCTAGATTCGCCTAGCAGATTGAAAGGCCGAAAGGAAGGAATGCCTTCCGTGCCAATCTCCGAAGGTCGGTACTTGATGTTTTAGATAAAAGTGCTGGAAAGAGATAGAAATGCTGAAAGAAATGAAATATCATGTGTTTCAGGTGGGGAAGAACAAGCAGCACGATCACAAATTAGCATCCAAACCAACAACAATCAAAACAAAACATGTAACAGAAACTGCTATTGCGATTCTATCCTATGTATCCTTCATTCGGTATTCCAGGTCTACTTAATTGCCAATGCTGTGATCCAAGATTCAGAATGACAGCAATCAGAAAAATAAATGACACGATGCAGAAATACTTGTAGAAGGCAGCATAAAAGAAAGAGACAAATAGCAGAGCCAAGGATGCTTTGTATTAAAAGAAGTGTTCTGTCACAGCAGAGCTCTCTAGCAATATGTTCCCCCCGATTACAATGAAATGAACTACTATTTATAGCAGAATTTTACCCCCATTACATTTGACATTTTCCCCCCAAAACTGACGGGACAATCGAAACTTGACCCCTGTCAGATGGCAGAGAATCCCTGGGATTTTGCCTTTTTGCGTCACAGGTGCTCCGAAAGGGCATAGTAATTGAGACCTCTTATCCCATTGATGTGGCTGGTACGGCTTGCCCTTTGCAGGCTCTCCGGGGACCTGACATTGTCAACTTGATGGGATGGGGGGAGAGATTTGCACTCACGTGCCATGGATATGCTTTAAAGGCTCACCTACCCTGTCTTTGGAGTATACTTTCAATTTCGCCAGGAGGGGCTCAAATCCCGAAACTTCAGCTGCTACTATTTGGGGAGGTACTGTCTGCTTAACAACTTTGAGAACTAGGGGGAATTGGCCTTAGACACTTCCCTACTGATCGCTGCTGGAGGTCGCTGAAAAATGAAGAAACGCCGAGAATCGCTGAATAGCGACGGCGATCTCCGAAGTTGGAACTGGGAGCGATCTCGGGCACAAGTTGTGAAGCGCTAAAAAATCGAGCGACTTTGGGAAGACCTGGTGAGCGACAGCGATCTCAGGGGTGCTCTTGCTGCAAATCGCTGAAAATCTGCAGCGCTGCTGGAAAAGGTGGGCGACGACGGTGATCGCGGGAGCAGGGGAGTTAGACATTTTTTCTTTGTTTTGCTTTCCTCCTGTCGCCGAAAAATCGTGCGACGTCGGGCGTCGGCAAGCGGCGACGACGATCGTTGTCGGGGTATCTTTTCTTCCCGCCGTCACACGCCCAAAAGGACTGCGACGTCGGGCATCACCAGACGGCGACGGCGATCGCGGTCGGGGCAGCACTTAGTGAATTTTTTGACAGTTTTGTATGCTGCTCCGGATCGCTGAAAATAAGTGCGACGATGGGCGTCGCTGGGAAGCGACGACAATCCCGGTCGTCGGCACTTAGAACAATTTTTATAAACCCTTTGCCGCGGATTGCCCGAACTGCTTGCGCCGTTGGGGATCGCCCAACAACAATGGCGATCGCGGGCGCACCCAACACTTAGAATTTTTAGCCCCTTCTAATGCTGCTCTCTGTCGCTCAAACATCTTGCGCTTGCCAGGAATCGCCCAGTAGCGACGACGATCGCGGGCAGGGGTCATTACTTAGAAAAATTTTACATTTTTCTTTCAAGCAATGCATCCAAACCTGAAGATTGCTCTGCTAACCGGAAACTGAAATAAACTGAACTAAAACAAGAAAACTGAAAACAGTACTGAAGAAGGAGGGAGGCAACAACAACCTGCTCGAAATTCTTCTACCCCTAGCAAAATGTGGCAACAGGTACATTAATGCATATAGAATATTTAGAAAAAAGACACAAACCTCTATCTAAAAACAAAATTCCACCACTGTCCATCGCAAAGGGCTGCCATGTTAATCACTCTAGCAACTAAAGCCTATAGGGTAGCCAGCAGGGAGCAATATTAAAGAAGCAAAGGCATACATTTTGTAAGTACTTGAGGCAAACAACTATAAGAAGAAACAGATCCTTCAAGCTTTCAAAGGGGCATGTCAACAATAAAAGAAGAAGCACAATCAAAATATCGTGCATAGGATTACCATTTGCATTCAAAGTAATTCAAAAAAATAAGTGGTTAGAATCCTTAGGAAGATTAAGTTTCTTTCATGCCCATAAACACCTTGCGGAATCAACTTGATAAAGGACAAGGTTGATTCCAACTCCACAAAGGTGTCTACCTGATACAATGCTCTATGGGATAGCTTACATAGGTGAGACACAGAGATCAATCAAGGTTAGAATGAAAAAACATAGCACAGACCTGCAACATAACAGGAACTCAAATCAGCTTTTGCAGAGCACTCGTTTAAAACTACACACCATATTTGTCTGAAACATGTGAAAATATTGACTAAAGAAGACCACCACACAAAAAGGAAGATAAGGGAGACAACAGAAATAAAAAATAATAAGCGATACACAGGCAAAGTGCTTTGGGGAAAGAGGAAAGCATCTGGTTCAGAAAGGGCAAATAATCAAAATCTAAATTCAAATTTGCATGCAAGAGTCATGGTGGAGATTCAACCTCTTCTCAGGAAAATGTTTGACCTCCAACTTCTGAGTTAACATGCAAAATCTATGGTGCTGCATGCAAGAGCTTTGATATTGCATGCAAAAGTTCTTAAGAAACCTTAGCTTTTCAAAGGATGCTATGCGTATAACATCACCTGAGCTAACATGCAAGGTCTCGCATGGTGATCAAGTTTCAAGCAAAGCTGAACCAAACCTTCAAAGCTTCTACATAAAGCTTCATTCAAGGAGGTGACCCTAAAATGACAGCATGATGTTTCCAATAGAAGTATCAGTCAACACACTAAAGGTCCGTTGGATGAATCGAAAAATTCTTAAAATTAGGTTCAATGGTTTTTGGACCACTCTTCCAACTCTAAGCAAGTGGACAAGTGAAAATCAGTCACCTCTCATTTCAGACAAGGTTGAAACTTAACCTTGTGCCCAAGGGTTTTTCATTGTTTTTTTTCATAAGTGGATGATCAAGATGCTATTTACAGTGATAGTCCTTGGTTTCATAATGGAGTTGGGCCTTTTATGAAACCCTGGTTTTTAGACTTTGATCCCCTAGCAGAAACTCTTTCTTCAGTTCCAATATGGGTTAGGTTGCCAATTTTGCCTTTACATTTTTGGACGCCTTAACCCTTAAACAGATTGGTGATGCCATTTGGAAATTTATTTCCCTAGATGATTCAGCAAGAGAAAAATAAAAGACCGCATGTGCTCATATACGTGTCGAAATTGGTCTGGGCAAAGGCATTCCGATAGATTTTGCCTTGGTCTAGAGGGCTTCACCTAGAACCCAGAAAGTGGCCTATCAATATATTGCTTAAAGGTGCAGTCAATGCTTTGAGTATGATCACCTAGCCAATTCCTATCCATGGATAAATATTCAAGGCCAGAAGAAGTCAGAAGATCATACTACCTCAATTGATAAGGATTTTTAGGTCGTGTACCAAAAAAGAAGGCAGAAATCTACTTGGTGGAAGGGTGCTTCACAGGATCATTTTATTGTTGCACCATGGAAGGGTGCTTCACAGGATCATTTTATTGTTGCACCATGTCGAGAAGAGAAAGCAACTTCAGATTGGGCTCCACTATGCCATTCTCCAATGAAATTAGGGGAAATTCATAGCATCTATGGTGTCAACCTGTAATATATCAAGCAAGATGCATTTTTAGAAGGGGTGCACAAGAATAGTACGAAAAGAAAGCAAGACCGTAAGAGTACTCTACTTCGAATATTTCACCCTCGATTTCAGATCATGGTGATGAATTACTAGATAAAAGGGTTCCAAAAGGTTAAGAGGTCATAAAAAAACCTCGCTCAAAAATTTGTTAGATTTTTTTATTTAGTTAATTATTGAAAGCAAATGTAAAATCATACAAGCATGTCCTAGAGTATTCAAAAATAGAAAAAGAAGACATGCATGGATGGTAGTAGAAAGGATAAGCTTCTTATTAAAAATATTATGCGTGTTTTTTAAATATTATAATTTTATGAGAAAATGCATAAAGCTAAGAAATTTAGAAAGTTTCCTTTGTAGGAAAGGAAAGTATGTACAGGTGGAAAGAGGAAAAGCAGAGAAATTTAGAAAAGTATCCTTTTCAAAAAAGCAAAAAACAGCTTATATAGCATGCTGTAACTTAGAAAGGTTGACTTTTTTGATCGTCGATCAAATATAATATCACCAGGGATGACTGGATAGGATTAATGAGATGTGGAAACTGGAAACCTCTGATCTTCCACATTAGGGATCAAGAGAATACAGGCTAAAACTGATGAAATTAAAGTGAGTTAAATTATATAAAAAAAATATATAAGACAACTTGCAGCCTTGGGATGATGTTGGATGTGGTTTTCATTATTTATAAG
This sequence comes from Wollemia nobilis, assembly GCA_028583015.1. Taxonomy (NCBI): domain Eukaryota; kingdom Viridiplantae; phylum Streptophyta; class Pinopsida; order Araucariales; family Araucariaceae; genus Wollemia; species Wollemia nobilis. The sequence continues at coordinate 4,435,837 of JAQPPZ010016862.1, forward strand.
GATAGTGGAAGCCTTAACCAATAACACATTTTAGACATAAGTTCTTCTGTGTACCCTGAAGATAGATCCACCATTCAGACTGAAAAATGTCGGAAAGTGATCTCAAACGCCAGTCCAGCTAAAACTATTTACATAATTAACTCTCACTGTGAAAGCCTAAAACATTTAATCTCTCTAAATTGTTACCTTGACAACATTGACCTTGTTGATTTCTGAATGGTACAATGCTATGTACTTATTATCAGGATAAAGATAAAAGGTGCAACACAGGGCTTTTATGCATGGACTTCATTCCCATACAGGTGTTGTATCTTGCTTTGTGAATAATCATGCCCTTATGTTTAACAGTCCCTGCTCTGGGTCCAAGAAGTGTATTCAGTGATGTGGTTTACCCAGCAGTGTGGAATGACAAAACCCCTTAGTTCTGACCCAAGAAGATTCCTAAATTTGTTAGCATTGGCATCGGCAACACATTAACAGTATGACAGTTTCATTTGAGTTCTTACTTACTTAAAACTGGGGCAGGATAGAAACCCTAATGAGAAACCTTTTGGGATTAACAACTTGTATATAAAAGGAGGAAATTCAACTAATGTTATTGTCTCCAATAATTGCTTCCTATTTCCAAGGACAAGGTTCATGTTAAGGGCAAGGATCTTTTAACAATAGACACCAAGACCTTTAAATTTGCCTAGAATATGCTAGATTGGGCCATAAGCTATGAATATAAGAGTGCAGAGCATGTTGAGAGTTAATACAATGATAATTTAATTGTCCACATACGGAATGCAAGTAATTTGCACTGTTGTTTCATTAAGCTGATTATGTGATGTTTACTGTATTATGGTAGCACTGTAATTGTCATGATGTAAGTCTCCAAAGAAGTCTCCATGTATCAACATTGCAAATTATATAAAATCTAGAAAAAAGGCTAAACAAAGTCTCCATAGATCTGTAGATTGTATAATATCTAGAAAAAAGGCTAAACTCAAATGCATAGATTGGTTATGGGAATCATGAGGACTGAAGTTTCTTTTTTGATATGTATAACCTTTAAGAAGATGAGTAGATGTTTTCTTCACTTACCAACAGAATCTATCTTGTTGCTTAGTTCATTGTGTGACAAGTACCAACTTACTTAGTAGAAAACCTTTGAAAAACAACATGTAAGGTCTTAAACTGGAAATTCAGATCTCAATGTTGTGAAGACTGAGATGAAACCCCCACGTGGGAGTCCATTTCATTCCCCTTATTTTGTCACCATATCTGATCTTTCGTGAAGGGCCAATGAAAAGCAAAAGTAAGATCAGTGATGTTCGCACCTGTATCGGTCAAACCCTTATAACTGAAGGAATCTGCCATCAAATTGACACACCTTCAAAAATAAGGAAAAGGGAAAAAACAGAAACATGTATGGGGCCACTCTCATGTAATATGTCAAACCTTTAAAATCTTAGAGATATTGAGATTATTGACTCTAGTTTGCATGTTGCCTTGCTACCATTATAGACATAGGGCCCCTAAATTCATCACCATGAACAATAACTTCTGCTGCCCTTTTTTTCTTTGCAACTAGCTAGAACCATGTGATATTCTCCAGAATGATCGACAAGTTTTTCAGCACCTTGTCACTATATCTTACTGAGACATGCTGAAATTTCTAACATTCATATTAATATATTATTTTATGCCTGACATGAAAAGTGCAGCAATAATGCTTGTATGCCTAAGCTTAACCTATTCTTCTAAAATGGGTTTATCCTTAAGTTTTAAATTTAGCTGAAACTTACTGAAAAGACTAATATTTTATAAACACAAATGCATGGATTTAAGCGTAAAAGTTCTAAACTCGGTTCATGAATAGAAGCTCATAACCCCCAAGTATATGTGCAAAGCCTCAAAGGATATTTACGGCTTCAGGCATGCCATAGTAGAAATCAAAACACTAATGGCCAATTCCAATAACAACATCTATAACAAGTAAAAGCTGTTGCCATTTTAGAAAGGAACAGTTCAAAAAAGAGTACGCAAAGTAGATTGATCCATAAGGGCTTCTTTGATTAAATTTTTCATTTGAGAATCAAAACCATAGTTACAAAACTTGGCAAGTTTTTGAAAAACTCGCCGAGTCCACGCCCAAGTCAGCCCTCCTGGGTTTTTTTGACTCAGCTCGGCGAGTTTTTCTGGACTCGCCGAGTTTTTTTTTGACTCACGAGTTTTTTTGGACTCACGAGTTTTTTTGGACTTGTGAGTCCGAGAAAAAAACTCGGCTGCGGCGGCAGAATGACAGGAAAACAGCATAAATACTTTTTTTTTTCCAAATTGGCCTCATTTTTGCTGTTCCCACTTGCAGAGAGAGCAGAGATAAGGTGAAATCAGACCCACAAAAACACTCATTTGCATCCTAAACCCAAATTTTTCCTAGTTTTCAAGAATCTAACAGCCACCCAACAGTTACATTTGAGGTAAAAAAACAAAGTTTCAGCTGTCAATGCTTAAACCCTAGGGCTTTTTTCTTTTTTAAAGTTTCTAACTACTTGATTATTGTTTCCATGTGCAGCCACATTGAAATAAAATGACGGGAAAAAGAGACCCAGCTTGGAAGTATGCGAAGGATGGTTCGAAGAAAGGGGAGGTCTATTGTAACTTTTGTGGTGAAAAAATTCATGGAGGCATAAACCGCCTCAAATACCACTTGGCGAAGATAGCTGGCCATGACGTCAAGCTATGTGATAACGTGGAACCTGAAGTACAAAGGGAATGCAATGCCCTCCTAGCACATTATGAAGAGAAGAAAGAACTAAAAAGAAAAACAAGCGAAGCTATGGCTACTCCTCCTTCTCGGCCTCGTACAGAGGGTAGCAGCAACACCTTTAGCCATTTTCAGCAACACCATAGTGGATCGAGTCCATCTATGGCAAACCTAGGGAGTGGGACAGAGGAGTCATTTTTCATGGAACATTCCATGCCAAGGTCACAACCCACGCTTCAGGGTATGACTGCATGGAACCAAGAGAGGCACAAGGCCGCGAGGAAGGCTTGTGCAAGCTTTTGGTATTTTTTCGACATTCCCTTCAATGTGGCGAGGTCTCCATATTGGCGGGGAATGGTTGATGCCCTCACAGTTTGCGGCCCAGGATTTAAGCCACCCACTTATGATGATTTTAAGGGCCCTCTCCTTCAGGAATCCATGGAGGATATCCAACTCTTGGTTGAAGAGCAACGCAAGATATGGAGAAAAAGGGGTTGCACGATCATGTCCGATGGGTGGACCAATGGGAAGAATCGGACATTGATTAATTTTTTGGTTGCTTCTACAGGAGGAATTGTGTTCCTCAAGTCAATGGATGCATCGACACAAGTTAAGAGTGTCAAAATGCTTGCTAGGTTGTTGGAGGAGGTTGTGTTGGAAGTAGGGGAGGACAATGTTGTCCAAGTTATCATGGACAACACAGCAACGTATATGGCAGCTAGAAGGATTTTGGAGGAGAGATTCCCCACAATTTTTTGGACACCATGTGCAGCCCATTGTCTCGATTTGCTTCTCGAAGACATTGGGAAATTACCTTGGGTGTCTGAGGTTGTAAATAAGGCCAAATGTATTACAAAATTCATCTACAACCATACATGGGTTCTCCAACTAATGAGGCAGTTCACTAATGGGAGGGAGCTTGTGCGAGCTAGAGTTACACGATTCGCCACAAACTTCATTACATTGCAAAGCCTCTTTGATGCAAAGGGGGCATTGAAGAGGATGTTTGTGAGTGAGGAGTGGAATGGAGAAGATGTTGCTAGATATCGATTCTCCAATGAGGGCCAGAAGGTGTACGATTATGTGTTTGAGGAGCCCTTCTAGACAACTATGAATGAGGCAATCAAGGTACAAGACTAAGTTATTTTTTTTTTAATTATTTTTCCATTTGCAAATTTTGAATTGTAATCCAAATTTCAAATAGCTAAGTTGCTAACAATAACTAAAATCTCTCATTTGACTTCAAGTGTCAGAGCCTTTGGTGAGGGTTCTTCGTCTTGTTGATGGAGAAAATCACCAATGGGATACGTATATGAGGCCATGGATAGGGCCAAAGAGGCAATTGCCTCATTTTATAATTATTCCAAGCCCAAATACAATCCCATTTGGGAACTGATTGACCGGCGATGGACTTCTCAGCTCCATAGCCCACTACATGCAACAGGGTACTACCTCAACCCCAAATTCTTTTATGATGATTCATTCGAGGCTGACTATGAGGTGATGTCGAGCCTTCAACAATGCCTTACCCGGATGGTGCCAGATGAGAACACTCGCAATATGATACAAGATGAGTTGCAGGATTACAAGAGATGTGAGGGCTACCTTTTCACAACCCCATAGTGCATTCAAGGAGGCAACTTTGAGGCCAAGTAACCCTTATGGATCGAATTATTATTGATTTTGTCTTTTGATTTTGTTTTCAAAAATAATCTCAATTTACAATTTTACATAAATTATTAAATTTCTTTTTTCTTGGCATTTTCTAGATTTATGGTGGGAGGACTTTGGTGCGTATACGCCCAATCTTCAGCACTTTGCCATGAAAATTTTATGTCAACCATGCAACGCTTCAGGTTGTGAGCGCAATTGGAGTATGTTTGAGCACATTCACTCCAAGAAGCGCAATAGACTCATGCAGCAGAAGTTGAATGATCTTGTATTTGTTCATTACAACCTTCGCCTCCACCACAAAAAAATTGCAGGATCAAATTATGAAGCCATTGATTTAGATGAGATTGATCCATCATCTGAATGGATCACAGAGCCAGAGGAGGAGCAGGAGCCCCTCTTTTCAATGGATGATTTTGAAAGTATGGCGGAGGAGTTAGCGGCAAAGGCAAAGGAAGAGGCACAGGCACGGGCACAAAGAGAGAGGACTAGAGCTTCAGCTAGGGCAAAGGGCAAAGGCATTGCAAGACGCTAGATAGATTAGTTGACTGTTGTAGTGGGCCTATTGAGGCATTTTGACACATTTTGTACCTTTTTATATCATAAGCAATACAAGAATATTTGGAGGCATTAAAATTTCTTTAATTGAAGTGTGTTTTGTCACTTTCATGTGTAGTTTAAGGTTGTATCACTTACAGTATTAATTTTGGATTTGTATAATGTTAATTAATTGTGATATGCATGAAAAAAAAAACTTTTTTCCAATGAAAATTTGCATTTTCTTCAGGTTTTTTTTGCCAAGTTTTTCTGAGTTTTTTTGCCGAGTCCGAGTCCGAGTCAAAAATTGGCCTTGTTGAGTCCAAGTTTCTCTACTATGTTCAAAACCTTCCGATGCAGAAACTAAATCATTGCAGCACAAATTCAATAGGCTACTTACCTAGAACCAGAAGGAATAAGCAACAACAGACAAAAGCTTTAAAGGTAATTTAATTGGAAACCATAATCTGGAAAGAAAAAATCCTTTTTTAAATTGTTAGTAAAAGCAAAATTACTTAGTCCAAGCAGCTTGCTTATATCAGACCACTCCTTACTCCCCTAAGTCCACTATACACAGAGAGAGGGACTCATGTTGTGCTATCCTCTGAGCTGGTGTACATATCCTACCCTGCTTCATATTGGAATATTGGACCTCCTATCTGGAGTATCCAAGCCTTCACTGTCCACAGGCTATACAAAGCAATCTTCCTATTATAAAAGAGCATATTTTACCTTTATGTTAAGTGGGAAAGAAAAAATCCTTTTTAAATTATTTTTTAACATTTTTTAAATTAAAGAAAAAATCCTTTTTTAAATTGTTAGTAAAAGCAAAATTACATAGTCCAAACAGCTTATTTATATCAGACCACTCCTTACTCCCCTAAGTCCACTATACACAGAGAGAGGGACTCATGTTGTGCTATCCTCTGAGCTGGTGTACATATCCTACCCTGCTTCATATTAGAATATTGGACCTCCTATCTGGAGTATCCAAGCCTGGACCTCCTATCTGGAGTATCCAAGTTTTCATTGTTCACAGGTTATACAAAGCAATCTTTCTATTGTAAAAGAGCATATTTTACCTTTATGTTAAGTGGGAAAGAAAAAATCCTTTTTAAATTAATTTTTAACATTTTTTAAATTAAAGAAAAAATCCTTTTTTAAATTGTTAGTAAAAGCAAAATTTACTTAATCCAAGCAGCTTGCTTATATCAGACCACTCCTTACTCCCCTAAGTCCACTATACACAGAGAGAGGGACTCATGTTGTGCTATCCTCTGAGCTGGTGTACATATCCTACCCCATATCCTACCCTGCTTCATATTGGAATATTGGACCTCCTATCTGAAGTATCCAAGCCAGGACCTCCTATCTGGAGTATCCACGCCTTCACTGTCCACAGGCTATACAAAGCAATCTTTCTATTATAAAAGAGCATATTTTACCTTTATGTTAAGTGGGAATGAAAAATCCTATTTAAATTATTTTTTAAAAAGAGAAATTGCTAACTTCGTGTCATTATATCCTTCAAGCTCGAGTTCAATTATGCTGCTGCCACAATAGCCCCTGGCCATCGGCAAATGCAAGGCGTCGCCTCCCTGAAGAGAATAGGAGTGAGGTGGACCCGGCCTTCAACAGGCTGGCCCACACTCAGTGATCCAAGGGATTTTTTTAAACTGTTACATAGGTCACCAAGGAATACCGAGTTGTGGGATTGGAAGACCATCAAGGTCTTATTTGGTCTACTTGTCACACCAATTGTATTGTATGGTTGCAAAGTGTGGGCGAGTGGCACGACAAATACAAAATGGAGGCAAATAGAAAGGATTCAAAAACGTCTAATTACAAATTTTCTTAGAATTAAGGCCACAGTCCCTTATGAAATTATTCTATCTGGAACTGGAATGTTTCCTTTAGAGGCAATTGCTATGACCAAGCTGTTATGTTACTTGAAAAAAACAGAAAACATGAAAAACAACAAATGGCTTAAGGCAGTTAGGGACGAAGTGCTGCATAGGCAGAAGAACACATGGATGAAACAAAATCAGAAATGGATGAAACGTTGGGAAATCAACATAAATGAATGCCCAAATTTCAATAAAGACATAAAAACTATGTGAACGAAAAGTTTAGAAGTGGAATGTGGAAAAATGCAAGCAAGAAAATACAATACTATATTGCAAAGTTTAACCCAACGTATGACCACAAGGAAAAATCATATATAGGAGCTGAAATCAAGTGGAGGGAAAATATCCTCATTGCTCAGATAAGGACTAGCTCTCATAGGCTTAGATGTGAAACAGGGAGATGGACAACGCCCAAGGAACAATGGGAAGAAAGGATATGTACTCTATGCAACACAGGCGCAATAGAGACAGAGGAAGATTTCATCTATGAATGCCCGAGTTTTTCGGACATCCGTGGCAAATACAAAGAAAGCCTAGAAAAGGGTCTATGATAAAGTTATTTGAAGACAGTAAAATAATAAAAAGTTGGGAAGTTGCTAACCCAAATCAACAGAAGAAGGAACAGCCTTCTCAAGGATATTAATGGTCATATGATTTAAATAATGTGTTTCTATATTTGAGGGTCCCATAACTCATGTTTGGTTCTCGCGGATCTTGCAGACGTAATTAAAATCTTATCTTTCATTTCAAAGCAGTTTTTCGTAGCAAAAGAGCGTATTCTACCTTTATGTTCAGTGGATCCTACAAAGCACAGAAAAGGGCTAAGATTTTAGACACACAAGCAACAAAAACATTGACTGTCATAAATCAAAATTAAAAAGAAAAATCCACGTGCCTTCCTCATGGACGCCATATATGCTCTTAATTGTGTAGTCAATTCATTGCTAATGATGGCATAAAGCACTATGCAATTATTACCAATGGTTTTTCCACATTATTTTTAAAATATATTAGCACGAGCCTAGCACCATATATGCTTTTAATTGTCCACTGCTAATGATGACATAGAACTGGCATTCTACGCCATCAAAGGCTTTTACCCATATTATTTTAAAAATGTATATATTAACACGAAATGGGACTTGTGTGCAAGTTTATTCTGGGACCCTTTTCATGTTTCTATATTCTGGTGATGGAAGTTCAATCCAGACTATGGGTGGTGGCTGAGCAACAAAACCAGGCCTCTAAGCCTCCTACCTACCCAATTGACAAAGAGTGATACATAAACCACAAGTTTGAAAAGTCCCAGATTTGAGTGCTGCATCTCTTAAAACAACAGAATTATGCTTTACAGATCCTATGCACAATCGTCAGCATAAAATATAATTAGGAACAATGAAAGACTTAAACTTACGAGTCTACAATTGCCTCTAACAGCAGAATCTGTGAGAACCTTTCCGAAGTTTGGATTTTCAGTTGCGATTAAGCTTGAAACTTGACGAAGAAATTTTTTCCCGCTAAAATCGTTCTCGGTCTTTATAAGAGCTTTTTCTGTTTCCCATGTCCTATTCAACATCCTTTGCTTAGTTGTGCAAATGACAGATAAATCGGAAACTTTGGTCGTCTTCATCATTTTAAGCTCAAGACCTGAACCAATTGAAGTGGGCTCAGTCAACCGGAGTTCCCAAAAACAGAAAAAAAAAAAAACAATTAGCATTTACAATACTTTTTAAATTAATGCTGTCGGGATGCATACCAGCCTTTCGAAACCCAAACTTCATCCCTGCAGGATTGCATGCCTCGTCCTCTTCTTCTGCCGCAATTCTTTTCTTCTCTCTACCAACAACATTCACAATTTGCAAGTCCTCTTCTTCTGCCGCAATTCTTTTCTTCTCTCTATCAACAACATTCACAATTTGCAAGGAGTTTTCCCCTTTCCTATTTTCATGAACACATTCCTTGTTTTGCTCTCTAAGACTTTGTTTCTCGTTGCCAGTGGAACCAAAAGTTTGCACAAGAAAAAAAGTATTTGTCACACGGATGAAAACAACAACATCTCCAGCACGGAGAGAGTGATCAGAAACAAAGTTTTCCCACCCATTTGTCAAGCGTGCGAGCCTGCCATCCCCCACACATATTTTTGTCGCCCACTTCTGCCCATTCCGCCCCATTAAAATGGCAGAGCCACGTGCCTCTTCAAATTCCTCCGCCATTCCGCTTGCCAGCTTCCATGGAATTTCCTGCAAACAATTAACACAGATTTTAAGTTTATGAAAGGAACTATAGCAAAATCATGCACAATTGTATGCATTCGCCATTTCCTGACCAAAAATTCAGTGAAGTTGCCTTCCATGAGCTTAAAGAAGGAAAAATAATCCAAATGTAGAGGCAAGGTTTGATGAACAGCTAGACAGCGCGAACTGCATGCTCCGCATGTACGGCTGCATCTACAATCGTACTCCTCCATTCTCTTTGCATTTGCTCTCAATCAACCCTGACACCTTCCTTTCATTCCCTTCGATTGGATTCTTCAGTTGAGTATTTCTCAAGCATCTCTATCTGTATTATATAAAGATCGCACATTCAAGAGGGGGGAATGGAAACGACATGAAATTTCCGAGTGTGTAGGCTATGTTCACCATGGATGGCATTGGGGGCTGTTAACTCCTTGCTAATCATTTATAACATTTTCCTCTACTCCTCTTCTACCCCTTCAGCTAATATAATATAACAAAAAAATCATCACCAATTCAAAGGGATTCGATGGTTTTTCGTCTCTCCAAATTTCATTATTACTCCTCCATTATGGAGTCATTGGCCAATACATGCGGGACGAGTATGTTATCGTCTCCTCATGGTATTATGTCATCCGCGTGCCCTCCTCGCATTTTGCACTCAGCAACGACTTGGGGGAATGTTTGTCATTTTTTCAAAAAATTATCTTGGAAACATAAATAACCAAGCGTGATATGTGGGACAGGGGTAATTATTTATGCTATCAAGTCCGCTTAGACACGGCTTTCGGTTTATTTAAAAGGAAATAAGTCGGTTAGTAGTAGTTAAGTGTTTGTAAGTAGGAGGGTATAATAGAAGGTATCCATCAACTAGGAGATAATAGGCCTATTAAATCTAGGTGCTATTGAACTAGGATTTATAAAAACAATTAAAAATAATAATCCAATCGATAACAACCAAGTGTCCCACTTAATACAAGAAGGTAATCTTAGAATTTTAAGAATTGAAGAGTAAATATAAGAGCGTCCTTTATATATTTTTCTTATTATCTTTATTTTTATTTAATTAAAAAATGATATTAAGTGAAAATTTTTTATTAGTGTGAGAAACCTTTAAAAACTAATTATTTTATTTAAATAAATGATATTAAAATTATAGTCATACAATGAATGTTTTTGTTAAAAGTAATTAAAATTAATTAAAATTTATAGAAATATTATATTTTATATTTTTATTATAAATTAATTATATTGTATCAATTTTTTTCATTATATTTGTTTTTAATAAGATTGCTTTATTACGAGGGGTGTCGGGTGAGGTTGTCCCCTAAGGAACCTGGCAAATGGTCTGGTGCTTTAACGATTAGCAAATTTCAAAGTTGAAGGAGTGTGGAAGGTTGAAGGCTAAAGGAGCGTGAAAGGTTGAATGATGAATTGATCTTTAGAGTGTCAAGGTTGAAAGAGCGTGGAAGGCTGGGTTGGTTGAAGAAGCGTGGAAGGTTGGGTTGGTTGAAGGAACTACAACGGAAGGCTAGGATGTTGGGTGGAAATTTGGGATGGTTGAAGGAACGTGGAAGGTCGATAAGGTTGAAGGAGCATGGAAGGTTGGGTCGGTTGAAGGAGCTATAATGGAAGGCTAGGATGTTGAGTGGAAGGTTGGGAAGGTTGAAGGAGCATGGAAGGTTAGGCCGGTAGAAGGAGTTGCAACGGAAGGCGAGGATGTTGAGTGGAAGGTTGGGAAGGTTGAAGGAGCGTGGAAGGCTGAAGTGAAACTTTGTAGAAAGGTGCGATTAACAATTGCAATACAAATTCAAATCTTACATATAATGTAACCAGGTGGAGACAGCCACTTAAAGAGGGCGGAGTCTCATAGCCACTTAGAGAGGGCGAAGTCTCTTGTGAATAACACAATTCAAAATGTATATTCGATGATGAGAACTTAATAAATCATTCTACCTATTAATAGATGAAAATAATCAATGAACCAACATGACTAATTTGGGATCGTTACATGGCTTCCCCCTCAAAAAGCTTTGTCCTCAAAGCTGGAAAAGATTTTAAAATACTCGTAGGCTCCCATGTAGCATCTTCTTCTAGAAGGTCCTACCACTTAATTAGGAACTCTTAAATTTGGGGTGATCGTAGATGACGCACTCTAGATCATAGTATTGCTTTTGGTTGGAGAGTTATACGACCTTCTTCATCAAGTAGTGGAAGCTCTATCTGGGATTGCACCTTTTGACCAATAACTTTTTTTAGGCAATATACATGGAAAACTAGATGGATGCGAGACGAAGGAGAAAGCTCTAATTGATATGCTACTTCACCAATGCGACGAACCACCTTTTAGGGCCCATTATATCGAGGGACCAACTTCTAATTAGACTTGATCTTCAAGGACAACTGCTTATAAGGTTGTAAGCGCAAAAAAACATATCACCAATGTTGAGTTGTCATTTTGAATGACATAGGTCCTATTGTTTCTTTATACGATTCTGTGTCTAGATCAAATTATCTTTAAGAAGTTTAAGCATCGTGTGATGTTGTTGTAACAAATCATCTACTTGAGCTACCTTGGAAGTGTCGAGAACATAGTCTATGATTGTTGGTGGCTTATGACCATACAAGGCTTCGAATGCAAACATCTTAAGGGAAAAATGGTAAGAAGTACTATACCACCATTCTGCTCAGAAAAGCCATTGAATCTAGTGATATTGCTTATCTTGAGCAAAACAACCAAGGTAAGTACCCACACATTTGTTAACAATCTCTGTTTGACCGTCCGACTAAGGGCGATATGCAAAAGACATAATCAACTTGGTACCACTAAGGCAAAATAATTCTTTCCAAAAGTTACTAGTGAATATAGGATCACGATCACTCATAATGGTTTTGGGTATACCGTGTAGTTTGAAAATGGAATCAAGGAATACCTTGGCCACCTTACTTGCGGAATAGGGATGTTGTAGGGCACAAAAATGGGTATATTTGGAAAGACGATCTACTACCACCAAGATCACTATTTTACCCTCTGATTTGGGAAGCCCCTCAATGAAGTCCATGGAAATGTGCTCCCATTGGCGGTTAGGGATAGGTAAGGGTTGTAAAAATCCAGGAGATTTAATTGTTTCCTCTTTGTTACGTTGACATACCTCACATTCAACCACAAATGTCTTGACATCCAATTTTAAGCCTTTCCAGGAAAATGATTGCTTCACCCGTTGGTATGTTTTCAAGAATTTGAAATGTCCTGCAAAAGGAGATGCATGTAGTTCTTGAAGAACCATTGATTTAATAGTGGAATATTGAGGAAGGTAAATACGATCTTTCTTGCGAAGTACTCCATCTGAATAAGATAAGTAAGAATGCAAGGATGATCCTATTTTTATATCTTAAATGATTTGAGCAGCCTCCAAATAAGCCATCCATTCTTCTTGAAGTTGGGAAAGCCATTTTGGACAACGACCCGAGATGGCATTGATGGTCACATCATCTTCGTATTTGCGAGACAAAGCATCAGCTACCACATTTTCTTTACCTTTCTTGTACTCAATAAAAAAATCATAACCCAAGAGTTTTGTGAGCCATTTATTTTGTTTAGGATACGAAAGACATTCTAAGAAACGCTTAAGGCTACTATGATCAGTTTTGATGATGAAATGACTACTTAATAAATAATGTCTCCATTTCTCTATAGCATGTAAAATAACTAGCATTTCCTTTTCATAAGTGGATTGTCCCAAATTCTTCCCTGAAAGTTGCTTACTTTCAAAATCCAATGGATGTCCTTCTTGTTAGCTTTTGATGAATGAGCCTTAGGAGATAACAATCACAAGATGAAGAATAATATGAAATAAAGTAAATCTGCTAGATGATTGAAGTATGTTGGAAATAGAAATCATATAAAATATTACAATGTAGCTATGGAGTAAATGAGCACTCCATTAATAAAGGTATTGATCTACATTATATCCATCACCAATGAATGGTAAATAACACATAATTGTACTATCCACTAAGCTACACTATCTGACTATGTCCCCTGACTCTATATGTATCTATCTAAGAGGCCATCCTTATATAGGTAAAATAGGATACTTGGCCAACACTCAAATCTAGTTGTGCAAGAGACAACTTGCACATTTACAACTTGCACATTGATACTTGTGCATTTAAAATATTGCATGAAGTAACTAGATAACTTACACAAAAACTAATCTAAGTATGTATATTGGAGGATACATTTACATAACCCAAATGATGTAATAGACTCTATTTCCAACACTTCTTGCATTAATACAACTCCAATACATATGCCAGAAGCATCACACTCAATGACAAAGGGCTTGCTAAAATCAAGATTGGCTAAAACTGGAGTGGAACACATAGCCTCTTTGAGGGCTTGGAAAGCATGAGAAGCAACTTCATTCCAAATAAAAGCATCATTTTTAGTAATAGTAGTGAGAGGTGTTGCAATCTTACTGCAGTTGCGGATAAACTTTCTATAGTAGCCTGTGATTCCTAGAAAACCATTAAGTTTTTTAAGCTATTTTGGTAGAGGCCAATCTTGAATAGCTTTGATTTTATGAGGATCTACTTTGACTCCTTCATGAGATACTATATGTCCCAAATATTCCACCTCTTGGACTCCAAATGCACATTTGGATCTTTTAACAAAGAATTTTTCCTTTTGCAATAGATAAAGGACTTTATCAACATGAGCTAGGTGATCCTTCCAATATTTGTTTATTAAAATATCATAAAAGAAAACTAGGACAAATTTACAAAGATATGGTTCGTGAGGCTTTGAAAAGTCGATGGAGCATTAGTGAGACCGAAGGGCATGACTAGGAACTCATAATGACCCTCATGGGTACGAAAATTTATTTTAAGAATATCCTTTTCTTTAAACCTAATTTGGTGAAAGCCCCAACATAGGTCTAGTTTGGTGAAATAACTAGCACCTTGTAATTCATCCAATAAGTCATCGATAACTGGGATAGGAAACTTATCTTTGATGGTAATCTTGTTAAGAGGACGAAAATCAGGACACATGTGCCATGAGTTATCCTTACTATGTACCATCACCACGAGGGATGAATAAGGATTGATGCTTGACGAATGATTCCATGCTCTAACATTTCTTGGACTAGCTTCTTAATTTCTAATATTTGAGGTTATAGATAGAGATAAGGATGCATATTAGAAGGCAAACTACTAAGAATTAGATGAATGGCATGATCATGTGTTCGTTTAGGAGGTATACCCCTTGTTTCACTAAAGACCTCTTTGTAATTTTCCACAATATCTTGAAGATCCCTTGGAAGAGTGGTAGGAGAAGAATCCAAGGATTGAGCCTCGATGGAATTTATTTGGGCAAAAAAATCATAGCCACCTTTCTTTAATATCTTCTTCATGCTATATGAACTCACTACCCTAGAAGGAGGAGGTTGAATCCCCTGAAGACAAATGACCTTTCCATTCTTTGTCCACTTGATGTATAATTTTTGGAGATTGATAGTAACATCGTCGAGCTAAGATAATCATTGTGCTCCCAAACTGATATTTGAGCTTCCTAGGTTGATAACAAAGAGAGTACTTGTCCATGTATAATTTCCCATTTGGATTGTAATTTTAGATGTTCGATCCACACATTGAGCATTGCCTCCATTTGCAGTAAGGACTTTAAATTTATCTTGATTAGAATAATGGATATACAAGTTCAAGGATTTGGTTGTTTTATAATTTATGAAGTTTTGTGAACTTCCTAAATCAATCAATACATTAACACGCTGGTGTTTAGAGAATCCTTGTACTTTGATAGTATGGTGAGATTGAATACCCATAAGTGCATGTATCGAAAGAGCCACTATCTCATCCTCTTATGTTTCATCATTTGTTGGTTCTGTAGATGGCTCAGGTTGAGGTAAATCTTCCTCCTCATCAACTAATGTATCATCATATTCTAAGTGAAAATTTTGACATTGCACACAATCTTAATCTCTTGGGTGATGTGAATGACATTTAGAGTAAAAAAATCCCGTGGAATGCTCAAAATTGCGAAAAGGACAATGAATGTTAAAATCTCGCCTATAGGGAGGACCAACATCTTGGAGTTTTTGTTATGATACTTTAGCACATTGTGCATCATCAAGGGTATAAGGATCATGCATGTCAACTTCCTTTCGAATATTATCCTTAATACCATAGCAAAAAGTAGAAACCACAACTAATGCACTTAATTCCTGTGTATAGGTGAGAAGACTAGTAAATTCAGAGATATAGTCATCTATTGATCCTGTTTGCTTAATTTGCATAAGAAGAACCACATGTGATGTGGAATATCCCTTATTGAATCTTCTAAGAAAATTTTCCTTAAATTAGGGCCATAAAAGAGGACACTCATTTTGACAAATTTTCTATAAGAACCATTGATACGCCTGTGTACCCAGCTTAGAAGCTGCAAAAGAAACACAACTTGATACCGAAATATGGTGCAATTGGATAAGGCCTTCCATTTTTGCCAACCATCCATGAGGGTCAACCCCTTCAAATGTGGGCATGTTAATTCGAATAACATGAACATCATGAGGCCATTCCAAATAATTGGAATCACCACCTACTTCTAGATCTAAATCATTGGCAAAGCCTTGGTTAGAAGCAACTTGTCTTTGACGAATATTTAAAGGTTTGGGATTGAGAGCATTTTGTGACCTGGGGGTATGAGGAGGTGTAGCAGTAGTTAGATTGACTTCAATGTTTCTCAACATAGTACGAATGTCATTGAACATTGTTTCTTGTTGAGTAATATATTGACATAAGTGGGGATCAACACTATTAAGAATTGGGGTAGATGGGTTAGGGTGGGAAGGATCGACATTGTTCGAAGAAGGTGAAGCCATGGAATTCAGTGAAGAATAGCGACGTTGGTTAAAACTAATAATTTTGTTGGGAGTATTATGATGCGTACCTTGATTTCAATGTGGGCAATTTCTTATGCTCATAGACACATCCTCTGGCTAGAAGTTACATTGTAATTGATTGTCTACTCGAGTCCACTCAAGAGGATCACTCATGCACTGGTTGTACTTTGCGAAACCGAAGGAGTCAAAATTTTGAATTCAAATATGTTGATGGAGTCCCAAAATTTTAATTATAAATTTGCTCCAAATTTTATTTGGATGCCAACGGTCACTTGGTTGCAAAAATTTAATTTTGAATTTTAGAAAAATGGCGGGTAAAGGAAAGAATTTTTGGCTATAGTAAAAAATATGGTTTTCAACGTTTTAGAATTTCAAATTTCCTAATTTTTAGCTGTCACCAACAATTCAAATTTCTCAAATAGCGCAGTCTGCCAGTCAAACCCCCTATAACCTATGTAAATCAAACTTCATCTATACAAGCAACGTAGCACAAAGGGAGGCACTGCTTTGCGCGTTGAGGCGAGTAGGGTGAGCAACTCGTCATCCAAATTAGTGTGCACTCTTGTTTATAAAGAACCCTTGGCCTTTCACAGGCCATATATGGGATAATTCCCTGTGCCTAAAAGAAAATGAACTTGCCTTTATACGTTTATTAATAGCCAAAATATTACTATGCACGTTGGAAAACAAAGAAAGTCACCGAGAAAACATGAAACCAACGATTTTATTAGGTAGTTTCCAGATTCCTAATCAGTCTAGTTGCCACTTGTCAACTACGGATTGACGATGTTTTTAGAGCTTTCAAAATGCCTTCTGATCGGTTAAGTTTTATATTTATTATTATTTAATTTCTTCAGTAAACTGCAAGGAAATTTTTCATTTTTTTTCTCTATCAGTGATGCTATCTTCTGTCACCCTATGCTTGTAAGTGTTTCTTCGATGCTCCTCACGAACAACTTCTCCTATTGGAAACATACTGAGGCACCAGAGGACACTTGGTGCAGGATCACGATGCATTGATCTATCAACAACCTAGAACGTCTTCTGTAACATGTTTTAAAAATATGTGAAGACGTTTGTATGCCTTCTCGATAGGATTTTGGAAAAAATATTTTATCGTTTGATATTCGTTGATTATTCGCTCCTTTGCATGTAACCAACACAATTTCCTGCTTGTGGTAGCTTAAACTTAGCAAAATTTCCAATTTTTGCTATTTACGAATATTGTATATTCTACAAATTGTGAACCATTTCTTAGTTGTGGGTGACTTTTGTTAGCGGACTGTTATTGAATCCCGCATTGTTGCTGTCTCGAATCACACTAGAGCGTTTGATATGTAGTTAGCGCCTGCTTGTATATTCGTAATATTGATGATGTAAAACAACTCTGCCATGCTTGTACTCTCTTAACGTGCTGGTAGTTTTGGTGGATATGAACCAATAAAAGGTGCAAAAATTCCAAAAATAAATACACGATTTCTAGGGTTGTAGCTCTAATACTAATTGAAGCGAAACTTCGTAGAAAGATGCGATTAACAATTGTGATGCAAATCCAAATCTTAGATATAATGTAACCAGGTGGATACAACCACTTAAATAGGATGGAGTCTTGTAGCCACTTAGAAAGGGTGAAGTCTTGTGAATAACACAATTCAAAATGTATATTCGATGATGAGAACTTAATAAATCATTCTACCTATTAATAGATGAAAATAATCATTTAACTGGCATGACTAATCAATGAACCGACATGACTCATTTAGGATCATTACAAAGGTTTCTTAGGCTGAAGGAGCATGGAAGGCTGGCCTTTGTTGGGTGGAAGGCTTGTTTGAGATTGAATCAGCTGAGGGAACCACAATAGTAGGCTAGGTTGTTGAGTGTAGTGCAGCAACAGGTTGGGTTGTTGGGTGGAAGGCTGGGTCAACTAAAACCCCTTATTTTTGTCTTTGGTGTGCCTGTGGGTTTGGAACCCACAGGTATTGGGGTGGTTTTTCCCCCTCTTTACAACAAAAAAATGTGCGAAGGATTAGGGTTTTTTCTCTAAAAAATTTATCATCTTTTACAAACCATATATTCGCGAAACATTATCCGATTTAGTTGATTCTTGGACCAACTTGTGCAAAATTTGAATAGCTTTAAAATGAGTGGTCATATGCAAGAATTCGAGTAATATTGAGGGAGATTCATCCCTGTGAAGTCAACCATTCGAAATAAGGGCAATGATGATTTTTCAAGTCGCAAAAAAATGAAATTGCAAATATTTGTCAGCTAGGATTCAAATGATGGGAAGAGCAATGAAGGGCTAGGAATTCAGTGAGGAAGGAAACTAGCAATCCATATTTGGTAAAGTGGACTATGATAGTGCGATATTTTAGAAATATTACTCTACTAATAGATAGTAGAGGTGAAGTTTTGGCATTGTGAAGGTTGCTATAGAAAAATGTCAAGAAAGATGCTAAATTCTAGAATAATTATATTCATACAAAAAATTGAAAAGATCCAAAAAATGAAAATCAAGAATTCAAACATTTTATGTAAAATGATGTAGGTTTCTAACAATAGCATCTCAATTGAGATGAGAATTGTATTTATTAATAAACTCTCAAGCTCTAAATAAGAGAGTTGTAATTTGTCAAGGGTGGGGGACCCGAGTACAACCCCTTATTATCCAACAAAAAAATAAGATTGCTTTATTTAAAGATAAAAATATTAAAACCATAATTATTTTTTATAGTAAAATTTTAATGAAAAAATAATAATATTTTTTAATATTATATTATTAAATTTTTATTATGTTTTTTTCTAAATAAATTATATTAAGGTATTCAAATAGAAGAGGTACATCACTTGTATTTCCACATAAACAAGCTTTTCATGCAAAGCTTATGATGTAGTATTATATTGTCTATCAACTAATCTGCTATAGTAACCCATGTGTAATAGTAACAACCTATTATAATGAATTATAAAACTAAATACATCTAATGTTGCTACCATCAAGAGATAAGATAGAAATAAGATATTCCCTGCTCCATATTGCCCACCATTTAGGGGAATAGTCGTATCAAATGAGGTTGCCTTTGTTTAGAGCCCAATTTGCCATCACATCTATAACTATGTTTTGTTCTCTAGGGATGTGACTATATTCTATAGACAAGAAGCTTGCATGTACCATTTGAATCTTCTCTATAATTATCCTTAGTATTTAGTCAAGCTTCCTTTTATCCCTTGGATTCTTCAGATGCTTGATCATGACTTATGAGTCGGATTTTATGTGGACCTTCTTCCATCCTACTTTGATTACCTCTTGGAGCTCTCTAAGAATGCCACAACCCTCTACTAGGTTGTTGGATAGTATGCCAATATTCTCTGCAAAGGTAAATACTAGGGTCCCATTCTACTATCTTCCTATCCCTCTCGCACTAGCTCTTCCTAGATTCCCCATCCATGTTAATTTTTCTCTAATTATTTGGGGGAGGCTGCCACTTTTCCTTTTTTATTACTTTTGGGTGGCTTATGGTCATCATTTGTTGATTGTCATCCTTAGGAACAATTTATAGTCTGGTCATGATCTGTTCCAATTGTTGGTAGGGTTCTTGAGGATACTTCAACATATATTGGATTGTCTCTGCTATGTTGGTTGTGGTCTTTTGACAAATATAGTGGATGTCCATAGAATCTTGTGGATTTCCTTTCTTCCATATGTTTCAAAGTAGGAGATTAGTTCCTATCCATACCATCTCCCTAACATACTAGTCTACTCCATCTTGTGTAGTTCATTCCCTTCACGTATGCTCTAGGATGGTAAAACTATACCAATTAATACCAAGTAAGGTAGTTATCATCTTCCACAACTTCAAGGATATAGGACGATAAATAAGTGATAGAGCATTTCAAGGTTCTCCCAATACATCTCACACCTGAAAGGACCATGGTAGCCTCTTTTCATAAGTTGTTTCCTTGTTAGTACCCTTTTATGTAGAATAATCCAAATGAAGAGTCTCACCTTAGTCCATAACTTTTGTGTCCATATTTGTTTGAATAAGTCTCAAAGCGGGTTAGAAGTACTTTGGTATAGAACTACATATCTGTGTGCTTTGTATACTCCCCTTGACTCGTATTATCCCATCCAAGGGAATCCTCCAATTGAGACCATGAAAGTGATCTCATTTGTAAGGTTCATTGTATATACATCTTCTACCTCTCTAGGATTTGAATTGGCCATTTGGTTATGGGGAAAAAATTCCTCCCAACTTCTAAATTTTTGATCTTGTACCTATAGTATATTGCTACCTTAATGCACTTTATTTTGTAGCTAGTCCATTAAAGGTCTTCACTCTAGAAATTGAACCACCAAAGGTTGGTGTCTATCCCAATATTTTGTTCAAAAGTTCATATGTTGACCATTTTGAATTATTTAAAAGAGCTCATTTATCAACTCCTCTCCTACCCTCTAAATTGCTAATATGGGGGATCCTCTTCTAGGGAGTTGGTAATGAATAATGGCAATTGAAATTCTATTTTTTGCATATTTAGATCTCAAATTTTGGGTCCATAGTGCATTGGGGTTGTTCAACATCCTCCAATATAGCTTAGCTACTAATGCCTTGTTGTTCTTGACTCGTTGATCTGAATCCTAGTCCCCCTTCATGTTTGTGAAGGCATAAAGTTTCCGACCACATCAACACTCATTTCCTTTCCTCATTAGTGCCCCTTCAAAGAAATCTATTTGATCTAGCTCTCTCAACACTATATTGGGAATGTCAAAAATTGTGGAGACATAAATAGATGTATATTAAAGGACTGATTTAACCAAAGTTATTCTTCCCCTCATAATAGCCATTTAATAGTCCATTTTTCTATTTTCCTTTTTACTCTGTCCACTAGCCAGTCCTAATTCTCCTTTTGTCTCCATGTTTTATGAGGAATGCCTAAGTAGGTGATGAGAAGGGAGGTCTTATGGTATCACAGTTTATCAAGAATCATGATCTGTTATCTAGATGAGCTATGGAAGAAAATGATTTTAGATTTTTTTCTCATTGATATGTTGCCCTATAGCTCTTGAAAAATAACTTATAATATGTTTAATTCATGAGGCTTCCTTCATTGGTGCTTTCCCTAAGAAAGTAAAATCATCAACAAACTAGAGGTAGTGATTGGTCTAGCTTCATTTGTAATAGTGATTTCTATAAATGTTTAGTTTTCCCTATATTCAACTATTGTCTTTACCAAGCATTTAGCTAAAATGATGAATAAATAAGGGCAAAGAAAAATTTCGTGCCTAATACCCATAGATGCAATAAAAAATTATGAAGGGTAGTAATTGATCATAACTAAATAGGATATTGATGAAATACATCCCTTGATCCAATCTATCCATTCCTACGAGAAGCCAAATTGATCCATTACTTTGAGGAAGAAATGTCAGTCCACCCGATCATATGATTTGTACAAGTCTAATTGGATGAGAATGTATGGGGATTTCTATGCCTCCATGGAGTGAATAGCCTCTTGAGCCAAAACTATCTCATTCACTATTTGTATGCCTTACACAAAACCATCTTGTTCTAGTGAGATAATATTTTGTAGGAGCAGTTTGAGCTTCTTTGTCAATATTTTGATGATTATTTTGAGCAAGACATCCATAAAGTTATTGTTCTAAACCTACTAATGTTATTTGCATCTTGGGGCCTTTGGGATCAATGCTATATTATAGAGGGGAAAACTGCCCTATAACATACAATTCTTGGCTAGATCCACAGGGAGCTGAGGTGACCGTAGGGGTGTGTTATATTCTCTACGGGGGTTTGGGGATCGAAGGGTTCACAAGGAATGGTTTTAGGACTCACTCCAAGTCTAAGGTGGAGATGTTTGATGTATATATTAAAGCAATCACCTATGTTTGGCCTCTCTATAATCTAAGCTAAGAAATGAAAGGACAATGCAAGGCAAACAATCAATGCAAGCAATCAAGGACTAACCCTAGAATGATTCTCAATTTTGAATGATCACTAAAACCCTAACTTGCAAAATAGATCCTTTTCTTTTTAGCAAGGGTTTTAAGAGAATGCACAAACAAAATTAACCCTAGAATGCAAACTATATGCCTTTCTCTTTCAAATGCCTAGAATATGATCAAAATATTTTCTCTTTTATTTAAGATCTAGGTTTTGAATAGAAATGGGTAGAAAGAAAACAACAAATAACCTAAGAGATTAACTTAGAGCACTTATCTGATCCGATGGTTGACCTTAGCTTTTACTTGTGTCCAGATGTATCCAAGCAACTTCAAAACTTGTAAAACAATTTCACAAAACCATAGAAAATTTGATCAAGAATTTGGGGTCTGCTTAGGCCATTGTAAGACTGAGCTTGGAGGCGCAGTAGTCAAGCCCCCTTGGTCCTTTTAGCTGATCATTCGAAAGCAAAAGTTATTGTTGACCTTCTTTGAAAAACAACAAAACAAGATGAAATGAAATGAAATAGTGCAAAAAATAGAATGTAGATGATAGTGTTATGGCCTAAATGGAACATGCAAGTGGAAATGAGGGTTTGGGAGTGAGACCTTGCCCCCAAACTTGGCAAAGCCAAAATCGTACCCTATAAGGGGTGGCCATAATTTCAAATTTTATTGAAATCATGCCTTATAAAGGGAGACCATGATTTATAGAGAGAGATGCAAAACAATGAATGAATGCGAATTTCAAACACAAAATACAGATTAAACTACTTTAGAAGTAACAAAATAAAAGAATAAACCTGGTGGTAGTGAAAGAACAAATAAAAGGATGAAGTCCTCCATAAAATGGTAGATTCCTCCTCAAGGCTCCCACACTTGTCCACCAAGAGCAACAAAAATCAGAAACAATAGAGCAATAACAAAACACCAAAGAACACTTGATCTTGTTAGAAGACTTGCTTGCTAGAAGAATCACTTCTTAGAACTTCCAGAAGAATGCTTAGAAAAACTTTTTGATTGCTTGTTGTGTAGGAGCTGCTACGAGAAAAGGGGATCCAAACCCTCTATTTATAAGAGGTTTGGAGGATAAAAGAGTGAGAAAACTAAGGGAGGGCCGACATCCTGAGAGTTGGCCCAAAATAATAGGGTTTTCTAAGAGAAAACCCTAACTTACCAAAATCGTGCCCCATAAGGGCCGACCATGATTTTGGAAAAGCTAGGAAAAAAGGAGGAACAAGGGGGGAGGAGGCCCAAACTTGTGCCTAGACAAGTTTGAGGGCCTTCTCTAGGGCTCTAGGAAGATTGACTCACTTGGGTGGGTCAATATTTTGTGTCTACATTTTGCCCCCTCTTTGATGCATTTATGGCCTAATAAATGCATCAAAGAAAGATATAGACACCTATGGGTGGGAGACGACGAACACAAAAATGGGTAGCTAGTTTAGAAGAAAGGGGTGGTACAAAAATGGTATCGTTTTAAACACTTGAATATTTTGCACACAAAATGAGGCATTAGGGACATTAATGCTTCTCAGGTCGAGGTGCCCCCTCGAGTTTCGAAAGGAATGCCAAAATCCTAAGGAAACTTGAAATGGTTGACTTAGAAGAAAACCGAGTGGAAGACAATTAAAAAGAGTGTCAAAGAGGAGAGAAAAAAGGCAAAAGGGAAGGATAAAAGGTAAAGGATGAAAACCCTATTTCATTTTCACTGTGCAAAGAAGAGAATAAGAGCTTTGGAGAAGAAAGACAAATGGCACTGCCCCCACACCATTCAGTCATTGTGAGTGGCAAGGCCAGCACAACAACAAAGCGAGCACGGGTAAGGACAAGAATCCTTCCTATAGACTAGGTTAGATTAGGAATGTTAGTCTTTTTCATTATTTTTTGTCATATAGAAGAAATCACCGCATGTGACCCTAGCGCATTTTCGAGGGTTGATTGTGATATTGGTTGGATTGTCGTGATGACCGAAATCGCACCTTAAAAATATCAATCATGATTTTAGAAGAAGAAAAAATGATGAATTCATGCCCCATGAAAATGAGGTGCAATTTTGGTAAAGAGAAAACAAGAGACAAAGGAGACAAACATAGAAGAAAGAGAGAGAAAAGGGACCAAGACAAGCAGACTCTAGTGTTGAGATATTGCTCTGATGTTGTTGTGTGTGAAAAAAATTATTTTTGATATTTTATTATTACTTTATTGTTTTCGTTATTGTCATGCAGAACTAATTAAAATTTGGCTATGTTTTTTGTTGCAACATGACGTACTCGAGAGTCGAGAGTGGTGATCGAGTTCCTTGGAGGAGGAACTGGAGGGTCTCTCATAGGTAGAGAGGGATACACTAGAGGCAGCAAGGTTGCATCACAGGTTGAGGTAGACAGAGCACTATTGATAGTGCTGGCAGAGAGGTGGTATTCGGAGTTGTCTACCTTTTGGTTGCCCAAAGGGGAGATGATCGTCATATTAGAGGATGTGTGGCACATCTTGCGCATCCCCATCAGGGGAGGGTAATTTATAAACACCTAAGGACAACATGTGATATTATAGAGACTATTAGGGGGTTGGGCCCACCAGGTTCGAGAGAGTGGGATCTCAATCGATGAGTTGGTGGGGTGTTATGGTGTCGATGCTCTGATGACCATGCTCTGTGGAGTGGTGGTGGGATTATTGGTATGCTACACTAGTAGGTGATACCTTCCATGGGCATTGGTAGGAGTAGTGGTAGACATGCAAGACCAATAGGTGCGGTTCGCATGGGATCCATATGTGTTGGCCCATTTGTATAGGATATTGTACAATATTATGTACAAATAACATATAAGATTGGTCTGCATGACCTTGCTCTAGGTGTGGTGTTGGGAGCACATAGTGGTTAGGAGATTCTACGCACTACTAGGACCATTGCCCAACCTAGAGTGACCAACAACATATATATGGGCTAGGAGCTTTGAGCTAGTCCAGAGGATATACGTTGGGAACCTACCACTAGGGAAGCGAGTGATAGATGAGTTATAGGAGCAGAGAATTATCTAGAAACCATGGCATCTACACCCAAGATGGGTAGAGGAGGTGATGGAGCTAGATCAAGTGAGGAGGGTTAGGTGGGTCTCTACAAAAATGGTAGAGCTAAAGCTCTTTAGATTTTATCGAGTCCAACGATAGTTTGGCATCTTCTAAGAGATACCACACCTAGGTGACTATTGGTATAAGCGAGTATGGAGGGACCCATAAAGAGTCGAAGGCGACCTTAACATCGATAGATGGGTAGAAGAAGACCTGAATGATCCATTCTATGTGGATCCAAGTATGGATGATGTCGAGGTGGCTCTCCGGTATCAAATATGGTACAAGGACATTATACCGTTGAGGATCTCCCAACTAGTGCTAGTGCAAAGATGCTAAGTTATGAGTCAACGAGTGCAACTAGCACTTTGAGAGACCACATGATGCACCACAAAGTGGGGGTAAAGGGGTATAGTCCCACAAAGATCGACCTGAGTATAGGTTTGGTTCGAGATAATTATGTTCGTGAGGGGGACGATCACCATCTCTAGATTAGGGGGAGGGGGCACTACAAGGGGTTCCCCATGATGATTGGGGTTGGGCTGAGCAGAGTGACTAGAGGGGCATCTACATAAATGACAACTAGACCAAGTGGGATCACGGGTCAGAGAGACCCGATGAGGGAGATGAAGGTATTATAGGCCTGGATAGCAGCCATGCAGAGGGATATGGACCTACTCCAAGAGGATAGGTCCAAGAGGATCAAGGGGCTATGAAGTGCCTTGAGCACAACACTCATGGAGCAAGATGTGATATAGGCTAAGGTAGACCGCCTCAAGGGTGAGGTGAGATGACTAGACCAGGAGCAATAGTAGGCTCAATAAGAGGTTATAGTTGCCATTACAAGCAGTCATCCCGATAAGATGATTCACCTTCTACAAGAGAAACTATAGAGGGTGGAGGAGAGGCAGAAGGTGTCTATAAGGAGGGATACCTTCTACTAGACATTGTACTTCCAAGCGATGCTAGTGGATCAAAGGGTACCTCCATCAACCTCCCTTCAGTCATAGAGTTGACCATGATCTAGGTCATAGACGGCCACACAGTCCATGAATATGCCCCCATTAAGACCACCTCTAGTGGGTAAAGCAGAGGAGACATGCTCCTAGAGATAGGATAAGGTTGGGGTGACATGTCGATTTTGAGTATGGTATACATCCTTAGGGAGGATAGAGTGTGTCAGGCTCAGAATATGGCACACCAACAAAATAGACCTATGTATCCTTTCTTTTTCGAGTAATATCATATTGCTTTGATTAAAATGTGTGCACTTATGTTTTTGTTTTTATGTTTTGACTATGCATGAATGAAAGACAACATAACTATGGGATGCATGGAGGGACTAAGCTAATGCAATGCAGGATGGGATGAAGTGAATTAAATGGGTGAAAATGCATGGATGGATGGAGGAATTCAATAAATAAATGATGGAAGAAAGAGGAGAAAGAAAGAGGGAGAAAACACACCTCTAGCTAAAATTGCACCTCGTAAAAAGAACCGTAATTTTGGCATAAAGAAAATTTGTGCCTAATAGAGATCTGTGTGATTTCAGAAAAGATAAGAAAAATAAGAAAATAAGAAGGAAAAGAAGAAATGGTGAATGAGAAGAAGAAATAAGAAGATAGAGAAGGTCAAAAAAGCAAAAAGGTGCTCGAAATATGATGTTTGAATCAGTGTAGATCATGAAATATTAGTGTGATCAAATGATCATAGACCAAGTGAAAACAAAAGAAAAGGAGTGGGATCCTATAAGGATGTATGCTCACAAATGATCGAGATGGAGGCTGCCCCTCGCTTGTGGCCATGAAGCTATCCTGTAAGGGTGTTGTGCTCATAAATATGACCAAAATATGGGGTGATATTCGTCATGGGTGTGGTGCTCACTAATGGCCAAAGAAATGAAGAGATACCCACTAGGATGTATGCTCACAAATGGTTGAATGAAGGCTGCCCCTCGCTCATGACCATGAAGCTATCCTATATGGGGTGAAATATGAGATTGATTTTCCAAAGTGAGTACTACCCGATAGGGGTGTGGTGTGTGCAAAAGGATTGATGAGTAGAGTGAACCGCAAGGTGAGTGTGTGCATGTGCTAGAATAAGATGGAAGAAAGCAAAAAGTAAAATATAGTGTGTGTGTGCATTCTTAGTGAAATTTCAAGAGCTAAGGGGTGTGCATAAGATAGTCAGTGGTCATCTAAGTATCATAAATGATATTCATGTGATATCTACCCTATCTCATGAGGACCACTTAATAGGTGAA
Organism: Wollemia nobilis; assembly: GCA_028583015.1. NCBI lineage: Eukaryota > Viridiplantae > Streptophyta > Pinopsida > Araucariales > Araucariaceae > Wollemia > Wollemia nobilis. The sequence goes on from JAQPPZ010016862.1 coordinate 4,463,152, forward strand.
ATATCAAGAAGGAGAAATGGTGTGAGAAAAGCAACAACAAAAGCAAAGAATAGAAAGAAGGGAAGTACATGTCCTTTGTCTTGGGGAGGATAAGAAATTATTAAAAATTTCAAGGACAAAGGATGTATAGAAGAAGAACTATATCCCTTGACTTGGAGAGAAATTTGATGATCATTTTAGACTTTCAAGGTCAAGGAATATAAGATAAGAAAAGAGAAGAAGGAAGAGAAGACATGAGAAAATGAAATGATGGAAATTCATGGATATGAGCCCTAGGTTGAGGATTTTCTAGGCATCAGAGCCCTAGTATGAGTGCAATGCATGTGAGCTAAGACCTAACTAGGTGTCATCACTTGCCATTCTTATGAAGTCCCCAAAAATCTATATGATCAAGCAGTCATGCAAATATGGTCAAGCAACAATGCAATTATATGACAAGCAGAATGCAAATGGAACAAAATGTTAGGCAAACCATGCAAGATATGATAGGTAGTCATGCAATATGAACAAGCAAACTGGATGCCATATGCAAACTAGACTAAATGAAAATGCAAAGTCATGCATAGTATTTGTGTGTTTCTCTTTTTTTTGGATGATTGCATTCATTGGTTCTTTAGGTTCTTTAATTTTTTAAAGTCAGCACAAATTTTGATTATGCCACCTATTTTAATAAAAAGTATGGTAGTGCAAGGAATTGACCCATCAAAGAAAGGGCTATGATGGAGGATACCTTCATGATTCATATCACAAAGAGGATCATCCACAACATATTCTCTAGGAGTTGTTGCATGAAAGTCATTGTAAAATTTGATTGTGCCATCCTTCTTGATGAAAGGGGGAGAAACTCCCAAATTTGCAAGGTCTCTATGAGATAGAGGAACAGGGTCCCTTTGAGAACTAGAAGACCCGACATGCACAACACAAGGGACTGATCCTACAAAGGAGAAGTTATTTTGGAGGATATTCTCATGATCCATGTCACAAAGGGTATCCCCTTTAGCATACTCCTCTTGGGGTTGAAACTAACTCAGGATGCACCAAAGTTACCATATTGCAAAATAGTATGTTAGAGGGATAAGATAATCCCTCATCCTCATCACTCCACTCCAAGCCTTGATGATCTAAATATTCAACATAAGTAACAAGGTGATCATCATTATCAAAGGGTAAAGGTTAGTTTTTATTAAGGATGTAGCCTACGCCACATCTCCTAGGCCAAATATCAACTTCCAAAGGATCTTGAATACCTTTCTATTAGTGTCCCAAACCTTTACCTATATATCCCATACTAGATAGGATTTGCTTCAAAAGTGGGTAATCATTGGATAGGTAGCAATGGATAAAAGAATGCTCTACAGGAAGAGGGTTTCTACCATGGATCTTTTCTTCTAGGGAGACTCCTATGAAGATAAAGGTACATGTACCAATGTGTACAACTTCATCCTTCTTATAGGGTAAACCCATAGTCCTTGGTGAAGGTGGTAGCTTGGCAAGATCTAGAAGAGGCTCTTGAAGAAAAGGATTGACTTGATCCTATGATGAAACTTTGATTAGCGGTTTCTCACTCACCTTTAGATTTTTAAATTGCTTGGTGATGTGAGATGAAGAGATTGATGGACATAAATTGAGATTATATTGAGCTTGCTCAACCATTGAACAATATTGAAATGGATGAGGGTCACCCATAATGGTGACAAGTTGATATTTAAATTTGAACTTCAAACATTGATGAAAAGTAGAAGGGATAACCCTCATTGCATGAATCCAAGGGCATCCAAGAAGAAGATTAAAAGATGTAGGGCAAGACACCACATAGAACAAGGTATCTAAGATCTTAGGTCCAACCCTAAGGGGGAGAGATATAACATCGTAGGCCTCTTGGGACTCATTGTTGAAAGCTTTGATGATGATATCGGATTTAGTTAAATCTTCCTCTTTTAATCAAAACTTTTGGAAAAATTGATAAGTACATAAATCGAGGGAAGAACCATTGTCTATCAAAATTTGCTTGATAAATGTCTCCCCAATAAATGCAGTGATGTAAAGGGAAGAATCCCATTGCTAGTTTGAATAATGAATATTGTCTTCATAAAATGTGATATGATGTATCCCAAGAGAGCCTACAACATCAGCTATAGCACTAGGAGAAATATCTTGAGGAATAGATTGTTGTCTTAGAAGCTTCAACAAGGCTTCCCTATGAATAGGAGAAGTTTGCAAAAGTTCTAAGAGGAAGATATTAGTTGGGGTACTAGCTAATTTTTTGTGTCAAGGGGGGGGGGGTGGGGGAGGTTGATTTTTTTGGGTTGGGTTGGGGACCCTCTATAACAAGGATAAAATTATCCCTTTCCCCCTTTGGTTGGGTCTCCACTCTATGACTCACAATGTTGACCGGGCTTATACCAATTAGTCATGGTATCAGGTTGCCTTATGGGAGGCAACTCTATCATATTAGCTTCCAAAATTTTCTTTAGGATCACATTCATAGGCATGTTGAGTCTTTTGAAATGTCTTGGTGGGGTTTTTTGAGGTTGGCCAAGCACCATATTTTGTAGGGTGTTAACAACAATATTAACATGCCTACTATCTATTACCCCATCACCAACTACATGCTTGTTCTTATACTAATTTTTCGTGGTCCTATATTCTTATTTATTTGGATTAATTTGACCTCTTCAAATAAGGGCTTGCTCTACCCTTCTTTCTAGATCTATAGCTTGGTCAAAAGAAGTAATAGTTGTTGTTTCCAATTCATAAGATATTTGCTCTTGTAAGTTTCCAATAAATATCTCAAGCATGTCTCGAGGAGGTAAAGTATATCTTAACCATCCAACTAAACTTCTCCAATGAGAAAATAATTTTGAAAAGATTTCATCTTTACCTTGTTTCAACATATAAACATCTTTCATAGTCATATTTTTCTCAACATAAGCCCCAAATTGCTGAACAAACAATTATGTTATCTCTTCAAAATTCCTCAAAGAATGATGAGGCAATTGATAATACCATTCCAATGCCATACCACCAAGGCTCTTAGGGAATATATTTAGAAACAACATGTTATCATATATAATATCATGGCATGTTATCTTAAACATCCTTAAATGTTCAATTGGGTCCTATGTTCCCTTATAAATAGGTAAAATCGACATTGAAAAATGCTTAGGGTAGGGCCTAGAAGTGACAACAGGGTCTAAGGGCTGATTGCACATTTCCTTGTAGTTGTAGGTGAAACTTAGAGGTTGAATCATATCCACTCTTGAAACCAATTGCTTCACCACACTTGTTAAAATTTGCACATAAAGATTGTTGTTGTGCAATACCCCTAGATTCCCTAGGGGAGGGGTATAGGTAGGTTGTTGAAAGGGAACTTGGCCAATGTTGGAGGTATTGACACCGTTATGGTATGGATTATGATATGTGGTATCTTTTTGTGGAGGATAACTAAAATTTGGTGGAACATAAGCATGAATATTGAGATGAGAAAAATGAGGAAATTGAACATAATCTTGATATGCACTACTAGTTGGAGGAACTTGTGGAATTCCCCCAATGTTGGTGGTCATAGTAGTAGCATATGTTGGTTTATGTAATGGATTAGCATGATGTGAAGATTCAAACAAGGGGTTGTTATGAACATGCCTAGGAGAGATGGTTGGAGGAGGAGGCCTCTCACCTCTTTCAAGTCAGGCTTCCTCTTCCATAGCTTTAATCAAAGCCTCCCTATGATGTTTCATAAAACCCCATATATGATCAAAATATGTGAAAGTGAAGCCTCCATTGGGCCCCTCAAGAGGATCAAAGTTGGTACCAATTTCTTCATGTTCTTCCTCTTTTGTATCTAGATTGTGATTCTCCCTATCAATCTGATCATCTTCTTGAAAAATCTAATCATATTCTAAAAGCTTTCGCTTACTCCTAGTGTTGGGAGCCATTAGGAGGAAGAGAAAGGATAAAGGAGAACACAAACAAAAGATACACAAAAAGACTTTAAGATGTTCTTAATATTTTTTTATTCTAAGCAAACAAAATCAGTGGTCTTGCTTAAATTTTTCAAAGAAAAACAAAAAGGAAGAGGCTTCCTATCTTGGCCACTAAGATGCGTATTCACATCGGGTTCACCAAATATGTAGAGGGGGAAAAATTCCCCTACCACATATGATTCTCGATTAGATCCATTGGGAGCCAAGGTGACCATGGGGGTGTGTTATATTCTCTACACTCGAGGGCTTGGGGATCGAAGGGTTCACCAGGAATGGTTTTAGGACTCGCTCCAAGTTTGGGGTGGAGATGTTTGATGTATATATTAAATCAATCACCTATGTTTGGCCTTTCTATAATCTAAGCTAAGAAATGAAAGGACAATGCAAAAAAAAAGAAAGCAATCAAGGACTAACCCTAGAATGATTCTTAATTTTGAATGATCACTAAAACCCTAACTTGCAAAATAGATCCTTTTATTTTAGCAAGGGTTTTAAGAGAATGCACAAATAAAATTAACCCTAGGATGCAAACTATATACCTTTCTCTTTCAAATACCTAGAATATGATCAAAATATTTTCTCTTTTATTTAAGATCTAGGTTTTAAATAGAAATGGGTAGAAAGAAAACAACAAATAACCTATGAGATTAACTTAGAGCACTTATTTGATCCGATGGTTGACCTTAGCTTTTACTTGTGTCTAGATGTATCCAAGCAACTTCAAAACCTATAAAATAGTTTCACAAAACCCTAGAAAATTTGATTAGCATTTGGGGGCCTGCTTAGGCCATTGTAAGACTGAGCTTGGAGGCACAATAGTCAAGCCCCCTTGGTCCTTTTAGTTGATCATTCAAAAGCAAAAGTTATTGTTGATATTTTTGGAAAAATAACAAAACAAGATGAAATGAAATGAGATAGTGTGAAAAAAATGTAAGTGATAATGATATGGCTTAAATAGAACATGCACATGGAAATGAGGATTTAGGAGCGAGACCTTACTCCTAAACCTGGAGAAGCCAAAATCGCACCCTGTAAGGGGTGATTGTGATTTCAATTTTTGTCAAAATCGCACCCTATAAAGGACAACCATAATTTTGGAGAGAGATGAAAAATGGTGAATGGATGCGAATTTCAAACACAAAATGCAGAGTAAACTATTTTAGAAGTAACAAAATAAAAGAATAAACCTAGTGGTAGTGAAAGAATAGACAAAAGGATGAAGTCCTCCACAAAATGATAGATTCCTCCTCAAGGCTCCCACACTTGTCCACCAAGAGTAGCAAAAATCAATAATAGAGTGATAGCAAAACACCAACGAGAACTTGATCTTGTTAGAAAACTTGCTTGCCAAAAGAATCACTTCTTAGAATCTCTAGAAGAATGCTTAAGAAAGAAAAACTTTTTGATTGATTGCTGTCTAGGAGTTGCTAGGAGAAAAAGGGATCCAAACCCTCTATTTATAAGAGGTTTGGAGGGAAAAAGAACGGTAAAACTAAGGGAGGGCTGATGTCCTGAGAGTTGGCCCAAAAGAATAGGGTTTTCTAAGAGAAAATCCTAACTTGCCGAAATCATGCCTTGTAAGGGCCGACCACGATTTCAACAAAGCTAGGAAAAAAAGGAGAAACAAGGGGGGAGGAGGCCCAAACTTGTGCCTAGACAAGTTTGAGGGCCTTCTATAGGGCTCTAGGAAGATTTACTCACTTGGGTGGGTCAATTTTGTGTGTCTATATATATGCATTTTATTGATTTCCTTTAGTACACCTTTAGCTTTCCTAGCTTCCTCAACCACATCCAAAAGGTCCTCATGCAGGATATCCCAAAATTCTTAGTAGAATTCAATGGGGAATTCATTTGACCAAGGAGTCTTGCCTTTTTAGATTTTGAAAACCACCTGCTATAACTCTTTGGTAGTTACTAGTGTAGTAAAAAATAAATTGTCCTCCTTTGTTATTAGTGAAAGTTTTGTAACACTTTTTATTGGGCTTCAATATCTAGAGGTTCTGCTATGAATATAATTACAGAATAATTTATTGTAATAGATCTCATACATTTCCATGTGTGGACAATATATCCTACTTTTGTTCTCAAGAGGGTATGAAGTTGAGCTATTTGTGGGCTATAAGAGATTTATGAAAGAATCTTGTGTTCCAATCCCCCTCCTAGAGCCGTTGGATTCTAGAATTCTGCTTTCATAATAGCTCTTCCATTTTTTTCCATTCCTCTAGCTAGGATGTAAGTTTGATCTCTGCCATACTCAAACCCTTCATGAGGCCATCCATGCAACCTATTAATTCAAATCTTTGAGTTGGACTATCACTTCCAACTTTTGCTTCTTGACATCTCCAAACTCTTCTTACACTACACCAAAAGAGGGCTATAATGATGACTGAATTACGATGATTTTTTATGTTGGTAAAAAACCGCCCTAATAGACCCTAAGAGGACGGTTTTAAACTGCCCTCTTAGGGTAACCGCCCTCTTCAGACTAAGATGACAGTTATAAACCATCGTCTTAAAAGAATTAAAAATTAAAAGAATTAAAAGATGAAGGTTCTAAATCGTCGTCTTAAAATAATTAAAAATGATATAATATGGGTAGTTTAAAATTAAGACGTGTCCAACTGGGGGATAGGTTAAAATTAAGATGTGCATGTCTGGCGATTGTTCTGTTATTTTCTAGGGTGGTTTATCTTTGTCATTGTGGGATGCAATTATGTTGGAGGACTTTTGTATGTTGTATTGCTATTTTCTAGGGTATTTTATATTCGCCATTGTAGGATGTGATTATGTTGGGGGATGCTTGTGTGAGAGAGTTGAAGTAGTTTTCCTATTGTACTTTATCCTTCGTAACCCAAGATATTCCCTTGCAATTTGATAAAATAATAGAACAACACCCCAAACCCCTCTCATTGGTTCCACGTGTGTTCGTTTGATATAAATATGTGGGTTTGTTCCTTTGATGTAAAGACTTTCGTGTTGTTGGCTGGGGTTTACCTTGAAATTTACTACTTGACCCTTGGTTCTTCACTTTATTGAATAAAATGGTGATATGAGGGTCGAAGAAGAAGTCAAAGGCACAAAATAGGGTATGAAGATGAATTTAATATTGTAAGAGACGAGGTTTGTTAAGTTCAATGAATTTTGCATTATTCATGGTATTTACTGTAACTTTTACAAACCCATATCCTTTTAGGGTTTGGAATTTTTTAGTTTGTAAATTTTAAACCCTAGATTACCTTTATTATGTCAAGAAACAAATATTAAAACCCTAGGGTGATTGTATGATATTTAATTTAAACCTTAGGGCTTAACTTTTGCAAACCTACATCCTTTTAGGGTTTTGGTATTTCACATTGAAGATGCGGCTTACTTGAAATAGGTTGATTAGTAGGATCGAGTGTTCGTAGGTGAGTTGTCTTGGTTTAGTTGGCTGTGCCTATTCTTAAACATTTAGATTCTGTTAACTTTATCTTTACCTAAAAATTATAATTTAAAAAAGGCACAAATCTGAACCAGCCTTTTTGTTGCTTTTTCCACAAGTAGTCTTGCTTTTGCCTTATTGGATTTGGAACATTATTTTCCTTATTGGATTCTTGGACAAGCAAGACTTTGAAATGAAGTAAGTTAGTTGCATCTAATTTTTTAAATAGAAATATAGAAGAATTATTTTTATGGGATATATAGGGTTTTCACCTGGTCCTATAAGCATTTACTCCAGTATGAGGGATATTGTCTCTTTTACTTCTAAATGTGTTATTACCATGTCTAGGTTTGATATTTGGCACCATTGTCTGCAATAACTGAGTTAACTAGACCAATCCACCTATCCTATTGGTAATGACACACACATTTCCTATCCTATCAATACTCTATACATACTATCCTCAACAGATTTGTATTCTTACATTGTTTTGCATGGGGTATCCTCTGCTAGTAACATGCTTGTTCTTGAGTAGAGCCTCAAAACCTTAGAAGTTGTCCTACATATGTGATTTTAATATCTCTAGATGGGACTTGGGAGTACCTTGAAACCACTAAAAGTATTAGCAAGATTGGTTAATTAAAGTTTCAATACTTTTATCCAAAATTAAGTTATTCCAAATTTCATAAAATTGCTATTTATCAACCTTTTTAGGTTGTGCCCATAAGCATATTGTATGCTAATAACCCATGTCAAATTATTATGGGTGTTTCTTGGTTTAAATCTGTTTTCAAGTTCAACAAGGTAAGAGGTGTGAAAAGAAGAAGAAGATATATAACATTGAGAAAACTACTTATAAATTTACCATTAAGTTTGAAAAATAGAAATTAAAATTTGCTATTAATTTAAATGTCTAAATTGAAAATTAAACACGCGCGCACGCACACACACACACACATGCGCGCGCGCGCGCACACACACACATATGAAGAATTTCACACAAAAATGAAGTTGAGTTGTAAACGTATCCATGAATGAGTAGTTGTAAGATTTTTTTTTTCTTTAAATCATTTAAATTTTTTCTTTTTGTTGGTTTTGCTTCAGCCTTTAGTAGATACAGACATAGAAGAGAGCAAACAAATGTGGCAATGAATTATGCAGATAGTGAAACAACAATTTTAAACTTCTACTTTTGTTTTTATCCAATTTGCCACTAACTACTGTTTGTTCAATTATGTTTGTCATTCTCATAAGGTAAAAATCCTCAAAAGTCAAATATTTTTTATAAACTTTAGCGAATAAGGCAACTACAGGTGTTTTTTGAATATAAAACTGGTTTTTGGCACAATTATTATGATCATTATGATTTCTAATTTCCATTCTTCCTTTTCTCATTTTATTTATGAAACTTTCAAATTTGGCACTTCACTACTTCTTTATATGTTGCCATTATCGAACATCACTCAAACTCATATTGATGTCATGAGTTGCATCATAGTGAGTGCTTATAACCAGTAATAATTCTTGATACGTGTCAATGTCAAATATGTAAAAAGCCTACCTTGGAGATGACCATCAACTTCAACATATTTTCTTGCATAAATTTCTTCTTAGCAAGAGAAGCATGCAACTCTGTGCACTTTATTGTGCTTGTTATGTTCAGTATTATGTTTGTGTAATGTTCATAAAATAAATGAAGTGTCATTTTCTATCTATGGAAATAAACTAGTCCATTCCACTCCAACTGACCACTGCAACATTGAGTTTATTTGAAAAAAGATAAGTTTACATGCAAAAGATTCCATAAATTTTTTGAAATTAATTCCAAGTTTTAGTAGAAGCAAGGTATACTCCGACCCTTTAGAAATCACCCTACTTGTCCCATGTTTTGCATGGTGGTCCCTTTTATCAATACAAAGAAAGTTCATATTTTATTCTTGTCATAGTTCCATTTACCATTCCATCACACTATCAACACTAAGCTCCAAAAATGGAACTTTCCATGTATTGAGATAATGAGGCTATGGGGCTTACCAACATCCAAATAATCTATGGTTGGGTCTTCGGGGATCCAAACCCTACAGACATAATTTTTGGGTGTGACCATATTACTATAACATTATATAAATTAAAATTTATGTGATATATAAGTCTCACAAGCCGCAAGCACTCAATTACTGGTTATGTGTCAATGTAAAAATTTAGTGTAATAGGTCCACCCTGGGCATGGCTATGTCCTCTAACCCATTTTCTTACTTAAAAAAATTTATATTGTATGTTGAGCATTGAGTTGATGATATATATATACTCTCTTAAGTGTATCTTGATGTATTATGGAAGTACATCCTTGTAAAATAGTTGTAAATAGAGAAAGGGAAATTTCTACACGATTTCACTAGTTATCCTCATTATAAATGCTTAGTAAAAGCTTAATAGGTATATGAGTTTTTATATATTTATGACTTCATTCTAGCATGTAGCATTCTCAATCTATTATGCTCATATCATAATTTAGTTTATTCTTGACAATGAAGAGCACAAAAGCTGGATTAAAGATGTTGCCCTACAACAAGAAACATTTATTGCAAGTGAAATCACAAGGTAAAAATGATAATAACATAGATTTTTTTTATGGGATCTATTAATTAAATTGAGGGAATTTTTTTATGTTTACCTCTTGATTATCCCCTCTAGTTTGAGACCGAGTCACTCTCTTGTCGAAGTCTTCATCCAGCATTAGTGATGGAGGATGATACCGCTCGCTAATCCATTTATTATTAGTCGATGAGAATGTAGGAGTAGCAGGGGAACTGTTTGGCTGGGCTTGTTGTGGTGATGTGGTGGCCTGTGTGGGAGGTGATGAAGGCTGAGGTTGAGAGGTCAAATCAGAATCATCGGGAGCAACATCGTCATCAAATGTAAATGTAGGAGGATTGTCAACAGCAGTGTCCTCCCCCTTCTTGTAGACTCCCCCTTCATGGAAAATCACATCCCTGCTAATATGTAACTTGCCAGTAATAGGATCGAAGCACCGATATGCCTTAGACTCATTAGAGTATCCAAAAAAGATACATTTGATGGAATTTTCATCAAGTTTTTTTTGTTCTCCTTGGGGACATGAACGTAGCAAGTGGATCTAAAAATTCGAAGGTGGGAGATGCTTGGTTTATGGCCAAACCAAGCTTCATATGGATTGAAATTTATGAAAACTGGAGTAGGACAGTGGTTAAGAATATATCCACAGCCTCCCCCCCTTATGAAGATGCATCTCTTTGAGCATGCATCGAGCCATATCCAAAAAAATTTGGTCCTTTCGCTCATCAACACCATTTTGCTACGGTGTGTAAGCAGTTGTGTATTTCCTCTGAATCCCATGTTTGCTACAATATTCTTTAAATTCATTAGATATAAACTCTCTCCCTCTGTCAATCCTAAAATTCTTAATGAAATAACCAGATTGCTTCTCAACATAAGCTCTAAAATTAACGAAGCAATCAAAAGCATCTGACTTAGTTTGTAGTAAATAACATTAGCTTATTTTGGAGTGGTCATCAGTGAAGAGTAGCATATATCTACACTTACCTCCAAGATAAGGAGTCTGCATTGGTCCACATAGATCAACATGCACCAGCTCAAGAGGAGACTTTGCCCTATAATTATGCTTTGGAAAGGACTCCCTGTGTTGTTTACCAACAATGCAACTTTCACACAAAGGATGAGAGGGATGGGAAAGGGTGGGCAAACCTTTAACCAACTTCTGCAAACTAGTCAAGGATTTAAAGTTGAGATGCCCAAACCGTTTGTGCCACAACCAAGGAAGGTATTTAGTGGCTTTCAAGCAATTGGTTGTCGGTTGCATCCTCAACATGTACATTCTATTATCATACATGAGAATAGTAGCAATCACCCTATGATTTGTCTCATCCGTGATCTTGCAACTCCTCTTTTCAAAGACAACCTTGTAGTTTTTGTGGCAGAGTTTTCCAATGCTGAGAAGATTATGCTTCAGCCCAGGAACATAGTAGGTGTCATGCATATGCATAATATGATCAGATCTTGCTCTAAAAGCAATTTTTCCTTTGCCAACAATCTTTACTTGATTGTTATCTCTAAAATTGACATGAGCACCAACCATTTCCTCAAGTTTGACAAACAGGTTTCTATTGCCATACTTGTGATTAGAACAACCACTATCAAGGTACCAAATACAATCATCTACAACTTAAAAGTTGTTATAACTGAGTAAGAAAACACTGTGGTTACCTGCTTCTTCAGTGTAGTAGGTTGATTGCTACGTTTTCTTCTTTTTCCAACAGTATTGTTCAGTGTGTCCATCCTTACTACAGAAATCACAATATTAGGGAGTCGAGCTCTGAGATCTGCCACCAGTAGAACGTCCTCCCCCATGACCTCTACCACGGGCTCTTCCACACCCAGATCTACCATGACCTTTGGAGGAAGATGTAGAACCAGAGGGAGGAGCTTCGTTTCCTGATGTAGACCCCTGATCACTAAAATGAAGCTTCCCCTAAAATACCTGATAAAGGGCCTCAACTCTATCATGAATATTGTGCTCATAGGTAGTCAAACTACCAAACAACTCTGCTAGTTTTAGCTGAAAAATATCTTTCTATTCCTCAATAGCTATGGTGATGGGGTCAAATATTCTATGTAGACTACGTAGTACCTTTTCCACGATCCTGGTGTTGCCCAACTCCTCTCCATAAGAGTGTATAGCATTGACCAAGTCCTGAAACTTTGCAAAGAAACCATCAATGATCTCCTCCTCAGACATGCGAAGAGATTCAAAATCCCTGTGCAACATTTACAATTTAGCCACACAAAATTTGGTCGATCCCTTGTAATAAACTTCAAGGGTATCCTATGATTCCTTAGAAACGTTGCACTCTGCAATCTTGGGAAAAATAGCAACATCAATCCCGCTTTGGATAGCAAAAAGAGCCTTAGCATCCTTTTTCTAGGTCTCTAAGAGCTCCTTCTTCTCATCGATAGTCATACCAGTAAATACAACTGCATCCACCTCAGTATAGCCCTGTGAAACCAAATTCCACAGGTCCTGAGATATCAAGAGGGTCCTCATATGAATACTTTAGTATTCATAATGATCTCCACTGAACATGGGTATTTGCAATTGTAGAGAACTAGGTTTTTCATCCATTTAACCCTATGGATTGAGAGCTCTTATACCAAATGAGAGATTTTTTAGAAAATAAGGAACACAGAAAAAAATATTGATTGCAGAGAAAAAAAACAAAGTTCTGTACAATAAAGTTTTTAAGCTACTTAGTAAAAAACAGAGCCATCAGCTTTCCTAAAGACAGAAAAAAGAAACGATTCAGCTCAGAAAAAACTTCCAAAATCAGTTGGAATTAATGATGTTATCTCCAACGCCCTCCTTATCCTTCTACTGCTGGCAAATTGGCTTTTTTCTTTTATTTTAAACCTTATCTTTCTATTCCTGGCAGTTTGCCTTGTCATTGATTTTCACCATGCCTATCCGGTAAAATGTACACCCATGAGATCAAACAAATTTTTCAGTAAAAATGATAATAACATAGAATTTTTTATGGGATCTATTCGTTAAATTGAGGTAATTAAATGATGTTGAAGAATTCTAACAAATGGATTTTGGTAAGCTTGGGGAGGATACATCTTTATTTGTGTTCCAGACTTATAGAAAAGCAAAAAAACAACATGACTACAATTTAACTTGATGATATTGACTATTCACAAGGGCAAGATCCACAGAAAGAAATAAGAAAACATAATTCATAATTAGGTTATTTCCAAGTTCTTTTCTAAGGTAAGCACACATACCAAATCAATGGAAGAACACAAGCCATACACATTCTCAAGATTTTCCATTGCAACATATTCTCCTTGTGAAAGTTTAAATAAATTCTTCTTTCTATTAATGATTTTTAGTGCTTCATCCTTCTGCCACTCTCCAATATCACCTAGAATAAAAATTGGAAATGTTATGTTTTGGACAAAATTTAGGTATTTATTTTCTATGCTTGATAGTCAACACTTAACCCATTGAAAAGATGCATCATTCTTATCCTAGTAAATATCTTGTACATTTGTGTTTCTTAACTATAGGAAAATTACTAGCCAAGAAAATAGAATATTTGTATGAAACCAACCATCAATCATAGCCTCATTTGTAAGTTCATCACACTTGTAATAGCCAGAAAATAAGGTTTTTTCTCTTACACAGACCTCTCCACTCGGTGTTTGTGAAAGTGCATCATAGCCCATTTTTGGGATAGATTCAAGGTAGACATCAATATTTGGTACAAGTGGGCTAACTGTACCAAGCATTGACATCACATTTGGAAGGAAAACGAAACTTCCCGCACAAGTTTCTGTCAAACCTGCAAGATAACCATAACACAAGTACTAATAAATTGAGAAGCAAATAAATATTGCTAGAACTTATCATTCAGATTAGGCATAAAAAATGAAAAAAAATATAACAATGGCCAATCAAAGCATACAATTGAAAAAATATCTCAAGAGAAGATACCATTAGGCTCCCAACAAAAAAATATCTTTTCACTCAATAAAAAATAGATTCTATTTGATAATCATAAGGATAAGAAACTAGAGTAGATTTTCTATTTTATCCAAAATCCATTTTATAGAAATAACTATTTTATCCAATTAAAATCAGAAAATGATAAGCCTATGTTTACAAATATATTAGTAAGATATCCCAAACTTTTAGGTAAGAATTATTTTCTACATATTACAAGAATACATAATGTAGCTCTGTAAAACATGAGAACAAGAGACCACTTTCAAAAATCCTTCGATGTCTTGCAAGTGGAGCTGCTCCTGGTAGGATTAGACGGACACATCCTCCAAGGCCTTGTTTGATGGTAATGAAAACCAAGTCCATCCAAAAGTTTATAATGTTGCATAACTAATAATTGAAGCAATATATTTATGAAAATCATCACCACAAAAAGAGAATATAACATGTAATAAAAGACCCTTTCAAAAACTAACCTTGCCAAAAACAAGTTTATCAAAAATTGGAGCAGCTTCTTCATGCTTATACTCCTTTCGCATGTTATTGAGTTTGTTGTTAATTATTTCAAACAAACATGGATTACTAAAAGGGAACATTGATACAATCGAGGTCCTTAACAAAAATAAAATTCTCCACCAAGAAGAAAACTGAAGTCTTCAGTACAACAAAAGATTTGTTACATGACATATAAAATGAACATGAAAACAAATAGTGATTGGGTGCAGTTTCAAATCTTACTATCTATATGCAAACTCAAACACCTTTTTGCTTAGAAAACCTCTAGAAGATATCTCTTGATTTAAACCTAGAAATCAAGTGAAATCAAGATGATAATGAAAAAAATATAGTAAAATGCACAACAAAGAGTACATGTGAATGATTCTAAAAGCACATTTATACTTGTTATTTGTGCTTATCCATAACAAGGTATATATAACCTTCAAAAACATGCGGAACATCACAAAACATAAAAGATGATAGTTTTTTTTGAGCGAAAAACCCCTTGCGGGGCCGTCTTGGTCTGAGAGACCACGAACAGGGGTTCTATACCATCAAAGTTATCCGGGAGTCGCACCCAGCCCTGCCCGCACCAACATTATCAATTGGATTTTGGATACCCAATTCAGCTTTTTGGTAGGGCAAAGATTAAACCTGGGACCTCCCTTCAAAGATTGTCCTCTCCTCTCCAACTCACCTACAACACCTAGATAAACAAAAAAGATGACAGGTTTTAATTACGTAATATCCTCTACCAAAAGCTTCACATCCTGAACAGGCAATGAGCATGATAACTGTGAAGTTAAAATGGTTGATTTACGTGCTTTAGGGAAAATAAAAATAAAGCTTGGGTATACAGTTAAACGATACAAGTAACAGAATATTGCATACCCCTCCTCAAAAGCCTATCAAGGCCCTTCTTGATTGACATTATGAGGTTCAATTAGAATATGCAAAGAACAATGAATTGGAAGCTTCATTAGAAGATCCATAACCTATGATTTTTTAATGTTCTATTTATTTATTGTAAGTGGATTTTTTTATTTTTTTTCCTTATTTTTACCTTAATAAGAGGTTTCAGATATATTTTAACGTGTGTTTAATCTCAAGCATCTATGAAGAAAATTATGTGTTATTGTATGATTCAGTTTAGAATTTAGATTTTAGATTTTTGAATTTTTATTAGCTTAAGCAATTTTTAATTTCAGATCTTTATAGGTGCTTCACAGATATCCACCTTGACAAAGGTATAAATTATTTTCAGTTATATTACATCATATACCTTAACCATCATGTTAGTTGACATAAGTTATATTTGAATCTTGCTCCTTTAAATCATATTAAATT
Source organism: Wollemia nobilis (assembly GCA_028583015.1). Taxonomy (NCBI): domain Eukaryota; kingdom Viridiplantae; phylum Streptophyta; class Pinopsida; order Araucariales; family Araucariaceae; genus Wollemia; species Wollemia nobilis. The sequence continues at coordinate 4,478,960 of JAQPPZ010016862.1, forward strand.
TATTTATTACATCATTAGCTTTAGTAAAGGTGGAAAGCTTTTCGTGGAGTGTGCTGTGTAGTAATAAGCTGCATAAGAAACTCCACTTACCTTATGCAGATTGTGTTTGGGTAGTAGGATTATTATCTTTACTTTTAAGAGTTGGATCATCCTCAAGACTTAGAGCACCAAATCTAGCCAGGTCAATTGGTTCAATATTTTATGTCCATCAAGTATCATGAACAAAGCTTGGCTAGGAGTAGCCAGGTATTTCAACTATGTTATCTCCATTAACAAAGAAAAGTTGTGTTTTCAATCAGATCTACCTGTATAACTATACTTTCTTATTTTTTGGGGGTTTGTTTGTAGAAATAACAAGGACTATTATTGTGGGATTCATCAATTCTTGGATTTCGCAAGAAAGAATTCAACAGACCCTAAAAGAACTAGATGTCATGTCGAAAGTGCTCAAATATGAAAACTCTTGGTTTTTTGAAGGTTTGTGACCACCTGATTTGGAACGGGATTGACAAAACATATACCGAGTTTGTTTTACACGGAGATTAACCCTCTAGTTTTGATAAATATGCATTAAACATGTGCTTTGCCACTAATGAGGGTCAAATTACCAAAGATGTACAAGATGACATCATTGGAATGGTCAATGATGCATACAAATTGTTCAATGTCAATTATTCAGAGAGTGGACCACTACTGTGAGATAATAATGTTGAGTTCCAATCGTCTTATGGAGTAGTTATTGTTGATGAATATCATAGCTTGCTTGAAGATGCCAAAAGACCCTTTTACCTAGGCTATACAAAGTACACAAAGCTATCGATGATCACTAAATTGTATAATCTCAAAGCAAAACATGGCTAGTCGGACAAAAGCTTTGGTGACTTATAGGAGTTGCTGAAAGATATGCTCCCAATCGATAATGTAATTCCAGAGTCCACATATGCAATGAAGAAAATGATGAGGTCATTAGGATTAAATTATGTAATGATACATGCATGCATGAATGACCGTATTGGAAAAATCATGAAAAGAAGCAAGCTTGCCCAACATGTGGTGCATCTCGATGGAAAGTTGACCCTTGTTCACAAAAGATATGCATTAATGTTCCTACGAAGGTGTTGAGGTATTTCCCCATTATACCTAGTCTGAAAAAAATGTATAGGTAAGGGATTTTATTATATCATTAGCTTGTTGTATTTGTTTCTTTCAACATTGTTAGATGCAACTTAAGTGAGTTGCTTTCTTCCTGTAGATCTGCAAAGGTTGCAGAGAATATGAGGTGGCATTCCCAGCATAGGAGTTTATATGGCAATATGTGACATCCAATCTACTCCATAGTCTGGAAAACTATAGATGTTAAGTAAAAATATTTTGTCGTCGATCTATGTAGTGTACAACTTGCAATGGCAACCGATGGGTTCAACACTTTTACTGACTTTAGTATTGTTTACAGTTGTTGTTCCATTATTTTGGTCACTTACAACCTCCCACCATGGATGTGGATGAAAAGGAAACATTCAATGCTCACCTTGATACCTGGCTCCAAGCAACCAAGCAATGATATTGATGTTTATCTACAACCGTTGGTTGACGACTTGCATGAACTATGGACTAAAAGAGCAGAAACATATGATGCATTTTCCAATACTACGTTCAATATGAGAGTAATAATGATATGGACAATCCATGACTTTCTTGCTTGTGGAGACTTGTTAGAATGTATGACAAAGGGAAAGGCAACATGTCCAATATGCGAGGAGAACACCTATGCATAATATCTTAAATGTAGTAGAAATATGGCTTGCATGGGCCACAAAAGATTTCTTCTTCTAGATCATTCATTTCATCGTTAGAGAAAATGTTTCAATGGCAAACAAGAGCTCGATAAACCACCCAAACCTTTAAATGGGAAATCCCATCAAATGGAGGAAAGAGCAACTCAAATAAAAGGAAATGCAACACAAATGAGGATAGCATGTTTTTTCCTATAGCAGGATGGAATAAGAAATCTATATTCTTTAATCTACCGTATTGAGAGGTATGACATGCAGCTTTATTTTTGTATCTGTTGTTATGTCTCTCAATGTCGAGTAATTTTTGTTTGATGTTGCTATCTATGAATAACATATTCTAGTTTATCACGACATGGATATGATGCATGTGGAGAAAAATATCTGTGAAAGCCTATTTGGAAAGCTGCTAGGTATCGACGAACAGTCAAAGGATGGAAAAACTCCCATGAGGATTTAAAAAATATGGGTATCAAGAACACATTATGGTCAGTAATGGATGGAAATAAGACATATCTTCCACCAGCATCCTACAATCTATTGAAGGTTGAGAAAGAAAGGTTTTATCATACACTATACAATATGAAAGTACCATATGGATATAGTTTGAATATTATAAAATGTATCTCTATGAAAGAATGTAAGATCTAGGGCCTGAGATCACATGACTGCCATTTTCTTATGCAACAACTTCTTCCAGTAGTGCTACGACATTTTCTTAATAAACCGGTGCAATAAACCATTTGTTGGTTTTGCATGTTCTAAAGAGATATATGCACTAAAGTGGTGGATCTCGTAAAAATAGAGAAATTGTCGGTAGATGTCATGGAGACATTATGTTTTCTTGAAAAGTACTTCTCCCCTTTGTTTTTTGATATCATGGTGCACCTAACTGTTCACTTGGTGTGGGAGGTACGTCTATGTGGACCTATACAATATCAATGGATGTACCATTTCGAGAGGTTTGTATGCATTCATTAGTTTCATAAACCACCATTTTTATAATTTTTGTAGTGTCTCATCTAATTAAAATTGTTTGTTTTCTTTCTTAGAATTATGAATATTTTAAAGGGGTATGTAAAGAATCGAGCTAGGCCTAAAGGTTGTATTGTCGAACATTATTTTGTCAAAAATATATTTCATTTTGTGCGGACTACATGAGAGATATGGAAGCAATTGGTGATCACATTTGTCACAACGAGGTATGGAGTGACGAGTATGAAGAAACTATAATCGATGGGAGAGCTTTATCTAGTGGTGAAGACTTCTTATGAGCAAGCCCATTGATGCGTTCTCTTTAACATGGATGAATTTCAACCTTGGGTAGAGTAAGTAGATGTTTATTTGTTGTTGTTATATTAATTAAATCCAACTAAGCTTGACAAACTTTGGCCCAAATCAAGAATCACCTAAAGAGTATTAAGGAATCTAGCCCCCACGTAGTGAGAGATGAAGGGGTGTTGCAAAAAATCCATAATTAGACATTCATCACTTGGCTATGATATTAGGTTATTATTTGCTCTCTTGAATATGATATTCGATATTTATACTGATTATCATGTACTAAACATCATGTAATGTTCTACAATCATCTTTAAGCTATTCTTCTTTGTTTTAGTTTCATGGAGATGAAATGCAACATAATGACAATGACTCTAACACAATAAAATGGTTGGCACGTGGTCCAAGGAAAGTTGCACCCAAACATTCAGGATATTTGATCAACAATTATAGATTTCATATCAAAGACAAATAAGACCAAAGAACAAATCAAAACAACGATGTGTGCGTGTGTGTCGATGCTACTACTTTGTGTAGAACAAGCACAAAAGAGACAAACCTAGTGCTTCAAACAACCACATATTATGGTGTTATTAGAGAATTAATCTTGTTGGATTACTATCAGTTTCGATATCCCTTGTTCAAAAGTGACTGGGTAAATGTTCTTGATACAAGGAATAGATGTAGAAAGGATGAAATGGGCTTCACACTAGTCAACATGAACAAATTACTTGGTCAGGATAGACTGCAAGATGATCCACTTATCCTAGTGTCGCAAGCTCGACAAGTCTTTTATGTAAATGATCCACTTGATACCAATTGGCATGTGGTTCTCACATCACCTCCAAGAAGGATCAAAGACATTGAAGCATATGAGACAAAATATGTTAGTGTCTCTAGAGCAACAAATTTCGTTGGACCTAAAATTGCACAAGATGAAAATGCAAACGATGATAACATTTAATATGTCATGAAGAATGTGAGGGTAATGGTTGGAGCCTAATTATTATACTTCAAAAGTAGTTATAATTAATAAAAATAATTAACGAGTGTTGTTAGATATTTTTTGTTCTATTTTTAGAAAATGCTAGTAGATAATTAATAGGCAACCAAGCTAGGAGTGAGGCGAGTAGGTATCCTGAGCATGAGGTTGGCTAGTCAGATACAAGAAGGTAATTTAATAAAAATAATAGAGAATACAAGTGTTGCTAGGGCATAGGATTAAGATTCTAATCATGCATGCATGTTGTAATGTGTTGAAATGAAGGTTTATTGTGTTGAGTGTGTGTTAGTTACAAAATTAATTTTTCATGTTTGACTCTTAGTCCTAGTCCTTAGCAGTAATACTTGATTTTCATAGATGGATATTTATGTATCTGAAGGAAATATTAGGATACCCTCTTGCCTCATCTCTGATGGTTGGGGCGAGTAGGGATGTTTATACATCTTCCTAATATATGGAGGGCTCAGGTTGTTCGTTCACCTATATCTATAAATAATAATTGCACTTGAAATAAGAATTTTTCCATTTTTCATTTAAGGTTGAATTGAACAGAGTGTTTTTGTAGTTGATTTTGGTTTATGTAGTTATTTATTAGATGTTCTATTGATAAACATGTATCACATCATAATTTTAGTCTAACGACCTTGTCAATGTAGGAAGTGAAAAATGTGTGTTGCATCATCACAAAACTTTAACTCTCTTGTTATAATAGAAAGTGAAAATGGATCAATCACATATTTATGGTAAAATGGCACTGATGATAGCTAGCCCATGCTTGTTGCAAATTATTCTTAGCAAAATATTTTCATTTAGCAGAGAAAAAAATTAAAAAATGGTGTGAGAAAAAATGTAGGCTAAGAAATACTTAGTTGCAGCTGGATACAAAAAACTTATTTTAGAAGAAATTGATTAGCCCAAATCTTGTTAGCCTAAGCTCTGGAATATATATGGTGTTGGCCATTGGTGGTTGGATTATGATTACTATAACCAAAATCAACAATTAAATGCCAACTTTATAGTCAATTATGTTATTTAGACCCAACCATTTAATTGTCAAAAAATGAATGAGTTGTTGTAAGATATTTTTTCCTTCTTTAGATCATTTTAAATTTTTCTCTTATGGTTTGTATACTAGTGAGTGCTTATTTTAGACTCAACATCATATTGATGTCATGAGTTATATACTAGTGAGTTCTTATAACCAGTAATAATTCTTGATACGTGTCAATGCCAAAGATGTAAAAAGCCTACCCCAGAGATGGCCATCAACTTCAACATATTTTCTTGCCAACTATGTGTACTTTATTGTGCTTGTTATGTTCAATATTATGTTTGTGTAATGTTCATAAAATAAATGAAGTGTCATTTTCTATCTATGAATGAGTTGTTGTAAGATATTTTTTCCTTCTTTAGATCATTTTAAATTTTTCTATGATGGTTTTGCTTCAACCTTCAGTAGATACAGACACAAAAGAAAGCAAACAAATGTGACAATAAATTCTGCAGATAGTCAAACAACAATTTAAAACTCCTACTTTTATTTTTATCCAATTTGCCACTGACTACTGTTTGTTCAATTATGTTTGTCATTCACATAGGGTAAAGTCCCCAAAATTCAAATATTTTTTTATAAACTTCAGCGACTAAGGAAACTACAGGTATCTCTATCACCAACATTTGAATATAAAACTGGTTTTTGGTATAATTATTATGATCATTATGATTTATAATTTCTACTCTTCCTTTTCTCATTTTCTTTATGAAAATTTCATATTTGGCAATTCACTACTTCTATATATGTTGCTATTATCGAACATCACTCAACCTCATATTAATGTCATGAGTTGTATACTAGTGAGTGCTTATAATCAATAATAATTCTTGATATGTTTCGATGTCAAAGATGTAAAAAGCCTACCCTGGAGATGGCCATCAACTTCAACATATTTTCTTGCATAAATTTATGACATTAAATCTTAGCAATAGAAGCATGCAACTTTGTGCACTTTATTGTGTCTATTATGTTTAGTATATGTTTGTGTAATGTTCATAAAATAAACGAAGTGTCATTTTCTATCTATGAATGAGTTGTTGTAAGATCTTTTTTCTTTCTTTAAATCATTTTAAATTTTTATCTAATGGTTTTGCTTCAGCCTTCTGTAGATATAGACACAAAAGAGAGCAAACAAATGTGGCAATTAATTCTACAGACAATGAAACAATAAATTTAAACTCGTACTTTTGTTTTTATCCAATTTACCACTGACTATTTTTTGTTCGATTATGTTTATCATTCTCATAGGGTAAAAATTCCCAAAATTCAATTTTTTTATAGACTTCAGCAAATAAGGTAACTCTAGGTGTTTCTAACACCAACATTTGTTGAATATAAAATTGGTTTTTGGCACAATTATTATGATCATTATGATTTATAATTTCCATTTTTCCTTTTCTTTATGAGACTTTCAGATTTGGCACTTCACTACTTCTACATATGTTGCTATTATCAAATTTCAGTCAACCTCATATTGATGTCATGAGTTGTATACTAGTGAGTCAGTAATGATTCTTGATATGTATCAATGTCAAATATGTAAAAAGCCTACCCTGGAGATGGCCATAAACTTCAACATGTTTTCTTGGATAAATTTCTTTTTAGCAAGAGAAGCATGCAACTCTATGCACTTTATTATGCCTGTTATGTTTGTGTAATGCTCATAAAATAAATGAAGTGTCATTTTCTATCTATGAATGGGTTGCTGTAAGATATTTTTTCCTTCTTTAGATCATTTTAATTTTTCTCTGATGGTTTTGCTTCAGCCTTTAGTAGATACAAACACAGAAGAGAGCAAACAAATGTGGCAATGAATTTTGCAGATAGTGAAACAACAATTTTAAACTCCTACTTTTGTTTTTATCTAATTTGCCACTGACTACTATTTGTTCAATTATGTTTTTCATTCTCATAGGTTAAAAATCCCAAAAATTCAAATATTTTTTTATAAAATTCAGCGAATAAGGCAACTACAAGTGTTTCTAACACCAACATTTGTTGAATATAAAACTAGTTTTTGGCACAATTATTATGATCATTATGATTTCTAATTTTCATTCTTCCTTTTCTCATTTTCTTTATGAGACTTTCAGATTTGGCACTTCACTACTTCTACATATGTTGCCATTCTCAAAAAATGAAAATCATAGAAAATGTCAACAATGCTTATAAATATGATTTTTTTCTCTATTTTTAATTTATCAAATTTCTGTTTGTTTTCACACATTTTCCCAATTTGATATTCACCATGTTCAATAATTCCTCATAATACAAAAGAAATTTTTCATCTTCTAGAGTTCTATACATTTTTCTTGCAGAGCTAGGGCTCATTTTTGTTTTTGTAAAAGGATCAACATATATTGTGGCTCAATTTTGTTTTCAATAGATTTCAATGTAATTGGTAATACCACTTTGATTTAAATATACTACCCCCCAATTTAGATATATGTTATTATTTGCTTGTATATTTGGTTGAAAAGAACAACACAAATACACATTGGAATATAATTATTTTATTTATCACTTAATTGATATCATTTCTTGAAATGTTGGTTTTTTTAATTTTTTAAATACTCTATGGTTCTGGCAGACTGCCTTTATTATCTTGGTTTCCAATAACCAATTGATTCAGTGGGTGAGAAATGAGTTTACATGGATACTGCAACATATACTAGGTATCATATAGTTTACCTCATCTTTTGGAAAAATTGCAAAGTGTAAGAGAGAACTAGGTATTAAAGTGGGATGAAATTCCATCTTCAGCCAAGTACACCACCGAAAGAAGTAAAAACCCTGATCCTTTGCTATCCAAGAAAAACATTTTTTTTTAATTATTTATTACAAGACGACGATTTTTAGGGGTCTAAGATGTCAATCTAAAATCATCGTCTTAGGCCCCTAATATGACTGTTATCAGCCCCCATATTAGACCCCTAAGATGGTGGCTAAAAACCACCATCTTAGGTGTCTAAGATGGAGGATCAACCACCGTCTTAGATCCCTAATACTATGGCTGAAAACCACCATCTTAGGGACCTAATATGGTGGTTGATAACCACAATCTTAGGGGCCTAAGACGACGACCAAAAATTGCCATCTTAGACCCCTACGATGGTGGCTACGAATTACCGTATTAGGGGTCTAAGATGATGCTAATAGCCATCTTAGGGTCCTAAGATGATGGTCAAAAATCATTGTTTTAGATCCTAAGAGGGCGGTTTTTTGAGGTGATGTTTAACCACCATCATATAACATGAACTTTTTATGATGCACTCAAAGATGGTGGTTTGAAAACCACCCTGAAAGGTCTTTAAAGAAAGTTAATAATCGTCATTAAATCTCTTTTTTGGTGTAGTGCTAGTTTGAAGTCCTTATCTTGGATATGATGTATTGAATACTTAAAAATCAATACATATTAGTTTCATGTTGAGGTTTGCCTTCCTTCCACCATTGCTACACGTTGGGACTGAAAGAGTTATCTCTAAACCACATCAGTTGGAATATAAATGGTGAGAGTCTAGCCTTATATTTATATAGTTCTATCATGATTGACCAATGATTTGAACCTACATTATTTAGTATCTTCGCCCTAGGAATGTGTCCATGAATTAAAATTTGACTGATAGCAAGAACCTATGTAATATTTCTAGAATACAAGCAGAGCCTTACCTCCTATTAGACCAGGTCATCAAGCCATTGTTTGACATGATATCCAAAATATGGAAGTTTATGATGTGTTCCTTCATGAGGTATGTGCTCTCATCTAAGATCCTATTCCCTCAACTTATCTTACAAGGAAAATATGGTATTGAAATATCCACCTACTAAGCCCCATGCTTGAGGAAATTGGGTAATAATATAGTTTATGTTATTTAGTTATCTTTTTTTCTCCTCTAAGATAGTAGGTGCATAGGCATTCATGTAGGGCATAACTTGGTATGATTACCTACTATATGTTGCCACCACCAAGATACCCTAGTTACCCACCACTTAGTGGAAAACTACCTCTTTAGGGTCCTAAATGTATGCAATACCTCTCGATACCCCTTGAGATCTAAGGGATTCCACTCTTCCAATAGGCCACACTTTTCTTGAAATTGTCTCCATCTCTTCCATCAACACCTTTGTCTCTTGAAGGAGGATGAGTTGTGGCTGATTTGTCAGTATCATTCTTTTAATTTCATTTTGTTTTGAGGGACTTCCCTTAAGTCCTATAATGTTTTAAGAGATGATCTTCATCAGTATTGAGGGCTAAAGATGTGGGTAAGGCCATTGAACCTACCTTTCACTATTATATTTTCTTCTCCTTTTGCCACATGGTGTTGATTAGTTTTGTGTCCTATTTATTGATTAGTATCCATTTTTATCATCTTACTTGTCTCCTATTTCACCCCTCCTAATTATGGAATAACATCCAACCTTGGCATATGTGTGTACAACACCAAGGTATTGTTGGTAGATCTAGTGAGGTATTACCTAAGCTCTAGGTTCCTTATGGTTCCTACCTTTAATAGATTGTTGCTCCTATTCTTATTTCCCACTTGTTTTTCCTTGATAGTCTATTTTTGGCTGGTTTGCTACTTCCTATTTGTCGCTTTGCATGACTAGGGTGGTGTCAGGGTGTTATTTACCTCTTCTAGCATATATTTATTCCTATCATTATGGAATTGTGTCTCTAGGACTTCTATCTCCATTGTATCCTCCTGTTGGTCAAATATCTGCCTAATAAACAAAATTGTGTTTGTGCGCCCTAGATACAACCAACATTGAATGACCAGAGGAAAGGAATATCCTCTGTGTCAATCTCCAAAGAGGGCTGGCTCCCTTACTAATCCTAAACTGGTTGAAGACTAGATTTGTAGGAAATAAATTAGAGAATACGAAAATAAATGGAAATATGGCCACAGGACGATTGCATAGGATGGGAATATATTGATAGCAAGAATCCCCACCAAGCAATGAATAGCATGCAATAGATAAATAAACAACATAATTCACGTAAATCTTTAGACATATAATCTTTCAAATTAGCACTCCAAAACTCATTCATCTCATAAACAATATTCAAATTCAATTTGCAGAATTTGAATTCAACAAAAAATAAAGGCAAAAATGCACCAAGTTATTTGCAAATCCAAGAGCTCTGTATATTCTATTACTGCAGAGAACTTGAAGAGTTTTCTCATAGGATATCTATTTTTTCCAACCCCTTACAATGAAATTTTGCTTAGTATTTATAGAGGTTTACACCTCTTTCATTAAATACATGAAAGGACCCAATGTCCATATATCACGGACATAATGAGTCATCATTTATTGGAAATCTTCTTCTGACAATCATGATCCAAAAATTATTGGAGTGACGAGCCACAACATTAAATTTTGGGCACTTCCATTGTCTTGAAAATCAAACATATGCTTCAATAATTTACTTATTAAATTTGTTTAAGAGAGGAAGTAAAACCTTCGAGAAGATGTTCTTGAAAATAACACAAATGCTTTCTACCTTGCCACCAACATTAAATTGCAGCAATAATTTAAGGCATATCTTCAACCAAAAAAATCAACCTTTAATATCGTCCAAGATGATGGCAATTAAAGATCAAATCCTATGTCATTTAATTCAGCATATGTTTTCCATAATTTATCCTCAGGCGTCGTGAGCAACTAAACTCATTTGCTTTTACCATGAAAATGCTTTCGCCAAGAAAAATCTTTAAAAATCCTCTTCGCCTAAACTTTGAGAATTTTAATAATGTTTGTTCCCCAACAAAGAGATGAACATGATTGCCTTTTGAAATAACTTCACCCCTTCCTTTTAAAATTCAACAACACTCACCCGAAACAAGGGGCAAACATGATATTTATTTGGAACAATTTAAAGTCACCTCCGCTTCAATAGCTTTCGCCAAACAAAACTCCTAATGTGTGTTCGCTCCTTGAAAAATGTGAAATGCATCTCCGTCGAAGTGCAAAGGTAAATCCAATTTTAATTTTCTTTGTCGCCCAATTATACATTCCAATGTTGTTTGCCCCCAAAAGGGGTAAACAGGATCATCACCCATACTTCGGGGTGACTGTGTCGGCATACTTTAAAACCTATTCATTCGCCCTTTTTAAAGGGTGAACACGATGTTCGCCCTTTTTAAAGGGTGAATGTGATCATGTTTCAACACCTCAGCCGAATTTCATCATTTTTGATTTGCTGTTGCTCTTTTACTGCGACTTCAATTCTCTTGCTCTTTCAACTTCTTCTATAGGCGATTCAATCAAATTAATTTGAAGCCGATTTCCAAGCTGTGATTGGGATTAGAATGTTTATTTTTCAAATGTTTACATACATAAAAAAAAAAAATGAAATGACTGCAATGTTTGTTTTAAAATTAAGCAAGATGCTACATCATGAATTTTTACATTACAATCAACAATTTATTTAAAACCAATGTGGCATAGTGTAAAACTGCCAATATTTTTGGCGGCTCTCGGGGTATCCAACTCGCATTGATGCAAGCGATCCCAAGCCTTAATACATTGGACGATCTTGAGTCTTCTTTCCAGCCTCCTTGGCTGGTGCCTTTAATGTAGATTCCTTTTGATGTCCCTCCTCTTCAGCTTTCTCAGTGGCTTCTGCTTCTACTGCAACTCGAAGTACTTCTCGTTCTTGTTCTTCAGCTACTTTCATGACTGCTTCTTTTGATGTTGCTACTTGTTATGCCTATTATTTGAGGCTCTCAAAAGTGACCTCATAAAACCGCAACCGCGTATTTCCATACCTCTATGGTGAACAAAGGAGTACTCAAGGATTCATAAACAAAATGCATATTTTGAATGTCCTCCAAACTCATGTGTCTTGCTTGTTGGGCTAACTCAAACAGCGAAAGCTTCATACGAGTGTACTTATGCATGAATGGTAACACCTAAAAATCCATGATAGGCTCCTCCTAAGCATCAATCTCAGAGGTATCTTCAAAAAATTGCTTCCATGCTGCCTCTAATTGTGCTTGTGGAAAAGGTTCACCCCACTCATTGGTAAATTCTAGAAAACCCATATCGCGTAGAGCGTTAATATGAGTCATCGAAATAATGTGTTCTCGCTCTATGGCATTTAGAATTTTTTGCCCTTCCCACAATAAATCCATCTGCTGAAAATATCAGCACAACATGACTTTAGCAATTGATCAGGAATGGTCCATCTCACTCAGGGATTTCACATACATAGTGGAATTTTCCAAGGCCTATATTTTTACTGCCATCTCCATATGGGACGATAGTAATTCCTTCGTGTTGTCAATGATGTGATATCCCATTTGAATCTAAATATGAGTCACCCATAAGTAATGTAGAACTCAAAATACTTATGGAGCCAATTTTTCATAGTTCTACACAGAGCGAAGATGGGTTTCTTTGATATTATCTCAAGAAAAACCCGTAGCTTGAGTAGCTTTCTCAGCCAATTGAGTTTGGACAGCTTATAGCTTCAGGTGAAGGTTATTTATCTCAATCCGAGCTGCATCTCTTTCTTTCAAGTGCACTCTTACCTATCATCGTAAGTTCTCATTTTCTGTAGCAATTTTTTCTTCCTATGCTCTACTTTTAGCCAAGACCGTCTCGAGTTCAATGATCTTGTCAACCTTATCAAAATACTTATATTTATAGTTCTCACCATGAAGCTAAACTGAACTCATGTCCACCTGTATGTTGCCCATGTTTTCTATAGGATCAAGCCTTGTGAGGTCTTCTATTATGGTCTCAGAAATAAGATTGCCTGGCAATAATTCTCCTTGAGGCTTCTAAACTAATGGAGTATTATTGGTGATATGAGCCTCCATTGCAACAGGATCAAAATAAACTTTCTTAAGAGGACGGGCTAGTGCGAGATCCTCTTTGTGTCGCTTGCTTTTCAACCATTACAATGAACTCAAGTGAGCTCTATTGATCTTTTCTACATCAGATTGCTTGGATGCCACCTAAACGTTGAGCAAAGCTTACAATTACAAAAATGGGGTGAAGGGAATGAGGGCATCAGAGTAGGTAGGTTGTGAAAGGGATGTGGAAGTTAAAAGTGGGGAATGGAAACAATGAAATGGATAGGTGGATTGGTTTTAACTGTAGTTACGCTTACTTTTGGAGGAGCCTGCATACTTACAACTTCAGTGGAAACGATAGTGATAATGGATGTGGAAGGACATAAAAATGGGTTCAGCCCCAACGCATATGAACTAAAAGAAAGGGAGGACAAAGAAAAGGGAATAGAAGATGGAGTAGTAGTAACTTTAGAAAGAGAAGAAGCAAGAAGTGGAATAGATACAGAGGGCATACCAAAAGGTGGGGAAATGGACACCAAAATTAATGGTAGTGAATTGGAAGAAGTCACTACATGCTTCAATAAAGAAGGAGAAGAAGAAGGAGGGGGAGATGTACCTTCAAGCACGAGCACCATGTGATGTGAAGATGGAGGCGGCTATAAAATATTTGCTTCCCATTGCTCCTTCGCTACCTCTTTAACATTTACTTGGGTCTCCATGACCTCCTCTTATGGTGGTTCTGACGACTGATCTTCCTCCTATCCTTGAACCATTTGTGCAACTATGGTTGGAGTCTCGGTCATCGTGAGAGGAGAGACAACTGCAACAGAGACAACCAAAGTTGTGGTAACCATAGTAACTACAACATCAATGGAAGAAATGGTAATAGCACCTGTTCTTGATTTCTTCTCCACCTTGGGAAATGGTGGTGCCTTTTGCACATCTTGCTTCTTTGAAATGGGTGCTTCTTCAACTTTTTATCTTGTTCACAGCGATCTCTGCTTAAAATCATATTGTTGCTCTTCCTACTCGGGAGTCTCTTCTTCAAACAAAGGACATTGTACCTCAAAATTGCTTTCATCACTATCAGACTATTGAAAACTATGCGATAAAATGTTAGCGAAAGTGATTGGCTGATAAAAATCAACATATTCATCATAAACCTTTGAAAAGGCATCATCCAGCTTGAGCCCATAAGGAGTCGTGGGCTTTCCTTGGTGAACTCGCATTATCCACCAATTCATTATCTTTTCTTCAGACCATTCAAGATTACTGGCTTTAACCTAACTAAATAATCCTGGCAGAGGGACTTGAGATCTATACTCTACTTCTTGCTCATAGTAGTCATGCCAAGGGGGAAGTGTAGCCATTTTCTCAATATGTCAATTCATGTCGGGCCCATTGAAATTATTTTTGTTTCGCTCAATATCGGGTCAAGGACAACAATGAAATGATTTGAACTTGAAAATTTCCTTAAACTTACCCAAGGGGTCATACCTCCAATGTTGTGGCAACTCTATCAATCCTATATCTTGCAAGGCAACAGTGAGAAGCCGATTTTGTCTGATTTGGCCCACTACTATACCACCAAACTTAAATGGCATATTGCATGTTATCTTTTTTCCATGCCCAGCTCCATATATATCATTTATATAATCTGACTGGCGTACTACCTCCATAGCAAAAACATACTCCGTGGCGAAGTATGACAACAAAAATGGTTTACCCGTAAAACCAAAAACTCATACAACTATACCATGGGTAAGCAGAAAAATATCACCCTTTTCCTGAGTGACCAATATATCTCTCAACTCCCACGACACTCTTTCACATATACCACATAACAGTTCTATTGTCGGCCCCAAAAACCAACTATTGAAACTATAGAAAGACTCCCCTTTTGACAAAATTGAAGTCCACTTATACACTATAAAAGGTTGATCATTTTCATTTGTTTGTGTAATTGAAATAAAAGGAAAACATCGTTGCAATTGAAAGAAGAAAAACCATACCAAAAATGAACTGTGCTTGAATGATTTCGCTTTTTGACTTTGCAATTTCTCTAGTTGAGAATTCATCCTCCGCAAAATATAATTAGCCCAATCGAAAAATATTGGATTAGTGTCCTCTGTCATAACTGATGGGGAATAAAAATCTACCCGACCAATAAATTGCGCTAAATTTGCCTACCATTTGTGTACAATTTCATCTGAAGGTAAACCTACAACCCATGATAGCATTGAATAGATATCCAAGATTTTGATCCTTAAGCGGTTTAGGTAGGTTGGGAAGCTGCCCCATCGATGATTCTTTGATGAGATGAGTCTCCATGAATTTACACATTATTATAGTAGAGATGTATCTATCTTCCTATTCACCGATGTGCAACTTCTTCTGAACCCCATAAGCAGGTGGTTGCAATCCACATGCAAATGCTTCTTGGATCTCATTCGGGGTAATAGTGAAGAGAATATTCCTCTTTGCATTCCATACTACCCTAGTGAATGGATCATAGAATTTAGCAATGAGCTGCACCAGCTCAGGACAAGAGTGTATAGGCGGGCATAGGTACTAGAAAATCTGCAAATGGTAAGGCACTGTTAGCCAATTTTCTGATGTGACCCCCTGATTAACTGCAAGTTCAACGTCTTATCGCAACCTCTCCACTCCTTTGTGGGAAGTTAATAATTGTCGTTAAATCTATTTTTTGGTGTAGTGCTAGTTATAAGTCCTTATCTTGGATATGATGTATTGAATACTTATAAAGCAATACATATTAGTTTCATATTGAGGTTTGCCTTCCTTCCACCATTGCTACACTTTGGGCCTGAAAGAGTTATCTCTAAACTACATCAGTTGGAATATAAATGGTGAGAGTCTAGCCTTGTATTTCTATAGTTCTATCATGAATGAACAATGATTTGAACCTACATTATTTAGTATCTTCACCCTAGGAATGTGTCCATGAATTAAAAATTGACTGATAGCAAGAACCTATGTAATATTTCTAGAATACAAGCAAAGCCTTACCTCCTATTAGATGAGGTCATCAAGCCATTGTTTGACATGATATCCAAAAAGTGGAATTTAATGATTTGTTCCTTCATGAGGTATGTGCTCCCATCTAAGATCCTATTCCCTCAACTTCTCTTCCAAGGACAATATGGTATTGAAATATCCACCTACTAAGCCCCATGCTTGATAAAATTGGGTAATAATATAGTTTATGTTCTTCTATTATCTTTGTTTCTCCTCTAAGATAGTAGGTCCGTAGGCATTCATGTAGGGCATAACTTGGTATGATTACCTATTATATGTTGCCACCACCAAGATATCCCAGTTACCCACCACTTAGTTGAAAACTACCTCTTTAGGGTCCTAAAGGCATGCAATACCTCTCGATACCCCTTGGGAGCTGAGGGATTCCACTCTTTCAATAGGCCACACTTTCCTTGAAATTATCTCCATGTCTTCCATCAACACCTTTGTCTCTTGAAGGAAGACGAGTTGTGGTCGATTTGTCAGTATCATTCTTCTAATTTCATTTTGTTTTAAGGGACTTCCCTTAAGTCCTCTAATGTTTTAAGAGATGATCTTCATAAGTATTGGGGGCTAAAGATGTGGGTAAGGCCATTGACCCTACCTTTCACTATTAGCTTTTCTTCTCCTTTTGCCACGTGGTGTTGATTAGTTTTGTGTCCTATTTATTGATTAGTATCCATTTTTATCATCTTACTTGTCTCATATTTCACCCCTCATTATGGAATAATATCCAACCTTGGCATATGTGTGTACTACACTAGGGTATTATTGGTAGATCTAGTGAGGTCTTCCCTAAGCTCTAGGTTTCTTATGGTTCCTACCTTTAATAGACTGTTGCTCCTATTCTTATTTCCCCACTTATTTTTCCTTGATAGTCTATTGTTGGCTGGTTTGCTA
Organism: Wollemia nobilis; assembly: GCA_028583015.1. NCBI lineage: Eukaryota > Viridiplantae > Streptophyta > Pinopsida > Araucariales > Araucariaceae > Wollemia > Wollemia nobilis. The sequence goes on from JAQPPZ010016862.1 coordinate 4,495,832, forward strand.
CTTCATATTTGTCGCTTTGTATAACTAGGGTGGTGTCAAGGGTGTTATTTACCTCTTCTAGCATATATTCCTTCCTCTCATTACGGAATTGTGTCTCTAGGACTTCTGTCTCCATTGTATCCTCCTCTCATGCAAAAGGTCATCAATGGGAAGATTGCCAAATATATTGTTTGACACCACTATCTGATTCCTCACTATCGATTTATTTTGGATATTTTTTTTTGGCACTTGGAACCCTTCAAGATCTATTTCCTCTCTTCCTTGCTTTGGAATATTATGTGTGCAATCTCTTGCTAAATGGCCATATTCATATGAAATTTTGTAATGAAAAGGTATTTTCTCGTAATCCACCTCTCGCTCCCATGTTTCCTCCTCAAACTACGAGGTGATATTTTTAGGAGAGGTTTTTTAAAATCTATCAGGACACATATTCGAGCATAAATAATTTACTCAAATTTATATATACTATCAACAACCATCATGAGTGTTCTTAATTGTCGTAAATACTACAAGATTCCAAAGTTCTATTGGTAGGCCAAAAAGTCTCACCCAAATTGATGTTGTGGATGGCATCTCTTCCTTCACTTTGAATTTAGTATGCCAAGGTTTCATAAAGAGACTTTCCCTTTCAAAACATCATGGTCCCCCTTAGAATATTTATTTCTTGTCTTCATTAGAAGCAAAAATAACAAGGAAATAACCATTGGGGTAGGTAGAGATTTGGAATTCACCTTTTATTTACCATTGTTTAACAACCCATAGTTTAAATGCTAAAAGGATTGATCTAAACCCCATAAATCAACATATCATCCCTCTCCTCTCCATGTCTTCTATTTTATATTAACTATCCTCCATATTCACATTCACTTTTTTATTAGGTAGAAGGGTTTTTGAAAGGATCCCAAACCTTTTACAAAGGGGTTTTGAGGGTCCCCAAACCTTTTACATCAAACATAAATCTTAAAAAAAATCCAAAGAGATACAAAGATGAAAATCCAGAGGAGATACATAGGGATTCATCAACATGAACTAAAATTCAATCTTTGAAAGAAATATCGGGATCTCCCAAAATCCGTAATAACTCAGCATCATTACCAATAAAGAAGACACCACTTTTGAGAGGATATTTAGCAAACATCTAAACAACCAAGAGCCAAATACGAAACATTAAAAAATCCACTCAATTTTAATTTTGAATTTTGAAGAAATTCTCTCCTAGCCAAGAAGAAACATATTTGAATCCAATAGACAACCATCGATCCAAAGATCTCACTCAATTTTGAATTCAAAAGATCTTTCTCTCGCTCAAAAGAGAGAGATGTTGTCATTAGCTAGTCGAGAAAATCTGAAAGGTTAATCCATAAACCACAAGACCATCATCTCCCAAAAAAATGGATCCAACTCCAAAGAACTAGAAATATCAAACTTAAAGCCAAAAAAATAAAAATTTCAGACTTTTTTACTAGATGAGCCAATATCAGATAACATCTTAGCATTTTGAGAAAGAGAAAAAACACAAAAAATTGACCTAGGGATCGAACACCAACAATAATAGATATTAAAATATCCATAGAAATAACAAGCCTAAAGTAAGAAATATCAAACAGATCAGCCTCAATCGAAGAAACTATTGAGGATATTCCTGCTAAACGAGCCAATCTCTAACAAGCACTCTATCATTCTTCAAAAAAATAACAACCTTTTTCCCAGTAAGAATATCAAAATGCAGGTCTTCTAGAAAAACTTACCAAAATTAAATACCACCAGGAGGAACAAATCCACATACACAACAACAAGAATCATGAGTTCCAACACCCAAAAACCCTTCCAAAAAACAAAGGCCAAGGGAACAAAAATTGAAACCATGAGAAAAAATAAAATATATGAATCCTCTCACCATAAAGATCTCTTGAGGAGAGTTCCCAAGATCCTAAAAATGGATCCACAAGCTCAGCCAAGAAATATCCAAGTGTAGCTGCAGAGCCCCACACAACTAGAACTCTACAAGCAAAAAATTTAAAGAATTGAATATTTATCTCTCTCAACATGAGGGAGATAGCCTGTAATAATCACAAAGGATCCACCTCAGGATCCACGTTCTCAGGCATGGCAGTTCTAGGATCAACAGATAAACAAGGATAAGTTGAACACTTGTTTACATCATCAATGTAGTAAGAAGCCATTATCTCATCCAATCCCAATACTATTGAAAGAATAGCCGAAGAATTAGATCTAAGATCATATCCACAACAAAACAATGCATCCAAGAAAAATCCCTTTTGTCGACAAATATGTTACAAAAAACCATAGGTTTGTTCGAAGACTTGACCAAAAGATAAAAAATCAATCTTGCCTAGGACAAAATCCAAGGACAGGAGAACCAAAGGAACGTCCTCATGGATTGTAGAAAAAGCAAGGATTAAATCTACACCAATTCCTGTGGGCTCCAAGCCCATTGGAATGACAAACACAACCCCAGAGAAAGAGCTCAAAAGTAGAGAAGCCTGACCACACCCTCGCTTCCACCCAACATCTCCATATTCACCTTTATTATTAGGGAACCATTTGTCACCTTTTAACACTCCATCATAGTTTTCCTAGGATATATCTTAGGCATACTCAAAGGTCCTCGTGGTACCCTTACGTTATTGATCACATCTGGCTGGGGTTGTTCCCCATGAAAGACATCCCAAAAATTCATTTATTAGGGTAGCTCTGTTGACTCCTTCCCCATATTGGGTATTGGTACAATTAGCCCCTTTTGGTAGTTTACCCTTGGAACAGTCTTTCCCAAGTTTTGGACTATATCAATTTTCCCTACCTCGGTTTCTTTGATTTGGTCTACATCATGAATTTTTTTTTGGGTCCTCTTCAACCTTTGGCCTCGTTTTCACAATAGACTATGATCTCCCATTTTTTTTGTACTATAAACTGAAAGTGCTTGTCGATTTATCCTTCACTTTGTATGGCTTGTAAAAATTGTTGTCTAATGCATTTTGAATCCATTGCATTTCCTCTAGCTGCACCTTTTTCTTACTGTAATCATCCTCGTCAAAAAATTCCTACTGGCTACTAGGGCCAATAGGCCCCATCCTCTATATTTTCCCTATAATTTTTTCTAAAACCCTTCAAACCCTTGTCCCAACTCTCTCCTTATATGAACCTTTCAAACCCTCATCCTAGCTCTTTGCTCTCAATAATCGAAGTTTCTATAATTGTTATTTTAACTACAAAATTTTGATGACAAAAAATTCTTATCATGTTTTAAAACATAAAATATCAAATGGTATTAGTTCAATTGGTTAGATTTCTCATTTTTTAAACAAAAGGTTGAGGTTAAGTCTTAGAAAGCAATACATACATAATTACCAAGTTATTGTAATACCACCATATGGTGATGATGTAATAGGAGTGGAATCTATTTCATTCCCATATAACCTATTTTCAAACAGTTTTAAAACATAAATTGATACATATCAAATAGTAAAGGATATAAATGTACTTCTCTAGCTATTGTAATATCATTATGTGGTAATGATGAATGGGTGGGACCCAATTCATTTTGTATAAGCCATTAAAATAACATAAATTAAAATGATAATTAATTTTTTAATATAAATTTAAAGTAGGGTTTTGAAAGGGTTGCCCTTTCCTTTTTATGTCAACCAATTACATTGAGTTATACAACCCCTTTCATGCCACTTAGATTTGAACCTCGGTGTGGGCTACATCACCCATATGTCTCAAGCATTTTTTCAATGATTTTACACAGGTTTATATGAGGGGTCCTGGTCCCCTCATACTAAGTGGGTTATCATGATAAGCATGTTGGATCCAAAATCAAAGATCTCAACTTCAAGTTACATCAAATGTTTTGTACAACTTGAGTATCCTAATGATGAAAACTTTGGAACTTTGAATAGTGGTCAAAGGTTCAAATCTTAAGGGGTAAGATTGTACACCATGATTCACTAACTAAATTATGGTTGGATAAAATAAAGGTCGTCTCATATGGCCTATGGCCTCACAAATGTTAAAAACAACCTTACCCTTTATGCTATTGTTGATTTAATCTATATATCATATTTTTTACCACACAATAGTATTTTATGAATCTCCCTTAATTGAAATATCTCTCCATCCTCTTTCCATGGATATCATGATCCTTTTAAAAATTTCCTACCTTTCTATAATTATTTGTTAACGTTTCATATGATTCCAAGGAATTTTTGCATTTATTATCCCAAGAACACCACTTTTATTAACTTTTATACCATAGTCTTTGAAAGCATCATCAAAAATTAATTTGAATTGAACATTTTCAAAGTCAATGTAGATACTTTGCATTAAATTCAAGGTTGCATATTACCTTTGCATGAATCTTCAAATACTATAACTAACTAGCTAAAACATCTTTTCTAAACTCAAGACTTCCTATAATGAGGACCATGCAAGTAAACTTTCTAAAAGAGGGCCACATATGAAGTCAAACTTGGTCTTGATTTTGATTTTTATTTTTTAAGTTCTAATATTCTTTTCAAACCATAAATACCAATAAATAATAGTAGCATAAGTCGTCTATACTTTTTTTGATAAATTAAAAAATAGATTATATTAATAGAAGTTGTATTACAAAGTAAAATGAGTTGGATAGAAAACAAAGGAGAAAGAAAAGTCTCCTCCAATCCCTCTTGGCTCAAAAATTACCCATAAAATATTATATAGGTGTGTTTGTTGAAAACATCACTTGAGGCCACCATAATGTAGTTATCCATACACATCAATAACCTAAGTTGAATTCCAATTTTCCTTGTTCATCTAAATTTCGTAGACCATACATCTATCTTCATACTATGTTGAAGTCATTCTTGGCCCCTTGAACATGTCTGACATACCTATTGTTCTGTGGGGTGAAGGCTTATTTTTTCTTAATCTAGACATACTCAATAAAATGTCTATGGCTATGTGTGTTATGTTTTTGAAAACCATCCACCTTGGCCACTTTGAGTCTACTGGTAATAATGTCATATAGTAGAACAACAATAGCCCGAGGATGAAGACACAAGAGCCTATGGCAATCAACCAAGAAACTTGCTTACCCAACTTGACACTAGGATAACTTATCATTTGTTTTCTTCTAGGCCATTGCTCCCTAGCCTAACTATGATAGATTCATTAGAATCACTATTTGCTCTTCGTATTTTGCTATCTGCTTGTACGAACTCTTGAATCCCTTGGATTATTTGGTACCAAATTATCTAATTTTCCATATGAGAGTCCACATATTGTCCTTCCTCCAGTTCTTTTATCCATTTTGCTAAATAATCTACCAACCTATTTCCATCTCGCTTGATGTGTATTAAAAACATCTTGAAAAACCTTTCAAATATTTTGAACAACTTCCACCTTCCTTCTCTTCCCAATTTCTAGCACTTGGAAGGGTCTTATCGGATCCAAGATTCTAGCCCATACCTAAGAGTCGGTCTCTATCCATAGCTTATGTAAATGTAGATTTGTAGCTATCATTGATGATGACAATATAGTTTGTCCTTTTGCTTCATTATTTGTTGTCTCCCCCATACCTTATGCTCTTCAATACACATGTTCTCCTTTTGTCAAAACCAACTTTTTCAAGATTTTTAGTAGAAGCCTCATCTGTGTTAGCCTTAACCTACTCTCTAGGAGGTAGTCTCCACTCTATGTTATTTATGAGATATCACTTACCTATTCGATCCTTAGTTGTTTTTCTTTTACAATTATTCCAAATCTTCTTAGGATAGCCACTTCCTCCATTTCTATGTTTGTTTTATCTTGTAATCTAATAGATAGTGTTTCCATTACCTTACTAATAATCCTCTCCCATACTTGCTCCCTTGTTATGTGCTCTAATCTAAATATGTGTGCATTTAATTCTAGCCATAACTACCACCATATGAAGCTAGGTTCTAGCTTCCATGCCATTTTCATTGTTTTAGTCTTAAAACTGCATTGTTTCCATTTCTCATAAAAGCTTTTCTAGCTCCCAAATTTTTCCCAACACTGTCTCATCTGCCTCCACCAACTAATCCATATATCTCTGGCAAAAGAACATCCAAAAAAGAGGTGATTCAAGTTATCCTTTACCTGTCCACACAACACATTTGGAAGGCTTGTAGAAGCCTCTTTTTCTCAAATTATCAAATGTCAAGCACTTTCCATGGTTAATAAACCATGATAAAATGTTAATTTTTGGTCATCCTTTCTTTTTCCAAACAAATATCCATGGAAGTGGTGTTGGGGAAATCTCATATCCATAGGCTATCTTGTAACTGTCCTTTATCTTATAGATTTCCAACTTACTTCCTCCCTATCCAAGTATATCCCTCTTAGAACCATCTTGAATTGGGTGTCTTTGGATATATCTGTATAGTTTTTTTATTAGTTCCTCTATCCCCTCACTGGCCATTCTTTGGGATATTTCCATTGTAGTAAGTCTGGCACATGTTGGTTTCCTAATTTCATATAGTAAAATGCTTTCCACCACCCTGCCTTATGGAGCTCTTCTTTCCAACTATCCATATCTGGGAATGTCTAAATAATTGGTTGGGATTGATTCCATGAATCCTCCCAAAATGGAGCATCCTTTCCATACTCTAACTGCCTATATAGGTATGGCTTTATTAACTCCTATCTTGCTTCCATACTGACACTAATTCAGTCCACATGGAAAAATAATTAGTATCATTTACGATCCACTCATAGTCAACACCTAATGAATGATTGATGTTTCCAATGAAGTTGAAGCCTCACCATTGGAATGGTTTGGTGATACTAGGTTAAAAGACATTGGGAATATTTTCTTTTACCCATAAACATCCAATAGGGTTAAGCAATATTAACATGTTAAATTTTTGGGAGCTATGGCTTGTGTAGAATAATGACCACCTTTAATATGATATTATTTTATTAAATATTTTTGTCTTTCCTCTTCCACACATCTCAATAGTACACCATCATAACCTTGGAAAAAGAGAGTATCATTTAACCAGATTAATGGCTTATCTTCTATCTAGATTTATATCTTCTCTGGAATTAATCCACTTGAGACTTATAACATCTTAAAACTACCAACCCAATTTTTTTGAAAGATATTATTGAAAGTAAAGGTTTGCAAGGGATAAATCCTTCTTTTAATTATCTCAACATACAAGGATTCACCACATTTGAGTTCCAAGTAATCACAAACTACACTTAGTGGATGAGAGTGACCAACTCCCGTATTTTTTGGGTTCACCTTACTAAACCTAGACATTTAAAAGGATGTCAAAAGTGGTCTCCTCATCTTTCCCATACCATCATCAACATAGGACCATGTAACCATGACATAGGGATTATCCTTTAAGTCCCATAACACTTAAGAAGTATGCTTATTCCCTAACCTAACTCTAAGTCCATCTAGGTAGGTTCATCAAGCATAGAGCCTTGGAACTTAGTTACCACACCTCCACGGGCTAAGTAAGGTCATTGCCACTTCATCAACAACTAACATAATCACCTAATCCTACACATTTAAGGGATCACCACTACTGACTTGTGAATTTTTTCACAACTCCTAGTTGGAACACACCTCATCCTACTCGTTCAAGGTGCAACAATTCACAAGAACCCTAGCTGTTATATTCACACAAATTCGTCCAGGTTCATGAGTTTCTAGCTATTGCATTCTCACAACTCCTTCTAAGACTCATATCTACATAGTTATTTGATTCACACAACTCCTCCTAAGATTGGGCTTTATGGTTTACAAAAGAAAATTCTAGCTACCCCAAGGATAAATAAAATTTGCAACATTTACCTTAAAGTAAGCAATTGAACTTTACATAATATTAAGCAAGATATAATCCATCTAATTTGAAATGCTATATTACATACACAAGGATTCCTTTTAACCATAAGCCAAATTATGCATATTTCAAATGCTTGACATAAAGCTTTAAATCAAATGCTTTCTAAAAACAATGTTGCATAACATGATAACCCAAGTATTTCACATTAGCAATTGATAACATTCAATACTAACTATCCAAAGTAAAATATTGCTCAAAACACCATAATGTACAAATTTAAACAACCAAATCTTTTAGTTTGTACAATAATTTGGGTTTACAAAATCCTTGAACAAAACATTCTTTTACATAGCTTTTGTTTCTTTTTCCAAATCGACTATACATTTTAGAATCTATGAAGCCAAGATATTCAAGTCATCTATAAACTACAACTCATTTTCTAATAGGGTATCCATCCTAAATTTATGAGAGATATTTAGGGATTAGGATAGCTCTATATGCAATGCATCTTTAACATGCCATTTTCACATTGCAAACATCCATGCATTAGACAAATAAACAGGCCAAACAAGAAGATAATCCCATACTTATCTTTATAATGATTCCTTAACCCACAAGAGTCGTAGGAATCACTATAATAGTTTCTCTTTCAAAACCTACATACAATAATACATATTATAAAAGAGAATCCCATACTTCTCTTTATAATGATTCCCTAACCCACAAGAGTCTCAGGAATCACTATAATAGTTTCTCTTTCAAAACCCACATACGATGTTCCATTTTATTAAACTACCCTTTTTAAAGCAAGAACATACATTCCAATTTTCATAATGAAAATACCTCATCCTCTTATACTAATATAATGAAAGCTTCATCTTTAAAAGGATATAACATCTGACATAAGGAAAGCTTTATATAAAAATACATCATCTAATAAAGAGAGCTTTAACTTTTCTATGATATAGAGATACTTCATCTAACATAACAAAAAAATTTCAATGCATATTCTAATATAAAGAAGGTTTAGAACTTTCATGATATAAATTTAAATCTTCTAATAAAGAAAGTTTAATCCTTTCCATGCATCATCTAATATATAAAATTGCATCATTTTACAAAGAAAGCTTAAACCTTTAAAAAATCGAAGCTAATATTTCAATACATCTTCTAGATCTTAAACCTTAAAATAAAAAATCTCAACCTTAAAGAAAACCACTCTGGCCACACACAAACCACATGATCGATACTACACAAGAAGCCCTGGCATTGATATAAAACTAGACATAGAGAGCGCTAAAACAAAATAGTAGACTTCAAAAATTTAACAAGATTTAAAGTAAACCATACATCAACTTAATCTGCTACCAACAGACACAAACAACTCAACTACCACCCTATAATCAAAGAGTCTATGTTAGATAAGGAATATGACACACAGATATCCAAGAACTAAACACCTTAACATAGTCAGGTATGGGTTACATGACATAGGCAACAATAAACTTAAATATAGCCTAAAAGGTCTTCCCAAGACATAAAAAATGTGCAACACACAACCGAGTCTAGAACCTTATGCTCAAAGGCACCTAAACTTACTAAAAGGAAATAAATATCTATTACATTACAATCTTAACAAGATATAGGAAAATCAAACATCAACCAGTTAGAAGAGCACAAATCAAACTTAAGAGATTACACAACAAATCAACTCACAAGAAAACAATACATTCATTGGAGTACTCCAACTCCCAAGGTTTACCTTGTACACCGCCTGAAGACTAGTTTTCTTTGGTGTGCTCCTCCCTCATTTGCTTACCCCCTATTCCCCTTCACATCCAATTTTTCCAACAAATCAAACTCCACCTATACACACTTTAAAATTGCTTTTGAGGCAGTTTTTCAAGAAGAATCCCACGTTCTTCTACTGAGCTGCCTTTGAGATATCTCGTAATGTTCTCTTTGGAATGTTCCAATCATTTAAATACTCAAGGTATTAAATAGAGCATGGTTTTCTTAACTAATGCTCTATTTTTTTTACATTACATCTTCCTTTAACCTTAGAATAAAATCATACAACAATTAAAGTTCTTTTTGAATTAATTTCAATAATTCATTTCATTAGTTTCCAATTACTAATATTGATTATTAGCATTGGTCCTAATATCCTCAAGTATTAATGTCACCAATATTAATACTTAAATAATGTTTTTCCATAAATCTAATCATACCATCAACAACATAATTGCCATTCATATCCATAATGTTACACACCATTGTTTTATCCTTAAGTAGGTGGCTCTTTTAAGATAGTCCTAGACTATCACCAATCTATTAAGGAGACTCATTTCTTAGGCAAATTCTCAACCCAATTGTGTGAACATGGATTAAGCACACAAACAATGCATCTACATGAAGGGTAGTTTTCCTTGTTATCCTAAGTTGTTGATGAGCAAGTCATCATCATTATTTTTCCAAAATATCTCTCATTCTATGTGGTTCACCCATAGTTACCACCAAAGATAGAGTGCCTGGTCTTGCACCCACAAATACATTAGCAATACCATATTCCATGATCAAAATAATGCAATCATTCCATCATATAGACATCATAAAAGAAACTACGTCAATAAACATTCACACCAATATATAGTTCATTGTCCATAAAGAGTTCTAGCAAGGTGGGTTGTTACAAGACTTTTTCAATTATCATATGCCTTTTGATATTACCCATCCATCATGTTTGTTCTTTTAGATCAAGTTATTCAGTCAATATTAAATGTTTCTTGGGGTTGACATGGTGATATTTTCGTACAAACCCCATCCTCTAATCAATTTTATTGTTTTAGTTTCTATGTCAAACTCCTAGATTTTGTTTATCCATCCTATCCTCTTTTCTTCTAATTCACCATGTAACATTGTGGAACTTATGCTAGGTGGGAAGTACAAATTATGGTCTTGATCTAGGATAGGTAGTATATGAATTTATGGAGAGCCTTCATCATGGAAAATACTTGTTTTTTATGAAAATATATCACTCCTTATAGTTATAAAGTATTTGGCTCATGAAAGAAATGAGATGTTTTCTTCTTACTCATCCTTTTGAGTTAGCGCAATGATACTCTAATTAATACCAAAGAAATATAGTTTGAATTCCCCCAAAAAATATGGGTTTATTAGGGCTAAAGCCTTAGTGATAGCATCTTTTACCCCTAGAAAGCTTGTTTATCTTCTTCAATCCAACTAAATATGGTATCCTTTTTTGACATCTTGGTAATATGCTAAATCAGTCATGCAAATTTAGTTATGAATTTAGCCACAAACAATATATTTCCAAGGAATAAAATGATATCTTTGATTGATGAGAGCAAAATCTATTCTTTAATTGCTTTGATTTAGTCGAGGTCAATGGTAAAAACTTATTTTGACACCAATGGACCTAGGAGTTTTTATTCTTGCACCATAAAATCTAGCTTCTTAGGGTCCAAGGAGACTCCTATTAGGAGCCTTCAGATCATAAATAAGCATAATTCATAATAACAATAAAAAATAAAGAAATGCAAGAATGAAATAACATAAGTGCTTATAAAGATCACTGAAATAAAATATAGTAATCTTATATGATCATAGGTTTCTTTGAGGGGCAAAATTGCTTAGAAGCAAAGCTTCATTACAATATGAAAATATGGGATGATCCATTTATTTTCCCCTATCTTTATAAAGACTCGTATTTATAAATAAGTAACTATTATATCATTAAATAACTCCTTACACAAGTATCTGTTACATGATTCTCTTACACACATTATTACTAATTCCTATAGTAGCGGTCATATTATAATAGGCCCATATATAATAGTCACCCAAAGTACAACATTACATAATGATAGTTATGTTAGTATAGGTTATTAACATGCCTCCCCCTTCAAGAAGCTTTGTCCTTGAAGTTTAAGATGAGAAAATTATTTTTGAATTTGATGGAGTGGCTCTCAGGTGGTATTTTTTTTTTTTTAAAGCGAAAAACCCTTGCGAAGCCACCTTGGTCTGAGAGACCATGAACAGGGGGTTCTACACCGTCAAAGTCACCCAGGAGTCGCACCCGACCCTGCCCACACCAACATTATAAATTAGATTTTCGATACCCAATTCAACTTTTTGGTAGGGTGGAGATTTGAACCTAGGACCTCCCTTGGAGGATTGCCCTCTCCTCTCCAACTCACCTACAACACTTGAGTGGATCTCATGTGGTATATTCTAGGTACAATCCTTGCCATTGTACTAAAACATCCATGAGAATATGATTTAAAAGTGTGCATATCATTTGTTCTAGAATACAATCGAGTTCTAGGATTACAGAGTCTTCTTCATCCAATTGCAGTAGTGTTATTTGTATCTATGTACAATTTCCAATGACCTATTTCAAGGAAGAGACATGAAAATCTAGAGGATGGAAGAGGAGGCTAGCAATTCGAACTTGTAGGCTATGGGACCAATACATTGTAACACCTTATATGGTCCATAAAATTTAGTGGCTAGATTTTGAACAACCATAGAGGCTCAATGGTGACTGCTTGTATGGTTTTAGGTGAGGTAAAACCATGTACCTAATATTAAACTTGTAATATAAGTGGTGTTGATCAAATTGTTGATGCATATGATTATATTCCATCACTAGATAATCCTTGAGACTAGAAGTTGTGCATGTTCCTTGAGATTGGAATCCATAGCTTGAACCTTGGAAAATCCTACAATATATGAGAGGAGGGATGGTGAAGAGTGTCCATAGATTGCTTCATATGGTGTCATTATAGTTGCAGAATGGTATGAATTATTATACCAATATTCAACCAATGTAAGCCATATGGTCCTCTGAGTTTGTTGCTAAGATGTAAAGCAACGAAGATATATTTATAAGCACTTGTTCACAATTTATATCTTCCCATTGATCTACGAGTGATATGCAGAGCTTATCTTGACTTGTGTACCTTGTAGCTTGAAAAATTCTAGCTAAAATTGACTATGAAGGTGGGATCATGGTTAAAAACAATGGATTTTGATATGCCATGAAGGAAAAAAATGATATCATAAAATATTTGGGCAACTATGGAAGCCTTGTCGGGGTGAGCTAGAGAACAAAAATGAACACACTTAGAGATATGATCCACCACCACAAGAATGATTATTTTGTCTTTGACATAGAAATACCTTCAATAAAATCCATGCATATATCTATTTAAACCATCTCCATAATGGGAAGAGATTGTAATATGCTCGATGTGCATATAGTTTCCCTTTTCATAAATTGATAAACATCCCATTTTGCCACAAAAGTATTGGTATTGTTTTCATGCCTACACATAAAAATGTATGCTTAGCCCACTCATATCTTTAGAAACTCATAATATACTATAGTTGGGGAAGCATGTAGTTCTTGCAAGATATATTCATAAATTTACAAATTTATTGGAATAACAAGATGACTTTGATATCTTAGATGTTGTCCATCCCATGTATATCTTGGTTGAGAGTTAGGATCATGTTGGAGTTGTCAATTTAAGGTTTACAAGGTAGGGTATTAGGTAACCTTGTTGTGTAGATGATGAATCCATTGAGGAAGTGGAGTTGAGATTATACACAACATGCCCAAGACCTCATGTTTGTGAGATAATGCATTACCATCAACATTGTCCTTACCATTTTATAAATTATTTCATTGTCATACTCGAGTAGTTTGGTGACGCATTTTTTAATGCTGACATGGAGACACATTGCTTAAAAAAGTATTTTAAACTATGGTGGTCTATCTTGATTGAAAATGTTTTCCAATGACATAAGGCCTCTAGTAGTTGAAAACATGTAAGATTGTCATTATTTCCTTCTCATAGGTCAACTTACCTAGGTTGTTGCCTAACAATGCCTTGCTAATGAAATCCAAAGATCATCCTTATTGCATAAGCACAATGTTAATTCCACTTCATAAAGCATCACTTTCTACCATAAAAGGATTTAAGAAATTGGGCATTGCTAGCACAAAGAGTCGATAGCATGGCTTTTTTAAGGTGCAAGAATCTATGTTCAACTGGTTTTGACCATATAAACAAGTTTTTCCTCAACATTGTTTTCAAGGGAGATGCAATCTTGCCATAATTATGGATAATTTTCCTATAACATCCAATGAGACCTAGGAAACCTCGGAGATCCTTAAGAGTGTGTGGCTTGGGCCATGCTTGAATGACCTCAATTTTCTTTGGATCCACCTTAACTCCATCCCTTGAAACCATTTGGCCAAGGCACTCCACTTCCTACATTCCAAAAGAACATTTGGACCATTTTGCACATAATTTATTATCGACCAAGAGTTGCAAGGTCTGATCCAAATGTTGCAAATGTACTTCTCATGTGTAACTTAAATTAGGATATAATCAGAAGAAAACTAAAATATTATTTATAAGACTTGAAAAATTGCATTCATGAGATTTTAAAAAGTTGAATATGTGTTAGTAAGACTGAATAACATAACATAGAATTCATAGTGACCTTCATGAGTTCTAAATGTTGTCTTAAGAATGTATTCTTCCCTTACTCTTATATGATGATATCCTGAATGAAGATCCAACTTGGAGAAAAAATGAGCACCATGGAGCTCATACAACTCATCAATGACTAGAATGGGGAATTTATCCTTGACGGTAATTTTTTTTAGGGTGCAAAAATCCACACATAACGACCATGACCCATCCTTCTTATATGCCGACAATACAAGAGATGGATATTAGTTGATGCTTGGTCATATGACCCTTGTTGCTAACAATTATCGCACCATTTTTCAATCTTTGACTTTTGTACATATAAGGGGTGGATGTTGGATGGTACCCTTTATGGTATGAGTTGGATAGCATGATCATGGGTGCACCATGGTGGTAATCCATGTGATTATGCAAACACAAATGCATGCTTATCCATAATTTCCTATAATTCAAGTGACTAAACTCTTTCATTGGTAGTTGAGGTTTTTACTAAAAATAGTTGTGCCACCACCCTATGAGATGATTTATTTAGAAGTTTCTCCATAACACGGGAACTAAGAAGTTGGGTGAAACCTACAACCATACCAAGAAGAGTATGTTGCTTCCCATGTTGAGTGAATTTCATCCAAATTTTAAAAAAGTCCTAGACTATCAGGTCCAATGTACAAAACCATTATGTTCCTAATACAATATCACATCCTCCCAAAGGAAGGATAAACATGTTGACCTTGAGGGCATCTATACCTTGAAATTTCTATATTTACCCTTGCATGGTAGGGTACCCCCATTGGCTATCATGACTTCAAATGAATTGTATGAGTAAATGTAACAATATACTCTTTTGGCCACCTAAGGATCAATAAAATTATGTGTACTTTCAGAATCAATGAATATGATAAGTCATTGATCCTTGAAGTACCCCACTACTTTTATGGTTTGTGAAGTAGCAATCCATGCTAAAGCATGTATTGAGATATCTGGATGTCGATCCTCTATCGATTTAGACTATTCTGGTTGATCCTCTTCTCTAGGGTCCTCCTCTTCATCATGAGAGTCCATGGTTGAAGGTTCACCCCAATCAAGTAAATATAGTTTTATTGCATGAATTTGTGGCCTAGGAAGTACTTATCATCATAATTGTAGCATAATATTTATGCCCTTCATGCATCCATTTCTTCTTGAATCAGGAATTTGAGTGGAGGTAGTTTATTAACCCGATTTGATGGAGTCTAATATGGAAGTGGCCATAGAGTTTAAGAATTTTTGAAGATACAACATTCTACTACAAATTTATCTTCAGCCAAATTGGACAACCCTACTACTACCAACATGCTAGTTGGTTTGAACATTTTGACTTCTACATATGTGTCTTCCTTTAACCCACTAATAAAGCAACTTTGATTTTTTCACTAAATCCCCTTGTGCAATTTGGCAACTTTTCAAAATAAGTTTCATATTCCCAAATAGTGGTTGCCTATTTTAGCTTAGCGAATGTGCCAGTGAAGTCCTTGTACTCACTAGGTCCAAATTGTATGAGTAATTCTCTTTCAAATTCAATTCAAGTAATATGCAAGTGCATATTCTCCAACCATTGGTACCACTAATGGATTCATACTTAAGGTTAAAGTATGCCATCACAAGCCATTGATTTTGGGGAATGATATGAAGATAAAAATACTATTAAGTCCTATACAACCAACTAGTTGTGTCCTTGCCATTGAATTTGGAAAATATAACTTTGGCATTCTTTGATTTGTATTGTTGGGAAAAATATTTGATGCTCAACCTTTAGAAGTGCCTTCTTATTTTTTGGTTCATCTATCCACTACATCTACATATATAGTATTTAGTCCTTCTACTTTACCCTCAATGTATTCTAATCTATCCATTTTATCAATTTTGTATGCTAGCGATTGGAATGCTTGTTGTCACTCTTCCAAGCATCTCACTTGTTCATCCAATCTCTCTATTTATTGGCAATTGGAGTGCCTTCAAACATTTGTGAGCACTTTAGGGGTTCTAAAAAGTGCATGGGTGTTATACCAAAATGATCAACTCAAAGAGAGGATAAAAATGATGGAATTGGGATCCGAAAAAAGTGTATGGGTATGATATCAAAATAATCAGGTCAAGAAAATGATTAGAATAGGCTTACTACAAAATGATAAATTTTGATGGTTTTGTATTCTTTTGGCTACTGAAAATGACCACTCACAACTGACTACTCCTATAACTACCAACTAATAGTGTGGACATATTCCTTGACACTAAAAACTAACTAGTTTGATATATTTCTTGGATTTTTAATTGTACTATATTGTCACTATGTTATGCTATCAATTGTATATTCTCTATTCTATTACACTTAGTGTTTAGTACTTATCAGTTTATATTGAGAATAACCTCTCTATAGTATGCTCAATTCTAGTTTTGGTTTAGGTTGAAAATTTACTAATAACAAGTTAAATAAGCACATTCTAGGTCAGGTTGTGTATACTTCCCATAGCCCTCTAATATATTGCAATAGTAGTACATGAGGGTATCTTCTTGAGTGCTATTCTTGATGCGGTATAGACAATTACATGGTTGATATCTTCTTATGGCTATGGGCTTCTATTCCTGGAGTGGTATCCCTATATACCCAAAGGTACGTTGGAGCTCACAACCATATACAAGTGTTATTTGAGGCTTGGGTATTGGAGTCTAATCACCTCTCACTTCACTAAACATTTTATGGGAAATCTAGCTCAACCAAAAATAATAGCTTCTCCATGATATTTTTAAACCCCTGATACAGGGTTGCTAACATATTCCACTAGTAACAAAAAAATTATAGTTTGATTATGCTCTTGTCATAGGCCTTTAGGTATTTCTATGACCAAACAGTGATGTCTTACTTTCCATCAAGCTCTTTGAACATATTGATTTCTTCTTCTACACATTCATTCCCTTGAAGCTGGTTTTTCCCTTTAAAAATATAACTACATGCCATAAAGATGCCTTTAATTTGATACTTGAAGTTCTAGTAGTCATAAGAATTCAACATGCTTTCTAGTGTGTTTAACCCTTTTGGAAATATATTCATCTTTAGATTGGTCACCCTATGCTTAATAGCATAACCATATTTGTTCTTTTCTTCAACATGCTAAGCTTCCCTAATAATAAATTATATAATCTACTCATCATTATTAAATACTTGCTAGTGATCAAGGATATCAGAGACAACATGTTTGAATACTAGCTTAAGCTTCTTAGATTTATCCCATATATCTAAGGTGGCATCAATTTTAATCTATTATGGGATTTAGATCCCTAAGAATTGCCATGATTTGATAGGTGCCAAAGCTTTTCAAAAAATCCCAAATTCTATGTTTGTAAGATTTTAGGTGTTTATTTTTATGGCAGATTTAAAATTAACCTAGTTTATAACCAACTTCGATTCGCAAAATATTTTTCTATTCTTAACACACATATTTTTAGTTTTCTCAAGCCCATACAAAGTGCTTCGTATTCAACAACATTATTAATATAATTGAACAACAATCTACAAGCATAGTTTAATTGTATACCTTAGGGATCAATTAGATGAGTATCAACACTAGCTCTGTTCTTTATCATGCACTATCAAAATGCATTGTCCATGTGTCATCCAATCCTTGAGCCTAATTTTTAGCTATGTCTATGATAATAACAAACTCTTTGGATATTAAGTAATTTCCAAGATCTTTTTTATCTTCAAACTTTAATTTTAAGCTATCATCTTCTTGGAAAACACTCATGATCATATCAAGATCTAAAATAAGTCCACCTTTGACTAGTTCTTCATCTATAAATTAAAGAAGCTTATTCTAGTTTTCTACCCCGTCATTGTTAAACTTGTGCAAAGGTATTTGCATGGAGGCTCATTCTCAAATTTGATGATTTTTCTAGCCCTATGCACCTTCATGTGCATGTAATTCATTACCAGATATTCATCACCTACCAATTCTTAGTCCATTCCCTTAATAGCAACATCCTAATGTAAGGAGGAAGATCGACCATAATAACTTCTTGAAAAACTACCAAATCTAGGTGTTTTGCTACTATCATGATTGAATCTTTTAAGTCTCTCATAAATTATCTTGGTCTCATCCATTTGAATAGGATTTTTTATAGTTTTAGTAAATGGTAGTCCTATCTCTTCACAAACAACTTTTGGCATTAATATTTCAACTACTCTATTATGAAGCTCCTTTGTTCTAATACCAATTGTTATGAAACTCACTCGACTTTCCCATAAATATTGATAATTTACAAAAATAATAAGATAATTCATAATCAAATTTTACAATATCAATTCACATAAATAAACCAGATTCAAACATTCAGAATCAAACTCATAATTCTTATAAACAAACTAGATTTAAATATTCAAAATAAATCAAACCCTTGAGGTAGGGTAACACCGTATAATCCTCCTTATTGGAAGGAAGCCACTATCTCTAGACTCCACAAGCCAATACTATTATAAGAATACTAGATCTCCAATTCATGCTTACAATGACAATATTCCTCCCTTTTTATAGCCATCCTCTTATGCTATTTTGGGGGAAGTCATAACCCTATCCTTATCCCATCCATTATTATAATAATTTCCTATAGATAGATCTTGGGTTATTTTTAGCCAATATAATTTATGTATGGCTCATCCCAACTATACACTAAAGTTGGGTTATTTATAGCTCATGTCAACTATACAATACAATATTATATTATTAAGTACCTATTTTGGGTACCTAACATACAATACAATATTATATTATTAAGTATCTATCTTGGGTACCTAACATTCCATCCCCTTTAAAAAATATTTCATCCTCGAAATATAAGAATAAACTAAATAATATAATCTTATTAGCCTTGTTGTGAACTTGTATTGATTTCAATGATCCGTCCATCCTAGTGAAACTCTAATTGGTGGTGGTCTTTGTTGATGCAAATATGTCATTTTATCATTTGAATATTTGGAAGTAATCCTTTGGCTCCATGTATGGGAGGCATCCTTCTGCTGGCAATAAATATTACTCTTTTTCATCCATACTTGCTTGCTTTTTCCACTTGAGTATCCAAGACTGCTTTATTGGCTCCATGCTACTCTTGCTCTACTTTGGTAACTCAAATGATGGGTTCATTTGTTCCTTGATGTTGGTACACCACTTTAAAAACCAGAATTACTATGCTTTCTTTACTGTACACTATCATACTTGGTACCCTTCTAATTCCCTATAGAACCATAATATTGTTGCTTTAAGCCATGCCTCCAAGGTTGTTGTTGCTCTTGGTGGTGTGGATGGCGATATGTTGCAACCATAACCCAATGTTCTACTTTCTTTCTTTTTTTGTTTGTGAAAAACACCCCAAATGGGATGTCACTTTTGGGTAAATCCCAAGGAGGCAGAGGTATCTATTTCGCCAAAAATGCCCATGGCTCACACTTAGCCTGCCCCCTTCGGCACACTCAACGAGCATACCTAAAACAAAAAAAACAATAACAAATAAACACAAACAATAACAAAAAACACAACATAAAAAAAACAAAGACAAACAAACAAACAAAAAAATAAGAACCACAAAACAAAACAACATAAAAGCATAAAAACAACAAAAAAAAACTCAAAAAACAAACAAACAACCAAATAAAAAAATAAATAAAAATAAAATAAAATAAAAAATAACAACAAAACACAAAACACATAAGAAAACCATAAAAACAACAAAACAACACACAAACACTTCAAAAAAAAAAACACAAAAACCCAAAAAACCAAAAAAATGAAAAACAACTAAAACAACACAAAAACAAAACAGTACAAAAGGCACACACATCCCTAAAAAAACTAAAAATAAAAAAAAAGACAAGTATGACCTTTATAGGCCAAAAAACTATTAAGGCAAAGATTCAAAAAAGGAAACATAGGAAAGATATGTCTAAGCTAGGGAACTAAAATACCCTGACCGAACCAAATAGAAGCAAAAACAAAGCAAAAAGAAACTAGATACCTCTAGTACTGGAGCCATCCAAAGAAAGGATAAAAAATAGAACTTCCCTTATTTGTGAAGCCCACCATTTGGGAGGGTGGTCGTAGCAAGTAAGATCACCTTTGTCCAATGCCTAATCAGCTAAAGGATCAGCACTCCTGTTCTGTTCTTCGACCACATGATTGTAATCCACTTTCAAAAATCCCATCTGGATTAATTGAATCTTCTCAACAATTTGTTTTATTCTCCAATCAACCTTATGATTCTTATGAGTCTTTAGAATATTAATCATGAGTTGGGAGTCATATTCAACCAACAACTTTTCCCATCCAACCTTAGTAGCCTCTTGAAGGCCTCTGAGGATACCATACCCCTCAACAAGGTTATTGGAAAGGATACCCAAATTCTCAGCAAAAGTGAAAACCATGGAGCCATTTGAAAGTCTACCAATTCCTCCTGCACTAGCTTTTTAAGGGTTCCCCCTAGAGGGTCCATCGGTATTGACTTTTCCATAATCCTTAGGAGGAGGCTTCCAATTCCTTGTTCTTTCCATCTTGTAATTACTCACATTCCCTTTAAGTCGGTTGCCCTTAGAAGAGTTAATCTTCAATATTTTCATCACTTGATCCTATTTTTTATGGGAGTTTTGGGGGTGATTAAGGAGTTGTTGGACTGATTCAACTAAGTTGGCAATGGTCTTTTGCTAGATATAGTGAATATCCTTTATTTCTTGATTGAAAATCTGGTTGTTCCTTTCATTCCAGATATTCCAAGATAAAATGGTAGAACCCATCCAAACTAACTGCCTAATGAAATGATCAACACCCTCCAGTTTAGGCCAATCCCTCTAAAGTTGTTCAAAAGTAGAAAAAATGGACCATTATAAGCCAAGTAAGATGGCCATTCTCCTCCATAGCTCAGAGGATAAGGTACACTCAATAAAAATATGGCTAAGAGTTTTTACACTCTTTCCACACATTTTGCATCTAAAAGGACCATGAAAACCATGTTTCATAAGTTACTCACCAGTTAGCACCCTACGATGCAATAAAAACCAAATAAAAAACCTCATCTTAGGCCAAAGCTTTTGAACCCACAAAGAAAATATATCATAAAATTGGTTGGGATTATTAAGGCATAAGGCCAAATAACCAATTTGATGCCCCGAAGGATCATGGGTCTCGTTGACTTCGTCTTATACAACGGGCTAGGGGTTGGTTGTTTGATGCCCTAGAGGGTCATCAGTCCCGTTGACTTCGTCTTATACAACGGGTTAGGAGTTGGATGCCCCAGTTCGATGACCTAGAGGTTCGAGGCCCCGTTAACTTTGTCTTACCCAACACATAGAATTTATAAAGACAACATCCAATATGTTACTATTTTTCTATGTATCAATTTTCTTTTTATTAAAATAAAAAAAAAAAACAGCCAGATCTGCACTTGAAAGAAAAGGCAGGGAAAGCAAAATGCAAACAGATAAAACCTATGTTATATGCACCTTCCAATTTTTGATGACATGTAGGAAAAATAAAAGGAATATTTTCCTTTCTCATGTATCGAGGCATTGGAGGCATTAGAGAGATGCATCGCACAAAAATTCCACATGCACCCGATTTCAATTTGATACTCTTGTCTATGGGCCAAACTATAATTTATGATAGTGTGATAAAAAACCTGAATGCACTATCATTTGTTTAATAAACTAACAACAGCATCTGAGGATTAAGACAGAAAAGGAGCAACATATTAAGTGAAAAGCAGAAAACTGCAGAAGACGAATGCAATTTCTTTTTATTACACACATTGGTAAATGGTAACCCAGTAAGTCATAGGCCCAGAAAAAGGGATTAAGAGGAGAGATAAACTTGGGCTTATGCTCAAAACTAAAAACATTGAGGAATCTGTCGAGCTATTGTTTGAGGACTCGAGTTTGCCACTGACACTCTTGTAAGTTCCTGAAACAATGGTTGAGCAAAAAAATTGTGTCAGTTGGGATGGAGGCTTGTTCAGTTTTAAAGAAGATGATATGCTTCCTCAGTCAGACAATTAGGCCCTGCTTTCATAAATGAAAATGTGATAAACTGCTAACGATAAGAAAACATAAGCTTGATAACTTAAACACAACACATTCTCAAATGATGCAGTGGAATGAGACTTGGACAACAACAAAAGTTAGAGATAGGCAAAACAAGAAACATTACAGCAACAGAGAAAAAGTGGTAACACATACAGATAGCTAAATGAAATAGGCTTAGAGTCACCAGATTGCACAGTAATGAAGCGCAGATTGCTAGTGTGTTGGATGCATGTGATAGATGTTGATGTGCGACGTAAGTATGGGTAATCCAAATGGGGCCGAAGGGTCGGTAGTTCTGGTGCTGGCTTGTCTCTGAGTAGGAAAGCTTTGTATGTGAAGATGCCAATGACAGGTGGGCAACAATGCAAATAGTAAGCTAGCTAACGCATTGACTCAAATTTAAACAACATTTCAAGGTACCTGTGTTTTTGTCTCTCTTGTGAAGACCCAATTTATAATCGATGCTACCCTTTTATGGGGAGAGACCAGGTGATATATTGTGAAGACCCAATTTATAATCGATGCTACGGTTTTATGGGGAGAGGCAAGGTGATATATGGTTGAAGAAAAGATCTTGGTTGGTGATATAGGGTTGAAGAAAAGATTTTGGTTTTGTTGTTTTCAAGGTTAGTGGATTGGTAAGTGTTTGTTTGGTAGGAACTTATCAAAAAGAGATTTGGGTTCAAGGGTGTCAATTTGCAAAGGTAGTAGTCTGATCTGAATTCTTTGAGTGCGTGCCAAAACAAACCGACAATGACGACAAGAAACTAGTAATCTTGAGCAACCAGTGGTCTCTCACGGTGAATTAACAACAAACATAACTCTTGGTGTGAACCTTACTCATATCAACTACTAATTATATATTGTAACTTCTATATATAAATAATAATATATATATATATATATATATATATATATATATATATATATATATATATATTATAAAGCAAAAGTATAATCGGCCACAAGTTGAAGAAAGCAAAGTATAAATGGGCACAAGTGGAGGACACCTTACCTAGATAGAACTTGGATATGTTGGTTGAGGGTTAACGATATATTAATATGATGTTTGAGTTTTAAATTTTAATTTTTAATTTAATTTTAATATATTTTAGAATTTTTATATTTATTTTTAGTTTTGTAAGTTTTGATTTTTTATTTTAAATTAAAAATTTGATTTAATTTAGTTTTAAAGTTTAAATTTAATTTGTTTTAAGACAAGCTAAGATAGATATCACCTTGTTCAAAGGAAAAATATTATCTTAAGGAGACAAAAAAATCGCTTTAGAGGAAGGATGTTTTTTGTAGGACTGCTCAAACTATCGAACTTGTTTCAGTCATATCTCACTCATCCGGACTCGGATTGAGCTGAAATTTTGAGGGTAGATGCCTGAAAATCCCTAGAACGTCTCCACCAATTTTCATATCATTTGGAGCAACACAGATCCTAGCGCATCCCTATGTGTGAACGAGATTTTTAGCAAGCGACTATACGAGGGTTTTATTTGGGTTGAGCGCAAGCAACTCCAAAGGTTGGTTTTTAGGGCCTTCGAGCCCTAGTGGCCAATATTTTTGTGGTTTACACTCAATATTTTAGCAAGAAATGTTGTAGGGGATCCAAGATGGGTTAGAAATTTATCTTTCAACAGATCATACTATGAACTTGAGTGACAACGGCTTCCAATTTGCTGCACAAAAGAAAAGTGAAAACCATATCTTTCCACAACGTCTAGGGCAAAGATTAAAGAGATCACAAAACAAGTTTCAAGTATTTAATCAAAAAATGGCTCATATCTCAAGTGAATATGGTGCTAAGGTGCATCCACAAAATAATTCTACTGTGAAAACCCCTGTCAAGGGTAAAAATTTTGAAAACTCTGCCCCAAAAATGAAATTTAGGGATAACCTCCATGGTGGACAGCCTTAGCCTAATGCTAATATCAATCTTAGGGCTTCCCATAAACCTCTAAGACTGTCGAAGATTGATCCCAAGAAAACAGAGTCAGGATGTCTTAAAGCAGCTAATGGAACTCCTATTGTTAAGCTTGATATGGGTAACATTCAGACTGGCATTGAAGATTTGGAAAAAAAGGACTAATTTGTCGGTTCGTGGGTTTTTGTCCGAGCCTATCTGCTTTCAAATTTTGGGTTGCAAAAAGCTGAAAAACTAAAGGTGAGTTACAAATCTCTATTTATCCAAATGGTTATTTTCTTGTTTTATTTGTTAATAATGAAGATAGAGATAACACTTTTCAAGGGGGTCCTTGGTTTTTTGGAAGGGCAGGGCTTTTCATGAAGCCCTAGCATACTAAATTTAAAGCCGAAGAAGGGATGCCTTCTATAGCTCCCATGTGGGTTAGACTCTTTGGCCTCCCTGTTGAATTTTGGGATCCATCTTGTTTTTCTTCAATTGGATACTCTTTAGGAACTTTTATGATGACTGTTGATTGTACTCAAAATTTTGAACATATTATTTATGCTCGAATTTGTGTTTTAATGTATTTTGACAAACCCCTACCTAAAAAGATCACATTACAATTTGGGGAAGACACTTAGGAGCAAGTAGTGGACTATGAGAACATTCCTTTTCTTTGTAGGATTTTCCATGAATATGGTCATTTGGCCAGTACTTGCCCAAATAAAATTCCTGATCAAAAGAAAGAAGATATAAACTCAGTAGGTTTCCAAATACTTAAGAAGAAGAACACTCAGAAAAAACCAGTTATGAAGGATCAATCAATGTCATATGCTAATATGTTTGAAATCCTTTCCACAAATGATGTCCCAAGTGAGGAAGAGGAAATAATGGAAACAGAAATCTTAGAAACACAATTTAAATATGAAGGGAAGAACTCAAAGACAAACCAACAAATCAAAGGTTTTCAACGAGAAAAAAATGGAGAAAAATTACACAAGAAAAACAATCTTTTAAATGTCAAAACTTCAAATAATACGAGTCCCAATATAGACTCTGTTGAACCCTCTAGTAAAATTTTGGCTGTGTACGAGCATTCTTCAAGGTTAGAAGCCTTCTCATATTCAATTGGAATAAGTCAAGAAACAAGGAAAAAAAACTGAAGATGGATTCTAATCAAAAAGCAGGTCACAAGACCAATCAATATCATATGGTAAAAGAAGGTGAAAAGCTTGTAGAGGAAGGTAATATTAATGCCCTTCCCAAATTTTTTAGCCCTGGTATTAATGAAGATCATTACTTGGAATATTAGAGGACTCAAAGGGAGTCTTTCAAAACAAAATGAAATTAGAAGAATGATTCAGATAAATCATCCACATCTTGTTTTCCTTCAAGAAACAAAGATGTTAATGGAGGATATGGACTCAATTGCCTGTAAAATTTGGCCAGCTGGAAAAGTGGTTTCCCTCAGTTCCCAGGGGACTTCTGGTGGCATTGCTTGTCTTTGGGACCCAAAAGAGGTAGTTATTCACCATATGGTTTGCAGTTGGGGTATGTTGGCTATAGCTATTCAAAGTAGACATTCCAACAAAATTATGCTCTACTTTACTGTTTATGCTCCGATTGCTTTGGAGGAAAAAAGAAGACTGTGGAAGGATATAACTCATATTATCTCTCATTTTCCTAAAGCTTGGATCTTGATCGGAGGAGATTTCAATACCATCCTCTCTTTGGATGAGAAAAAGGGGGGAAATAAAAATTTGGACAAAAGCACTGACCTCATGAGCGAATATATTGCAAACCTCCATCTTGTGGACATCCAACCAGATAATGGCCTTATGACTTGGTCTAACATAAGGCAAGGCTAAGCTTGTATAATGGAGAGATTGGATAGGTTTTTGTTCTCTAAAAATTTCTTAATCCATGGTCACATTCCTAAAGTGAAGACTCTTCATAATGTTGGTTCGGATCATTGGCCAGTCATGGTGGAAATGTGGAAAACCAATGTGAGTTTCTCTCCTTTTTGTTTTCAATTAATGTGGCTTAGAGACATTTCCTTTAGACCTCGTGTGCAATAATGGTGGAAGGAAGGTAAACCTAGGCATGGGACTAAGATGTTCTATTTTTCCAAAAGACTGCAATACATTAAATCCAAAATCAAGACTTGGAACTGGAAAGAGTTTGGGGATGTTCATAAAAAAAACATGAAGTTATTGCTCATCTTGAAAATTTGAATAAGAAAATCCGTTTAGATGGCCTCACAGAGAAGAGAAGTGCATATGAAATTAAACTCACAACTCAGTTAGAGGAATGGGAAAAAAAGAAGAAATCTTATGGAAGAAAAAATCTAGAATTCAATGGCTCAAAGAAGGAGATCGAAACATAAATTTCTTCCACAAATCTCTTCTAGCTCGAAGATCTCACAACTTTATTTCTTCCCTAAAATCATATTCTGGAGATTTTGTTTATACTTGGGATGGCATGAACTCTATTATTGTTGATTACTTTTCCAATATTTTTGTTGTTGCTCCTCTTGACTCAGCTTCTCAACAAAATGTTCTTCAAGCAATCCCTTCTCTTATCACTTCTGAGGAGAACTCTAGTTTGACTGCTCATGTTACTATCAACGAGCTTCAACAGGTGGTTTTTAAAATGCAAAAATGGAAAACCCCAGGTCCTGATGGTTTTCCCATTGAGTTCTACCAAGAGTTCTGGGATATCCTTCATGTTAATTTATTAGATGTGGTGGAAGAAGCCAAGAAAGCCAAAGAAATTTTGAAGGTTATCAATAAAACTTATATTACTCTTGTTCCAAAATCTCAAGAGGTTGATCATATCTCAGCTTTTAGACCTATTGCTTTATGTAATGTTCTTCTCAAAATCATTACTAAAATCATGGTAGAAAGGTTGAAGCCTCTTTTGCATAAGATTATTTTCCCAGAGCAAGGGGGTTATGTGGAAGGGCATCAAATAGTAGATGAGATAGTTCTTGCTTAGGAAGCCATCCATTCCATGGATATGCAAAAATCTCCTTCCATGTTCATTCGGTTAGACTTATCCAAAGCTTATGACAGAGTGGATTGGAACTTCCTTATCAAAGTTTTGAGGCAATTTGGTTTCTCTAAGGATTGGATGGATTGGATTATGGGATGTATCTCTTCAGTTTCCTACTTAGTTCTTATCAATGGTAGGCCTTCTCAGTCGTTCCCAGCTTCCAGAGGTATTAGGCAAGGTGACCCGCTATCCCCTTATTTACTCATCATTCTTGTTGAATGCTTGGGTAGGACTATAACCAAAAATAGGGAAAACAAAACCATTGAGGGAGTTACCATTGCTCATGGAGCTAGACCTATCTCTCATCTTCAATTTGTGGATGACTCTACTCTTTTAAGTAAAGCTACAATTAAGGAAGCTTCTAATATTAAGCAAATCATTAGCTAAAGTTATTTTCTTTCATTGCTTTGCTAGATAGGAATCCATGGTCTTGGATAAATTAATATATAAGAATACCTCCCTTCCAATCACTTATTTAGGTATTCCCATAAATATTCAAAGGCAAAAAAATAAATATTGGAATTGGTTGTTGGACAAAGTCAAGAAGAAAATTGGAAAGTGGACCAACAGGTGGCTTTCTTCTAGGGGTAGAATCACCTTGGTAAAATTAGTCCTTCAAGCTATTCCTATTTATGTATCTTCCATTTTGAATATTCCAAAGGTTGTTCTTCGAGAACTGGATCAAATCAGTCATTGTTTCCTTTGGAGTGGTACTAAGGAGAAAAGAAAATGGGCCTTGGTGAAATGGGACACTTTATGTCTTCCTAAGAATAAAGGGGGGTTAGGATTCTGGTCTTCTATTAATAAAAACAAAGCTTTAGCTGCTAAATTATATTGGAGGATGTTGCATAACCCCAATGCTCTTTGGGCCAATAATCTCCATGCTAAATATGCTGAGAACAAAAGTCCTGAAGACCTTGTTCGCTATCAACTTCCTACCAAAGGTTCTACCATTTTAGCAGTTCTTAATACTGGTGAGGATTTGATAAAGAAAATTTTATTTTGGATCATTCATAATGGTCAACAGGCAAATTTTTGGACAGATTCTTGGGATGGTCACAAGCCTTTGATAACTTAATTTCCCGATTGGAGGCCTTGGATGGAGGAGATTCATCGAGCTAACTAGATAAAGGTGGCTAATTACTATCGGTACCATACTGGTAATTCAAAGGTTGGTAGATATTGGATCCCTATTGAGGACTGACCTATTCAAATCCTATAAAGGCAAAGACAAGATATCCAAGGCATCCTTCATATGAGATCTCTCTCTTGGTCCCATGAAAAAGATTGTTTTGGATGGAACAACACTACTAAGGGTGAGTATTCGATTGCTCAAGGTTATTTGACCTTATGCCATAATAATCCCAACCATTCTTCGACATATTTTCTCAATTGTGGGCTCAAAAGCTGAGGTTCTTTAATTGGCTTTTATTGCATCGCAAGGTGCTTACTGGTGAGCAACTTATGAAGCGTGGTTTTCATGGCCCTTTTAGATGTGAGATGTGTGAAGGGAATGTAGAAACTCTCAACCATATTTTTATTGAGTGTACTTTAGCCTCCGAGCTATGGAGGAGAATGGCCACTTTACTTGGCTTACAGTGGTCCAATTTTTTTACTTTTGAACAACTTTGGAGGGATTGGCCTAATCAAGAGGGTGTTGATCATTTTATTAGGCAGTTAGTTTGGATGGGTTCTACCATTCTTATTTGGAATATTTGGATTGAAAGGAACAACCGAATTTTTAATCAAGATAGGAAGGATATTCACTATATTTGGCAAAATACCATAGCCAACTTAGTTGAATCGGTCCATCAACTCCTTAATCACCCCCAAAACTCCCACCAAAGATGGGATCAAGTGATGCAAATATTGAAGATTAAATATTCTAAGGGCAACCAACTTAAAGGGAATGTGAGTATTAGTAATATGGATAGGACAAGAAATTGGCAACCTCCTCCTAAGAATTTTGGAAAATTCAATACTTATGGAGCCTCTAGAGGGAACCCTGGAAAAGCTGAGTGTGGGAGGAATTGGTAGACTTTCAGATGGCTCCCTGGTTTTTACTTTTGCTGAGAATTTGGGTATTCTTTCCAATAACCTTATTGAGGGGTATGGTATCCTCAAAGGCCTTCAGGAGGCTACTAAGGTTGGATGGGAAAAGGTGTTAGTTGATTCTGACTCTTAACTTGTGATTAATCTTTTGAAGACTCCTTTCAAGAATCATAAGGTTGATTGGAGAATAAAAAGAATTATTGAGAAGATTCAATTAATCCAGATGGGATTTTTGAAAGTTGATTACAATCATGTGGTCAGAGATCAAAACACAAGTGTTGATGCTTTAACTAATTGGGATTTGGACAAAGGTGATCTTACTTGTTATGGCCACCCTCCTAGATGGTGGGCTTTGCAAATTAGGGAAGCTCTCCTTTCTATCATTTATTTGGATGGCTCCAGTTCTGAAGGCACCTAGTTTCTTCTTGTTTTTTTCTACTTCTCTTTGGTTCATTCAGGTTTTTTTAGTTCCCTGGCTCTCTCTTTTCTTTCTTTCGTTTTCTTTGTTGTTTCTTGCCTTAATAGTCTTATGGTCTAGATAGGTCATTGTTATGTTCAATTTTTTTCTTTTTTATTTTTTCTTTTTTGTTTAGTTTTTTAAGGTGTGTGTGTTCTTTTGTTTTGTTTTGTTTTATTTTTGTGTTATTTGTGTTGTTTTTTGTTGTTCTTGTGTTTTTGTTGTTTTGTGTTTTTTTTATGTTTTTTGTTATTGTTCTTGTGTTTCTCTTTGTTTGTGTTAATTCGTGTTTTTTTGTGTGAGTGTTTTCTATGTTTTTTGTTTTTTTTATTGTCTGTTGTTGGTTGTTTTTTATTTTTATTTTTATTTTATTTGTTTAATATTTTAGGTTTTGGTTGTGTTTATTTTTCATGTTTTTTTTGGGTTATGTCTTTGTAGTGTTCTATTTTTTTTGTCTTGTTTGTGTTTCGTTATGTGGTTCTTGTGCTTTTCTATGTGGTTCGTGTTGTGGTTTCTTTCATCTTATTGTGTGTGTGTTTGGTTGTGCTTTATTTTATTTTTTGATAAGTAGTTATTGTATTTACAGCGGGTTTTAACTAGGATCCCAAAACCTGATTATATACGAGTTGGAAATAACATGCCGAGAATAAGCCATTACAACAAAATTCTGGGCCCAAGGCACCAATACCCTGAAAATGAAAAACAAACAGAAATCCTGCCTAGCGGGAACAGGTAAATTTGAACAATCTCGTCCAACGGGAAACCACCAATTTCGAAGGAAGGTAAGTTTGAAGATCCTGCCCAGTGGGGAGCAGCTGAAAACCACCATCGTGTAAATCCCGCCCAGTAGGAAGCAGCAAAAAACCATTATAATATAAATATTGCCTAGCGGGAAGCAGTCGAAAAACCACCAAAGAGTGAATCTTACCCAGCGGGAAGCAGCTGAAATCCATCCCAGTGTAGATCCCGCCCAGCGGGAAGCAGCAAAAACCTCTACCAAGTGAATCCCGCCTCTCGAGAAAACCAGCAGGAAATGAGAAAAACCCGCCCAACGGGAAACCCAGCGGTTCTGGAGAATCTTGCCCCGCGGGAAACCATCCCGCCCAGCGAAAAACCATCCTGCCCAAAAAAAGGGGGAATCCCACCCAGTAGGAAGCGGCTGAAAACTAGCAAAGAGGATATCTCGACCATCAAGAAGCAGCCATAAATCACCACCAAGAGAATCCTACCCCCAGGACAACCAACAGGAAAATACAATAGGTTAAGAGACCAGGGATACAGGGACTGGGTATCCCAGGCGAGAAGAGGTAACAACCACAAATATGGGATCCCTGGGAGCCTAGCCTGGGGGATCCAGGGTCTGCATGCATAGATAAGATCCCCCCATGATTTGAAAAATGCAGCAGAACCCAGAGAACCCCAACAGCAGGGGCCAAGAATCCCATCCTTGCACGGGAGAAACTTCAGGGAATTGGGACTGAGGCTGGGAACAGCCCAGGCAAAGAAAAAGCCCCCCCAAGGCCAAACAAATGCCGAGGGTGTCCACCAAGGATCAGAACCAGCATGAAGAAGCCTCCAAGCGAGAAATCGAAGAGGGCCCTACCCACAGGGACGGGACCAAAAACAACCACAGGATCCTAGAGAGGATTCACTAGAAAAAGGGGGAAAGAGGCCCCCCAGACCACCCCCAAAGCAGTAAGGACCTCAAAGGAAACCCCAAGAAGCCGTAAAAAACCCAACCAATCACCCCCACCACCCAGAGAACCGCAAGGAACTAGATCCATGCCAAAAACCTACATAAAACCCCAGGGGGAAGCCTAAGGGAAAAAAAAAGGGAAGGGATCCCGAAAACAGCAAGGAACCTTGGGAAGCACCAGGCCAAAAACTCAAAAAAGGGAACCTTGACCGACTGGGAGAGGTGCAGAAAGAGGAGAAGGATCTCCCTCAAGGAGATCATCTGCAACAAACAATCCCAGGGAGGGATGACCTGGGATGAGCCAGGGACTGGGCAGGAACCAGGGGAGGGGGAGCAGGGAAGGGATCGGGACCCTCCCCTCTCTACTTTTTTCCCTCAAAAGTTGGGTAGTTTAGAAGCCCCAAGAACCTAGCTCTATGGCCAATCGTAGTTTTCCCATTCGGGTATACCACATGGCATCAATCATAAGGGGGTTGAATTATTAATATATCCATAGGTTGGGCATAGAGAAAATGGAGCCTTGTCGACCTCTACCAGCACAAGACATTTTCCAACTATGCCTACATATCCAGCAGGGTGGAGGTAGTGGGAATGGAACCTGGGTTGGCCACAACTAGCACCCAGGGCATTTGCCAACTGCTCTACGCACATGGATAAAAGTTGGATAGTTTAGAAGCCCCAAGAACCTAGCTCTATGGCCAACCGTAGTTGTCCCATCCGGGTATACCACATGGCATCAGTCACAAGGGGGTTGAATTATTAATATATCCACAGGTTGGGCATAGATAAAATGGAGCCTTGTCGGCCTCTACCAGCACACAGGACATTTGCCAACTATGCCTACATATCCAATAGGGTGGAGGTAGTGGGAATGGAACCTGGGTCGGCCACAACCAGCACCTAGGTCATTTTCCAACTGCTCTACACACGCGGATCAAAGTTGGGTGGTTAGAAGCCCCAAGAACCTAGCTCTATGGCCAACCGTAGTTGTCCCATCTAGGTATACCACAAGGCATATGTCACAATGGGGTTGAATTATTAATATATCCACATGTTGGGCATAGAGAAAATGGAGCCTTATCGGCCTCTACCAGCACACAGGACATTTGCCAACTATGCCTACATATCCAGCAGGGTGGAGGCAGTGGGAATGGAACCTGGGTCGGCCACAACCAACACCCAGGGCATTTGCCAACTGCTCTACGCACGCAAATCAAATTTGGGTAGTTTATAAGCCCCAAGAACCTAGCTCTATGGCCAATCGTAGTTGTCCCATCCGGGTATACCACATGGCATCAGTCACAAGGGGGTTGAATTATTAATATATCCATAGGTTGGGCATAGATAAAATGGAGCCTTGTCGGCCTCTACCAGCACACATGACATTTTCCAACTATGTCTACATATCCAACAGTGTGGAGGCAGTGGGAATGGAACCTGGGTCGGCCACAACCAGCACCCAGGGCATTTTCCAATAGCTCTACGCACGCGGATAAAAGTTGGGTAGTTTAGAAGCCCCAAGAACCTAGCTCTATGGCCAACCGTAGTTGTCCCATCCAAGTATACCACATGGCATCAGTCACAAGGGGGTTGAATTATTAATATATCCACAGGTTGGGCATAGAGAAAATGGAGCCTTGTCGGCCTCTACCAGCACACAGGACATTTGCCAACTATGCCTACATATCTAGTAGGGTGGAGGCAGTGGGAATGGAACTTGGGTCGGCCACAACCAGCACCCAGGGCATTTGCCAACTGCTTTATGCACACGGATATTGTGCTTTTGTTTTTGACACACTCAAGGAGCATGTTTTTTATTTTATTTTATTATTTTTGTTGTTATTTACTTATTTATTTACTTATTTTTAAATTGGTTTTATGTGTTTGTTTGCTCCTTGAGTATGTCAAAGGTGGTAGGCCAGGTCTGAGTCCTGAGTATTTTTGGTGGAATGGATATCCCTGCCTTCTTGGGTCTTACCCGAAAGTGACATCCTTTTTGGGATGTATTTTCCACAAATAAATAAATAAAAAAAATTGTTTTAAAATTTACGAACAACTTAATTTACTCTAATTTGTTTTTTAATTTATTTTAAGTTTATATATGGAAATTTTATTTAATTTAGATTTTTCTTTATTTTGTTCTAGATTTGTTAACAAAAATTTTAATTATTTTAAATTTAAATTTTCATTTTAAATTGAATTATAAAATATTGTTTTTATTTTATTTTTTATTTTTTTGAGGTCGAGAGATGTTACAAAGGTTATTATGTAAAAGTTATTTGCGGTAGGTTAATACTCGAAATAAGTGACCAGCTAAAAGGGAACGAAAAGGCCTTTGTAGTGGAGGTATTGCAAAAGAAAGTTTTGTAGTAGGTAGCCTTGTAAAGAAAAATGCTATAAAAAAGTGCAGCACGTGGTATTGTAAGGAAGGGTCAAACTGAGTTGTCAAATAATTTGGGTACTAATCGTCATTGGAGTTAGGTATACTTATACTTGTTGGAAATATATTTTCAAAGTGTTTTTACAAAGTTTTATGAAGATGTACAATAGAAATAAGCATTGAAATGGGTGTTGTCCATGCTGCTATGGGTATTGTAAGTCTTATAGTGTCCAATTTAAAAAAAAAAATGGGATCTTATTATTATAGGAATATAGACATATTTGTACTCGTTGTAAAGTTCTTTTCAAGCCTGTTTTAGCAAAAGTATTTATTTGTTATAAATATTTGTAGTGGGTATTAATATTGTAAAAGTTGCCATTGCTTATAGGAGCAATAAATGTTTAAAATATGGACTTGAGAAATGTGGTTTAAGTTTGGTTGATTAGAAGTCTGGTGATTGAAGGTTATGGTGAACTAAAGTACACAAAATTGGGTGTCTACACCTTTAAGGGAAATCCTCCTCTTCTTCTAAAAGGTTAAAAATTTGAAATACTATATTATTTGGATTTGGTAATGTTAAGATTAATTATTAAATTGGGGTTAGCAACTGATAAACTCATGGTTTTTCCATGAATGATTAATTTCAAATTAGCATTAATTACCCTACAATGCTTAGCATTGTTGATTATATATCTCTATTTGAGTATGTCTCGTAACCATGACATATTCAATAGAATTGTGTCCAACATTGATGAGAAAGCACCATAAAGTATTGATTCTAAATTTACATGGACTATGTTATTCTATATTTAATTTTATTACTGATTAGTGTTTTTTTTAGACCTATGGTCCCTTGTGAGATACAGGGTTCTTCATTATCGTAAATTTGACTACTACCAACCATTATTCATTGTCATCCACTACTTTTCCTTTTTCCCATATTATATATCACATTTTATTCACACCTATGATACAATTGAATTCTCATTGAGGTCTATTTATTATGATACCAAATCCCCAATGAGAGGTTAACCTCAAGCCAACAAAAACTTAACCTTGATGTTAACCTTACAATAAAATAATAATAAATTACCCTTTTAAACAAGGTTATCTATAAATATAGATTAACCAATACCACTAAGGGTGAGATATGAAAGGAGCTTGTAGGCTTACATCAACATGCTTGTAGGATTACATAGATGATGGATTCCCATAGACTTACATAATAATATACTTGTAGGCTACATCAATAATGCTCATAAGCACTTGTTCACACTTCTAGCCTTGGCCTAAATAAGATCATATTATACATATTTCAACACCCCTTATAATTTGAGCTAAGAGGGCCAAGGAGAGAAAGAATTAGAGGTAACACCTCCTCCCCATAATGGATGCTCTAGTGGGTCTCCATTGTTCCTCCTTCATCCTCATCTTCATCATTATAAAATCTTGTGTCTAGCCCTCAAGAATTTTATCTCAATCTTCTTTAGCCTTGTAATACAATTTTTGATGGAGCATCCTTCTCTTTCATAATACTCGCAAGTTGTAGTGAAGAATCACTGTACCGGGTAAACCCTATTCAGAAAGTAATTTTCACCAAAATACTAACCAAAGCTGAACAAAAAGGGTAAGATTAGAGGGTCTAAAACCCCTATAATATACAAAGCAGACGATGCTAGAATACCATTAAAAGTGTAGCCAAGAAAGGTCCTCCATCATAAACTAATGCTAAATTTGAAAATCTTCATGCCATGAAGCTTAAGTAAACAATAGAACCAAAATATCAATGGTTCATGAGCCTTTTTGGTGGTAGCTACGATGAATTATTCCATGTTTTGGAGTCCCAAAGCCTTTTTGGTGATAGCTAAAAGGGATCCACTCTTGGTAGGATTTCATCCCATCTAGTGCATGCAGGCTCTTTTCCTCCCCAAAATAGAAGGGTCACTTGCTTGGTTCCCTTCCATGTCTAACGATGTTCATAGCTCCCTAGTGTGGTTGCAAGCCATCATCATTTCGCAACCCCATGGAATAAGACATAATTAACATAGAGGGAGAATGTGGGATCAAAGTATCTAAATAGAAAAGCAGCAAGGAAGGTCCATATTCTTTCCTCAATTGAACATTAAAGGGATTGCAAAAGGTAGAGTATCTTAAATATTTCAAGTTGTGAAACCCCTACTAAACCTTGAGGCTTGTTGGCCCCCATGAGAATCACCTCGAGATCCATGGAAAAAGAGCAACAAAAAGTATAAGAGACAAATTCTAGGAGGGAAGGATGCCCTAGACACATCCACCAGAGCAAAATGCACGGTAGTTTTGATCACCACTAAAGAACTAGAAGGAAGCAAAAAATGGAATAATGACAAAGGGTGTCTCTCTAAATTGAAAAAAACATAAGAAGATAGAGACCAAAATCTCAAAGTGTGTACTAAGAAGGACTTCACCAAAGGACTTGATTGGAGTGCGAAGGAGGCTAAACATCATTCATCTCTAGATAACTGCAACAACCCAAAGCGACCAAACACAAGGGAAAGGGTGGTCATATGATCCTGATCTTACTTCTTTGAGAAATCAGACATGACCCCTAAGGCAATAGTTGGCACATTTGTGATGACAACATGAAGGTGGCCCAAAGGGGCAACACCAAAATTGAGGATATTAATGAAGAAAAACCTTGGGGGTCTAATTGCAATGGATCTCCAATAGGAGTGATCAGACAGAGCAACAAGACTAGATTGCATCCCATCAAACCAACCCACCCTACAAAATTTATGGCTACAAATACAGAGACCTCAATATTATCAAAATTTGATGACAACGGTTGGAAAAAAATTTAATTAGATAATTTTAAATCCTATACAAGTTCTAGAAGGAATTGTTTCCCCTTTTTTAATAAATACCTTCTCTTTTCTCATTGTAAGTATCAAAATTTGTAATATTTATGCCTAATATCTGGGCATGTATACAATATTTCTTCCACCCCTCTCATGTATTATGGTCTGGCTTTATTCTTGCTTTGTTTTATTAATAAGCTTCAATCCCTCTCTTTTAAGGCATGAACGTAATCTAGTTATTATAAATGTAAGAAATTATGACTACTCTATTTTTTGACTCATTTCTTGTGTATGGATAACTATGGTGATTTGAGTCCAAAGAGATTATGTTCCTTATGCATTGTCAATGATGATGCATGTGTCCATTCCATCTCATCAAAGTGTAGAGAGATTTATATTCTTGACATCACAACCCTTAGTCTAGGTGAGATAGCTATTACTATTTTTCTCTCATCCTTTTTCTTAGATAAGACTTGGTATACTAGGTTAGATTAAAAAGAAGTATGCCAAGATCACATCCAAACAAGGAGCTGTCCTTGGTAAAAACCCCTAGAGGTATTCATTGGAGTCACATCTCATGCTCCTTCGAATTTCCAAATTGTACGCTCCAATCGAGGCACAGACACCAAATACACCTGACAA
Organism: Wollemia nobilis; assembly: GCA_028583015.1. NCBI lineage: Eukaryota > Viridiplantae > Streptophyta > Pinopsida > Araucariales > Araucariaceae > Wollemia > Wollemia nobilis. The sequence continues at coordinate 4,533,310 of JAQPPZ010016862.1, forward strand.
TCACAACAAGTGGTCACTGTGCTAGAGTGTAAACTAGACACAATTTGATTCTCAACAATTAAACTAGCACACTTGGTCGGATCGATCACATCAAAAGGATCTTGATCCAAGACTATAGTGAAAGTCTTGATGTACTACTTGCTAAAGCATACTCAAATATTCATCCTCAAGAGGATTTTAACAGTGAAGGGGCTATCGAAGGTAAAGAATCTTGAATATTTCAAGTTGTGAAACTTGTGCTTAATCTTGAGGCTTGATGGCTCCCATGAGGAACACCTTGCGATAAAAATCTAAAGAAGAAAATTATGAGAGGGAAGGCTCCCCATACATACCTACCAAAGCAAAATGCCCAATAGTTTTGGTCACCATTGAAGCATCGGGAAGGAAGAAAAAAATGGGTCAATGATAAAGGGTGTCCCTTTGAACTGAAAGAAATGCAAGAATTAGGAGACCAAAATATCAAAGGGTACACTAAGAAGGAATTTTGCCAAATGATTCATTTGGATTGTGAATGAGGCAGACCATCATTCATCACTAGATAACCATGACAACTCAAAGTGACCAAACATAAGAGGAAGGGTGGTGATCCAATTTCAATCTTACTTCTTTGAGCAATCAAACATGCCCCCCAAGACAACAACTAGAGCATTTAAGATGACAATACAAAGGTGACCCACAGGGGCAACACCAAAATTGAGGACATTAATGGAAGAAGACCTTGAGGGTCTAATCATAACAAATCTCTAGCATGAGTGATTAGACAAAGCGTTAAGAATGGATTGTGTCCCATCAAACCAACCTATCCTACAACATTTATGGCTACAAATCCATAGACCTCAAGATTATCCAAAGTTGATGACAAATCCTAGGAAAATTTGAATTGGATAATTTTGAAACACTACAAGTTCTAAAGAGAAATTTCCCCCATTTTCTTCTTATAAACACCTTCTCTTTCCTCATTGTAAATATCAAAATTTGTTACATCTATGCCTAGTATCTGGTACTGTATAAAATATTTCTTTCACCCATATCATATATTGTGACTTGGCTTGTTCCTCACTTTATTTTGTTGATAAGATTCAAGCCCTCTCTTTTAAGGCATGAATATAATCTGGTTATTATATATATAAAAAGTTATGACTACTCTATTTTTTGTCTCATTTCTTGTGTATAGATAACTATGGTGATTTGAGTCCAAATAGATTGTGTTCCTTGTGCAACATCAATGATAATTCATGTTTTCATTCAATCCTATTGTAATACAGAGATATTTAGATTCTTGGTGCATCGCCACCCTTAGTCTAAGTTATATAACTTTAATTGTTTTTCCTTTACTACTTTTCTCTCATCCTTTTTCTCAGACAAGGCCAGATTAGAAAGAACTGTGCCAAAAACACACAAACAAGGAGTTGACCTTGGTAAAAAAAACCCTAGAGATTATCCTTTGAGTTGCATCCCATACTTCTTGGACTTCTCAAATTGTACACTCTAAGTGAGGCATAGGCATCAAACACACTTGACAACCACAAGTGGTCACTATGTCAAAGCATGAATTGGACACAATCAAGTTCCCAACATAAGTGTATGACTTCTTTTAAACCTTAGACTTATCTTGCACTTGGACCTTAAATTCCATTGACTTGAAGTATTTTGGATGAACTTGTGTATGAGAAAGAGTTCCACAATTTTTTATTGCCACTTCATAATGGATTAGAAGCTTGAAAAGTCCTTCAAGATAGATGGGTTGTGGCTCTTTGATAGTCATAACATTCACATAAAGAACGAAGCCATTTATATGAAAAGGAGGAGAAATATTGAAAGTAATATATTTGACATACTCTTCATCACTATTTACCTTACCTCCTATCATAGCTAGATCAACTTTTAGAGCTTTGAAGTGAGATATATAGTCTTTAATATTACTAAAATCTAAAATTTTGAGATTGGAGAGCTATATCTCTATTCTGTTAACGTCACTGGCACTTATTTTTATAGTGATCTTTCAAAATTTAGACCATATGTGATGAAAATTTATTCTCATAAACATAATTCACTCACCAATATGCAAAAATATCAAATAATTCATCCACAAATAATTATCCACACAAGAGATAGATATAGATAATACGCTTAAGGTAAGGCAACACCAATAATACTTCTTAAGCAAGGAAAAAATTTGCAATATCTCCCAAGATGAGAGTGCCACTTAGATAGGAAAAATTTCCATAAGCCACTTTGTGGGTAAAGACAATTACATATGATTGATCTCCATAATAATTACAATGACAAGTATTCCTTTTCCATATACCCATCTTCTAATTAATATAATATAATATTATAATATAATCAACCTTGGGTGATGTGTGGCCCATGCCAACCCTTATAAAATATAATATCATATTCCCATATACCCATTCCTAGGTACCCTAACATTCCACCCTCCTTACAAATATTTTATCCTTAAAACATATGAAGAAACAAGATAATATGATTTTTTAAGCAATTTTAGCATCTTGTACCAATCTAAATCATCCATCCATCATAGTGAAACTTTTATTGATGGTGGTCTTTGTTGATGTTGGTATGCTATTTTACCACTTGAGTATCCAAAATTGCTTTGTTGGCTCCATGCTTATGTTGCTTTATTATGATAATTAAAATGATGGGTCCATTTGTTCCTTGATATTGTTGCACCACTTTGAAAACCAGGATCACTATGCTTTCTCTACTAAACACTACCATACTTGGCATCCTTCCGATAACATGTAGAACCATAATATTGTTGCCCTAAGCCATGCCTGCAAGGTTGTTACTCTTGATGGTGTGGATAACGATATGTTGCAACCTTAACTTGATGTTCTACATTATTTGACTCCTCAACATGTGGCTTCACTATTTTAAATTCTTCTACATTTTGTTCTTTCATGTTCTCTTTGTTTGGTGTGTCCTTGTGCTCTTCTATCAAAGCTTCCTTGGACTCTGCTACTGTTATTTCTATATAACTTGTTGCTACCGCTTCTTTCATAGACTATATTGCTACTACTTCCTTCTTGGAATTTATTTTAGGTTCTTCAATTTTTTTCTCTACAACCACTTCTTGTTTCCTTACCATAATTGCTTCTTGTTTCTCCTTGGATCCTTGCTCTATAAGCTAAGAAATATCCTACAATGTTATCTTCTTTTTCCAGTACCATAACTTCATAAAATTCTTTTGCAAATTAATGTTAACAGTACCCAAAGAATCCAACCAAGGATAACCTAGAATAATATCCATATCATCCATCTCAATAGCATGAAAATCTAAATATAAAACATATTTATCCATGGTGATCTTCAAATCTTCAAAAATCTGAACATTTTCACCCTCAAGTTGTATTCCCTTAATTTTTGTTGTTTGAAACTCCAACCTCTTAGCAAAAGCAATATTAATAAAATTATATTTTTTGTTAGGGTTAATGGAAATAAGGGGTTCGAGAGCTTGGTTCAATGGTCAAAACGCTTATGTGGGAGCATGGAGACCAGGATTCCAATCTCTTAGGTCTCGTAGTACCGATGGGCATGTTGCCTCAATGTAGTCGACTTCGTAAAAGGTTTACCCGATGCAAATGGAGGTTATAGTGGCAAAAAGGAGTGAGATTCGAACCCACGAAGAGGCATAGAAAATTGTAACGAGTTACTGATTCCTCTAGTATAATAATAATAATAAATGGTTAATGGAAATAATAACCTTTGCCTTCTGAATGTAACCATAGACTTGCAAAATAGTTTTTAGAATTAAACAAATAACTTTGTCCACTTTTTAATTTATCTGCTACCAAAAGTATCTGCACATTGACATCTTTTTTACCTTATACCGCTTTGAAATTGTCTAGCTCTCTTTTTAATTCCTTTTGTTCTTTCTAAAGTATGTTTATTTATTCTGCATTGCTTTTGAGTGTATCCTTCAAACTAGATATATTTTTATATGGGTCCCAATGACTCAAGAATGCTTACTCTGTTTTATCCTTAGTTCACAATTATGGGCACTATAAAAATTATAAAACCAAGAGAGAGTTTCTCCTCCAAGACAAAGAGGAAGCACAAAGTTCCAAGTTAAATAATTAGTAGAATACATGGATTTAAAAAGTTTCCACCACTCTCTAACATCAATATCATCTTCTCCAAAAAAATTGTAGCTCCATAGTTCATGCCCCAACAAAAAGATAATGTAAACTAGGGTTTTATGAACTAGGATTTCATAAAAATATGTCTCCCTATTGATTTGAAGTAAAACCTCTAAAATAAAAAATCTCCCTCATACACAACAACAGATGATTTGTTTAACTGCAACTAAAAGATATATCAAATTTCATTAAAAAAAAACATGATTTGAAAAATTGCCACTGCTCATGTTTCGTATGGCTAACTTCATATGGTCGTATCTCCCTCAATGCTACTCATATTCTTTCTTATGACCACCCATAGTAAAGCTCTTCAAATGTTGCATGAAATTATCCAATAATCATCTAAATCAGGTAAAATTTCACAAAGATATGAATCCTGAAAGATGAGATATTTTTTCTAGAAAAAAACCTGCCCTAATTTTGTGATCCACAGAAAACAATCCCCACTTTACTGAAATCATTGCTCTTATACCACTTGTTATGAAACTTTATTCTCATAAACATAAATCATTCACCAATATGCATAAATATCAAATCATTCATCTATAAATAATTATCCACAATAATAATCCACATAATAGACGAATATAGATAATACCTTTAAGGTAGGGCAACACCAATAATACTCCTCAAGGAAGGAATAATTCCACAAATCTCCCAAGATGAGAGTGCCACTTAGAGAGGGCAAAGTCCCATAAGCCACTTTGTGGGTAAAGACAATTACATATGATTGATTTTTATAATGATTACAATGACAAATATCCCCTCTTTATATACCCATCTTCTAATTCTACTTTGGGGAGTTGACTACTAATTTATATCATATTATAATATAATATAATCAACCTTGGATTATTTGTAGCCCATGTCAACCCTTATACAATATAACATCATATCTCCATATACCTATTCCTAGGCACCCTAACATTGAAAATAATGGATTTGACATACTCTTCATCACTATTTACCTTACCTCTTATCATAGCTAGATCAACTTTTAGAGCTTTGAAAATCTAAAATTTTGAGATTAGAGAGCTCTATCTCTATTCTATTAATTTCACTAGCACCCACTTTTTTATAGAGATAATTCAAAATAGACCATACCTCAATAGGATCAATTTTCTCTCTGATGTTGAAAATACATCTGGCTCCACTAACATGAAGAAGATTCAAGCTTCCTCATTTCTCTTGTTAAGTTCATGATCACTAAGACCCTTTGATTCATTATTGAAGATAAATAAGATATTCTTGCTTTTGAGTAATCCTACCATTTGAACTAACCAAGTGCTATAATTTTTTCCATTGAGATGAGTAACATACCTTAAGGAATATATTTTACACAAAATCCCTAAACAAGTTTATAAAAGGTCCATAAATCAATGTCATCACTACATAGAGTTTGAAAAACTATGCAATCTATAAAAAATGGGCTCCAAACTCTTCTCTATAAAAAAGTAATGACCTCCAAAAGATTTAGTATATCAACACTCAAATAAAAAAACTAATACCAAACCTTAGATTTTTTTACCAAATCAATAACTACCACTTGGTGCCATGGATATTTGCATCATCAATCGATGAATTCAAGTTTGATAAATGACTTGATGTAATAGGATGGATTATATATATATATGTGTGTGTGTGTGTGTGTGTTTTGATTCAATGTGTTTGGAGCTAATGGGGCTCAAACCCAAGACCTTGTGCAACCAATCAAGAGCATCAACCAGTGCACCACATATGTTGGTTGAGACCAAATAAGGTTTGAATTAGAACATGTGATGAGCTGTAAAACCTTCAAATAAAAATAAATGCCTATGCCTACACCAAGTCAAAATTGAGACCTTCCTTTGAGTAAATGGACCAACCACTATGCCATGTAGTTGGTCGATTATGAGAGAACACCTTCCTCTAAGACACATACACCATCCATAAAAGAGAGAAAGTAGCTTCACAAAAGGCCATATGGGAAATTGATGATGAGGACTCAAGTTTGTCTAAAAATTGACCTAATTTTATTGATAATCAAAATGCATATTTATACACAATACATAATTGTTCGATGGGAAAAACCGCAGGTCCAAAGTAGGAGAGAGAATATTGGATTATCAGATAGGTCATGCTGATAAATCAACTTTACAAAAATCTTGAACACCTAACAATTTTAGGATAAGGTCTAACACTTTCAAAAATTCTCACAAGCACTTTTAATTAAAAACCTAATTATTTTTTTTTTTAAGCGAAAAACCCCTTGTAGGGCCTCCTTAGTCTAAGAGACCACGATTAGGGGGTTCTACACTGTCAAAGTCACCCGAGAGTCACGCCCGACCCTACCCGCACCAACATTATCAATTGGATTTTGGGTACCCAATTCAACTTTTTAGTAGGGTGGAGATTCGATCATGAGACCTCCCTTGGAGGATTACCCTCTCCTCTCCAACTCACTTATAACACCTGGGTAAAAAAACCTAATTAATTAATTAAACACAAATTTTATTAATTTAATAATATTATATCCTTAACACTCCTCCCAACCACAAAAGTATTGGACTTCAATGCATAAAACACAGAGAAGAACAAGCTTAAGAAGCATCAAAACTGGAAGACAAGTGACCCAAACTTTATCACTTTAGTAACTAGATCATGTCTTCACAAAACTAAAAAACCTAATTAATTTTTACTTAATTAATTAAACATAAAGTTTTATTAATTAATAATATTATATCCTTAACAATTGAACCGTAGACTTGAGCACTACAAGGGTGTAGCCCAACCATTGCGCCATTAAGACGAATGAAACTAGGAAAGGGGATCCTAATAATAACCTATAAGCGATGTCTATTAAAAATAATTGTTGTTTAGTTTCAAATTGACAACCTCCAAGACATAGTAAACAAACCATGCCATTGTGCCACTCCCTTCTGGTGTAAATAGAGGACAAAAATTTCTTGAAGAAGACACCTAAACTAATAACTTACGAAAAATGATATGCTAGGTTTTAAACCCAACACCTCTTATCGAAAAATGCATAGCCCTACCATCATGTCCATTGTACCAACACAAGCATTCATTCAACACGGAGTCACATAGACGCATGAGGATGCAAAGGTTGAGCCACATGTGAGGAACAGAAGGTATTATCTATTTTTGGGCAAAAAAATTGTGATAAACTTTAAAATTTAAATCTTAAAATTAAAAAATATATGAACCAGAATGTGATGCCCTTAATCACTAATGAACCAATCTCTTTTGCTAATGACCGATGTAACTTCAGACCCTACTCTAATACCATGTTCAAATTTGTAGTAGTTTTCAAAAAAAATCCAAAACATGCATTCACCACAATTGCATTCTAAAAATAAGTAAAGGCAATTAAAATATGGCAATATTAAACCAAGAAACAAAGGGAGATGACAAGAATAATAATAAGGTGGGTGCCCGTGGACACCCTAATATATCATATTTTGTTCACACTTGTAATACAAATAGATTCTCATTGAGGAGTATTTATATTTTAAGTAGGGAAGAAGGGTGCACCAAATGATGATAAAAAATGCGTGTATCTATGTCCTATCACTTATAAGCATCAAATGAAAGCATGCAAGTAAGATGGAAAGATAACGAATAACAAGAAATGAAGCAAAGCAAATGGATTTCTTATTAATCGAGCAGATCAAATATAGATTAAAAAATTTTCCTTCGAGGGCTCAAATTATTGATACAAATTTTTACAAATCGGATGCCCAAAGATCAAATCCTTCAAGAAATTCGAGTGCACATCCAATGTCTTTCCTCGTACCCACAATCGAGGTGGGCGGGCCAAGGTTGCCACCACTTGTATATTTGTTCTATATGTCTTATGCTCCTTCCCAATGAACTATAAGAACCTACACTTTCACACAAGGAAACCAAAAATATCAAATAACGAGTACGTGTGATGAAAAACATGCAATCCCCACAGGGGCCAAATGGCTAGTAATGAGAATATGCATCAAATCAACTCCAAATGACTTTAAATTACATAGGTATATAAAATGCATGGTTTTAGGAAGATATAACTAGAAATTGCACCAAAATTGCATCTGATGGGGCTTCGCAATTCAAATGACTGTTCGTAACCTACAAAACCCAAAGCAAACGATTTTTTCCCCTACACACATCAAAAATGCATGAAAATTGGATAGGATACATAAAATGCTATTTTAAGAAAACCCATTTGATCATATTTACAAGATCAGTGACAGTTTAGGTGTTCCTTCAGATGACTGTCGTAGACCTGCATAAGACCCTACAAAACACTAAAATTGCAATATCTCGACCAATATAGCTCATAATGTCATAAAATTTGAATTGCAATATAATAATAGCATGTATAAAATAACCAATTAAAAATAGTCACAAAATCATGCACATATTTATATTTGTCACAGGGTGGGATGAATAGGACTGTCACAAATTGGGGGGCACCCGGGGGTGGGATGCCCATAGTTTCTGCCTAGATTTTGCTATCAATTCCACTAGGAAATATTCCAAAACACTATGGGGGATATTGTAATAAAATTTGGTAATAAAATTTACTAAAATGGTTTGGTCATGTAACAAATTGCGCCTCCTAGTTCACTCACAAACCTCCTTCGCTAGGTAGAGATTCTGAGGGAAAAATGGGCACAAAAGGTGAAAGGAAATCTTGGCAGAACTCTGTTCCTTTGTCCTAAAAATCCTCTATGTATTTTTTGTGGAAAATGCATTCACTTTATAGCCCAAGGAGGCTCATGGGTCAAACGGCATGCAGGGCCAAGGGCACCACTTGTCAAAAAGGAGGCATGCATTGGAAGGGGAAGAGAATCTCCCTTTTTGGCCTCCATTATGAAGCATGTCATAAGGATGCAGTGTCCTATGACCCGCATGCTTCACTTGGTGGGGAAAATGGTATTTTATGGGTGCCATTATCCATAATTTGACTTTTTAGGGGTCAAACTTGCTATTCGCCCCATCCTGGGATGAATGCTGCTATTTGTCCCAAGGTGGGACGAATAGGATAAGTATTCATCTTAGGGTGGTAAAAATAGGAATAGGGTTCCAAAATGTCCTAAAAATGGTCTGAAACCCTTCAAAACCTCAAAAAATATGGCTAGAACCACTGTATGACCTCTGAGGGCTGCCCTAGGGGCTATGGGATGTCAATTTAGCCATTGCTTATGGTAGCATAATCGGATTGACCAGATTTTAGTGTCTATAGATACCCCTTTTTGAGATGTGTTATGTGCAGCATAGTGCTAAGCAAAAATAGATAACTAAAGTGTTCAATGATTAAGGTTACTCGATAAACTAACCAACTTTAGATGTCCCAATCATAGAAAGAGAATGAGTTCTTGAATTCTTGCTTTTGACAAGCTAAGGAAATTGCTTCAAGTACAACATTTTGGGTAAGGCTTACTTGATCTTGGACATTTTTCAGTCATAAATATGATTCTATAATGCCAAGAATTTTCTTAATTTGTGTTTGTTTGCTGCCCCAAGCAAGAGCGTGATTATCTTTGTCAATGATTCGTTGAACGAATGCAATTTGCCTGATTAAGTGTGTGCTTGTTGATTTATACTGAGTATGACTACCCCCTCAAGCGATTAGTCAATGAGGGAATGACTCGTGAGAAAAGCAACGAGTCACTTGACCCAAATAACTATTGTTAATGTTGCCTTTAGTTGTACTCATTGAAAAATAGCACATTTTTGAAAGGATTTTGATGATACTATGGAGGTTTCCTGGAAGCAGAGAGTTGAAATTTTGATTCCCATTGGGTGGTCCAGCCACAATGGTCTTCTTGGGGAGTTAAGTAGTAACTTTTCCATGAATCCATGAAAATTTTACGTTTCATATTGACCTTGAATGAATTCCATCATATTTGACTTGTTTTTGGTGGGTTTTGGACCCTTTTCTAATGTTTTTTTTTGTTGTTTTGATTGTTTTGATTTTTTAATTGTTTTTAGATTTTTTATTTTTGGTGAGATTTCATAGAATAACACCTCATCAATGTTAGATGCCCCAATCACAGATAGGGTACGCATATTAGAATCATTGCCTCCAAAAATTTAAGGAACTTGATTTTGGTAATCTTTGGTATATTGGCAAACAAGCTTAAGTATAATCCTAGCCTTGGTGGCAATTGGAATATGAGATCAAGTCTACACTTTAGTCTTGGTGGCAATTGGAAGACAAGCTCAAGTCTACACTTTAGCCTTGGTGGCAATTAGGAGATAAGCTTAAATAAAATCCTAGCCTTGATGGCAATAGGAGACAAGCTTAAATCAAATCCTAGCCTTGATGGCAATAGGAGACAAGCTTACTAGTTTGCTTGAATTTGCTTTTGATATTTTTATTATTTGCCCCAATCAAGGAGGGTGGATGATTGTCTTTGACAATGATTCATAAGATGAACATGATCAACTTGATTAAGTTATCAATTATTGATTTGGATTATATATGTTGTTATTATGACCAATGGTCTTAGGGGATGTCGTTGGGGTATTTTGGGTGACGAAAGGGTTTATGGATACCTTTTGGGATTTTTGGATTGACCAAAGGGTTTATGGGTACCTTTGGGGAATTTTGGATTGACCAAAGGGTTTATGGATACCTTTGGTGCTTTTTGGGTGACCAAAGGGTTTATGGATACCTTTGGGGCTTTTGGGTGACCAAAGGGTTTATGGATACCTTTGGGGATTTTTATATTGACCAAAGGGTTTATGGGTACCTTTGGGGTATTTTGGATTGACCAAAGGGTTTATGGATACCTTAGGTGCCTTTTGGGTGACCAAAGGGTTTATGGATACCTTTGGGACATTTTGGGTTGACCAAAGGGTTTATGGATACCTTTGGTGCTTTTTGGATGACCAAAGGGTTTATGGATACCTTTAGGGCTTTTGGGTGACCAAAGGGTTTATGGATACCTTTGGGGCATTTTGGCTTGACCAAAGGGTTTATGGATACCTTTGGGGCATTTTTGGATTGACCAAAGGGTTTATGGATACCTTTGGGGCTTTTTGAGGTTGATTACTTAACTTTTTGATTGCTTGTTGGGGGAGGTATGATACCAATAATGCCCTAGTTGATACTACTAAATGTTTGCATGATTTGTAGTTTTGATCATTTTGGAGCATTTGACGCATTTATGTGTTATGATTTATGGATGCATTAATGGATGCATGTGTTGTACTATGATGTTATTTGATGATATGCAATGTATATATGCATAATGAAATGGATGATCTGTTGATATGTATTGATGGAATATGAAACTATATGACATACTATGTTAGTACCATAAACCGTATAAAATTCATCAATTCTTTTGTTTTTTTTTTATTGTTTTTGTGTAATGGAAATGTGGAAATGTATTATTGCAATGTGGTGGCATGGAATAAATGAAATGAGATGTTAGATAATGTAGATGAGGTTTTTGTGAGACTCAAACACTCTAGACAACTTGATCAAAGGTTGTATACTGACTATGCAAGACATTTTAACAAGGTATGAATCTGCTAGGATGCCTAAGGTACTTCATATCCCTGTGTATGCAAGTGAGTTCATTCCTGTGAGATGCATAAAGATACCGCCATTGTCAGATAGGCTATCCACCAAACCTGTAATGAGGATCACCCTATGAATGTCACGATCTAGGGTTTTGTACTTAGTTGGATTAGACCACTAGGCGATCTAGGTTACCAAAAGCTAGCTCATCCACATGCAAACATTGGTCTACATACACGCCAAGATCTAATGTGATAGATATATCGTCATGCACAAGGATACCGCCATTGCAGGATATACTATCCTCCAAACCCGTAATGAGGATCACCTTATGGTTTTTTGAATGCTACGAATTCTAAGGATTCAAGCTTAAGCTCCCTTATTTTCTTCAATTTTATTGGGATACTTGCTCATATGTAGTGATGAAAATCACTGTTTATTTTATATTTTGTTTTTGTTGAGCAAGGGATTTGGGAAGTGGTGATAACCACTATTTATTTTCTTTTGATTTTTGCTTTTTGAGGATTTGGGATTGTGAACTTTTTGGGATTTTTATTTCTTTGACTTCTTTTGATTTTTTTTTTTTTGATTGGGGGATTGGGATTTGTGGGAATTGGGATTTTTGATAGTGGTGAAAACCATTGTTTATTTTGAGGAATTGGGTAGGGAAGAGCTTGTCCTTTTGCCAATTCTCAACATTCTTGAACCATTTGCATAGGGGGATGAGCAGGATAACCTTTTCACTTAAGGTAACCTAGACCACTTCGTAATTTTCATCTTTCCTTGCGCAAAACTTGGATTTATTAATGTGTAAGTGTGTTTGGGATATGATGTACACAAGGCATAATCTAAGCAGGAATCTACCTTCTAAAAATCAAGATAGCTTTCTACAAGATCTAAAAAGAAAACTAGAGATGGTTGAGTGACCAAAAACCCTAATGACATTCTAAAACAAATGACTAGGTGAAGGGAGTGGACACAAATATGGAATATGGAAAATATGGGTGGAAATGATAAGTGAAACATTGAACTATGTGAATGATTACTTTCACAACATTGATTTTGAATGATGACTAGTGTATAGTCTCGGTGCTAGACATGTATGAGCAACTCTAAAATGCAAAGTGCAAATGATGAGTATGCCTAAATACAATCAATTATGAGATGCAATGGGATGCAATGTGGTGCGATGCAATATTTTTGTATTTTTAATATTTTGATGATTTTTTTAAATTTTTGATTGATATATATGTATGTACATGTGACCAACGGGCTTTTGGGGGGCCATTGGGGCATTTTGGGTGACCAAAGGGCTTATGGGTGCCTTTGGGGCTTTTGGAGTGACCTAGACAATCATAGACCGCCTATGAGTGTTTTAGGTTGACCAAGCGGGTTGTAGGCACCCTTGGAGCATTTTGGAGTGACCTAAACGGTCATAGACCGCCTAAGAGCGTTTTAGGTTGACCAAGCTGCTTGTAGGCACCCTTGGAGCATTTTGGGGTGATCTAGATGGTCATAGACCACCTAGGAGCATTTTAGGTTTACCAAGCAGGTTGTAGGCACCCTTGGAGCATTTTGGGGTGACCTAGATGATCATAGACCACCTAGGAGCGTTTAGGTTGACCAAGCGGGTTGTAGGCACCCTTAGAGCATTTTGGGGTGACCTAGACGATCATAGACTGCCTAGGAGTGTTTTAGATTGACCAAGATGGTTGTATGCACGCTTGGAGCATTTTGGGGTGACCTAGACGATAATAGACCGCCTAAGAGCATTTTAGATTGACCAAGCGGGTTGGAGGCTGTTAGGATCCTCAATCCTAACATTATTAGTTAGTATTAGTTAGTACTATTAATCATTTAATTATTATATTATTAAATTATAAAGTGAACCATCACAACCCTTCATAACATGAACCATCATGTCTCTTCATACATGAACCATCATGTCTCTTCACCAACGTAGCTTTAGGGTAGATATATATATATTAGGTTGGCCATCCATATCAAATCATCCAAGAAGAAGAATAATAAGCATAGATTCTAAGGAGGGAGCCCCCTTTGAGTGGCCTGCGATTACATTTACATTAATTTGTTAATAATTTTATAGTAAGACCTTGGGGTCTTACCATTTGGTATCAGAGCCATGTGGGACCCAACCATGTGGGATTTGCTCAAGGAACTTCGTCAAATCACTTTCGTGCGTGAGTATCAAACTCGGTTTGAGGATATCACCAAACACAACACAAGATTGGATGAATCAATTCTCATCAATGGCTTCATTAGGGGATTAAAAGAGGAAATTAGAATGGAGGTGACAAGGTTCAATCCCTATACCATGATGCAGACCTATGGATTGGCAAAATTAGCTAAGGACAAAATCAATGCACAACAACTATTAGGGAAACCACTTATGGAAAAATCGTCGACCACTTACATCGCTCCCAAACCTATGCATAATGGAAGGGCACAAAGCACTTACACAACCCCCAAATCTAACCAAACTTTACGAATTAAACATCTTAGCTTTGAGGAGATGAAGGAACGATGAGCAAAAGGACTCTGTGATAATTGTGATGAACAATTTGGACCCCACCATAAATGTGCTACACTAACATTGTATTTATTGAAGGAAGTTGATCCCTGTCTCTCCATAGAGCAAGCAGATGAGGTAGTTGTGTCCGAAGCGACTAGTGCACCTACTCACCGCAATGAAGACAATGAGGTCGATGTACAAGAAGTGATTGATGTACCAAGCAAGGATGAGGTAGACATACCCAAAGTGATCAATGCTAGCCAAACATACACTCTACAAGACCTACACATACCTTCCTCACCAATAGTGAGTTCTTGCCATATGACCAAACCTATTCGAAACCAACGCAGAGTGACTACACACTCCTCCGTTGGCTCTACCAAGGAACCAAAAAAGGATATGAAATCATTACCATCACTTTTGATGCATCATTCTGAAGTATTTGAGGAACCCCAAGGGTTGCCCTCCCATCGTTATCATGATTTTCCTAAGGAAGATTCTACTGTTGTTCTTGGCAACCTCCCGCTAATGCTTCATCCTTCTCGATATCCCTGCCTACGAAAGGATGGCATTAAAAGAGTCCAAGAACTTACACAAATCCTTCTTGGAAAACAAAGGACAAAGCTTCTCACTTTGACCTTTGAGGACAAAGCTCTTTTTAAGGAGGGTGGCATGTTAGGATCCTCAATCCTAACATTATTAGTTAGTACTATTAATCATTTAATTATTATATTATTAACTTATAAAGTGAACCATCACAACCCTTCATAACGTGAATCATCACGTCTCTTCATACGTGAACCATCATGTCTCTTCACCAACGTAGCTTTAGGGTAGATATATATATTAGGTTAACCATCCATATCAAATCATCCAAGAAGAAGAATAATAAGCATAGATTCTAAGGAGGGAGCCCCCTATAGTGGCAAAGCGATTACAAGGGAGCCCCCTTTGAGTGGCCTGCGATTACATTTACATTAATTTGTTAATAATTTTATAGTAAGACCTTGGGGTCTTGCCATAGGCACCCTTGGATCATTTTGTAACTTTGATTATTTTGTGCTTTTAGGAGGAAGGTGCAATACCTTGTGTACCCCCAGTATGCAAAATGCTTTTGTGTTTTAATATTTTGCAATGTTTTTGGATTTTAATATTTTATGATTTGTTTAGATTTTTAATGTTTTAAATTGTTTTTGAATTTTTAGTTTTTTGTGAGAGGGAAGGCACGTACCTTAGGCACCCCCGGTGTATGTGCTACTTACTGAAATTGAGAAAGGTGTGATACCTTTAGAGTTCTCACTATGATTCATTTGTTGTGATGTGGATGGTGGGGAAGGTGTGCTACTGTTGGGTTGCTCAAAGTGGTTGGCAGATGTTGTTTTTGCTTCATGTATGGTCCAAAGGTCTTGGAAGACTCCTATTGGTTGGTTGTTCGGAGCAAGAGGATTGCCCATCAGAAGCTCTTGCCTCTCGATCATATCCTGAACTACATCTCTAAAGGGATAACATGTCTAGATGTCATGGCCTCTTTGTCGATGGTAAACAAATTATAGATCTTTCTTGTGCGTATTTGATCTACGCTTATTAGGTTTCAATGGACGGATCTCAGGGAGAGAGATTGCTCGTGCATCATACAATCGATTGAATATCGAAGCTAAGGGATCTAAAAAATGAGTATATTATCTTTGCTTATGCTACATGTGATTTTTGGCCAATGGAGGCTGAGCCTGGTAATTAGGCTGCACTAATAATTGCAGTGGTGGAGCCTGATTTGAGGGTTCAGGGATACTCAGAACCACTTGATTGATTGGGGCTACATTTTGCTGCATGTTACCACCTTTAATGTTCTTTTTTGGTTGTTCCTCTTTGTGGAGTTGAACATCACCCTCTTGTACCTTGATGTCCTCAATAATTTGGGCCTATGCTAATCCTCCTCGAATGTTTGATACCGTTGTAATTGTAAGAGAAGTGAAATCTACTTCGAACAACTTCTAGTAAACATTCGGATAAGTTCCGTTGTGGGTAGGGTGAAAGGTAGTTTTAACATCACATTTCTCCATCTATTACCATACTCCATGACTGGATCATCATCAAGTTGATGAAGGCTAGACAAGTCAGTCAAGTTTAACATTTTATTAGCGCTCAAGGCAAAACGTCCCAAAAATACATCGGCCAATTGCTCAAAGGTGTTTATGCTATGACGTGGTAGATGATTATACCATTCTAAATCATCCCCAAATAATATTTTAATGAAAATTCTCAACATCAAAGGGTCATAGTCTTGAAGATGAGAGCACTTAAGGATGAAGCTTGTCACGTACTCTTCTGCATCTTCATCATCTTTAAAATCTTCCAGTCTAGGCATCTGGCAATTTGATGCGTACATTAGTGATGACACTGATGGATGCAAAGGCTGATTACTAAGTTGTTTCAGTGTGGGTTTTTGATAACCCAAAATTTGATCTGGCTTTTCTAATGCCTTTAACCGATCAACTAGCACTTTGTATGGCCCTGACGACATGATATGATCATCCTGTTATCGCCCTTGATTAGCTGAAGGAGGTTGCTTTTGATGATGAGGTGGATGATAAGTATGATCATTAGGTACCTCATCATAACTGGGTTCAAGGTAGGCATCTATTTGATCCTGATGTTCCCATTGGGACTCTTCATATGATTCTTCATTGTATTGATCTTGGTATTGTTGAGGAGTATGAAGCTTACGAGGATACCCAGACAATGGTCTTTGATATTGAATGCAATTTTGGCGTGGATGAGGGGGAATATTTTGAGACTGTATTGGGTGCCTTGCTCGTTGTTGCATCCTATAGGTGCTAGGTGATAGCACAACTTATGTAATGCATTTTGCAATTGCTCTTGTTGTATATTTTTTTGGATACAACCTTTGTAGGTGTGCTCGTTGTGAGTCCACCCATTGTTGATGTACTCGTTGTTGAGCCAACTAGAGTTGATTCGTAAGTTGTTTCCTATTAATATTTGGTCCAATTACTTGATGAATAGAATTTTGTTGCTCAGTTGTATGGGGTTTGTGTGACCTTGTATTTGAGGTACAAATGGGTTTATCATGTCTTTCACCCCTTGTAGGATCTATTGTTTGTTTTCCATGCTCCCTAAGGTTGCATTGCCTTGAGAATTTGATTTATGAATCAGCTCTGTATGGTCTAATGATGTAGAACCATCATGTGGTTGCACCAAGTACTCTTCATGAGGAGTAGGAAGATGACTTGGGTCTTCTTATTCATCTATGAGGAAAGACTCATATTCAATTTTGGATGTAGGCTCTATATATTTAGGATGCATAAGAGCACGACATGTGGATGTTGAGTGCTCTCTGTGAGGAGTATGGGGGCGACTTGCTTGATCAGACAGGGAGGCTTGGTCATCCAAGCTAGGCCATGGTGTACTCTCATGTTCATATTATGATTGATGTATAGAGCAAGTTAGGGTGTGAACTCGCGATACTAACCTACTAGACCCTTCAGTGGGCAGATTATTTGCTATGTAGAATTCTATCAAGATATCCAAATCAGGAAGTTTTCCTAGAGGACCTATGGGTGCCTCCTAGAAGGGGTATCTCGAAGGGTATTGTTGTTATGATAGGACCTGGGATGCCATCAGATATGGGCATGTCCTCTAGAATTATTTGAAGATATTCACTGGCTATGGAGCTTGAATCTCTCTTCGAATTGGAGATCTTGTTTTTAACCGCATTTGGACCAAACTCGTAAAAGGGGGGTCCATCGACCATTTTTAGAAAAAAATTGACTTTTTCATAAAAAGGTTATAAGTGTTGTATATCAAAATTATCAGTGCGATGAGCTGATCACAATGGGCTAGGGCTCCAAAATCTAATTTTTGGGTCAAAATTTTGTATTTTTGGAATATTTGGCTAACTGGGGTCCATGGGGAAATGCCCACTTTTAGGATTTTTTTGGGAAATTTTAAACCGTGAAGAGTTAGGACTCAAAATTTCTATGAGAGGTTCATAAGGGTCTAACTAAGACAACAAAACAAATTTGGCATTTTTGGGGGTTGTCTAGACCATTTTATGACTGTTTTAGTGCAATTTTTTCCTATTTTTGTCTTCAAAAATAGAGTAATCATAAAACCAAAATAAAATTTTTGTTATAGCTCCGATTTGCACGATTCTCAAACCGTTGGATGCAGAATAAAAAAGTAAATTTTTACTTGTTTTTTTCAATAAATTTATTTGAAAAAATAGGGTTTAGTCCTAGATCAAGGATCTTGTGTTGACTACCCAAACAATAAAGAGACACCCAATGTAGACAATATGATTGTCTCTTTAAAGGATTAGATGTATATGATTATCTCTTTCAAATATTGGAAACACATACTCGAATGATCAAAGAAGCACACAAGAAAACACTGTGATTATCTCCTTTAAGTTTTAGATGTGAATCCCTAAGCTGTTTGGTGTGTTTAGATTTGTTGTTTTGCTTTGCTTTCTTGTTCTTGTTTTGGAATTAGAATGGGGGAACTCAACCAAGGTGGTGACAAGGAACACTAGTGCCAAACATGATTTCTCAAAATAGTCTAGGGTACACCACTTAAAACACAGTAGGGGGTTCGCCTAGCTCTTCCACTCTGAAATTGTGTTTCCAACAATGGGAGGCAGTTTAAACATTAGTGACCTATTCCATCTTGAGAGAGTGTCCTATTCTATCTAAGGCATCTAAAGGGCAAGCTGGTGGAAGGAGGTGAAATCCAACGTCACCAGTCTGAATTGGAGGTTGGTTATGAAATCCAACCTTACCAATGTTATTGTGATACGTGCAAGTGTGTGTGGTTCTTTTTAAATTAAAAGAAAGCAAACAAGGAAGCATTTGATGATATTTTACTAGATACATGGATAAGGTGTGTTTTACTTTCAAAAATTTAGTATAAAAAGAACTCACAAACGTATCCAAAAAAGCAAAACCCTAAATGTTAGCCTACCCATTAGGTAGGCTACAAGCAAGCAAAACCATAGAGATGCATTCATACTTTGACTTTCTTTGATTTTATTTTTTTATTTTTTTTTATTTTGTGTTATAAGAAAATTAGATCTAACTTTTAACCTTTCTAGGCAAACAAATGATACAATAAAAACCAAATTAAACAACTTTTGAAAGTGCAAAATGAAAACATAGGGTTTAGGCACTTACCTCTTCAGTTCTGGGACCTGCAACTTCTAAAACATTGAGCAAAAATACCTCTGGTTTCTATTCACTCCAAGGTGGGATGAATAGCAGGTATGCATTTTTTCTAGGGTGGTACTAATTCACATTCATCCTAGGGTGGCATGAATAGCAGGTCAGAGTTCGTTTCAGTCCAGAACGACTATCACATACAACATAAAAAGATGAAAAATGAGCTTCAAACTTCACCTAAATAAAAAAGTACTAGGTCCCACCGTGATCGCCAATTAATTAGGGGAAAAAATGCACCAAATTATGATAAAAAATACATGTATCTATGTCTTATCGCTTATGAGTATCAAACAGAAGCATGCAAGTAATATGGAAAGATAACAAATAACAAGAAATGAAGCAAAGCAAATGGATTTCTTATTAATCGAGCAGATATAGGTTATAAAATATCCCCTTTGATGGCTCAAATTATTGATACAACTATTTACAAATTGTGTTCCCAAGGATCAAATCCTTCAAGAAATTTGGGTGCACATCCAATGTCTTTCCTCATACCCATAATCGAGGTGGGTCGGCCAAGGTTTTCACCACTTGTATATTTGTTATAGATGTCTTAAAATCCTTCCAAATGCACTGTAAGAACTTGCACTTGCACATAAGGAAACCAGAAATATCAAATAGTGAGTGCATGTGATAAAAAACATGCAATCCCCACAAGGGCCAAATGGCTAGTAATGATAATATGCATCAAATAAACTCCAAATGACTTGAAATTATAGAGGTATGTAAAATGAGTGGTTTTGGGAATATATCACCAGAAATTGCACCAAAATTGCATCCTATGGGGCTTCACAATTCAAATGATTGTTCTTAACCTACAAAACCCAAAGCAAACAATTTTTGCCCCTAAACACATCCAAAATGCATGAAAATTGGATAGGATACATAAAATACTATTTTAAGAAAACCCATTTGATCATATTTGCAATATTAGTGACAGTTTAGGTGTTCCTCCAGATGACCGTCGTAGACCTGCATGAGACCCTATAAAACACTAAAATTGCAATATCTCGGCCAATATAGCTAAGAATGACATGAAATTTGAACTGCAGAATAATAATAGTATGTAGAAAATAATAAATTTAAAAAAAAATCACAAAATAGTACATATAATTCTATTCATCATAGGGTGGTATGAATAGGATTGTCACAAATTGAGGGGTGCCCGGGGGTGGGACGCCCATCATTTT
The DNA here is from genome assembly GCA_028583015.1 of Wollemia nobilis. NCBI lineage: Eukaryota > Viridiplantae > Streptophyta > Pinopsida > Araucariales > Araucariaceae > Wollemia > Wollemia nobilis. The sequence goes on from JAQPPZ010016862.1 coordinate 4,553,952, forward strand.
TGCCTAGATTTTACCACCAATTCCACTAGGAAATGGTCCAAAATACTATGGGGGGTATGTTCATAAAATTTAGTGAGTAAATTCACTCAGATGGTTCGGTTATGTAACAAATTGTGCCTCCTAGTTCACTCACAAACCTCCATTGCTAGGTAGAGATTTCAAGGGAAAAATAGGCATAAAAGGTGAAAGGAAATCTTGGCAACACTCTGTTGATTTGTCCTAAAACTCCTATGTGTATTTTGTGTGGAAAATTCATCCACTTTATAGCCCAAGGAGGCTCATGGGTCAAAATGCATGCAAGGGCATGTAGGGCCAAGGGTGCCACTTGTCAAAAAGGAGGCATGCATTGGAAGGGGAAGAGAATCTCCCTTTTTGGCCTCCATTATGAAGCATGTCATAAAGATGCAGTGTTATATGACCTGCATACTTCACTTGGTGGGGCAAATGCAAGTTTCTTGGCGCCATTTGTCCATAATGACTTTTTAGGGGTCAAACTTGCTATTCGTCCCATCCTGGGACAAATGCTGCTATTCATTATAGGGTGGGATGAATAGGATTCGTATTCACCCCAGGGTGGGAAAAATATGAATAGGGTTCCAAAGGTCCCAAAAATGGGCTAAAACCCTTCAAAACCTTGGAAAAGGTGGCTAGAACCACTGTATGACCTCTGAGGGCTGCCCTAGAGGCTATGGGATGTCAATTTAACCATTGCTTATGATATCATAGTCAGATTAACCAAATTTTAGTGTCTACAATAGTGATACCAAATCCCCAATGAGAGGTTAACCTTATATTGACATAAACTTGACCTTGAGATTAACTTTAAAATAAAATAATAATAAATTAACTTTTTAATCAAGGTTATCCATAAAGGTGGATTAACCAATAGCATTAAGGGTGAAAGATGAAAGGGACCTGTAGGCTTATATAAATGATGAATGCCTGTAGGATTACATAATCACATGCCCATAGGCTACATTAATAATACTTATAAGCACTTCTTCACACTTTTGACCTTCGTCTAACCAAATATTAGATAACACATATTTTGACAAAACCTACAAATGATAAGTCTCATATGAACAACATGAAACAATCAAAGAGATTGACGAAGATAAACATACCGATAGAAATGAAAAAAGGAGAGAAAGACCCAAGAAAAAAAAAACTTAGAGGGATATTGATATGGGAAAATAAAAGCAAATATCACAAGTGTTAACAAGAAGTGGGGCTAAGCCCATAAATAAAAATAAAAATGATGATGAAAATGATATCTTGTAATATTAGGGAGAGTTACTAAAAATAGTGTGGATGTAACCAACTCTCCCACATATAAAAGAAAAAAAAAAAAAATATATATATATATATATATATATATAATAGACCCCCTAAAAAATGGTATTAAAGAATTAATAGGTTGTTATAGCTAGCATATTTATAGAAAATAAGACCAAGTAACAAATATTTTAGTCATTTGATGTTGATATTTGTTTTGGAAAAAAAAATTAAAAAAACTGTTGATTAAATGAGATTTTATTTGTTAATGAAAATGATATCAAAAATTGACTCTAAAAACATAGGAGTTTAAGGAAGATGAAAAATATCTTTAATAAAAATACAAATAAAAAAGTCCTCAAGGACTAGGTGGATTGGTAAGACATTGGGCACTTACCAAGAGGAGACCTAGATTCAAACCTTGGGGGCATGCCTAATCTAGGCAAAGGTAGTAGTTTGACTTGAGTCCGTTGAGTGTGCACCAACTTGATGACGGTGGTACCAACCCCAAGCCACCGGGGGTCTCCCTCACTCTAGGTTGTGTTTACTAAAGCAAGATAGGGTTATAGTGGTAGCACCATGATTTTATGCTACGATTGGAGGCAATGCGACTTGATCTTATGACCAGTTGTTAAAAGGAAAGGTCGTTAAAAAATTCCTCTATGTATAAAAAAATACAAATAAAAAATATCTTTAATATATAAAATTATATATATCTATATATATATATATATATATATATATATATATATATATATATATATATATTTTTTTTTTTTTTTTTTTTTAAATTTGGTCAGTGTGAGAAACCCCTACAACTGACGTTTAGGGATGGGTACCCCCATACCACCATGACCTCTCATAAGAGGGGGAGTTGAGCTTTTCAATAGGGAATTTAAAACACAACCACACACGACACAATTTTGAACTTTAGACCTCTCGAAGAAAATATTTTAATAAACTTAACACCAATATAATTAAAACAATACAACATTTTATATAAACATTTTTTTTGTTACGTAGGAGAACTGGTCATAATTGTGAAGTAACAACAATAGTTTGAATAGAGAAATAAAAAAAGATAGACAACTGAAAAAATAATGCACATCAAATAAAATAACAAGGATACTAAGCTCCTTTGTTGCTATGTGCTCTTTATATGCTCTGTTACAACAACAGGGCTTTTTACATTGCAATCTCCGACCAATGGTTGTTATAGTATAATACCCAGCCAACAATGGTTGTTACAATGCAATACATGTTTCAAGATAATGCCTAAACCTGGGCTTACAACCTGCCATTCAATAGAGTAGCAACCCTCTCTGCATTCCCTAATGACATAACAAAATAGCTCCCAACCCAATTCTTTATGCCTCTCTTTGTTTCATGAAACAACTCAACACAACAAGGAAACAACATGGGCTTTGACCTCTACCACTACAACCTAAAATGATGGGCTCTGACTTCTGCCACTATAGCCTGAATAGGTGGGCTCTGACCTCTGCCACTACAATCTGAAAAGGTTGGTGTTAGTATTGGGGATGAGCCTCCAAATACAGTTGCCTTGCCACCATTGACAAGGGACAAAGTAGTGGCCACTAATCGAACAATCTCCCACTTGGCAACTACTCTGGCCAAGGTTGTAAGCCTACCTTGCCTTGACACCAAGTGAATTTTTGTGCAGTAAAAAACTTGTTCAATGCATCTGTAGCATTTCTTTCTATTCTCACCTTGAGTAGCTCCACCTCTTTAGTTTTTACCACTTATCTAATGAAGTGAAACCTCACTCTAATGTGTTTAGTCCTAGAGTGAAACTTGGGATTCACTACAAGATCAATTACACTTTGGTTGTCACACCAAAGAGGTATTGGTCCTTGCTCAAATCCCACATCCTCACATAATAAATGCAGCCATATAGCTTCTTTGGATGCCTCTGCAACAACAATGTACTTAGTTTTTGTTGTAGATTGGGCAACCACTTATTGCTTCTTACTTCTCCAACTAATTGCATCACCAAATAGTATGAAGATATATGCACTTGTGGACTTGCCTTTATCCACATTTCCTCCAAATTTTGAATCAACAAAATCCTATAATTGTTTGTTTTCGGCTGCACCATAACCTATGTCCCATGTAGATACCTCATTATCCTCTTAACAACAACCCAATGTTGCTTACCTAGATTGGACATGAATCTACTTACAACACCCACTACATGGGCTAAATCAGGTCTTGTACACACCATTGCATACATGAGCTTTCCAACTGCACTTGCATATGGTACATGTGTCATTTCATTCTCTTTTTGCTTGTTCTTTGGACTCATTTCATTTTACAATGCCACTCCCACTTGAGATGGAGTGTTCATAGGAGTGCTCTTATCTATTCTAAAGAGTTCAAGGAGATCCATTATGTACTTTCTTTGGTTGATCAAAAGCGTTCTTGTCATGTAGTCTCTCTTGACTTCAATACCCAAAAAATAGTGCAATGGATCCAAGTCTTTCATGTCAAAAATTTTGGACAATTCGGACTTTTTCCTTTTTACCAACTCCTTTGAGTCACTAAGCAAAAGAATATCATCAACATACAAGACCAAAATAATGAAGTTATTTACCTTTTGCATGAAGTAGATGCAATGATCTCCATCACTTCTTGTGAAACCATGCTCAATCACATGCTTGTCAAACTTGTGGTACCATTGTCTTGGGGATTGCTTCAAGCCATAAAGTGCTTTCTTCAACTTGCACACCAAATTACTACTCCCACTTGCTACAAACCCTTCGATTGTTGCATATAAATGTCCTCATTGAGCTCTCCATGAAGAAAGGTTGTCTTCACATCCATTTGTTCAATTTCCCAATCATAGGCTACTACCATTGACAATAGTAATCTAATTGAAGCAAGTTTTGCCATAGGAGAGAAGGTTTCATTAAAGTCTATACCCTCTACTTGAGTATATCCTTTTACCACCAACCTTGCCTTACATATTTTCATTGAACCATTAGCATTGTACTTTCTCTTAAAAATCCACTTACAACCAACTACTTTCCTATCCTTAGGTAATGGTTACAAATTCTCAGTTTGATTTTGTTCAAGTGACCTCATTTCTTCTTCCATAGCCATTTTTCAATGAATAGCTTCATCATTATTAAGAGCCTCTTTCACACTTATTGGCTCTTCGCACATGGAAGACAATACAAAATAACTAAAATCAATTGGTTCAATGAATAGCTTCATCACTATTAAGAGCCTCTTTCACACTTCTTGGCTCTTCGCACATGGAAGACAATACAAAATAACTAAAATCACTTGGTTCATAGCCAAACCTATCAAGTGCTCTTCTTTGTCGATGACCCCTCCTTGTCACTTAATCATTTTGTTCAATTTTTGATCATTTGAGTTCTATCTCATTTCTCGATTGTACTTCATCATGAATAGGCTGATTACTCTCATGATTACTTTCCATAGTAGTCTCTTATTGTTGTTGTACTTGACTTTCATTATTAGACCCACTTACAAGCGGTTGCATCTCACGCAATGGAGTTGAAACATGAGTAACGCTTGTATTTAGCAACACCTGTTGAAAATTTCCAGCTTGCTGATTTTTTATTTTAGAAGTTAGTCCTTGTTGTTCCTCATTTGCTTGAGTATCCAAATTTGCTTACTTTTCATTAGCAAACTCTTCCTCGAAGATGAAATCTCGACTATATGCATGGCAATGTTCTGATGGGATCCATAGCTTGTATCCTTTAATTCCTTCACTGTACCCAAAAAAGAAGCATTTCATTGACTTGTTATCAAGTTTTATTCTATTCTCCTTGGGAACATGTATGTAGGTTTCACATCCAAATACTATTAGATGTGTTATTGTGGACTTATTGCCACTTTAAGCCTCATCTGGTGTCTTTCCACCCAAAATAGAGCTAGAAGACAAATTCTTCACATAATTTATTGTATGTAAAGCTTAAGCCCAAAACATTTTGCGTAAGTGTGCATTCTCTGTCATGCTCCTTGTCTTCTCCACTAAGGTTCTATTTAAATTTTTTGCAACACCATTTTGTTGTGGGGAGTATGGTGTAGTTTTCTACCTTGTAATGCCATGCAACCTACAAAATGCATCAAACTCCTTGGAGAAATACTCACCTCCATTATTAGTCTTTAGTGCTTTTACCTTCTTCCCTGTTTGTCTTTCAACTTTAACCACAAAGACTTTGAACATATCCAAAGCACTACTCTTTTGTTTCATGAAGTATACCCATGACTTTCTTGAGAAGTCATCAATGAAAGTGATAAAATATTTGGACCCTCCTATGGAAGCCACTTCCATTGGTCCACATATATCATAATGTATTAATTCAAGAATTTCTTCACTCCTATATGAAACTCTTTTTTGTTTTCCCATCACAGATGCATCACAAAAATCAAATAAACCAAACTTCATACCTTCCAAACCTTGAACAATTTGCTTGTTGCAGATCTCACGTAGGCTTCTCTCTAAGACATGCCATCCTTCTATGCCACACCATCATTTTTGACATATTTGTTGTTGTATGGTATTTACCACTCTTCATTGAGCTATATTTGCACTACCAACATCAACATGGAATGCATATAACTTGTACAAGGTTCCATGGCTTATACCTCTAGCCAAGACCATGGCTCCACGAACTAATTTACACCCATCTTTGCCAAAGAGAGTCTCAACACCAACCTATGCAAGTTGACATATTGAGAGTAAGTTTCGTGTCAAGCCTAGAACATGTTGTACATTTGGTATGGTTTTTATCCTTCCATCACTAAGCTTAACTCTTACACTACCTTTGCCAATAATTTTATAGTGATAATTGTCACCAAGGAATACTTTACCATAATGACTTGTTACATAGTCCTTGAACCACTCTCTATGTGGTGTCATGTGAAAATATGCTCCAAAGTCTATTAACCATGCTTTATCTTGGACATTCATTGTCAAACATGTAGCAATATACAACCCCCCTTCATTGGTTGATGGAGCTGCTAAAGATTTTTCTTTTTCCTTGGAAATATCAACCTTGCACTCACTTTTCTTGTGCCCCTTTTGCTTGCATTTCCAACAAACAATCTCTTGCTTCTTTCCTTTTCTTGGGAATCTTCTTCTTGATTTGGATCTATAGCCATTGTCATAGAATCTATCACTATTTCTTTCTCTACTTCTTCCTCTATCCCTAACAACCAAGGCTTTTGAGTTCTTAGTAGGTTTAGAGGTCCTCCTTCTGGTTTCTTCTTGGAGCAACTAACTAATGATCTCATCCTTCTCGAGATTTTATACTTTTATGCCCCCACTGATTGCTATAATCAAATTGTCCCATGAGTTTGGTAAGCTACAAAACAAACAAATACATTGTTCCTCTTATTTGATATCATCACCAACTAATTTCAACTGATTTACAAGAGTGTTGAAGGTATTTAAATATTCAGCCACATTTCCTCCATCAACAATTTTTAATGCATACAATTTATTTCTAAGAAATATTAAATTCATGAGTGAATTTGATTCATAGAGCTTACCAAGATTATCCCAAAGCTCTTTTGCTGACTCGGCTCCAATAAAATTCATTAAGATTGAATCTACAAGGTTCAAACCAATCAAGGCAATAGCTTTGTCATTCATCTTGTCCCGGTCATCTTGACTAATTGTTGTTGGCTTTGGATCCTTGATGATAATCTCCTTCAGATCTCTTTCTACAAGGAGATATTCCATCTTCAACTTCCACAAGTTGAAATTCTGCCCACTGAACTTTTCAATGGCAAACTTGCTATGGTCCATTCTCTGCTCCAACTGGTTACCACATAATACCTAGGTAGGATTCCAAAAACAGTCCCTCACACCTCTAGAGTTTCCTCAACAAAGCAACACTTCCAATGTTGCCCCAAGCTCTGATACCAATTTGTGAAGTAACAACAATAGTTTGAACAGAGAAATAAAAAAAGATAGACAACTGAAAAAATAATGTACACTAAAAAAAATAACAAGGATACTTAGCTCCTTTGTTGCTATGTACTCTTTATATTCATTATGTGCTCTGTTACAACAATAAAGCTTTTTATATTGCAATCTCCAGCCAATGGTTGTTACAGAGTAATACCCAGCCAACAATGGCTATTACAATGCAATACCCATTTCAAGACATTGCCCAAACCTGGGATTGCAACCTATCATTCAATAGAGCAATAGCCCTCTTTGCATTCCCTAATGACATCACAAAACAACTCCTAGCCTGAGTCTTTTTGCCCCTCTCTCTGTTTTATGGAACAAATAAGCACAACAAGGAAACATGGGCTTTGACCTCTGCCACTACAACCTGAAAAGGTGTGCTTTAACCTCTGCCACTGCAAGCTGGATACGTGGGCTTTGACCTCTACCACTGTAGTCTGAAAAGGTGGGTGTCAATGCTGGGGATGAGCCTCCAAATACAACTACCTTGTCACTACTGACAAGGGACAAAGTAGTGACCACTAACCGAATAACCACACTATTTTTAGTAAAAAACATTTTAGGTTAAAAAGAAACCTCGAGAGCCTCTCTTAGGTGGCCAACAATGCCGTCCCATCCAAGTATACCACTATCTAAAAGAAAGCCACAAAAGATTTTTTGTGTCTTCCTTCGCATCGCAAAGGTTTGAACCATGGACTTCTCGTTAAACAGGACCAGGCTCACCTTCTCCACTTGTACTACAAAGACGGACAAATTTTTGTGGTTAATGTGATAAACCCCTACGCATAAAATTTAAACAGTCTCTCTCCCCTCGCATGTTGCGGATATGTTGTATATAAAAGATTCCTCATCAAAAAAAAAAAAAAAAAAAAAAATTTTAAACAATCCCCTCCTAACCATAACCTCTCATTTAATAAAAACATTTATATTATTAAATTTTATAAGATTACAACCTTTTCCTTAACCGTTAAAAAAAAAGAAAAACATAATCTTTTAGTATCTAAAAACAAAAGCACTCCGTTTTAACCGTCCAACATTCGTACTTTATGCAGCAGGGGCAGTAGAGACAGAGGAACACTTCATCTATAAATGCCCGAGTTTTTCAGATATCCGTGACAAATACAAAGAAACACTTGGGAACGAGTTTATTACAGATTTATTTGAAGACAAGAAAATAAAAAAAGTTGGAGAATTGCTAACACAAATCAACAGGAGAAGGAACAACCTTCTCAAAGATATTAAAGATCATATGATATGATTTGAGTAATTGTACTTCCATATTTGAGGTCCCATAGACCACATTTGGGTCTCGCGGACGTAATTAAAATCTTTCATTCATTCATTCATATATGTTGCATGGATTCATAATCACTCGCCACTTTATAATAAGAGATTCCAGTTTTATTAAAAAAAAAATAAAAAAATAAAAATAAATAAATGTGTATATCTCTTAATAATATTTATAATATTTAATTTTTTTAGAAAATCAAATGGTATTATAATCTTTATAAAAATTAAACTGTACTATAATCCTTATCCTACTGAATAAAACAAAGTCCACCAAATCTTTAAAAAATAAAATTAATAATTTTAATTCTTAAAAAAATTAAACCAAAACAATTGTAGCAGCTGTTCAATGCTTAAAAGTCATACGATGCAAATATTCTATTCAATTATCTTTCTAGCAGCTGTTCAATGCTTAAAAGTCATACGATGCAAATATTCCATCACCAAATATCTTCTATGGAGTGACGTTACGTTGTACTATCCTTAGAAATAAAAGGAAGACGGTACAGCCGTGAAGGGACCTTCTGATTTAATAATAAAATAATTTCTCCTCACCCAATGTCAAACAAGTTAAATTATTTACGTCAGTATCACGTTTTTTAATACACAGGAAATAGCATGCCACGTTACTTGACGGCTAACAATATTGCATTACTGGCCGAATCCAGGGGCGGAACCCACCTCCGATCCATTCCATGACGTAGGCCTAGTGGGTTGATGAATATGAAAATCAATACCCAGTAGCTAAGATAGAAGGAATGACGCGACAGGTCTGCAGGCCAAGTGGAAAAACTACGCAGACGAACAAGTTCCGTTACATGGCCGGAACTGCGCGAGGCCGTCATTTTACCGCAATTTAGCGTCAGCGAATCTTACGAGATGCATAAGAAAAGATCGATTCGCTTTTGAAAGTAGCGGTTCATTTGATATATTTTTGGTGAAGGAAAGCAGAGAGGAAGGAACAGGGCGTGAAGTTTTGGAAGAGGCAGCAATGGCGGGGCTTAATATGAAGTTGAATGGAGGAAGGGGGTGCCCCTCTTTTACGACAAAAATGCATGCAAGTGCGATAGGAAGGAAAGGAGTTTCGTTGAAGATCAGAGCGGGAGATGGAGGTGGGCCGGATTTGAGCGTGAAGGTGAATGGGCTGGAGATGCCGAACCCGTTCGTGATTGGTTCAGGACCCCCCGGAACAAATTACACCGTCATGAAAAAGGCCTTTGACGAAGGATGGGGCGCTGTCATTGCCAAAACTGTAGGTTTTCTAACGCTTTTGCATTTTGCTAGATTTTCCCTTTTATTTGAATCGAAGGTCCTAGCAGAGTAATTAGTGAGGGTGTTAACTGTGAACAGGTTAAAGGTTAAGAGTTTTTTTTGACAATTGACAAATTGATAATATCTCTTATGATCTCAGGTCTTATGTATAAATATATAACATCCTCTTCAGTCTCCTGCACATGTGTAACATCTTGAAAATAATAAAAATTACAGTAATTCCTTGGATTTGATTTGAGTATGAAGGTGGGAATAGAGTAGAAAGATGATTTAGTTTAGCTATGTAGGTGGCAAAGTCATATCGCTGAATTTTGGCAACAATTAAAGGTGCCCTGCCTTTCATGGGGTCGTTGAGAGAAGGTTCAGGTTTGGAAAACCCTTGACTGCGGAAGACAAGAAAGATTGGTCCCAATTTTTGTGTCAAATTCATTTTCTGACGGATTTGTTTTGTCAGATCTGAAGATAATTATCCGTTGATATTGTTTTTATTGTCTGCAGCAGTTTGATGTTTTACGCAATTTCATGTAATTTCAGGCCCTTTCCTTTTCGTCGCTCTGCCGTTTTTATTTAAAAGGACTGATGAGACTGGCAAAGTTTCAACGCATCCCTTTTTTAGTTGATTTAGTTGCGATGAGTCGCTTCTGGGGACAGGAAAACAAGTTCTGCATTTATTGAATTATATTATTATTGTGATCAAAAGGCAAAAAGATCAACTGTAGGTTGCCTTGATTTTTAATTTTTGTTTGTTCTGTCAGAGAAAATATAAGATGCAAGTCATAAATACTATTGCAGTTATAAAACACAGAAATATTCCAGAAATCTGCTGTCAAAAACAAAGCTGAAAGTTCTATTTTTGAAGGACCTATGACTCACACCTGGATGCAGTTTTGTGATACAGTCTGGTGCACACTTTTTTTTTTAAATAATCATCATTATTGTTGTTGTTATTGGGTATTGGTAACGGGTTTCTTAAGAACCCGACGACGTGGGGCCAAAAGTGGAGTTCCCATTAACCAGAAAAAGAGAAAAGACAAAGGGCCCTTTGGGATTTAAAGAAATAAAATCAGAGTCTTTTTTCTCATAAATTTCTGGTAGATTAAGAATGTCACACACACTGATACAATAAAAATTGAGAAAAAAAAGCATGCCAATCTCTTGACTCATTCTTGTCTGCTGTTTAACATTTCTCCTACTCAGCAGTCAAAAATTGACTCGGCTCTGAGATCTTCTAGTAGATTTTAGTACACCTGTGGAGGGAGGATGCCATTCCGATTTCCTTTTATTGTAACCTTAATCAAATGCATGGAGCAATCATTTCCTCTATGCTACTTTTTTTTGAAGATGTATTACTGGCTACAAGTTGTCAGACAGTAAGATTGGATACCAATATTTATGGGCCTTGCATGATTATCAAATTCATCAGTTTCTCACGTCTTTAACAGTTATTCAAAGCAAGCAGCTCTTCACATACTTGTGTTACTGCCATGTATTCGAAATCCCTGTACCAGACAAATGTTGATTCAATCTTACTACATTCTCTTATCGCTCCATTGAAATAAATAGAAGAGGTATAATGTTTCAAATTATTTAATTGAATATAGAATAAAATATAACAGATTAGAATGATTTTAACAATCAGAGGCCATATAGCGTATGGGTTTACAAAAGATAACACAGTCTTGCTAGCAAACATATATTATCTCAAATGCTCCATCAGAAAAGAAACAAACCTTGTGTGAAATTATGAAGTCTCACCCACTATTCTTTCTTTTTGAAGTTCTGATCTTTTATTGTGGATTCTGATCTATGCTGCCAAAAATGCAAAGGGGAGCCCTGTTTTGTGTTTTTTGCGTAAGAAAAGGCAATGCAACCAAAACGGTTGTTGCCAATGGTTTTTTGGCGTCTGTATTTGACTGCAAATGTTGACCTTGAAAATGGTGAATCACTGGATACCATGACTTTTTGGGGTATATTTTATCCAAGTAATTGTTTTAGGTCCCTACTATGCATATAATCTATGTTCCATGGGGACTTGTCCTAGGATTTGGGGGCCACCTCTGAGACGTGTCCTAACGTCTCAAAAATGCGTCCGTCCATCCCAAAAAGTTGTCCGGTTGTTCTCGTCCCCCTGAATTTCGTGCAACATAACATATAATCTTCTTTTAAAGAGAGTTGCGATGGTTCTGACAAGGACACCACAATGGTAAAAGGCATTGGGCTCTCCTAGAGGAGACCCAAGTTCAATTCACAGGGAGGGTGGCCCCTGATGTGCCCTCAGTTTTTCAACATAGTCAAAAAAAAAAAAGAAAGAGAGTTGCAATGGATAGGTATGGGAGTTTTGCGATGGAAGGGTATAATTTGCTTTTAAATGCAAATCCATTTCTTATGCGCAACCTTTGTTGGGCTTTGTTTCTTGTCATGTTGTTGTTGCCATCACGTTTCATGTTTCTTGTTTCTGGCAAAATTTTTTTTGATGATAAATTCTCCTACTTTCACTATTCTTGGCTTCTTAAACAATTTATTCATAGAGTCCATAGCTAGAGTATTGGCATACCAAACTCCATATGTCACGGTAAGCTTTGCACTCCAGGATTAAATGCTTCTTTGTTTCCACTACCCTTGATGTATGAAAGGCACATATCTTCTCCGCTTATTTCTCTTTTGGTCTCTTCGATCTACCTGTCTCATATCTAAGTTGATGTGAGCTATAACTCAATTGAACCATAACCATGTTTGCTCTCCATTTGATGTTTGCCCCTATATGCGTTTTGATCGTGTTCATGTCTGGGGTTGAATTCAATGAGGTAGTGTTGTTTCTTCCTTTCTAGATCCTTTGTCCACATAGAAGATAAAAGTAGGTTCTTAGTTAAATGCAATCCTAAATTTCTTGTGCTTTTATCATTCTTTAAGGTAGAATGCATGCATCTTCTTTTCATCCCATATAGTCCTTATTAACAAAGACAACTTGAAAATCAATTTGCCTTCTTTTGACATGCATAGAATGGGTTTTGGTATTATCGTACCCACCAAGTTGACTAGAGCTAATTTATTTTTCTATGGATTATTTCTTGGTTGATTTAAGATCCGTGTAGGTATTTATGAAAGGTAAACAAAGGAGTTCTTTTAGGTCCTTGAATGGTGTACGAAACCTGCTTGAAGGGGGCAAGAGGACCTTTGGGTAAATCTGCCATAAGTGGATATTCAATTTAGCTGTTTGATATGGATTTGTTTGGGCAGCACAGTCTTTACCATGCTTATGAACAAGAGACGAGAACACACAAACATATTGCAGGAATATGTTGTAGTAATGATAGAATGCTGAAGAACGGTTTCTATGGAGAGACAAATGAAATGTAGTCTTTCTAGGATAGACATGCCTGCATTGCCCACTAGCAAATGCATAATTCACTAAGTAATAGACATAAAAGTTACATATATACCAAAGGAATGTGAGAAGGTGCTAGAGAACATAAAGTGGTTCATATTCTAGTAGTTATAAGAAGAGACATGACAGTTTCAAACTATTAATGATTCATATTTTGGCTGGTGCAAGGGGTTCATGCCATATTGATGAGTGGTGTTAGTGTTTTCTAGCACTTGGGGATGAAGTTTTGGCATCAAGTTTAAGAAGGGTTGTACTAGGTTGAGGAGGGTTGGTGCCAAGTTGGGTAAGGCTGCCGCGATGTTTGGTAGTTGGTTAATGGCTTTGGTGGTTGGAACTAGGTGCATCTAAGATCTGATCCAGATCTTTTGTCCCCCTTGGAATCCATTGCATCAAGACTTTGAACCAGGTGAGGAAACTTCTTGATTTGATAATGAGTGAACCATCATCCTCGGTGGAAAAACAAACCAACTTTGACATGTTAAGAGGATGGGTGATCTCTTGAGTCCTTTTGCATTTTGTCTAAATATCCACAATATGATTTATGGCTATTGATGTGGTGGTGCAATCAGGATTCGACTCTAAATGATGGAGTTTCTCTACCATGGGTTAAGTGTCTAGCATAGGTTGAAAATATGGGTGAAGTAGTTCTAGATTGAACATTGGACAAGGGCCAAGTATAGTAATAGACATTGCTTGACAAAATTGCCTTCTATTTACTTGAAAATGGTGCATGTTCCATAACAAAGAGGTATGATCTTGTGATGGAAACCTTGAAGTAGTTCTTTTTGAAGATGAAACCCAACTATCTCCAACTTGGTATGGATGTGGCACTTAATGTTGGTCATGTTTCTCTTTGTACTCAGTGTTAGTTTGCTAAAGGATGTCATGGACTTGGCATTGGATCTGTTGAATTTGTTCAACAAATATGCTTGCTTTTTCAACCTTTCTCTAAATATGGGGGTGTCCCTTGTCCTTGTTGAATGGAAAGAGAGGTTGATTGCTCCTGCTATTTAGAACTCGAGGCATACCTGATATGGGCTATGGCCTATGGAACAGTGAAGAGCCTTGGCTATGTCGAACATAGGGTAGGTTCTCATCCCATCTGTGTGGATATTTGGCATTGTAGATTCTGAGAAGCTGCACAATCATATGGTTTACAACCTTTGTTTGTCCATCAATCTTAAGATAAAAGGCAGTTGAATGATAAGCTTTGTATCCATCGTGAACCAAAGGCTTGACCTAAAGATGCTGAGGAATTTGGTATCCTTGCTAGACACAATTATTTGTGACAGTAAGAAGTGAAACCAAACTATCTACAAATACAAATACAAATAGATACACTGCACACACAACATGTATGCTACACAACAAATATTTGCAGTACATCATATTCGGATGAAAAATCTACCGACAACACACTTGGACAGCAACAACATGCACACATACCTCTCAAATCTCTCACATAGATGCATACTTATAGACATAATGGGTTCGGTAGGCAGTTGGCAACTACCCAACTACCTCCAAACTACCCATTTACATAACACATTAAAAATACCCCATTACTTTACATTATTACAACACTTTGCCATGTGCACATTATTACAAACACTTGTCACTTAACACAATATGGCAATCCTCCACCATTTAACACAATATGGCAACATAATGACAAACACTTTGTGTGCACACATTTGCACATATACATTCCTATAATCAAACATTCATTCATTCGTTCATGTGGACATGTCAATTTGCCTACTTACATCTATCCCCTTCTTTAGACTTTGTTGACATCTTCTTTGACACACGAACTGAATGCTGGGGATAGAAGCACTGAACACTGTATTGGAATTCTTGTCACGCTCCTTCTGTTTTCTTATGTTCCACAAATCTTTTGCAATTGGATTTACTTCAAGTTGCTGCCAACAAAACATTACTCTTCAATTGCTTATTCCACTTCCTGAAATAGGTAGCATCACCAACATGACAGGTAACACCCATTGTCGCTTGTGTCAAGGGTCAAGGGGTGGCACCCCTTGTGGGGTGAAGGTATAGTTCCCTTTGCATGTATCCTATTGTGGTACAAGGTGGGGTTGAAGGGTAGCATCATTGCAGGGTTCGGGGTAGTGCCTCGAAACCTCAATGGCAGAAACATTGAAACCCTCAAGGTCTAGACGAAAATTTTCTCCTCTACGTTTTGGTGGCCTTTGCTCAACCCTCTCAAACAGCTTCTTGTCATTTCTGAATGACCTCTCCCTGGCTCCAAACGACCTCTTCTTGGCCTTAGAAGGCTTTCACTTGGCCTTTTACAAACACCCCTTGGCCTCAGGTGGCCTTGTGTGGTGTATAAGAACCAGATTTATATATTAAATATATATATTTATTAATAATATTGAACAAATGATATCCTTGGCTAAGGTAAGTGTTCCGATTATATAGCATGTAGGTGCCCTCTATGAAGAGACGTAATGGTTCATAACAAGTCCTTGTGAAAAATGTTTTGCCCTTAAAGCTTAGGAAGAGGAAACAAGGGAGTAAGAATGTTTTGTTAAATACATCTGCGATATGAATCTCTTCAAGCTGTTAATACAATTCCAAATGGCTTCGTGGCCTGCATAAAGATCCAGATATTTCAAGTTTTTCAATTCTTCCATACCTTCGATATTATGCAGCTTTGGACACTGATTAATGGTAATATTCTCCAGGCAATGCAAAGGTTCCAGACTTGGCAATTCTTTCAGCTCCGGACATCCCTTTATATTTAATGTTACAAGCTTTGTGAAATCAAAATTCCCTGAAATTCTCTCCAAATAAAGTTCCGAGAATCCAGTCAAGGTTTTGAAGCCAAAGGGGAGGCTGAGGTATTTGTTATGTTCAAGATGCATGATTTTTAATGGACTTAATCCGGATATTCCTACTGGAAGTATATCATCCCAGATTGATTCTTTCTTCAAAGAACACGGAGCAATGAAGACTGCCACAGCTGCAATCAATGATGGGCTATACTTCATCATTAAATAGTGGAGCAAGCTCAATTCCATCAAGAAGAGGACCAAGTTTTCCATCTCTTTGTTAGAGCCAGCTGCCTTAAGAAACCAAACGACGAATATATATGGAGTTGGGACTGTGAGATGGAATTTGAGTTTGTTGAGCATGGTCTTTTCCATGGCCAGTATCTGCTGTAGAGATGTAGAGAAAATCAATGATCTCTGGAGGCCAAATTTCCTTATATTTGCAAGCTACAATTATCACAGTGATACCCACTAATTGTAAATTTTTCTTTGATACGGACTCAATGGAAAGATATCTATCAATCAGATTTGTGGTAAGATATAGTGTCTCTGGCATCAATTTAAATTTTAAATGTACCTGAATTAGCCAGTCAATCATAATTGCTCTCATCCTACCATTAATCTCTAGTTGAAATGGCATATATGTGGGAACACAGGTAGTGCTCTCAATTTTGCAATAGAACTTGTAGATATCCTCCACATACTCGACCACTGTCAACTGATTATCATGATCACTTTCATCAATGTTTGGCAAGTTGTATTCCCTCTTTGTCATTTCAGCACCAAAGCCACCATATTTGTATCAGAGTTTGATTATTTTTTATTTATTATATATTTTGGAATTTCCAACGCCTTAAAATCGTAGTTTGTGATTGAAAGACTTGTTGGAATACAAATCGAGATCAAAATAGCTGGGGATTTCCCAATCGTCTAATACTTCAGGCGGAATGTTTTGGACACGGTAAGGCATACCATCCCACGCTTCAAACTGGACACCCAAAGATTAACAGGGGAATGCCTTTCGGAGTATATCAATTCTGATGTTCTGGGGATTTAACAAACTTAATGTGTGTGTTATCAGATCTGGATCCCACTCTTTAATTGCGTATTCTCCATAGAGAAGGTGCTCCTCCGGATTTGTAAACTAAGCTTCTTCTGCTGGATACATGAATTCTACTTTTTTATGGCTTGAAGTTCCTTAAACACCCATTTTTGTGGCTCCATTTCCCGCAGCAACTTGAGATACTGATACCAAAATTTTATGACTTTTCTAACCCTAATTTAGTGAGCAATATTCTCACATGAAACAGGTAATTTGCAGATTCACCGCCCATTATCCTTTTAAGCGGATGCCTGGCTTCTGTTAACTTCAAATCTTTGCTCTTATCTGCCATAATCTCTTACTGATGCCCTTTTACTATAGAATGATACATCACCTCTTGAAGTCTACACTCGTTGTCTGTGGAGTCCAGATGAAACTCTTCATTCATTGCTTCAATTTCTCTCAGAGCTTCCTCTTTCAATAACGGTGAATTGAATATCTGTGAAAACATCTCTAAACATTGCAAAACATATAGCGTGTATCCAGCTATGGAAGCATGAGTGATACTCTTGGAAGCCTGGACATTGAGAAGTCCCCATTCGTTATCCTATGTTTGAAGTAAAATGTGCAATCCTGGGGGCATCTTTCAGATCGGATAAAGACCCTATGCCTACATACATGGATCCCACTGCCAACTTCATCGATTTCTTTCCATTCCCCACAGGGGAGACATCTTTGTTCTCATGCGTCAGAACTGCTGGGTCATGAACCAACATGGCCTTTAAGTTGTTTGCAATCTGGATGATGAACTATACAGTATTGACGCTCATCCATAGGGGATTTGATCAGTGTATCTTCCTTTTTATTCTTCTTGGGGGAGGAAAGCCTAGCCATCACGGTGCCCTCAAAACGTCCTCCTTTTGCTGCTGTAGAATTTCTGACAGGCATAAACTGCATTGTAAAACTGTGGAGCTAAGGTTTTGAAAACCATTTCACCTTCATGGGAATTTGTACAGTCGAAAATAAAGTTTCTGATGAAGATGGTAAAGACTTTATTGCAGTAACATGCACTGGAGAATTTGATACAGATGTAGTTATTGCTTCTGATGCAGGTTCAGGATGATGAAATTTACAGGTAACTCCATATTTGCAAGATCCTGTGCGTATGTAACATGGACATTCTTCTCTCCTAGACGAATAGGAAGTCCCAAGACATTCTGTCTATCCTCCACATTCTTCCTTCTGATTTGACACTGTTGTAGGTTGCACAGTGGTTGCAGTTACTATTGTAGGTGCAGGCGTTGCAGTAGATGGATTTATTGTGAAAACGGGAATAATTAGTGCAGTCACAGATGCAGTCTCTTTAGTGACAAAGACCGTAGGGGCAACAAACTTAGATTCAAAATATGACTCAATCCTATTGTCAAATTTTTTCAAACATTCCATTATTTTTTCTAAATGTAAAAAAAGTTCCATTATATTTTTCGTTAGCAGAAGATGCTCTGATGCAAGGCTATGTCAAGATCAAATTTGGCTCTGATACCACATGTGGTGTATAAGCAGTAATAATATTGAATGGATGATATCCTTGGCTAACGTAAGTGTTTTGATTATATAGCATGTAGGTGCCCTCTATGAAGAGATGTAATGGTTAATAACACCTTGTCTTGGTTTTTGACAAACATTCCTTGGCCTCAGATGGCCTTGTTTTGGTCTTTGACAAACATCCCTTCGCCTCAGTTTGATAGACATCCCCTGGCCTTAGATGGCCCTGTATTAGCCCTTGATGGCCTACCTCCTAGGCTAGCCAATCCAACTCCTAGGCCTAATGACCCACTTCTTGGCCCTGATGGCCCAAGCAATTAGATGACCTTCCTAGACAACCTTGTCCTTAAGCTTGATGGCCCAAGAGCCATTTGGGAGCCTCTTGCCCCTTCCATGTGACCAAGGGGTGGCCATGATGACCCTCCCCCCTGGCAAGACTAGAAGCCCTGATGACCTCCCCCTTTGGCCGGGTTGTCCTAGACAGCCTGGGTCCCAACTCGGACGACCTAAGTCCTGACAGTTGGGGCTTGGATCCAGATAACCAGATGACCCTAGTAGATGGTCAGATGCCGAACAACCTCCATCTTGGTTGTTTGCATCACTCACTTTGTCGTTTGCATCAACAACTTGTGCAACCTCCTCTTCCTATGCAACTTCAACTATCTGCTCAATCTTTGCCTTCTCGGTTGTAATCAAATTCACCTCCTCAATTTCAATCAGGTTGATCAAGTTCACCTCCTCTACGTCTTGGCTAGGGCTATGACTTATCTCTGGCTCTTTGTACCCTCTACACATCATTGGTTCATTTTGACTTGCAGTAATTTGACTTTCACGTGTAAAGTGCCCTTACAAATGGCATCATTGACATTGCACAATGAGTCTTCCCTTCATATCATACTCAATTCAACGTCTTCTAGTTATTTGGCGGTTGTTGCAGACCACATCACCAATGGCATCCCCCTTGGTACAATCTCCCTTTGTGTTGCACATATTTGTAGTGATGATTTCATGTTCTTCGCATTGCACTCATCTTTGAAGTCATCGCTTCTCTTCAGTGTTACTTCCTTCATTAATTTCTAGCCCCCAACACTTGGACGATACATTACTCTCATTCTCAAAATCATCCTTCAAACTACTCTTGTTTTTAGAATTATAACTTTTGCTGCAAGAGTCACTCTCATCATCAGAGTTGCTTTCAATTTCAATCACTTCAATCGTTAGGGTCACTCTTGTCCTCATTAACCTGATCCTAGCAATTTAATGACGTCATTGCATCGCTTTTCAAGTACAAAGCCTGCTCAAAGGCCTCCTTATATGATGTTGGAGGGACCACCTTGATCTTCTTGTACATAGGAAGAGGTTCTTCTATGAACCACCTCTTCTTCAATGTGTTTGACGAATCTTCCTTTAGATGGGTAAACAACCTACTCAACCTTCGGTTGTAGGACCAAATAGACTTTTTCTCACCCTGTTCCATTCTATAAATTTCAGCAATGACCCCATTGTTATTGTGGAAGAATCAATATTCCATCATAAATGCTTCACTCAACTCTTCCCAAATCTGGTACTCGCTCTCTAGCAATCCCATGTACGAGTCTATTGTGACTCTAGAAAATGTCGTAGGGAATAAAATTCTCCAATTTATGTCATTCTTCTACCATTCGCTTTCCACATCATGAGGTAGATTTTCTAATTCTTGACTGAGTCCTCTGTTTCACCACTATGAAACATAGGACACTTGCATGATATGCCAAAATTGGTCTTTGTTGTGACAGGTTGATTCGACATTGGAAGTGGTTGTTTGCATGTCTCACCCTCTTCACATGCATCGTTAGACACACCCCATCACAATTACTTTCATGTCGGACTCTCGTCCCACACACCATGAAACGTGCCAATGTGTAGTTGCTCCTGATGTTGGACTCCTGATCCTGCTCACCATTGAGCACACCAACCTGTAGTTGCTCTAGTGTCAGACTCTTGTCTTGCGCACGTCAAACATGTCATCTTACATCTGCTTTGATGTCGGACTCCTATCCTGTTCACCATTGGACACAACAACTTGCAACTACTCCAACACCAAACATTTGTCATGCATTCTTTGTCGCACAACTTGCTCCAACCACTCCTAGCCTTTCTTGCCAAACCAAGTTTTCTCCTTCATCAAACTTGTTGTCAGCTTCATCACATCCAACTTCATTGGCGTGAACAATAACTTTCATACCTGCATGCATGTCTACGCCTGTGCAAGCTCGTCTGCTTGTGCAAATATGTCCATTTGTGTGCATGTTTTTGTTGCCTCTGCATATGCACACTTGTCCGTCTTCGTCAATGCGCACTTTCATATCGGCATACACATCTTCACTTGTGCAAACTTCTTTGTTGGCATGCACACTATCAGTGCACACTTCCACGTTGGCATGTACATCTTCATGTGCACAAACTTCTTTGTCGGTGTGCACATTTGCTTCATGCTTTGCACATCACTTTTGTGCAAGAACACTTGTGCTTCTCACTTGTGCACGAACACTTGTACATCGCCAAATTTGTTGTCTCGTATTTCATTGTCTCGTATTTCGTTGTCTTGTATTTTACTATCTTATATTTCATCGTCACGTATTTGCAGTCGTCATGGATTTCTTTGCTATTACAAATTTCTTTACACCCATCATGTATTTCTTTGTCGTTATGGATGTCTTCAGCATCATGTATTTCTTTGCCATCATCATGTATTTCTCCATTGTCACGGATTTCTTTCTCAGGATGAATTTCTTTGCCGTCGTCATGGATTTCGCTAGCAGATATTTCACTGTCAAATATTTCGTGCATGAACCCTTGCGCGTCTCCTTCATGTGTTTGCTTGTGTGTTTGGTTGCGCATCCACTTGCATGTCTGCTTCATGTGTTGAACCTTTGTCAACATCAACAAACAAGTTTGTGTCTTCTAACCTCTAATATTCCCTCCTCCCAAGGGAAACTACTTTGTTTGTCGGCTGCATTGTAATCATCCCATTGTTGTTGTTGCATACCTTCCCAAGTGATTTGCTTGTCACAACTCCATGTCACCAAACTTGACCCAACTTTGAACAGACAATGGTGCCAAAATGTAGAAATGGAATACAACATGCTGCAATACAATTCTATTACCACTTAGATAAACAAAATATACAATGGGAATACTTACAAATATAAATGGATACACTACACACATAGCATGTATCTTGCACAACAACTATCTGCAATACATCATATTTGGATGAACAATCTATGAACAACAACAACATGCACACATACCTCTCACATCCCTCACATAGATGCATACTTATAGACATAATGGGTTCTTTAGGTGGTTGGCAACTACTCAACTACCTCCAAACTACCAATTTACATAACACATTAAAAATACCCCATTACTTTACATTATTACAATACTTTGCCATGTGCACATTATTACAAACACTTGTCACTTAACACAATATGGCAATCCTCCACCATTTAACACAATATGGTGACATAATAACAAACACTTTGTGTGCACACATTCACACATATACATTCCTATGCTCAAACATTCATTCATGCAAACGTGTGAATTTGCCTGCCTACAACATAGAAGGTTGTCTTATAGATGAAAATTGGAAATGCAATTTCTCATGATTACAGAGGTCAAGGATGGCAGTAAGTGCAATGATTGGTAGCTGATTGAAGTAGTTTGTAGATTGGTTGGTGCTTCCCTTCCTATGCTTGATGTTGAGATGAAATTGTTGTAGAAAGGTAGATCACTTTTGAGTGTATTCGTTCTGCAACTTACTCTAATTCTCCAAGAACCACAATGAATTGTGGTTTGTTTATGGCAGTTTCATTGCCCAAGATGCAACGTTTTCACTGACATCATGTTTGAAAAATAGTGTAGAGTGTCATATGTTGCATATCTCCATATTATGTCATTGAAGGTTTCATTGTGGTAAGCAATTGGATACCCATGTTAAGAAAGGTTGTTGCATGTCTGGCAATGCAAAGACTTGAGTTGAGCAAGATTGGCACTTCAGTTCCTTGAATGCTTTCTATTGCGCTTGAGTCCAAGTGAACTTTGCTCTAGCACCTCCTTTGGTCGTTTGATTTAGAGTCCAAGCAATGGTGGAGCATTATGACACAAACAATGACAAAAATTAGCAAGGTCGAAAAAGCTACAAAGCTCCATGATGGTCTTCAGAGGAGGCTAATCTTGGATAACCCAGGTTTTTTTGGGTTGACATGAATTCCATGCCCATTGAGGATGAAGCCTTGATACTAAATGTGTATGACACCATATGAACACTTTTCCAAGTTGGTATTAAGCCCATGTTGACATAGCATGTCCAAAACTTGGAAGCTACAAAGCTCCATGACGGTCTTCAGAGGAGGCTAATCTTGGATAACCCAGGTTTTTTTGGGTTGACATGAATTCCATGCCCATTGAGGATGAAGCCTTGATACTAAATGTGTATGACACCATATGAACACTTTTCCAAGTTGGTATTAAGCCCATGTTGACATAGCATGTCCAAAACTTGGTTGTTAGGGAAAATTTTACATCATTAGATGTTAGTTTAGTTATAATGGGTTACACTTGTATACTTGAGTTGGTTGTAGGTCGTTATGAGAACCAACTTCATATTTTTGTATAAATGTATCTATTATGTTAGTACAATTTGTCCAAAATCCTGCTAGTCCATCATCTGGTATTAGAGCATTTGTGTTCCTAGGCCATTTCAGGAAAACATATTTGATTTGTTGGTTCGTTTGAAAGAAGATTTGCGCAGAGGACGTCTAGTATGGGAGTGTTTGGAGGATGTCCACGTCTAATTGCTTTGTGAGAAGTTTTACTGGATGATACTCGACAACACTTGCATTCCAACGAAGAATAAACCAAAGACAAGGCGTATTTTCAAATATTGTTGGCATATGCTATGTGGATCTAGACCAGATTCTCGAGGGTAGTGGCTGCACATATTTTTTGAGCATGCAAAGATGGATATTTACGTGGGACATAGGAGAACATTGTTCCAAAACGTCAAGAGGCCATGGCTGGGGTAGGAGTCTTTTGTTGGAATTTTGTTCCTGATTGAAGTTCCAACCAAGAGTAAAGACAAAGTGCCAGTCATCTTTTTGCATGTTAAGCGAGGTCTATTCTATTTGCTCCGTATGTGAGGATCATAGCTTAACTAAGGATTTGTCTAAGAAAGTGTTGGACCAAGCTCAGTTTATGGTGCTTGGGATCGTGCTTTTGTACATTGGTGAAAACTTACAATGGTTTAAATTTTAAAGAAGAATAAAGGGCAAGAGTTTTGTTGTTCGTGAACATAGAAGTTCTTTCTGTTGCTGTGACTTTATGACCATTGAAAGTATACAATGTCATTTTATGATTTTTTGATGTGTTGATTTGTAGTTTGGAATGGTTGCTTGTGGGAAGGGACACAATAGAAACAATTGTTTATAGCCACTCTGATGTGAATTAAACAAAGCGAGTAATCTATGCGAACGTTGGGCCATTAACAAGTGAAGAGTTGTCTAAATGGCGAGGGGAGTCCGTTTGGCATTGATTGGGCCACTTGATATCTAACGTTGTCAACCTATGGTTGTCTAACAAAGTTGAAAATGAACAATAGTCAACAAGTGGGGGTTGTCTATGTGAGCTTCTGTCTAGTGGAGGGAGCAACGTCGAGAGGGTTCAAGGGTCATCTAGACCCAATCAAAGGATTGTCCAAACGTATAAGGTTGCCAAGAAAGGAGTTGTCCATTAAAAGCAAGAGGTACTATAAGTGTTGTCCGCACTAAGTGGTCTGTGAGTGGAGAAACAAGTGTCATCCACATAAAAGCTTGATCATTTGATGGAGTTATGTAGGCGATGGAGTTATGAAGGTGACATAGGGAGAACCAACAAGAGTGGTGTCATATAGTATAGAAGCAAGAGGGTCATCTAGCAAGAAAAACTCCTACATATACAAAGTTGTCCCAAGTCATTTGAAGAGAGTAGATTTGAACATGTGAGGCAAGCACTAAGATCGCAAGACATTTTATTTTCTAAACTCTGCAAACGTATTAATGCATGTTGAAGGCATCAAGAATAGTGCTTAGACATGATAATATGAGTATAAAGGCCATAAACGTAGACGAGTGCCAATCAGAAAACGAGAAAGGTTCGTCCAAGGGAATAGAGGGATGCTTGAGACTTACTAGTTACCCTTTGAAACTAAGGAGTTCCTTGGGTTTGAGAGACATCGTGTTATTTGTGCTTGGAGACTCATCAAATCCACAAAATACATGTGAACATAATTTGCTGCAATGAAGACAAGAAGTGGTGTTGTGAGGCGCTGTTTACTATGATGAAGAAACAAAAACAATGGTGGATGAGGCATGTTTTCGTATGGCACTATAGCCATTGTTTCTATTGCCTATTCTAAAATCCATGTTGTCAAGTCTTTATATCAACAACGGAGATTATAATCGTAAGCCTAGTTCTTTAAAGAGATGGTGGTGAATGTGAGTTGTTAAATCTATGAGATCAACATTGGAATTTATTTTGGTGTTGCATTGCTCATTGTCAAGTGAGGAGTTCAAAGGAATTTCCAAACTTTGCCGATTGAAGTGAAAATGATTAAAAATCTAAGTTTTATGCTATTCTACTTTGTTTGCCAGAGATCAATGGTAGAAATCAAAGATATCGTGCAAGTGAGTTGAATAATTACTGCCACGTGAGTCTTCTTTGATAGCCAACACTGGAGATTTAATTGTCTGATTGGCATTATTTTTTGAAAGGAATCAAATGCTTTTTATCCCACATGCACTGTGGGCTACGTATTTTTGGAATTTATACAATGCAATTGTTTCCCCAAAGCACTTGGAGTTAGATGGTAAAGAGTGTGTTGTACCTTTTTTGAAGGAGAAGCATGCTCAATACCTTTTGGAAAAAACAATGAGCCAAGAGGTCAAGAAAAAATATATTTTAAAATGAAGATCAATGTTTATCCCACAAAGAACATTCAAGGGATGATTTTGGTATCTAAATACCATGGAGGCCTAAAGTGAAAGATGAATTAATAAGTATTTTTGAAGATGCATTATGAATGATGTGATGACCATTTATTTTTTGCTTGTTGGTACTTTATTTTTTCATGAAATATGGGAGTATTTAGACTTTTTGGAAAGCTCTTTCCGAGCCCAATGCAATTGTTCATGTTGAAGATAATATACCAGAGGATTTGAAGGCCATATGATCAAGACATTGTTTAGTTTGGGGGGGGGAGGGGGTCATATATTTGACCCAATTATGATCCATCAAATCAAACTTAGAGTGCATTGTCTATTGGAAATAATGTTTTGTTCAAGATAAGTGGAGGCCCAGTCCAACTATTGTTTTGCAAATAGTAGAGTGTTCCTATTCTCATATGATCTTGTGAATGGTTGTGTGTGTCCCTATTCACAAGAAGAGTGTTGTACTTGTGATTGTTTGAGTGTGTCCCTATTCACAAAGGTGTTGTGGACAAATGTGTGTGTCCCTGTTTGTAACTGAGAAGATGGATAGTGTGTGTATCCCTATCCACTTGTGATGTAAGATCATGGATAGTCATGTTTGTCCCCATCCTTGGTTGCGAGTTCAATGAGGTGAATAATTGAGTTTGTCGTTGTTCATGATGATGTAAGTCATGGATTATAATGTATGTCCCAATCCATGAGCCTTTGAGTACTTGGTGAACTATTGTGTATGTTTGAGTTCAACAGGTGTTAGTAGATATTTGGGCTGTTGTTTTTGCCCCAGTCTAGTTATTAGTGTTCCTTCCCTTGTTTAGAATATGATATAATAAAGGGAGGAGTTTAAGGAAATTTATTACGTCATTAGATGTTAGTTCAGTTATAATAGGTTACACCTATATACTTGAGTTGCTTGTGCTAGTTATGAGAACCAACCCCATCTTTTTGTATAAATGTATATTTGTAAGTAAAATTTTTTTAGCATCTCGTTGGTCCACAATTGTTGTCAAGCTCTAGGTGTTCTTCCAATATCTTGCTCAACACAAGAACGTCATTCATGTATATGACCACAAAAGAATATGTGAATGGTTGTAGTGTGTCATTCATGTGGATGTCATTCATCATCCACATGAACGTTTCTCGTGCCAAAGGGCATGATCAACCATTCAAGTAAGCCTTGTTAGACTTCAAGGTTGTTTTCCAGGTGTTGGTTGGATTAATTGGAATTTGCCGATAACCCAAATTGAGGCTGATCTTGGTGAAGTTTTTGGCACTTCATGAGTGGTTGAGAAGGTTGTCAATTCATAGAATAGGATAGGGGTTCTTCATTGTGATTTTGTTGAGTGCTCTTAGTCTATGTAGAGTTGCCACAAATTGTCTAGCTTGTGCGCTAACACAATTGGGCTTTTATGGTAGGCACACCACTTGTGTGATTTCTTGGACTAGTGTTGTCATGGTTGTCACTTGGTTTGTGATTTGGCATTAGCATTAGGACTGCTTTGTTCTTGAATTGTGACTTTTGACTAAAGCTACTTTCCCTTTGGACACCTTTGTTTTCCGAACTCTGCGTCAATCTTTGTTTTATATCTAAATGCTTCTCCTAGTGTAGTGATGTTGAGGAAGTCCATTGTTGTTTAGATGTATTTATGCAGACCACTACAGTGCTTAAGGATCTTGTGTCATTTTCGCATCTTGTATACCCAATTTTGCCGATAGCTTGTGGAAGGCATTGGTGTAATTTTTGATAGACTGATCTCTACATTGTTGTAGTCATTGCCATTTGTGATACTGTTTGTCAAAGTCTCCTATTGTGTAATATTTGTCCTTAATGGTGTTGATGAATTCTGCCTAGGTGAGCTTGGTGTTGAGTATATCGGTGTTAGTGTTCTCTATTCTGGCATGAGTGGATATGTTTCTACCAGTTGCAAACAAGTATGTTGGCTGTTAAGAGGGCAAAGGTGATCTTCTTGTCATCATAAAAGTTGTGAATATGGAAGTACTGCTATAGTCAGTTATCTATGGCATTAGCATCAATATCTCCTCCAAAAGCAGGAATATTAAAGTTTGCTTGAACCTTGAGTGAGGGTGTAGAGCTTTCGAAGATCCTTCTTGTCTGAGGAGGAGGAGGTTGAGTTGTGACAGGGATTTGTTGAAGAGTCTATGCAAAGTGATTAAATATATTTATTATCTGTTTGGTCAATGCTTTGTCCAACATTATTTGAAATCGATTGGATATGTCGGTGTTGCTTGCCATTTAGGGCCAAGGAATGTATGTAGGTGGGTTACCTGGTGTGAGACCACTCTCTTGATAGCCTGACCTCATGCGGGCTTCCATAGACGTGAACTCCTCCATTACCAATGATTCAGATTTGTTTGGGTGACCCAATCATCATCGTGGTATTGATCAAAGAGACGGGAACAAAGAGAGAGATTGTAGGAAATATTCTATATGAATGATAGAATGTTGTACAATGCCTACTAGCAAATGCATAACTCACTAAGAAACATACATAGAAGTTACATATATTCAAGAGGAATGTAGAGACACCTCGTAGAAGACGAAGCGACTCATCTTCCAACAATTACAAAAAGAGGCGTGATAGTTTCATAACTATCGACGGTTCATATTTTGGTTGGTGCCAAAGGGTAAATGACATGTCGATGGATGGCATTGGCACCAGGCAATGAAGTGTTAGCGTCAAGTTGATGAAGGTTAGCACGAGGTTGAGAAGGGTTAGTGCCAAGTTGAGAAAGGTTGGTGCAGAGTTGGGAAAGGGCGGTATCAAGTTGGGAAAGGGTGGCACAAATTTGGGAAAGGTTATCACCGAGTGCTTCCAAGATCTGATTCAGGTCCTTACCATAACTTTGAGGTGCCTTGTTGATTAAATTCATCTAGGTCTCACACCTGGTCACATATTTTAAGTTACATCACACCCAGACTTGGATGTGGTTGTTTACCCAGATAACATGGAACTGTACAATTCTCCTATATAGTTGCACTTCACATGTCGCCTAGGAATTGTTTCTAGATCTCTCATTTCAAGCACTTGAGTTCATCTTACTGGTGTATTTTATATTAATTTTGAATTTCTACGTTTAAAATATTTCGACAAAGCCTGGAAGCAAACTGAGCCTTGTCAATCTGCCTATGCCTTTTGCATTCATTGTCATTGTAATGCTTATGAGGACATTGATGGCTGGTCAAGATAGCAGATGGGATAGCCCCTTTTTAATATTAATGTTCAGTGTTATAATTGTCAAATATTATTCTTATATTATCCATCATCGATTCATTAGTTTTTGTCTACTATGTTAAGCCAACTGTCATGAAGGAGGCCACTAGGTAAATTGAAAAAATGAGGATTAGAATACACTTTTTGGTAATATTCGTATCATATCTTATTTTCCTTCTCAAGCCAAACTGTCTTTGATTAATCAGTATAACATCTTGAATTTGTCCATGCCATTTGTTACTGTTCCTTTGCTTGCAGAAGGGTTTTGCCATGCCCTTCCTTTGGGGAAGCTTTGTTTATATGAATTAAAGGATATTGCAATGTAGATATTACAACTTTAAAGAACCCTTTTAAATTCTCTATTGTTTAAATTTTTATTAATGAATCTTGAAAAGGACTGAATTTTTTCTGTATGGCATGATAGAGGGCCTGCATGACTTGAGAACATGGTATTGTAAGTTCAAACTTCATTTGATATATAAATTTTGAAATTTATACTGTTTAACAACTTTCTTGGGTTAGTTGTTGCTAATTCATTCTGAGACAAACGAACCAGCTTAATAGATAAATAGTGCCTACAAAATCTCATCTCTTCATTCAAAATATGAAAGATGACGTTTTTGGCTGGATGGGTTGTATCTGGTGTATTCTCATCAAAGAACTATATTCCTAATCAATTTTAACCAGTCTACAAGATCTCTTATGCGTCATATGATTTTAACTTTAATGTCAACATACCTCAAGATATCTAGGCCATACATAAAATGCATAGGCTGACAGGAACTGCAAATGGTTTTGATTTCATATTCATGTGATCTTTAATAGATGTCATTTAAAAGTGAGGAAAGTGAACTAGAACAACTACCATTATGCTTTTTATTTTTTGAATAATAAAACATGAGCAACATATATATTGATGTCTCTTCTTGGTTTATTGAGTTGTTCATTTGGAGTATATGGCTAAATGCAATGTGCAACTATCATTTGGAACATACTTTCTCCATTGAGTTATAATAGATTCATAATCAAGGGGAAAGGTTGGGTAATGATGAGATACAATGGTAGTATGAATGAGACTCAAAAGAGGAGAGAAACACTACTATTGCCATGCTTCCCTCCCAACTGTTACATGATTTTTGATAATCTGGACATTTGTTGAGTTTCAGAAATTGACTGCAAGGAGCACAAGGTCAAAATAGTTTATTATGCTTTTGTAGTTTATCAAACAGTATTCTCGTCATACTCAAAATCCAAAGTTATTGGTACTTATTTCTTTCTCTGTTTTCACATTAAGTTGTCTTTTTTAAGGCCATTGCTTTCAACAATGAAATCATTCCATATGCTAAGCAAATTGCATTGCTTTTCACATAACAAGATGGTTAAAAAATTGCAACCCCCCATTTGAAATTTTAAGGAACCCTATTGAGAGGGTAACTTGGGATGCACAATATAATTTTTATCCAGTGGGTAGGGGGATTTTGCCTAATGTAAATACCTTCTAAACATCCATAATTATGATTTCTATCCAGTGGATGATGGGATGTGTGTTTCCTATTGTAGTGTTCCTTCTACACATCCAAAATCATACTTTTAAGATATTTTAGAAGTTATGCATGTAGAAGTTTTTCAAACCTTGGCAACTCAATACGTACATGGATATTTACAGTCAGGACTGGCAGTGAGTATCCAATTGTCCTCTGTCTTCATATTGTTGATGTAGTTTGTAGAAGTGGAATGCGACACACTGCGTATAGTTCCATTAAAAATATATAAACAAAAGCATACAATTTGAATTACTTACATATGGATACACTGCACACAGCATGTATCCTGCACAACAACTATATGCAATACACCATGGTCCTCAACAAACAGCTTTCTTGCTAACATGCCCACCAACAACATACCATCACCAAGGTAGATGCATACACTTAGGTATGAGGGGACCAGTAGGTGGTTGTCAACTCCCCAACTACCACCAAACTACCTGTATATATTAAAAATTAAAATACCTTGTTACATTACATTACATTACTACAAAGTACAAGCACATATTGCCATGTACACACACAACACTATGTGACGATACTTACATACAACAACTCTTATTTACACACACACCAACACATTGATCTTGCATTCACACATGCATATGTTCATACAGTCATGCTTTCATACAAATGTGCACACATGCAGACATGTCAAATCGTCTTCCCTACATAGTTTCTCAGTCATTCATCTATAGATATTGAGGAAGATGCCCCTTACTAAATTGTTTAATACTCTGCATGCATAACGGTTAGGTTAGAAAAAGTGTAATGGCAATGAAATTGCCATTACACTTTTTCTATAGGTGATTTTGACAAAATAGAATGTACAGTATGAGAGCATATATGCAAAAATAGTGAACTAGTGTTTAGTTGAAAGAGGCATCTTTGCTCGAGAAAAATGCAAGCTTGATGAAGACTATATCCCTTCCAGTTGGTGAATGATTCTTGTTTCTTCCTGACAATATGGATCTTCTACTTCGATTGCTATTACATGAAGGATTTTGATATAGCTAGATTTATGCAAGGTTTGTGTTATTCAACAAATATATAAGATATAAATTGCTACAGAACAAGTACTTCTTTTGTTGGACCCATGGGGCATTTCAATCGACTCATTAGCTTGTTAATCAATTTCTCATGGCAATAGCTTTTGTTAGCCTGTTGAGGCCCTGTCCTTGGGCCCCATAACTCTTCCGCAACAAGCATGCTATTCTGGAAAAGAATTTGTTTTGAGAAAATTTCAAAAGTTGATGCTTAGTCAAGGTGTTTGTAATTTATGACAACATTGGAGGAGACATTGTGGGTCCAGAACTGAAGAATAAGAAGTTGCCCGTACACAACTTTGATCCTACATATGTTCTAAGATGATTGTTTCAGAATGAAATGTATGTGTGTGTGCATGAGTAATAACTTTGCACCTTTCAAATTTCCTAGGTATCTTTAGATTCAAATAAAGTCATGAATGTGACTGTCCTTGCCAATTTGCATTGTTGTTAATACTGCGTGAGTAATAACTTTCTACCTTTGAAGTTTCATAGGTATCTTTAAATTCAAGTCAAGTCATCAATGTGCCTGGTTTTGCCAATATGCAATATTGAGAATATTGGATGAGTAATAATTTTCCACTTTTGAAATTTGACAGGTATCTTTAGATTCAAGTAAAGTCATCAATGTGACTCCACGGTATGCCCGTCTACGGGCAGGTTCTAATGGATCAGCCAAAGGAGAAGTCATTGGATGGCAAAATATTGAGCTTATCAGTGACCGTCCATTGGAGACTATGTTGAAAGAGTTCAAGCAGTTGAAGAAAGAATATCCCGATAGAATTCTCATTGCTTCAATAATGGAGGAGTATGATAAAGCTGCTTGGCAGGAGCTCATAGAACGAGTGGAAGAAACTGGAGTAGTAAGAATGCTTTTGTGATCTTTATTTATCTTATATTACAATTGCCATGTTCTTCAAGTTGTGGCATTTAGTTGTGTGGTTGAATTTGATGTAGCTTGTCATATTTAAAGGAAGTTGGTTTTAACAAATTTTTGTTTGTTCTGATGAATGGTTGGATCAGGATGCGCTAGAGATTAACTTCTCTTGTCCTCATGGGATGCCTGAACGCAAAATGGGTGCGGCCGTTGGTCAAGACTGTGGCTTATTGGAGGAGGTTTGCGGTTGGATAAATGAGAAAGCAACCGTCCCTGTGTGGGCAAAGATGACACCAAACATCACAGATATTACTGAGGTGTTCTTCTATTTTGCACATTCTGAACTCTCAACTCATGGCAAGAACCATAGGGTTGAAGACTACATTTTCTTTTTTCTTACTGAGCTTGTTTCTGTTGATCTTTATGCAATTCTTTTTTTCACCTTGGAAAGGGAGTCTGCTTGTGCAGATCTCAAGACGTTGCATATACTTTTTAATTCCTTGGAAGGAGTAGGCCAAATTATGCAAAAGCAATTGAACAAGAATACTTATAATAACACACATCAAATAACTGAATACCCTGAAAACCAAGAAATTGCGACGTCTGAAGTTTAGAAGCTACTGAAATTTATGTAAAGTAGAGCATTTAAAATATATTGTTTCTTAGTCATAATGACCTGTATCTTATTATTCTTGGATTTTAAGAGTTCAGGTTTACTTGAATCTTTCCAAGTCAAGTTCTTTTCAGTTAAGTGTGAAATTGTTTTATTGTCTTGTTTGAATTCAAAAGCCAAGCAGAGTGGCATTGAAGTCAGGATGCGAAGGAGTTGCAGCCATTAACACAATAATGAGTGTAATGGGGATCAACATGGATTCATTAAGACCAGAACCTTGTGTTGAGGGGTGGGTAATCAATGGCAACTTCTCAGATCATGTACTGCAATCTGTTCTGTTTAAGCTATCATATACAATTGGTTTGTTTTGCGGTTTTATCACATTTGTGTTCTACACACCTGTTTTGCAGTTATTCAACTCCTGGTGGATATTCTTCAAAGGCTGTCCATCCTATTGCTCTTGCAAAAGTGATGTCCATTGCTCAAATGATGAAGTCCGAATTCCCTGATCCAAATCTGTCACTTTCTGGTATAGGAGGAGTTGAAACAGGAAATCATGCAGCTGAGTTTATACTGCTCGGAGCAAACACGGTTCAGGTAAAAGCGTGGCTTTGTTTTCTGTGACAGAGTGATTTAACTTGTACTTTTAATTTTAGCGGTGAACTTTCATTTTTGAGAGTTGTCAGCCTTTGTCATGACCATGCAATTCATATGAAACAAGTATAGCGAGTGTCTTTTTCTGATCCCCATTTTACCAGGAACTTCTAGTGGGTCTTCTCCATCTAATTAATTGCTGCTTTGCCACCCTTCTATTGGTGGCTCGGATGTTTTTCAACTTGAAGATATGACTTAATGACTGCTTTGGAAAATGATAAAATTCTTTATTGGATAAATTATTCTTTATTCTAAAACTTTAGTTGGAAATTTATTAGATACCTTTAAATTTGATGGTCATTCAATCCTCACCAATTTTTTTTGGTTATTCAAATTAAAATAAACAAAGATATTCACTTTACTTAATATGGTTTATGTAATAGGGTTTCCTGCATCCGTGGATAATCTTAGATTTTCTGTGTTGCAGGTTTGTACAGGGGTTATGATGCATGGTTATGGACTTGTGAAGAACCTATGCTCTGAGCTAAAAGATTTCATGGTTAAGCATAATTTTTCATCTATTGAAGATTTTCGGGGGTAAGATTATGCAATGATCAAATATTTCAGTTACTGATGTGAATGATATGCCTATATTGCCAAATGGGTCAAATGTATATTCACTAGATCAAGCACATTTTAAGAGATTAAAAAAGAAAGTTGATCAGGCATCTTTGAAAAGATCAAAAGGAAAAGTTGCAAATTTTGATTTTTTTTTCAAATATTGATTGCTCTTTTAGGAAAGATATCTAGGAGGGAGTGTATTGTGATTAAGAGGATTTGATTTCGGTCTAAACTCCCATGTATTTCAGGACGTCTCTTCAGTACTTCACAACCCATACAGACTTAGTGCGGCGTCAACAGGAAGCTATTAAGCAGAGGAAAGCTATTCGAAAAGGTTTAGCATCTGATAAGGACTGGACAGGTGATGGCTTTGTTAAGGAGACAGAAACAATGGTCTCAAACTGAGGATAAGATGAAACAGTTATTGCATACTTGAATTTCTACATTCATCCTAAGCTGGCCAATCTTTGTGTTGTTTAAAGGTGCAGTGACTGTAATCATTGTTGGGTATACATTTTTGCTATATCTTATGCAACTTACCTGAACATTGTTTAAAGGTTTATGCTTGAATTCAGTCTTTATGCATCAATTACAAATCATTTGGCATAGTACTTGTGGTTAAAACTTTTCTCCTTTGCCCTTTGATGTATAGATTTTGACTTAATTCGTGTCATTATATAATCCCTTTGTTCCATTTGTTCTTGATTGCATTAAAACTGTTTAGTAGCCCTTCCATATTGCAAAAATGGAAATAAAATTTATTTGCAATGTAGAATATTTTTGTGCCCTGAGAAATTTAACAATAAATCTGAGGTTTGTCCTCCTGAATTAGATTGTAAATGTACACATGCATAAGATTGGAGACCAACAATGTCATGTTCACACATTATTGGCAAACTTTAACCTTTTTCCAGAGACAATGCCATCAAAATATGCTTAATTGAAGTGATTGCGCTAATCAAAATTTAATTTGTACTTGGATTATCTGTAATTGAAATAACTGTTTTCAGTATATTTATGTTTTAAAAAAATATATTTAAAAAATACAAAATAAAGTTCATGCATCTTATAGTTGCAAGTCCTTTATCAAAGCTTTAATTAGGAGTGTGCTTTTATTTATTTTTTAAATAAATTTTATTATTATTTAAGTTTTGAATATTAGTTCCATAAGTCAATAGAAGATGCCGTATTTCTAATAAAGAATTTCTAATGTGCAATCCTTGGTTTCATGGACAACAAACCAAATATTAGACCAATAATAGAGTGAAATTCACTCATCTATTAGGAAATATATATTAACTCCAAAAATCAATTAGTCATTAGTTTTCCTAAAAAAAGAAATGGAAAGAAAAGAAAACAATATCAAGAAAAACTAATCATTAACCTTTTTAAAAAAAGAAATGGAAAGAAAAGAAAACAATATCAAGAAAAACTAATCATTAACCTTTTTAAAGGAAAAGTAGATTTTATTAGATAAGATTAAAGTTTACATATTAAAAGATTGTACAACCTATTGAAATAGGAAAAAAGAATGCTGTGTTGAGGAAAAATTTAATGTTTATTTTAGCACATAGATTTTCATAATAATAGGTATAGCTAAAGATAGATAATTTCAAAATCTTGTACAAAGTTGGAAAGTCAAGATGTAGGGAATGATAGTATAGAGAATCAAACATAGACTTAAATATTTGGTGCATATATGTATATATATTGGTTGCATAAATATGTTGTCAATTAATAGATAGTATATTAAAAAGAAATTCTTTGGATTAAAATAACTTTTTATTACACAATTAATCTAGATGATGGTAACTTATTTATGATTTAATACAACCTAGTAACCAGGTCTTGAAATAAGAAATTCTTTGGATTAAAATAACTTGTTATTACACGATTAATCTAGATGAGGGTAACTTATTTCTGATATAATACAACATAGTAACCAGGTCTTAAAATTGGTTTGCAAGTTCTAAATTCTTGGATTGTTAATTTAAAATCTATGTTACTGTTAAGATAAATTTTGGGTGCTACTCATTTTTTAGAAAATTTATTGTGAGACTTATGGATTGAACAAGTTATAACATTAAACCACCTTTAACACTAGATTTCTTCCATGCAAAGTGCAAGGATCACATTAAAATAAGTAGTAAGTGATGTTAGAATATTAATGTATACTTTGTCTGCATGTTATGACATGTCGTTGACACTTGTCATGTTCTCATATAGGCCTCATGCCTATATATTGTAACTATTATTGTATCAATAAATTACATCTATTTCATTTCTAACATTTGGTATTAGAACTCAGTCGCTCTCCTACCTTGTGTAAACCCTTGAGGGGGGATTTCCCTCATGGAAATCCCCTCTCATTTTTTTCTCCCCTCATTTTTTTTCTTCCCCACAAAAAAATTTACTTCAACCTACATAACGTGAAATACTATAGCTCAACTCCCATTTGCAGGCCATAGTACTTTCAGAAATTTTAGGAAGGAAGCAGCGTTGGCGTTGCTCTTCAACGACATTGAGAACCAGCTCTGTTCAACACAAAATTGCGGATAGAAATTTTGTTCGCGTTGCTCTTCGACGACAATTAGATCCGTTGATTGCTCCGGCCTACCATGACCCAGATCCGTTGAGAGTCTCGAGATCCATGGCATGATGAAGTGGATCCATGCGTAAGTGCCCTTGCTGAACAAGTTTGCGAGGATTCCGATTTCACATGTGTTGCAGTGTAAATTCGGGTGGGGAATTGATCGTTGGTTTGTTTGTGGGGCCGACAATCTCTTGTCTTTGCAAGTCAGCACTTGAAGGGAGACCAATATTTTTTTAAAATTCGTTTTGTCGTGCTTCCCATTGGGGTGCTTATATAGTGGGTGGACCACTTTATTTTAAATTGTAAGGGGCTGATCTTGTTTAACATGAAGGTTTGGCCGACATATGGCCGGCCTCCATTAATTGAAAGCACGAGGGCATTCAATTTGTTTTAATGTTATTTCCACATGGGAAGTGGAAGGCCTCATGGCCACTTTATTGTATTCAAATATGGAGGGCCCGTGTAATTCCCCTACAGGGAAAATTGAGGAGTCTGTTTTTTTTTCGCCAGAGAGTGATGCCGCCAGAGTGTGATGCCAGAAATATTTTATTTTTGATGTTTATTTGATGCCTAGAGAGGCATGTTGCTATTTTTTCTAGCAAATCAAGGCCCCATTGAGAATGGAACATAGGGATATTTATAGTCGTTGGAAAAGTTTTTCCGAGACGGACACATTGGTGGTGTCCTATTTTCATTTTGAGGTTGTTGCATTTGTCTTTTTTGGCCTCAAAGTTTTGTATCATGGAGTGCACTCTCGGTTGAACCCGACACTCCCAAGGCAAATTGTATGTGATCCTAGTATCTAGTCACCTTCTCTATAGGACCTGGCGGATGCAGCGGTTGGTTACCCATGCATTCCGGTAGGATGAGGAGGTCACCATAAGGACACCTACTCTAGGGACTATAGACATAGACACCCTAGACTCTATCCGAGGACTTTTTGGATCAACTTCTGAAGACTACAAACATAGACACTTCAGAAGATTCTATTCTCTTCTTTCTTCTTCTCCTCCACATCTAGATTTTGTCTATGGCTCATTTTATTGTATTTTTTGAGTGCATTTTCGGCAGAGACCGACACTCTTATATGGCTCTAATTCTTTTGTATTAAGGTGCATTTTCGGTATGTCCGAAGTTCGACAGAGCCCGACACCTTCTAGACGAGATTCACCATGAGGGGGGATATGATATCCATGGTGAACATAGTTAGTAGTGACCTACAGAGGCAACAAACCTAAGGAAGAGGCTGACCTTGAGGCACCAAAGACGAGGTTGGCCTACAAAGGCAACAAACCTAAGGAAGTGGCTGACCCTGAGGCAAAAAACCTAGATATACACCAATGATCTAGAGTTATTGTTCATACTAGAGCCAAACGCAAAGAGCACAAGCCTAGACCAAATTATATAATAAAATAGGATGTTAGGGTTCTTTTAGAAAAGTACACATTAAGGAGGGATGTTAGAATATGTCATTGACACTTGTCATGTTCTCATATAGGTTTCATGCCTATATATTATAATCGTTCTTGTATCAATACAACTCATCTATTTTTCAGTCCCAACATTCTATTTCTTCTTCTAAACATACAAGATTGATAGTCTTTAACCCACTTTGCAATTAGCAAAGATGATAGGCTAGTAATAGCCAACCTTCAAGATTTTGTGAGTCGTGATAGGTGTAGAGTAGTACCCTTCATCATGATATTATTTGTTTATCGATCCTATTCTTTCTTCTTCCATTAAGCGTAGTAAGATGTCATCCTATCCTTTCCTAAAAAAGACACCATTAAGCCAATAACAACGTGTTTTTTTTTTATCTAAATTGAGCTCTCCTTGGTTGTTAACCTTTTTGGTACTTGTCTTGTGGTCACATATCTTCATATGTTGCCCATAAAACTAGTTCTATCATCCATATATCTTTTCTACTAGAGCAATCTGATCTTTATGGACTATTATTTCTAGGCTTTCACATAAGGCCATTCCCTTAATTAGTTTGGCGGGTTTGATCTTTATGTCAAATTCCTAAATTTTATTAATCGACCCATCCCTCTTTTCTCCTTGATAGTAGATTGGACATCAGGGTGTACTACAAAGACAATGGTCTTACTCTATGATAGATAGTACTTGAACTTCTTAAGATCCTTCATGATCGAAAACACTTAATTTTTAATAAGGGTGTATCTTTCTTTGTAGTTATGAAGGGATTGTTTAATGAATGAGATGGGATGCTCTTCATATTTATTGTTCTTTTGGGTCAAGATAGCAATGATGCTTCTATCTGTACCAAAAATATAGCCTAAAATATTTGAAAATTTGAGTTGATCAAGACTGAGGCCCTAGTGATTGCATATTTATCATCCTAGAAAGTTTTTAGTGACATATTTTTTCAATATTTTGGTAATAGGTTTGATCATTTGGGTAAATTAGTGATGAATTTTGCAACAAACTAGATTTGACCCAAGAACAACCTGATTCCTTTGATGAACAAGGATAATGGGAAATCTTGGATGGCTTTTATTTGGATGGGGCCTATGGCTAAACTTGTTTTGATAGTATGTGACCTAGCAATTTGCCTTCTTGAACCATAAAAATAGATTTTTTGTGATTAAGACAAAAATATCTATACATTTAGAAAACTGACTCAAAATGCCCAATGTGCTTACTTCTATCTTTGGAAAATAAAGTTAAATCATCAATGTATATGGGAATTGTCTCACCTACAATCCAATGAAAGCTATGTCCATAACTCTTTGGAAAATTTTCCCATGTTTGATAGACTAAATCACATTCTTTGATATATGGAGGTCCCCCATTTCGTCATGAAGGTGTCTTATGTTCATTGTTGTCTTTGACCCATATCTGATTGTACCTTCAAAGACCATCAAGGAGAGACAACATGTATGACCCAACTACCTTTTGTAGAATCCAATCTATGGTACGTAAGGGATAGTGGTCCTTTAATGAAGCTTGTTTTATGTTCTAAAATCTACACATAGCCTTATATCATCATTTTTCATATGTACCAGAATTAAATTAAAGATTTGATTGGAGTGTTTGGTTAAAAATATTATATGGGCCTTCAAGATCTTCAAAGGTTCTCTTTTCATCATTGCCTCTATTTTAAGATTTACTAGTTTCTACTTCTATCTTAATGTTCTATCACCAGGTCCCAACTTGCTTGTATGCTCTATAATTTTTTGATCATATAACTTGAGATCTTTGTATGACCATGCAATAATGTCTTCATACTTAGCACAAAGCTCTTTGAAAAGGTCTATTTATTCCCGAGTGCAATTATCTCTGAGTAGTAGGTTCTTCCCCTCAACTACTTCAATGGGTGATAAGAGGAGGATTTCACTTTAAGGCTTATTTTTCTTATACTATCATCTAGGTTGAATAGGTTTTATAGAGTGATCAAAACCCTTAGGCAATGAATTTGATTTCAATTGTATGACTCCATCCTTTACATCATTCCCATACTCATTCTTATCTTTAGTGTATTGGGCTTCTTTGATCATAAATTCTATAGTCTATTCATCATTGTTAAAGACTTACCAATAATTAGAATTATTAGGTAAGGTTGGTCTGGAGACTACCTCTAATTCTTTAGGTTTATCCCACATATTTTTGGTGGGGTTAAATTTAATTTTCATTCTTACCAACTCATCTACCTTCGTGTTCAATTCTCTAGGAATTTCTTGAATATCATGTGTTAAAAATTTCCTAGCAAATCCCAAACCCAATGCTTATATGACTTCAAATGCTTGTTTTTTGTAGTGCAATAGGAATTAATTTGATTACAATCAGTTTAGAGTCACCATATATTCTTAGGTTTTTAATTACCAACTTCTTTGTCTTTTTCAAACTAATATAAAGTCCCTCCTATTCAACAATTTTTTTTGTTACAACTAAATAGCAACCTACATGCTAAGTGAGTCCATGCACCTTGTGGGTCAATGATTTGAATAACAACACCTATCCCATTCCTAGTTTGGCACCATCAAAGTACATTGTCCAAGTATTATCTGCTCTTCAACTTGTTAAGTATGGGATATTGGATGGTGCTTTTGTGATTAGATAGTTACCCAAATCAATATCCTCATAGTCAACCTCTGAATCTTCATATTTTAAAATGTTGATTATCATGTCAACTTATGAATTTTGGTCATCTTGAAGATACTCATCATCTTCCATGAACTCTA
Source organism: Wollemia nobilis (assembly GCA_028583015.1). Taxonomy (NCBI): domain Eukaryota; kingdom Viridiplantae; phylum Streptophyta; class Pinopsida; order Araucariales; family Araucariaceae; genus Wollemia; species Wollemia nobilis. Next base: position 4,594,863 of record JAQPPZ010016862.1, read on the forward strand.
GGAACTTGTTGTAGTTTATAGTACCTTCATTATCCATCTTATGTAGTAAGTAGTTGCAAGTTGGATCATTTTCAATCATGATCATCTTCCATCCCTAGGTGCATTCATATTGGTATAATTTATTTCTAGGTAACCATCTTCTGATAACTTGTGTGTTCACTCTTTGGATAGCAATATACCAAAGTGCAGAGGAAGGTCAACAACTATCACCTCTTGCACTACTTCAAACTCTAGGTGTCTATCTATAGTCATGACTAAGTCTTTAAGTACCACCACTACATTAACCCTAGTATCATCTATTTGGATTGGATGTCTATCCATTTTGGTATAGGGTAGGCCCATCTCTTTGCCAAAAACTTTAGGTATTATTATCACTACCACTTCTAAATCAACTATGCAACTTAGTATATAGTTTCAATTTTAAGAGTCACATAAACCAACGTAGCTTCAACATCTTAGGCTTCAGGGAATTCAATATATCGATCACATTGACTTGGATGTCTATTGGATGTTCATCCATCATTTTTTTTATCAAATATATTGGTTGGAGTAGCTTTTAACTATTTACCCTTAGCATAAGTCCTTTATTTCTCTTTTAGAGCCTTTTGAAGTCTTGTTGTTCACTTAGAGTTAATATTTCTAACATACTTTAGTGGGTGTCCATTTCATTTTCTTTGTGATGTTAAACTTGAATTCCACAGAGCCATTCTCACTTTGTGTTGTGAGCTTTTGATATTGCATTATAGCTATTGTGCATCCTTTTCTTGTGAGAGAGGGGTATTTTAGCCATCATTTGGTACTTTTATAAATTTGACCTCTTTATTTATTGTTCTCCCTTTCCATTGACTTATTTGTTCCTTCTCTATCCCTTCTATCTATTTCAATGTATTTTCCCTTATCTATTTGTCCATCCTTGTTAGTTTGTACCTATCCTCTTCCTTTCTGAGACATATGACCTCCTTTTCAAAATTCTCCTATTTTTATTTCTCTTATTGTGCTACTATAAACCATTTATATTTTAAATGTAATGGTGGTCTCCCTTTCCTAAGGACTATCTCACCTTTACCAACTTTAGTTTGCTTTTTTACTAGTTGTTCTTTGGAAGTTTTTCTCTTATTCCTAGTATCAACCCCTTATTGATTGACACATATGACATTGTCTTCAAATGTTCACTCTTCATCTATTTCTATAGCGCTAACATTAGCTAGGATGACATTATTGGGGTTGGGTAAGCCACATATTGACTGTTGATTTTGGGGTTGCTAGTACATAGGCTGATTAGTTGCAAAGACCAACTGACCTAAGATGGCATCGTATTTAGCCTGACATTGTTAGTCATACTAGACAGTATAAGAATGCATGATGGCTCCAACATGTTCTATGGGATCATGCCTATCATTACCTAGAAGACACCATACTAGCTTTATTTCTGAATTGGTGTTAACCATATAGTTGTGATTTTGAATTGCTCCTTGGTTAGCACCTTGTTAAGGCACCTGATCTTTTGTGAGATATGCATTCTTTTGAGGTTGCTAGTTTTGGGGTTGTTGCCATTGTTTCCTTACAACATTGTTCTCATTTATCAAGGTTTTGATCACTTACACCATCTCACTCATTGAAAAATTATTGTTTGACTTGTTTGAGTTGAATAGAGTAGGAAGGGATGGAAGTCCTGGCTGAAAGGCTATGGTGGATTATGTGCTCTAACCAAGGTGAATAATGAAATATGATAATGGATATGTATCAATGTAAATATTTGGTTGAGGATTAGGAGTAGGAAAAATGACAAGAATAAAACTAAATATAAATTTGTTCTAGGTAATATTTGCTACATAGGCCATATATGGAGTAGGGATTAGCTTTCCTACTCAAATGAGAATGCCTTCTCCCCTAGCCACCTCTTCAAAAGTTGTAGCTAGTCTACAATGAATAGCATTACATATCATTAATGCTAGGTTAGATTATAAATCTTTGATGTAATATGGTAATGCTTGTTCTTTATTTGGACTAACATTTTGTGGGATCAAATTTAAGGTTATCAAGAATCTAGTATTGAAATTCATGTATATAGAGTAACAGTTTTCCATGCTATGAAATCTACACAAACAATTCTATGATTGATATCCTACTTGTAGATGAATTATTTATAATCCCCTATGCCATAAAGGAGACTTATCACAAATAAATTAAATTAGCAAATATAAAATTATGTCCTCTTAGATGTGATGGATCTATTTGAGTGTTGGCAGTTGACTAAGGTGATCTAGTATCTTGTTGTTCCTATTCCCATCAAAGGTAGGAAATAATTTCATAGTTGTTGAGGCAATGGGAGAATAAACCATTAAATTTAATGGCCCATGATAGGTCTAATGAGGAAGTTAATTTTGTGGCCTAGGAAGCACGCTCAAGTTATTTTGTTAGGGGGGAGGTTGACCATATTTCTAACGTGGAGGTAAATAAGGATATATCACATAACCATGAGATGGGTATGGAGCGTATGGAGGATAGTAGGGAAGAGGAAATTGAGGTGGCAAATTTTGATAAGTACACTATTGATTTGGAGGTAGCTACATATTTGTTTGTGGAGGAGGGTAATGCAGATCTATTTTTGGAACTTGCTAATTCTACGAAGGTAGACCTTGCACATTTTGTTGAGATTGGTTGGCTAGAGATAATGTTAGCCCCTAGGTGTTTCCTTGGGACACCTACGATCCCATTTATCTAGATAGTGGTTGAGTATTTTGAGCAAGATTATGGATTTGGTTTATCCCTAAATATCCTACATTAGGAGTCATAGACTAACCTGGTGGAATGTTAGAAATATCTGACAAACTAGATCCAAGTAGGCTTTGTATTGAAAAAGCACTTGTAGGAGGAATGTTTTAGCATTAGATTTTGAGGGTGGGTTACCAACATATTATTGGTTTGCAAAAAGTGGGTTGTTTGTGATATTATTCACATCAATAGGTATACCATAAAGAGGGTTGGTATGCATTAAGGATAGACCTATATTAGACCAAGTTTGATTTACTAAATAAAATAGATAACTTATTTATTAGCCCAAGTAATCAAATTACGGTGGTATGGAGCTTTGACTGACAAGGTTGGCCATGGGGCTTTTGCCTTTTGGTGAAATAGAATTAGAAACTAGAATCTCCTCAAACTCATCTTCTAGATGAATCCATGCAATAATTTATTCTTTCTTTTTCCTTTAGTGTTTCTTTGATGTTACACAACAATGTTCGTTGATTGATGTTCTTTCCCTTTTTTTAGTCTTTGATCATGGATTCATAAGCTTGTGTGTACAAACATGCACGAACAGAGTTTTGAGGTCAAAATTTATAAAATTTTAAAATATTGCTTCTGGAGAGATTCACTTGCAAAATAAAGTGATTTATAATAGAAAATAACAAAAAAAATGCTCGTGAAGCACTTTGATTGTAAAATGGAGCAATTTGCTTACAAATGCAAGTGATTCACTTGCAATTTCGAGTGATTTACTCATAAATTGAAGACTTAGAAATTTTTCAAAAAGAAGGGATCTAAGAAAATTGCTCACCAATTGTCTTCCCATGAGGAAGGGAGGAATAGTCTTATTTGTCCTAGAGAATAGCTTCTTAGACTTAGAGTGAGTCACTCATCGAATCTGAATTGGAGATATTTTATTATTTTCAAAGTGAATTGCTCATTAAATTAAGTATATCACTTATTGATTTTGTGTTTTGGTATAATATATCATAATTTATCTTAAGTGCTTTCTTTCTATGATAGATGCATATTTGAGGTCATATTAAAGATTTTATGATGCTCTAAAATTGCTTGAGTCATCATCTTTGCAAAAAAAATAAAGTTTTGGAGTTCATATACCATTTACAAAGTACTTGCAAATAATCGAGCACAAATAACAAAAATGATCAATTTTAAAAGTCAATTTGAGACTAGAATCGATAAATCTAGTCCTTGGCCTTACTAAATTGTTCTTGATTCAACCTATGAAAGTGTAGAGATTTTAGAGCGAATTGCTCATGAAACAGACCAAAACACTTGCAAATGCTAGTGAACTACTTGTAATTAGGAGCAAATAACTCGATTAATTGGCTTAAAATAATTTAGACACTTTGCTCAAAATGAAGTGAATTGCTTCCTACAACTAGACATAGTAAAATTTCTCTCAATTTTGAGCCAATCACTTCATCTATGATGAATGTGAATTTAGTACGAAATGCAAGGCATTAAGTATAATTTGAGGATAATGATGGTTAGTCCCATCGAGCATACCTGAAACTATGTTGAACCATGAAATTGTCTTATCTTTTTAATTAAGATGTGTGCCCTAATTCTAGCTTCAACAAAGTTGGAAGGGATTTCCAATGGCTTCAGCCAACCTCCAAATTTAGGTTAGCTCCCTAATGTCCTCTCGAAATACTTCTATGTTACCTATACTAACTTGCATTAAAATTAAAGTGGGAAAAATAAATTGTGGAAAAGTAAAGTGCGAAGATAAAATGCATGAAAGTTTAAAGGTATGAGCGATTCAAAGAAAATATGGGTTTAAACCATAGTGAGGAAAGTGTGTAATAAAAAAAATGAGAAGTTGAATAAGATCAATGTCCACCCATTCACTAGATTATAAAATTAGTAAAAAAATGACAAGATGGGCTAAAAGGGTTATGCCACAATCGTCGTGCACTTACCAAACTCAGAGAGTAGTGACATTGATGGAATGCCTAAGGACTTCTCAAATTATTACATTATCATGAGGTCAAAGCAAAAAGTAGATTTCATAGAGCGTAACTCTGAGTTCTCATGGTCAAAAATTAATACAATGAGACCCTAAGCACCTATTTATAGTAAGAGTTTATCCTTGAGTTACCTAGGGTGAGAAACAATTACTCTTAGTAAAAGTAAATATTTGAAGGCATATTTAGCAAAATGATGCATCATTGAATGTTACATGCATGTAATTATACCTCTAATAGGCTCAAAAGGATTCCAAAATGGTTTTGTGCCACTAAATTCCAAAATACCGCTTTACAAAATATTCACCTTGAGATTCACACCTTCAAATTTACCTTTGTGACCTTCCAAGCGATTCGCTCTAGTTAGCGATAAATTACTCGCTTTTGCAAGAAAACCACTTGTATTTGCAAGTGAATCGGTACTTATTCTTGAGAATATCACTCCTTGGAGCCAATTGGCCTCTTTTACAAGCAAATACTAACCTGTGCTAGGCTTAGACAAATTTTGGGAGGTTTCTTGAGGCATCTACTATCTGATTTCTCTACGACATACTCCAAATTTGTGAATCCCAAGGTAGTACCAAGGTACTATATGAACCAATAGAGGTTTCCTTAACATATTGTCTTATCATCATATAAAATTAATGACCTTAAGACAAATTAACCTTAAACCTCTTAGGGATCCATACCTCTACCTTAAAGATTCTCAACCAAATAATGCAACTCAAAGAGTCCAAAAAGGATGAACTGAGTTGCATGAACGCACTATACCTAATAATAAATAAAAAAAATTATCATTGTTAGCATAAGTGTTGTAATGTATCATTATGGGGTGGTAAAACCACTCGAATATCATTTTTTATGCTACAACTCACTTCATGTTCAAATTTTATGGCAACTAATAAACCCAAAAGGCAAACTCAAGTTGAAACATTATTTCAGATAAAATAAAATGATACTAAACACAAATTAGTTCTAAATAAAAGAAACCTGCATCTCTTGAATATATTAATTTATAAAGGTCTCAAATTAATTCTTAATAAGAGGAATCTATACCTTTTAAATATAGTTTCTCAATCGATACTAATGAGAAGAAAGGACATAACTAATTAAGTTAAAAAGTTGCTATCAACCTAAAATAATCTTCACAATGTTTATGTCATAAGGTTATATGAGCAACATTGATAAGTAACTAAACTCCTAAAACAAGTTCCACAATTTTTACATATCACCATAGGGCTATAAAATCTGCATTAAATTACTGAACTCCTAGAAGAATGCCACAATGTTTACATATTACCATAGGGTTATAGGAACCATATTGAAAAGAAAATCAATTGTATGTTTAAACAACTTACCACATCCCTTCTTCTATGCTCTAGCCCAATTACATGTTTAAGCAAATTGTCATATTCCTTGCAGGGATACTCCAACGATATGTCGTTGGTATTTTATCTTGGTGACTTGAGTTTGAATCACAGGGAGAGAGCCCACCTGTTGCTATACCCCCGAGGAGTGTGGCCAAGTTGTGCCACTTATTTTATTTCGCATTACTTCAACAACAAAAAAAAATTACCACGTTCCTTGTTTTATAGATTATAATAATTCTTTTGAGGTGGAAAAATTGATTCAAATATATGCCAACAAGCATTTCAAGTTGGTTGTAGATATTTAATTAAGCTTTATATCAAGATCACTTGTTGGTAATGGAATATATGTAATTTATTTCATGCCTATATGAGAACATGACAAGTGTCAATGACACATAACATGCACACAAAGCAGGGATACTCCAACGATATGTCGTTGGTATTTTATCTTGGTGACTTGAATTTGAATCACAGGGAGAGAGCCCCCCTGTTGCTATACCCCCGAGGAGTGTGGCCAAGTTGTGCCACTTATTTTATTTCGTATTACTTCAACAACAAAAAAAAATTACCACGTTCCTTGTTTTATAGATTATAATAATTCTTTTGAGGTGGAAAAATTGATTAAAATATATGCTAACAAGCATTTCAAGTTGGTTGTAGATATTTAATTAAGCTTTATATCAAGATCACTTGTTGGTAATGGAATATATGTAATTTATTTCATGCCTATATGAGAACATGACAAGTGTCAATGACACATAACATGCACACAAAGCACACATTAATATTCTAACAGAGAATCTCAAATTCGCCTAAAATTTATCATCATGACCAAACCATTCCAACAATGAGACCTATAGGAAAAATCAACCCATTATCAAACATAGGGCATGGATGGATCCTCACAACTACAGATTATTTCACCAAATGTGTTGAAGTGGTCTCGACCAAAGCAACCATTCAAGAAACAACAATTAAAGTGTTGGAAGCTATCATCACAAGATTTAGGGCACCAACCTCCATAGTCATAGATAATGACATCTACTTTAAGGGGTTCAAGATGATGAAGTTTACCCTAAAATATAATATTTTACTCTAGACATCCTTAAATTACTATCACCAGGGAAATGACTTGGCTAGATCTATTAACAAGAATATCACAAGGATACTAAAGAATACCATTTTTGAGTCCCAAAGAAATTGCATACCAATCTTCATAAAGCATTATGGATAGACCAAGTAATGCCAAAAGTGTCCATAGACCCATCACCCTACAAATTAGTCTATGATAAAGAGGTCATATTATCAATCAATTTGGAGCTCCCTTCAATCCAAATATCACAACAATTTGAATTGAGACACATTGACAATGAACCCATGCAAGCAAGGCTAAATGCATTATTGGCCTTAGAGGAAGAAATAGAAAAGGACTTCAATATAACAACACAAAACCAAGAGGCTATTAAAAGATGATTTGACAAGCATGTCATATAGATAAACTATAAAGAAGGAAATCTTATATTCATGTGGGATGAAGATTGGGCAAAATTAGACGACCACTAGAAGTTTGACTCCTTATGTAGTAGGCCCTACCACATTCTAAAGATTGTATACTTGAATGCTTACAAACTTTGATAGCATGGATGGGAGGATACTACCTCTATTCATTAATGGGTAGCACCTATGACTAATTTAGAAACAAAATATCTAGCCAAAAAATTATGTAAATATGTACGTATTTTCGTAACGACTATTATTTTGGTAATTACTTCCCCTCTTTGTTCTACATAACCCTTCTTCGATCATTCTCCTTCTAAACTATTTCCCATCATCTTGTCTTATTTTCTCTTCTTTTCTTTCTCACCTCCATTTTCATCATGGATAACTAATGTAACTCATTATGATGTAATTAAAAAATATGAGTGAGTCACTTACTAAAGTGGGTGGCCTACTTGCTAACATGCCCACCACAGGTGAACCACTTGTATAGGTGAATTGGCCCCCTTCGGGTTGTTAGTGTTAAGGAATATTACATTATTTGGTACATGCTAATGTACCCCCATGGTACCTTCATGGTAAAAATGTAAATATGTAATAGATTAGGGTTTGAGTCTTTAGTTTAGATGAGTGATTTATATTTCCATTTTATGTAAGTGTCCATGTGTAGGATATGCACAAGTGTCATGTAAGTAAGAGTGCAAGTGTGTATTGAAAGAATGTGCACAAGTGTCTTGTATTAGGAGTGCATGTAGGAGAGTAAGATAGGTGCAAGTGTCATAGAGTCAAGTATGCATATTAGAAGAGAGCAAAGAGTCTAGTATACAAGTGACAATATGAGAAGCCAAAGGTCAAGAATAGAAAATGTTGCATCTCCTAGATATGTGAGTGCAATAGACAAGTATTGAAGAGTCATATTACTATGGCTATATTATGGAGGTAAAGCTCCATACAATGTAAGAAAAAATGGTCTATAATGATCACCACATAGCAAACATTGTTATTAAATCTTGTATACGAATTTTGAGCAATTTATATTGTAAGTATTCTTCATGCATGCACATGAATGATTTTGTCCATTTACATTCATATTTGATATTATAAGTGAATATTATTTTATTATTATATTGGTCTGGGTATATATTTGATTGCTCATATATAATTCTACTCATGATTTTTAGTATTTCAACCTATAATAATATTGGCTTATTTACATTAGGATCTATGATGTTTTGAGATAATTAGTCTTAAAATCCAACATTGGTATCAAAGCTACAACTTAACTTTGTTTATTTTTGATAGAGTTATATTTTAGAGCCACCATAATATTAGAGTTTGTCCACTTTGAAAGTAGTGAAGACTTGGACTCTATTTTAAAGGTCTAATTGAGTAGATATTGAGGGGACAGATAATAGTCACCCTAATTTGGATGCTAGGGTATTTCCACTTGGTTCAAGGAAAACCAATGAAGACTAGGACTCAACTTGAATTGATTGAGAGAGCCAACTCAGGAGATAGTTGGATGTGAGGGGACATTCATAGTCACCCTAATATTGATTTTTGGATTCTCTAGAAAATAGGAGAATCATATCGTTCTTACGTGCAGCCTAAGACATTATAGGATTGAGGAGCATCAAAGCTCCCAAATAATTGAGGAGCATCGAAGCTCCTAGATAATTGAGGTGCATAAATACTCCTAGATAATAGAGAAGCATCAAAGCTTCCAAATATTGAGAAGCATCATAGCTTCCATAGGATTGAGAAGCAATATAAGCTTCCAAAGATCAAGAGACTTCTAAGATAACTAGGATAGAATCCATAGTGTAGTAGAAATAACAAAATAGTAATTTTCTACTAATATTGAAATATTATTTTGTAGCTAAGAACTTAAAGCAGGAATAACATTCAAGATGCAATAAAGATTGAAGTAACGTAAAAAAGAAATTGGACCTAGTAGTGCCCAAGCATAAAAGAATCATCCGAGTTTGAAAGCAATTTAAGTGTAGAGTAGAATCGTTCGAACTTGATAAAGCTCAAGCATAGAGTAGAATCATTTTATACTAATAAATATCAAACACATAGAAGGAGCACTTAATATTGGAAGAGACCAAGCATAGAGGAGTGCCAGAGGCTAGTAAAACTAAAAAAAAAAGCACCCAAACTTGATAGAAATCAATCATAGAGAATGAGTGCTCGAGTCTGGTAAAACTCAAAGTAGAAGCATCTAAGCCTAGTATAAGCAAAGCATAGATAAAGAGCGTATGAGTCAGGTGGTGCCCAAGCATAAGGAATAGTAGTCGAGTTTGATTGATATACAACATAAGGAACTTTGATCGAGTTTATTTGGTATATAACAAAGCAACACAGATAATACAGAATAGCACTCAAAGCACTTAAGAAACACAAGTTATAGAGTATAGTAGTTCTCACATCAAGGAACACAAGCTATAGAGTATAGCAGCACTCATGTCAAGTAACTCACACTATAGAGTATAGCACCTAGAAAAGTGCTCACATTAAGAAACTTTGGCTATAGAGTATAGCACTCGAAGTGCTTAAGCAAAGGATAGCTGGTAGTAAAGTGTAGTGCTATAAGGGATATTTTGCAGTAAAGCATAGTGCTCAAGAAGCACTCACAAGGAACTCAAGCATTATAGAGTTGCACTAAAACAATATTCATAAAGGAGATCACAAGCTAAAGGAAAACATCTGTATGAGCTTGTAGAAAGCGCACAAGCAAGTGCACATAGAACCTGAGTAGTCCATAATTGGCTAACTGTAACACATCCAAAGCCCTGATAGTTACCTTTTGTTGAGAAAAGGGAAGCATCCCTGCCAAGAAAAAAGAATGTCTAAGGATGAATATTTTAGAAACCAACACTGTAGTGAGTAAGTTGTAGAATCATAGCCAATAATAGCAGCCATTCAAGAGTCTTCCAGAAAGGAGAAGTGAAGTCAGGTATTCCATTGTAATGACCAGCGTAATGTGGAAGTAAATTTCTTACATTCATCTGCATTGAAATGGATAGCTCAAAGTGGAATATAATGCCTATGTCAAATGGCCATGTGATATTTTTAACCTAATATTTATTCTTATGCCTATTTGAATGCTTTGCAGACATTGCTAAACATGCATTGAAGGAAGCATCAGGTGGAATATTTTGCAGAGTCTACAAAGAATTTAAGCAAGCTAGGAAGGTGGAAAATAAGGTAAGTTATATTACCTTAATTTAATTTAAAGCTAGTAAGTTGCATTCCACTGATGATCTCTTTTTCACTAGGGAAAAGCTAGTTTGGGTTAATATAAAAAATAGTTTTAGACTCTATCTTATATTATATTTTTTCATACATCTATTCTCAACACTTAGTATTTTTTAGTATTTTTCATTATTTGTTTTTATTGTTAATAACTTTCTTTATATACTTTATTCAAGTGTTCTACTTGTAATAATATTGGATAGATCCATATACATTATTGAGGAAGTAGAGAAGAAGTTATGATCAAACCCTAGATCTGAAGGCTACTGGTGACATGCGATGATGATATGGTAATGACCACTGTTAAGAAGGTGAAACCTGATCTACATAAGAAGGTAATGTCGATAGTGATTGTCTGCTAGAGGAATCCCTAGAGAATAAAGGATGAGGTATACAGGTGCTTCAAAGGAGCAAGGAAAATAGGAGCAAGAAAGATGATATGTGAGGATTATATTATGGAAGAATCCCTAAGGATGAAAATATGAGAGATTCTAACCCTTTGGATCTAGGAGCAATAGATATGAATTTGGCAACAACAAAAAGGTTAAAGGGAGGTGCTTCTTGGGTGCAAGTTTTGAAGAGAGGTCAAAATTCACAAGAAGAAGGATTTTTTCTATATTCATATCAATATGAAAAGGGTTTTACTCTTAAGGTCCCAAAAATGTTGGTTGACAAAGTGATTCAAAAAGGAAAAATTTCTTTGGTCAAGAAATTTTTGGGCAACAAACTGGATTTAGATACAATAAGGAATTGGGTTTAGGATAAATGGAAACTTCTAGGGTAGGAAGCAGTGGTGGCTTTGCCTAATAATTTTTTGCTATTTAAATTTGCAAATTTGAAGGATATGATAAATGTTTTGTTGAGGGGCCCAAGGGTTTTGGGGAGGAGAGGGTTATTTTTACAAAAATAGATCCAGGGCTTTAATCTAACCACAACCACTCTCCAATCAACACCCTCATGGGTGAGTCTACCAAGGCTTCTAATGGAAGTTTGGGATGACAATATTATTCTCAAGACAGCTAAAGCAATTGGAAAAATAATTGCTTTTGATTCAGCTACTAAATCTCAGACTAATATGATAGCAACCCATTTTTATGTATAGGAAGATCTAGCTGAACAACTATCTAAATATATTAGGCTAGTTTTAGATTATAAAAAATGGGAACAAGAGATTTAGTATGAAACACCCATTCCCTTGTGTAACCTTTGCAAAATGGGGGGCATATTTGGAAAACATGCCCAAAAAATCCTAAGGAGAATTTTAGCTTTTGAGGATATTTGCAGTGGAGAGATCTAACATAGGTCCTAATAAAATGCAAAAAATATAAAAGAAAGCAATTCTGCAATATGACTAAAATATACTATAAATAGAAATGATGAAAATACAATACAGTATGGAGGTAATGGTCACTCCATCAATATAAACTAAAGAACTACATTGTACTCCATAAAGGAGTAATGCACTTGATATAAGCTTCCTATGAATTTGTTTATATCTATCACTATGAGGCCCTTTATATAGGAAGATAAGTTCCTTGGCCAACACTCTACCTAGTTGTACAAGTGGACACCTTACACATTACAACTTGCACATTAACACTTGTGCATTTATTACATTTCTTGAAGTAACTAGCTAACTTCCCCCTAAAGTAATCTCCTATTCTAACTATGTACCAAAGGTGGTACATTTACATGACCCAAATGATGTACTATACTCTAACTCTAACACTCCCCTGAATTACATTATTTGGGTATTGAATATTTCAATATTCAATATGGATCTTCTTCTATAGGATGCTCTTTGACTTGATTTGGTTCTTTCATTAATTGACTTTTTCTATGGAGTCCTCTTTTATCTGGATCATCTTCTTCTTCAGAACTTATATTCTTATTTATTGCTTACTGTAATCTGATCAAGTAAGTAATTAGTGTCTTCATATGATGCAAAGATAACTGTAGCTGAGGATTCCTCTATCTTTTGAAGATGAATGTCTAGTTCAGTTTTTATGTTTTCTTTGCTATGATCTCCTTTAGCATATATTTTCTTTATTTTTCTCCTTCTTCTTCTGTGGTTTTATATTGATACTTGTGGAATTTCTGCTTCATGAGGAGTTAGCCTATCATCACAATAATGTTGATTTGTATTTCTAGCTTTCTTCATGTGTTGAGTGAGTACATATATAATTAATGATAGGTAAATCATCAAACATTCCTTGGATGTGAATATAACTATATTTTGTGAATTCCACCATGCCTTGAAGATATTTTCATGAAGATAACCAATTAACGCTTCAAATTTATCTTCTTTTGCTTCCTTAAGAAATAAGGAGAATCTCTCCTTTTCACTAGTTGATATATTCTCATAGCCTTCAAGGGTATCTATCAAGTTTTGAGAATACAATTCTATTTCATGAAATATTGCTTTGTTAATAAAGGCATTTCTTATTATTTCATCCATAGTGTTGCTTGCTATTCCTTAGAGTTGGAGATATGGATTTGATAGAAGTATGTTAAATACTCTAATTTTAATTTTTGAAGTAGTCTACCTTATGTCTTCCAAGTTTAGATTATATATGAGTTTGATTTGATAAACCTTTTTGGTTTTGTAGACTTCCTTATATCTCCCTAATTTGATTTAATTCTTAAAGAATTATTTTGTAGATGTCCTTATGACTCCTATATGAATTAAGTACTTGATAATATTTGTTGAATGTTATTATTATCAAGTTTTGTAGAATGCCTTATGTCTCCCTAGTGATTTTGGATATGCTATATGATATATAAAGTGCTTTTGAGAATAGTAGTTCAATTTTTGAGTTAATTTTGTAATTTTTTGTAAGTAGCAAAAATCAACTTCTATTACACCTTATTACTCCTATTGAACTTAAGCACTTTTCAATTTGATGAGGTCTTAATGGTTGTATTTCCTTTGTCCCCTTAATGTGTTTTTGAGACAAGTATATCAATAAATTTCCAACTCTTGATATTCCTTAATAAGCCTCCTTTTATAGCCTTTAATAATTTGATATTTAATGTTTCTAAATTCTAATTTCCTACTTTGATGTAGTATTTCTTATAACTCCCTAATTTGGAATGTTAGAAAACTATAATATTTGCAATAATATTTATTTTTCCAAGTTTAAGACCTTATTTCTCCTATGTTTAAATTACAAATATTAGGCTATATATTTCCTTTAAGTATTGCTTTCAAATATGGTTGATTTCCTAATTGCTTCAACCTTATAGCTCCTTTTTAATGAAAGTAAATTTTACAAGGTAGATTCTTACCTTAATGAAGCTTTAAAACTCTACGTATTCGGTGATAGATTTGGATGTAAATGACAGTGATATTCAATGTTTCCTTGGGCACTATGAGCAATGGTAAACTTTGATTTTCCCTTGAATACAATGCTTGAATGGTGGTGCCTCAAGTCTGGCTTGTTTGACCTGCTTTGAATACCTTGATCGAGATATTTTAATGCTATTCTTACTGGACTTCGTTGTTACTCTGATTCTATTTCATCCTTGGTATTGGATGCCTTAAATAGGATGATGACATTCTTGTCATGGTGGCTTCTTTGAATGCTCGATGATGTTATTAGAAAAGTGTCACAGTAGTTTTTGATGATGATATTAGACAAGTGTCACGATGGCTTTTTTTTTATGCTTGATGATGATTTTCTTTCAATGCTTGATGATGCTATTTGTGGCAAACTGAAGACGTTATAGTCTCTATGTAAACACTTACTTAGGTGTCACCTCTTCTTCAATATTCTCTATTTTGTCCTGCATAACGCTTCTTCGAATTATTACTTCCATGCATGTGATATCTTTTCATGTTATTTTGAAATTTCGTATGAAAGGCGTTAGGGTTCCTTTTAAGATGACAAGTGGCACCTTCTTTCCTCTGCTTGTCCTAGCCTTGTAATGTATTCTTGCACGCTACGCCAACGTATGATTCCACTTTTTCCTTTGTTGTATTTTTATGAGACTGAGTTGGTTCTAGCTAAGTTGTGTTGTGGTGGAGCTCAGGTGGCTTTGAGCGACACCTTGGTGGAGCTTGAGAAATGCTTTGGTGGAGACTTCATGATGCTCCTTCGCGATATATACTTCTCCTTGAATATACATCTAGCTCTGGTACTACCTTATTTTAACTTGTGTTTTTATTCCTTCTTCCAACCTGCCTTGTAGTTACCTTTGTATATAATTCTTCTCCTTATGTTATGCTTACAAATAGTCTGTTACGACTATTCACAACCATGGATGAGAGAGGCTTCTTTTTCCTCGCTTGGAGAATGCTTCTATACTGATGCCTTGAACTGTATTTATCCTTGTGAAGAGTGTGCCCTTTTAGCATCAAAAACCTGTCCTTCTTCCTACGTAGGGCAGATTAGAGTAGTACAATATAATGTAAATACTTTTGAGAATATAATACCTCTTTGCACCTATTTTACAATCTTTGGTTTTATGACAACTTTTGATGTAGGCAATGGTTGATTTGATTTTGTTGCTTTTGCTATACAACTCTCTCCTTTTCCTGGTGACTTTGATAATAAAACCAAGCTAATAACCACATAGATAGAAGCTCTTTTTATAGAAGTAATTTTTGTACTATTTTTGTAAATAGCCTTTAGTGCGCTTTGAAACTGAGGCTTACCAAGTCTCTATTTGAAGCTTCTATTGCTAATTTTAATGGTGGTTTTCTTCTCCACTCCTTGGAGGAATCTAATCTAATTTTGATGGCTTCTTTTGGGCCATGAGATATTGCAGGTTTTGTGCACCAAATAGTGTCTCTAGACACTTTGATAATCTATTGGTTTTGTGCTCTTGATATTCAACAATCAAAAAACACAAACTAATATTTTTTAGAGTAACTAGTTAAGGATAACTAGTATAGTGCTAGTGAATTAATAATGCACTTTTTAATGGCAACAAGAATCTCACATTATTTCTTCTGTAAATAAACTCTCAAAATAATTCTAAATGCCCTTAATAATCTCTGCAACTTTTAAGAGTAATTTGTAATAAAACCTTAATGAATATTCTGTAATTTTTCACTACAATCAATATTGTAGGATATAGTCTTCTTGCTTTCTAGATAGCAAATAGGTATATGATAATTCTTTCAAAAATATCCAACTCCTATTTAATGTGAAAATAATCCTTAAAATGAATTCTCCTTTTTTGCACTTTCTTGAAGACTATAAAATGAGCCATTCTTCTTGCAACTTTAATCCAAATATGGTCCTTAATGGAATTTGATAATGAACCTTAATATAAAGTTCAACTAATTACATCCTAGTTGCTTACCTCTTTGATGGCTTCTAAAGTGGATGTAGATTTTGGTGTTTCTAATTCACCAAGTTGTTGCCTTGTAATGGATGAATTTGCAACTTCTTTTTGGCTGTCTAGAATAGCTTTCTGCTTCACCAAACTATAGCCTTGAACTTTCTGTCTTGAGCTTGGAATTTGGTAACTTGATCCTTTCAATGATATTTTACTTTCTACTATAGATTCAGAGAACTCATTTATCTAAAATATGCCTTCTTGTTATGAGAGGAAATTTCCAAATCTCCTAGATTTGGTAGGCTTCTTCTGTCTAAATATTCCTTCAATCTTCTTGTCGAATTATGACTTCAAATAGGATCTTCTTCTCAAGATTTTGAATATATTGAGGTCTTCACTAGATTCTTCTTATGGATTTGGTACTCCTTGCTAAGTTCTTATTTCAATGTTTGGCACTCCTCTCCAATTTCTTCTTCTCTTGGGCTTGTTGTCGGATGATGATAATTGTCCCAAGTCCTTCACTATTAGGAGCTTCTGCTTGGTAGTGGATTTCTTCAATGAGTTCTCCTATAAAATATTTTGATGATGCTTCTACGAGCTCTACAAAAAGGCTCTCCAAGCCTTCTTATTTTTCTTCTTGAGACCTGTCCAAGGTCTTCTATTGCAACTTCTCTTGTCTAAGACCTTTTCTTCAACCTTATGCTTTCGAAAGTGTTGGTGATGAGATCTTCTTGGATCTCTAATTTTGCTACTTCTGGATTTGAACATGACTCTCCTAGTCCTTCTCTTTCTTCCAATAATGGAAGTCCTTCAATGAGATCTTATCTTGATCTCTTCAACTCCTTCTAAAGGAAATATTTAATTTGTAAAGTAGATCACCAATCTTCTATTTCTTGGACTCTTCTCTGGAGTCTTCTTTAGGAACTTCTTTCTGGAGTTTTTCTTCTAAATCGGGTATACTTCTTTTGAATCAAGAATTTGTCTCAGAAGTTTCCTTCATAATTAAGGCTTCTATGGCCTTCTCTTCTGGATCAAGGCTTCTATGGCCTTCTTCTTTTGGATCAAGGCTTTTGTGGCCTTTTCTTCTTGATCAAGGCTTTTATGGCCTTTTCTTCTTCTACACTTTGCAGATATTGATATTGAATAGAGATCACCAATATCCTATCTTCTACTTGACTCAAATTCTCGAGTCTCTTCTTACTTGAGTCTGCTACAAGGCTACCATGTCATTTTCTTCACTTCTATAGTTTGCAGGATTGCAGCTCTTGGAATGAGATCTTTTTCGAGGTCTTTAAAATATTCAGTCTTCTTCCTTGTTGTTGCAAGTGCTGGAATGATTATAAGAAGATATTATTCCTAACCCTCTTGTAGGAATATTCTCAACATTTTTAGAATCTCCTTTTTCCTACAACAAGTTGTTAGAAACTAGAATTGAAGAAATTGTAATTCTGGAGATAATAATCTTCACTAGTTGATTTGTCAATCTAGTGGTATAAATATTAAGTCCTAATATTCATGAGTTTTTTTGCAACTCTATGGGAAGACTCTAGCCAGATATAATCTTAGAATTTTTGTAACTGAGATTTATTTCAATCCTTACTGGTGACTCTCTTTGAACCTATTGACTACTATGGTTTTTTCTATCAATTGATTTCTAATGATAGCTTTTGCATGCAACGAAACTCAATGGTAGATTTTATTTGCAAATATGTAGATCAACAGTAGTAACAGTGACTCTCTCTATTCCTCTTGACCTATTGGACTTCTCTTATGATGACTTTTGCAAATTATGGTGCACAAAGGCTAGTCCGGTTTGAAAAATCATAAAGAGGAACCATGATGGATGTATACCCTCTTATTCATGATTAATCGTGGATCTGATGCCACTATTATATTTTGAGGATATCTGCAGTGGAGATATATAACACAAGTCCTAATAAGATGCAAAAGATATGAAATAAAGCAGTTCTACAATATGACTAAAAATACTATAAATATAAATAACGAAAATACACTGTAGTATGGAGGTTATGGGTGGGTAATGGTCACTCCATTAATATCAGCTAAAGAAATACATTGTACTCCATACAGGAGTAATGCACTTGATATAATATTCCTATGAGATATGTTTCTATCTATCACTATGAGACCCTTTATATAGGAAGATAAGTTCCTTGGCCAACACTCTACCTAGTTGTACAAGTGGACACCTTGCACATTACAACTTGCACATTGAAACTTATGCATTTATTACATTGCTTGAAGTAACTAGCTAACATCCCCCTATTGTAGTATCCTATTCTAACAATGTACTAAATACGGTACATTTACATGACTCAAATGATGTAATATACGCTAACTCTAACAAAGAAAATTATGAATAATAAAACTAGATAGCCTTTGAGGATTTGGAGGAAAAAGGAATCTAAGTAAGGAGAAGTTTTAGGGTAGAAAGAAATTGGTGAAATTAGTAAGGGTCCATCTCCAAATAGGTTTGAGGTTCTTGCTACCCTTGATGGGGATGACATTGTTGGAGGGGAAGATTTTGTTATAAAAACTTAACCTAGAGGTATTAATGAACTATGATTGGGGCTTTGATTCAAAAGAAAAACAATTCTTCTTTGCATGCAGAAGAGAATATTGAAAAAGAGCCACACTCTTTAGAAGGGCTGAATGAAAAGGGTATAGAAATGAGAGTTTTGGAAGAAACCACTACTTAGTAGAATGTGACTTCCTTCTTCAGTTGGTCCCTTTTGAATCCTCTCCTCTTAGAGAATTTTCTTCAAGCTCCTTCTTCGTACTCTAGGTTGCTTCATCCACAACTACTAGATGGCCATATTCATGATTACACCAAGTGTGAGTTTATTTTCCAATTGGAACATTTGATATGGATTCATTCTATTTAAATCTAGCTTAGAAATTTTAGAAATTAGGTTATTAAAAATTTTCATCATTTTAGAAGGATCAAATTTAGTACCCTTAGCAAAATAGATTTTATCCCTTTCTTTCCAACTAGTAATACATAAGGATAGAAGCCTTAGTGGTCATTTTACTATGTTCTTTGTACTCTTTCTTCCATTTCTTCTCTTCAATAATGAGGACATCAAATACCTTGATGATGTTTGTCTCATCAGGTTCACATATCATATTCCATCTAAAGGTTATACTTGACCTAGTAGTCATGCTAGTTCAAGGGGGTGTTCTTGCATACTCAACCAATTGACTAGGAAAGTGGACACCATTGTTCATAGAAGTTGCCTAGCTTAGTATGGTGGATGCGATGGATGTGTGAAAGTGGAAGGTAAAGCAATTGGGAAAAGCTATATGGTGATGGTGGAAAATAGAGTAGAAATGGTGGGAGTGGGTTATGATGCCAATTTTACTAACATGTTATCTAGTGGTGACATGGTTGGTGAGGGTATAGATGATGTAGGTGATATGGTAAATAGAACCAATTATTATGTGGCGGTGACCTCAATGGTAGATGATGGAAATTATGTGATGAGTGTGGTCCCAACCTTGAGAGAAACTATTGGGGGTGGGGTGCCCCTTGGAGAACCATAAGCTGCATTGGTGGAGGGTAAGAGAAATGTAGCAAAAGAATATAAAATTAGAGAAGAAGCAAGAATAGAAGAATAAATAGAGAAATAATTTGGATTAGGGAATGGTGGTAGAGAAATGGTACTACTATCAATAGTTTCCATGATACCTTTCATTCCTAGCTTGAGAGAGGAGCCTCTTTAAGGGATTAACCCCTCATCAAGCTAGGTTCTTTGTTGTTATTACTAATTGACCACTATGACTTCATCAAACACTAATACATACCTCTAGAAACACCTCTATCCCTTGATTGTTGTTTGTCTTACTACTAAACTAATGACTACCAACATCATTGATGCAGTAGAGATGGTGATCTTGAGCACTGATCACTTCTCAAGTCTTTAGGAGGTGTAGGTACCTACAACTACTTCACTAGTACTCTTGGACCTCTTCACACTTTTGAGGTGCCTTCTATCCCATATGGAAAAGAATTATTTGTTGAATACGCCATCCCTAGTAGTCTTTTTTATTATGCCTATCTTATACCTCATTCTCTACTATGCTAGGATTTTTCTATCAATGTATCCCAAATTTTTAAATGCTCCTAGAGTTTGATGATTTATTTTAATATTTGGGTCAAATTCATCCTTCGCCTTTATAGAAAAGACATGCCAGTCTAGTGGATTCATATACTAGCTTAGGATTTCATCTTCATATCCATGATTACTCCAAGGAGTGATTCACTAGCAAAAAGGGGTGATTGGCTCTAGGGAACAATTTGCTCAAAATTAGGTATCAATTTATTTGCCAGAATGAATCACTTTAAAGTTCACAAAGGTAAATTTGAAGGCATGAATCATGCGGTGAATATTTTAGAAAGGAACATTTTTGTTAGATATTATTACATTGTTTAGTATATTCTAGGATAGTGTTTGAGTCCTTATGTATCTATATGTAGGATGTGCACAAGTGTCATATAAGAAAATAGAGAGTCATGTATACAAGTGGTAAGATGAGAAGCCAAAGGATATGTGAGGTTTATCTTATGTAAAGAATAGGAAAGGTTACAACTCCCACATATGTGAGGAGTGTAATAGTTAAGTATTGAAGAGTCACCTTTCTAAGGTTATATAATGGAGACAAAGCTCCATGAAATATATCTAGAAAATGTATGAAACATTCAAGCATTAATATTGAAGTTTGTATGCATATTTTGAGCAATTCTACTATAATTGTTCTTCATGTTATTGCATGAATGATTTTATTTATATTCATATTTGTCATTTTTATGAATATTATTATTATGTTGACCATCTTATAGATTGATTGCTCGTATATTTGAGACTACTCTAGATCTAAAATATTGGGATCTAAGATAATATGGCTTAAAAGCCAACAATGGTATCAAAACTATTTCGAGCAGTGTCTATTGATAGCATTAAAGAAAATCTCCGATGTGAATTTATATTAAGAGTCACGTGAAGAACATGTAGACTCATATTGCTACAAATTTTGAATTTGCATATTGATATATGATAAAGGTCCTATTATTATATGCTAGAGTCTTTTTACTTAAAAAGAAGTGAATACTAGGACTTGACTTATTGATTGAGGGGACAAAATTAAAAGTCACCCTAATTTTTTGGATTCTCTCTGAAGATAGAGAACCACATATTGAGTGGCCAAAATCCACCTGAGATATTTTAGTGCTTTAAATTTTAGGCATATTTGGACCCTAACTAGATAACACATGTATTGAGTTTCAGTCTCAAGAAGGCTGAAAATATATTTGAAGAACTCCAACAAGTACCTGAGAAAAAATAAAAATTAGATCTCAAGAAATACTTGAGAAGAAAAGAAAGGAAAGAGCGGGGAAAAAATAATAGAAGGTTTACCCACAATCAGGAAATATAGTTTCTATTGTTCACACTTATGGCCTATAAAATATTTATCATCATAGTTGTAACATAGACATTATGCTTTACCTCCATTTCTTCACGTGTTAGATGTTTAACCTAGGGTGGTTTGTTTCTCAAGTTTAAGGATATCTAGGACTAAGATGGGGTTTGATCCAATGGTGTTTTAAAAGTATACCTTTGTGCTACAAATATATCCTTAGTAAGCCTAGCCAATCCTACCATTGCCATTATTCTATTGGCCTTGAACATTTTCACCTCAACATGAATATCTTTCTTCAATCCACTAATGAAACAAACTTGGAAAAACTCTACGTTCAATCCTCTAGTGTGATTTGCCAACTTTTCAAATTGTATCTAGTAATTATGAATAGATGTCATCTATCTCAACTTGGTGAGGATTTGTATAAAATATTCATACTCATTGGGTCAAAAATAGGTGAGTAATTTATGCTCAAATTTAGTCCAAGTAAGCTACGAGTTCATAATCTCTAACCATTACAACCACTAAATTACTTCCTATTCTAGTTTAAATAATGCAATCACAAGCTTCTAATTATGGTGAAAGGCATGAAGAGAAAATTATTGTTTGGCTTGATACAACCAACTAGTTGGGTAATCACCATCAAATTTTGGAAAGTTTAGCTTGGGCATCCTTTGATTGTATTTAGAGGTGGGGATTTCATGCTCTTTCCTAGGAACTAGCACCTTGATTCCTTGATGACTATCCTACCAAAGCATCGTATTTTGAATTTAGGTCTATTAAACAATTTTTAAGATCATCAATTTTATCGAATTTATTTAATTTGGATAATACCCAAAGGATTTGCGACTAAGAAGCTTCAATTATTTCTCCTATTCACCCAATCACTCTAACTCACTCTAGCTCTTGAGTAGCTCTAATATCACCATCCATTTTTAGTCACTTTAGGATCTCAAAAAATATTTATCAAAGTTATATATCAAAATGGTTGGATTGATGAGAGGACTAAAATGAACTATACCACAAAATAATGATTTTTGGAAGGTAGGGTTTCAAAAATGGGTTTTGGAAGTTAGGTCTCAAAATGATCAACACGAAGAGGGGATCATAATGGGTTATCTCACAAAATGAAAACAAACTAACTACTCTACACTATCATATTAGGTAATTGGACATTCTCTACGCTTTTAGACTAGATGTTTTCTATACAGTTAGACTATATATTATTTGAACTATTAAACTATATATTATTTGCACTGTTATACCAAATATTCTCTCTATTGTCAGATTGTGACTAGAGTAGTCTCTTCTATAGCATGCTCAAGTTTAAATTTAGTTTTAAATGGGAAAGGAATGAAACAAGTATTTTCTTGGTCTGTGATCCACCTAGTGTTGTGATTTATGCCCTATATCGCAGCCAAATTGGATGGCTCAAAATTGCTTCCGAGCCAACCTACAAAGAATGTTGATTCCTTGTTATGCAAATAAAAATATACTAATGAAAGAAGAATAAATATAAAAATGAAGGGTTAGAGAGAGGGATAAAGGAGAGAGACATTGATTAAAATGCAAACAATATTTGGCTAACAACATTGTCATACTCTATGTAAAAGACACTACAACTTATCTACATATAAGGCCTAACAAATCAACTACCAAGCAAAACATCGCAAAATATAAATCTAGCATAGATCATGTATTCTACCACCCTAATAGCCCATAGTGATAATCCAAACAACTGCAGCCCAATGTAATAGACCATTGATAAACTTTTACATAAGTGAATATAACTACAATGATTAAATGCAATGTATCCCTAACATTCCAAT
The DNA here is from genome assembly GCA_028583015.1 of Wollemia nobilis. NCBI lineage: Eukaryota > Viridiplantae > Streptophyta > Pinopsida > Araucariales > Araucariaceae > Wollemia > Wollemia nobilis. The sequence goes on from JAQPPZ010016862.1 coordinate 4,618,281, forward strand.
AGCCCATAGTGATAATCCAAACAACTCAAGCCTAACATAATAGACCACTATCAAAGCTTTTACAAAAATGTTTAGAGACTACTAAACATATATACATGCAAAATTTTTACAATGCATCATTGGTAGAGGTCAAACAACAATTGATTATTTAAGTAGCAAAACAAACTTGTATAATTTACAACAGACAAACACTCAAATTGTCAACCTCTATATTGAGGAAAATTATGTTACTTATAGTCTACTATACTAGCCTAGCTAAATGATTACAAGGATAGCCTATCATATATCTAACAAGAATAGGAACAACCTAGCCCTATCAATCAACATGCTTGGAAGAAGTGGTTGTCACTTTCTTTCTATATTTTGGCTAGTTATCAACGTTTTAGCCCAACTAGCTTGATTTGGGTGGTTGGTTTAGCCAATGATAATCCTAGAAGCCCTATGCATTTAGCATGTTTAGCTTTTCTCCACTATGCTTTATTGTTATGCCAATTATCAAAATTGTAGGCACTTTCATTCATGATCGCTAGGGAAGGCTACCATTATTGCCAGTTCTTAAAATTTGGTTTTTGCCTTCTCACCTAATCATTTGCTTTGGATGGTTGAGTGCATGAGTGAACCTATTTTTGACATACATGATCCCTGCTAAAAAGGACTTGCTTGAGATCATTTTAGAGGCTTTGTCATCATTATCATTAAAACTCCCAATTACTTATAACTTTTGTTTATGGCCATTCTTGCTTTGGATGCTTGACTAGTTGGGTCTTGTGAATATTTGTGTTGATGTTGACCTTGAAAATCTTTAGCCCCTCTTATTTTGGACTATAGAGTGGTTGAAGTTCTTTGCCTTAGCCAAGTTTAGGACCAATAGGTTACCTTTGGACTTTAGGCCAATCATGTACAAAGATGATCAAGTTTCACAATGTTTCTTTTCATCTTAAGCAACAAAAATTTGTAAAAAAATTGATAGTCTCACAAAATTTTCTAAGACTTATCTATGTGGGCAATTTGCATTGGTAAACAGGTTTCAATAGGGAAAACTCAAGTTAGGATGTGTTTGATATTGTGGGATCTCTATTATACAATATTATTCATGATTGGTGGTTGACCTAATATTTCAAAGCTCTAATAATAGAGGTTTCCACCATATCCATAGCCACACTATCCATTTCAAAGAGTAATATATGAGTAACTTCCCAAGGAAAACTGCTTACCAGTACACCATAAACCTCAAATGTTTTATATATTCTTATAGTGAAGGCTTCTCATATTCCCAGGGGGTATCCCTATATACCAAAGGGTATGTGGGATCTCACAACTTTATACATGTGATATCTAAGGCCTGGGTATTGTACTTTGAGCACTCCTTAATTCATTATATGCTTTATAAGCAATCTAGATTAACCAATAATGATAGCTCCATGATATTTTAAAACCCTTAGCACAAGTTTTCTAACCTAATTAGCTATAAAAAGAAAAAAATATGTTTTTTGGAAAGATACTTTAATGGAAAATGAAAAAATAAAAAATATATAGAATAGAAAAATGGACAAAAGGACAAGAACTATTTTTGTTGCATAACAAGGCCCTACAAAGAACTATGATACCACTTATTAGGAACCTTCATATAAAAATAAGCATAATCAAAGTAGCGAATAATCTAAATGACCATAAAAATAAAAATAATAGAAGTCCTCAAGAAAATAATTGGATGGAAATAACAACTTATATTAATCAAGTAGAATAGATATTGTAGGTCTCTTTGAGGGGCAACCTCCTTGGAAGCAAAGCTCTGATACAAAATGATATCAAATATGAGATGTTTTTCTACTCTAACCCATGTCCTCATATAGAATCTTATTTACCCTAACCCTAATGCTCAAGGGTCAGACTACATGAAAGAGGGGACATGAGCTACTAACTGCTACATATAATAAAAGTAACTATTATATCTTAATGGGCCCATGCACACTAGGGAACCATGATTGAAATATACACCAGCACTAGACAAGTATATAGTTGTGTTAGGATAGGCTCCTAAAATTTTGTAATGGATTTATGATATGCATTAGAAGTTGAACTTTTCTATCTTCAACAATTCTCAAAGGAAAGAATATTGGAGGAACCATATTTCAAAATTGTAGAGTCATGAGTTTATCCTTAAGGGAAAAACTTGGATGGAGATTATTCAGATCAAGGAAAGAGTTGGAAAATTTTATTTTTTCAAAAATATATAGGTTCTCTTGATGCAATGAAATATTAAGGAAATAAACCCTACCTAAAGGATCACCATCATGGAAATTCATATCAAATAGTTTTTAATTTATCAAGAAATATATTAGATGGTTATTCAATGAGGGGGATTATGCAATTTTTTTGGTCTAATTCTTGGTTGAAGCTTCATCCTCTTATCTTTGATTAAAAATGGAAACCATTAGATTGAGCATATCTAGCTTGTCAAGGTCCAAAGGTCAAATATTATATTTATATAAGCAACAAATATAGATCATCGATTTCTAATAATAACTTGGTTGAAGGAAAAAACTTAAATAAAAGGTGGGATTCAAAATATGCTTCAAGATTTGTATTTACACAAAAGGATAAATTGCTCTAAAATATATCAAAGATGGTGGATACTCTGTCAAGTTGGGATATGTGGATTTAAAGCAACTAAATTGTACTACTCCTAATGATTTCCCCTTGAAGAATACTTGGTCACATGAGGTTGTCCCTGAGGTCTCAACATTTATTTGGTTAGTACTTATTATCCTATCTAATTGTCATGGTCATTATATGTGGAGAACCAGATGACTGGACTATCACGCCTTGTGTGGAGCAACACAATAGGGTAGCTCCAAGAGCATAAGAAGCAACTTGATCAGACTGTCTCTAGGTTTTTTTACAAGTCAAACTCCTTTTAATATATGATATTCAATACTCTCTTTCCTAAACTAACCTATCTATCAAGTGCACACAGAAAAATGAAAAGAAAAAACACAAAAAATAAAGATAGCAAAAATAAAAAATATCCTAAGCTAACCTAAGCTAACGAGGGTGATGCACCAAGATTTGAATAAGATTCATCTATATAATAGTAAGACACATGAATATGTAGTGACCACCCCCAAATGAACACCAAGAATTTTTGTCCTGGTTTTTTGGGTTTTTGATAGTTTTGTACTGTTTTTGTAGCTTTTTGCAAATACTTGAATTTGTTTGGTGTTTTTTGCAATAATACAAAATTCTGGAAATAAAATAACAGCAAACTAGAAATGCTCGTAACTTTTAATCTACTACTCCAAAGCTACGAAATTTTAACACAAGTTTCTTCTAATACAAATAAGCAAACCCAGTGAAGGAAACTGCATAGAAACAAATGTACCCAAAAATATAGAAGTCTGAAAAAAATCTAGAAATTGTCATCAGCAACAGGGAACTTCACAAATTCATATGATAATCTTGAAATACAATTTTCTCCAGCTAGCAAATTGCAGATTTAGACACCCAATAAAGAGGCACCTCCAATACAAATGTGAAAGAGCCCCAAAATAAGGCGATTCAATTACACTCAACAACTCCCCCCTTTGTGGATGTGTACAGCCTGTCAAAGCTGAAGTTGGATCTCGCAATATATCACCAATCTACCCTCAAAGCCCACGATTTTCTTAAAAAAAGGTTCGGCTAGGTTAAAGAAACCAAGGAATGAAGTGATGCTCAAACCCTAGCTCCAATGAAGTGACAACAAACTACAGAAATGGCCCTTCAAACTGTACGGCCAGATGGGAATGATGACTGTAACTTATTGTAACACAAATCCCTTTCACTCTTCTAGAAATCTCTTCAATAACCCTCTGAAAATCTGCTCTTAATTAAGTCCAATGCAACCTCTGAAATAAGATTACCCCCAAAGCCCCCTGAGAGTAATATTTCAACTTCGAAGGTGTTGATCCTGCTAGTGGTTTTCGTCACACAACAAGCAATAAAATCTCCCTGTAAATCCTTGCTGCAAGTCGACTTATCCAAGACAAGATAACATAGCCAAAGATAATGCAAATGAATTCCAAACCTCCTTTTATTCCCCTCCTCAAATGAGTCGGCTAAGAATTGGAGGGAAACTTTTAATTTTAAATTTTTCTTTATTATTAAATGGGTCCCTAGGGGGCATAGCATGTCTAGGCCTCCTTATTTTAACAATTTATAACATGGCCTTTCTTTTAAGTGGTTATATGACCCCCTTATAACATCCAATTAATAAAATATAATGCCCAACATTATAAAGTTACATTATTATTTAATTTTTACATTAATAATATTCGGGCATTAAAATAATCTGTCTCCACATGCCGGACCCAAGATATGAAAATAGAAACGGATACCCATTTTGCCAAACTATCCATCCGTAACATCCGTTTCTCGAGATTCCAACCCTAACTAACTTACTAAAAATAGTAAGTCCCTACAATTATGCTCAAAACGAACCGAGAAACTGGCAATTTGAAGTAGTGTTCGCTCTGACATCAACTGAACTATCCCAGTGAGCTTCCACACAACTGATCCTGCCTATAGGAACTCGTGAGTAGGCAAGTCCCATTCTGCATTGGACATCTGACTAAGATGGGGACATTACAGTGTGAGTCTAATTGATTGGCAACTCAAAGTGAACACTTTCTCTTCTTATCATATAGAGTTGAGCATACATTGCACATACAAGAAATGAGACATAAATTAGATAGTCACAACCTCTTACACATGCACATAAACATACATAACATAAAAAATGGGACAGAAAAGATCCAATAGTCATGGATTATAATATATATATGAAAATAAATATTAAAAAAAAATGCGAGAAGTGAGGGCTCAAAAGATTGTCCACAAAACCACTTAGGGTTCATGTATTGGTATACAAAAGAAAATGAAATGAAAGTTACATATGAAACTTAAGGATTGAATAAGCAACTCACTTATGCTTATAATGCCTCAACAATTACTAGTCATAGATTACAAAAAAGGGGAAGATTTCCCTCCAAAACTTGTGCAGGAATTGATATTATGCTTGTTTGTTGTTTGCTTGACCCAATATACATTATGCCATTGTAGTCTTTCAAAATATTTATATCTCGAAGCATCAATTATGAGTTGATGAATGCTCAAACACCATTGACATTCCTTAATTGCCACCCTTGGTATTCTAGAAGTTGAGTACAAACACCTTTTTCAAGTAATGCTATCAAACTTGGGTGTTGTCATTATGATTGTCATATTTCTACCTTCATCAGTTCAACTACTTTTTTTGGATTGTTGAGCCCAAGTTATGCCATTGGTGACTCAGTAATGCCTCATTAATTTAGCTCAAATACTTCTTTGGAATTTTGTGCATCAACAATGATGTATTTCAATTGGATACTCTACCTTCCTCATGTTCTCTCAGCCTCTCTTTTATCTTCTACAATGATGCCCATCATTCATATTCACTCTAGATGGTCCTCAAAATGTTTTACTCATTTTGTTGCATCGAGCTCTTATAAAATTTCAAGGTTTGGGTGACCCTTTTATTGGAAGTCTGGCAAAAACTTTTTATTCTTTTCTTATTAGACATTTTTAAAAAGTTCTAATATTTAGACTTTTTACTTTTCTTTCACCCTTAAAAAAATCTATTTTTGAAATCTTTGGACAACCTAGGCTATCAGAACTTTAGCCTTTCTTTATTAATCAAAACTTTTGGAACTTTTAACCTTCTAAAGTTTCGCTCTTTTTTTGCTCTCTAGGACTTTATATATACATGCAGTTCGTGGACCATCAAAATATTTGCCTTCCATTTTGGTCAAAATTTTTAGAAACTAGCACCATCATATAGGTTAAAATGTTTGCTCATATAGATTAGAAGCCTCCTTCCTCACCTTTTTCCATGTTTGTCCCTTGATTCTTAATCTTCTCCCAAGTTCTTTTAATGCAAAGTGTTATAAAAAATTATCTCGAAATGATGTGAATTGTAGATGATGATATTTTCTTAGTTTGTGGGACCTTCAATTTGAAGTGCTCTAATATTTTGCTTGCAAATTTGCTATCACTAAGTTTTGGTATCCTCCTAAAGGATTCATTTATGCAGAGAATATTAACTCAATGGTATCCTTGACTAGATGTGAGAGAGTAAGTGTCTCATAGGATCTCTTCATAATGAGATCCAATGAATCCTTATCTATCTTTCACAACTATTGATTTTACCTCAACCAAATATCCTAATGAATGTGTCTTGTGAATGTGGTTGAGAGATGAAAAATGGGTGGTCAGGAAACATAAACCTAAACAAACATGGATGATAACTAGGCTTGTTGGCTCACCTATAGTTATTGTCTAGGTCCAACCTCTGTTAGAAATAGAGTCTATTCCATCATTTGGGTTATGTAAATGTATCTTCCAAGGTACATACTTAGGACATTAGATTACTTTAGGGGGAAGTTATCTAGTTACTTCATGCAATGTAATAAATGCACAAGTGTCAATGTGCAAGTTGTATATGTGCAAGTTATCCCTTGCACAACTAGGTAGAGTGTTGGCCAAGGAACCTATGTTCCTATATAAGAAAGGCCTCATTGTCAGATAGATATGAGAAGGGGGACATAGATAGATAGAGTTGCTTACAACATAGTCATAGGTAGTAGTGTAGTGTTGTGTATATCACCATATATTGGTGATGGGTACAATGTAGTTCAGTAGCTTCATTAATGGAGTGTTCATTTCCTCCATAGCTACGTTGTATTCATTTATGTTATTTCTATTCAACATACTTCAATCATCTTGCAGATTTACTTTCTTTTATATTATTCTGCATCTTATGATTGTTATCTCCCATTGCTCATTACATAAAAAGCTAACAGTGGTATCAAAGCTACGGTAGATCTAGTCTATGTAGGTCAATAGGGAAACCACCATTATCTTTGAGCCTGAGTGTTTTGTCAAACTGATGCACCGCTGGACCAACCACTATCAAAAGTTCTTAGAAGAATCTAGGTGGTAGAATTAGGGAGAGTCACGAGTGAGGACTGAAATAAATCTCAGTTCCAAAAATACTGAGATTGTATTTGACTAGAGTCTTTCCATAGAGTTACAAGAAAAAATCGTGAAGACCAGGACTCAACATTCAATCCACTAGATTGACAAATCATCTAGTGAGGATCATCCAAGATATCTAGAATTTTCTAACTATTACCTAAAGTTTCTTTTGTTGTAGAAAATTAATTCTCAGAGGATTGGGACTCCTACGATAGAAATCTAGGAGACTCCAACTTCATTGCCCAAAGGTGGCATGCCTTCATAGTGCAGAGATTGGTTCCTTGTGCAAGAGAAGAACACTATGGAAGAAGACTTCTAGAGAAGAGTTATGGTGAAGTCAGGAGACTGAAGATCTCCATTGTTGAATCGAAGAACTTCACAAGTTGAAGAACAGGCCATAGAAGCCTTGACACAAAAAGGCCATAGAAGCCTTGAATAAAAGGCCATAGGAGCCTTGAAGGAGAAGCCACAAAAGTCTTGATACTAGAAAGGCCACAGAAGCCTTGATATTAGAAAAGGCCATAGAAGCCTTGATACTTGAAAAAGGCCATAGAAGCCTTGATCCTAAAGAAGAATTCAAAGAGAATATCTGATTCAGAAGTAGACTAAATATTTTAGTACTAATACTTTGTTGCAAGGAAAGAAGATTCAGTGAGTTGGGAAAACTTCCTACAAGAAATTTAGGAAGGGTATCTTCTTCAGAATCAATTCAGCACCTGAAGCAAAAGAGATCAAGAGAAGATCTCATTGAAGGACTTCCAGACTTGGAAGAAGAAGAAGGACTAGGAGAGTCTTGCTTGAATCCAGAAGTAGCAGAATCAGAGATCCAGAAGTAGATCTCACCACCAACACTTCTAGGAGAAGAAGGTTGAAGAGGTCTCAAGGAAAGACCAGTAGAAGTTGCAAGATCAAAGACCTTGGGAAGGTCTCATCGAGCATCCAAAAAAATGCTAGGAGAGCCTGACTGAAGAAATTCTCAAAGGAGAACTCACTAGAGAAATCCACTACCAAGGAGAAGCCCCTAATAGTGAAGGACTTGGGACAATTATCACCATCCAAAAACAAGCCCAAGAGAAGGAGAATTTGGAAAGGAGTGCCAAATTTGAGTAGAAGAAGAATCCAGTGAAGACCTCAAGATATTCAGAATCTTGAGAAGAAGATCCTGCTTGAAGTCAGAATTTGACAAGAAGACTTGAAGACAGAAGAAGCTCACCAAATCTTGGAGATTTGAAGATTACCTCCCATAGAAATAAGGCACCACTTCAAAGACAAAAAGACTTCTCCAAATCTATAACAGAAGGAGGAGAACACAAGAGGAGAACAAGCCACCAAATCCTAGGCTCATGAAAGAAAGTTTGAGACCATCATTTGGTGAAGAAGGAGTTATTCAAAATAGTCTACAAAGAGCTGCAAGATCCTACTTGAAGCAACAACTTGGTGATCCTAGACACCAAGATCTACATCCTCTACAGAAGTGGGAAAAGAGCTACAAAAGCTTTCAAAAAAAAGGTAAGCAACTTCTTGGTGCAAGTAGATTCATTAATTGGATTACTTATCAGATTTGTTAAAGCACCTGAATTTGGATTAAAGTTGCAATTAGATTACAGTCTTCAAAAGTGCAAAAAGAAAGGTTCTTTTTAAGGTTCATTTGCACATTGATTAGGAGTTGATTAGATTTATGAATTACTTCTATCAACTACCTATCATCTACTTTGAAAAAGAAAAAGAAGACTAAGTCCTACAATATTGATTGTAGTGAAATTATAGAATAATTATTGAAGGTTCATTTCAGATTATTCTTGATTAGTTGTAGTAAATTTGATTAAGTGCATGTTCTTGAGAGTTGATTGGAGTGATAAGGTGAAATTTTTAGTGCATTAAAAGTGAAATATTATTAGATTCATTTGCACTATTATTACTCTCAAAAGAAATTAGTTTTGTGCTTTTGAGAAGGGTACAAAATCTAGTTTGCATCAAGTGTCTAAAGACACTCTTAAAGCACAAAAATCTACAACTCATAGTGGCCAATAGAAGCCACCAAAATTGGTTAGTACAAGTGAATAAAAACTAACCAAAAGAAGCTTCAAAGATTGAGACTTGGTGAGTCTCAAATCCAAAGCACTACAGGGTTAAGTGTAGCAGAAAAAAGCTTCTATCTACAACATTTGTAAAGCTTGGATCTATCATTAAATATCCAAGCAAAGAGGGCAAGGAGTCTATCCAAAGGGATGTCCTCAAAACCCTCATTTGTGCATTCAAAATCTGCTACAAAATCAGACTACAAGACCTGCAAGAAGGAGTGCAAAAAGGGTGCAATAAGAACGTATTATTCTCATAGAAGATTACAAGGTATTGCACTACATTATTTGTAGGAAAAGGGCATATTGAAGGTGCCACTAAAGGCACAAAAACTATAGGGAAATCTAGCCAAGAAAGGTCGAACATCAAGCAAGAAAGGCCGAATATCAAGCACTCCTCATCCATGGTACAAGGAGCCATTCGAAGGGGCTCACACTTCACATCTTGGATGGATGAACCTACAAAAGGCAATGCACATATCAATCGATCATCAACCTGCATTTACATAGATAGAAAGGGAGCTCTCTTTTACAAGCAAAAAGGTGGTAGATTCTACCTCAATCAACGTGGATGAACAACATAAAAGGAGCACATTGAAGGGAACAAGGAACAAGGAGAACATGTGATATATTCAGAGGTTTCTAGCTTGGTGAAGATTGTCCACCAAAATAATCACCTACAATGCCATTCGAAGCTCCAAAATCACCTCAACGATCGACCAACAAGAGAAGAGGTTGCTTGCACTCCAAGAAACATAGCAAGCAAAGAAGAGGCATACAAAAAGGAGTTATACTCTCCTTGGAAGCGTTACAATGAAATAACTCCATGCAAAAAGGTTGAAATCCACTTGGCATGAATTCTCTAAGGTGCCATCCCATTTCTTAACATCCAAGAAAACTCATGAAGGAGTTACAAGCGCTCACACAAGTGTTCATGCATTACAAGGTGACCAAGAAGCTAGCAGAGCGTTACTAAAGGATTGTTACATTAAAAAGGAGTGAGTGCTCATACGTAACAGTTGTGACACTTGTCACAAATTTCAAGACTTATCTTCCATAAAAAGGGTGGTCAAGGAGGTGAAAGGATAGTCAAAGCAAGGCAACAATGATAGCAAGCGAGTCTGAAGTGACTCGATAGCATTTCGAACATATCACGATAGTAGCTCGGTAGCTACATGGTAGCAGATCGATAGCAACTTGGAGAACATTTCGAGAGCAAATGATGAAGCACATTACTCCTAGTCAAACGGGTCAAGGAAGCATTGAAGTGAGTGTTGAAGCAAATTGCATGTGGAAGAATCTTCCATTACTCACAATGCCCAAGAAGGATATACCATCAATTTTATAAAGGTACAATTTCCATCTATTTTGCTTTCCATAAAAAGGGAGTTATAAGGTTATATTATAAGGTTGAATTATTGAAAGAAATCAATCTTCATTTGAAAGCAAAACTTAGGGAAATTAAATATTAAAATTGTCTAATATTTGCAAAGCATAACCTAGGAGAAATAAGGAATACTACTTGGAATTATTTCATTTAAAATTTGCAAATATTAATGTATTCTAATTTTCCAAATTTGGGAGTCATAAGGGCTACAACTCCAAACTAGGTTATTGGAAATTAGAAACAATCCAAGGGATATAAAAAGAGGTTATTAAAGATTTTTAAGGTTGGAAAATTATAATATTCTTGTCTCAAAAACTTCTCTAAAGGGACAAAAGAAATCCAACATTAAAACCTCTTCAAAATTGAAAAGTGCTTAGTTCAATAGGAGTAATAAGGTGTTAAGAAGTTGATTTTTGATCTTTACAAAATTTGTACAAAATCAACCAAAATTGAACTATATCTTTACAAAAGCACTATATTATATCTCTAGGGAGTCATAAGGCATTCTATAAAACTTGATAATAATATCCTTCAAATATTATCAAGTTGGGAAGATATAAGCTTTCTACAAAAACCTAAAAATTAGGTATTCATACTCTCATCACTAGGGAGACATAAGGAAGTCTACAAACCTAAGGTTTTATCAAATCAAGCTTATATATTATAATATTGGGAGCTATAAGGTAGACTACTAAAGATCTATCATGGATGAAATTTTGAGAAAAGCTTTCAATAATGAAGAACTATTCCATGAAGTAGAATTCTACTCTCAAAACTTAATAGATACTCTAGAAGGATATGAGTATCTACTCTCTAGCGATAAAGAAAAATTCTCCTTGTTCCTTAAAGAAGCTAAAGAAGGTAACTTTACAACATTGATTAACTATCTTCATGAAATCCTCTTCACAACATGGTGGAACTCACAAAGAGTGGTTATTTTTTCACCGAAAGAATGTCTGATAATGTATCTATCATTAATTGTGTTTGTACTTACTCAACACAAGAAACAAGTTGGCAATAAAGAACAATACTATTGTGATGATAGACTAACTTGTCATGAAGCAGATATTTCATCAGCACCAATGCAGAATCACAAGAAGAGAAGGAGAAAAAGGAAGAAAAGACATACTAGAAAGAAACATGGCATCATGAAGACTAAACCAGGTGAACCCATACAAAAAGTAGAAGAATATTTAGCTACAACTTACTTTGCATCATATGAAGACACATATTACCTGCAAAACCTGAATACAGTGAGCAACGAAGGAGAATACAAATTCCTTTATCCATTGGAGGAAGATCCATATTGAAGACTAAAGTCTTCAATACCCAAATAATGTAATACAAGGGGGTGTTAGAAATAGAGTCTATTCCATCATTTGGGTTATGTAAATGTATCTTCCAAGGTACATACTTAGGACATTAGATTACTTTAAGGGAAAGTTATCTAGTTACTTCATGCAATGTAATAAATGCACAAGTGTCAATGTGCAAGTTGTCCCTTGCACAGCTAGGTAGAGTGTTGGCCAAGGAACCTGTGTTCCTATATAAGAAAGGCCTCATTGTCAGATAGATATGAGAAGGGGGACATAGATAGATAGAGTTGCTTACAACATAGTCATAGGTAGTAGTGTAGTGTTGTGTATATCACCATATATTGGTGATGGGTACAATGTAGTTCAATAGCTTCATTAATGGAGTGTTCATTTCCTCCATAGCTACGTTGTATTCATTTATGTTATTTCTATTCAGCATACTTCAGTCATCTTGCATATTTACTTTCTTTTATATTATTTTGCATCTTGTGATTGTTATCTCCCATTGCTCATTACATCAAAAGCTAACAACCTCTGCCAATGATAGAGTCATTTTAGTTATCACCAAAATGGCTCATGAGATGCTACCACTTATGGGGTTTGATTTAGTTATCATTGAAAAGGTCATGTTGAATCACTACGATCCGTAAACTATTAATATTTATTAGTTAGCTTGACCCCACAATTTTAGGAATTTTACACCCAAATTTAGCCTTTAGTGATAGCTCCTTGTTGATTCTTTGGTATAAGCTTCCTAGAGGTTAGTAATTCCTAGAGGACTCTCCATTTTGCATAAAGTTCCAAATCAGCACCAGTCATAGTTACTCCTTTTTGGATGGATTATAGTGAGATTTCACTATAGTAGTCTAAAGCTAGATTCTAATAAGAGACATTCTATAAAGAAGATAACATCATGGAACTTTTAGGTGTGCCTTGTATGAGAAGGATCTAGAAACATTAGAGTTTTTACATATTCATTATCACTTTTCTTACAAAATTTAGAGCCCTTTTTTTTTAAATATGAGAATATAGTAGATAACTCCATCGACATTGAAAGAATTAATGAAATATTAGATTAATTATTTCAAATCTAAATTATTTTGTATTCCATGGATGATTGGTCCTACTATTGTTTATTGGAATTTATAGCTTGAAAGGAATAATATAATTTTTTAAATTAAATATCAAAATCATGCCCAAGTTTGGAACTATCTTATTGCCTCAAGTGCAAAAACAAAGGTGCTAGCATTTGAATATACATGAAAGGTTTTAGACACCCAATTTTGAGTAGTCAATCTACAATGCAACTAAAGTAATTTCTATACCATTAAAGGCGCCACAAATTATAAGTGAAAGACAAAATTAGAATTGATAAAATATGGGCCTAAGTATCCCATGTTAGAAGTGCAATACCAAAAGTATTAATGCCATGGTGATTTTGCTATATGAACCAACATTGTTGTTTAAATTTTGAACATGACCATTTCCTACCCAACCAACCTATCAACCTCCCTCTTTTTCACTAGTGCTAGGTTAAAATTATCACCATATCATTCTCAAGACTAGTGCTATTTCCAAAATCAAAGCCAAAAAAATAGTTAGCTAGCTAGTATCATCCACCTATTAGAATAATTCCCTATGCCCATCCACTAATCATAACTAACAATATTAATCTCATGCACACCTCTTAACTTCCAATGATATCCAATAATTTATGATCCATATCTCTTCACTACTAATTATATCTAGTCATCTACTATGAAAGTATCATGAGTACCAATTATCCTATTTGTAACTTTCATGAAATCCAATTTATCTTAGTCAAACCAATTCTAATTGGATCTCATCTTACCAAATTTTTAAGTTATAGCTAGTCATACCAAATCATAATTTATAAAAGCTAATCTATTTTCCAACAAATGTCTTCAATGTAACTTCCATTCCAACCTTTAAGTCTATAAAATTAGCCCTCTTAGTGCATAAAAGAAGAAGAAGAATCTATAAGAGAACACTATCAAATCTCTAAAAATTTATATGAAATTTTGAGGAATCTTGTTGAAGCTCTACCAAAGTGACTAATATCAACATAAAAATTCCATCTAAGCTTGTACGTCAAGGGTCAAAGATATTCTACCACCATGATAGGTCTTGGTGCCTTCATCTCAATAAGGATTCTACTTGTATGAATTAATTGAAACCATAAATAAACTTGCAAGGAACTCAATTCTATAGATTGAACACAAATTACAATGATTTTATTAAAAACACTTAAGAGTTTACATTGTATATGTAGACATGGAAAATTGACCCATCAAAATGAATCATTTTTCCCTTAGATCCCTAGGAATCCCCTCAAAATTTCTAAGTGTAAGTTTGAGCTCCTTTTCCCCATTTTTTAGCCTTCTTTTTCTTTAGCCTTGCCAAATTCACGCCAACCCAATATAAGGCAGGTATTTGGCATGCCAAATTCGCACCTGCTAAGTATGGCACATGAATTTGATAATAAGGGTTTTTTCTCTCAAAAACCCTAGTCTTGCATCGACTCTTTGTGATGTAGGCCCTTTCTGGAGTTTAAATTTTGATTTCTCGCATTTTTCCCACTCCAAAACCCTTATAAATAGAAGGATTGGACTCCCTTTTTCACACATTTATGATCGAATCTTGATCTATCTCATATTTTGCAAAAGTGCTCTTGATGCTCTCAAGAATCATTGCTTTTGGATTGCTGTGTTGCTTTACTTCTATGCTTCTTGTGATTAGCTACTTTTGGTGAACAAGTGGAGGAGTCTTGATGATGGGAGAGGTCTACCATTTTTATCTCTACCTTCACTTTCTCATTTTTCCTTATTTTTTCCATAGGATAATTAGGTTTTGCTCGAATTATTAGCCTCTTTAGATCGTTAACTTTACATTTTGTATTGTATTTACTTGCATTTGGTAGATTAGAAAAAGGCTATGTACCAAAGTTGCACTCGGTTCATATAGGGTGCAAATTTGGTTACTAGGGCTTAGGGGTAAGTTTTTGCTTCCAAAAACCCTAGCTCACTTCTTGCATACTTTATTTTTGTCATATTATTTTTGTTTGCACCTTGTATTCGTTGTTTTATGTTTTTCATATCTTATTTTGCTTATTCCAAAGGTCAACAATCATTTTTATTTTTAAATTGTCAGCTAAAAGGACCAAGGGGGCTTGACTGCTACAGCTCCAATCTCAATCATATAGTGGCCTACGTAGGCCCCCAAACATGGATCAATTTTTCCAAGGGTTTTGAAGTTGTTGAAAATTTTTAGGTACAAATTTGGCTAGGATAAACCAAAAAGTCAAGGAAGTGTTTTGATATATCTTTTAGGTCGTTTGTTGCATTTCATCTCTATTTTTTATATGTAAAAATTAAATAAAAAGAAAAAGTGTTTATTTCCATTTCTAGGCATCAAAGGAGAAAGAGAATATAGTTTTGAATTTAGATTAAATATGTTTGTGCATTCTCTTGAACCTTTTCTTGAAAAAGAAAAGAGTTGCTTTCTTTCAAATTAGAAATAGTCTTCATTCTAATAAATAATCATTCTAGGAATAACTCCTTGTTTGCTTGCATTGTTATTTTGTCCTACATTGTTCTTTAATTCTCTATAGCCTAGATTTTAGAAAGACCAAACATAGGTGCTTGTTAAAATAAACACATCAAACATTCCATCTCAAACTTGGAGTAAGTCCTAAAACTGTTCTTGGTGAAGCCTTCAATCCCCAAGCCCTCGAGTGTAGAGGAAACGCAATAGCCCTATAGTTGCCTCAGCTCCCAATAGATCCATCAAGAATCATACACGGTGGAAAATTTTCCTCTCTCTACAATATCATAAGGATAAACTTCCTTTATGAGCAAAGTTCAATATAATATAATTCTTCAAGATTCCTTCACCTCTCTTATAATACAGTATTTAAATACAACTCAATATAACCTAATGCTCCAAGATTAGCTAAATTTAGATTAAGCCAAAATAATTATCATAGTTATCTAACCCTAACCCTAATGATCTTGGTTCATAATTACATTGAAAAAGGATGCCCACTCATCACTAACTAAACTATTACAATAGAGTAAAAAAGTTAAGGATGTGATGTCCTAAGCCTACCTTTCCCTTCTAAAATGAGCTTTTCCCTTAAAGTGGAAGAAGAAAAGTTGTTGTTGGAGTTGATGTAGTAGTTCCCACATGGCATATTTAGTATGTAATCTATGTAATTGCATCGAGAGATCTATAATAGTTTAATTCCATTATTTTTGTGATTGCTATTTTAAAATAGCCATTGGTTTGAGAATGATTGAGCCTTTATCACCTAGTTTAGGTAGTGGTGACTGAACCTGAATTTATGGTTGTAAGGCCTTCTTCAAGAAAGATACATGGAAGACAAGATGTATTTTAGATGATAGTGACAAGTCTAACTTATATGCAGTCACTTTAGTTTACCATAATATATAGTATGGTCCATATAATTTGGGTACAAGATTATAACTACCTTTGGGTACTAGGATGTAATCTATAAAATACCCAATATCCTTTAGAAAACTCTCCCTTGGATATATGTTCATCTACACTTTGCTTGATCTTATTATAGTCCATTGCTAAATTATCCTTGACATATCAAAGTAGGTCCTCCTTATTACTAAGAGTAAAATCAAATCCCATATATGAGAATTACCTATAAGATATGATGTGAGAATTAGTGTTGGATGGCCATATATAGCTTCATATGGGATCATTTTGGTTATCATATGATAAGTGGTATTCTATCACCATTCCACTACTAGTATCTAGTCAGTCTACTGCATATGATGCTCCAAAGAAAAGTAGTGTTATTAAGCCTCCAAGCACTTGTTGATAGTTTTAATTTGGAAATTCTTCTAGGGGTGGTATGTAGAGCTCATATTTAGTTGGGTTCCTTACAACTTGAAAAGTTCCTACCAAAAATTACTAGTGAATAAGGGGTCATGGTTATATACTATATAGGATGGCATTCCATGGAGTCAAAATATAGGGTTAATGAATATTTGGGAAACAATGGAGGCTATCTACAGGTGTGCAAGAGAAAAAATTTGGTATACTTTGAAAGATAAATCACAACCAAAATAATTAACTTGCCTACTAACTTGGGTAATCTACCAATGAAATCAATATAAATATTAGTCCATATTGCTATTGGAATAAATAATGGTTGGAGTGTGTTTAGAACTAGAAGTGTCTACTATTTATGACGCTAAAAAATATTGTATTCTTGAACAATCCATTCAATATCCTATTTTATACCCTCCTAAAATAAGTTCCTTTTTGTGTGTTGATAATTTTTAAAAACATAAAATAACTAACTAAAGGTGATCTATGTAATGCCTTTAATAATATATCATATATAATAGAATTTATAGTGAGAACAATGCATCCCTTGCAACACAATGCTTATCCATCCCAAGAATATGCTAAGTCTGCATTGGTTTATGTGGATAAATTTTGAATTAAGCATTGAATGTTGGGAACATCCTCATCTCTAATATGCATTTGATAGTACCTACCGAGAAAATAATTGTATCACTTTTTTTTATTAGATATAAGAAGGGGTGTTGAAAGGTCCCCAAACCTTGACCAAAATGGAGAAAAGAATATCTAAGACGAGCAATAAAATACTTCAAAAAAACCAACTAGCCATGCAAGCCAGACAACTAACAAACCAAAAATGCAAGGAACCACCAAAGCCCAAAGGAGCCTCCAGGATTACAGAGGATACAGACTCAAAACACGAACCAAAGAAGAACAAAACACCTACTAGTCTGGAAACTTCTATACAAACTATGGTAGTGATGCAAAAAATAGAAGAAAACTCCCCTTTCCAATAATTGTATCACATTCTTCATTGATGTAATAGGCTATATAGAAGAGATGGCATATGTGATTAGTAACCATATCGAATACAACTACCTTCAACTACCTAACATTGGAGAATATTACAATATTTAGTCCATGTTAATGTACCCCCATGGTACCTTTATGGTACAATATAAATATTAGATTAAGGTTTGAGTCTATAGTTTAGAAGAGTAGTTTATATTTCCTCTTTATATAAGTGTCTATGTGTAGGATATGCACAAGTGTCATGTAAGAGTGCAAGTGTGTAATGAGAGAAAGTGCACAAGTGTCATGTAATTAAGTGTACAAATATGTAATGTGAGGATGTGCACAAGTGTCATGTATTAGGTGTGCATGTAGAAGTACAAGTGTCATAGAGTTAAGTATGCATATAAGTAGAGAGTCAAGAGTCATGTATACAAGTGGTAAGATGAGAAGCCAAAGAACATGAGAGAGTTTTCATATGGAGAGCAATAGTCAAGTACTTGAAGAGTCATATTGTATGGTTATATTATGGAGGTAAAGCTCCATGTTGTATATCGAAGGATCTAGATATTGTAAGGGACATTCATGCTTTAATAATATTGTATCTTGTATGCATATTTTGAGAAATTATATTGTAAGTGTTCTTCATGTTATTGCATGAATGATTTTGGTCATTTTACATTCATATTTGATATTATTTTGAATGTTATTATTATTTATATTGGTCATATTATATTTTGATTGCTCTTATATTTGAGTCTACTCAAAGATCCATAATATTGGGATTATGAAAAGCTGGCTTAAATTCCAATAGTGGTATCACATTACTTTGAGTAGTCTCTATTGCTAACATCTGAGGAATTCTTTGGTGTAAAAATATACATACATACATACATACATACATATATATATATATATATTATTAAGAGTCATGTGAAGAAAACATAGACTCAAATTACTACAAATTTTAAATTTGTAGATTGATTAATATATTTGATAAAAATCCCAATTATTATATGTTGGAGTCTTTCCACAAAAAAAAAAAGAAGTGAAGACTAGGACTTAGCTTGAAGATTGAGGGGACAAATCAAAAGTCATTCTAATTTTAGGATTCTCTCTACATATAGAGAATTATATATTGGAAAATTTAGAATTTTAAAGTTTGGGCATATTTGACCCTGATAGGATAACACACATTGAAGGCAGTAATCTCAAAAGACTGTGATAATATAGAAGAATATAGAAGCATCGAAGCTTGCAGAGAAAAGAAGAATAAAGAAGCATCAAAGCTTCTAGAGAAAAGAAGAATTGAGAAGCATAAAAGCTTCCAGATAAGAAGAATAGAGAAGCATCAAATTTTTTAGTTAAGAAGAATAGAGAAGGAATAAATATTCCAGATAAGAAGAAATATTCTAGATAAGAAGAATAGAGAAGCATCAAAGCTTCCAAAAAGAAGAATAGAGAAGCATCAAAGCTTCTAGAGAAGAAGAATAGAGAAGCATCAAAGCTTCCAAAGAAGAAGAATATAGAAGCATAATAAGCTTCTAGATAAGAATAAAAAGAGAAACAATATAAGCTTCTAGAGAAAAGATAAGAAAGGAAGTATCATAAGCTTCCGAGAGATTAAAAAAAATATTAAGATTTTAATAGGTACAAGTTTCATAAGATTTGAAGTTATGGTCAATCAAATATAGAGAACCATATCAAAAATACCAGGCTAACTAAAGAGGCATAGTCTATGCAGACCAACCAAGACCCATAAGCCAACCATTTGGATCTAGGTCATGGGATCACCTAAGCAATATATAAGTGCCATTTTTTCTAAAGCTTTCAAAAAGCTTCAAAGGTGTCACTCTCTAGCAGCAACTAGAGTGTCATCTTAACCTTGGAGATAGCTAAAATTCGAGCATCATATTAGATTTGAAGAAGCTCATTTTTTAGAGAAAAATTGAGCACCATATTGGAGCTAAAGAAGCTTACTTCTTGGAGGAAATATATGTATCATATTAGAGCTAAAGAAGCTCATTTTTTGGAGCAATTTCGAGTGCCATATCAAATCCAAAGAGATCTTAGTTTGTAGAGAAAATATGAGTGTCATATTAGAGCTGAAGAGCTCATTGTTTGGAGGAAATTTGAGCTTCATATCAAAGCCAATGAGCTCATTTTCTGGAGGAAATATGAGTGTCATATCAAAGCCAAAGAGCTCATTTTTTGGAGGAAATATGAGCACCATATTCTAGAGGAAATTCAAGTGCCATAACACATACAAAGAGCTAAGTGCCATTCTCTAACCTGAAGACGTTGAGCTATTGAAGGTAGAAAGTTAATTGGTAGAATTAGAAAGTAACGTTTTTATATTACATAATGCTATAGCATTTTATTTGTAGTATCGCTGATTAAGGGCATTGAATATTTCTAAATCAGTTAACATTCCAAAACTAGTATGTCATGGTCAACATCAAAAGGAGGAAAAGGTAAGGTGAATTACCTTTATATATCTTGATAATAATTTTTTTGGTGCTAAAGTTTGAAAGTCCAATGTGAATTGAAAAACTTAGAAATATTATTTTATAAGTTGGAGATAAAAGGAATTCAACTATATAGAGAATAATATTTAGGTGGGAGTTATAAGGACTTCAATCTCATTGAAATGAATTTGATATATGCAATTTATTTTTTGCAATTTATTTGAAATATTTATTAAATTTTGGAGAGATAAGGTTCTACTCCAAAAATGAAATTTAAAAATATTTTGAAAATTAAAGAATTTAGAAATTGCAAATTTAATTATTAGGTAGACAAAAGGTTTATTGCTTCAAAGGATTTGAAAATTTTAAAATTTTAAAATTTGTAAGTTTATTTTTGAAATATTTTTGAAAAAGGTAATTTAATTTTTTTTTTTAAAGCAAAAAACCCCTTGAGGGGCCGCCTTGGTCTGAGAGACCACGAACAGGGGATTCTACACCATCAAAGTCACCCGGGAGTCGCACCCAACCTTGCCCACACCAACATTATCAATTGGATTTTGGATACCCAATTCAGCTTTTTGGTAGGGTGGAGATTTGAACCTGGGACCTCCCTTGGAGGATTGCCCTCTCCTCTCCAACTTACCTACCACACCTAGGTGGGAATTTAAAATTTTGAAGTTATTGAAATTGCAAGTGATTAACTTTGGAGCAACAAGGATCTCAACTTCAAAGGCATACTATGGATATAATAAATATTCAAGTAGAAAACAATACATC
This sequence comes from Wollemia nobilis, assembly GCA_028583015.1. Classification (NCBI taxonomy): domain Eukaryota; kingdom Viridiplantae; phylum Streptophyta; class Pinopsida; order Araucariales; family Araucariaceae; genus Wollemia; species Wollemia nobilis. The sequence continues at coordinate 4,639,234 of JAQPPZ010016862.1, forward strand.
ATCAAAAAATATGCAACTTATTTATGAAGAAAATAAAGATAGAATATCTTTAATATTACATCAATGGTTGCATTATTTTTTCAAGAATACTAATGATTATGATTGCAAAGCTATGATTTGGAAGCAAGGATTAAAATATAAAGATAGATATTATAATCATTTGAAATGTAGTTGTTGTAATAGAGTTGGGCATATAGAAGCAAGATGTTGGAATCTTTATCCATGTAAATTTTGTGGAAGAAATAATCATTCTCTAGCATTTTATCAATATAAGGAAAACAAATATAAAAATCTAGAAAAAAATTTATTGGTGAAACTAGACAATCTTCTTCAAAATCTTATGTTTGAAACAATTCCAAGAATTATAAAAAATAAAGCTAAACGGTTTAAAAATCAAGATAGAAAAGAAGAAGAGCTTATGAATATTAGAATTCAGTACAGTGCTAGAAAATAAGTAAAAGAAATATTCAATCATCTTTTGTCTAATAATCAAATTAATGATGAATTGCTTGATTTTTCATAAAAATCAAAAATAGGAAAATGGATCAGGCATAGTCCAAGATTAAGAGATAATAAACAAAGGCAATGTATGAACATGAGATCAAAAGTGAAGATAAATATTGAAGACTAAAGTCTTCAATAACCAAATAATGTAATATAGGGGGTGTTGGAGAATATTACATTATTTGGTACATGCTAATGTACCCCTATGGTACTTTTATGGTACAATGTAAATATTAGATTTAGGTTTGAGTCTATAGTTTCGAACAATGATTTATATTTCCCCTTTATGTAAGTGTTTATGTACAGGATATGCACAAATTTCATGTAAGTAAGAGTGCAAGTGTGTAATGAGAGAAAGTGCACAAGTATCATATAATTAAGTGTACAAATATGTAATGTATACAAGTGGCAAGATGAGAAGCCAAAGGACATGAGAGAGTTATCATCTTGTATGTCTATATTATGGAGGCAAAGCTCCATGTCGTATATTGAAGGATCTAGAGATTGTAAGAGACATTCAAGATTTAATAATATTACAAGTTATATGTATATTTTGAGCAATTATACTATAAATGTTCTTCATGCTACTGCATGAATTATTTTGGCCATTTACATTTATGTTTGATAATATTTTGAATGTTATTGTTATTTATATTTTCATATCATATTTTGATTTCTCTCATGTTTGAGTCTACTCAAAGATCCATAATGTTGGGATTAAGATAATCTGACTTAAAAGCCAACACCTAATCCTGATATCAAAGTGTATAGCATTCTCTATGTATTACATCAATGTTGAAATAGACATGTGGGATGCCAAAAGGTGCATGAAGGTAATGACCTCCAAGTTTTCCCTAAAGGCTCGACCACATGCAGATGAGAGAGCATTTTTGTTAAATTGTTGTTATTGTGCTACAATCGTTTATATTTTGTGGGGGTTTGGGTTCACCAAGGGCTTAAAGATTTCTCTAATTCTAGTTTGATATGTTCAGTTTGACAAACAACTAAGTTTTGTTCTACCCTAAAGTCTAATATGCAAGATGGAAATTCAATGCAGTGTGAAAAGTACAATATACAACATGTTATCCTATACGCAAGTTAGATTCAATGAATTCCAACTAAGACAAAAGTTACAAGAAACTAAATTTTTCTTTTTCTTTTCTTTTTAAAAACAAGGGAGCAAGAAGGATGTAAAATATAAACTAGCCTAATGCAAGACTATGTGCAATTTTTGATTTGGATGGCTAAGAAAACTTAAAATAATACTAAGTTGAGCTGAAGATTTTTTTTATTTTCCTTTTTATGTGTGCTATCTAAAAATAAAAATAGAGAATAATGCAATCTAAGTCAACAAATAGTGTATGCTATTAACCAAAGCAGGAGGAAGTGGTCATACTTACTTGTGCTGATGTTTGATGTGCATACACCACTTATCGAATTTTTTGCTAGAATATTTTTAGCTAGAGAATATACAAAAACCTAAAAAATAGATAGAATAAATGGTAGATTAAGTTTTGGGGGCCTGCCAATTAGCAAGAAGTGTAAGGCTTCTTGATTGACACAATCAGGCCCCTTGTTATATAAAAGAAAAATCAAATTTTAAATTTGTAAATGGATGTAACAGTATAGAGGATGAATTTTCCACCTAAACTAATTAAAGGTGGTGAATTTGCTTCTACAATAGAAACATTCAGAGGGGTTTTAGATTAGAATCTTAATATTTTGATATTGGGTGAATATGTCGCCTATATAGAGTATAGCTGAAAATTTTGCTTTTGATAGGGTAAAATAGAAGGAGCAAGACAACAAAAGCTATAGGACACTACAAAGGATGTTTAGAGAGCCTTAGGTATGATTTGTTGTCCTAAACCCCCCTGAAACACCTACAAAAAGCTACTTATATTACTTGATAAGACAAAAAAATATCGATTAGATACAAATGGAAAATGCAAGTGGATGCATACATAAATAACTAATCAAAAAATATAATTATGGGTAAGAGAAAAGATAATAGAGATAGGAAGAATATCACCAAAACCACATGCAAGTTGCATCTTTCCCTTTGAATCCCAATCAATTACTTGAAAATAACCTTCGTGGGAAAATTTGAGTAGCAAGCCGATCTTGAGAAAATTTAATTCAAATTTCTACAATAATATGTTACCTTTTGAGAGCATGATGCAAATGTTGTTCCATAGAATTGGCCCTCCTAGGAGTTTCCCAAAGAGGAGGGGTGAGTTGTCCTATTGATTGGGGATAATTTGGGGTTGATTTGATTGATTAGGTTGAGTGAAATCAGTTACCCCCATGATTGGCACCAATTTTGGACATGTGGGGGAAATTTAGCCACCTTCCTCCCTACCTATTGATTGCCTACAATGGCATAGATGAAAAGCAGAGGAAATTATGCCCTGATTGACTACGATAGATAGGGCTAGAATGTTAGCTATGCATCAAACCCAAATTTATTGCCTACAAATTTTCTACCAGCAAATTTGTTTATTTGGCATATTCATGGATTTGATTGTCGTAAGTCAAATTCGATGGCGTAGGTTGACAATTTGGATAGGGTGCAACTTTGCCAGTTAAGAACCAAATTCGCTAGTTGGCCAATTCACTCTAAGATGGAAAATTTGTTATTGAACAATTTTGGCTACAAAATCTAGGTTTGATACAATCAACATGGCTAGGTTGAACGTTCTATGCACTTTCGACAAAATTGGTTCAAGCTAGGTGATCCAATTTAGGTTTCTATTTTTACCTCATTTTTATACATTTAATATTAATAAATACATTAAAAAATAGTTGTAGATGCCCCTAACCTTTAAAAATATAGGTTCATTAATCTTTAATTGATCCATGTGGGGCAAAATGCACAAAAAAATGCTTACAAAAATGCAAGAAAAATTAACCATGGTTTTATTGGGTAATCTTCTTTCCACAGCCAAAAGGAAGGGTCTAAACTAATTTTTTCCCTGGTCTAGCTGCCCCTTCAGTTTTCTAAGGAAAAAATGGGATCTTTATGGAACTCGAATAAGCTAGTAAGAAATCAAAAAAGGGAAATTTTTTTACCCAGAGAAAGTAAAATAGGGTGAACTACACAAGATGTCATTTTCACAACATGAGAGAGGAGAAAAGGGATTTAGATAAAATGCTAGGGCTTCATGAATTGGCATAACAGGAATGTTCAACACACATAATAGACTTAGTACAGGATGGAGTAGGATCTGTCGGGGCCTAGGGATAGGTATGAGTCAAACCCATCTGTTAATTTTTTGTATTTTTGTTTTTTTAGATTTGGGATGTTGTGGGTGGTAAATTTGCATACACGTTACAAATTTATCGTGATAGACGATGAATTCAAGAAACCCTAAAAGTCTAAGAAATTTGTGATAAAGTTATAAATTCATGAATTTATTATGATAGGCGATGAATTCATGAAACCCTAAGAGTCAACAAATTTGCAAGAGGGTGACAAATTCGCTTGACTAGCAAATTTGTCTAGAGTTGGTGAATTGAAGACTAGATATGGAGGATAGAGATTGTTTTATTTTTGGAGAGGGCTAACTCTATTTTTGTTCCTTTTGTGCCTATATGCAATAAATATTTTGGATTGTTAATATCGGCCATTTCGTACTCTAAGGTCAATTGTAGATGCCATAACTCTAGTTGATAAAATAGTTTTATATGTAGTTGGTATTTGGTACATAGTTACAATGCCCTTCGTAGAGCTTGAACATGCCCTACTTACAACTTTAGCAGAGTGATGGCACTTTGAATATGCCACTTTTTTGTTATTGATAGGTGAGATGTTGGTTATATTAGAGGATGTATGGAGGATCCTTCGGGTTCCAATTAGAGGAGCCTCGATTCTTATGAGTTGTAATAAGGATTATGCATTATAAAGGCTTACTAGGGAGCCTCAACTCATATTGAGGTGATACAACATTAATAGTAATGTTGGATTTTAAGTAGGTTAGTTAGACAAGTTTACGATAATGCTCTATCATGACTTCAAGCTTGTTGGTTGGAGACACTAGCAAGAGGTTGTTGCACTAGGTATGGGGTGAGATCATTGCCTAAATGAGAGATCAATAAACCCAGTTTGCATGGGGGGCATTCATTTTGCATAGGTTGCATCGGACCCTCCACTAGGTGGTTTATAGGGATGACGAGAGCCTGGTGTGCTACATACCATTACAAGTTTGGTCATGGGAGTATTTGACCATTAGATAATCATTTGTACTCCTAATAGATGTTGAATATGCACAAGCTCTATAAGGTTTTAGGTGAGACCATGCTAATGAGGCAATTTGTACACCCTTTAGAGGGGTTTTGAAGGTAACTCAATGTTTCATTGACGAGCTATAGACATATCAAGTGACATGGTGCTCATGGAGGACATACTGAGGGTGGGTGGAATATACCTTCTAGCTAGCATGAGTGAGGAGGGTTATATGGTTGTGAGAAGCCCAATAAGATTTTGATCTATACAAGCTAAAACACATTCTTTGATATCTTGACCTTTCCTAGGGGGTTCCTACAATGGGGAAGTTGTGGTACCAATGGATCACCAAAGAGAGGGGGTTGGTGTTGTGAACCTCTCTTCTCAATACAATAAATCATTCAAAATATCAAACATGCATCCATAAATAAATTAATTGCACAATAAATTGCTCAATAAAATAGATATTAATTATACCATTGAGGTAGGGCAACACTATACAATGATCCTTTTGGAAGGAAGCCACTCCACAATATCTCTAGCTCCACGAGCCAAGACTTCTCCAAGAATACATCATAGATAACTTTTACAATGGGGGTACATCTCTCTTTATACAAGAGTGTGATGGTTCACCTTCCATGAGTTACAATATCACCCATGTGGTGGTTTACCTTCCATGAGTTACAAAGTGCATAATGATATGACAATATTCCTTGCGATTACATATGATAATATTACCCAATGGTTAAATATATGATTCTATGACATACATATTTTTAATTTGACATGTGGTCTTCCTTACTCAATAATTAATTTATGGCTCATACCATTATACAATATAATATTAAATTATTAAGTACCTATCTTGGGTACATAACATTCCATCCCTATTACAAAATGTTTCATTCTCAAAATATTAGAAGAGGCTAAATAATATGACCTTCTGAGACATGTTGAGTAATGGTACCAATCTCGATCATCCATCCATCCCAATGAAACTATGATTGGTGGTGGTCTTTGTTGATGCCAATGCCACGTGTTGGAAGCATAAATTTCATCTTTTTCATCCATACCTACTTGTATTTATGACTTGTAGAATATACAAAGTTTTGACTTCTTTGGTTCTTTATATGTCTCTCATGGTTCTTATGCTTCCTCAAGCCCTGTCTTCATGATTGTTGCCTCTCATGGTGGTGTGGATGGCGATATACTCCAACCTTAGCCTGATGTGCAACCTATTTTTGCTCTTCTCTCATACTCCCTTCCATTAATTATTTCCTTACTTTACTTCCTTGATTTTTGCTATTGCCTCCTGAGATTCTATTTTAGGTTATTTTGTTTGCTCTTCACTTTGTTCCCCTACAATAGCTACCTGTTTGTCCTTACATTGAGAAATATCCTATAATGTTATCTTCTTCTTCTTGTACCATAACTTCATGAATTGCTTTTGCACATTAATGTTAATAGTACCCAAAGAATGCAACCAAGGATAACCAAGGACAATATCTACATCATTCATCTCAATAGCATGAAAATTTGAATGTAAAACATATTTATCCATGGTGATTTTCAAATCTTAAAAAATTTGAACATTGTGACCCTCAAGTTGTATGTCTTTGATTTTCTTTGTTTGAACTTGCAACCTTTTAGTCAAAGACATATTGATAAAATTATATCTACTTCTAGGGTTAATGGAAATAATATTTTTTTGATTTTGAATGCAACCATGAACTTGAAAAAATAGTTATATTCAAACAAATATTTTTGGCCATTTTTTGGCCTTAAAAAAATGTAGTTTCCTTAGCTTGCACATTATTATCTTTTTATTTTGGTCCCCATTTTTTCAAAAATGCAACTTCAAATTCTTCCCATGTGTATGTTTTATTATGGGCATACTCAAAGTTTGAAAACCAAGAAGAAGCTTCCTCTTGCATAGAAAAATAAAGGTTAAATTTCCATAAGAACTCAAGAAAATTTTTCTTAAAATTTTGCAACCATTCCCTAGCATCACTATCATCCCTTTTAGTGAAGTTCGGAAAACCCATGACCTCAACCCAAAATATTTTCCAAACAGCAAGGGTTTTTTATTAATCGAAATTTCTTAAAAATTAAAAATTCTCAAATCTCATCTATTCCCATCTTCAACAAATAAATCTGTAATTTGTTTTTTAAAACAAAACAATCGATAACTAATTTTTTTACTCGTATTGAAAGTTATGATTTCTTTTCCTTTTTTGTGCAGCCCAAAAACAATACCAAATTCCTAATTTGCAACAACTGTAACTCTCTCAATACTTATCAAAATTTAACAAGTGAATAGTCATTTGTGTAGTACTCAAAATAACTTGCATGCTGATGCAAAAAGATTTTGCAAATGTCTGGTAGAATATTTAATACAAATTTTTTCTTTTTGAAAAAAATTGTGCAGCCCAAAAACAACCTCAACAACCCAACTTCAAACAACTGTAACTCTCTCAATACTTAATAAAATTTCACAAATGAGCAGTCATTTTTGTAGTAATTAAAATAATCTACATGTTAGGGTAAAAAGATTATGAAAATGACTGCTAAAATATTTAATACGAACTGTTTCTTTTTGAAAAAAATTGTGCAACTAAAAAATAGCCTCCACTACCCAATTTCAAACAATTGTAACTCTTTCAATATGTATCAGAATTTCACAAGTAAGTAGTCATTTTTATAGTACTCAAAACAATCTACCTACTAGTGCAAAAAGGTTCTGAAAATGGCTAATAAAAAATTTAATATGAAATTTTTCTTTTTGAAAAAATTATGCAACCAAAAATAGCATAAATAACCCAACTTTAAACAGCTATAACTTTCTCAATAGTGATCAAAATTAACAAATGAGCAATCATTTTTGTAGTACTCAAAAAGATCTAGACAATGGTACAAACACCTTTTGAAAATGACTACTAAAATAAAAAATATGACCTCCACAAAATGTGATGTTTTTCTAAAAATAAATGTGCCCTAGCTCTGCAAAAATAAACCCACTTTACCAAAATCGTTGCTCTGATACCAAATGTTGTGAACCTCTTTTCTCGATACCATAAATCATTCAAAATATCAAACATGCATCATAAATAAATTAATTGCACAATAAATTGCTCAATAAAATAGAGATTGATTATACCCTTGAGGTAGGGCAACACCATACAATGCTCCTTTTGGAAGGAAGTCACTCCACAAGATCTCTAGCTCCACAAGCCAAGACTTCTCCAATAATACATCATAGATAACTTTTACAATGGGGGTACATCTCTCTTTATACAAGAGTGTGATGGTTCACCTTCCATGAGTTACAAGATCACCCATGTGGTGGTTCACCTTCCATGAGTTACAAAGTGCATAATGATATGACAATATTCCTTTCGATTACATATGATAATATTCCCCAATGTTCCCAAATGGTTACATATATGATTCTATGACATACCTATTTCTAATTTGACATGTGGCCTTCCTTACTCAATAATTAATTTATGGCTCATACCATTATACAATACAATATTAAATTATTATGTACCTATATTGGGTACCTAACAAATGGGATTTGAAAATCCTCTAGAACCTAAGATCTTCAAAGAGGAGTATGCAAATGATCCTCTAGTGAATATTTTAGTAACTGATGATGTAGGGACACTACCAGGGTACTAGCACTAGTACAGACAAATTTTTCCTATAAGGGTGAGCTGCCATGGATGAGGCCCAACTTGATTGCATGTCATCACCTTTGGGCTACTTGGGAGAATTTGAGATAGAGGCAAAGATATGGGTTGAAGTCAAGTCAAGCCCTAGTTATACCCCCTATTGATTTAGTTTCGAAGACCAGGGTAGACCCAAATAGGACAATAGAGGAGAGTGTTCAAGATGAGTGAGATTTGATGGAGAGAAAGTTAAGACTATTGGAGCATGATATTGTAAAGCTCAAGAGTAAACTTGCATCAGTTGACTTATGTAGAGAGAGATCAAAGGGACCAAGGATTGCATGGTTAAGGCAAGAGCATGATGTTTCCATAGCAAGAGCCATAGAAGTAGGGTCCAAGAGTAGCAACATGGTTATTAAAGACAATGGACCCCTTGACCTAGGTATAGGTTCAATTGGTTGAGGGTTGGGGTAACTAATCAATAGAGGTGGAGAGGGGTGGCCACTATAAAGCCCTGTACCAAGTAACTTTCCTCCATTCCAAAGGAACCCATCATCTACAAGGACATTTTGATACCACTTCTAAGCAAGGTCAGTGACTAGGGCATCTCAGTAGTCAGTGCAATTTCTCACTTGGTTTGTTGAGGGTGGATTAGAGATGTAGGCTTGGTTGCTAGAGTTTTAGTTACACTATTTTGCAGTCAAACGACGTAGGGTACCGATTTTGAATTAGGTTCCCAAGTGAGTTGACATGAGTTTGAGTGTATCATTTTGATTTATTGTGATACACCAAACTTATGCATGATGCATGATTTGAATATCTATATATATATATATATATATATATATATATATATATATATATATACATTGATTATTTATTGAGATGATATGTGTTGGAATGTGTGTTGAGTTGATGTGATGTGAAATTTGATGATTGCCTAGATAGGTATTGTGGAGTGACACAAATATTTTATGATAAATATGATAGGCATGGGTGATCACAAATTTATTTTTGGAATTGATTTAGAATTTTTGGCAAATTATTTTAATTTGGAAAAAATCTAAGTGTTAAAGTGGTAATAGGATTTTGGCAGATTTTCAAAAAGATTTTTTACCAAGCAATAATGTGAAAGATGAATGTGATTAGTCAAATGTAGGTTGATGAAGAGGTTTGAGTTTGATTTAGAATGTTTAGGTAATGTTTGATATGATTTTAGAATTTTTTATTTTGTCATGTTAACGTTAAAATTGAGGTTTTGGAATAAATCAATAAAAAATTAGAAATGATTCAATTTTGTGATTGAAGGTTTAGATTGTGTTTGTGGATATATAGGAATGTCCTTAGAATTGGTTTCTTTAGGTCAAGAAGAAGAGAAGCATTTTTTCACAAATTTATTTTGTTTGCAAAAATAAAGATACTGCATGTAGCTAGCTTTGCTTAATGTTATTGCCCCTTTTATGCAAGACATTTAAAAGGTGTAAGAATGAACTCATTAAAGAGCATCAGTTTGCAAGTATCATTTAAAATCATCTAACAAACTAATATTTATTTTATATTTTTGTGTTGTCAATACCTAAGTGATGGCCTTTTAGCCTAGTTAATAGACAAGTTTTTAGGTGGCTATGACTAAACGCTTTCAGGTAGTCTATGCCTTTGGATAGTTTATGTTTTTTTTTTTAAATTACTTCCTCCTAAGCGGTGCCTCTTCTAGCCTAATTAATGAACAAGCACTTAGATGAGCTATTACTTTTAGGAAGTCAATGCCTTTGGATGCTTTGGATAGTCTATGTTTGTATAATATAATGTAATGTTAGGGACAGTCAATGTCCATATAGTATAATAAAAAGGATAGTTGATGTCCATACAATATAAAGCTAGGGACAATAAATGTCCATATAATATAATGCTAAGGATAATCAATATCCATATAGTACAATGTTAGGGACATTCAATGTCCATATAATACAATTCTAGGAAAATTCATTGTGCATATAATACAATGCTAGGGATAGTCAATGCCAATATAGTACAATGTTAGAGATAATCAATGTCCATATAATATAATGCTAGGGATGGTAAATGTCCTTATAATACAATGCTAGGGATAGTCAATATCCATATAGTATAATGCTAAGGACAATTGATACTCATGTAATACAATGCTATGGTGCTCTTACTTTGGAAAGTCAATGTCCACATGATAAATGCTATAGTACTTTTGCTTTTGGATAGTCTATGTCTATGTGATAATAAATACTATGGTATTGGATAGTTAATATCCTTATTTCTTTGTTGTATCTTAGACAATCTATGTCCTGATTGATTTGTTGTGTTGGACAATCTATGTCATTGTTTTGTTGTATCAGATAATCTATGTCCTTATGTTGGACAATCTATGTTCATGTAATAAATACTATGATCTTGGACAATCTATATTCGTGTAATAAATACTATGATATTGGACAATCAATGTCATTATTTATTTGTTGTGTTGTGGATAGTTTGGGTCTTTATTAATTTGATGTGTTTAATGCCTTGGTTGCAAGGCTTATTCAGATGATTATTGTGAGCAATAGCTTTATAGAAGGCCTTGCCATCAGTGACACTAATGTCACAAGATATTTCTCATCTGGTGCATCTATAAATTTGATCATTTCAAGTGCTTTATTTAGTTCTAAGAAATAGGATTTATTTTTCCATTCACTTGTACTTTAACAAAGTGAAATGGGATAAATTTGTCTAAGGTTTTGCTTGAGCTCATCATTAAGGCCTATAAGAGACTGAAGTGAGCTTCTTCCATCACCTTGTGGGCACTAATAAGAAGGCTCAAGTGAAGAGATAAGATAATTGAGGGTTTAGAGGTTAAAGTCATCATTTCCTATCACTTAAGAGAGACAAACATCATTTGGAAAGTAGGTGATAGTTTTTAGAAGAATATGATTTGTTAGTCTTTTTAGGGAAGATATATGAAAATAGAAGTATGCAAAGTTATTGTCTTTGAGAATTATGGACTGATTTTGACTGATGGTTGGCATATATGCATCATATGCTAGTCAACGGTTAAAAATAGTCCTAGTTCTTATTGTAGGATGTTACTACATACATCATCACAACAATAATACAAGCAATCTATGCAAGCATGAAAACAAGCAGAGCAATGATGAAATTTAAAAAATTACTACTAGATATTGATACCCAATGCATATAAATTTATGCTTAATTTGTATTCCTTATTGCATCCTGATGTCTTTCTATCCAATGTTCCACCATGAGAACTCTTTTTTGTGAATATAACTTGGTTGCATTGATTTGACAAATATGTTATTATAAAAAGAGTGCCCAAGGAAATTGGGTAGAATAGGAGTGAATTAAACCATGATTTTGTCTTTCAACAACAACTTGATAAATAACAACACATGGTTCCTAAAATTTAGGATACGTGCCAAATGTTATGATAATCTTGTCAAAGTTGTTGCACAAGACAAATTCAATAGAGTAAATCAATGTATATTACTCAATCATACAATTGTGCAAGCAGATATATCATGTGTAATTAAAAATGATCAAACATGCATCACACATGTGATCCTAAGGGTAAGGATCCACTTGCATCAGATACCTAGTACAAACGTAATGCAAGTGTATGTTATCCTGACTAGTTGTCATCATCACATCATTGTGAAATCCCTTGATTCAAAATGCATCAAGCAATCATGCAACTATGCAAGAATACAACCTATGTAGGCAATCCATCATGTGTACGAGATTATCAATGATTAGGAAGAATTGGAACAAGTGTTTTTTGGTGCTTGTGATTAAGAAATGATGATATAGGGTTGTTAGTGATTACACTTCATCACATTTCCCTAGTTTGGTAGGAAAAGAAGGTTGTATGATAAATTTTGAAAAATGTTTACATCAAGGTAGGATGTTTGATCCAATTATCCAATATCATTAGGTGCACTGAACACTTTCCATGTATTGGGTAATCCTTTTAGCCATCCATATTAGTTATAAAGTTGGATTTTATAAAAGATGATATTATGTTATCACTTAAATTTTTTGATAGACCCTTATACTGAATAAGGAGGTTTGACATAATAATTCCTCACTTGTTGGATGTGTAGGTATGTTAAACACTTGTCAAAAATTGAATTATTCTATCCTACCTCCTTTCTAGGTATAAGGATGAATCAAACTATCAAGTGTTTGAAGATAGTGCTTGATGAGTTTTGATTCATCCCATGCTTGTCTTATTAGACCAAGTGAGATGATCATAATCCTTAAGACTCATTAAATGGCATGCAATCAAGTTTTGTTACAAAGTTATAAATCATTAAATATATATGATTAACCATCCCAAGTGGTCTCATAGATAAGCTCGAGCATGTGTGATGATTACTTTAACAAGATTTATGAAAAGAATATGATTTGTAATCTTGATTTATGATGCTCACGGTGATGAAAAGATTAAAATATTTATGGTTTTGAAATTCTTTATAGATCCCTACACAGAGGAAAAACATTTGATAGAATTATCCCATATTTTTGGATGCTTTGGTATTTGTAAGCACTTGGTAGTCATTGAATGAATCTATCATATGTTTTTCCTAGGTGTGGAGATGAATTAGATGATATATGAAAATATTATGATAAAAGATGCTATATGATAGAAGAGATAAAGAGACTTTTTAGGGAGTAACTTGCTAGCTCAAATTTCCCTTTTTATATGCCATGTATAAATTTACTTTATAGTATCAAAGTCATCATAGAGTGCTAGCAAGTTGTAGGAAAAAATGATGTAAACAAGATGACAAATATGCTAGGAAAGTGATGAGATATGCATTTATAAAATAATCACTAGAGAGATTATCTAACTCAACTACCTAGCTAAAATATAATCTATAATGCAATTTATACTAACTAGGATCATCATGGGTCACGATAATTCTCTTGACTCTATATGCAAGAAATAAGCAAACAACAAGCATTTGAACACAAGCAAGTAAATTATCATTTAATTATGCCACAAGCAGTTGATGGTAATAGGCACATGATCAAGTAAGCAATGCAAATCAAGGCATGCAAATCTCTAGACATTTTAGAATCTAGAAGGAGAAACTAAGGCATTGAAATGTATCCATGCTATGACTGGTGATTACTTTTAAGAACTATACCATCAAGACCTCAACTTCCTTCTAGATTCTAAAATATCAAGAGGACAAGAAAGGATTTTGATGAGTCATCAAGGAGGTCCACTAGCTTAGTGACCTACTTCAAATGAGATACAATTGACTTTATTTTCTAGCTAGTATCATCATCACCTCATCACAAGCTCCCTCCCATGATGTTATAGGATGAATAGGTAAACTTAGACAATCATGCAATTAGGCATGTGAGAGTAAGAAATTTTTTTATAGGAAATCATGCATACAATCAACCATTCAATTAGGCACGAGTAAGAAAAACATGTAAATTCAAGCATAATATCTTTTTAGATACATTATATTTATAGGTTCTTTATGTTTTTTACCACCTAATGTGGCTAAGTGATATGCACCTGACCCATATTTAGCTATCACTATGAATGGACCTAGCCAATTAGGCTCGAATTTTCCTTTTAGGTCCTCTTTAGCATTAGTGTTCTTTTGGTTTTCCTTAAGAACTAAGTCACCTATTTTGAAGGAATGATATTACACTCTTTTTTCATAGGCTCCCTTAAGTAACTAGTTATAAACTCGTAGGTGTTATAAGTTGTGGATTCCCTTTTCATCGAGTAGTTCCAATTGGATAAGGCAAACATCGTGATACTCATCACCAACAAAGACATCCTTCAAAATAATTCAAAGGGATGAAATTTCTATTTTGAAAGGGAATATGGCTTTAGTTCCATATACTAAAGTATAGGGTGTAGCACTGGTTGGAGTTTTAACACTAGTATGATATACCCATAGGGTGGGATATAGCTGTAGATGCCAATCCTAACATGTTTTTCTAACAAAATTCTTTAATATTTTTATTAAATTTATGTTATATGCTTCAACTTGGTTGTTACCTTATAGATAATAAGGTGTCAACCATTTATGTTGAATTTAAAACTTTACATAGAGCTTGGCAACATTCTTGTTTTTTAATGGGGATACCATTATCTGAGATGATCATGTTGGGGATACCATACCATGATAGAATTTGTTTCAAAATAAATTTAGAAACCCGAGCTTCAGTCTAAGAGGATAAGGGCATAGTCTCTACCCACTTTATGAAGTATTTAGTTGTGATAATGATAAACTTATGTCCATAAAATGACACTGAATTTATCTTGACAATGAAATCCAAATCCCAAGTGGAGAAGGTCCAAGGAAATATCATGGTTTGAAGCTCTTGATAAGGTGCATGTATAATATTCTCATGTTTTTTGCACTTTTTACATTTTTGAATGTAATTATGGGCATAATTTTCCATGGATGGCTAGTAATATCACATGTGGAGAAGTTTTTTAGCAATGCCACTTCCACTGAAGTGATCACCACATACTCCATCATGATCATCTTGAACGACTTTCTTAGCTTCGTCAGAATGTAGGCACTTAATAAGGATGCCATCGAAAGAGTGCCTATACAACATGTCTTTGATTATTACAAACCTACAAGCTTGTTGTCTTGGGTTATTTCATTCATTCTAATTTAGACCTTCGAGAAAGATGCCACTCTTGAGGAAGGTGTAAATATCCTTGTACCAAGGATCAAGGATAGGAGCTTGTTCTATTGTGAAGATTGCTAAGGTTTCTTGGTTTGACTTTAAAATTGCAACTTGCTTTATTTTGTAGATGACAAGTGTTGCTTGTTCATCCTCTATCTCTAGAGGTATAAGTGGGGCAGCTGCAATCATGGCATCTGCTTGACAAGTACTAGAGCATGGGATCATATCAATAGTAACTTTTTCAAAGGCAACCACTAACTTATCCATAATTTCCTTATACGATTTGGGTTTATTATCTTTAGTTTTATAAACTTTGTTAATTTGGTTGGTGATTAATTGTGAATATCCAAAGATGGATAGGGAAGTAACCTTTAAGGCTAGGACCACTCAAAGTCCTAGAATAAGTGCTTCATATTCAATTGTGTTGTTGGTACACAAGAATTGAAGCTTAAAGGATAACAAGATGATGATATGTTGGGGTGACAATAGGAAAATTCCTGCCCCTGCACCTTTGACACATTGTGTGCCATCAAAGTAAGAATCTTGTTGTGCTACCTCAAGGCTACATAACATTTCATCAAGGTACTTGATTACTATGGGGTGACTAGCCAGTAGAGGGGTTGTTATCGATTAATTGGCTATTACTTGTCCTTTTCACAACTTTTGGCCAATGAATTTTGGATCAAACTTATTAAGGGATTTACCCATTTAGTTGTCCTTCCCAAGAGATAAAGCTTGGAAGTGAGGTATTGTAAAGTATCAAATTTATTTATAACATAGGTCTGGTGACTTAAATATAATATCTTAACTTTTGGGAAGCAAAGACAACTACCAAACATAATTTCTTTAGAGGAGTGTATCTAGTTTTGTAGCTAACAAGGGTTCTACTAATATAGTAGATTTCCCTTTTCCTATGTTGATCATTGTATTATGCCAATATAATTTGAGTCGACATGGGGTGGAAGTGTATCAATAGGATTAAGCAATTGATCCTATTGTGAAATGTGGTTGTCTACACCCTCTATTGTTTGAGCAAACACCTCAAATTGATCAACTTGATTAATATATATTTTTGGGTGTTAGTAAAGGAGGGAAGGAGTGTATGGTGAGGTATTGTAATATATTCTAGATTTGTAGCAACTTGGATATCAAGGTCTAGTAGCAACTACCCTGATGAGCTTTATGTCTTAATTTTTCCCTTGTTATGGGGAAGATTTATGTTGTATGAAACATGTGTGTATGTTATAAATAAGAAATGGGTCTGAGACATCCATAAACCTTGTGAATGGTATGATAAGTATTACACCAGTCATTTTCCCCAAAATGGTAATTTCTATTGGAATGTGTTCATCGATCAAACCAAGATTTGTGCATGTATAACTATAGAATCTAGAAAACATGGCGTATAGTGCACTTGTGACTAGTTCTTATTTTAGATCACTAATGTGATCCTTGATGCAAAGACAAGTGGATTTAACCACGTTCAAATGGAAAATATATTAGTGTGAATGTGAACATGGATACGATGTGTGTTCCAACACCATTCTTCATGTCTCTCACAATATTTCCAAATTAAATAGTTTGTATTTAATCTTATGTTTGAATTATGATGCAAAGTGAATATTTTATGTTTTGATTATGTTAATTGTATCATGGAAATTATAGCCCTGGTATGTTATTTAAATTGGAATATAGTTGGAATTCTTTAATCTAAAGTAAAATCTTATAAAGGATTATTTAAAAATCAATGTGGTGCATGTTCCATTTGGAAACTCTTTGTCAACTTAGGATATTGGGCACTAACATTGGCACCAAGTAGAAGAGGCTACATACTTGTAGGTTGGTGCTAAGGCTTTTAAGGTTAGTTCCATGCCTACATGTTGGTTCCAATACTTCTAATAATGGTAATATGCCTGAAGGTTAACACCAAGAATTTTTAGTAGGTTGCCATGGATTCAAAATGGTTCCAAAACTACCAAGTCTAACACTAGGCCGGTGCCAAGGCAAGAGAGGTAGTGCTAAGTCTAGAGGTAGCACCTTGTCTACTATAAATTAGTGATGGCATTGGAACTAGGTGTTGTTGTTGGTAGTGGAATTGGTGCCATGTTTAAACAATATTGTGACAATAAATATGATGTGCCATGAGTGGTCGGATGTGCATGCTTAGCAAATTAGCATCATCCTAACATTGTGTCTTTAAGAGCAACCTTGATGTTACTTAGATTAATCAAAGAATTAATGATGCCAATAATTTGTGTATGAAAACTTGGCTAAGGCTCAAGTTTAGAGCCTGGGTATTATTCGAGTGAACTCATCACTTTAGGCCTCCAAACTTCAAAATTTAACTTTTGTCTTTTAAGCATTAAAATTTTTAGTCTTCTACCCCACAAAAATGTTAAACTAGGATTTTAGTAGCTGGGTCAATTTCAGGTGTCCAAGCTTAGAACTTGGATAACATCACACATAGCACATGTCCATCTTTATCTTTTCAATTGGATTTGAGATCAAAAGTAAACCTTCAATGTATAACTATTTTAACATGACGTCCTTTTATAACCCAAAATTAATAAGGCTTAGGCAGTGTGGAAAGCCAATCCTTTTGGTAGTCAACTTCAATTGACTAAAGTAATTATGCCTAACCATTGGTGGACTTCCATTTAAGTGAATTAAATTTGACCAAACTTGGTGGATTGGTGGTTTAGATACTTAACTTTTGAAATTAGGTAGCATTTGAACAAGCCTTCCTTCTAGTATGATTGACTTCCTATGAACACTTTACCTTTTTGTAACACTTCCTATGAACAATTTACCGTTGGTGGACTTCCATTTAAGTGAATTGACTTTGACCAAACTTGGTGGATTAGTGGTTTAGATACGTAACTTTTGGACTTGGTTAGCATGTGAATGAACCTTCCCTCTAGTATGATCAACTTCCTATGAACAATTTACCTTTTCTAATTATAACTTCTATCACAAAATTAATAAGTTTAGATGTTATCGATATCGAGTTCAAAAATTTAATAGAGATTAAATAAAGCTTTTTGTTAATGAACATCAGTTTGCACGAATAAACCATAACCTTTAAGAAAAATTGACCTTTTCTAAGGAACTATTTTGGAAATTCTTGTTATATAGTAATTCTGAATCTTTAGGCATGTCATAAAAGCTTATTATGCAAGGAGTTATAAAATCCTACTAGATATATTGACTCTATATTATAGATATCATATGCGTAAAACCTAGATTGTCCTAGGTCTAAATCTTGCTCTATAATTGGCATGACTATTGATTGTCCTCTTCTAAAATCAAATATAGTAATTGTATGCTAATTTTTGTATTGAATATGCATCCTTGATGTTATAGTTCTTATGCAAACATGTTTAAATCCTTAGACATATTTGTTTTATTTATATTTTAGTTGTGATTTTTGGTGCCCAAGTTCAACCATTACACCTATATCCCATAAAACCAATGACTTATAGTAAACTTTAGATGCTTTGATTTCTAAATATAGATGTTTTATATGGATTTAACCTAGGCTAGTAATCTAGTTTTTTGAACATAATGCATGCCATACAAATGACTATAAATATGGTCCAAGTAATTAAAAGGATGTGATAGAGACTTAAGATACTATATCCTACAATTTGCCTTAGAAGGATTGGGTCCATTATCAAATTTGTGTTATCACCCATTCACCTCTTATCCTATTATTGTCTTTCCAAATCACTTTGTGCATGAAATTATTTTTTTGTATTTAACCCTATATATGGTGACCATCAAAAGGCCTATATAAAGAGCAAACTTAAATTGGAAAGCAAATATGCTCGCGACTTAATTGAGAACTAACTCATCCCAACTTAGATGTGAAACAAATAGATGGAAGAGACAAAAAAAGGAATGAAAGGAGAGGATATATGCCTTTTATACATTAAAGACAAATGAGAGAAAGAAATATTTTATTTTGGAATGTGAAGCATATGATAATATTTAAGATAACCATGCTAATACTCTAAAGATTTTTTTTTTTTATTGATAGATAAGGGTTTTGAAAGGACCCAAAACCTTTTACAAAGGGGTTTTCAGGCTCCCAAATCTAACCGAACAAGAAATCAAATTTGAGCCCCAAGCAAGGCCCTAGAGAGAAACAAAGATCGTAACGAACAAAGACCTCAAAAAAGAGCAAAGGCTGCCAAGGGAGCACCCAAGAAGCCAAAATAACCAGTGGACAGCTAAAAACAAAAATGCAATCAAAATATCAATCAATCAAAAACCCAAACAGGCTCCAACCCACAACTCGAAATTTTAATTTTTTTTTTCAAAAAAGGAACAGTCACCAATCCTGCTTAAATATTGATTCAAAATTTTCCATTTGAATTTCTCGCTTGAAGGCCAATCTCTCCAATAGAGAGGGGAAAGTCAAGAAAGAAACAATAGGTAAAACTCTGAAGGGAACAATTATTTTTGACGTCTACCCATGCCAATATTTGACCCTTGAAGCTTATTTAGTGATTCCTTGAGGATATTTTCCTTGCTCGAATCAGAAAAATCCTGATCCGCTCCATCAAATTTGATTTTTGAGGTAGCCAAAGGTCTTATAGCCTTCTTCCCACCCAATTTTGAGGTGTTATTCAATTGTCCTCTTATTTTAGAATGTGAAGCATACAATGATATTTAAGATAATTATAGTGATACTCTAACATTGCAATCAATATAATTTTTTTTTTTAAGTTATATGCTAGCTTCTATTAAGGGGCACTCCCATCAAAATACCAAAATATTATATTCGTTGTAGCATACCTTTTGATCATATTTTTAATTTTATTTTTCTCTTAAATATATTCTTCAACTTCCTCGAAGTTCTATGTTTTCAAAACTAGGTCATTGACATCATTTTGATTAAGAGACAAAATCTCACTTGGTAAATTGTCTTCTAAAATTTGAATTTCACTGAGATGAAGATCAATATAGCAATTCACTAATTTATCTTCTACCAAATTTTCTTCTCTCTAAATATGCTCACACTTCCAAGAGATTGCCTCTAGTAATAGATGATAAATTTTAGCAATAATAAAAATTTCTATCTAGTCTCCACATCCATTTTTGTTAATAGCATTGATGATCATTTGTGTCCCCCTCAATTGAAATATATTTCCATCCTTTTCTACTACAATTTCAATCCATGTAAGAGGCGCCCTAGCCTCTACATAGTTGTTAGTTGAAGTTCTATATGATTCTGAATAAGTGAAAAGAATTTTGCTTTCACTATTTCTGAAAATACCACATCCACCAACTTTTTCTTGATTTCCTTTAGAAGCACCATCAAAATTAAATTTGATAAATCCAAATTTTTGACATTTCTATTTTACCATAGATCCAAGTAGATCCTTTGATTTAATTCTATTTTCATAATGGATTCTTCCATGTATGTTCAAATCCTATAGCCAAGTTATTAGCACCTCTTTTTTTGCAATTGAGACTTCCCATGATGAACACCATATTTGTAGACATTTTACAAGAGAGGCAATAATACGGTTCTAAACTTGAACATGATTTTGACATTTATTTTTAAGTTTTATTTTATTCATCGAGTATCCTCATTTTGCAACTTGACCGAGCATCCACCATCCTTTGATAAATTTGAAACCAAATTATCCTTTCATGTAAAAATCGATAAATAAAACTCTTGAAGCATATTTTGAAGTTCACCTGCAATTTGTTTGAGTTTCTCTCCTTCAACCAGGTTACTAAAATAAATCCATGATTTGAAGTTGTTGCTTGTAATTATATAGTATTTGACCTCTAGACCTTTACATGCTAGGTATGCTGGAGCCAATGGTTGCCATTTTGAGTCAAAGATAAGAGGATAAGGCTTCAACTAAGCATTAGACCAAAAAATTGCATATCTCCCCTCACTGACTAACCATCTAATATGTCTCTTTATCAATTACAAACTCTTTGATATGAAGTTCCATGTTAATTATTCTTTAGGTATATTTCTTATCCTCAATAATTTCATTGCATGAAGATAACCTACATATTTTTGAAGTAATATTTTTGCCCAATTCTTTCATTGATCTTTAAACAATATCCATCCAAGATTTTCTCATGCCAAATTCATAAGTTTGCAATTCCACAAGCCTACTCCTCCAATATTATTTCCTTTGCAAACCTATCCCACTTACAAAGAGAAAACCTAAATTTTTCCTCATAACCTTTCCATAGAAAATATCTTTGAATTTTATCAATTTATGATGCTCTACCTATTCACAGTCTTGAAAGTGACATCATATAAATAGGGATGGATTGCAATGTAGTATTTATGAGTTGTAGCCTTCCTATTATTCTATCCAAAAAAGATATCCAAAGTTCCTTAATAGAAGAGACCAATATCATTGTATGCTTCACATTCTAAATAGAAGCCCCAATTAAGGAATACTCATAATTGGTTAGACAAAGGAATACCCAAGTAGGTTGATAAAAAAAAAATAATTTTAAACCCTAAAATATTCACAATAATTTATTGTAAATCTAGGGTAGTATTAATGAAAAAATATTGGATTTTATAGTATTTACCAATTGTCCAGTAGCCTTCTCATAGCATGATAATATTGATTTAAACTCCATGGCCTCACTAACTAAGGGATGGCCCAAAAGAAAAAGTATCATCAACAAATTAAAGATGAGATTCGAAGGGACCATTTTTTGCAACTTGAATACCCTTGATTTTTCCTTCCATTTTTTCCTTTGAAAAGGCTCTCCCTAATGCTTCCACTAGAATAATGAATAGAAAAGGAGAAAGTGGATCACCTTGACGAAGTCTACAAGATGACTTGAAGTAACCAACAAGAGAACCATTAATCAAAATAGAAAATTTTGCAATGCTATAAAAAAATTTAATCCACTCACACTACCTATAATCAAAGCCAAACTTTATGAGAATAGCATGTAGAAAATTCCAGAAAAACTTATCATATGCTTTATCTGTATCTAATTTCAAAAGCATACCTAATTTTTTCATGGAGTGAAGAGAATGCATAGCCACTTGTGCAATAATTATACCATCAAGAATTTGTTTACCATGAACAAAGCCACCTTGTTCCTCTGAGATAAGATACCCTATAATTCCCTTCAATTTTTTTGCCATAATTTCTGATATGATCTTATAAATCATATTACAAAGGCTTATTGGATGAAAATTATCAAAATATTTATGTCATCTTTCTTGGCAACCAAGGTAATAAAAGTATCAATGATCTCACTTATTATAGCCTTCCTTTTTTGGGCCTCTTCAATCACAACTAACATATCACTCTTCAATAAATCCCAAATTTTTTGAAAGAAAATTGTAGGAAATCCATTGGGACTAGGTGCCTTGTTAGGATGGAAAGAGAAAATTGCTTCATGGAGATCCTCTATAGATAGCTTCTTCATAAAGCTTCATTTTGTCCCTGAGTAATAATTGATGGAATATTTTGTATAAGTTTTTCTTGTGCCTCCTTATCTTACCTAGAATTTGATAAAATAATTTTGAAATAATTAATTGCTTCCTTATATCTTCTTTGTCCTCAATATTTCTTCCATTTGGAGTTAAAATATTTTTGATATGACCAATAAAAAAATTGTTTTTGTTGTAACATATTTTTTTTGGTATTTCTATCTCCTCCTCTCTAGATTTTTGGAACCAATATGACTCCTTTTTCAATGTATTATGATATTCAAAAAGTAATTGTTTATCCTTCATATAAGAATCCTAATCTATTCCATTAATTTTTACTATCTCTTATAATTTTTTGAGCTTGGATTCAATTTATTTCTTTAAAAATGTTACCAAAATATTTGGCATTCCAAATCTTCATTTGCTCCTTTAAATATTTCAACTTTTAAACAAACTTGTACATACAAAATCCTTCAAGTTTTTATTCATCCCACCATAACATAACCATTTGGAAAAAATCAATGTCTTGGAGCCACATAAACTGGAAGCAAAATGGTATTGGATGACCATTATTATGTAACTCACAAGTCAAAAGAATGGGTTTGTGATCTGATCCTACCATAATAAAATATCTAAAGAGATTGTATACTTTATTTGCAACCATTTATTGGATAATAAGAATCTATCCAATATTTTTTCTATATGATTTTACCCAATGTATCTATTATCCCATGCATATTGAAAAATTGAGGGACTAACATCCCAAAGGTCATTTGAATTGACAAATGAAGCAAAATATTGCATTGATTTAGACCATCTTGGAATACCACCCTTCTTTTCCAAAGGAGATAAAACAATATTAAAATCATCCCCAAGAATCCATAGATCACAATGAATCATAATTGTATTTGTCAAAAATATGCTAAGGTCCTTTCAACATATTTCATGAGGGGTAACTATAGTTGGAGCATATACATTTATAACCCCAACTTTGATGTTTTCCTCTTTCCTACAAAATAATCTAGCAACCCAATTACTTTTTGCTTCTAATAATTGCCCATCTCATTTGCATTTGTCCCATATTATTGCAATATCACCTGAAGCTCTTGTAGAAGAAACTACTAAAAAATCAACCATCTTCCAAATCTTCTTAAAAGTATCCTTACATTCCTCACTTCTTAAATTTATTTCTTGTACTAAAATAAACTAAGGACTATAAAAACCTATTAATTCCTTACTAATTTTTTTTTAGGGGTTTTATTCATACCCCCAATATTCCATGATATCATTTTCATCAACAACACTTTTTTAATTTATTAGTGGGCTTGGTCACACTTTTTGTTAACACCTATGATATTGTTATTTGGCTTCCCAAATCGATATCCTTTTGAGTTTATTTTTCTCTTTGTTCTTACTTTGATGGCCTTCCTCCCTTTCTTCCATTCCTGCCAACACTCTCATCTTCATCAATCTCTTATATTTTTTCATATTGTTCATAATGAGACTTATCTTCTAAAGATTTATGTTGCTCTGAAGAGTTGAAAGTGCAAATAATAGCCTCGTTACCATTTTATTCTTTATGTTGCCTTGAATACTCTAAACTACATAGATGATCCTCCACAAACATTACTTTCTTATGTTGGTTTGGAAACCCTAAATTCCCTTGTATATCCTCCATAAGATTTTATTTATTGTAATATTCTTGAAACCCTAAAGTGAAAGGCACTCCATACTACTTTCACTTGAGGAGAATAAAGGTTATTTACCTACATCAAGCTTGACCTCATTTACCTCATTAGCTTTAATATTTACCTTCCTATCTTCCTTTTCTTTAAAATTTACGTTCCCCTCTTCATTTGCACCTTTAGCTCCTATATTTGAACTTGCGCATTGTACTTCCTCATCCCTCATATCATTTTTTTCTAAAGGTTGATTTGAGTGAATTGTAATGGCCTTTGGCATTTGATGATGTAGAGTGGTTTTTCTAGCCACTTTCTTAGGAATGGAAAATCCTTGATTTGACCTAGCTTCTCTTGTGATATGATCTTCTTGTTTCAAATTTAAGCTACCCTCATACCCAAAATTTCCATCTCTTCCTCCATCATTTTCACTTTGCAATCTCTTGCCATGTACCCTATTTCGTGACATTTGCAACATCAGAATGAAATATTTTCATAATCCACTTGTTGATCTTATTCTCTTGATTTAGATTTAATTTTAATCAACTACAATAAAGGTTTTGAAATATCCATGGCAACACATATTTGAGTGTATACAACATGCCTTGTCTCCTTAGTAGTTGGCCCCTCTCGGATGAATTCACCTAGAGCATTATCAATATTCCTCAAAAACTCCTCATTGATGAGTTGATAATTCAATCCTAATCCATACCATAAGCCTTTTAATAGTTTCTCCCTCCAAGGTCTTAAATATAATGCATCTTTACCCCTGAACCATAGACCTCCATCCATTATTTAATCCCTTATTTTTGATCTGGAGCAAATAATAAAGAAAAATCTCTTTGGAAGAAAAGTCGTGGAGTAATTTGAATTCAATCCCCACTTCTAATTGATCCAATTTTGAATCTAAAAAAAAATTGGCCAGTATCCATGAAACTTGCATATTAACCCTCTAGTCTTAAGAACCATTATATCATGCTCAATCATCTCATCCTTCATAATCATCTGGTGTAGAATTTTCTACCTGGACAAGGTTTGCCATAGATTCGCTCTTCCTCTTATTGCTAGTGAGGGAATCATTACTTCCAACTTGGCCATTCATACTTTTAGTAAGGACTTTCACAAATGACTTTCTTTCCATGTTACCTAGATTTTCTTCAAATGAATCTTTTAAATTCTCCTAAGATTTGGAACAAGAAGTGACACTTGTTCCTTGATTGCACTTTGCTTTCTACTTTCTACTTTCATGCTCATACTTCTTCCTCACTCTCAACTTGCACTTGCTCCCACCTCACACTTATTGCTTTAATAAATATAATATTTATTTTAAAAAGAGAAAGCAAGAAAATTTATCATCAAAATAATAAATAAGAGAAAGTAAGAAAATTTATTTTGATGATTGCACTTTGCTTTCTACTTCCTGCTTTCATGCTCATACTTCCTCCTCACTCTCAACTTGCACTTGCTCCCACCTCACACTCATTGCTTTAATAAATATAATATTTATTTAAAAAAGAGAAAGTAAGAAAATTTATCATCAAAATCTCTAAGGTCAAATTTTGTAGTCAATAACCATAATTCTTTTTTTTACTGAGTTTACACAGGTTTTTATGAGGGGTCATAGTCCCCTCATACTGAGTGGGGTTTGAATATTTGATAATAACCATTACTCTTTATAAATTATTAAACTTTTTATTTTATTTTTTTAGTTTTGGTTTTTTAGAGTAGGGTTTTAAAAGGGTTCTCCTTTACCTTTCACATCAACTTAGTCACATCAAACTATATAACCTATTTAATAACGCTAGGATTTGAACCATGGGATAAGTTATGTCACCCATATGTCTCAACGATGGAACCATGATCCCATTGACTAATATTGTAGATACTAAAAACCTTCTATTATATTCAAATAGACCATTTTTTAACAAATTATTTAAGCTCCTCCTCCAACCACCTTTGTCATTGAGTGTCAATTGTTATTTAAGCCCCTGCCAATTTTTTTTGGTTTTGTCATCATCATCATCCCTCCGTCTACAATGTGAGTAGTTGAGTTTATTTTATTTTATTTTTGCTGGAGAACAAGGGGTTGTACTCGGGTCCCCACCATTGATAAATTACAACTCTCTTCTTTAGAGAATGAGAGTCTACAAACAAATTCAATTCTCATCTCAATTGAGATGCTATATCATTTTACATAAAATGTTTGAATGCTTGATTTTCATTTTTTTTAACTTTTTCAAAATTTTATGTGAATACAAATATTATATAATTTAGCATCTTTCTTGATATTTTTCTACAACATTCTTCACAATACCAAAACTTCACCTCTACTATCTATGCATTGCATCTTATTAGAGTAATATTTCTAAAACATCGCACTATCATAGTCTGCTTTACCATAGATGGATTGCTAGTTTCCTTCTTGAAGCACAAGTACAACCACAACAATTGAAAGAAATAGTTATATGAAAGCACATTAATGTTATAACATAAAACACATATTACCAATAGCAAACATTAAAGTAAATCTTAATTATTATTTGATGCAAGCAATCAACATTTTCTTGTCAACTTCAACTAAACTTACTACTTCCTCTAACCAAGGAAAAAATAATTTAACTTCATGATCCTCTATTGAAACCCCTCTATTGGCTAACCTATCTACACATATATGTAAACCTGATTTCTTCAAACTCTATAACAAGGTCTTGAATTTCCAAAATAATCTCTTGTATGTTCCATGGGGCCTTTGCTTTCTTCAAAATAGCATTTATTACTACGAGTGAATCACCTTCCATCCATAATTTGTTCCATTTCATTTGTTTGCATATTTTTAACCCTTCCAAAGCCGCCCAAGCTTCAAATTCATTATTTATCTTAAATCTACTATTGAAAGCATAATGAGACAAAACATATCCTCTATTATTTCTAATTATCCCTCCTTTGTTGGTCTTGGATTTTCTTTAGATGCTTCGTCAAAATTTGAACAACTCCACATCTGGTGATTTCCACTTTATATTCTTTGCCTTCTTTTTGTTTCTCCTGTTCCCAACATCATAATTCCATTTGATGACTTGACTCCATCTATCAAGGCTCTCTACTTCTAGATTAGGGATTGGGTGAGTTGATAGGGTTGGTTTAGACTTCTCTATGGCTAAATAAATCTTCCTTTTCATTACCTCTAAATTGTCTTTCTTTTAAATATTCTTCTATTCCTTTTTAGCTATAAAATCTGAAGTATTGTATCTTTTGATATATCCCATATTGTCTGTAAAGCATCACTTTTAAAAGTGTTATACCATTATTGTAACCATTCTTCAATTTTTCCATTCATCACCATGCATTTACCAAACATATTAAGAATCCATTGGCATAGTTTCTCAACTATCGAGTAGTGTCTTAAGAGATGGTCTATACTCTTCTCCTCCATTTTACAAAGAACACATTTTGAGAGACAATAAAAACCCCTTTCCATAAGGTTATCCCAGGATAAAATTCTTCTATGACCTACTAGCCAAACAAACATTTTGACTTTAAGAATGCTTAGGCTATCCCAAATATCTCTCCATATTCTTGTGAAATTCCTATTTTTATGATGCTTTATATTATATCCACTTCTTGTTTTGTATTATCCCGAGCTATTCAACTCCCATATTAACTTATCCTTGGCTCCTCTCAAAATAATCATTGTTGTTATCTTTCTACTCAATTGCCTCCTAGCATCAATGTCTTATATACTTGTAAAAAAAATATTCTTTCCATTTGTATCTTCCTTCTTGATCCTTGTGCAAAATGTTTGAAACCCTATCACCATATTTATCTTGAAATGATTTCATCCCTGGTTTCAAAATTGGATCTATATTGAGTGGTTTTTTATCACAAAAGTATCCATTTAAATAGAATTTATTTTTTTCGATTTCCACCACCCATCTTAAACCTTTAATCACTAGATCAATAGTTTTGTTAAACCATTCCAAAGTGCATAACCATTTGGTAGAGAGAATGCATTAAATATTAAGCTTGGGTAATTGGACTCAACATACTTACTTAGAAGAATTCTTTCCTATTGTCTTTGACTCTTTGTACAATCTTCAAATTACTTTTCCCCTAAGAGCTAAGTTTGCATCTATAAGAACTCTTAAATTGAGATCTCCTCTAGTTTTATCATCACACACCTTGCTCCATTTCACCAAAGGAAATTTTCTTTTATCATGTAATCGTGACCACAAAAATGATCGCATAATAAAGATTAAACTTTATTGATTTTGGTATAGTATACAAGGACATATAATATGTTGGAATGACCTGTAAGATTGATTAAATTAACTACACTCTTCTTGCTAACGATAACCATCTACCTTTCCATTCCATAAGTTTATTCTGAACTTTACTTATAATTGGATTCTATAATTTTATCCTCGTTCTCCCCTCAAATAAGGGCATACCTAGATAAGTTTCTGGTAAATTTGCCTCCTCCATTTGAAGTAACTTGCATATCCCTGCTTTGATTTTAGTTGGGATGTTTAGGAAGTAAATTTTGGATTTTGTCCTATTAACTTTTTGCTCTAATGCTCTTTTGCATTCCTTTAATAAGTTATTCAAATATTTGACCTTGTTTATCCTTGTCCTCCAAAAAAAGGGTTGTATCATCTACAAATTGTTGATGGGTTGTGTTGTCAATGTTATTACCAGCCTTAAGTCCACTTATAAGCCCATCTTTGAAAGCCTTCTTCAAGTTCCTACCTAAAACCTCTACCATAATAATGAACAAATATGGTGATATAGGATCTCCTTATCTAAGGCCTCTCTTGGCTTTAAACGATTCTGTTACTAACCCATCGACCAACATTGAATATAAAACCGTAGAGACACAAACTAATCCATCTAACCCATTTCTTCCCAAATTCAAACTTTTCTGATGCTGCAAAAAAATATCCCGTTTAACCCTATCATAGGCCTTACTCCTATCAAGTTTGAAGATCATTGCTTTATCTTTTCTTGAAGTTGCTAAATGCATACATGAGCTACTATGATCTCATACAAAATTTGTCTCCTTTTTCACAAATCCTCTTTGCTCTTCTGAAATAATTTTGTCTAACAATGGTCTTAACCGATTCACCATCGCTTTAGAAATAATCTTATTTACCATATTCCATAGGCTCGTGGTTCAAAATGAATCAAACAATAATGTATGTATTGTTTTACCCTAGACTGTTCCACTACCACCGATAAAGAATCCTTCACTATATCCTAATTATGTTGACAAAATCTTGTAGAGAGCCCATCTAGACTCGGGAATTTTTCTTTTTAAAAGAGAAAAGAGCTAGATGAACTTCTTCCAAAGAAATAGGCTCCATTAATAACTGAAGGAACTTCTTGTAGAAGTTTATCATTAAGAACTTCAAACTCTTATGATCCTAGAGTATTATGATAAAAAGAGCTTACCTTCTTTCAGATTTCATTATGGTCTTTAATTCAAACCCCTTCTACTGATTTAATTCTACTAATTCTGGACGGATGTTGATCTCTATACTATTGCCATCCTATAAAAAAGCTTTGTGATTTTATCTCCTTCTTTTAACCAAGTCTCTTTTTTTTTTTAATCTCCAAAATTTCCCTTCCTTAAAATATTATAATACTTACTAAGTAACTTTCTTTCCTTCGAGTTTAGATTATTATCATCACCTTTTTGAAATTTTAAAAAATTATTTTTTAGTTTTTCTTTCTCTTCAAAAATATTTTTCCCCGTATTTTTAATCTAAATATTATTGATTTAATTTAGTTTAGAAGAAAATTTAATGTTTGTACTATCATATCTAGAAATTGAAGATGGTCTTCTCAATATGAGTACTTGAGTTTATTATTACCTAAGAGAGCAAATGTTTCTCATTTATAGAAAGGCGACTATTTCAAAATTAGCAGGTGTACTAATCCTAGTTGAGCTTTAGTCACGTTTGACGTTGTAGGTAAGTCGGGCTTTTTAAGTCCGATTGTTGCACGGTCCTGCTCTCGACAAATGTATGGGATGAATCACCCGCACATTACTTTAGCATATTCGATCTTCACGGAGGTCAAGCTAGCAATCAGCTTTAGCGAATGCTTAACCATGAAACTTCTTCCTTAACTAATGGCTCCCGGAGATCTGGCCCGATCAATTTGCATAACAGTTTTCCCTTAGAAATTATTTTAAAGGAGAGCGCAAGAAAGTAAAAAATCTTAATTATAAAACAATTACTAGTCATGCGCCGCAAAGTCCGAGGAGGAGAAGAATTGGGCGGACGAAAATGGGGATGGACCGATTTCTTTGCGCAGGGAAGGCCAATGAAGGACGGTAGGGAGAGCAGTGCAGTGCAGATGAAGTTTGGGTGTTATCTTCTGCCCTAGATTGCCATGATTTTATTTAAAGGTAGTTGTTAAGGCAAGAAAGAAAACGGTGGATAATGTGTAGGAGTTCCAGTGGCCACGCAGGCGCAGTGATGACAGCGTTATTTTTCTGACAGCCAGGCGGTGGATCGGAGCATTTGGAAGCGATTCTTAAGAAGGGTATGGGATTTATGGGATTTGAAGGAGGTCTTCTACTATGTCGGCTTCCCTTCATTCCTTTCGAGTTCAACTATTTTATTTTTTAATTTGTTAATTATAATTAATTTCGTCGTCGTTATTTTGAATCCGGTTTCATGGCTTCGAGCTCTATGAGAGGTCAGCTTTCCCCGAGGGTTCGAGGGTTTTGATTTCGGTGGGTATTTCTCAAATTTGAGAAGCTGTTACGATCGGAGGGAAATTCTTGGTCCTTATTGAGGGGGAGCCGGTTAGGTTAGGGTTTCTATTGTGATAACCTTTTTGGTGAATTTCTTTTCTCGAACGGTTAGCTTCGAGGTAGAGCGGCACGTGGAGGTGAGGGCTTTGAAGTTGGCATATACGCACAAGTGTCGAGTAGAACAAGCCGGGGTAAGGTTTCAGTCCCAGGAAGAAGTTGCACATTTGCTGATTTTATACAGCCGGCCTCATTGGCTCTTATTTCTTAAGCCCCAGGAGTTGCTGTTTTTTTTGGGCATTTTACATGCGATCGGAAGTAGAGCCCTTGCTGAGCATTCACTTTTCATTAGCATGAGAGAAGTGTAATATTCGAGTGGAATGTCGAGGAATTATCTGACATTTTAGGGGTGCAATCCTGGGAATGAATATTCTGTCTTATTGATAATATTAGGAGATCAGAATTGGTATCAAGTGATGGAGGGGTCTCAGAGTAGCGCCAGTAGCATCGCAAGCAGTGCTCCTCCTCCTTTCCTGACAAAGACGTATGATATGGTGGATGATTCATCCACGGACTCGATCGTGTCATGGAGTCCTGGTAATAACAGCTTCATTGTTTGGAATCCTCCTGAATTTGCTCGAGACCTGCTACCAAAATACTTCAAACACAACAACTTTTCCAGCTTTGTCAGACAACTGAACACATATGTAAGTCTCATGCCACTTCCTTGTGTTTTCTGGTAAAAATTCAATTCCTATCATCTGAAAACTATAAATGATGACAGTATGTATATGCCGAATTTGATAACACTCTGTAATGTACAATCATGACATTTGGAGTTTTGCTTATCTTTATCGTGATCAGTACATGCCTTTGAAGGTGTTGAATCAGTGAATACACAGTGCCCATGTACTTGTTTTTCCCTCTTGGTACTTTTGCATTCACATATATTAATCAAACTCCCCCGCAGGGTACATTGGTAGGGGCTCTTCCGCACCATTCGAGAATTGATTATCTCATGGTAAAAGAGTGTGTCTGCATTTATGCGTACCGTTTACGTACACCCATACGAATGTTTAGGAAGATTCACAAGTAAAAAAACCTTAGAATACCTGCTCAGGAGTTCAAAAGGACCTGCACAAAAGAAAAAATTGTAAATGTTAAACTAGGAACCGACCCAAACGGTCAAATCCTAGTTAATTCAGCTTGTACAAAGCTGCATAATGAAAACTTCATAGAAGAGAAAGTTAGTTGTTCAAACAATGAAATGAAAAATTATTAAGTTAGGAATAATTTGTCAAGTTCAACTTTGAGGGATTTTCTGTTAACTTCTTGCTCATTTCCATGAAAGGATATCCCTTTTTTAGAAGAGATGATGAGTGCTTTTTTTGGATTGTATAAGTGAAAGACAAAAGGAAATAGTTGTATATTTTTGTGTGGGTGCGTGTCAAATTCCCTATAATGAAAGTAAAAATTAAATTGTATTAGTACAGTCAATTGTAGATTGACAAAAAAAAAAAATGTTTATATTTTCTAATCTTGTATTCTTTTTTTCTTCTTCTTGTGGTTCCTGTCACCGCTAGAGGGTATGCCTCTGGTGACTTAAGGAGATGCACAAAATAGCACCATGAAATCTTTATGGTGATATGTGCTAAATTTCATTCATTTCCTCAGTCAGACTAGTTCCAGTCTTTACCATTATCGTTTTGTTTCAATTTTTCCCCATGTTCCATGAAGTTTTTGGGACAGGCATGAGGGGTATGCCATGACACTTTTTGGGAGAAAGGGACGCATTTCCAAGACACCCTCAAATTCATAGACACGTCCCTATGGAAAATTTTCCCTTACTGGTGTATAAATTTTATATTTTTAAACTTATTTTTAAAGAAGCCTGAAATGCAGGTGGATAGTCATGGGACCAATTTGAAACCAACAAGGCCACATACTATAAGGAAAGAAAATTAGATATAAAACCTAGGGGGGCTAAGCTATAAAGGATAAGGTATAAAATTGTTGATTTATTGTACCCTTGGCTAAAAATTAGCTTAACAATCCTATGTATTAAAAGGCTATTTGGCAAATGTAAAAAATTGCCTATTTTCCAAAATGGGGCAGAAAGAAACACAAAATAGGTGACCTCTTGAAGTTCTTTCCAAATCCTTAAAAAAAGGAGACAGCTGAGGGGTTAACTAGTAAAAAAAATATAAAAAATATTTATAACTTATGCAAGCACTTATTCTATGTTTACTGTAAATATTGCAATGACCAACCTTAAAAAAGGAGACAGCAGAGGGGGTAACTAGTAAAAAATATAAAAATATTTACAACTTAGGCAAGCACCTATTCTATGTTTACTGTAAATATTGCAATGGCTGAGAAGTTTCAGCAAAAACAATGCGATTCATGCCAATTTGCATTGAATGCACAAACAACAGGAACTGCAGTTGAAAGTCTATGGCTAAGAAAAGCATTCATTGAATGGAAAAAAGGAAGGGGATGTCTCCCCTTGGGAGGGGTATTGAGTGTTGGGGATGTGTACCAGAGGAATGATGTGTAGGGGATGTATACTGATGGGTATAGAGGTAGGGGATGTGTTCCCTGCTGAGGCGACAGGGGAATGCATAACTGAGGCTATTGAGCTATGGGGATGTGTCCCCAACAAAATAAAAGATTACAAACCAATGAAATTTCAAGCATTGAAAGATCATTTTAAACAATTAAGTTGACTTTGGTCATTGGAGCAAAAAAAATTCAAACATCCCGAAAAGCAGAGATTGGTATCCCAACGTTGGTAAAAGAAACTATGAAGCATACTGGACTTTAGTTTACAAACCATATTGTATTCCTCCACATTCAGAAATAAATAGAAGCAACATGCTGAAGAGAGGATTCAACCAATAAGGATGAATCACTTGTATCTTGCACATATTTTAACAAATATACAACACTGATTCAACCATGAAAATGCATAGGAGTGGCTACATGCAATAGACCTCATGCCCATAACAGCCAATAATTCATTGGAGATATTCTGACCGGTATAATGACAATTTTTTAGCTTGTAGTGCAGAAATTTCTAGAACCACCACCACTATCAATACGGATATTACTTGCTAAGATTTCCCAAAATTTGGCTTTAAAGAGCTTGGTGGTGGGGTCTGGTGCATGAAAGGAGGATTCTTTAACAAGTAATGCACACTGCCTGCATAATATAGGCTTATGGGGCAGACAAGATGATAGTAGTAGCTGCTAGTTAATCCTGCACATCCCACAACATCATGTCTCTGATGGGTCAAACACATGCTCTAGAGGACCTACAATGTTATTCAAATGCATTCCATCCCGTTCAAATAACTTTAAACCAACTGCAAAAAACAGGCCTAACTATAGCATCTAAACTTAGTCATATTGATTCTGAATGTTGTGATTTTTTCCAGCAGCTCTCCTTCATTCCTCCAGCATGCAAAAAACACAGCCAGGTACTAAAACAGATCTCCAATCCAATAACGAGCCTCCAATATTGTATTGGACTTCCACTTTGCTGTGAACAAACACTCACATCATGGCAAGCGCCGCCTAAAGTTCTCTACTCTACTAATCTCTGTTGTTGTCTTCTTCAACAATTTCAGGGCAGTCTGCTTTATGACTTGATCTAAAACCAAATCAAGCTTGGCAAAAGCACCATGTATCAAAGCATTGTAAAATTCTTTAGTCCATAATTGGATGGACAGAAACCATGATTTTAGGGCTATGTTCAATGAAGTTTTAGGATGGGGAAGGCAGAGTGCTTTTTGTGAATGGCAGGTTGTATTTTTGGTGAAACATGTTTTGTGGAAGCTAGACAAGTTATCATTGGACATAGTTTTAGGGCACTTCACTTGGGAAACAAAAGCGCCAGATCCTTTTAACTGTGCCAATCCATGCAGCTTTTGGTGCTCATTCCACCTGCAGGTTGTGATATGAATATCAATCTGGGTGCTGCTATTTTAAATGCAGATCTGTAGAGAAGTACATCCTTTGTGGAAAAGTCAGTTGGGTAGGAGGCTGGTGTCTTGCAAGTAAAGAAACAACAAAACAAACTTTGGGAGTAGTGGCAGACTTGATTAGAAATTCATTCAACACCTTCCACAGATTTGTAATTCTTTGTAATTTGATTGAAACAAAACATACCCCCTAACAAGCGCTGATCTGTGTAGCCTTTCACCACTGGAACAACAAGTATGCTTTACCAATAGCAAGATCTTCACAAATTTGTGCTTTTCATAAAAACCGTGGCTTTTCATCTGCTTGCAGAAAACGGCCTCAAAAAACTTATAAAAACATTCTCTAGCTAGAAAAAATTGGTGCTGGAATGACCCTAAGTGTTTTGGGGCTCCAGAAGCTTGCTGGTCAACTGAGAATTTTGAAACACAGGTTGATTTGAGAGCTATTGAAATCCATTTGCCTCCAGAAGCACAGGTCTTCCTCCATCATAGATCAATGCACGAAGCACAGTGACAGTTGATACAATGACAAAGAGATGAACTTGGTTTTTCCTTTTGTTTTCATGTGCGTCCATTGATCCAAGGTGGCTCTGATACCATATTGGACTCTAATTTACAAGCCATATCGTATTCCTTATTAATTCTGCAGGAAAGTCCAGCATCTGGATCAGATTCTGAGATGCAAATGGTCCTGAAACAGTGAATTCAAGATGATGTTTTTCTCTGAAGAGAATATTCCTGAAAACAACATGAGTTTGGAGAAACTGTCTTTTAGACACCTTCATTCTCCTGAGTTTATGCCTTCTCCTTTATTTGCAGTGTATTGAGCTCCTTTATAAAATTCTCTTAAAGGAATCCCATCTAATCTGCATCATAATGATGTTTTTCAACAAGCATCAAGAGGCACTGGCTAAGTCCATTTCTCATACAGTCTCAGATTGACATAAGAAACAACCAGTGTAACATGTTACACAAATGTTGTGCAAGACAAGGATTGTGAAAAATTCAAATGCAAATAATTTGTGCCAGGTTTATGTCATGTGATTATAAGAGATGAAAATTTATGAACATGTTTTAATTGTCTAAAAAGGGTGGAAATTCTCACATTTAACTTACATTAGTTTCTGTTTATTTTTATCATATATCCTTTTCCTTCCTAGATTGGTAAAGTTACTTTCATTTCTGCTTAGGAATACGAAAACTATTTCCTCATGCATGAGTTTCTTTTAATAGGGTTTTCGGAAAGTTGATCCAGATAGGTGGGAATTTGCTAATGAAGGTTTTCTCAGAGGTCAAAAACATTTACTAAAAACTATCTATAGGCGAAAACCTACGCATAGCCATACTCAAACACAGCAGCAACAAGGACAGGCACCTTCAGTAGGTGCATGTGTCGAGGTTGGGAAATTTGGCGTAGAGGAAGAAATTGAGAGGCTGAAGCGGGATAAGAATGTGCTAA
Source organism: Wollemia nobilis (assembly GCA_028583015.1). Taxonomy (NCBI): domain Eukaryota; kingdom Viridiplantae; phylum Streptophyta; class Pinopsida; order Araucariales; family Araucariaceae; genus Wollemia; species Wollemia nobilis. Next base: position 4,675,649 of record JAQPPZ010016862.1, read on the forward strand.
TGTCAGAGCTAGTAAGACTAAGGCAGCAGCAGCAGTCGACTGATCTCCAGCTACAGACTTTGGGGCAGCGCCTTCAAGGAATGGAACAACGCCAGCAACAAATGATGTCATTCTTGGCAAAAGCTATGCAGAATCCTGGATTTTTGGCGCAGCTTGTGCAGCAGAATGAAAACAACATGCGGATTGCAGCAGCGAACAAGAAAAGACGATTACCCAAGCAAGAAAAGTCACAAAATGGGCAACATGCACCTCCAGATGGCCAGATTGTAAAGTACCAACCTGCTTTAAGTGATGCTGCAAAGGCGACGTTTATGCAGATCTTCAACATTGACCCATCCAGCAAATTAGAGTCATCTTCAAATGGATTGGAAAATTTGCTTCTTGAAATTGGCCGTTCATCTGGTGAAGCAATTGAGAATGGAAGTGGGAACTCCCAAAGTCGACAATCAGGCGTAACTTTGACAGAGATGCAGGCAACATCAGGATTTCCAGATATTTGCGCATCATCAGACATTTCAAATGTTTCTCCAGCATTAGCAGAGATGGATTGCTCATCTGGATTGCCAGAAATAATTTCATCCGCAGGATTGCCTGACATGCAGTCATTTTCTACTTTAGCAGAATCCATTATGCCATCTACAAGAACAGATATTCCCACCTCTCATCTTGAATTACCTGAAATGCAGACCCTGGTAACTGTTAATCATAATGGCAGCCTTCGTAATGAAGAATATATACTTCGTCAGATAGATGGCAAAAATGCTAGTTCTAAACCAATGGATATAGATATGGGACTAGCTATTGATGGAGATAATTTTTCCTCAGAGGCTAATGCAGATATTGAATTGGATACGGATTCTATTTTGCCGGGAATCAATGATGTCTTCTGGGAGCAATTTCTGATAGAAAGCCCAGATTCAGGGGATACAGAAGAGGTCGAGTCTGAGATTCAAGACAGTCTTCAGAAAGATCAAGAAGAAAAATCACCTGAAGATGGGAATGGCTGGAACAAGAAGCAAAATATGGAAGAGCTTACAGAACAGATGGAACAGCTAGTCTCGGAATCAAAATGATAAAATCTCTATAACGTTTGGATAGATGCAGAGGTACATCTATTGTTTAAGTCGGTAGTTTTGGTAGGAAATATATATGTGCAAATAGAGCAAAAAATATCGTGGATGAATGTTAAATAACAATATATGATCAATTTTATTATTTGTTTTGGTACATGGATTTTGATTTGAATTTGTTTCCCTTCATAAGCGTGTATAATATGGTTGGAAATGGTGTTACTTGGCACTTTGAAAACCCAGTTGCAATGCAAACTTGATTTTCTACCTTAAAGGAAGGGGAATTACACTAAGTCCCTAAATATGTACTTCAAAAAAAGGAAATTAGAATCAGCCAGTGGGGGTGGACAACTTAAATTTGTCTGAATCATTCACTCTTACAGGGTACGTGTAATATTAAAAAATGAGTGTCCTTTTGCATTATCTGTCCTCACGTACCCTGTAAGAGTGAATGATTCAGACAAATATAATATTAGATTCTCCTCCCGATAATATGAGTGAATGACAAGAACAAACTTTTCTTATTAATGTAATATTAGATTCTCCTCCTGATTTTTTGCCGATTCCCGATTTTCCCCGATTCTTTTCCATGCCAATTTTGATCCAATTCCGATTTTCTCAACTATGGTTCATTATGAATTTACTCCCCTTAAGAACTGACTAGTTTTCAAGAAAATCATTCATTAGCAAGAAACAACGTGCCATTCTTTTGTTACCGATGTATACTGTTACTAAAAGCCAAACAAGCTATGACCATTCCCTACAGCTAAAGCTAAAAGATAAATAAACTAATATGATTAGATTAAATCCACCATTCTTTTGGGTACTCTTTTAGTAGATATATGAATGTTTGATTGAAATCAAGACACTGTGATGGCAATTTCTTTAATGCTAGAGTCTGCTGAATATAGTATGATAGCTTTACTTAATCCACCCTTCTTTCGTATACTTCTTTTTTTTTAGTAGAGATATGAATGTTTGATTGAAATTAAAACACTGTGATGGCAATTTCTTTAATGCTAGAGTCTGCTGAATATAGTATGATAGCTTTACTTAATCCACCCTTCTTTCGTATTTTGAATAATGATCAAATAAAAAAAGTAAATACCTATAATAATCAATATAAATAACTTCATGTAAAATAAATATAATACACTAAAATACTTGCATAAGATTTAAATTGCATACTAAAAAGGTTAAACTACATTTACTTAAATGATGCCAAACAAAAGTTATATGCACTTCCATATCTTGTGTGGTATGAAAATTTGTATTTGCTTGTTTATTTTTTCTCTTCAACCCTAGCTTAGGTTCACTTCCATATCTTGTGTGGTATGAAAATTTGTATTTGCTTGTTTATTTTTTCTCTTCAACCCTAGCTTAGGTTCACTTCCATATCTTGTGTGGTATGAAAATTTGTATTTGCTTGTTTATTTTTTCTCTTCAACCCTAGCTTAGGTTGAGTGTGGCATCTAGTGTATATACAAATTTTGTTAGAATAAAGATAAATATGAACTAGAGTAATAACATTCACTGAGGTCAAAGTTTAGTGCTGTTTCTTGCAGATTCAGGGATTAGTCTTAATCTTTATTTTGTGGTTTATATCTTTATTAGGTTTATCTGATTTACTTCTATAGAATCTATATTCATATATATGAGAGTACACACACCATTGCTTCTTAATTTTTGTGGTTTTGTTCAATGGAGATATGAAGCAAATAGACTTTGTCCAGAGAACCCTCAAACTACTGTCGTCTTTTTGCTATTTGAAGATTTCTTTGTAAACCTTTTACAAGCTCTATATATCTTAAAAAATACAGAAAGATTGCTTTCTGAAAAATGATTTGAGATAATATTTGAGCATGTATTTAGCAACGTTCTATTTGACTAATTGTTTATTACTATAGGCACACCCTCGTAGTGACATTATATGAGCGCTATTATGTTTTTGCCATGTTACATGGAAACAGATATGGTATTTGATACAGATACGACAAATTTTCAAGACCACCTAATATGGATACGTGGATATAACATTAAAAAAAATATATGTTTTATATATGAAAAGAAAAAAAATATATAACACAAAAATGTTTACTAAGGTCATTGAATTTTATAAATTTTAATTAATTTTTTAAAAATTGCATAGTCTTCTTTTAATCTCATGTTGTTAATACAACTCTAGACGTGCTTAGGCCATACCAGGATAAATTAGATGTGGACCAAATAGGGGCATGTATTCGGATACATCTGGATACAGCACCTATGTATTAAGTCAAAAAGTTAAGTAATTTTTAAGGTCTAGAAGCATTACACATTTGGGAGGATTGACTTGTGTTGTGCTATTTTCTTGGGGGGCGTACATACTCTAAAACCCTTAAGATTCAAACCTTGGACGTCCTATTTGGAGTACCTAAGTCTTCACAGTTAGACCTGGGATACGTGTGGATATAGTTTCTGGATATGGTACCCATGTGTTTGGATACGTCTGGATAAGGTATCGAAGAAGTATTGTATCTGTATTTGGATACGTCTAAACACGGTAGCCAAGAAGTATCATATCTGTATCTGGATACCTCTGGATACAGTATCCAAGAAGTATAATATCTGTATTTGGATACGTTTGGATACACTAAAAAAGAAATATCGTGTTCGTATCCGTATTTGATATGCAAATACGGGTAACTAAGCAAGAGAATTGTCAGATACGGTAACTATGTGTATTTGACACTTTATAGTGTAGATAAAATGGGTTAAATGAGTTTACACAATTATTTCAACGAGAGAGCATTGAAAAACAACTATATTGAGATCCATAACGTTATAGTGGCCAACTATATTATGGAGGGTTTCAAGAGGTAGGTCAAAGGGCTGGAATTGAGCTAAACTCATCAATTGAATTCTAATTTTTATGTTGTAACTCTAGTATTGACGTATGTGTCAATGATGCATAGTGGATGAAGAGGATAAATTTTGATAAAATTTACATGAAATTTGACGAGATACATGAAACAATAGTTGCAGCTATGTGCATCAAATGGCATTAGCTCAACCGGTTATATTCCTCAACTTTCAAGGAGGAGACCCAGGTTTGAATCTTGCCAAGTGATACTTGTAAAATTGCCGAAATGTTGTAATACTACTATGCGGTCATGATGTAATACGGGTGGGGCCCGTTTCAATCCCACATAACCAATTGAAGAAGAAAAAAAAAGTTGCAGCTATACACAAATAGACAGATTCAACTGACAAATAGGTAAAGAACTTGCTAAAGGTAAAATATGTTAATGTTTTTCAACACAATGTTATGGAAGTCCTACATTCAAAGGTGAAAGCATTGAACCCAACAAGAGAATGAAATGCAACAGTCCATGTTGAGTAAGTGAATGTGTTTAGGACTTCCCTTTTAGGATACAACTAGAGAAGGGGCAAAAAATTTATCATGGAACTGGGGTCCATAGTAGTCATTGTTCCACCTTTCAGATATCCTCAACTATTCAAATTTCATTTTTATTAAAATAATGAATAATCATTGGATATGGTTATATAGTACCTAGCAATAGTTTGGCATCTCCAGCAGTATTGGTATGGAAGAAGGCTGGTTCATTCCTTACGTGTATTAACTACCTAGATTGGATAAGACAAGTACTGGGAACAGACATTCCATGCATACACACACAAATTTTTTTCAACTATTTAGATATCTATAGATAATGGGTGTGAGAAAGTGATTAATAGAAGACAACTGCTATCAACTTTTTGTAATGGAAGGTGGTGCTGCATTGCGAAATGACATAGGAGTGGTTTTGATGCAATTTCAGTGACCAATCACTTTAGTAATTGGAAAATAAAATTAAAGAAGTTTTATGCACTTATTATAAAGGAATATTGTTGTATAAAAGTTAAACTGTTAAAGTAATATTTGTTGGGTTCTTATCTCTGGACAGACCACAGAAGTATGAAATGTTTCATGTAGGTTACTGCCCATCCTTGTGGAGAATCCATGACAAGAAATCATAGCTAGATGTCTCCTAGTAATTTGATTATAAGGTAGCTACCTATGTATGAGGCAAGGTTGTATGGGTTTGCAGATGGAGGGTTAGCAGGGTGTGGGCATGGAGCTACAGGTGTAGACCCCCAAAATTTGGGTATGTGGGTGCAAGGCCTCTATGGTACACATGGTTTAAACCCTAAAGAGTTGGGGATGAAAACATAAGATCATCGCAAAATTTGGTAGAACTGTAAACTAAATTCAAATACGAAGGTTTCACATGCATTGTTTTGGAGTGAGAACAAAGTTTTGTAGAGTGTGGAAGTATTGATTGCTAAGATTTTCTTTTTTCTTGCTTTTTCTTTTTTCTCATTATTTATTCTAGGGGAAAGTATTATTTGTAGGTCCCAACCTATCCAGGCCAACTAACTATGAAAATAGGTACCGTAAACATGGACTGACTAGATTTAGAATCCAATCAAATGAAAAGGTATGCCTAACTGGCATATAAAGACAATTTTGTGGGTCATAAGGGAGGTTTTTGCTTCGTATTATAAATTTTGCTTAAATTTTGATAGGTATTTAGGGTTATGATACTCTATTGTATATTGGTGTTATGGAGGAGTTGACATGGACCACACATGACCCAGGGACCACGTCTGGTGAATCAAGATAAACAAACCGAATCATAATACTCAAAGTAGGAAATTGAATCATACTACCTAGAGTGGGAAAACCGAATCATAATACCTAGAGTGGGAAGGGGAAAAATATCTTCTATCTACCTCATTTTCTAGAAGTCATATCTTTACAGCAATTCTTCCCCCCCTCCCCCCCAAAACCCTCATCTTCTAGGAGCTGTATCTTTGCACAAGGCATTGGATTTAGATAATTCTTTCACTCTCTTTTTTAAAAATTCCTAAAGCTTGAAAATGAGTAGTCATATGAAGAAATCTGAGCAGTATTTAAGGAAATATGATCTGTGAAGTCAGCTGTCTGGAACAGTTGTAAAGTAGTTTTTAACGTCCACGAGGCCATAGGCCATATGGGACAATCCTTGTAGAGGATGTTGTTTTCCCAATATGTGTTTATCCAACCAAACTCGGGTTATTGGAGCATGGTGTACAACTCTACTTCCCATTGGATTTGAATCTTGGACCTCCTATAGTGACTTTATTTGAAATTGTGTTGTTTTTTTTCCTTCTTTTTTTCTTTCAAAAAAAAGGAAAATTGAGATATCTCCTAGTTGGGGTAAGGAAATCAACCATAGTTTGTTGCATTTTGAAGGAATTTTTTAGATCTACTTGTTTATTATATTGTGGATTAGGATTGTTGAGTAGGACTTCAATGAAGTACTTTTTTTTAATGAAACCCTAGTTTCATAAATCATAGTTTTCATAGTGTTTATTAGGGAGATCATGAGCGGCCAAGATTTTTGAGAGAGGATGATATTAATGTTAAAAAGTTGTTGAAAAAATTCATATCTTTATCTTTTGTTGATTTGCTTTGGCGATTTGAGCTTTGTAGTTATTTTGAAGGCAAAGCTTATCATTGGTGGAAACATTTTAGGAACAATGATTATTACCATGGTTACCAGGTGCGGGGGTGCGGGTGCGGCGGGAATCACGGGTACGGGTGGGGCCCCTGCCAAAAATAGGGTTCGCCGGGTGCGGATGCGACTAGTTTTTATATATATATATATATATGTATTTTTTATCAAAAAAATTAAAAAATAAAATAATTTATGCATATTGTGAAATAATTAAAAAATGATAAATCGAACACATTGTGAAATAAAATAAATCATTCATACACATTGCAAAATATCTAAATATGGCATCATAAAAGCATATTGATAAATGATATTCATGTAAAAAATGATAGGATGCCACTTGCATTATCAGTGATGTGGTCTGGGTTCAATCCCCACGGTGGATGTTTATAAGAAGTATTATTAAAAAAAAAAATGATAGGATGTCAAAGTCATAAAGACTCAAGAGATAACAATATACTTTAAGTATATACTATAGTATTTAGTAGTGGACATGTACAAAGATAACATCAAATATCTGATATTTGACTCTCATTCATCATATTCCGCATCATCATCTTTTAGGCCCTCCTTCTGTGGATTTGGTGGTGGTAGATCTGAAAAGCCATCACGCCTACTGTCATCTTTGCTGTCATCAGGAACTGCATCCCAACGTGCAAAAGGCCCCTCTGTATAACCTTTGTCCCTACGAGACATGAACCGAAGAGTGCTATGGACATACACGAAGTTCTTTACCCAACTTGCCTCTAATCGACCTCTCCTCGCTGAATGGATAAATCCATAAGTACTCCAATTTCTTCCACAAGCTGAGGAACTGGCCACCTGAGACAATAAACGACATGCTAGCCGTTGCAATTGTGGCATCTCTATAAACGACAATGTTTTTTTTTTTAATACTATGCCTCTTTATTACCCTATTATAAAGTTTGAAGTTTAAATTTATAAAAAGTTTGTAGTTTAAACTTAAAAAAAATTAAAATGTTTTTTCACTTTTTCTTTTTAATAAATTTTTTTAGCCCGTATGGGCTGGGTGTGGTTGGGCCCACCTAAAAAAATAAAAAAAAAAATAAAAAAAACTTTTTTACTATGTTAATGCCCAAACTGGGCTGGGTTCGGCCGGCTGAACCGCAACTAGCCATAGGGTTCGGATGGGGTTTGGCCCAACCGTACCCGTTTGTGAACCCCCGCACCCAATGCGGGTGCGGGCTCGTACACCTAGCCAATCGGGTTCGCGAACCCGGTTACACTGATTATTACACTTGGGAAGAATTTGAACAAGTATTTTTGAGCCACTGGGTATTTAAGAGCAAGGATGAAAAGATAGCTAGTTTGAAGAATACTATCAAAGACCATAAAAAGGAAATAAAAGGCTTGAGGAGGAGAAAGAAGGAACCACACCTTTGCATCCAGAAAGGTAATAGAAGGTTCAGAAAGATTTGTTCCTATCTAAAAATTCTGCATTACAGGTTCATTGATGGATTCAGATAGAGAAGATCATTATTTTGATAAACATTAAAAGCAGGAATAAGTGATAATGCCATTATTATTCATAAATTCTTTTGTTCCTTATTCATTTTTGACCCTATGATAAAGTTTATGGTAAAATGAATGTTGCCAATCCATCTAATCTAGAGACGTGTTTCACTTCTTGACAAGTCAGCAAAGTTCTTAAATCCAATTGAGATTGTAGAGCAAAAGAATATTGCAAAAGTACTGAATCAGATAAAAATCGTATTGCAAAATGGCATTATCTTGCCAGAGTTAGAAATATAGTGGGAAGGTATGCAGTTGAGCCTTAAATCTACATGCATCACAAGTCATTGATTTAAAATCATTCTCATAAACAAGAAGTTAAGGCAAAACGCCAATGGTTATTGTGATCGAACAAAGAAGACTCAGTTTCAGCAAGTTAAGATGTCCTTTTTTTTTTTTGACTTCAACATAACTGTTTGCTAAAAATAAAATCACGGATAAAGCTATAAGAGTCTCTAGAAGCACCTCGTGAAGCCATTAGTAAAAAATCCATTCATGCAGGGGATAATTCCTTTTTATGTGCCAAAAGCAAAGGTATAAAACACTTTAATGCATAAAAGAGTGTCTTCACTTGCTGGAAAAGAAAACATTGAAGCTACATCACAAGTCTGTAAAAATTTGTAAGAATTGTCATCACAACAAAGGAAAACATTGGCAAGAGCTGAATAAAATAGTAAATAAAATTTACAAGGACTTTATGCTTTTTAATTTGGCCAACTTTGAAGGAAAAGAAATATAGAAGAAAATTTGTTGATCTTATAATTCCTTCAGTTATAGTAATTAAAAAGATGCAACATCCAAATTCAAAGAAACTTTTGAAAATTTAAATGAAAAAGGCTGGCTGTAGAATCAGTTTGTCTGTGGTGACTTTGTTCATTCATGATTATAGACCTATTGGATTAAAATTGATGATTGAAATATATTGTCTTTCAAAAAAAACGTGTATCTTGGGTCAGATTAAAAATTCAATTCTGGTATCAACAATAAAGGGAAAATGAGCACATGAGAAATAATGAACTAGCTTGTTACATGAAAAATGGATTCATTTAAAATTATGGTTAATACCAATTGGTCAAATTAAGCTCAATGAGTTTCAGAGAAAGTAAACCAATTTTCAGATTTAGTTTGCATTTTAAAAACAATAAGCAAACTTTTAGCAAACTACTTATGGATTGTCACGAGCATAGTTGCCACACATAAACTTGGCAACAACATGGCAGGCCAAAGAGTAAAAATTGTTTTGCAACCTTGTAAAAGCTTGAAAAAAAAAGCACTCTGTGACAGACTTGATATTCTAAAACTTCTATAACTATTAGAAATTTTGAAAAAATATTAGGATTTTTAATTCTGTGTTTTAACAAATGTATCGAATTATTGTTCATGCCAAATTAAACATGAATAGTGAGATTTATATTAAATAAAATTTTCTTCAAACCATACTTTCCAAAATTTCCTCTTTAAAAGTAGGGATGGATTCATGATCATAGGATTCGTTCAACCCCTTTAAGTCTACATAAATTCTGAGTTCCGTTTTCTTTTAATTATGGATTACCATATGGCTGACCCACTCAGCGTTGGTGCAGAGGGAGATTATTGCAGCTTTGAGCATGCTCCTTAACTCCTTTTAAACTTTTACTTTCAAATTAGGGTTTAACCTGTAAACTCTGTGTTTGATTGGTGTGAAGCCATCCTTTATTTTAATATTTATGACTCTGGCTTCATTCTCTATAGTCTATAGCATAGTTGAGAAAATCGAAATTGGCAAAGAATCGAGATTTTTAAAAATGGGCAAAAATTGGGGAAAGAATTGGCAAAAAATTGGAAAAGAATCTGCAAAAAAAAAAAAAAAAAACCGAAGAAAAAAAAAATTCCATTGGAAAAAGTTTTTTTCATGCATATTACAATGAATTAACATTATGCAAATCAAATATTGCAATAAAAGCAATAATTCATGTCAAGACATCATACAAGGGTCAAGCTTTAAGTACACATGAAAGTGACAAAACACATCTTGTATTCCTTATAATATGAAAAGGTACAAAGTTACAAGTAAGGAAAAAAAGGTTTCATTTTTTATATGCCTGCACATGGAAAATAGTAACAACAAAGCTACAATCACTTGAAAAGAAAAAGAAAAAGAAACCTAAACCTTAAACCAAAAGGCTTGGGTTTAGGGTTTAAAATTGAAACATTGACAGCTGAAAAATTGACTTGCATACATAGTTATCAGGCAGCAATATTAACTTTAAAAAAGGATGGAAAAAAAAACCTTAAACCCAAAACCCTAGGGCCTATATTTCAAAGTTCAAAGTTTCAACTTCAAAGTTCAAAGTTTCAAACATTAACATCGGAAAAATGGGCTTACATACATAGTTATCAGGCAGCAATATTTACTTAAAAAGAGGAGGAAAAAAAACCCCGAAACCCTAGACTAAGGTTTAGGGGTTAAACTTTAAACATTGAAGTTCAAACATTAACAGCGGAAAAATGGGTTTGCATAAAAAAACCCTAAATTGGCCTTGGTTTAAAAAAAAAGAAAAAGAAAAATATTAAAAATACAAAAATTCAGATTTTTTGAAAAAATTGGCAAAAAATCTTCAAAAAGTCTTGCATCGCCGAGAGTTTGCCGATTGCATTGGCATTTTAAAAACTTAGCAAAAAATCTTCAAAAAGTTTTGCATCGCCGAGAGTTTGCCGATTGCATTGGCATTTTAAAAAATTGGCAAAAAATCGGGATTTTGCAGATTTTTGCAGATTTTCTCAACTATGATCTATACCCTTTATCTTGCAATAATTTCATTGTTAAACTATTAGCCTAACTTTTTCATTTTCTTTTCAATTGTTTACATGGGATTGAAACAACCCCACACGTATTACATCATCACTGCACGGTGGTATTACAACAACTTGAATATCATCCATGTATCGCTTGGCACAATTTGAACTTGGGTCTCCTCCTTGATTGTTGAGGAATCAAGCAGTTGAACTAATGCCATTTGATGTCTATACCCTTCATCTTGTTCAGGTCTTTGGGAATAAATCTTGATGCTATGTGATTTTTTCTACCACTTTATTGATCTCAGTTTCCCCATTGAATATGTCTACATTTGCTGTCTCAAGGTTTTCTCTAGATGCTGTAGTGATTTTTGAGACTTGGGTAGGTTGATGGTAGTCCTTTGAGCTATCAAGGTCCTTTCTATTACTCCCTTTTTTCCTTTGATACTTATATATTAATATTCTTGGTTTCTTCTTAGTTTTACACACCTTGTGTTGAGCATTAGGAATATACAAGTGCCTAATGGGTTCTAGTCGCTTTTATTGTGTCTGTTACTTTTGATAATGTCATAATATTGTTCCTTGGCATCTATGGGGTCCAACAAACTCTTAGTAGTCTCTATTGCTATCCCATCCTGGGGATTTGGATAAGAGAAATCAAAAGTACGTTAATGGCATGCTTCTATGTTTTCCCAATTTTTGGTTTCTTTAACTCTTGTTTTACGTACCACTCTTTGGTTGGTGGTGCTAAGGTCAAAATGAACCTAGCACTCTTTGGCTGGTGGTGCTAAGGTCAAAATGGACCTTTTGACCTATCTCTGGGAGTTTAGGATTCCTGCTAAGGCAAGTACTACTATGCTTCTCAGATTTATTGTCTCCTTGGCACAACGTTACATCAAAGTTATATCTTGGTGCTATAAACCTCTCTTTTTTGCATCGGAATTTCCTTCTATATATTCAACTCAAACCCACCGTGTAGATAGAATCCCACTCAAAGTGTCAACCAAGGCCTAAATTCTAGTGGTTTCCACTTCAAATATATTCTTCATTTGAGTTTATGAAAAGCTTTGGAGAGCTAAGTATATTCAAGTTGGGAAGCTTGGCTTTGGGAGATCTCTCACCAATCTTGTAGATTCTTTTGAATCCTAAACTTTTGACAACAACCACCTTTACAAGTTCTATATGAAAAACTTAGTCATCCCTGGTAACCCAACAAGCAATATCTACTTCTGAAGGTGACAACTTTGAATAAACTGACCAGCTTTTCCAACTAAATGGTCCATCATCTATAGGGTTGAGATGGTCTACAAGGACACCTCCTACCTTTTTGGCTGTCATATTATACAAGTTCCAAATGCCTTCTCCATCTATGAACTCTTCATCTCCTTGGGCGGCTTCTATTGAGGCACTTAACATTCTTAAGGCCAAGGGTACACAAACTATCAGACTATTTGTCTTTCAAAGGGACTTCTTGCTTATTGTGTTAGGTACCTAAGTATATGAATGTGGGGATATAATATAATAATGTTTTATGGCATGGATCACACATAAAATTATAATAATATATAATATAGTGCCATATTATAATATTATGCACTTTGTAACTCATGGAAGGTGAACCATCACATTCTTGTATAAAGAGAGATGTACCCTCAATTATAAAAGGAAGTCATATGAAGTATTCTTTGTAAGAGTCTTGGCTCGTGGATCTGGAGATCTTGTGGAGTGATTCCTTCCTTAAGGAGTATTTTTGGTGTTGCCATACCTCAAGGGTATTATCTATCTCTTATTTATTGCATGGATTGTTATTGTGGAATTTATTTGTGGATGCATGTTTTATATTTCTGCATATTGGTGAATGATTTATTGTTAATGAGAAGAGAGGTTCATAACAATTGGTATCAAAGCAACGATTCTGGCAAAGTGGGGTTGTTTTTGTAGAGCTAGGGCACATTTTTTTAGAAAAACGTCACATCTTGCGGGGGTTATATATATTTTTTTTCAGCTGTCACTTCTAGAATATTTTTGTTTCAACATGTAGATCGTTTCGAGTACTACAAAAACAATTGATTATTTGTTAAATTATGATGAGTATTAAGAAAGTTATGGCTGTTTGAAGTTGAGGTGTTTGTGTTATTTTTTGGCTGCGTGATTTCTTTTTCAAAATAAAAAATTCATATCGATTGTTTTAGCAGTTATTTTGAGAAGATTTTTGCACCAACATGTAGATCTTTTTGAGTACTATAAAAACGACTATTCAATTACTAAATTTTGATAAGTTGGGCTTTTGAAGTTGGGCTTTTGATGCTGTTTTTGGGCTGCACGGAAAATTCATGCAAAGGGAAAAAATTCATCTCTCAATCCGGGTAAGCAAATCAGTTGCCGTTTGTTTTGTTTTGAAGAAAATTTGCAGATTTAATTGTTTCTTGGAAGGAATAGATGGGAATTGAGAAATTCTATTTTTGAGAATTTCCAATTATTTATAACCCTAGTTGCTTTGGGAATTTTTTACTTTGGGTTGAGATCATAGAGGGGTTGAGATCATGGAGTTGCCAATATTCATAGGAAAGGATGACATTAATGCTTGGGAATGGTAGAAAATTTTTAAGTCTTTAAATTCTTCTAAATTTTTATGGAGATGTGAGTTTTATGCTTATTTACAAGGGGAAGCTTTATCTTGGTTTATGGACTTTGATAGTGCCCATAATTTTTCATACACATGGAAAGAATTTGAGATTGCATTTTTAAATAAATGGGGATTGGAGGAAAAGGATAATAATGTGCAAGATAAGGAAACCACACCTTTTGTGTCAGATAGGCCAAACAATGGTCAAAAAGATTTGTTTGAATAAAAAAAATGCTATTTTACGGGTTCATGGTTGCATTCAAAATAAAAAGTTACTGTTTCCATTAACCTTAGCAGCCAATATATGTCTTTGGCTAAGATGTTACAAGTTTAAACACGAAAAATCGAAGATACAAAGCTTGAGGGTAAGAATGTTCAAGTTTTTGAAGATTTGAAGATAATCATGAATAAATACGATTTACACAGACTTTTACGCTCTAGAGATGGATGATGATGTTGATATTGTTCTTGGTCATCCATGGATGGATTCTTTGGGTACTATATGTTTTACACTCAAATTTTTATGCTCTTGAGATAGATGATGTTGATATTGTTCTTGGTTATCCGTAGATGGATTCTTTGGGTACTATTAATATTAATGTGTAAAAGAAGTTCATAAAGTTATGGTATAGGAAGAAGAAGATAACGTTACAAGATATTTCTCGGTGTAAGGAAAAACATGAAGCTATTGTGGGGGAACAAATTGAAGAACAAGTAAAAGAACCTAAAATAGAGTCTAAGGAGGTAATAATCAAAGAAGCAAAAGCAAAGGACGAACCAAAAGTAGAGGCACAAAAGGTTGAAGAGTCAAAGAAGGTAGAACATTGGGCTAAGGTTGGAGTATATCGCCATCCACACCACCATGAGAGGCAACAATCATGGAGATAGAGCAAAGAGCATCAGAGGAGCAATGATGGACATACATGGAACCCAAGCAATAATCACAGATATTCAAGTGACACGAGCAAATTGGCATCATCATAGAATATCATCAATCAATATTTCACTTGGATGGAGGAATAATTAAGATTGGTATCAATTGACAACATTACTTAGAAGATCATATTTTTTAGTTTCTTCCTATGTTTTGAGGACGAAACATTTTTGTAAGGGAGATGGAATGTTAGGTACCTAAGTATATGAATGTGGGGATATAATATAATATTGTATTATGGCATACAATAATGTTTTACATAATACCATATCATAATATTATGCGCTTTGTAACTCATGGAAGGTGAATCGCCACATGGGTGACCTTCTAACTCATAGAAGGTGAACCATCACATTCTTGTATAAAGAGAAATGTACCCTCAATTGTAAAAGGAAGTCATATGAAGTATTCTTTCTAAGAGTCTTGGCTTGTGGAGCTGAAGATCTTGTGGAGTGAATCCTTTTGTGGAGTGATTCCTTTCTTAAGGAGTATTCTTGGTGTTGCCCTACCTCAAGGGTATTATCTATCTCTATTTTATTGTGTGGATTGTTATTGTGGATGCATGTTTGATATTTTTACATATTGGTGAATGATTTATTATTAATGAGAAGAGAGGGCCATAACATATTGTTCAAGATTCAATCATTATCAACAAACCATTCTAGTTTAACAAAGCAATGCAAGGCATAGAGTTAGGACTAAAGAGCCTTGATCACATCAAAGTCCACCCTAAAGATTATCCTTATAAAATTGATCTCTTTTGTTGCTGATATTGCATTTGGTTTGTGTTTGCAGTACCATTTGCCAATTCCACCTTGTACATAAGGTCTTGAAGCTTGAGTCTTCCTATCTTTATCTAGGTGGATCTAGGAATGACATTAACATCATCTTTGAAGTTAATTATAATATCTTCATCACATGGCCTTTTCTCTGAGCCTCTATCAAGATGGCTTTCTTCTTCTAGATCTAGTTTGTCTTTGTTTCGCACAGGTCTTTTATGTTTGGTCTCACAGATCTAATTTTAGATTTTGGGCCATCATCATTGGGTATATATTCTACTCTTCTAGTTCCAATTTACTTGATTCTACTTGTTCTAGTACTTGTTGAATCGTCTCAATTTTCCTAACATTTGCTTTTTGCCAAATAGATTTGTCACTTCTTTCAAGGTTTTGATGTCGTCAAGGCTAAATCCTGATAAATTGGTTTGGGGTTTGCTTCTTAAGCAAGCCGTTGAGGGCCTTGCCTTGCTTTCCGTTCCTGACATCAATTTGGTGTCCGCTTCATCTACCACACTCTTAGGTTTAGATTTCCTGTGTAGGAGTGGATGTTGCTTGGTGTTTCTTAGATTCATTGCTACTATCTTAAATGCTCTATCGTTCCTTGTACACGTTTTGCCAACACCCATAATAGTAGCTTCTTGACTCGTGTATCAATACAACTTGGGACATTGTATGTAGTTGTGAGCATTCAATTCCTTGCATAAGTGGCATCTAATCATATTTTGCTACTATCCTAAACGCTCTATTGTTTCTTCTAAACATTGTGCTAACACCCACAATAGTAGCTTCTTGACTCATGTATTGAAACATCTTTGCAGGAGACATCTAATCTGACATTATTTTTGTGAGTGTAATATTTGGACACATGGCTAAGAACCCTTCAAGAATAACCACTTTTTGTTGCTTCTCCTTGGCCACCATCTCTACCTTTGTACCCTCCTCTTCCATGGCTGACACCTCTTGTGTTTTGCATAGGGCCCTCCTATCTAGTTGGTTGCTGTGCTTGGGCTGCTGATTTTTAGGGTTGTGTTGCCAAGGCTGCAATGGTAGGAACTGTAGGGGCAATTGGCACCACACAATGTGGTCGGTGCCTGTGCAAAACTGCTTGTTGATGTGGTCAACACTCCTCTATATTCTTACTTTGTCTTCTATATTTTGTAGGGCATCATTTCCTCTATGATGGCTTCTGGTCAAGTAGCACCACAGAAGAAGTGGTTGCTGTCTATGCATGATTGCTTGTTCATGTGGCCATCACTCCTCTATCTTCAAATTTTGTCTTCTATTTCTCGTAGGACATCCTTTCCTCTATGATGGTTCCTGGCATGTCAAATATTAAATAACATAGTAGAAGTTCTATCTTATTTATATGAAGCGATGGGTAAAGATGAGGAGTGTGCCAATAATCTCGAGGTTTGTGTTTTTATCCAATAAATGCTCCATAGGATTATGTCCATCTTGCCCACAAATATATCAATGGATGTATCTTTACGTCGAGAGGCGTTCCTACAATGGCAGACAGGGGGGGTGGGAGGCAAAGAGGTCATACATGTCACACTATAAACAATTTTATTTATTTATTAAAAAAGTCGACATTAACAAAAACATTTAAAATATTTAAACTAAAACAACCGACCAACCAACCGTTGCAAACATTTAAAATATTTAAACTAAAACAGCCAACTAACCAACCGTTGCAACTGTTTAATAAACTAGCTTAGATATAAAGGATATATATCTAAAAATGCCGAGAGTTATCAATCCCGAGGCGCCTATCTTAGAGATCACACCCCCAAGAAATGAGATAGGCGCCTCGAGATTGATAACTCTCGACGTTTTTAGATATATATCCTTTATATCTAAGCTAGTTTAAGAAGTTATGATATCTTCTTGGTCCCTAATACTTGCTCCATTGCCAATTCGATTAGCAGTTTCAATGCTTCCATTTGAATGTTGAGTTTCTCAAGATGCTCCACTGAATGTGTATTAAATGATCTTTATCTCTATAGCCTCATGGAAGATTCAAGGGCTTCTAGGTAGGCTTCAAAGATCTAACCATCAATTTCGTTCTTTAAAGAGGGCTTCATCCTCGACATTAATCATTTAATCATCTGTTTCTTTGTTGGAGGCTTGGAGTTCTCTTTGAGTAGTCTTAAACTTTTTGTCAGACTTTTCTACTAATTCGTTAGAGACTTTTACCAGTTCCCTCATTTTGCTAACACTTTATGTCCTAATTTTAAGGAAATGTAAATCAGCTGTGAATGTATAGACAATTTCTGACCAACTTCTTTCTTTATTTTCCTTAAAATACATCTACCATTGCACGGCATCATCTGTTAATGTTAAGTAGACTGTTGAATTTTGGAACCATTATCCACCAAATTTTTTCTTTTCAAGATGTTATCTAAAATGAATATATGTTCAATTGCACCCTTTTAGCATCTTGTTTAAACATAATTAAATAGTTCAATAACACCTTGAGGCTACTTGCAAACCCATATGCCATCTTCCTAAAATAGGTGCCTCTGCTGCTGTTTGACTTACGTTATCAGATACTCTTATTCTCTTTCCCTTTTGGGATACTTAAAAATCCTTCCCTTGCTCCTCTCTACTTGAATGTCAAAACAGCTTTGGCTTCAACAGCTCTTCAAAATCCCTCGCAACAATTGCTTCAAGAGACTGCTTTTATTGATCATCTTCATCTTCCTCTTCTTTGGGATCCGAGTGGCCCTGAATGTTTTCAACTCCTTGCTAGGTCAAACCACTCCTACTTCTATTTCTTGACCCTATACAAGGCGCTTGTTATGGCGAGCACTGAATAAGTTGTGGTGTAGGGCATTACATTGTTGAGGAAGATATCTATTGATTTGGGGTGTTTCTTGCTTGTCTTGGTGGAGGTTATAGTCATATCTCCCGCATACTCAGATTCTGCCATTGTTTTCCTTAGGTTACTGGTATAGAATCTAAAACTAGCTTACATAACTTGGTCAGTATAGATCAAATGGCATGAGCTCGACTGGTTAAATACCTAGACTTTCAAGAAAGAGACCCAGATTCTAATCTTGACAAACGATACATGCATAAATTGCCAGAACGTTTTTTGTAATACCACTATGTGGTCATGATATAATACGGGTGGGGGCCATTTCAATCCCATATAACCAATCAAAAGAAAAAGAACTTTGTCAAAATAGGAATCCTTAGTAGCCTAAGTTACATGAAACTTGGAAATGGGTATAGTTTCCAAAATGGAAATGCATTAGGAGTATGAGTCAAAACTTTTGAAAACATGGAAATGACATAGGAGAACTGGATAATTTAAAAATCTCTTGACAAATTGAATTAAAGAGATGACAAATGGATGAAAACACATTTATTTATTAAAATCCCATATGAAGTACAATGTTTAATGTCAACAGTTCATCCTTAATATATAAGGCTATACATGGTACTCCCTTTTCTTTTGATCCTCTAGATGAATCCAGGCTCCATAACATCTAAAGAAACCAAGCCCTCTAATGGCTACTTAGAGATATGGTTGTTCAAGGTAGTTTCACCCCAATGATTAATCGGTTGGGTCCACTTGCTATCATGGTGGTTCAAATGCTCCAATCTTTTTTGTGTTCTCCTAACAGGATTCTATACATTACTACAGAGTATCGGCGATTGAAGCTGTTCTTTTAGAATCCACACATACAGTAGTTTAGGGAATTCACACTGAAAGAGGTTGTAGATGTCTCTGTGAATTGAAGTTCAATGTGTCCTTTATGTCACCAGGTCAATGTAATTATTAACTTTGTTCTCCCACTGTTATTATCTCCAAGTAATGGGTTTCCAATATTTGACATTTGATTTAGGCTCAAGTGGCATTAGTTGCTAGTCTGGCCATCTTCAGTTTGCTGGTACTGCCACATGTACCAAACCAAAATTGCTTTCAAAAGCAGTTATGCTTTACTTGTCAGCTAGTGGTAGGATGTATTTTTTCTTGCTAGTGAATGTTGGCAGTAGGTCAAGAAATTCAGTGTTATATAAGATAAGATAATTCTATAAATATCCACAGATGGCCAAAGCTGGCCAATAGGACTCACTGAAAAGAGCTGTTACAATGCAGTGTAGTAACCAAAAAGTACTATGAAAAGAAGCTAGAGTAGAGAATCTAGTATAAACTACACTGAAATGGAACAACTGTATGGCATAAAAGTATGACCTTGAGGGTTCCCCAAAATGGATAAAGCGTAACAAGCTAGAATTAATGTTGAAAAGAAGGCCAGAAGTCAATGTAAAACAGAGATAGAAAGGAGCTCCAGGAGATCCAAGCACCGACTCTAATCTGTTGTGGGATGTGAACAGAAAGCAAGATTCTTTTTCTAATTAATATTTTTAAGGCACACAAATGCACAACAAACAACCATTCTTCCATTATATCTTAAGGTCCCATCACATTCTCCTTTGGATCTCATGGTGAGTTACAATTGCATACATCCATGATATTTATACATTCAGCACGTCTCTTCATAAAAGCACAACAACAGATCAATTAATCACTACTGACGTGATGCTTAAATGCAAGGCGACATTTAATTAATCTTGCCTCCTGGTGCCACTGACTGTTAATCTTGGCACTAATGCAGGGGACTGGCACCATATATATAATAGGACATGCCCCCTGCTAACAGCTAGAGCTCAAAAAGATGCACACAAAAAAAAGCACTAAATTTTGTGACAGATTGAAAAGGTTATGATTTTGGAAGTTTGCAATGGAAATTTGTAACTGAACTTTATCGATGCCAGCAAAGCTTCAATTGGAGAAACAATGATGAGGATACCTGATAGTGACATCAAACATGATTAAGTGGCTTTGAGAGCATCTGAAGTTGTTGTATGGAATAGGTACAGCCTTTTAAGAAAACTAACATACAACAAGAAAGATACAATCATGCTCCTGTAGAATAGTTGATAATCAACTAATGAAGTCCATGGATATCGACCATGGATTCACTAGGCTCTAATATCAAAGTGATATGAGGACACAAAAGATTGCCCAAACTATGCATGTGCGCTCATTTATATCATATATATATATAAAGAGTACAAAGGAAGCTCTACGTGGAAACTTCTTGGAAAATGAAGAGATGGAAGCTTCTACAGACTTTAGATAAAAACATGTGCTAAGGATATATAGTTATTAAATAGAATAACCCATAACCATTTCTTCTCAGACATACTTCATCGAACCATTGCATCATGAAGAAGTTGATGTTGTGAATGTAAGTTTCATATCATTATTGTATTATTTTGGTATTTTATATAAACAGTTACTTTTCTTTCTTTTACTCAGTCTTCACTGTAATTGTTATACTTTACTATTGTTGTGATTCCAATGAACTGTTCCTACTTGTTATTGCAGCTAGAGTTATTATATTGAGCTTTCTGCACCCCTGCACCAAGATCTGGTTTGTTTTGTGTGTTGAGATTTGGAGATCTCCATCTGCATTACCATACAGCAAAATTCAATATTTGCTTGTGGCTTTGGGTTTTTTGAGTATACATCCAAAGCATAGTTTTTTATTTGGTTGCATTTCTTGGAAAATACACTGGAAATAAAATTAGGGTTTTAAGCATTCTTCTTAAATTCAAATGAGAAAGCACACCCCAAACTTGATATATTTCCTAAAACCAAAAGGGCAATCATATCACAAATATTAATAAGTCCAAAGATTTATTTTTAATTGGTTATATAGGATTGAAATGGGCCCCATCCGTATTTACATTATCACCACATAAGGGTATTACAACAGCTTGGCTATTATGCATGTATCACTTGGCAATATTCGAACCTGGGTATGCTCCTTGGAAGTTGAGGAATTTAACCGGTTGAGCTAATACCATTTGATGTGTGCCTTCTGAAATATTAGTCTGTAATACATTTCTTAATTTTTGATCAACAAATAAATGTAGCAGTTTGTTGTTGTACTAAGTGGGTTCAGATCTTAACAACCCACTAAAATCCAAAACTATGTTTTGGGTCCATTTCTTAAAATCAAAATTGAATTTGAATCATCAAATATATTTGGAATTTGTTTACAGGCCTGTTTGGGTGCTGGTCCTTGCATTCCCACAATCGAGACTAGCCAGTCCATCACTTGTGTGCTGATCCTTCCACTCGTACAATCAGGACAAAATAATCCAACATTTGAGTGCATTGCATTACAGTAGAAAACACCCCACATGTTTTGTTGTTGATGGAGGTGGTACACAGTTAATTACAAATGATATATAGTTATACCTATACTTTATATAAAAATACATATGTATAGTATATATTTGCGTAATAAATATCGATACTTTTTTGATAGGAGATGCATTTATTAAGTATAATTATGCATGTGTTCCTAATGTTCGTGAAAGGTTAAAAGAAATAACAGTGTGAGGGTTTTGGGGTACTTTGCAGGCATCATTACATTCAGCATATGCTTCCTATTGATGGAGCTCTATGGTCCTCTACATGGTGCCACAGTTGCCAGATGTGTGGCAGAAAATTGGAAGGAAGCACTTTGGTCCCTCTTTCCAAAGAGGTCTTAGCATCTGAAGGTGCACTTGCAACTGGTGGGTGTTTAGTAGCTCTATAAGTTGATCCAGAGCTACATTTTGTGTGAGGGAATGGAAGATTCTCCCTCCTTTTTTTTAATTGATTATATGAAATTGAAGTGGGCCCCACCCATATTACATCATGACCACACAGTGGTATTATAACAACCAGGCAAATATGCATGTATCACTTGGCAAGATTTGAACTTGGGTCTCGTCTATGAAAGTTGACGAATTTAACCAATTGAGTTCATACCTTTTGATGATCTCCCTTCATTTTTGAATGACCAACTTTTGGAGATTTATGCTTTTTTGGCCTATGGAATGAATTTTGTTCCGTTGGTTTCAAATTTTAACTGAACCAGGAGGCACAAGAATCATGGAAGAGGCAGCAGATAAGAAGGCCTAAATTCAGGGTCCTTTTCTTAATATGAGTTCAAGACTTCATGTCTCTAATATTCCACTATTGACTGGGAACCCTTCCAGGCAAGTAGTTGGGAGTCCCTTTTCTTAATAGAATTTTCTCAAGATCTTGCAACAATTTCAAGATAGATCCTACAACAATCTAGAAGTTTGGTTGTCAATTAGAACCAATAAGATTCGGTGGGACATTAGGGATGGGTGGAAAACTGAATTTTGGATATTGTTTGGATTTTTAACCAATCCTTCTTTTGACATAGGAAATTTCAAACCCTAACTAGGGAGTTTGGTTTGCAACTAGAAGGCCGAGACAAAAAACAGTGGCATTGTAGAGAGGAAATGGAGAAATCTACTTGAGCTTATCCTGAATTGGAAAACGCCATTCAAAGACTTATGTCAACCTTGGAAGAATGGAGTATTCCAATACAAAGAGTAAGCTTCCAGTTAATATGTCTAGTTAGCATGTCAGAAAAGAGAGAAATAACTTATATTAATATTCACACAGTTGGTCAAGTAGGTCAATGGGATTCAAGAAGTACATTTCATTACAAAACCCTGGGGGAGCCAGAAAGAAGTGCTTTAAGGTCAATACTGCAAACTACAAAATCCACCCTGAAGTGAGTGAATCATGTCATATTGTGTATCTTGTGATACGTGTACATTACAAATATCAAACATGTACAGTACAACTATGGTTTAATTTAGTACAACTGAGGTTTAAAATTTAAATAGCCATTAAAAAATCCGCTGTCACTGGGATGCAGCTAATGTTGATGTAGACCAGAGATGGAGTTTTATTATCACTGGTAAGAATCAATAGGTTAGGATCTACATTGTAAGCAATCACTATGAAGGGACCAATGTGAGATTTGATGATACTAAAAGAGCTGATGATATCCAAAGGAGGGTTGTTTGGACTTAGAGGGCCAAACAAGACCCTGGGAGAATGTTTTGTAGATATCCTTCTACCAGCCAATGATGCAGATCCTTTAGGTGCAGAGAGGAGTTAAAAAATGCATGTTTCTGTTGAACTCCTGAATTGTAGATGTGGTGACACGGGGGTGGGGGGTTAGTCTACCCCATCTGATTAATGAAAGGTGGTCCCCTGCTAGGTCCTTTATAAGGCATTGTTTCACATAACTAACATCATCTGTGGAGGTACTTGTCTCGTCGCGTGGGACATTTAGTGTCTCTAACTACTAAAAGAGGATGGGAGGAGGTAGTCAATCTATTGGCCTATTTAAAAAAGAAACATGGTTAAGCAGTATGTAAAAACATAAACTAGTTTCTGATTCACCAGATCACAAATGTGCAAGTGAAGAGCATACTCCTAGTGCTGCAAGCTTTTTGGTTCACCAGATCACATTATGTGCAAGTGAAGAGCATAATACCGGCAGCAAAAACATATTAGAAAACAGAAGGAAGAAAAACAAGGGATTATAAACTTAAAGAGAGAGAGGAGTTAGGAAAGGAACAAAAAACATTTGATTGAATTTTTATTCCATAAAAACGGGAAGTGATACATCTACAAAACATTTGCAGGTATAGAACTGAATATCTTTGGTTGAGATAAAACAGGATAGAAAGTGACCTCTCTTAATCTCTATACACAATATATCTCCCTTTGATCTCATAGTGCAGGGTATGTAAAGATAAAATGTTCTTTGAACTACACCTCCTATATGGAGCAAAGGTGAGAAATCCTATTCCTGCAATGATTATGGTTGTCAACTTTGATCCATAGTTTGTGGGAGTGTATTCTCATTTGGTTGAGCTAAATCTTCTGGCCATGGGACCAATGTGGAAGAAAATTTGTGCTGCAGTGAGGTCCCTATATGGGGAAGTGGAAGATAATTTGGAAAAGAAAACAGGGAGAAAGGAGGGTTGGCCAGAATCTGACATTCTGTTGGGGTTAGCCTCTGTAAACATAATTCTGAGCTGTGTTGAACTCTAGAAGCATTTCTTTAGGTTATCCTCTCATCCATTAGCTCTTTTCTTGGAAGGTTGGTTATGCGTTATCTTGATTTGTGGGTGGAGATGGGTGATTCTTTGCCTTACAGCCTCCTGATAAATGCCTTGCAATTCTAAGGAGAATAAGACAAGGTGCATGATTGAATGCAGATTTATTCCATGGCTGTTATATAATGAGAGGATTTCCACTATCTTTAAGCAGCTATATTAACTATGAGCATAATATTATATCTTATAGTGCATATGAAATCTATCAAATAGCGTATGTAGATGAAGAAATGTTCCGTGTTAGAATGGTGAAATTACGAGTAAATCTATGATGGATGTTTTCGTTAATCTTGTAAGTTTGGTTTATAAGATATGTACTAGAGTGTGTGATCAACAGGCAAGATATCGAAATTATCTTATTCTGTGCTAGAGTTTCATATTCCTGGCCCCTTTTTCAGGGTGGAGGGTGTCCCTTAAACCAGGCTGGCTGCCATTAGAATGCGATGCCTTCGATTCTCTTGTATTATTCCAATAAGGCTATATGATCATATGGAAAAGTTATTAGATACTTGAAAGTAAAGTTTTGCTAGATATTCAATAGTTTATGGCCATTCCCATCTTATCTGGAGCATTTTCATAGACTGCATGTTTAACAAATTGTCTTCAAGCAACTAGAATGGCATGTTTTTCTGTTTTCCTTCCTTTATAGGAAATTGACTAGGACCAAGATTTGTTAAAATCTTTAAATGTTGAATGATCATGACCAAGTGTCTACACAGATCATGTTCCTTTTTCATTCATGCTGTCAGCAGTACTGCTATATGTTTCATGGAAGCTTCAAAAAGAGAGCAGCAAACATTTTGCTACAAGAAAAAAGGCCCAAGGAAAGTGATTGTGAGTCTAGTTGCAAGAAAAGGATAACCTTCTGTTGGCAGGAAAGGAAGAATTATTAAATTGAACTGAATCAAAATCCTCCAACTTTTCACGGTACTGGAGTATTAATTTGCTACTTGAAATATCCCTAAAATCACTTGCAAAATACAGGAGAAAAAGACAATTTGGATTCAAGCATAGGAAATTGAAATTCAAATGATTTCTATTCAATAGAATTCCTGGGAGGAAATAATGCTGGAGCAGCATCAAAGTCGAGCAAAAGGAAGAAAACAATGAAGTGGCTGAATAGAGAGAAACATGAGAAAGAATGGGAGTCGGTAAATTTGTTAGGAAAGATTGCAGCATTTCTGTGACAAAATTTACTTCTTGTGGTACAAGTTTAGTGCGTTTGTGGTCTTGATGAAGGGGATGAAAGAATTTTTGATAGGGTCGCTAATCCATTTTTAGCATGATATTTGGTTTGCATCTCATTCACTTATGGTTCTTAGTTCAAATCCAGAGCAGAACTGTTTGGTTGGTACCACATTATGATTAGTATCACATCACTAAAAAAGAAGGGCTATACAATTTAGCTTGACATTTTAAATGTAAAAGCATGAATAACTGAACTTCGTCAAAACCTGGAAAATCCAACTGCTGACACTCAGCATGAAGGATTGCTTTCTGAGTCGCTCACCACTTAATTTTGTCTGAACTCTTGTGATTAAATGCCTATTTGTGCTTCAAATATTGAGAATGGAGGTCTCCTCATTGTGCTTTTAAAGTTAGAACATGCAATTCTGCTGTTGTAGAGTGTTGAGAAATGTAGCTCAGACAAGAACTTCTTGCACATGCTTTAGTATGAATGCGCTAGAAGTGGTTTGAAACATTTCAAATTCTATTTTGTAATTCACTTAAGTGATTCTATTTTGTAATTCACTTAAGTGATTCAATCTTGACCATACATCTCAAGATGAGATGAGATGTAATCTTGACCATACATCTGAATAGATTAGGGTTTCCTTTTCAAGCATAAAAGGAGAAGGGCAAGAGTGTTTTACTCAACAAAAAGAAAAGAAGGTGAACAAATTGCTGAAGGAGAACTGCAAGGCTATTGTGCAGGAGGAAGAGTGATTTGCTGGCCAGAAAGGCAGCAAGAGAGCAGGTTGTCCTGCTGTAACTGTAATCTCCTCTATTATATAATATATACAGGTTCAGTAGTATATTTGTCTTCCGCTGTTCATTTTGTTCATTTTCCAGCCATCTGTGTGACTGTTACATGTTTAAAATAGATTCATTTCAGATCTGATTTATTTAGAAACATAGGCTAGCAGTCATCTAGGGTTAGGAAAATTTACATGGTATCAGAGCACGGTTCTGTAATTGAGATCCTCAAGGGTTTACAGCTGTAGATCACTGCTGGATATTAAAAACCAGCAGTTGAGGGTTTCATACTTTTGCTTGAAGGACTAAGCTGATTTGTAGGACAGTTTTTTGAGTTATTCATATCAGATTAAGTCCTTAAAGCAAAAGTATGAAACCCTCAACTGCTGGTTTTTAATATCCAACAGTGATCTACAGTTGTAAACCCTTAAGGATCTCAACTAGAGAACCTTGCTCTGATACCATGTAATTTTTTTTAACCCTAGATGACTGCTAGCCTATGTTTCTAAATAAATCAGATCTGAAATGAATTATTTTAAACATGCAACAATCACACAGATGGCCTGAAAATGAACAGAATGAACAGTGGAAGACAAGTATACTACTGAACATGTATATATTATGTAATGGAGGAGATTACTGCTTGGTTGGTACCACATTATGATTAGTATCACATCACTAAAAAAGAAGGGCTATACAATATAGTTTGACATTTTAAATGTAAAAGCATGAATAACTAAACTTCATCAAAACTTGGAAAATCTAATTGCTGGAATTCAGCATGAAGGATTGCTTTCTGGGTCACTCACCAATTATTTTTGTTTGAACTCTTGTGATTAAATGCCTATTTGTGCTTCAAAGATTGAGAATGGAGGTCTCCTCGCCGTGCTTTTTAAGTTAGTACTTGCAATTCTACTGTTGTAGAGTACTTAGCCTGTATGTTTGTCTAGGAGAATTTATCACTTACATTATTATTTGGTTTTTAATGATTTGCATTCGAGCTTTGGTTTGTTGATGTTTGGGGTCCTTCCTTTTGCCCCCTTATGAGGACAAACTAATTGACTTGGAATATTTGAAAAACCTTAGCTACAGGTTATTCTATCTTAACTAAGAGTTTCTCAGTTCTCCTTCTATATATATTCTTGCTTTCTTAAATGACTCCTGTAAACCTATGCTGTTGGTGCTGATGTTAAATTCATTTATCCTTTTATTTCGTCTCAGACATGTCATTTCATTATAGCGATGTTAGACATGTTGCATTGTTCATTATTGCTTACTGAGTATTTGAAATACCTTATTTAACTACAGGTAATTCTATCTTAACTCTGAGTTTCTCAGTTCTCCCTCTGTGTATGTTCATGCTTTCTTAAACGACTCGTGTAAACCTATGCTTACTCATCTCAGTCATGTCATTTCATTATAGTGATTTTAGACATGTTGCATAGTTCATATTTGCTTACTGAGTATGATACTATGATATTAAAAGTTTGCCCTTCTTTGCCTAGAAAACTTGTGTTTCTGTTCTGAAATGTTTTCTGCCTTCACTTCAAGCATGACAATTGTTGTGTAATCTGCTAGTTTCCATTTTTCATCGCTAAATTCATGCCCAACTGAATATCACATCCAACATAAACATATACCATTCATTCTTTCATTATTAATCCATACTTTCCAATCAGTCAATCTTTCTTCTGCAGTAACTGAGAAAAAGCTGGAATTGCATTACTTTTATTTGTTGTTTCTTTCAAAATGACATCATTCTGTGAGCTTATTTTGGCTGTTGTATCACTACTAAGAACAGGAGTTTTCTATAATATTTGAAAAGAAAAAGAAAAGGAAAAGATTGCTGATGCCTTCTGCTGCCATGAGGAGGTGCTGATTTGTGTTTGGGAGAAAATTTCATTCACAAAATGAATACTTTCTTTTACTTTTTAATGGGTTATATGGGATTGAAACGAGTCCCACCCATATTACATCGTAACCACTTGGCAATTATGCATTTATCACTTGGCAAGATTCAAACCTGTGTCTCCTGCATGAAAGTTGAGGAATTGTATCGCTTGAGCTAATGTCATTTGATTAAATGAGTACTTTGTATATCTTTTTATCATAATTTTCCAGTTCTGCTGTAAGAGTGATAGCATGCAATGTATGGGAACTTCTTGATGCCTTTTTAGTGCTTTGCTGTCGTTTTTCAGTAAATTTAAGGGGCGATCTTCACATTTTTGACCTTTGTTTTTACAATTTTCTTTCAGCTATCACCTTTGAATGAGATTTTTTCTTGTTGGGCTTTGCTTCTATGGATCTTATGGATGTGTATTTTCTATCTTTGATGTGAAGCATCTGTATCACATTTATTTCTAATCATTATTGATTTTTATCATAATTTTCCACTCTCTGTGGAAGAGTATAGCTTGCAATGTAGGAGAATTTGTAGATGCTTTGTGCTCTGCAATATTTTTCCAGTGAATTTAATTGGCGACCTGCATCTTTTTCACCTTCGTTTCTTCAATTTTCTTTCAGCTATTACCTGGGAATGTTTTTTTTTTTTTAATTTGTGGCTTTGCTTCTATGGATCTTATGGATGTATATTCTCTTTTTTAAATGTGAAGCATCTAGAATCACATTTATTCTAAAAATTGATCTGAAAATTTGTGTTCGATTTTATGTATGATCTGAAATTTATATTCTGAACACTTTCATTTAGTTTCAGTAAATCATCAGTCAGCAGCTGAATTTAAAATAGTAAATTTGATGTGCATGTATTGAATGGAGCTGATATTGCATCTATTCTGTCTCATTTTTGCTTGATGGTATGTGATCGAACTTGGGATAAAGTCCTTGATGCCCAGCTTTTTGGTGCTGTTTGTTCTGTTCCAATGTTTCATGCTTGTTCTTTGGTTTATCATCTTCATGACCGTTGAAATGTTTTAATGGATTTTAAGAGTTGAATTTAAATAATGCAACCAAAGAAACTGTCACTGTAATTATGGAGATCCATATTGGGTCTATAGCAGAAAGAGAGATGATGCTATTGGCTGATGATAAAGTTTGCATTCTGAAGATTCCTCCAGTTTTGAACCTTGTTGATTCAAACTTAGAAGTGAATTACATACAAATTTATATTGATAACTTTATATCATCTGGATATAGCATTGTTTTACAAAGAGAGGATTGTAGCAATCTAGTTGAGGAGGATCTCATCATTTACTGTTAAAACATTCTGCTTTCCTGCACATGCTTGTGCCTATGGGGACCTGTGGAGTGTGACTGGCTGGCTTTGCCAGCAAGTGTTATATCTTGCTTTATGTCATTTGGTTTAAATTTCTTATACATGAGCAATATCAAAACTGATACAAACCATGGAATCTTTATGCAGTTCCATGCATGGCAGCATCGATTATAAATTTATGTTTGGCATCGGCGGTATGGCAACATGATAGAGTTGACTTACTTTGATGAGAAGCACATAGTGTTTCTGACGTTGTGTGCTATCATGATATGCAAAGCAATCAAAGTTTGAATGTTTTAGTAGATGCACAACCGATATCTACTAGTACACACAAGTACAAGGCCATGGGAAATAATAGGAAGAATAACACTTTAGCACGCAAGTTCCTGGGGTTCTGTGAATCATGGTCATGGAAGAGAGATGCTTGTAAGTTCTGCTTGGAGATAACCTAATGAAAATGTGCTTAAGATAAGCCTTAAGAGGCATGTTCATAGAACCCTTGGAAAATCTTTGTAACAGATAAAGAGGCAACATATGGATTGTTATTGGTGATTGAACATATTGTTCTTGAACAATCGGCAGTTTGTAATCGAGTTTAGGAGCTCTGTGTGCATGGTTTTGGTATATGTTAATGATATTCCCAAAAATCAGCATATTCATTAAATGATTATGATACGAGCAGTAGTAAAAATTCAAATTGGTTGAAGGAACTGAATTGCACTGTAGGATAACATTAAACAAATTGCCAATGAGTGAATTGCGTTAAAATTTAACACCACCAAGAACAAAGTTTGATACAGAAGTGAGATGATTTTCGATCTAAGCTTGATTTAAACTGATTAAAGAGATTGCATTGATAAATGCGAATGTATAACAAATGGATGGAGTGGTGCGTGTACTTATCTAAATGCCTATAATTTTGATAATGAAGCAATGATTTTAATTTAGTACGAGGGTTACAAAATTTGGAGTACAATACAAAATTTTCATGCATTTTCTACATGTCTAAGCCAACTAGGAGCATATTCTAGTTGTATTAAATTTGTTGCCAAATGAAGCTTTTGGTGTTGTGATAGTTAAAATGTCTTTCTCAAGTTGTGTGCAAGTTGACAGATCAAGGAGTTTGTGTTACTTTTAGGTCGTCACCCCAACATTTAGGAGAATTTCATAAAGTTTCTTCCTTTACCAGTTTGCAAAGCAACATGATCAATTTGGCGTTCATCCTATTGGGAGGTGAATCTTTGAAGTGTGCAAACTAAATATACACATTGAATATTAGTGAAAGTAAAAGTAGCACTTAGAATAATGAATGAAAAAAGAAAAATAAAAAAAGAGAGTATGTATTGTACTTGAACAAGATGTTCAAATGAGGTGCTACATGTAGTATTTACACATCAATGTGACCATGCACAAATCTTAATTATTTACATGTACCCCAAGTTTGCCAGGAGTGTGATAAGGGTGGGCACCATAAGAGCTTATGCCCCCTGCATCCTAAAACTTTGATTACTTTGGCAGGTCGTAAGGAAAACAATACGAAGCTCAGTGAAAAGTGGGTGCCTAAGCAAAACCCTCAAAAATTGAAAGGAAAAGATTTGATTTCTATTTCTCAAGTTGGGCTCAGTGAGGAATTACAGGAGGAAGCCCTTCTTTTATCAAACATGTTTGATGGAGAGGAGTTGAACAAGGTTCCTGTGAAGAGAAGGGAAGTGAGCCCAATAGTGGGGGATATTGTTCAACTTCCTAAATTTGGGGAGAGTGGAGAAGAGGTAAGTCCCTCTAGTCTTATCCTCCAAAATTCCTTTGACTATCTTGACATGGATGATCCGACTCTTCAAAAGTTAATGGAAAGCTCTCTAGCCTCTCCAAAACCTGTGTTTGAGAAAGGCTCTCCAGGTCCGAAGACTAAAAGTCACAGGAAAGCTCGTATTGATGTAGGGGTCGAAAGGAAAGTGGGGAGACCTAGCAATAGAGCGCTTAGGAAAAAAGATTGACTCTAAAATTGCTAACGGAGTACAACCCCTTCTAACAGATAGTTTTGAGGCTTGGCATCTTGGAGAGAATGAGGTTGTTTCAATCATGGAGACTTGGAACAAATGTGTTCAGGAGTGTGGCTTGAAAAAAGGATTTCTTTCTTTGGGGGTAAAAAAAAGGTTGGCAGGCCTCCCAAGACCTCACTAAGAAAGGCTTCCAACAAGTGATTTTTGATTGTTTTTGGTTTAGTTGTTTGTCAGGCCGGATGTTGTTGCTGTAGATCTGATCCAATTTTAGGCGGGTTTCTTGGCTCTCTGGTTCTTTGAGCACCCCTGGGTTCCAGTGGTGAGGCTTGGTTCCCATATTCAGGGCCCTAGTGGTGGGCAGGATCTTCAAATTTTGAACTTTGAATTTGAATGCAACTTTGGGTAGGATTTTCAAATTTTAATTTTAAATATTGAATTTGAATGTTGTTTTGGGTGTCGGTTTCTCCTATGTTGGTCCCTGTTGCCAGTTGGCTATTTGATCGTGACAATCTCTTGTATTTGTTTGATAAAAATCTGTAGCTTATTTGCTAGGAGGTTGCTTCATTGGATTTTCGGGTTGGATTCAAGGAATCCAGCTCAGTCTTTCTTGATATCTTATTTCTAGATCTAAGGTTTAGGGGTGGCTTTCAAAACCCTACTTGTAATAGGTCCGGGGACCCTTAAAAAAACCCCTTCTACTATCAACAAAAAATAAAAAATTCTACAATTACTCAAAATTGTGCAAATCCCTTCATTGTGCATTGTCATTTCTTCTTCTTTTGAGATGTGGATTTGCCTACCTGCATGATGTATCTTGATATGAACATTTGTTCAACACTCCAACATATTGCCTTTAATCTCGAGGTTTATATGTGTGGAGAACATAATGCCTAATTGATATATATGCCTTTGTATACCTTACAATTCTTTTTGCTACTTACATTTCATTTTTTCTGATTGGGATCTTATCCAAAAACAAGACTGAAAAAAATTATGACACATGTATGCTATGATTAAATAAGATACCTAATGATTTGCCTCTACAAGGTAACATCATATTTTTATAGAATCACAATTGAAGTTATATAAACCATTGTTTGAGGAAAAAAGGGGACATCTCATACAATTACATGAATTAATGCAAGATATACCAAAAATGCTCAAATCAAGATTATATAGCAATAATTTAACAATTAAAGTTGAAAATATCCCATTTTAAACATAAATTAATAGAGGATTTCAAGAACATATTACACTAAGATCATGTACAAGAAGCAAAAGCGAGGGCTAATTCTAATGCAATAAAACAAATTACTTGACACCTTAGGGAATAAATGATCATTCCATTCATAAATTAATTGCAATAAAACACTCACTTCTCTGTCCTACTTGTTATGTCACCACTAAAGTAGAGAGACCACACTTGGACTATACACAAAGAATAGGTATCCCTCAAAAATTGGTCCCTAAGCAACAATTCTTGATCATTGGCTACAAATTGTAGTAGAGTGTCTTGTTCTCCAAGGAAGGTAGCAAACCAATGGTCAATGGCTTTGCTCGCACTTGCAAGACTGAGAGAGAGCAAAAGGGGTTGTGTGTTGTGGAAGCAACAAAGATAGAAAGCTTGAGAGTAATGTAAGCAATAATGAAGATCAAATGAATGAATGATATAGGAAATGAAATGGGTATTTATTGTCGAAGAAAATAATAAAATTTCCTTTTGAGGTTGACAATTGAGTTACATTCTTTTTGGAGCCATAAATTCACAAAATTGGTCCAAATGATGCGAAAATATGTTGTCTTAACCCTAGGTATAAAAACATGCCCGAATCATGACCATGCATAAAAAACCTTCAAATTTAACCAATGACTACGATTCCCCCTTAGAGTGGTAGTCTTGGCACCATCAATTTTTAGGACGTGTAAAGATGTCCCTTAATTGCGACTATCCTTATTTTGGTGTTTTGAAAAAATTAACAAGCAAAAACAATTAAGAAAAACGATAGAAAGGTAACAATTGAGTGAAGAAAGGGAACCAAAACCACTAGCCAACATGGCTTGCTATTGTCCTACCCAAGGACTAACAAAGTTAGTCTAGCTGTATCCTATGTATAGGACGAGACTCTACACCATATGCAAAGTCAGTTTGGTGCTATTTTTTTTGAATACATATTGGCCCTTCCTAAGGACCATAGGCAACACCGCAAAGGATAGACACTATAAAAAAAGAGCAATATGATAGCTAAAGCAACATAAATAAAAAAACTATGCTATGGAGAGCATATATATATATATATATATATATATATTTGTTAATGTTGATGCTATTGTCTATGCAAAAGAGCAAAAACCTTACCCAGGTGTTGTAGGTGAGTTGGAGAGGAGAGGGCAATCCTCCAAGGGAGGTCCCAGGTTCAAATCTCCACCCTATCAAAAAGTTGAATTGGGTATCCAAAATCCAATTGATAATGTTGGTGCGGGCAGGGTCGGGTGCGACTCTCGGGTGACTTTGACGGTGTAGAAACCCCTGTTCGTGGTCTCTCAGACCAAGGCGGCCTCGCAAGGGGTTTTTCGCTTTAAAAAAAAAAAAAAAAAGGAATTTTTTTGAAATAAACAACATTAAAAAGCATAAACTCAACCAAAAATATGAAAGCAAAAGAAAATGTACTTGATACTTACCTATATATGCCCTTGAAAATTTTGGTTGGAAGAAACTGATTTTTACTTGCCCCATGTAGCAGAAAAATAATTTACTTGTAAAACACCCAAAATGTTGAAAAATGTTACTTGGATGCAAAATGAGCAAAAACAAAATGCACAAGTGAGTTTAGAGTGATCAAAACCCCCACAAGCACTCTCCTTGCAAAACTAGACAAAATATTATACAAAAAACCATTTTGGCAATAAAATAGTCAAAGTAGGGACACAATGTAGTTTAGGATGATGTTTCTTAGTGCGCTATATACTATATTATACCTCTATGTAAGATATCTTTTTCATATATATATATATGAGATGCCTTTTATGTAGCCTTTGATTCCTGTAACATTCAATGGTTTTTCTACTACATTCATGACATGTACTTTGATTTGTATAACATTGAATGACATTCCAATTTATTTATGACATGCACTTCGGATTTGTGTAATATTCGAGGATATGCCAAAAACACATGCATGATGATATGCCAATGTTTATGACATGCATGATGATATGGTCTTTCTAGTTTCCTAGCTATATGTATGCTTTTGAGTAGCATTTAGTTGTCATGACCTACCTTGGTAGGACTCATTTATAAGATGAACTGTATATTGATCGGATGCATTCAATGCTTAGTACTAATTGCAGTTGGATGTTTATTTGCAATTAATGTTTTGTTTATATGAGAATATGGTATTGCTGATATTTTGTATGTTTGTAGGAAAGTGCTCTCGTAGGTGGGTGAGGAAGATGTCCACCGAGAACGAGATACCAAAAAAGGGAAATGATGTGACGACTCTAGGGTAAGATTTACCCAAGGTAACAAGTGGTTACCACATATAGTTGCATCTCATAGTCTACTTGTTTGAAATCATTGCATTGGCAAGGAAGTTGCTATAGGGCAATGAAGTCGCCTTTAACAAAAGTTGGTAACCTATAAATTATCATTAAATATTTTGTGGATAAATGTTTGCTTTGCTTTGTCTATGCTTTAGCAAATGTTTATCTTCTTATGCTCATATGCCTTGAAAAGATAAATATTCTCCTTGATGGTATAACATATTTAACTGTTTTGTCTATAAGCATCCAAAGTTATATGTGTTTGCTTGATTTGGTTTATTTGGGTTTGATCAATGTTTGTTTTCTTTGCATATGTTTTCGGATGTTTAAAAGATAACTATTCTCACTTATGAAGCATAAAGTCATTTTAGTTGCTTTATTATATAAGTTGATATTGGAAATATATTGGGGAAATATATATTGTTTGGATGCTAAAGAGGTTCATATTAAATAATTACCTTACTTAGCAATATGATGTTTTTAAAGGATCAAGGACATATATGATTGGAAGAAATAATGAACTTATTTAACTTCTTTTTAAAAAATGGCATTTAAAAAGAAAAAGAGAGCCAAGACTTAATCTTAACCTTATAAGCATAAGAAAATTATTCTTTTATGATTTTATTAACAATAACCATATGCTATATTGAATTAATATGGCGAGTTATTTTGGAATATTATGATGTTAATATTTTCCTTGCACGAAGTAAAGAAAATAAAATAAGGGTTAAGAACAAGTGGTTGGTTTTGGTTGTGCGATGAACTCGTCTCGGACCTTACGTTAAAAGGAGAGAATTCTTGTCTTGAAAAATAAAAGAGACTCATCGGGGAGGACAAAGAATAGAGAATTTAGAGACACCATGTTGGACAACAATGAGAAGTTTGTATCATCACAACACATTATCTACATCCAACAACTTCTAACATTAAAAAGGTATTCCATTTCCTTGATGTTTTAAACATTGCTTTCAATTGAAAATGGTATCCTCTTTTTTGTTTTATGAAGGAATTGCAGTGTTTTGCGAGGAGTAAAACCATAAACAAAACCCTTCTGAATTCTTCAAAAAAAACATATATATGAATTGATTTTATTTAATGCCTTGAGTTATGCTTGAAAGGGACATTCTTCCCTTCTAACCCGACCTTTAGACGTCAGTGAGACAGACCATCTCGGCGTTTGGAAGGAAAAACCTGTGTCTGCGGCAGTCGTCAGCCCTTCATGGTGCTAGTTCGCGTATTGTCCAATGTCCATATTGTTTCCTTAAAGTAATTAACCATGCCTTTGTGGAAAAATTAGAAAATCACCCTACAGAACCTTTTTGTGCCCTAATGCCTATGGTGGGGCCACGTGGATGTTGACCGTGCGTTTGAGTTGAATAGGGTTAAACTTTAATAATTTTGATTATAGCTTTGCATGGTTATTTGGGGTGCTCACGATTTTCGTCGTGTATTTATTTACATTGAAATTGATGTTTGCTAAAGAAAGGTAAGGGGGTTTTGTATTAAATAGATGTCAAATGCATAAGTCGCCGCCCTTTTTGTTTATTGATTGATGTTTTTGAAATAAAAAAAAAAAAAAGAAAAAAGAAAAAAAGAAGGGGAAATGTGATTTTAAAGTAAAGCTTTAATTATGCTATAATGGAAATATAATACTAGGATACTTTCTTTATTAATGATAATTAGAAAGTATGTTTATTTGTAATGAAATAAAAGGATATTGTATTGAAAATCTATGATGCTTTATTTGTAATTATAAAGTATGATTGTATTGGGATAATGAACAATGGTGAATTGATTTATTCATTTATTTAATTAAAAATGTTGGTAAAACAATTGAAAAACATGAAGTAGGAACTGCATGTTATTATTGTTACTTGTATTATTTTATAGAAACAATTGAATGCTAAATGGATGTGGAATCCATTTAATCAAGGAAATTATGGGGTTTCCTTATTATGTTTTGAAAAGGGAAAAAAAGTGTTTTACATTGGTTTTATAGAAATTATCTACAAATAGTTGGACGTGGAGTCCAATGGTAATAAGGAAATTTTATGGGGGTTTCATTAAAATGGACATGGAGTCCAATGGCTATAAAGAAATTTATGGGGGTTTCCTTAAAATGCAAATAGAAGTGTATTGTGGAAATACATTGTTTGTTTTAAGTGATGAATTTTTGATTGAGGAAAATTATGGGGTTTCTTCCTTGTATTTCAAAAGAATGAAAAAATGAATATGTTTTGTTTACTAGATGCATTGAAAAGAAACAAGCATTTAGAATTGCATTATCATTTGAAGGAGTTGTCTTGATCCCTTAATCACATCCATTTCTTGGAGAAACTCAAGGAGAGCTTGATCAAGGAGAGTTCCTCTATGGCTTTGTTGGGAAGCATTCGATTTGTGATCATTATGTAGCTAGGGTTGTAAAGAAAGAGTGGTATTTGTTGACAAAAGCTTAAATGATTAGCTTTGTATTGAATAATGACTTTTTTTTGGAGATTGACTTTGTGAATTGAGTGTTTATTTACAAATCAATTTTGAAATTAAGATTCTAGTTCTTTGTGTAAAATGAATGGATGAGTTCTAAAAATGGTAAAAAGAAAGTTGTACATTGCTTTTATTGATTAAAAATTTAGTATGGTTTA
This sequence comes from Wollemia nobilis, assembly GCA_028583015.1. Taxonomy (NCBI): domain Eukaryota; kingdom Viridiplantae; phylum Streptophyta; class Pinopsida; order Araucariales; family Araucariaceae; genus Wollemia; species Wollemia nobilis. The sequence goes on from JAQPPZ010016862.1 coordinate 4,713,324, forward strand.
TGATTAAAGCTTTTGAATAAGGTTGTATTCCTTAAAGTTTAAGTACATATTTTGAAAGAGTAGATGTTACATTTGATTTTATGCATATAAATGGTATTAAGATAGTAAGTGAAAGAAAGCTTAATGTTTGATGCAAGAGAAAGAGTGAGAGAGTGTTTGAATGGATCCATGTTCCTTTTATGGGTTTAGGGTTTTTCTATGGGGGCACTCTTAGTTAATGAAGACTAGAAGAACCTAAAGGATGAAACCAAACCCAAGATATTACAGGGAGCAACACCTGAGGGTTTTGCAATGGGCACCTTTCAATAAAGGATCTTCGAGGTGGGACCCAAAGATGGGGAGTCTTTGGAAAATATTTAAGTGGTGTAGCTTGAATCTTCCTTCCAACCATGGAGGTTTGGAATCCATTAGCAAAAAGGATTTTGTGATGGTACCTCAAATGACAGTTGGGTGTCCATGTGAGGATATCACATAGAGTGATAATCACCTCAATTGAACCATCGTGGAGATGAGATAATTGAGCACTATAGTTTTACTCATTCCATTGTGGAGGTGCAATGTTCGAACTAAGAGGCTTTACACCTTTACACTAGTATAGATAGACTTATGCTAGTAAGGGAAATGACATCTTCTTCTCTAAATATTGAGAAGGGATAATCCCAACATTGGGATCAAGATGCCTTACATTCACAAAGAATGTAAGGAATGTGGGATGAGCCACGAAGGTACACAAGGTAAACCCTAGAACCTACAGAAGATTGGCCACTCCTATCCACTCGAGAGATGTTTGCAACATATTGAACTTGAAATGTGGTGAAGCCTCTATGAATATAAATCCTATATTAGAAACATCTTGGAGAACCTTGTCAAACTTTTTTCTACCTTAAAAAAAATTCTCTTCCGAGTTGGTTAGATTTGGGTTGTTACCTTAGTAACATGCATTTTATAATTATGAGTTTCTCAAAGCATGAATGATTTGGGTAGCATTCAGTGACGTGCTCATCATGAACTACCTCATAGTATTGGTCATGTTTGATGCCACAATCCAACTAGACATGCCACTATAGTAGGTAGCTTGCATGTAATATCCCATAAGTGCTAACTATCCAACAAACACACTCATCACTACAATGGGACAAACCAAGAGAATCCAACTTTTGTTACACATGAACGCAAATATATGTCCCTTACTATTAAAAGAAATTGCTAGACAGGCATAAATGAACATTGTCTCGAAAATTATATCCACCTATTGTTGTGGGGCACCCTAGGGGAAGCAAACCTACGCCACACATAGAATCAAACATGTCCCCAAGGCCAAGTCATATCCTGTCATTGATGATGAATGTGTTGTACAAGGCACTCCCACCACATGGATAGAAGAAACAAAAGCAAGCAAACGAGCTAGATAAGTGTTGTGCATACAAAACAAATAGATTCTTTGACAGATAGAATCCTCATGCCTCTATTTCAATGGTCCAAACTCACATACTTTAGTATCCGATCAAGCTTGTTGTTCAAAAAGGCACACTTGCCATTATAGTGAGATGCCAAAAATGATTGAGAAGTTGTGTGATTGAACATTTCTAATGTTATTTATTGTATAAAAAGTAAAATAAATATTTCCATAAGCCAAACTAGGTAGGAGGTATAGTTGAACTTTATTTTCTTGTTGAATTATTTTAATAGACTATCTATTTGATTTGCTATGTATTTAGAATAGTCAATCATTTAGGAGTGGCTAGGATAGGTTTATATGGTGTGACATAATAAGGTATGCTCTTTATATGGTTTTAGGTCACTCTATTTTCTCAACACCATATCTATTCTAGATAATTACATATGAACATCCCTCTTGAATAAGTTTAACTCTAGTGGGGTATTAAAGCTAGTTGATAATTTAGGTTTCTTTAGATATGGGATAATAAATCCCACCAATAGGTTCTAGTGTGTTTATAGAAAAAATACTTTTAGATTTTTGGGTTGCAAGAAAACCACATAGATAGGTCATTATCTACCTTCAACATTATCATTATAACCTCTTATCTTTTGTAGATTTCATCCTTAGTCCATTGTGGGAGTCTAAAACTTTTGGTCAAGGGGTCATATCTCTTCATAATGGTCTCCACCAACTCCAGGAATCTCTAAACTTGAGGTACTAAGTTCATGGCTAATCCAAATGTCTAAATGTGGCTTATGCTCCATAAATTGATTTTTAGGCCCAAGTTTAGACTCCTAAGGCTTCTTTCCTCACTTGCCCAATTAGATGCATATAGTTATTCTTCATCTTCTGATAGGGATCATAAAAATCTTCTAATATATTTTGGGGAGGGGATCCCTATCTATTTCTCTTAGCTCTCTTCTTTTTTTCAATTGTCCCTCAGATGGTTTGGCCTTATCTAGTAGTATAAGAATAGGTGAAGGTGGTGTAGAATTGGATGAGGTGACAATATTAGAAGGTGATGAAGTTGGATGTGCTTTAGATTATGATGGGTTGGTGGATGCAAATGTGGTATCCATGGTGGTTCAAGATGAAAAAATGGACAAATTGGGTACAATGATGAAAATTTGAAAAAGGTCAACAAATTTTTATCCCAGAAAATGGAGGAATTCACTCATGATTTTGGAGCAATTCACTCGAGAAGTAGAGTGACTTGCTCACTTTTGGGTGCTTGAAAGGTCTTTTGAAAATTAGGCAATTTTCTCAAATTAGTAAGTGATTTTGTTACAAAATGCAAACGTTTTGCTTTTTTGGGGAGGCTTTGGTGAGTTGGGACAATTCAAGGGATTCACTATTTAAGAAAAGACTTAGGATTTGTTTTTGAGGTTTTGGCTTGTTCAACAAGGGTTTTAGCAATTTGGTTCATTTTATTTAAAATAACCACTCTATTTTTAGGTCTAGCAATTTATCATGCTTAGTGGATCCCTTAACATCTTATAAAGTGATTCAGTTGGGATAGTGGCTATACAAGGAGATCTAGTGGATTTCAACTCCATTGGACTTTTCATAGGAGAAAGGGGAGTGAACCACACGTAAATGGTGGAAGTGAATCATAAATTATAGCATGTAACTTGCTTATGGAGGGAGCATGTTAGCATACTAATGTTATGTGATTCTAGGAGGAATTTTATATCCCCTTGGTTGCATGGGTTATCCCATGCACTACTTCTGCTCCACCTAGGTAGGACGTTTAGCCCAAAGGGAACCCCATCAGGTGGTTCAATCATGTGAGGCATGTTGGTGGGTGTGTCACATAATTTTAGAAAGAAATTCACTTGTTAAAATGAGTGATTCACTTATTTCCCTTGCATTTTGGTTTTTGTGTTACAGTACAACATGATGACATACATAAATATGATATGACAACAAAGGGGAGAAAAGAAAAAATAAGGTAAATGACAAGAATTTTTAGAGGAAAAAGGAATGGTAGAAGTAAAAAATAAGAGGCAACAATTGCTAAAATAGTAATTGCTACTATATGTACATACTTACATATTATTTTGACCAAGTTGCTAAATCAAGTAGAGATGCTACTCATTTACAAAAGTAGATAGTGTTCCTCCATCCATACTGGCAAGCTTGTAGGTATTTGGGCCCATGATTTTTTATGATTTGGTAGGGCTCACTCCATAATGAATCAAATTTTTAGTGTTCCCTTTTTTTCCCTATCCTCATCCCACTTGAAAACAAGGTATTATTTTTTGTACTCCACTTCTATGGCTCTTTAAACTACCTTTTAATGTCTTCCTAGTGTTGCACTATCCTCTTGAAAGCCTTTTCTCTTTCCTCTTCTAAGTCTAGCAAAACATTTAATTTGTTTGTATAGATTCTATGTCAGTGTCCCATAATTTGATATGTTGTGACATTTGCGAGGAAGGAAGCTCTAAATTAGTTGGTAGCACAATCTCCTTTTCATAAAACAACTTGTAAGGGGATGATTTAGTGATTTTTTTTGGTGTCACTCCATTTATACATAATGCCTTATTTAGCTTGGTATGGTAGTCCCTTTATGACTCAAAGATAGTTCTTGTCAAGATCCTTGTGATATTCTTGTTAGTTGATTTAGCCAAGTTATTTTCCTGGGGATAGTAATTAGATGATGTTTTGAGAAAGAATCCATATTCCAAGGAAAATTTTATCACCTTGTCCCTATAGAATTAGGTGGAATTATATGTGACTATGGTGGCTTGTGCTCTAAATATAGTGATGATATTTTCTACCAATTGAATCATAATTTCCTAATTTGATGCTTTGGTTGGGACCACTTCAACCCATTTAATGAAATAATCCATTGTGGTGAGGATTTATCCATGTCCTACACTTAATAGTAGGTTGATATTTTATATGAAATCTAGGCTCCATTTTTAAAATGGTTTAGTCATAATGATGGACTTTAGGGGCATTGGAGCTCCTTTTCTTTCTTCTAAAAATGAAATAGGATTTTCAATTATTGATCCATTGGTAGTAATTAGCAAACATGGTAGGCCAATAGTATCCTACTCTTAAGATCCTATGAACTATTGTGGGTGTAGACTAATTCCCTCCATCATGGTATTTCTTGATCAAGGTTTACATATTTTCTTCTTCTATGTAGCATAAAAAATGCCATCATATCCCTTTCTAAATAAGACACCATACAAACAATAATAATGTATTTATTTCTATCTAAATTATTATCTTTCCTTACCTACGAACCCTTGTGGTATGTTTCTTGTGACCATATGCCTACAGATGTCACCCATCCAACCAATTTTGTCATCCATATCTATTTCTTCAACTAGATCAATTTGATCTTTGGGGACTATCATTGTTAATATTTCACACAAGGCCCTTCCCCTAAATAGTTTAGTAGGTTTGATCTATACGTAAAATTCTTGAATTTGTTGGCTTTTAAGCCTTACTATCTCAAAATATCATAGATCCCAAAATAAAGATGCCACAATATTATAGGTCAAAATATCAATAATCAAGAGTAGAATTATATTATGACCAATCAAATATATACCCAGGTCAATATAATAATGAAATAGCATTCGCTTCTAATATCAAATATGAATGTAAAATGGCCAAAATCATTCATGTACATGCATGAAGAATACTTACAATAAAATTGTTCAAAATATGTTTACAAGCTTTATTATCAATGCTTTCTTTGTGGTGATTGCTACAAGATCATTTCCTCTTACATTATATAGATCTTTATCTCCATAATATAGCCATAGTAATATGTTTCTTTAATACTTGTCTATTGCTCTCCTCACATATCCGGGAGATGAAACCTTTCCTATTCTTGACCTTTGGCTTATCATCTTGCCACTTGTATACAAGAATATTCATTCTCTTCTTACATGCATACTTTAACTCTATGTCACTTACACATTTCTACATGAATTACTCTCCCACATGCACTCCTAATACAATATATTTATGCACATCCCCACTTTACATAATTGCACTCTTACTTAAATAACACATGCACATTCTCTTAATACACACTTGCACTCTTACTTACATGACACTTGTGCATTTCTTGCACATTACACTCTTACATGACACTTGTACATATCCTGCACATAGACACTTACATAAAGGAGAAATATAAATCATTCATATAAACTAAAGACACAAACCCTAATCTATTACATATTTACATTTGTACCATGAAGGTACCATGGGGGTATATTTGCATGTCTCAAATAATGTAATATTCTCCAACATCCCCTATATTATGTTATTTGGTTATTGAAGACTTTAGTCTTCAATATTTGTCTTCATCTTCAATATTCATATGACCTTGAATTGTTCATGAACCTCTGCCTGAGATTTACCTTCATTATTTGGTTCTTCAAACTTTGTATCTTCATTATCAGGTTCACGAATTGCTTGAGCTTCTTCTTTGTATTTGATCTCTAGTTCATCTACATCCTTTTTGTGCATGACTTCTTCTCCAAACTTTGGATCATGTGCTTCATTTGATTTAGATTTCCTATAATCTTGATATTGTCCTATAACTTCTGAACATTCACTTAGAGCATCATAATAATTTCCTAAATTAGAAGTACTTGCAATTTCAGTATCGTATGAAGATTGAAACATAATTTTACTTTCTTCACTTGTACAAATTTCGTATTTCTTTGCTAGAGATTTTTCTTTGTTCCATTTACTTTTTTTATATGATGGAAGAAGAGGTTTTGAAAGGTGCCCTGAACCTTGTATAAAAAAGGAGAGCTACCAACCCTTAACAAAAGCTAAAGGAGATAGTAAACCAAACTAGGTCCAACAACCAACACTCATGAAGAGGCAAAACTACAATAGCTAATAAATAGAAGCAACCAAAAAAGTACCAAACGGATTCCAAAAACCAACAATTTTTAGAATCCAACACCCACGCAAGGGTAGAACCATTGAAACCAATACTCGACACCCATGTAGGGGTGACCTATCTAACAAAATAAGAAATCCTAATATAAATAACAAAAAAATTATTAGAAGATCCAAGGCCTAGCTTATCCTTTGTAATATTTAGATGTATCCTTCCCCAATCCCACCACCTATTCTGCCTGGTCCCACCTCAGCAAGATCTTAAAATTCTTTAGTATAGGATATTGTTGAACACAAAGAAGCGATATGAGAGTTCTGCACGCTTATCATCATATTCAAGATAGAATTTGGAATATTTGTTGGGCCTTGGGACTTGTGCCCCCTCTTCTAAGCATTTTACCTTAGCCTCAACTACCAACTTCATTTTATTTTCAACCAAGATAGACTCCTCAGAATCTGAATCTTCAATCATCATTGGGTTTTTCCCAGTATGTTTAGAAACAGAGCTCAACCGATTGGACCACTTGGTATGCACCTTGATCCCACCAAAACCAACATAGGGAGAGATACCCATAACAATGAGAGTAGCACAATTTTTTCCACTCGTGGCATGATCAAGGGATGGGGTAATATCTTGGGACTAGGATTCACTTTCCTTAGATGGGTCAGGGGAGGCAACCACCATAGGGATCAAAATCAAAGATTTCAAGATCTCCTTGCCCACTAAGCCTCTAGCCTTAGAGACACACTTGAAGATTAATTTTAGAAGACCTTTATAGATAGGGTCTGAAATATTTTGACTTGATTCATTGATTTCTTCGACGACTAAAATAGGAAAAAAGGAATATTCATGGCTCTCTTTCTATGGAGCTAGTTAAGAAACATCGAGTGATAACTATGGATGAGCTTCTATTTCTTGTCAAGAGTAGAGAACTACATGATGATTAAGGCTAACCTATCCCAGGGCTCCTTCAAAGAGTCATGTCTGTATCTGTTATGGTATCTCACTAGCTCTTCTCCTTCATTCAAAAAATTCTAGGCTTCCCTGGCCAAGGAATGTTTATCCCTATTATTGAAGGTCCCATCTGCTAGTAAACCAATTACATTCATGATGAGGGGGATTAAAATCTTGAAATCAAGACTTCCCATGCTTATCATCCCATTTTTCTATGCATAAGCTATATGTCTTGCCAGTTGCAAATTATGACCACTAAATTTCTCCAAATAGACAAGGATACCCCTTTTCTTTAGAATTTTATTTAAGTCTTCATTGATAACATGGTGGCTTGGTTCCAAAATTAAACTAACAGTATTTCCAGAACCCATTATAAGCCAACACCACTCTTCTTGAAAAGTGAACTAAAACTTGTGTCTCTCAACCCAAAGAAGCTCCAAAAAATTTGATCTCTTGAGGGGCAGGGTGGAGGACCAACATAAAATTTGATTAAGGGGCTAGGGGATGATCCACGACTAGAGCCCAAACCAATTAAAACAACCCTTAATCCACCTTGGGACTATGTAATAAAAAGGCAGAATAATATAGGTAAGCTAGTTCCTAGGATTGAGAGCCCCTGTGGTGCATGTCAACTATTCACCCCTCATCAAACTAGTCTGAAGATAGCCCAAACATAACAGACCATTGTGGGACTCACACTAGAAAAAAGAAATTAAAGTAGGGCAAGATTTGCGGATTGATAAAAATACCACACCAATTGAACACTCCCTATAAGTAGCACTTCATGCAAAGTGAAAGGGGAATGATTACTAAGACAAGCTCAAAGTACCACAGGGTCAAGATCATGTAAGTCCCACCTAGCTTCGAGTTAGGATGCTAAGAGCACCACCTTAGGAAATAGTATCCCCAATTTATGTCCCACGCTTGCCTAGAAAATCTCCCCTTCCAATTAAGGACCTTAAACCCACCAACATGGCACACTCTTTGAACCGAGGGGTGATGAGATTACAACATCAATATTTATCTAGTCCATACCAACAACTTCCATAAGGGTAAGAATATTTCCTTTTGAAGTCTAACTAGCGAGATCGAGGACCTCCTCTAGATCTGACCCAACTGACCCCTTGACTCAGCCCCACCAATAATCTTAATCCTCTATGAAGGCTTAACTAGATTCCACTTGATTTGACTAATCTCTCACCACCTTACCCTCCAACTCCAAAACCCTTTCCATGGCTTAGACGAAAAACCTATTCTAGATTGAACTAGATCCCACCAAGGTGACATCTCCAAAGCGACAGAAAAGGCTCCAAAGAACTAAGAGTTCAAAATTTTAAAAATAGAGATGCTGAGGAGGCTTTCTCCAATCGTAAATCTACAATTTGAGTCCTCAATTGCCCTTTCCCCACTAGTACAAGAGACGAAGAATGAAGAGCAACATCTCCTACATGAAAGGGATCAACCCATAGGCTTGATCAGATATTCTTCCACTCTCCAATCCATGAATACCTTGGAGGAAATCATCTCTCCAAATGGTTTAATATTCTTGGTTTAGCCCCAAGTTTGTCAAGAAATCAATAGTGTTGTTACCTTCCCTGTAAACATGCTTTACCACCACTTCTTCTAGTGTCTAAATAACTCTTATGGATTCAAATGTCATGTTGGAAACAAAGAAGCTGGGGGGTTGAAATCCTTTCACTAGGTTGATAATATTCAAGGAGTCACTCTAAAAAATAACCTTATTTTAGCCCAATGAATTCAAGAGAGACATCCCCTAAAAGAGGGTTTTGATCTCTGCAAAGTGGCTACATTGAATTCCCAAATTTTCTAAAAATGCCAAAAAAGGTTTGCTTTTACAATTACAAAAAATACCTCCCACTCCAGCACAACTAGGGTTACCCTTAGAAGCTCCATCAAAGTTGAGCTTGATCCATCCTAATGGGGAGGGTCCAATATGATAAGGCCCTTCATGGTAGGATCAATTTGAGAAACTGATCTAGGTCTAACCCTAAACCCTAGAGAGTGTTCTAGATCTTCTTCCAACTTAGAATACCCCTTCAAATCCAAGGGGATAGACGAGATGTTCTCAACCACCATTGATATTCTTTTAGCATATATAGAGGAAGTAAAGTTGACCTCATTGTTGAAATCTCATAGGTTCCTTTCCTTCCAAACACACCACAGAATGTGGACCAAACTGAAGGACCAAAAAAGATAGATGAGGGGCAAAGAAGGGGGGTCCCATTGGGTGAGGAGATCTAAAATGTGAAAGGGAGAAACCTAGAAAACATCCACCAAGGAGAAGAAGGAAGATAAAACCTCCCTAGAGAACCATCATAGGATGAAAATATGGCGAGAAGACTCATCATTAAAACCACATAAGTAACAATGATTGGGGATGGTAAACCTATGAGATTGAAGATTATCCAATTTCAAGATTTTGTTTTGAATGGAAAACCATAGAAAAACATTAACCTTAGGGGTCAGACCTTTTTTCCACACAATATGAATCGAGAACCAGGGGGACTGGGATCCTCCAACAGAAAATAGGCCAACTTAACCAAGAATTTCTTGAAACTTTTATTTTTCCAAAAAAATGCATCATCATCCTTTGAAAACTTGATAACTTAAAATTTTAAGTAGTCAAAGATCTTGAGAGTTGCCTTCTCAGCTTGGAATAGGTCTAGGTTGGATAAATATCTCCATCACTTCTTGTTGTTCATAGTTTCAATATAATTTACCAGTTTCTATAGGTCCATCTATAGAAGTGTTCAACCAGTACCAACTTTGAGAATGTCACTAGTGGTAGGTCTAACAACCAGGGGTTTTCCCAAGAATTGATAAGATCATTTCCTATATTCCATCAACCTCCCTTAATGATAGTGCTCTTGGATTTGATGATGTTAAGCCAAAAAGCCAACCCAGAGCTAGGGATAGGATTCATTAAGAAGCCATCCCCATTGTTCAAGTATTTTTCCCTAACAATGTTCACCCATTCCACCTTGTCTTTATGCACCAAGCGTCAAACTTACTTTGCAATTAGAGCCTTGTTCATTTGATCCACTTTTCTAAGCCCCAAACCCCCAAACTCTCTTATATAGTAGATCTGATCCCAAGCAACCAAGTGGAATATCTTTTTCTCCTTAGATCCAGACCAAAGAAAAGATTTTTGGACATGTTCAATTCTTTGTAGGATTTTAATAGGCATTTTAAGGATGGACATGAAGTAGACTGAGATACTCTAGAGAGTAGATTTAACCAGTAGAGCCTTGCTAACTTGACTTAAAAGGGCTTCTTTCCAACTAGCCAATTTTCATTGCACTTTTCAACCACTAGTTCCTAGAGTGCCTCCTTGCATCTCCCTTTAAATAGGGGAAGCTCAAGATAGATAGATGGAAGCTCCACTATCTCATAGCCCAAAGCGAAGGCTATCCTCCTTTGTTTGGAAATCAAGGCGTTGATGAAAAAATCTAACTCTTCAGACAATTAACTTTCTATTTCACTACTCTTTCAAAGGAGATCAAAATTTCCTTGATTGCATAGGCCTGGGGAATTGAGGTAAGGAAAGGTAGGAGAGTATCATCAACAAACTGATGGTGATCAACACTTAGTGTTAGTGTAATACCCATAATAGTAGAAGTGGCCTTAATAGTCCTACCCAAAGCCTTTGCCATTAGGATGAATATGTAAGGAGAGAGAAAGTCTCCTGTCAAATTCCTCAACAACTACATAAGTAGCTAGCTAGGGAACTATTAATTAGGGCCAAGAATTTGGTAGAAGATATACAAGATTTGATTAGAGACAACCACTTCCTATTAAATCCAAACTTATTTATCACCTTGAGGAGGAAGTCCCACGAAACCCTGTCATAGGCCTTGTTCATGTCAAGTTTAAGGAAGGCCCTTAATCTCTCACTTTTATCCATCAAATATATAAGCTCATGAACTGATATGACACCATCCAAAATCTGTTTGCCCATGACAATGCCACTCTGAGCATGATCAATTAGTTGAGGGAGAAGAGGCTTGATCCTATTAGCCAAAGTTTTGGTTAAGATTTTAAAAATATTATTATAAAGGCTAATTGGGTGGAAGTCCTTGAATTCTTTAGCCCTAGCTGATTTAGGAATAAGGGCTAAGAATGTGAAGTTAACATCACATAGAATAGTCCCTGTACTTTTAATCTCCCACAAGGCATCGCCAATCTCCTTCCCCACAATATACCAAAACTTCTGAAAGAACATAGGATCCCAAAACTTTTGTACTTTGTTCCATTTACTATATCCCATAGTTTTTCTACAATAAGAATTAATTTTATTTTGTTCTTCCATGATGCAAAATTTAGTCCTTTCAAAAGTTGTGATTAAAAAATGGAACTCATTCAAATCTAGATTTTGAAATCCTTTGAAGTAGTAAACATTATATCTCCCAAGTTAAAAAATACTCAAATAAGAAATTTGTAAATTTAAAAATTTTTAAACCTTTGATATAGTAATCCTTTTAACTCCCTATTAAATTTTCAAAATTTCAAATTTTAAAATTTTCAAACCTTCAAATAAATTCCAACTATATTTCTTCAAAAATTAAAAACTCTTCAAAAAATTGAAAACTCAAATCTTAAATCATTTTAACTCCTCAAATCTTCAAAACTAATAAAACTCAAACCTTCTAATCTTCAAAACTTTTAAAAAGAAACTATTATTATCCAAACCTTATAAAAATTAAATCTTTGTAGTAACCCTTTTCACTCATAACTTAAAAATATAAATTCAACTTTACAAAAAGTAACTTTTAAAAAACTTAATCAAGGTGCATAAACTTCAATGAACCTTATAACTCCATCTAATGCAATTCAAATTCATTATTTCCCTCCAAAAACTTTAATTATGCACCAAAAGTGGAAGTGTAATGTATAAACGTTACCTGTTATGGCACTGACAAATATATAGCTTCTATTAATGTTGTAATATTTTAGGTGATAGTCAATGTTCCTAATTCCTCCAACGTTCCTCTTTCCTTAATGCTTGAAATTCCTCATTTGCTTTGTTGAAAAGAAAACTCTTTGCATTCTCTCTTAGGTGCCTACCTGGTAGCCCATCTAAACACCACTCTTTGTCTCCTCTCTTGTTGTTCTCAAGTGTTTTCTTGATAGCTCATAAAATGATGTTATGTCTCCTCTCTTGTTGTTCTTAGGTGCCTACTTGGTAGCTTATCGAATGATTCTCTTTGTCTCATCTTTGGTTGTTCTCAGGTAGCACGCTTGGTAGCTCATATGTATTCCACTTTTCATATTAGGTAGCATGCCCAAATACTGTGTTGGTGCTCATACTCTAGTAGCACACTTTGGTGGAGATATTGTTATATGTTGAAATCTATTTTTAAATCTTACTACATGTGGTGCTCTTCTTAGTGCAATAACTCCTATCCCTTGATGCTTAGAAGTTTGCTTAGGTCTTTTTGAATGCTAGCACTTCTATTAGCACAAATTCCTTTTAATTTTTATTGAATCCTAGTGCTCTGGTAGAACTCATCAAATTTCTAATATCCTTGAAGGATAGTGCTCTATTAGAATTCACTATTTGCTAATTTACCTTGAAGGATTGTGCCTTGTTAGTGCTTAACTCTTTCTAAGTTGTCTTTAAGGCTAGCACTTCTATTAGTGCTTAAATATTTTATGGCTATTGTATAATAGCTTACATAGCCACACTTCTATTATTAGGTAGCTATGATCTTTTTGGTCTTCATACTCTCGTACTCTCTTCTATACTGACCTCTATATTGACCTCTATAGGACAACCCATTGTTGCATTGACAACTTTAACAATGAATACTGCTTCTAAAAACCTAATCCATGACCAAGAATAAAATGTATATATTTTTAGTCAACCTAGTTTTCCAATATTTTCTTATTTTGGGAAGCTTATAATTCTTCCTTCTTCTCTATGCTTTACTTCTTCTCTATTCTATAGAAGCTTTGTATTGCTTCTCTTCTCTGAAAGCTTATATGCTCCTCTATCTCCTAGAAGCTTATATGCTCCTCTATCTTTGGAAGCTATGTTACTTCTCAATCTCCTAGAAGCTATGATGCTTCTCTATCTCTAGAAGCTATGATGCTTCCCAATATCTGGTAGCTATGATGCTCCTCAATCTCTAATCTTTATTTGCAATGTCTTAGGTCAAACCTAAGAACCAAAATGATTCTCCTTTTTCTAGAGAACCCAAAATCAATATTAGGGTGCCTATGAATATCCTTGTACATCAAAATTCCTTTGGGTCTGCCCTTAACTACTTCAAGCTAACTCCTAGTCTTCATTGGTTTTTCTTGAACCAAGTGGAAAGATCCTAGAATCCAAATTAGGGTAACTCTTACTTGTCCCCTCAATATATACTCAATCAAACCTTTAAAATAGAGTCCAATTCTTCACTGCTTTCAAAGTGGATAGAATCTCATATAATTATATAAAAAATAGATAGAGTTAAGTGGTCTTTCTAATACCACTATTGGCTTTTAAACCTTACTATCTCAAAATATCATAGGTCCCAATATAAATAAGCCACAATATTATAGGTCAAAATATCAATAATTAAGAGTAGAATTATATATATGAGCAATCAAATATATATCCATGCCAATATAATAATGAAATAACATTCACTTATAATATCAAATATGAATGTAAAATGGCAAAAATCATTCATGTACATGCATGAATAATACTTACAATAAAATTGCTCAAAATTTGTATACAAGATTTATTATCAATTCTTGTTATGTGGTGATTGCTATAGACTATTTTCTCTTACATTGTATGGAGCTTTATCTCTATAGTATTGACATAGTAACATGACTCTTGAATACTTGTCTATTGCTCTCCTCACATATTTGGGAGATGCAACCTTTCCTATTCTTGACCTTTGGCTTCTCATATTGCCAATTGTATATAAGACTCTTCACTCTCTTCTTACATGCATACTTTAACTCTATGACACTTGCACACTTCTACATGAATCTTACTCTCCTACATGCACTCCTAATACAAGACACTTATGCACATCCTCACTTTACATATTTGCACTCTTACTTACATGACACTTGTGCACATTCTCTCAATACATGCACTCTTACTTACATGACATGTGCACTTCTTGCGCATTGTACTCTTACATGACACTTGTACATATCATGCACACATAGACACTTACATAAAAGGGAAATATATATCACTCATATAAATTAAAGATACAAACCCTAATGTATTACATATTTATATTTGTACCATGAAGGTATTATGGGGGTACATTTGTGTGTACCAAATAATATAATATTCTTCAATAGAATTTTATTGATCCATATAACTCTAAGTTCTCCTAACTCATCATGCAACATGTCATATCATTCATCAACATGTGCTATAAATATGGTAATATTGTTATTTGATATATAGTTTTTAAGCTTCATAAGAGCCTTGATGATGGCAAACAACTACTGTTTTATAAGGGTGTATATTTTTTTGTAGCTATATAGGGACTCACTAATGAATGAGATGGGATTTTCTTCATCTTCATATTTTTTTGAATTGGGACAACAATAATTTTTCTATCTATACCAAACACATATAACCTAAATCCTTTGGAGAAATCTAGGTTGATCAAGACTATATCTCTAGTGATGGAATCTTTGATGTCCTAAAAATATTTCTTCCCCTCATTGGTCCATTCTAGAGATGCTTTTTTTTTTAAGATTTTGGTTATGGACCTAAACTTTTTGGTAGAATTTACAATGAATTTTGGCAACAAATTGGATTTTGCCAAAGAACAACTTGTTTCCTTTGACTGATAAGTGTAATAGGAGATCTTGGATATATTTTATTCTATCATGTTCTATGGAAAACCTTCTTTTGATACCACATGACCTAGAAATCTGCTTTTTGGAACCAAAAGAATATGCTTCTTAGGTTTAATCATGATACTGAATTCCCTACACCTCTAGAAGACTAACTTGATACGTTTGACATCTTACTCCAATATTTGAAAAACATCATTAAATATTCAAGGTATATAAGAATTATTTCATGCACAAGTTTAATGAAAGACATACCCATGGCTTGTTGGAAGGTTAAACCTATGTTTCATAGACTAAATAACATTGTTTGATATGCAAAATTCCTCCATTTATTGGAAAAATTTATCTTATGCTAATCTTCATGTTTAACCTATATTTGACTATAGTCTAAGAAGCCATTGAGAAGAGATAACATTTGTGACCTAGCTACTTTTTGCAAAATTTGGTTGATGGTAGGCAAAGGATAGTGATCCTTTAAATAGGTTTAGTTTAGGTTGTTAAAGTTGACACATAGCTTATATCACCATTTTTATTGCTTATGGGAATTAAGAGTGCTTTCCATGGAAATATTATTTAGATGTATAGAAGCATTAGCAATTCTTTCTTCATCACCTAAGGTTCACCAATCACTACTTCTATTTGAAAGGTCCAACATTAGGATCTAATATGATGGTATGCTCTATAAATTTTTAGCTGTTAACCGTAATATCTTCATATGACTAGGCAATAATGAATTTGTACTTATCACAAAGCTCTTTGAAAAGGTCATTTTCTTCTTGAGTGTAATACTTTCTAAGTAGTAGGCTCTTCCCTTCATCCACCTCATTGGTATGATATGAGAAGGGTTTAACTTCGAGGATTGACTTCCTTGTACTATCATCTAGATTAAATAGGCTCTCTACATTAGTATGACCCTTTGGCAATTTATTTGACTTTATCTATATAAATTCGTCCATGATGTTGTGTCTATATTAATTCTTTTCTTTAACGTATTGGGCCTCTCTCATTAGAATCTCTATAATTCTGGTCATCATTGTTAAATACCAATAAGTAGAGTTATTAGGGATGAATGGTCTAAATAATACCTCTATTCTTTAAGTTTATCCCACATATCATTAATAGGGTTGAACCTAGTTTCCATACCCTCTAACTCATCTACTTTTGTATTCAATTATATGGGGATTGATTTGACCTTTTATGTGTCAAAAATTTCAAGCAAATTACAAACCTAACATTTATACAATTTCAAATGCTTGTTCTTTGTAGTACATTGAGAACTAACCTGATTTATAATTAGTTTAGAGTCACCATATATTCTTAGGTATTTAATTCCCATATTTTTAGCCTTCCTCATACCAATACAATTGTGTTGCATATTATGCTACATTATTGGTACAATTTAAGAACAACCTATAGGCATAGTGAATCTATGCACCTTTTGAGACAATAAATTGAACACCAATACTTACCTTATTCCTAGTTCTAGCACCATCAAAGTATATTGACTTTGGAATTCTCTTCATCTTGCAATACATTAAATTATCATGTCAACCTTTGATTCCTTGCCATATTTACACCCATAATATTCTACAAATACTGGGAGCTCATTTTAGTTTATTATACTTTCATCATCTAACTTATGTACTAGATAGGTGCAAGGTAGTTCATCATCAACTTAATTACCTTATCATACTTAGATATATCCATATGAGTAATCCATTACTAGGTGACTATATCCTAATAACTTGCATGTCTAATTTCTAGATAAAAATATTTAAAAATACAAAGATAGGTCTATGACTATTTGCACTACTACAATCTTTAGGTGTTTAACTATTTTAATGACTAGGTATTTGAGTACCACTCCTATGTTGATCCTTATTCCATCCATTTAGATTGCGTACCTAGTCATTTTGGTATAAGGTAAACCCATTTATTCATAAATATGTAGGCATGACAATTGTCCTTGAATCAACTATGCAAATTTTGAGTCTATAGTTCTCAATTTTGAGGGTCACATAAAATAGGGGTGGATTAAGCATATTATGTTTTCGAACACATAGTATCAAACATGTTGACTTGGATTTTCACTGGATGCTATACCATCAAATTTTGCTAATCAATCGCATTGGTTTGAGTGAGTTCTAGTTGATTACCCTAACATAACTCCTTTCTTATTATTTCAAAGCTTCTTAGATTATATCATACTATCTTGGTAGGTCTAATGCTTCTACAATAATGAACTTATTTGGTATCTTTTTCATTTTCTCTTTTCAAGTTGTAAGCTTTTGATATTGCTTTGAGGCTAGAACATGTCATTCACTTCTAAGAGGGATATTTCAGCTATTGTTTGACCTCCTTTTGAAGTTATAATGTTTCTTTTTTGCCTTATCTCATGAAATATATATCACTCCATCCCATTTACCCACCATTGGTTCTTTTCCCTTATTTATCCATTTTTCTTGTCAATTTGTGTCTCTCCTTTATCCTTCAAAGTCATTCTTGTTGTTTCTTTTTCTATGGTTTTCGTCTCTTTCTATTTCTCTTATTGCACCACAATGGGATATTTATATTTTAAGTGTAAGTGTGACCTCCCTATCATAAGGACCATATTACCTTTTCTAGTATCAATTATTTTTCTAGTTGGTTGCTCTTAAGAGGCTTTTATCTTGCTCCTAGTTTTGATCTCTTACTAATTAGTGCATATAGCATTTCCTTTGAATGCCAACTATTTGTCTATTTCTATAGCACTAAAGCTGGCTAGGACAACATTATTGAAGTTGGGCAAGGTAGGTACTAATTATTGAGTTTGATATTGCTAGTATATTGGTTGATTAATTATAAGGATTAGTTGGTCCAAAATGGCATCTTGTTGATCATAGCATTATTGACTATGCTAAATGGCTTGAGAATGTCTAATGGTTCCAACACATTCTATGGGATCATGCCTATCATTACAAGGAAGATACCATGCTAACTTTACATTTATATTAGTATTTTAACCATATGATTATTATTTTAACTTATTCTTTGATTATCACCTTGCCAAGGCTACTAATATTTTGCAAGATATGCGGTCTTCAAGGGTTTCCAATTCTATGGTTATTTATAGTATTTATTTGTAGATTTTTTTTAATTTATCAAATTTTGGATCACTTCCAATATTTCAACTATCACAAATTATTTTTCAACTCATTGTTTCAGTTGGATGGAGTAGTGAGGATTGGAAGTTGTGCTTGACAAGATTAAACGGATGACATGATTCTTTTCAAGGTGAGTAATAATAAACAATAACACAAAAGGATTAGTGGTGGTATTTGGTTAGGGATTGGGAATAGATGAAAAAATGGATGTAAAACTAAGTACAAGTGAACCTTCGATAATTTGGGCTACGTAAGCCATTGGTGGTGTGAGGAGTAGTTTCTCTACTCAAATTAGGAAATCTTCTCCTATAGCCACCTCTTCAAAAGATATAGCTAGCATCTGATTATTAGCATTATATACCATTAAATATTATATTATATTGTAAACATTTGATATAATATGGTAACACATACTTCTTGTTTGGCCTAAAATTTTATGGAATTAAATTGAAATTTCTCAAGAATTTAGTACTAAAACCATGTATATTTTCTTGAGGATGTATTTGAATTGTTTTTAATTGAAATAACATAGAATAACCATTACCCTTGCTACTAAATCTATATATAAATGGTTCTACTATTAGTTTCCAACTTATCTAAATTGTCTAGTAACCCCCTATACTACAAAGCAACCTTATCATGAAGAGAGTAAGTTAGTAGATATACCATTATGTCGTCCTTCTAGATGTAGTCAATTAACTTGAGCATAAATAGTTTGCATATATGATCCAATGCCATCTTCTCTACGTTCTCATTAAAGGTAGGCAAGACTTTCATAGCTACTGGAGGGATAGGAAAGTAGGCCACTTAGTTTAATGGTCACTATTAGGTCTAATTTTGAAGTCGATTTGATGGACTAGGAGGTGCTGTTGGATTATTTTGTTTAGGAGGTTGACCATATTGTTGATAAAGAGGTAGATGCAAATAAATTGGATAATTGTGAGGTGGGTATCAAGGATATGAAGTGATGGATTTTAAGCCAAATTAATCACAGGTCCCAATATATAGGATCAAGTATAATTCACATAAATTATATGAAGGCTCAATCATAGAATAATATCAATGTCAATGAATATAAAATTCATGAAATATAACAATAATATAACACAATGAATAAACTCATTGTATTATTGATTAATCAAATATACAAGTTTCTTGAGCACTATTGTAATACAATATTTGATCAATCTTTGATAATATGATATAATACATAGATCTTTGTCTCCGTAATATAACATTAAAGGTGACTCTTGAATACTTTGACTATTGCTTTCCTCACATATTTAGGAGATGCATCATTTCCTATTACACAAATAAGACAAACCTCTCATGTCTCTTGACTTTACATATTACCACATACATGTGATTTTTCACTTGCATACTTGACACATACACACATGACTCTTAAAATACCTATATTCCATATTGCACACTCTCTCACTCTATACACTTGCACAAATTGATACTTGACACTTGTACTCATCTTACACATAGACACATACTTTAGGGAAAATATAAATCACACACCCTAAACTATTAACTCACACTCTAATCTAATATTTACATATTTACAATGGTACCATGGGGGTACATTATCATATACCAAATAATGTAATATTCTCCAACACCTCCCTATATCACATTATTTGGTTATTGAAGAATTTAGTCTTCACTCTCTTATTATTACTTTTGTTCTTTGAATCTAGGTCTAGCACTGCTTGAGATTATGGTGCTGATATACTAACCTATTTTCTACAATATTCATTAGACTCTCTTTGTCTTTAGCTATCTTCTTTATTTTGTTATTTTTCATCTTCTTCTTTTTTCTTTTCTCTATTATTTTATATTTTGGTGTTTATCATATTTTATTGTTTCTGAATGTTCTTTCCTATTTTTGAAATATTCTCAATAAATCATTAATCATATGACTCATATCCTTCATCAATACTGATTTGGCCAATGTATGATGTAGAATATAAGGGTATACATTCATTGCTCACTGAAGAGTTTTTGAAATTTGATAACTCTTTTCTTCTTTGATCTTGAACTTCTAAAGAGAGTAATGCCATATATGTTATTATCCCTATATCAATAGGTATTGTAATTATATTTCTAGAGTTTTCACTTGCTTCAGATAATTTAGTGTCTAGATAATGTTCAAGTGCTATAAATTGTTCTTTTTAGCTTCTCTAAATTTTTTTGTAAGATCTTGAGTTTTGCATCTTTTTGTTGTTTAGCATTCTTATTCATGCTTTGTGCATAATATTTTAAATGTTCTAACATTCTACACTATCCTCTAAGGATGTATTAATGAATTCTTCCATAATAATTTTTTTTTTTTTTTTTATGTAGAAAAACTTATGTCTCCCAAATTTCAAACAATAATTTTTCAATCAATCAACTTCAAACTTTTCAAATTCTTTTAAAATGATTCTTTTGGAGTAGAATTCTTTATGAATCCCAAGTTTTTTTTTTTTAAGTGAAAAACCCCTTGCGAGGCCGCCTTGGTCTGAGAGACCACAAACATGGGGTTCTACACCATCAAAGTCACCCGGGAGTCGCACCCGACCCTGCCCGCACCAACATTATCAATTGGATTTTGGACAGCTTTTTGGTAGGGTGGAGATTTGAACCTAGGACCTCTCTTGGAGGATTTCCCTCTCCTCTCCAACTCACCTACAACACCTGGGTTATGAATCCCAAGTTTAATTCAAGCAATCAATCAATCATTTTTTCAAACAATTTTCTTTAAATCAATTTTCAAAATTTCAAAAATCAAGTTTTTGAAATCAATTTTTTATATTATCCTCATCTCTCCAAAAGTCTCTTCTAATTTAATTTTTAAATTTGTTTCTACCTTATATTTCCATTTTAAATTTCATTCAAATCAAAATATTATTTTTCTTTTCCTTATTTCTCCTTTACTTTATAAAATCATAAAATATTTTAACTACCCCAAATAAAGTGCTTTAAATTTGAAATTAGATGTGGTAGTTTGGATTTTAAGCCAAACTACCACAAACTATCTTAGGCCCCGATATAATCAATCCATAATATCTCAGGTCGTAATATCAATAATCAAGAGTAGAATTAAATATATGAGCAATCAAATATATATAAATTGGTCAATATAAATAAAATAACATTCACTATAATATCAAATATAAATGTAAATGGCCAAAATAATTCATGTACAAGCATGAAGAAAACTTACAATAAAATTGCTCAAAATTTGTATACAAGCTTTATTATGAATGCTTGCTATGGTGATCGTTATAGACCATTTTCCCACTTATATTGTATGGATATTTGTCTCCATAATATAGACATAGAAACTCATTAGTACTTATCTATTGCACCCCTCACATATCTGGGAGATGCAACCTTTCCTATTCTTGACATTTGGTTTCTCATATTGCCACTTGTATACTAGACTCTTCACTCTCTTCTTACATGCATTATTTAATTCTGACACTTACACACTTCTACATGACACTTACTCTCCTACATGCACTCCTAATACAAGACACTTGTGCACATCCTCATATTACATATTTGTACACTTACATACATGACACTTATGCACATTCTCTCAATACACACTTGCACTCTTACTTACATGACACTTGTGCATATCTTGCACATAGACACTTACATAAAATGGAAATATAAATCACTCATCTAAACTATAGACAGAAACCCTAATCTATTACATATTTATATTTTTACCATAAAGGCACCATGGGGGTACATTAGTTGTACCAAATAATGTACTATTCTCCAACAAGATAGATATTTGACTTTACCTCTTTGGTGCTTGCATCCGAATATGTTTGGTAGAGGATGTTACTAACATGAAACTTCCACCTTTAGCATTACATATTCTATTGCAACCTGATTTAGACGACTCTTTACTCTCTACTCGCGATGTTGCTCTTCAAGTCTTTGTAACATTAGGGAAAATGTTTTATATTACACTTGCTTGTTTGTGGATATTGTCTTCATAGACATTTTTTACTTTTTTTGAATTTACATGGTGGAATCGATAGCCGCCATGAATCTAGGAAAGTTGTTCTGTTTTTTATGACCGCCATAATATTCTGCATTGTATTCCTTAGAAGCCGCCACATAGATCTTCGCACAGTCCGCCCCTATAACCACCATGCCACAATCATTTTTAAACCTTTTTACATCATTGAAAGCACTAGGAAAGGGATAAGCATTTAGTCCGGTGAGGCCCGAGATTTGAACCTTGGACCTCCGCCTCCTTACGGGGTTTGGTCGAACTAATTGGTCTACACCTCGGACCTATCTTCATAGATGGTAATGCTTTTATTCTCAAGAAAATACCACTACATCATATTTCTTAGATGCTCTCTCTGACTCACTAGCATTAATATTTGGCTTGTTGCTCTCTGGCACTACCTTATGTTCTACCTGTGATGTCTTCTATCTTCAATATGAATCCAATGGCTCTTCACCTCTTAGGTGGTTTTCACTAGCTTTTCACCTCATAAGTGGCTACAATGAATCTTCACCTCTTAGGTAGTTTCATTGGCTCTTCACCTCATAGGTGTCTATAGTGGAACTTTACCTGTAAGTTGGTTTCAATGGTACTTCAGCTCACAAGTTTTAATTGCATCTCGAATGTTGTCCAAAATTAAATCAAGTTTTTAGTATCTTAACTTCAATTGGTTTATAAATCTAGTAGCCCCTTTCTTAATATGTTGGTCTTTTTTGATGTTTGATTCTTCAATATCCCAAGCTTGGATATCTTTATTGGATGTATTCTCATAGCAACAATTATTACATGAAATTAATATTAGTAAACTTAATACTTTCTTCTTCGATAATAAATATCAACCAATAAATTCTAATATATAGGTTCTCACCTTCAATAATATTTAGTTCTCTTTCTTGGCCTTCATGGCTTAATTTAAATTATCCCGTGGCTTCTTCTTCATAAAATATTATCAGATAGCTTTCACTATTTCTTCCAATTTTTTTGTTGCTCTTCTTTTAACATTTTTTATGGTTTCAAAAATTCACACCAAATTTTTCTGATGCTAGCTTCAAACTATAACTTTCTTTGCCTTCAAATCTTCTCACCTTCAAATTCACACCAGATTTCTCCTTTGATGCTAGCTATAATCCAAGATGGCTTTTGCCATTATTTTTTATTGATAAAAGGGTATTTTTAAAGGGACCCCAAACCTTTTACATGGAAAGAAAAAAAGGAGGATCCATGACCAAAAACCCGTAATAGGAAGACAAAAAAAACAAAACAAAGGGAAAAACGGTTGGGAATCAACAATCCTAGAGAAGACTACATCAATAGTAAGCCTAGAAAATAGAAAAAATGAGACCATCTCAGGATTAACCCTAGGTGGTGGGATGATCATGTTCCTTGCCATTAGCATTCTGGGTAATATTCAAGATCTAGACCACCATCGCCACCTTCCGGTTCATGATTTTGCTTATGAATTTACCTACTTGAGTGAGCAAAGAGGTGGCCAAACTAACCAAATCATCAAGGTTAGTCATGATATCAAAGTCATCGAAAAAAAGGGATTAAAACGATGCTACACCAGGAGAGAACAGGTTGTTGGGGATGACCTCGTGCGACTACTTCTTACAACTCACATCAGAGAAATTAGAGATGGGATTATCCGAATTCAACACAACCACACCCTTACGTTTGTTGCTTGTTGATTTGAATATCATGAAGTGTCTATACAGAGAAGGGATGGTGTTAGAAGGGAACACCAATTTATTTTTACCAACTCTGCCTAAGGTCATAGACTCTATTTCTATTTCGTAATCGCTCACCTCCTTCCATTGAGGTGACCCTAGGTTGGGTGCTAAAGTCACATATTGATCATCAACTCTCTACAATGGATAGAGCAGGAGCTTGAGCTTGGCATTGGAGCATATGCTTGGAAACCATAAGATGAAGCCCCTTATGCTTTAGGTGAGAGGACTTCCCCTCCCTCACACTCGTGACTAATAACTTCATTGAATGATAAAGATAATATAGGATGTTCATGAATTTAATGCCCCTCAAATGGTTAAGAAACTCAAGGTGGAAGCTACGCAATGACGAATTGGGCTCATCGATGGTGAGATATTGCATTATAGGTACAAGAATTCTATTCCACGGTGTCTTGATATCATTCCAAACATAACCAGTATTTTACTTCACCAAGTGCTTACCCTTTTTCTAAAATATCCCAATTCCATAGTGATAGAGTGTTTGTCTTGATGGATGAAATCGTCATCATTCACCAATTTTGTGATCTATGCAATCAAGTTGTTAGTAATCCAAAAGGACAATCCTATGATAGTTATGTTAACACTATCCCATGAGTGGATGAGCTCCATGGACAACTCAACGTTACTCCCAGTAAATTCCTCAAAAAAGGAAGAAAGTTGTAGAAACCTAGGATTTCCTCCATAGTGGAGTTGAGCTCTATAACCTCTGTCTCCACCAATCCCATGCCTCACATGTTGAGACTCTTCAGGCCACCTCACGAACACACTGTCAGAGGGTAGACACTAACATAAATGAATGATAGAGATATATCTAGGTGAAAATATTTAAAACGTTGAGGGAAGAAGAAACACCAGGGGTGATGCTGCTAGCCATGCTGCCATATCAGGAAACAACAATGAAGGAGAGTTATTGATGAAACACCTCAGTTCCAAATTGCTTATTCATGCATGCCAACTTAGATCCAAGGAAGGAAGAGCCAATAACAACCCACCATGGAGAAGGATGGGTCATGATGCTTGGGGTCTTAGTACATCACTACTTGGAATTAGGAGCATCGAGATACAAAGCAGGATGATGATAGGACTAGGCCCTATACCATGAATGATTAAGAGATATAGAAACCCTAAAAAGAGCATCGACATGAGGATTATGGCTCTTGGAGATATTACAAGGCAGAGTGGATCACCAAACAAGGTAGGTTCTCCAATGAGTAAAGGACACCTCATCCATTGGGAGCCAACACAACTTACTCGCGTGAACAAGGAACATCTAAAAGGTGGAGTAGGACAAACAAGAATCCACCTTAGAAACCTACTAAAGAACTACTTCCAAGGATAATATGATCGGACCATAATGCCACCTAGGAATCAGTTTGCCAGGCCTCACGAGTAGCACCTCTAAAGTCAACATACTTAGACCAAAGTGCCACATAGGATCCTATTTGGCAGGCCAATTGATAGCAACTTCCATGGTAGACCAACTTGGATTTGGAATCCACCTGGGATTGGATTTGGCAACCCAATTTGGGATAGTCTCCAAAGCTAGCACACTTGGACCAAAAAAATACCTAGAATTTTGCTTGGCATGCCATTTGAAAACTATTTCTTCATCTGACTAGGTTTGACTTAAATGCCATCTAGGATTGGGCTTGGCAACCCAATTGAGGGCTATCACCAAAGTCAACATACTTGTACCAAGGTACCACATAGGATCCCATTTCGTAAGCCACTTGAAAATAGTTTCCACATTCGATCAACTTAGACTTGAATACCCCTAGGGGTTGGGTTTGGCAACCCAATTGAGGATAGTCTCCACAATGAAGCTCACAAGAATGTTGGTTCTGGAGCAAGGATTGAAGAAGTGGTTGGGGTTGCTGCAAAGGCTATAGAAGCTAGTGTTGATTGGGATAATCATTTTAGTGATAAAAATTAGTAATCTCTTATGGAAAATTATCAACACAGACATGAAGACCATCCTGGGCTAACCAATATTTTCCATAAGATCAGCCACACCATTTCCTTCTCTGAACACGTGCTAGATGGTGACTCTCTCAAAATTTTCAATAAGAATATTCGACTCCTCGATGAGATTGGCCACTGCCCATGTGGGTGATCGAGAGCCTATGACATAGTTAATCATATTTAGAGAGTCCCTTTCAATGATGAGGTTTTGGATGTGGAGACCCTCTATCAAAGATAATCCCTAGAATAAAGCTCTGGCTTCAGCAACATTGTTGGATTGGATGCCAATGGATTTAATGAACATGAGGACAATTATGCTTTGGTTTGTCTACTTTAAGAAACCTAGGTTGCAAAGGCCCAATGAGAAGGTTAAAGGAGTCAATTAGTATGGCTTCAATGCCTTGGCTATGGCCTTTAAGGAAAGGGACAAGACTAGCATTCTCAATGGCCAATGATAGAATTTTGGAAGACATAGAGGTAGGGTCTCTGAAGTGTAGAATTGTGCAACGAACAGTAATAGCATTTGCATTCAACTTGTTTAAATAACAGGTTACACAGCCGGGAATAGCATCGGCGTAACTGAGTAGTTGTAACAGCATAACAGCGTAACAATCTACCAGCCAAATAATGAAATACAACAAGAATAGTTAAGTACGCTAACATGAAGGACTCATTAAAGGCTTTGTTGTTTCTTTCAAGCCATGTCTACCAAAGAAAGTGTGAAAGACGAAAGGATCATAGATATTTGAGGTGCACATGCTTAAAGGGATTAGTCCATTAGAAGCAAATATCTAGGATAGTGTTGGGAGGGGCCCAAGAGATGCTAAAATCAATAAAGAATGAGGATAAGACACTATGGGAAAAAAGAGCAATCAATAAATATATGGGAGACCGATTCCCAAGTAGAAATACACAATTAACAATGGTTGGGAATGATCAACCCATTATTGAAGAGGTTGTCAATAGTGAGAAATTTATTTTGAACAACCAACCAAAAAAATATTAAACTCTAATACGATTGATGGCTTTTTAGCTAGATTAACCATAGGTCCCAATATACATTATCAAATATAATTCATAAAATTTATATGTAGGCTCAATCATAGAATAATATCAATGTCAATGAATATAAAATTCATGAAATATAATAATAATAAAACACAATGAACAAACTCACTATATTATTGATGAGTCAAATATACAATCTTCTTGAGCAATATTGTAATACAATATTTGATCAATATTTGATAATCTGATACAATGCATGGACCTTTGTCTCCATAATATAACCTTTAAAAGTGACTCTTGAATACTTTGATTATTGCTCTCCTCACATATTCGATAGATGCATCCTTTCTTATTCCACACATAAGACAAACCTCTCATGTCTCTTGACTTTACGTCTTGCCACATACATGTGACTCTTCACTTGCATGCTTGACACATACACACGACTATTAACTAACCTATATAACACATTGCACACTCTATCACTCTACACACTTGCATACATTAATACATGACACTTGTACTCATGCTACACATAGTAGGGAAAGTATAAATCACACACCTTAAACTATTAACTCACACTCTAATCTAATATTTACATATTTACAATGGTACGATGGGGGTACATTATCATATACCAAATAATCTAATATTCCCCAACTTGGAGGATATGAGTATGGAGGGTAATAAGGTAGATGATACTTAGGTGATGGATTTTGGTAAACCCACTATTGATTTAGAGGTAACTCACATTTTTCTATAGAGGAGGGTAATGTAGACCTAATTAAAAATTTGCTATTTTCAGGAGGTGGACCTTGAATATTCTACTATGTTTGATTGTTTGGATATGATGTTAGTTTCTAGGTGTTTCCCTAGGATACCTATAACCCTATTTATCTAACCATTGCTTTAGTATCTTAAGCAAGGTTTTGTTTTAGGTTTAACCTAGAAGATCCTATATTGGGTGTTGAAGATTGATCCGGAGGGAGGTTAGACATAATTGATAAACTATATCTAGGTGGAATTTGTGTAAAAACACTTGCAAGAGGGATGTTTTATGTATTAAATATTTATGGTGGGTTTCTGGCATAGTATTAGTTGATGAAGAGTGGTATTTTATGTGATATTTTTGACATCTATGGGTATCACATAAAGGGGGTTGGTATGTGCTAAGGTTAGGGCTATATTGAAATAGGTTTGATTAGCTAGAGTATATCAATAACTAATTTATTGACCCAAGTAACTAATGTATGAGGGATGAAGCATTGAAAATTGGCTTTGCCATGGAGATTTCACCTTTTGATTAAATGGGATTAGATACTAGATTCTCTTCAAACTCATATTTTAGATGCACCCATGCAGTGGTTTGTTCTTTTCTCTTTCTCTTCGTGTTCTCTAATTGTATGCAATAATGATTATTTACTGATGTTCTTTCCCCGATTTTTGAGTCTTTGATCATGTATTTATAAGCTTGTGTGTACATACCTACATGGATACAATTTTAGGGTTAAAACTTGAAAAAATTCAAAAACTTATAGGTTGATTAAATCACTCATAAATTAGAATGATTTGTTTGCAAAAGCAAGCAATTCAATTGCAATTTAAAGTGATTTGTTTGTAAATTATGACTTGGAAGAAATTTCTTACAGATCACTTCACCAAAAAAATGGAATGATTCACTTGCGAATACAATCTATTTGCTTGCAATTTTGAGTGATTCACTTGCTAATTATGCACTTCAAAAAATTAACAAGGGATCCAAGTGAATTGCTTGAAGAAAATTATTTTGAAACTAGATCGAATTACCTTCCCATGAAGAAAGGAGGAAGAAAATTATCTTTACTAGATAATTACTTCTTAGGTTTAGAGTGAATCACTCCTCAAATCTTATTTGGAGAGAATATACTATTTTTGGAGTGACTCACTCATTGAGTTGAGCAAATTACTTTCTGATTTGATATTTTATAAAAATTATTTAGAACCTATGTTAAGTCCTTTATATCTATCACATATGTATATATGATATTATATTTGAGTATTTATGATGCCATGATGTTGTAGGAGTTGTCATATTTACAAAAAAATTAAAATTCTAGAGTTTGTGTTAGAGTCACCATTCACAAAGTACCTATAAAAATTAAGCACAAATAACAAAAATGATGAATTTCGAAGTAAATTTGAGACTAGAACTAAAAACCAAGTCCCTATCCTTGAAAATTGATTTGGATTTGGCCTATGAAATTGCAAAAAAATGGAGTGGTTTAATTGTAATTGGAATTAATCATGAGTGAATTGTTGACTTCATTGACTTAAAAAATATTTTAGATGCTTTTCTCAAAATTAAACAAAGTGCTTCCTAAAACTAGAATCACAATGATTTTCCTTGTATTGATCCAATCACTTCATCCATGATGAATGCAATTTTGGCATGAAAATAAAGTAATTAAGTAAATTTGAGGATAATGAGGGTTGGTCCCATCAGGTTTTGCTAGAAACTATGTTGAATCAAGAATTTTTCCTAACTTCTACTTAAAATGTGTGTCCAAATTTGAGTTTCAATAAAGTTGGAAGGGATTGCCAATGGATTCTCTCAACCTCCTAATGTAGGATAACTTATCATTTTTCCTCATGGAATACCCCTATGCTATCCTACACTAACTTGCACTATAAATAAAATGTGGAAATTAAAGTGCAAAAGTATATAAAAATGAAAGTGCATGAAAGTTTAAGGTTGTGAGTGATTCTAGAAAATATATGTTTAAACAATAGCAAGGAAAGTGTGTGATAAATCAACATAAGATAATTCGAATAACATGAATGTCAACCCATTAATTAGATTATGGAATTGATAAATGGATGAAAATATGGACTAAAAGGGCTATGCCACAATTGCCATGTACTTCCCAAATCAGGAGGGTGGTACCATAGATGGAATTCTTAAGGACTTGCTAATTTATTATAATATCCTAAGATCAAAGCACATTATAGGTTTTACATAGTGAAGCTTTCAATTATTGTGGCCAAAAATAAATATAATGATGTCCCTAGGTCTCTATTTATAATAAAAATTTACCCATGAGTTATCTAGAGTGAGAAATAATTACTCCATGTAAAAATAAATATTTGGGAGTATCTTTAGAAAAACTATGCACCATAAAATGTTACATGCATTTAATTATGCCCCTAGTATGCTTAGAAGGCTTCTAAAATGACTTAGTGCACCACTACACACCAAAATATCACCTTTCAAAAGTTTCTCCTTGGGATTATGCCTTCAAATTTACCCCTATGACCGTCCAAGTGATTTTGTCTATATGGCAAGTAAATAACTTGCTTTTGCAAGTATATTAATACTTTTTGTTGAGTAAATCACTCCTTGGACCCAATCAACACCTTTCGCTAGTGGATTGCTCCTTGGAGTCAATCAACCTCTTTTATAAGTGAATTCATACATATTCCATACTTTACCAAATTTTGAAAATTTTTATGGGGTGTCTATTGTTTGATTTATTTGTTTCCTTCTCCTTTAAAATTTGTAAATCCCAAGGTAGTGCCAAGGTGGTATAGTTCTAGAAACCATTATATTCTTGACACACCTTAGTATCCCTGATATGAGAATGGGTAGGAAAAAATAGAAGCTACCATGTAGTCTTTCTTCCTCTTGAAGATAAAGTCATGAATGCCTCTCTACTTTAGGCCACTCATCTTTTTAACTCTCTCCTTATTTTTTCAACCATTGAAAAAATCGAGTTCATGATATAATCCATTTAAAGGTAACTCCTATCACCACATGATCAATAGATATTTTGGAGAACATATTCATATTATAAATTTAAGATTCAAATACGTCAAGTAGTCTAGCAATTATACCTTTTCCTATACATAGTATAATAAGTTATTCCAAATGGTAGTAGAATTTTAATAGATATATTTCTCTTACCTATATGTTTCCAAAAACAATTCCCTCTCCAAGGATGCATACAAAGCTTCCTCAACACAAACGAATTCATGCTTCCTTTCATTGCTCAATATGCTCAATATAGATAACATAATATTCCTTTTATGTCTCTTATTACTTTCCATATGCCAAACCAAGCACAAAGATAAACAATCTTTTAGAATGAGGGGTTAAATTATTATGCATGCAATTTTCTAAATGATAGAGATTCATTTTTTTGTTTAATTGGAGTGTCTATAATAAATTAATATTGAGCATAAATATTTTAAATATGCATGTCAACTATAGTGGAAGGGTGTATCCACTTAGGTATACATTTAATTAAAAAAATAAAGTCTATCAATGTGATTAATTTCTCATGACTTATCACTAAAATTTCTTTTAGAATTATTGAAAATACCACCTCATAAGGGACCCCTCTTATACTTTAATTTGTTGAGAAAATGATAAAGTAACCATGCTTTGTAAAACAAATAAATTTATATTAGTAAAATAAAGATTAAACATTTTTATTCAAACCTTTGATATTGATGAACCACAATAACCAACTGGTTTGCTAGGTGGAAGGTTTTGGCCAGCTGAAGGAAAAATAACAACCAATTGGATTACTGGGTGGAAGGTTTTGGTCAGCTGAAGGAACCATAACAACCAATTGGATTACTGGGTGGAAGGTTTTGGTCAGTTGAAGGAACCACATAAATCAACTAGATTGTGGGGTGGAAGGCTTTGGCTAGCTGAAGGAACCACAACAACCAGCTGGTTTGCTGGGTGAAAGGTTTTGAGCAGCTGAAGGAACCATAACAACTAGCTAGATTATTGGGTGGAAGCCTAAAAGGTTTTGACTAGCTAAAGGAACTACAACAACTAGTTGGATTACTGGGTGTAAGGTTGGGTCTTCCACTCTATTTATTTCTAGATTTGCTTGTGGGTTTTGGACCCATAGGGATCCAGGTGGGTTGTCCCCCTCCTTTTTACTCTATGACAGTGAGCTTCTCTTCACCTTGTGCCAATATTTCTTTGTTCCTACTACAGGTGTTAGAATCAAATTTGAGCACCCTAGATTCCATATCTCTCATATCCTCTATGGGTGGGAAATATTTAAGATGGATATCCAACTGTAGGATGCATTCTTATAGTTGGTGGTGAGCATTTTCGATTGCAAGGCTTCTATGATATGAGAAGCTTTCATTGTGCCTTGTAAATCAAGTCTATGTTCTCTTTCCTATAGGTTTCCTATTGTAGGTTGTCTGCTATTCTTGTTATAGGTTGTCTAATGCAGGAGTTTCAGATATAGGTTGTTGTACCAAATCCCAGAGTTTTAGAATTACAAATTTATACAGGATCTTCAAATTTTTGAAATTTGATATCAAATTGGCCCCTGATGCTCATTGGTTGTTTTAAGTTGGGGTAAATTTTATCTATTCTATTTTCAAGGGACCTCTTTAGGTTTGCAACATCGGATCCCAGTGCTTTAGAGTACCAGAATTAGGTGGGATCTTATTATTTTTGAAATTTGATTTATTTTGGATGCTTATTTTAGGCTGGACTATCTTGATGGCCCCTAATGCTATTTGGTTGTTTTAAGTTTGGGGTAGATTTTATCTGGTTAGTTTTTATGGGACCTCTCTAGATTTGCAGTGTTGGATCCCTGTGTTGTGTCAGATCCTAGTGCTTCAGAGTTCCAGCTTTAGACAAGATCTTATTTTTGAAATTTGATTTTATTTTGGGTGCTCGTTTTAGGCCAAACTATATTTATGGCCCTCGATGCTATTTGGATGTTTTAAAGTTGGGGTGACTTTTATTTAGTTTATATTTAGGGGATCTCTCTAGGTTTGTAGAATCGAATCCTCGTGTTGTGTTGGATCCCAATGCTTCATAGTTCCAGCTTTAGGCAAGATCTTAATTTTGAATTTATTTTGGATGCTCATTATAGGTTGGACTATCTTGTTGGCCCTTGATGCTCATTGGATTTTTTAAGTTGGGGTAACTTTATCTTAAGTTGGTCCTTGATGCTCATTGGTTGATTTAATTTGGGGCTATTGTTAACTCCTTGTTAAGGCAAGTTTGTTGTTTGTGCTGGATTCATGGGATCCAACCCAGTTTCTAGATTCTTGGATCTGGATATGGTGCTCCACTTTGGTTTCATTTTAGTTGTTTTATTGCTAGATCTTAGGTTTGGGGGAGCCTTTCAAAACCCCTCTTGTAAAAGGTTCAAGGACCCTTTAAAAACCCCTTCTTTTATCAAATCAAAAAAATCTTTGATATTGAGAGTTTAACTTTACCTATGAAGGATAATTAAATAACTATATTAAATATGTAACTATCTACTTTAATTAATGTAGTATAAGCTACTACCTTAACTAGTGGTGTCTTAATAGAAGAAGGTAGGCACATATGACAATGAGCCTCAAGTAAAACAAAAAAGATTCAATTTTTTTTGCACGCAACTACTCATTTTATAATGACCATGTAGTGAGGGAGTATAAAAAAGTAGTAAATTTGGATAATAAATGTATAATATATCAAAATTGTGATCCATCAAATCAACAATCCATAAAAATCTAGTGATTCATCAGAATACCTACTTATAGAAGAGATCAACAACTAAAAATGATATTTTTATCATCTTGTTGTAAACTATACTGGTAGAAACTTATTACTTAAGGTAAAAAGTGTAAAATACTTAGTATAAATAAGAGCCTAAGGATCATTGTAAACATCTTGTGGCCATTTTGAGAAAAACTAGAGCCACAATTTTTAGTTGTAATAATTATTATTCATAGTTTTCATTAACTCATAGCATAATGAAAACTATGCTTGTTTATTTTGTTGGATTGTCCCTTTTTTTTTCAAACCTCTCAATGAATAAAAGATGTTTATGGTGATTCCATTACACTTGTCTATTTTTACAAAAAAAGGTGCGTCTCATTGAATTAATACAACATATACAAGAATACTTAAACAAATATTTAAAAAGGCAATAATCATGCAATAATTAACTTAAAACTATCTTGATCTAACTAGAAATTAATGAATAATAATCAAGAATACACTACACTAAGATAATCCAAAAAAATAATGAGAAAGGCTAAAAAATAGTGTAACAAATAAATTATTTGATAACATAGGGTATTAAGGACCATAACATTAACAACTATTGCAACAAATAAGCACTCAATCATATTCTATCTTACTTGCATTATCACCACTATATAAAGGAGAGATCATACCTAGAATGGGTGCAGGGAACTCAATATGCCTTGGAATTGTTCCTCAAGCTATAGCTTTGATATCTAACTACAAATCTTAGTGGGGATTCTCATCCCCTTTGTGTAATGTAGTGAACTAGTGGCCAAGGGATTCAGTCATACCCACAAGGACAAGAGACAAAGAAAGAGAACAAGAAAATCATGTGTTATGAAAGAAACATATGTAGTAAAATATAATCTAAAACTAGTATTAGTAATAGCAATCATCTATGAGTGAATGTATGATGAGTAAATGAGAAGATAAAATGGGTATTTATAGTATATAGAAAGGAAAACTTTGCCTTTTGAGATTGATAACTAGAATACACTCTTATTCAGCTATAAAATCACAACGATCAATCCAAATAATGAATTATCTTAACCTTAAGCATAACGTCACACTAGGATCATGAATATACATTGAAAAAATTGAAAATCAATCAATGACCATGATCACAACTTAAAATGGTGAATGTGGCACCAATGATCTATAGGACATGCACTTTGGGATACGTGTAAACATGTCCCTTAATTGTGCTTTATTCCTATTTTATAATTTTGGGAAAGTTAGCAAGTGAAAATAACCAAAAAGCCTTAGTGTAGCAAGTCACGGGGGTGATTTTATCTATCCTTAGGCCATTATATGAGTTCTTGCAGTAGGGCTCAATATCATCTAGAAGTAGCTCCCTTTGCCTAGTTATGCTATTTATTCACCCTTTTAGGGGCTGGTTTTATTTTTGGCCTCGGGCCTCATCTTTACGGTGTTGATCGTTTGGGTGGCCTTGTACCCCAAGCTATGATTTTTCTAGCTCCCTTTTTATTGTAACCTCTCCTATTTTTATTGAATATAATTGTTGGTTCCAAATAAAAAAACCAAAAAGGATAAAAAAGGGGTGACAAATAAGTGAATAAAAGGAACCCAAATCATCGACCAATGTGGCTCACTGTCATCCTATCTATGCTCTAACAAAGTTATTCCACCCCTATCCCATATGTAGGAGGATAAGACTCTCTACTACCTATAAAGTCAATAGTTAGTGATCCTTTTATAAACATTTTTCCCCTCCCAAAGGACCATGAGTGACACAAAAAAGGATAGCCAATTGTGATTCCTTAGAAAAATAAAAAAGAGCAACAAGATAAAGCAACAAAAATACAAATTCTATGCTATGGTACAAAAATAAAAGATTTTTTAGTTTTATTCTACTGTCTATACAAAATACAAAATTTTCAAAATAAACAACAAAACAATATAAAATAACATAGATTAAATGAAAAAGTGGAGAAAAACATAACTGATATTTACCTATACATTCTCTTAAAAAATTTGGTTGGAAGAAAATAATATTTGATTGCCCCATACAAATTGAAAGGAATTTACCTACAAAAATACCTAAAGCATTGAAACAATACTACTTGGGTGTAATATAAGCAAAATTGGAGTGCATAGACAAGTCCAAAGTGATCCAAGACCCCTATGGGCACTACCCCTATGATATCCCTACAAAAATCAACAAAAATATTATGTAGAACACAATTTTTACAATAAAATATTCAAATATATATATATATATATATATAAGGAGTAAAATTTTTAACTTAATTTCATTTTTCCATGCACTTCGAGCCCTCACATAGCCACTACACCATCACATGATACCCAATTTGAGCATAGAGACAAATGATGGCCAAAAAATATAGATATGGTGCTACAAAGGTAGGTCCCCCATCTTCCTCTTGCATTTTTAGTCACTTTTTTACTAAAATGATCAAAAAATAAGAAAATAAGGTTAATAAATAATCACTTAGGTTATTTAGGAAATAGCTAGGATGACATAAAAAGTTCCATGAGGACTACCATGTCACAAGTGTTGGGGTCCACATAGGATGGCTAAAAATGACCTAGAAGTGTCCTAAAAAGACCCACAAATTGAGGTGACTAAGATCACTTTTTTGAAAAGTGATAAATTATGGTCAAAATGACGATCATGTCCAAATATAAAAAAAAAAGTCTTAAATAAAAGTAATGATTATGGTCAAAAGCAACAATATTAGTCATCTACAAAAAAAGTATGATTATGGTCCAACCCAAACAAGGGTTATCTCAAACTTGACCAATGATTGGAGTCATGTAATTTTTTGGGATAGATTTCTTTGGGAATGGTCAATACAAAAAACTAGATAAGGTAGAGGCTAGGTCCAAGTATGTGGTAGGGGCCAACATGATCCATGTAAGTACTATCAAAAGAACTAGGATGGGGAGTAATAGGATAGGGAGTGGCTACCTATGGTAGTAAGGGGAGCTCTTGGATGTAGGAATAGATATAGAAAGGACTGGCCCCATAGGTGAGAGGGTAGCTCCACCAAGCTAGTCTAGACTAGGTAGTGAACGTTTCCTATATATGGTCCCAATGGTCACTGCATTATAAGTTCACACTCTTTTGAAACAAAATAACCAACACATTTTTATGGAGTCTAAAACTTGATGAAGTGGTGGAGTTAATAGTGATATTTGAGGATGTGTATTTCATCATAGGGATATCAATCATTAGATAGACACCTTGGATTTCCAACACATAGGATATGATCCTTATGTTAGCAAAATGAAAAACCAAAAAGAGGAGATTGGATAGGCAGTGGACCATTTTGTTGAAGCATGTCCATTGGGCCATAAACATTTTTTTTGGAGATGTTGAGATCCTCCTATTTTCCTTTGTGTACTATCACAAAGGTGAAGGTACAAATAAAATCTTCTTTGCACTACTTTATTCATTATACCTAGCCCTAGAGGTCATAACTAGTAACAATAATATATCATGATCTTTACAGGATATGATCAACTTATTGTTCTTGCTATAGTTATAAATTAATGAGCACTTTGCCATGTATTATACCCAAGTCGTATCTCATAGTATAACCCCTAGTGAGATAGGTGAGACAATGGGCTCATGTGGTAGAAGTAACATGAACCTAGGTGTCATTGGTTACATGAATCCTAAGAGGATAGATAATTTAGATGACCTATCACCACCTATGACAAAGTGATAATTTTTATATGTAAAAACTCATAGGGGTACAAAATATGAACATAGTGCATGATCATCGATCATAGATGGTAGAGCTTCATAAAGAAGAGTGGGTCCTTGAGTAGTTTAGGGATCCTCATCTAGATGGGTTGTTATTTATCCTAGAAGCACAACACAAATACCAAAGAGAGTAGGAAACATATAGGGTACGTGGCCCTCCACTAGCACAAGGTTATTATAGATAGAGTATGGGAAAGGAGGGCCCCATAGTCTAGTGGTAGAAATTACCTAGAGACACCATCACTACAAGCCAATTACAGCGTATTCCAGCTAGGGAGATAGCCATGGAGATTGTTTCACCTCTCAAAGCACCTATATGGGAGAGGGATGATCCATATAGAGCAACACATGCCTAGAGAAGCAATGATAAGTCTTCAAGGGATAATGACGAGGCTATAGAGGTAACAATAATAAGGAAGGATGTAATTACTAAGGTAGAGGCTATGCTAGCAGAGGAGGTAGAGGGATCCATGGATACAAATGTAGAGGATATTTAGGTCTATGAGGTTAGAGTGAACATTGTCAATTGGAAGCTTCATAATAAGAGGATGATGAACCAACTTGACAAATCAATGACCAAGGTAAACCATCCCCTTAGTTTGATTAGTAACTTTATTCTTAATTTCATGCATAGTTATTAATTTATGGTACATAATGTACATGCTTTTATGACCTATATCTAATAATTTTTTTTCTTACATGATTATAGACGTATCCCATGAGTGGAGGTAGATGATAGATGGATTGTAGCAAGTCACCCTAGATAGTGTATTTGATTTTGATATGCTAACATTAGTATCACCATCTTAGAGCAATCAATTGACCTCCACAAATAGGCCCATCATCTCAACATTATTTTGACTTGGGTGTCAATGAGAGACCATATAACATGCAAAAAATAGGAGAGGGAGTAGGAGTTACACTTGAGGGAGGAGGCCCTCAAGAGGGAGTATGCCCTATAGCAACAAATAACATAGGTATAAATAGACTTCGCATGGGTGCAAAGGGACCTAGTGGGGCTCAAGATATCCATTTTATAACAATCCTACTTAGTAACGCTCTGCACTAATGCAAAGTGTTGGTTTTATAGCCATAGCCCCTATAGATTATATGTTTTATATGATATTACTTATATCCATCATGAAACCTTAGAGTATATACATAGGATTTTTTGGGGATGAAGACATGTAGTCAAGCCATGGGGTAACTTAGGATTATGGTACATTGTATTGTGACGAGTCCTTATGCACCATGCACTTTGATATATGTGTGTGTGTGTGTGATTCACTATTTAGAACATGCTTGTCATTATTTTGATGTGATGTGATGTTGATGCATTTCTTTTACTTTCTTCATGCTTTCTTTACTTTACTTTCTAGTAGTAGTTGGATGTATGTATGATGCAACATTTAATTATTCAATAGACTTCTAAGAATTTAATAAGTAAAGAAATATTTTATATGAAACCCCATGAAGTATTGCATGTGACGTATCACCTAAAACATTACAAAAATATTGGAAGATAATTCTCATAAGGAATGTAAAGATAATCAACGAGAGGCTAAAATAAATCTACTAATAGAAAATACTAATGATCTATACCTCAAACTAAACTACCTCCCTATAGTTCTTGATAGACATGATTTGTCAATAAGAATGCATATAACTATAGTAGGAAGACTATACACTATATTACTCAATGGGCATGATGTGTGTATTGGAAGTATTACATTATTTAATACTTTGCAAGAATATTGCAAGTACCATGTATACATTTTAGCTTAGAGTCATGTAAATATTTGAGTATAAAGTAGGTGTCATGTCAGCTTTGTCATAAAAAGGATCAGAGAGAGCTCAGGACCACGCCATAAAGCTTAAAAAAGAACAACTAACTGAGACAAACATTTGCTCAAGAAACACACAGACCAAACCACATCAAAAAATGAGCACAACATCTATAGTCTGAGACCAAGATTGCAATCTATGAGAAATATTTACTAAGGGAAACCAAAACCTACAAAATGATAGACTAGATAACAATCCACAAAACACAGGATACATATCCTAATCAGAGCAGACAACATGAAAGAAGGAGAAATGAATCTCCAGAGCCTACTTGGGACCCTCATCTTCCTTATGATGATGAGACATTCCACAAATTATTATTGAATGGATGTAATTGTGTGAATATTATATATTGATATATTCCTCGACCCTATGAGAATAGGGTTGAATTGCTAATAGGGATATCATAGCCACCATTGGAGTGCTTGGGATAAGAACAATGTTTGTGAAAGGAGATAAGTTTATCCATGTGAGGAGAGAAACCACAAAAAGTGAGCTATCGTGGAAGACATCTCAGTTGAAGATATTACTAGCCAAAAATGCTAGAAAGCCAAAGTTGTAAGGAGGAGTGAAGATTACATGTAATGGACGATTTTGAATGAGATACATGGGAGAAACCATAGAGAAGAAAATACGACAAAGTTGAATGCACAACACAAATTAGGTAGATGAAACATATTTGCTTTGGAAAAGATGGAACGTGCAATCAAATTCCAAAAATACCAAAAGGTGTAATGTTTTAAAAAAATATTAATTTGAGGAGTTACAAAGAAGAAAAATATTTGCTTGAGATAAAAGTGTTGAATGTAATGATTAGTGATGTAGAAGAAAATCATCCTAGTTTGGTGTGAATTTCAGAAGGACTAAGCACAGGAAAGCGTAGGTAACAATTGACACATGAGTTGCTAAGGTAATATTTGAACCACTTATTTGAAAGATTGAAGAATAAAGGAGAGATCAATTAAAAATAATCGACATATTTGATAATACTGAGGAAAGTAAATATTGATAAAGAAGTTGATTTGATAATATTAATATTAGAATAAGTTACATTATTAATTGAAATTATATTTGAAGGAGAGAAGAATTATTTAAAGGAGGAAGATATATTATTTAAAAGCGATTAATGAAGTTTAGAAGAAGAATAATTAGAGGAAGTAATATTATTTGAAGGAGATAAATTATATAAATTGAATATTTGAAGAAGATTAAAGAAAGAGAAAGATATAAGGAAAACTTGGTTTTTGATTGAAGGAAAGTAAATTGAGTGAAATATTATTGAAGAGAATTGTTGAAAAAAATTAAAGTGAAGAATAAAAGTAAAAAGTGAAGAATAAATTGGCCTTAGCTGAATTAGTTAGATTCCTCAACATTTCAAGGAGGAGATCTAGGTTTAAATCTTGTCAAAAGATACATGGATAATATCCAAGATTATTTATAATACCACTATGTGGTGATGATGTAATATGGATGGGGCCTGTTTCAATCCCATATAACCCATTAAAAAAAAGTAGAAATTGAAGAAGAATATTAATTTGAATTATTAAAGGAAATATGAAGAAAAAAAAAAGAATTATTTGAATAAAAATATTGAAGAGAAGAATAATTGTTTGAAGAAAAGAAGATTTAAAATATTAAATTTGGGAGTTAAAAGAATTACAACTACAAAGGAAATATATTATATTAAAGGAAAAATAATTTATTAAAGATGAAGTATTTGAAAGAAGAAAATATTGAAAGAATTATTAACAAGCAGATTTTTCAAAAGAGATTTGTAAAGTGAGCAGAAGGATTGCATAATTACTATTGTTGAAAAGCAAGGTTAATTTAACTTATGAAAATAAGACTATTGAGAATCTTTGATTATAGACATTGCTAGTGAGAAATTTACTAACATGGCAATTAAAAAAAGAAAGCACTCAAACAATCAAAGGTATGTGTCAACATAGGTTAGTACAATGGAAGGAAGAAAAACTGAAATTCAAAAGTATATATCACTAGAAGATAGTATAAGTAAAGAAAACAAATAGAAATTCAAGGACATGAATCATCAAAAACTAGTGAAGAAGAGAAGCAAGCTAAAAATTCATATTTTCAAGAAGTTGAAAAATATTAAATGTTGAAAAGCAAATGAACATTATAAGTATGTATCACCAAAATTAACATGGTACTCACAAACGATTCTCAAGGACTAAAGATGAAAATTTTCAACACTTAAATACTAAAATAATGTTATCAATGAACTTGATGACTACTTTGAATATGTTATTACATTACCTATTGATATAGGGAAGATAATATATATAGTACTTAATAAGATTATGAATACAAAGCAAGAAGAAAATTTGAAGGTCAAACTAATGATAAAAGATACAAGTTGTGACACGAAGGATTTGAGACCCATAATGATAGATGCATGTTGCAACACTACTCATATTCATCAAAAGAATAATTGTAATACATGTGATAGTTATTGCAATGCAAATTATTTGGAGCCTATAAAGACTCATGTGAGTTATGATACAAGAGACCTTGATCAGGGAATAAACATAGCATGTGATACAAGGAACTTGAGTGTTGTTTGTGAAAACAAAGAGTGTGGAAAAAGTGTATGTGGTAATTATGAAAATGGTAATGATATTAATAATAGTGACAAGGAAATTGGTAGAGAATTGTTGACAAGGTACAGTGACACAAATTCAAAAACAATCAGCAAAGAATAAGGCCAAAATAAGAAGTCCTTGAACAGACAAGTAATAATGAATCAAGGATTAAGAAAATCAATTGTGAAACAAAGAAATTTAGGATAAGGATATATGGAACTAGTTTTGATATAGGAAGATTTAAGGTAGGTAACAAATATAGACATAGTGGCAGATATGGACACAAGATAGAAAGATATTGGGATATTCATTATTGTAAAATTTGTGAAGGTATTAATCATTCTCAAACATATTGTTGGTACATATATAATAATAATGTGACTTGTGGATGGATAAGCATACAAGAAGTACTAATGATATCATTAAAAAGACTTATCCAAAAAATCATTATTTGAAGATTTCCAAGACAATTCAAGATGTGGTCATAATCACTACTAGAGTTAGAGTAGAAATACCAAGACCAGAATGAAGGATTGAAAGCAAATGAACAAAAAGGACCTTATTACCAAATAATGTAATAAGGGAGTGTTAGAAGAATTACATTATTTGGTACCATGCAAGAATATTGTAAGTACCATGTAAATATTTTAGTTTAGAGCCATGTCAATAATTGAGTCTAAATAATGTGTCTTGTAAATATTTAACATGTATGGAGTTAAGTAAAATAAAATTCTTTTAGTGTGTGTAATCATTATAGGTATGTTATTATGTGGAGCCAATAAAATATATTTCTCTTGAAAATAAATATGAAGAGTCATATCTCCCATGTGTTTGAGGAGATAGAGAGTTAGTGTAAGTAGAAAGGTCAAGAGTTTTATGAATGTGAAGAGTCTCTTGTCCAAGTTGTATATATTGAATATAAAGCATTGTAATATATATGGAGAACAAGCTTTGCAATACATTGTATTTGCATTGCTTGTGTTGATATATTCATCAATAATATTATTTAGTAAGTTTGTTATTGAATGTATGTAATTGTGTGAATATTATATATTGATATATTGTTAGATCCTATGAGAATAGGGTTGAAGTTCTAATAGTGTTAGTATACATGCCCACCACTATAGGTGGAAATAAGAACCACATGTAATATTCAACAAATTTGATTTGTTAACAAGCATACTCATTACTACAATGAAGAAGTAATGAAATGACACCACAGACAAATATTTTTGATGATATATACCTTAAATTTAGATAATATTATTGTGTCTAGAGAGAATGATGTGTCAAAAAGCATGCTCATAATTACAAGAGAAACCAACACACTACAATACCCCATCAACATAATGTGTCAACAAGTATACTGACCACTATAGTTGTAAAGAGAAACTATAAGACAATATCAAATGAACATGATATGCCAATAATCATATCCACCCATTGCTATGGGGTGGACCAAGAGTACACCATCAACTCAAAATTATACTAGTGATCTAGATCTAGATCATGTCCTATCATACATAATGAGTGCAATGTATCAATAAGCATGCCCACCATGATAGAGGAAGAATAAAAATAAAAATAAATAAGTGGGATAAATACAAATTATAGTGCACCTAGATCAAGATCTTGTTTGAAGGAGAGCCTCCACGTTCTTAAGGCAATGGTCTAATTTCCCACATCGTAGTATCTAGAAAATCATGATGTGTAAATAAGCACACTCACCACTATATTTGGAGATAATTATGATTGATAGATTTATTTAGTTTAACTTTTTAAATACATATGAAATTTTAAACTACTGCTTTGATGTTTTGATCAAAATATATGGAAGACAACATGGGTTGAACTAAGGTAGTTTCTTTATGGTACTTAAAGTAGGGTACTAACATAAAACAATAAGTAAGACCTTGAATATTGTTGGCAATTTGAGTTATTTTGTGTTTTCATTGATGTCACATGGATCACATTGAGTTTTGGTGGCAAAAGCACTTCATAAATAATCATTTATGATATTTTGGAGAGCATGGATATTTACAGGGTTTTGTGGCACAAGAGGCATATAATATTTAATTTTTTAAATATTATATTAATGGTTTTTATTAAAACCAATGGTAAAGGTTTTTATTAAAACCAATGGCAAGGGTTTTTATTAAAACCGACGGAAGGGTTTTTTATTAAAACCAACGGAAAGGGTTTTTCATTAAAACCACTATGCTAATACTTCTCCAAATTATGATGGATGAAAAGGTTTTCCAATAAAACCTAGGTGCAAAAAGTTTCATGACGAAATTCAAAAGAATGAAGGAGATATCCCAATTCAAAGTTAAAAGGTGAATTATTAAATTTTTATTTAATAATTCTAAGGTCTAAGATTGTATGATATTATCCGTCGATGTGCAAAGGTTGCGGAGATAAATAAATATTTCATTCGAAGGCATGGAGGTGCATATAAATAAAAGGTAAAAACCTTTGTTTATAGAAGACTTGACATAGCACATGAGAGAGAGTCATCGAAAGGGGAGCAACGAAGAAAGAAGGATAAATAAATTTCGATTTGAGAGCAAGTTCAAGTAAACAACGTGGAAAAGTGATGTCATGCAGGAGCCTATAGCGCAGTTGGTAGTGCACGAACTTTGCACAAGGCAGGTTCGTTGTTCGAATCTCGCCAAGGGCAAAGTGTTTTGCTAAGAAAGTAAAATCGAGTTTTAGATTTGAGCACAGGTTAAAGTTGGGTGTTTGGGATTAAAATCCCAATGTGGGCTAGCGCCCACGTGGTAAGCACTTCACAATGCTAAGCGAGAGGAACGGAGTTCGACTCCCGCGAAGGTGTGAAGGTGCATTAATTTTGGCAAGGCATTTTGGCAAAGACGATTTCGAAGGTTACGAAGGCAACGAATTTCATATAAAGGTATTTATCTCCAACGCATGGTAATATTTGTTATTACCAAAGTTTTGGTGCATTAAAATTATTTCTGTGATAACTAGGGAGTCATAAGGAGTTTAGGAAAATAAATGCTTGTTGTATGTGTTAATGTGCTTAGGGAGTTATAAGGTGTAGAATTAAATATTTGTTATTGTTGTGTGTGATTAGGGAGATATAAGGTGTGGAAATAAATATTTGTGATTACTGTATGTGGAGTTATAAGGTGTG
Source organism: Wollemia nobilis (assembly GCA_028583015.1). Lineage (NCBI taxonomy): Eukaryota > Viridiplantae > Streptophyta > Pinopsida > Araucariales > Araucariaceae > Wollemia > Wollemia nobilis. The sequence continues at coordinate 4,758,225 of JAQPPZ010016862.1, forward strand.
GAATTAAAAATAAAAGCATAGGTGCTTGCTGTATGTGGAGTTATAAGGTGTGGAATTAAAAATAAAAGCATAGGTGATTGCTGTATGTGTTAATGAAATTAGGGAGTCATAAAGTTGAAAAGTGTTGAACTTGTTATATGTCCTAGTGCATGATTTAATTATGAAATTAAAATAGGAACTTGAGACCTAGTTAATGGCCACCTTGAGTTAGAAAACATGCACATGAGTTAGGGTTTGAATTTGAAGACAAATTGCTTGATTATGTGCCTTGGCTATTGAGAGGAAGTTGATGGATTAGAAAATCAAATTTATGGATAAAATTGATGCTTGAGTTCCATGATTGCTTTAGTGGAGTTCATTGAGAGTATTGCCATTATTGAGGAGGTTTTTGCTATTTCTTTGAGGAGATTATTGTTGGTTACTTGTTAAGTCCATTGCCACTATTTGAGACCATTGAGGAGATCATTTGCTAGTCACTTGTGGATACATTTGTCTTTCATTTGAGGATATCATTGTTGGCTATTTGAGAGCTATTTGCTTGAGGGAGTTGTGCTTGTTTCTTGAGAGCTTATTGACATTGCATGAGGAAGATATTATTGAGAACCTATTGCTATTACTTGTGGAGATTTTCCTTGGTTGGTTGAAGTCCTCATTGTTATTTCTTGGAGAGGTTTCCATTTGAGAGTACCTTGTTGAGCATTGTTGTCATCCATTTGAGAGATCAGTTGTCATGCATTGTTGAGATAATTGTGGATCATTATTTTCATCCATTAAAGAGTACATTGCCATTCATTGTTGATCACATTGTTGAGTATTGTCATCATTCATTTGTTATCCATTGTTGAGTTCATCATTGAGCCTTGCCTTTGTTGATTTGTGGTTGAGATTTGAGTGCTACTTGAGAGTCATTGGTTGAGCCTTTGGGAAGGCTTTTGGGACAAAATTTTTGGACAGATTTGAGACAACTTTTGTGCATGATTGGTTGAGCCTTTGAGAAGGCTTTTGGGATAGATTTATGGACAGATTTGGGACAACATTTGAGTAGGATTGTTTAAGCCTTGTGAGAAGGCATTGAGGTAGATTTATGAGCAGTGAAAGAGACATGATAGAAATAGAAAACACATCAACACCAGTTGCTTAGCTGAGCTGATCAGTGGATAGCCTAGCTGAGTAGATCAGTGGATAGCCTAGCTGAGCAGATCAGTGGAGAGACTAGCTGAACAGATAAGTGGATAGTCTAGATGAGCAAATCAGTAGATAGCCTAGCTGAGCAGATCAGTGGATATCCTAGCTTAGCAGATCAGTGGAGAGCCTAGCTGAGAAGATCAGTGGAGCCCACTTGAGCAGATCAGGGTATGCTAGCTTTGAGCAGATCAATGTAATCATTTGTATTGGGATAAGGATCCCTATTTCTTTGTGAAATATTATAAGGAGAATATCTTGTGGACTACCCCACATTGGGGGAACCATGTTAAATCTTGTGTCTCAATTGTGTGTGATGATTTGTGCACTTGCTTACTATTTTTATCTATGTTATTAATGCACATTGCTATATTTGGTTATTTCAATTGAGGAAACTAATTGATATTGGTTTAGAAATAAAGCAAAAAGTGGGCGTTATATTGTTCACCCCCCCTCTCAGTATAAGCTTGTGTTCTTCAGTTGGTATTAGAGCAGGTTCCTTTGGAAAGGCTAACAACTTGAGGGCAGATTCTACAAGAACACAGATGGCTTCACAGAATGGATCATCTACAAGTAAGGCTCCACTATTTTATGGTAACAATTACACTTTTTGGAGCATGAGAATTAAGAGCTACTTGATATCACAGAGATATGAGCTATGGCATATGGTTGCAAAATAATATAAGGTTGAAGGTGATCCCGAGACATATAAGACTATCAGGAAATTAGTTGAGTTCAATACAAAGAAAATGAATTGTATTCTGAGTGGGCTTCATGAGACAGATTTTGCAAAGGTCATGGTATGTAATTAAGCTAATGAAATGTGGACCAAGTTGCGGAATACCTATGAAGGATATTCCAAGGTAAAGTTTGCAAAACTACAAACTCATAGAAAAAGATTCGAAGAATTGAAAATGGAATATTTTGAAGATATTACAAAGTTCTTTCTTTGAGTTTATGAGATTTATAACACCACGAGAGGCCTAGGATTTGAGATGAAAGAATCAGATGTTACTTAAAAGTTTCTGAGATCACTTCCCATGAAGTATGATGTAAAGGTTTCAGCGATAGAAGAAACAATGGATATCGACAATCTGACGATGGAAGAACTACAAGGAACTCTCACAGCTTATGAGATGAGGATATATAAGCATTAGGATCCAATGAAAGAAATTGTATTAAAGGCTTCAGAGAAAAATAAAGGGAAATATCCAAAGACAGATAGAGATTCAGATAATGATGAGGAAGCTAACTTCATCAAAAGGAAAAAGGACTCAAGGAATTACAGGGATATGAAAAAACTTAAATGCTACAAGTGTGGTGATTATGGTCACTATGCAAACATGTGTCCACATGAAGAAAATAGTGATGATGAAAAATAGGGTCACAAAAGAAAAGAAGAAGGAAAGCATAAGCATGACAAAGAGGACAGGTACAAGCAAAGCAAGCATGAGAAGAAGAAAATTTTTCATAAGACAAAGAAAACCTTCTACATTGAAGAAGCAAATGATGGCTCAGATCACAGCGATAGAGAAAAGTCAGATGATGAAAAGGAAGAACATATATTCTTAGGAATAGAAGGTGAAAGAGAACAGTGCTTTGTGTGTGGTCAAAGAGATCACAGATCAGGATATTGCAATGGCTTCAATGATAGTGAAGATGAAATGACACATCAAGGAAACATGCATGGTCAAAGAATTCATGAGAGTTTGTTTGCTATAGAAGAAGATAATGATCTTAGTGATAGTGAAGATGAAGAAGATTGTACATTCTTTGGAATAAGTGAAGAAAGACAAGAATACCTACTCCTAGGTATTGAAGTTAAAGAAGAGGACATATCTATCGAAGAATGACATGAAGAACTTGCTATAGCCATTGAGCAAGAAATAAAGTACAAGAAGGGTCTAAGAATACTAAAATGCTTCATATGCAGAGACTTTGGGCATTTAGATGAAGATTGCACTTACTACAACAATTGCAAAAAGAAACGTTTATTTGTGGAAAAAGAAAGCAACAGTTCTAGTAATAGTTCTAGCAGCAGTTCTAGTGACAATTCCAACAACAGTGATGATGAAGAAGAGGATGAGCCAAGAAAACAAAAATCAGAAGTCAAAAGGCTAAAAGAAGAAATCAAGAATCTTGAAAACAAGATTCGAACAGATGTCAAAATCAAAGAAGAACTACTTCAGACAATCAGTGATCTAAGAGATGAGTTTCAAGATGCAAAAATGATAGAGGAAAGGATGAATCAAGAACTAAGGGTAATGATGGCAAGACATGACACATTAGATTAAAAGGTTCAAAAAGGAGTGGAAACATATTTTAAGGTTGTATCTCATTTCCAAGAAAAGTCACACTCAAAAAGAAAGGAAGTTCTAAAATATGAAAGCAAGGAAGCACCTAAGATTCATGAAGAAATTTCCAAAGCTCCTATGGCTCCAAATATCCAATTTGGATCTTGTTTTGAGATAGGTGAATCAAGTTCAAGAGGCAAAGAAATTCTTGAAGAAGAAATCAAGGAAGAAGTTAAGGAAGAAGATTTGGATACCACAAAGAAGGATCAAGGATACAATGCACAAGTCAAAGATGATTACAAGGATAAAGGTCAAGAAAGGTATGAGGAACCAAGGCATGAACAAAGGGATTTTCAAGGACATTGTTTTTCTTGTAATGGATTTGGACACAGGGCTATACATTGTAGGGTCTATGGATCAAAGAAAAATTTTGATTTCACTAGAAGGATCTTCAAAGGAAGAAGATATGGTTTTCAAGGACATTGCTTCTTATGCAACATGATTGGTCATAGAGCTTCTCAGTGCAAAGAAAATGAGCAACATGGTTTTTGTTTTAGAGCTACACAATTCAAAGATCATGGTTATAACGATTATGGAAATAGAGCTTCACAATACAGGGTTCATGAAAGGAATGGATATGGAAATGATTTCAAGAAAGAATTCAGGATATGGGCACCATCCAAAGGCTACAATATCAAGTATTTTAATTGCAATATATTTGGACATATTTCAAGATGGTGTAGGACTCAATTCCAAACATGTTCAAGGCAAGAAGGTCAAGCAGTTTCAAAGCAAGAAGTTCAAACAGGTTCAAGACAAGAAGATCAAGTAACTCATCAAGAAAAGGATATCAGAAAGATGTGGAAGGAAGTTGACAAAGGAAAGGATCAATGTAATATGGGAGTAAATGCACTCCCACCCCAAAATTAATCACCTCAAGAGAGAAGGTGGTGGGGGGCCTAAGCTTAAGAGTCATATCTTTTAGCCCCATAGGTGTCCCTTTTGCCATTGATGTCAAAGGGGAAGATATTTGAGTAAGGGGGAGAGTATTGAGTTAGGGGGAGCAGCCTCCAAAGAGAGCATTGAGATAGGGGGAGCAGCCTCCAAAGAGAACATTGAGATAGGGGGAGCAGCCTCCATAGAGAGTATTGAGTCAGGGGGAGCAACTTTGATTTTTAGAAATGGCTTTTGCAGTTATTGTGGTTATTTGCATTATAGGTGTTGCCATCAATGACAAAGGAGGATATTGTTGGCAATTTGAGTTATTTTGTGTTGTCATTGATGTCACATGGATCACATTGAGTTTTGGTGGCAAAAGCACTTCATAAATAATCATTTATGATATTTTGGAGAGCATGGATATTTACAGGGTTTTGTGGCACAAGAGGCATATAATATTTAATATTTTAAATATTATATTAATGGTTTTTATTAAAACCAATGGCAAGGGTTTTTATTAAAATCGACAAAGGGGTTTTTTATTAAAACCAATGGAAAAGGTTTTTCATTAAAAACACTATGCTAAGACTTCTCCAAATTATGATGGATGAAAAGGTTTTCCAATAAAACCTAGGTGCAAAAAGTTTCATGACGAAATTCAAAAGAATGAAGGAGATATCCCAATTCAAATTTAAAAGGTGAATTATTAAATTTTTATTTAATAATTCTAAGGTCTAAGGTTGTATTATATTATCCGTCGATGTGCAAAGGTTGGGGAGATAAATAAATATTCACCGACGTCATTCGAAGGCATGGAGGTGCATATAAATAAAAGGTAAAAAACTTTGTTTATAGAAGACTTGACATAGCGCATGAAAGAGAGTCGTCGAAAGGGGAGCAATGAAGAAAGAAGGATAAATAACTTTCGATTTGAGAGCAAGGTCAAGTAAACAACGCTGGAAAGTGACGTCATATAGGAGCCTATAGCGCAGTTGGTAGCGCACGAAATTTGCACAAGGCAGGTTCGCTGTTCGAATCCCGCCAAGGGCAAAGTGTTTTGCTAAGAAAGTAAAATCGAGTTTCAAATTTGAGTGCAGGTTAAAGTTGGGTGTTTGGGATTAAAATCCCAACATGGGCTAGCGCCCACGTGGTAAGCGCTTCACAATGCTAAGCGAGAGGAACAAAGTTCGACTCCCGTGAAGGTGTGAAGGCACATTAATTTTGGCAAGGTATTTTTGGCAAAGACGATTTCAAAGGTTACGAAGGCAACAAATTTCATATAAAGGTATTTATCTCCAACGCATGGTAATATTTTTTATTACCAAAGTTTTGGTGCATTAAAATTATTTCTGTGATAACTAGGGAGTCATAAGGAGTTTAGGGAAATAAATGCTTGTTGTATGTGTTAATGTGCTTAGGGATTTATAAGGTGTAGAATTAAATATTTGTTATTGATGTGTGTGATTAGGGAGATATAAGGTTTGGAAATAAATATTTGTGATTGTTATATGTGGAGTTATAAGGTGTGGAATTAAAAATAAAAGCATAGGTGCTTGTTGTATGTGTTAATGAAATTAGGGAGTCATAAGGTTGAAAAGTGTTGAAATTGTTATATGTTATAGTGCATGATTTAATTATGAAATTAAACTAGGAACTTGTGACCTAGTTAATTGCTACCTTGAGTTAGAAGACATGCACATGAGTTAGGGTTTGAAGTTGAAGACAAATTGCTTGATTATGTGCCTTGGCTATTGAGAGGAAGTGGATGGATTAGAAAATCAATTTTATAGATAAAATTGATGCTTGAGTTTCATGATTGCTTTAGTGGAGTTCATTGAGAGTATTGCCATTATTAAGGAGGTTTTTGCTATTTATTTGAGGAGATTATTGTTGGTTACTTGTTAAGTCCATTGCCACTATTTGAGACCATTGAGGAGATCATTTGCTAGTCACTTGTGGATACATTTGTCTTTCATTTGAGGAGATCATTGTTGGCTATTTGAGAGCTCTTTGCTTGAGGGATTTGTGCTTGTTTCTTGAGAACTTATTGACATTGCATGAGGAAGATATTATTGAGAACCTATTGCTATCACTTGTGGAGATTGTCCTTGGTTGGTTGAAGTCCTCATTGTTATTGCTTGGAGAGGTTTCCATTTGAGAGATCATTTGTCATCCATTTGAGAGTACCTTTTTGAGCATTGTTGTCATCCATTTGAGATATCATTTGTCATACATTGTTGAGATCATTGTGGATCATTGTTGTCATCCATTAAAGAGTACATTGCCATTCATTGTTGAGCACATTGTTGAGTATTGTCATCATTTATTTGTTATCCATTGTTGAGTTCATCATTGAGCCTTGCCTTTGTTGATTTGTGGTTGAGATTTGAGTGCTACTTGAGAGTCATTGGTTGAGCCTTTGTGAAGGCTTTTGGGATAGAATTTTTGGACAGATTTGAGACAACTTTTGTGCATGATTGGTTGAGCCTTTGAGAAGGCTTTTGGGACAAATTTGGACAGTTTTGGGACAACTTGAGCAGGATTGTTTGAGCCTTGTGAGAAGGCATTGAGGCAGATTTGTGAGCAATGAAAGATACATGACAGAAACCAAAAACACATCAACACCAGTTGCCTAGCTGAGTAGATCAGTGGATAGCCTAGCTAAGGAGATCAGTGGATAGCCTAGCTGAGCAGATCAGTGGAGAGCCTAGCTGAGCATATCAGTGGATAGCCTAGCTGAGCAGATCAATGGAGCCCACCTGAGTAGATCAAGACAACCTAGATTTGAGCATATCAAAGTAATCATTTGTATTGGGATAATGATCCCCATTTCTTTGTGAAATATTATAAGGAGAATATCTTATGGACTACCCCACATTGGGGGAACCATGTTAAATCTTGTGTCTCAATTGTGTGTGATGATTTGTACACTTGCTTACTATTGCTATCTATGTTGTTAATGCACACTACTATATTTGGTTATTGCAATTGAGGACACTAATTGATATTGGTTTGGAAAGAAAGTAAAAAGTGGGTGCTATACTATTCACCCCCTCTCTTAGTATAAGCTTGTGTTCTTCAAAGATATCATAACATCACTTGCTAGTAAAAGTGAACCATGATGTAGGAAAGCAAACAAAATACAAATAAAGTTAACAATAATAAAATACCGATAAAAAGAATGAATAACACTAGGTAACTAGCAAAATGCAACATAAATCATACAAAAAAAGTAAAGCAAAGTCAATAACTAACAAAAACAATAAGAAATACAAAAATTTAGATGATAGGGATCACCTTTGTAAGTGGCAATAATGGTCAATAAAGCAAAAATATTACAAAATAGATAAAGATATGCCAAAAGAAAGGACTAATAGGACTAACACTCACAAGGACTTATGATTAGGTATTTAAAGCAATCTAAGTATAAAAAAAATCACCAAACACAATAGGAAAACCAAGAAAACATAAGGACTATACACGTGGGTAAAAATAACTGTGTAAAAGCATTTGACATGTATGGAATTGGTGGGCTCCTCCAACTCAATTTTATCCATAATTTATAATTTTATTACCTTAGACCCAAACAAATCTTTGACATTATATGGACCAATCCATTTCTTTATAAACTTGTCCTTATGTTTTTTATGCAAATTATCAAGCTTGAGGACAAGGTCCCTGACTTTAAAATTATGTTGGAAAAATTTCTTATAGTACCATCTAGTAGCATGATTATTATAGGCTCTATTATGCTCAAGAGAATGTAGATACCTCCTATCAAGAGTAGTGAGTTTGAAAAAATAATTTTTTTAATATTATTAATGATATTCCTTATGATTAACATTTTTTTAGAAACATGCAAGGAAAGTAATTCATTCTGAAGTGGAAAAACAACTTTAGTACCATAAACCAAATAAAAATTTGTTGCCCATTTGGATGTTTGAACTCTAGTTTGGTATGTCCATAATATAGGATATAACTTTAAATGTCAATATTTCTTTGTTTCTCTAACTATCTTTGGTTCTTTAACTATCTTTTCAAAATATTTATCAAATTTCTATTGCTAGATTTAGCTTGACTATTTCCTTGTGGACAATAAGACATGAAAAATTAATGTTAAATTCTTAATTATAAATTCAATTATTGCATCTATTTATTTTTAAAAGTAGTTCCATTACTAAAAATGATAGTATAAGGTATGCCAAAGTGACACAAAATCTAATTAAAGACAAGTTTGAACATAATGAGGGCTATTTGATTCATAAGTGGCATAACTTCCACCCACTTTGTCAAATATTTTATGGTTGTGATAATTAACTTATGCTCATTAGAAAACATAGGATAAATAGGTTCTACAAGGTTAATTCCCCAAGTGGAAAAAGTCTAAGGAAACTCAATTGGATGTAGAACCTAGGTAGAGGCATGAATTTCATCCTTTTGGAACTAACAATTGTACATTATTTAACATAACTATTGACATTAGATTCCATTATAGACAAAAATTAACCCATTCTCCACTAAAGTTCCCCATAGTCACCATAATGATATCAAAGAGGGATTTTGTAACTTTAGCCTCTACAAGGCATCAAATGATAACACCTTCAAGATTTTGGTAGTAGAACACTCCATCAAGAATTGCATATTTAAATGCTCTCTTATAAATGTAAGCTTATTGCTTAGCATTAGCCATAGGTTGATAGGTTTGATTATCAAGGAAGTTCAAAATGTCACCATGATAAATGATAGAAACTTGGTAATTATAATACAAGGTATTATCTTTGAGATGCAAGTAGGTTGATAGTAGTCATCAAGTAGTAGGAGCACAATGACCTAGAACAAGTAGATGAGTGTCAAAAAATTTAGAGGTTAAAATGTAACAAAAATAGTTATCCTTCACGACAATACTGATTCATCAAATTGTAGTCATCATTCTCCTAATTTGTCAATAGTTATTATAAATCAATAGTACCTATGGTTTGGCCAAGAAAATCTAATCTGACAATGATATTTTTGTCATATTATTGTAATTTATACCAATGAAGTATTTTCAACTATAGTGAACATGGTGAGTTTATTGCTAAAAAAAAGGCCCTAGGGCCCATTGTAAATTATCTTTTGTACATTTGAGGAAATATTAGAGCCATGCTCTCTGAATATATTTTTCATCTATAAATTATGAAAATTTATGCATAGCCTTCATACATGATTGCATTTCATTTTGGTAGACCTCTTTTTATGTATGTGTAAGTAGTTTTACCATAAATTTGTTGTCCTTTTTTCCCACTATAGGCTTTCATCCAAGAAGGATTCAAATTATTATTTTTGGATTTCTTTATTTGGTTGATTGGTCAACACACTATATTTACTAACCACTAAAAATATTTTAATTTCAATCTCTCACACCCTTACCTTCCAATATTTACTTTTTGAATTTATTTTTTAGTTTTATCTTTGATTATATTATATTAACTTAGGATAGTAGGGATGGTTTAGGAGATTTGGCTTCAATGCAGATATTATTTTACTATTGTAAAAATGTGTTATCGTTGGCTAAGACTGGGAGGAGTCTCATCCCAACTTGTAAATGATCTTTGTTTTACTATAAAATTTTCAAATTATCTTTCAAAAAACCATAGGATAGTAGGTATCCAACCTAAGTTCAAAGATAAAGAGGATTAGTAACAGACCATAGAGCATGTGTATGGGTATGATCTTACTGATCATCCTACTTTGCAATGTCAATAGTTCAAAATGACATACTCAATGGGATGGATTTGATTCATCCCATAAAAAAGCAACTAAGATGTATCTTGCATGTGACCAAATTTGGAGAATATGATGAATTGTGTTCTATTTCCATACCAACATAGATAATATTAGATATAGTCTATTAGATTTAAATTTCACTATATATTAAAAAGGGTTTATTCTCCATGCTTAGATCTACCAAAATTTACCTTTCGTTCAACAAATCACATCTCCTTTAGGTCTAGATCTATATTTTCTACCACCTAGGTCTACAAAATTTATACCAACATCTTATCGATCAAGTAAACGATGACTCCTCTATTGAGAATATCCATATCTAAAAATTTCTAAGTTCGAGTTGTAAAAAATCATTTAATTACATATATAATTCATCATCAAGACCTCTTATTACCACTTGGAAAAACCATCTCCAAAGTTGAGTCTAGAGCTTGGTGATTCATTCCGTATCAATATAGTGAATTTTTCTATTCGATGTAAATGACCAAGCTCATGATATACATTTTTAAGCATCCACTGACCACTATGGATCCAAGTCATACAACTAGTGATTCACTACACTTTCCTATAATTCATTGAGATGTTTTTGATGAACCGATGACATCATAATCTATCTCATCCTATTAAAATGAATTTCTCTTTCTATTGATTTATTGTACCAATTAATGATTTGTTGAAAATCCTAATTTTCTTGCTATAACAATATCCCTATTCTAATTAACAATTTGGTTTAACTTATGAATACAATATTTAGAATGAGAGACAAAGGTAAAAAACTATAACAAGTAGAGTGGATCAAGTATAAGCACAAACAAAATAAAGGAAAGAAACCATATCATGTAGCATAGATCCAAGACTCAAAAGAATATTATAGAGAACAAGTTGAACAAGATTTTGTCCATTTTCTCTCCCCTAGAAGTTTCATTGACATATCTAGAAGAAATGATTCTACTAATCATCCACCTATGGGACACCAATACCAGTTATCAAGATAATAGTTTGTTTGAGCTTTTACTTCTCCCACAATCCCAAATATTATTAATAACTTTGCATCTAACACGAGCTATAGTTCCTGAACTTTGTATAACCAAATTAACACTCTATCATCCACTTACTATGTGTCAATATCCCTAAAAGTTACTTTCTCAATTTGAGTCACGTCCACCATAAATGTGTCAACTTCAATGATGAACACAAACACATAAGTTGGGTCTAGTAGCCAATCAAATGCCAATACTTCACGTTAATTACATAAAATATTTTATAATCCTCAAATTATTACAAGTTTTCCTCATCACTAAATTTATCAATTTTATTTTTTGCACTTTACTTTCATACATTTATTTCCCAAATATTTTATTTCCATGCAAAGCAGTTATTTTATATTCAAGATCCATATAAGGATAGTAGGTATCTAGCCTTAATTTAGAGGTCGAAATAATACTTTGGAAAACCAATCCAACCTTATTGAAACTTGGATTTAGGGATGCAACACTCTAATTAAAAGTCAAGACAATTCTTCAAGTTAACATAGTTTCCAGCATGCCTAGTGGGACCAACCATTTTATGCATTTTCATTTATTTTTATCAATTTGTGTTCCCAAAAATACATCCATCACAAACAAAGTGATTGGCTCAAAAGAAAATAATGTTTTCACTAAGTTTGATTTTGCAAGTGATTCACTCGTAAGAGTGAGTAATTTGCTCAATTTTGAGCAAGCTTAGGATTTTACTAGAAATGAGTGATTCATTCTCAACTTGGGAAGTGAATAATTTGATTTTATCTACACTTTCATAGATCAAATTTAGAGTGTTTCACTTGTTTTTTTAGATCCAAACCCAATTTTATTTGAAAATTTACCATTTTTTTTGTTATTTGTGCTTGAATTTTATAGGTACTTTATTAATGGAAAATTCAATATGAACTTTAAAAAATTATTTTTTTTGCAAAGATGAATCTAAAACATTTAAATAATGTGATAAAATTGAATCTAGCCTATATGTGTATCTACCATAGGCAAAAGTATGTAAGACATATTCTGAGACAATTTTTGCATAAGTACAAGATAATAAGTGATTCACTTGATAAAGCAAACAATTCACTCCAAAAAGGATAAAATATTTCCAAGTTTGATCTAATGAGTGATTTGATTAAGGTTTATGAAATTATTCACTAGGAAAGACAAATTTTTTCTCTCACTTCCATGGGAAGGCAATTCACTCCAATCCAACAGGCAATTTGTTCCAAGCAATTTGCTTGGGCAATCTTTTATTTTTACAATTTTTTTGTAAGTTTAGATACTTGAGTGAGTTACTTGATAAATCAAGTTAATCTCTTTAATTTTCTAGTGGATCATGTAATTTTTCATTTTATTAAAAAATTATGCCCTACTAGCGATCTACTTGAACTTGTGAGAGAATTGCTCCAATTTGCAAACAAATTGCTCAATTAGGCAAATTTTCAATTTATTTTTATTTCTTAAATTTTCACCCCTAAATTCTATCCATGTAGGTACAATCTTATTAACATACAATCTAAGGCTTAGAAAGCAGAAAAAAATATCAAACAATAGACATCATTGCTTATCACTAAAGAAATGCTAAAGGAAAGAGGAAAGAATTATTTGTTCTATATGTGCATCAAGAAGACAAGTTTGAAGAGGTCCCAATATCCAATCCCACCTCATCAAAAGGAATAAGTCCCATGGTTGATCAAGCTATCCAAAGATTTATTCCACCAAAAGTTGGCTACCTAAGTCAATAAATTTCTTCGATAGCCTTAGCAACTCCTACTTGGTCTAATTAGCCTCCTATAGTGACTCACACCAACCTCTTGTACCAAGTACCAATTGATGTAAACAACCTCATGAATAACCCACTCTTTAAATTTTGTATTTATAAATTACCTACAAATTTTTGTATACAAAAGGTACCTCCCATAAGTACCCCTCCAATAAATATCCTACCTAGATCTAGTTTGTCTAATACTTCTAACATTCTTCTAGTTTAGCCCTCAATTTGAATAGGATCATTAGGATTAAATCTGAACCTTACCTTAAATATGCAAGCGATGGATAGACAAATGGTGTCACAAAGTGTCCTAGGGAAATATCTAGAGATTAATATTACCTCTAACCACCTAAGCATAATAAAATGTGCAAGGTACACCTCCTCAAAACCAATAAATCCCATAGATAGGACTAAACTATAACCCTCTATAAGAAAACATTCAACCACCTCTTAACCAATAGTGGCCTTTCCAAAATCCACCACCTTAACACCCTCCATTTTATCTTTCATATTTATAGCCTCTGCATCACCCACACCTTCCTCTTGGTTATGCAATGTACCCTCCTCATCAATAGTATGATCAACTTCCCCCTCAACAAAATAATCTAGGTGCACTTTCTAGGCCTCAAAATCAACTTTCTAATTGGAACTATTAAAGCCTTATGAACTTGTTTGTCTACTCTTCTATTTCCTTGGCAACTATAAAAGCTTTTACTTGCCTTTGGTATGAACAAGAACAAGACAATGTTGGATCACCTTAATGAGTTATCAACACTAATCTCATTCAAGAGGAATATATAATAGTATATTTACTAGTCTACTCTCTTCATGATAAAGTTGCTTTATGGTATAGGGAATTACTAAATAATTTAGGACATCGATAGTATAACCATTCATGCATAGGTTTAGTAGCATGGGAAATTATTATTTAGTTTTTTCATTGAATATGGTGTAAATACATCCTCAAGCAAACATCCATTATTTCAATACTCAATCCAAACCTAATTTCACAAAACATTAGGTCAAATAAAGAATAAGCATTAACATATTATATCAAAGGTTTATAGTTTGATTTAGTGTTAATGGTTTGTAATATTAATCATGATACACTAGTTGTAATATTTAAATAAACAAGTAGAGGATATTTTCTTGTTCAAGTAGGAAAGATACCTCTTACCTTGCCAATGACCTATGTAGCCCAAATCTTCCAAAATATACTCATGCAAAACTCTATGTCCAATTTCCTTCTAATTCCTCATCCCCAACCAGATGCTACCATGCATTCTTCCACATCTCCATACTTCATCATCCATCCAAGACAAAACAAATCATCTATGGTAGTCTTTTAACCACCACTTCTAGTCCTTCCTACTCCATCCAACCCTAGTAATGAGCCCAACAACTTTATAATCAACAAAATTTTGGAGGTAATCAAGACCTTGGTGAATAAAAATAATGTTGAAAAAGAACAATGGCAACAATCATAGAATTGACAACCTCAAAAATCCACATACTTGATAAAGTATTAGGTGCATTGACTAGGTGTTAGCTAAGGACAAAATCAGATCTATAATCATATGTTTAATACCAATACAAAAATGGAACCAGTATGGTGTATCCCTTGCATTGATATACATGATATTGCTAAATGCATGAGTGCTATTAGGAATTCTCACACTATCAGTACACTCAATAATTTTAGGTTCAACAGGCTACCACCACTAGTTAAGTATCTCCCATAATGAGTTTTTCCATATACCAATAGCCTTAGGCTACACAATCACTACCTACCCTACCCAGTCCCAATAATGCAATATTGGAAAATTTTAGTGCTATTGAGATACACAAAGAGTTAGATTTTGAAGATGGCACCATATTTTCCAACCAATAGGGTATAAAAAATAAGGAAAAAGGAAAATGACTAAAAAGCAATTAGTCGATAAGATTGCTAAAACTAAAAATTCTAGCTAAGGTTAGCATGTTGGAGGCAAGACAATAAAATCTACCCTAAGAAGCCCTAAAATAACAAGAGTAAAGTTATGTCAAAGATAAATAATTAGAATCCACTCTAGCCTACATAGCCAAACAATAAAATTTGATTGTGGAACTACCATCAAATTTCTAGGTTAGTGTCTCCAAGGTGCAAAATGCCTCAAAATCGAAAAGTCTATATTTTTCTCCATTCTATGTGATTCTCAATATTGAGAACTACATCCTTAGAAGTTATATAGTATATTCAAAAGGATCATTCATAGTCATAGCCAAGGTTATCTATGAAGATATGGGTCTTCCTTACACTAAGATGGCTAAACACTTAATCTAGATATATGGGTAGTGGCCATTCTTAAGGATCTAGTCATGACCATAGATCAATACCTAGAGTTTCTAGTTGTATAAGAAGTAATAGTTATGGATTTATCCCCATACTTTGGAATGTTACTTTCCAAATAATGGACATAAATATTATTAGGAGATGGTTATCTAGAAATGGACTATATGCACATGAAGGTGCCTACGAATAAAAATATAATAAGGATAGATAATGAACCACCTTATAACTACCTCCTACAAAAGCTAGAATATGAAAGCACAATAAACTAGAAGTTAGCACAATAAACTAGAATTAACTTCAATAATATACCGATGATGATAGTATCAGGAATATGACTAAGACCTAGAGGTAGAAATGATCTTCGATGTTTCTTCAAGATGATAGAGATCCAAAAGTAGAGTATGAAGAATTTTTTTGGAAAACTACTTAATAATAGAATCACCTTCTAAAATCCTCCTCTTGAAAAGTCATGGGGCTAAAAATACATGGATTATCTACTTTGAAGACACCAAAAATAGGAGTGGAGTAGGCATTGGAGTATAAATCATTGATCTACAAGGAACACAAAATCATTTTTTCTACAAGATAATGTTTAACTACATGAATAACATGGCCAAATATATATAACTCTACGTTGGATTAAGTAAAGCAAAATAAAATATGGGAATTAAGGACCTAAAAATATATGGTGACTACACAAACAATAAATTAGTTCAATTTTTAATGCACCACAAAAAATAAACACTTAAAGTCATATAAGCACTGAGTCTAGGATTTTATTGAAAGCTTTAGCTTCTATAAAATCAAAATAATACCCAAATATTTGAATGTAAAGGTAGATAATTTGGAAAGTATGGTGGCATGATTAGATCCAACAATTGATATGTGGGATAAACCAAAGGAGTTAGAAGTTGTTTTCAGGCCAACAAGTCCAAATGACTCTGATTTATTGTAGGTATTTAATAATGATGAACAAATCATAGAATTCATGATCAAAGAAGCACAATACACCAAAGAAAAGAATCATTATGGGGACAATATCAAAGATGGAGTCATACAACTAAAGTCAAACCAGCTTCCCAAAGGATTGATTACTCTAGAAAGCTTGTTTAACCCAGATGATAACTTACGGAAAAGTAGTCTTAAGGTGAAATATTATACATATTACCTAGTTGAGGTTGCCAAAGAGAATATATTATTGCTTAGGAAGGACAATACTTATGAAAAACATGATATTTTCAAATAACTATATGGTAAATATAGAGACATAATTGCCTAGCCATATGAATATCTAAAGTCTATCACTGCAATGTGATAGAACATTCCATCGAATTAGAGACTAATTCCAAGACTTTCTAACAAAAGTAAATACTAATAAATATGAATATAGAATCTACAATGAAAAAAGAGTTGATAAATATCCTGTAGGATCAAATTATATTCCCAATCAAGCATTCTACATGGGTTGTCATGGTCCCAATACATAATAAAAATGGAGATATAATATTGTGTGTCAACTTCAAGAACTTAAATAGGGTATCATAAAAATATCACTTCCCATTGCCCACTATTTATTAGATATTATAAAAGGTTGTAGGATCATAGTTGTTGTCACTTCCAAATAGTTTCTCTCGCTATAATCATATTTGGGTTAAGGATGAGGACCAACATAAGAGACCTTCACCACCAAGTGGGGTAAATTTTCATATCAATAAATACATTTTGCTTTTTCAAATTCCATAGAAAATTTCTAGAGCTCTATGGGCATATATTTTGTAGAGTTTGTATGGGAAATCATCGTTATATACCTTGATGATTTGACCATATTTTTCAAAAATAAAAACAAGTACATCAAATATCTAGAATCAAGCTTCCAAAGGTGCAGGGAGTTCATTATTTCTCTATACCCTAAAAAACTTGTCTACATGTTCCAAGAAGGTAATTTTTTAGGTCATGTGTTATCAAACGAAGGTCTAGCCATAGACCTAATTGATTCAAAGTCATTTAAGATCTACATTTCCTATATCAGTCAAATGGATTAGGTCATTCTTAGGGTAAATTAAATTTATAACAAAATTCATTACCAATAAGATGACATCTTCAATGGAAACATGTTTTCAATGGGTAGATGACATCTTCTTCAAAAAATGATACAATGACATTATACTCCTTTGCATAGAGAAATATAGATAAGGAGCCCTAATCAAGTATTACAATTATGAAGAAGGGTATTTATTTGCACTCATAACAACCCATAAGATATTGAGGTTAGAATACTACTAGCCTACCATATTCATAAGTTACTATTGATAAGTCAAGGATTGAAAATATTATGTGTTCCAAGGAAGATATAAAAGAGCCTTGATGCCTTTAAAATTTATAGTTGTAACTAGACCATTCTAATAGTGGGACCTTAATTTCATAAGCAACACAACTCATTATCAAGTGCAATCCATGGGTGGATCTTGATCGTCATAGATTACTTCACCAAGTGGGTTGAAATAGTCCCAATTAAAGTAGAAAAATAGGAGACAATGATGCAACTACTTGAGATATCATCACAATGTTTGGAACCCTTGTTTCCATTATCAAAACTAGTACTACCTATTTCAAAGGGGCTATAGTGATAAAATTTGCCCTTGAACATGGATTTCTACTCAAAATGTCATCAAATTATAATCCTTAGGGGAATCGATTGGTTGAGTAAACTAACAAGAACATCACAAGGATCTTCAAAGGACCATTTAGAATCCCAAGGGAATTGGAAAATGAAGCTACATAAAGCACTATGGGAATATATAGTAACACCAATAAAATCCACATGATCATCTCCCTATAAGTTGGTATATGGCAAGGAGGTAGTATTATATATTAACCTTGAGATCTCTTCCCTCCAATGTTATAATAACGTGAGCTAGAAGATACCAATATCAATACCATGTAGGTAAGAATAAACACATTACTAGCCCTAGAGTTAAAGCGATTTTTTTTTTTAATTTCTCAATGAAAAAGAACCATCAACAAATGGTTCAAAAAAGGGGTGACATAGGTGGAATATAAAGGATACCTTGTGCTCAAGTGGGATGATAATTATATAAAACTAGGTGATCATCATAAGTTTTATTTATTATGGAGTGGACCTTACTAAATTTTCAAAATTATGGGATCAAACATATACAAACTAACCTCCATGGAAGGAGTAATGTTTCCTATCTAAGTAAATGGGTAGCACCTCTGCCTAGTAAAGCGAGAATATTTTCATCTAAAAGAACATCTATATACATAGTTTTTTATACTAATTTGAGAAGTACTCACCTCTTTTTTGTTATTCCTATTTTCTCCTCTTCTATTACAAAATTATCAATACCTAGTCAATTTGTATTTATTTCTTGAATCAACAACACATTAGGTCTATGAAGGACTTGATTGATGTTTTAAAAAATGAGTGATTCAATCACTAAATTGAGTGATTTACTTGTAAATACAAGTGATATGATCACTAAAGGTAGTGAATTGCTTGCATTAGCAATAAGGCCCATGTTGATTATAACATAGGGCCAATTGGACCTTAACAAGTTGTTTTCCCCACCTAATAAGCCCATGCTATGGCATGGGCTAGGTGCACCCTAAATAGGGTCTATAAATACCCCACGAGAAGGGTCATTTGTGCATCCTTTCCTTTTAAAAGCTCAAGTGATTAGCTCACCAAGAAAACCACATGCATGATAACCATCGTGTGTCAAAGGTCGAGCAAGTTGTAGCCTTTTAGGGCATCCTTGATGGTACTAAGTGAATTGCTTGAGGAAGAAACTAAAGAAGCAAAAAAATATTGCTAACTCTAAAAACATAAGCAAAATGCTCACTACTAGTAGTAAATCGCTCAACTCCTCAAGTTAATTGCTTGACTCATTTAGAAAATCACCCCCTTCCTAAACCAAATTAATTTTTTCTTATCCCTATTGAATTGCTTCTAATTTTAACCAAATCCCTCCTTACAAGCATCTGAATACCACTTCTAGTGAGTGAATCACTCTTATCTACAAAAATAAAATTTACCCTTTTTCATTTTTCTTACCCTTTTTTTCCATTTCTCACTATTCATCACCATGGATACCTCATTTGAATATACCATTCCTTCACTACATGAGACTCAAGTAACCTCACCACCTTTGACAACTAACACCCCACACCTTATAGTTCCATTATCATTTATTGTAGTCACCAACACAAAATCCCAACCATCTGAGGGATAGGGATGAAAGAAAAAGGGGAAGAGGAAGAGATAGGGCTCCCCACCATCCAAGAAACTAAATGAGTAGTTTAAGGACCCCTATTGGAAGGTGGTAAAAGGAAACTATACATACTCCATGGGGTAGGTGAGAAATAAAGTGATAAGAAAATATAACCTAGGCCCCCAAATGGACTCCTATGGCATAAATTAGACCTAGAAATCTAGCCTAGCTATGAACCTAGTACCACAAGTATGGAACTACACTAAACTAATAAAAATGGTGGCAAAAAGGTATAATTTAACAAGGAGTTTTTATCTCCAGCAATGCCTAGAATATTATTTCTATATAAGGATGAGAGTTATAAGGAGTATGTTGAAATCCATCAATAACCTAACTATATGGATCTCTTGTAGTCCTAATACCTAGAGGGACTTTAACTATATATAGTCCATCACTTATTGGTGAAGCTTCCTAGTTCTTTATATAAAGAAAACTAGTTTGTCATTCAACTTCAATATACCACTAGAGTTGGATCAGGGATAGTAGTCGTCCTCAAGTAAAAAACTCAATAGAATATTTATGAGGAATATATTGCCTTGTTGCATGTAGTTTAGACCTATCCGAGGCACTCCAAAATTATTGACTATGTCAAGTACATCTCAAACTAGATGGACATTCAATTAAAATACTTCAAGGAAGGAAGAAAGTTCACCTGTACTTCCTACATGATCCAATTGATTTTATACAAGAAGAAAATTTGATTTCCCACTCTCTAGCTAGATTAGGTAGGGGAAGATGGACAACCTCTATGTATAGTGGAGTGCACAAATGTATCTTACTGAAGAAGTGGGAAAGACCTCTTACCATTTCTATGATAAAGTGTATGAGGTCATAATGGATAATTTTAGGGTAAAGACACCAAGGTTGACTTATGAGACACAAAGGATGCTAATAGAGGAAAATGATCACAAGGATACTTCTATTTGGGAGGAACCAAATCCTTTATCCATATTTATGGATTTTAAAACATGCCCTTTGAGTTGCCTGTGAGTGTCGTAAACTATATATTCAACCTCGAGTATGTTAGTAAACTAAACTATGTGGATTTAAAGTACTTTAAAGGGAAAAACAAGACCACTTTTTACCCACTCAAATAAGTCATGACAATCACTCCTAAGATGTGGGGTTACAATATAGTAGTAGAGACAAGGCTGAAGGATATTGGTCTTAAACAACTTGGAGATCGATGGTCCTATGACCCAAATTGAATTTTAAAGCAAACTGTTAAGGACAAGAAACTAGATATCTTCTTTGTACATGAAGAGAAGTATACTGTCCAGAAATAGATCAACCTAGATGAGGATAAAACCTTACCACTCTAGGGAGTAATAGGGTTTATGAGGGTGGAATTTAGAGCTAGTATGACTACCCCATAGAGTTGTATGCCTTCTATCTAAAGATAGAAGATGATTTTAACCTTAATATCAATCCAAATCATCAAAGGTTGGGGGCACTTTGAAAACTGGGATACATAGACATGAAAATTCTAGCATGGAAAAGAACACAATATAAAATAAAAATTATGATCAAATCAACAAGATATGGTCCATTCGATGTCATGTTTTTAGCCACTTGGGATAAGAAACGCCCCAAAGGAACCAAAGGGCTATAGCCTTTGTATAAATAATAATACTAGGAATCTTATTCACACACAATAAGAATCCCAAAAAAATAGATAGCACTAGTAGTCAAAATCTTAGATGCATAATTGACTCTAGCAATGGTTAGGATAGTGGTGAGGCATACAACAACCAATGAGTAAATTTGGTTTGAGAGATATGGATCAATTTTTGGTGAGGTGGTCATATCTACAAAAAAGTAGTGACAAAGGCAAGAAACCCAAATTGAGGAATGGGAAATCCCTCTAAGAAACTCTTCTCTAGATTTAGGAATGGCCAAAATAGTGGCCATGACTACATACACTCCCCCTATAACATATTCACCACCTATCTCTCTCTTTCTTCCTACTCTTATTGTCCCTACTCCTTTTTTCCATTATTCTATTGTTTTTCTTCCATCATCCACTACTACAACACATGTTTCTCCAAGATGTGACTCACCCCATAGTACTCTAGGAGGTTGTCCTCCTTTGATAGTTACCATCACAAGAGGAATTATCCCCATCACTTCCTCTTAATATCCACTTGCTCATATCCTTGTTACATAACCCATAGTTCTATACACCATGTATCCCATTTTAGCCATTTTGGTTGGATTAGCATCACATACCACTCCCCACTTCCACTTCATTTCTCATTGTTATCATACAATTCACACCCCTCACTATACCTACCACCTCCTCTCATCATCTGTACCATGCATAGAAACTTCTGCTATAGGTAATGAAAATTACTACCCTACTTAAGGAGCTAAGTCTATAGGAGCTTCCTCATAAACAAGTGCATTTGTAGGGATTGGACTAAGCTATGTATACAAGATTGAAGAGTCAAAGGTCATCAAAGCATTAGATATCATTTTTATCAAGGAGATTGGATGGAAGAAAGAGTACAAGAAAATTAGAAAAAAAACCTCCAAGGCCTCAATGCATTCCACTCACAAATATAAAAGAAAGGAGACAAAGTCTAATTCACCAAGGCATCTGAAATTGACCCCTCCAAGATAGCATCAACTCTTTCCAACTTGACTACTAGGATGTCATAATTACATCTAGACAAGATGGACCCATACCAAATGGTCTAATTGGATAAGTAGCTCATACTTTGTATGACAATGACATATGAATGATTAGAAGTTGAGGATGAAATAATATAGATCAATAATAAGAAGCTAGAAGCAAAATTGGTTCAAATCAAGGCAAAAAGGGGCCAACTTTGACAAGAAAATAAAGGGTTCAAAAAAATATCAAAAAATTATCAATTAAAGAAGCAAATAGAAGATCTTAAAGTCCAAATTTTAAATTTTAAATAACTCATGCAAGAGATGACTAAGGAGCAAAGTAGACTACTAGAGAATCTAGAATAGAAATACTAATAGATCAAGGTGTTGGAATCCTCAAAGTTTGAAGAAACAAAGGTAGACCCAAAAGTGTCACAAGAAATTCATATGGCCAAGACCATGTGGGACCAAATTAGGGAGAAAATAAAGGATGCTTTTAAATACTTTAGATTAATATCCTCCATAGGAGAAATTCTACAACTAGTAGAAAATATCATCAGACAAGTAGAAAAGCAACTTTTATGAGAGGTGAACATTGGGAAGTCCTCAAACTCCTATTGATGACCCTAGCATAGGCATAGAAACATGGGATAAACTATAAATATATATTGAAGAAAATAAGAAATATCCTAGACATCCATAGAAACTTATAGACTTGCAAATACATCCTAGTGCATTTGAAAGCACAAGTATATGATATGAACAATGAAATTCAAGGGTTGATTACTACTAGAATTCCCAAGATCTTCAGTGATAAGAAATATGTACTAGATGATTATGTCATCTACACCATGATTGAAGAGTTGAAAGACCATTCCAATTAAGGTAATACCACCAAAATATGCAAGAAGCTAAAGCCAAGTTATGCTAAGCTAAAGGAGCTAGCTACCAAGGGAGAAGAACTATCTAAAGTCCTTTTGAAGATTTGATAAGGGAAGCAAAAGACCTTGGGATAATATAGTTGCCTAACAATAAGTAGCAAAATGTTTTGGGACTATTATCACCAAATACTGGCTAGAGGGGCAAAGATAATAAGAAAAACAATAATTTTACCAATTTTATAGTGTGAATCCTAATTTTGTAGATTTTGCACCCAAGGATAGAGGCGGGATTTAAGATCTTGCATCAATTGAGATTGGCCTCCCATGAAGTCACCATAAATATAATACCTAAACACTATCTTTGTAATTTTTTTTTTAAAATTTTAGAAGCAACCAATGGTAGCAAGATGCTAGATGAAACAAAAACACAAACATTTTAAAATTTTATCCTAATTTTGATGAAGTATTGATTTGCCTAGAAAATTTATCAATTGGATCAAATGAGTGATTCACTCAAAAAAGGTGTTAATTTGATCATGACACAATTTACTTGATAGAGGTGGTAAGTGTATTTGCTAACATGAGTGAGTTGCTTGTGAGAGTGAGAAAATCACTTGACAAAACCATGTGAATCACTTGAACAAGGTGTAGAAGTGAAAATTGACATGGATTACAATAAATAACTTCTAAAAAGCAACTTTTTTGGAATTTTTATGGTGCACTAATTATTTTTAGAGCATTCTAATCTTCCTATGGGAATAATTATAGGCATGTAACATTTGGAGGTGCAACGATTTGCTAAATTTTCTGCCAAATATTACTTTTACTAGGAGTGATTGTTTTCAATCCCAAGAAACTCAGGGGTAAACTTTTGCTACAAATAGGGGTCTAGGTACCTCATTGTAACTATATTTTGTCCACGAGAATTTAGAGCTACACTCAATTAAACCCACATTTTACTTTGTACTCATGAGGTTGTAAGAAATTGATAAGTCCTTATGCATCCCATTAGTGGCACGACCCTCTTGGTTTGCTAAAGGTGAGGTGGTTAAGCATGGTCCTTCTAGACCATCTTGTCATTTTCTTATCAATTTCATAATCAAAAGAATATGTAGATATTGATGTTATTCAATTTCTCATGTTTTGATTGATTGTATGCTATCCTCGCTACGATTTAACAATCATATTTGATTTCATTTCTTACACTCTAAACTTCATAATTTTAGTTTCCACACTTCACTTCATACGTTTAAGCTTTACGCTTAACTTTCATGCATTTCTTTCCCATGCATTTTATTTCCATGAAAAGTATTTAGTTTATATTAGAGATCCATATGAGGACATTAGGGAAGCAAACTTAATCTAGAGGTCAAGGAAAGCCTTTGGCAAACCTATCCAACCTTGTTGAAACTTGGATTTGGGGGCACAACACTCTAATTAGAAGTTCTAGATCAATATTATGTTATAATAATAAAAAGAAATTATTTTTCTTGCACATAATTGTCTTTATCCATTCCATTTATTTCCACTATTTTTATAGATTGATGATCTTAGATTTAATTTCCTCCTTTGTCGTAAAGACATTACCAAAGGATTTGATATTCTAGATATTCATCCACCTCTTCACATATTTCATATTTTGAATAAACATGTACATACATGATCCTTCAAACTTTACTTCATCCCAACACAATGTAACCATTTGAAAGAAATTATGGTCTTATATCCACACAAATTAAAAAATAAAACATCTTTGGATGACCGTTATTAAATATAACACATCTCAAAATAATTGATTTGTGATATAATATTGCTTGCAACAAAATGTTTGAAGAATTTGTATACTTTATTTGTAGCTAACTATGGGATATCAAAACAATGTCCAATATTTATGCCACATGATTTTTCCTGGTACACTTTTCATCCTTGGTACACTAAATGCTTGAAGGGATAACAACCTAAAAGTCATTTAAATTGACAAAGGAAGCAAAAAACTAGCTAATATTAGGGGTATGAATAAGATTGTTAAAAATAAGTTATTAAGGAACTAATAGGTTTTTATAGTCTTGAGTTTATTTTAATACAAGAAAGAAAATAAATTAGTGTGGAATGTAAAGATACATTCAAAATATTTGGAATATGGGGGATTTATTGGAAGTTTCTTCTATAGAAGCCTTGGGAGGTATTTCAATTATTGGAACAAGTGCTAATGATATGGACAATTGCTAGATTCAAAAGTAATTGGATTGTAGGTCTATTTTGTAATAAAGAGAAAAATATCAAAGTTGGGATTATAAATGTATATATGCTTAAACTATAGTTACTCCTCATGAAAGATGTTGGAGGACCTTAATATATTTTTTTCAAGCACAATGATGATTCATAATTGTGATCTATAAATTCTTGGGGGTACATCAACATAGTTCTATATTATTTAAAAATAAGGGTGGAAATTATATATGGTCTAAATTAATATAGGATTGAGGATTCCTCTCTTTGGAGGGTTTGAAAGGAACGGATGATACCCTTTGTATGAGTCGAAATTGATTAGACGTTTTTCGTAGGACTGCCCAAACTGCCGAACTCGTTTTGGCCATATCTCACTCATCCGGACTCGGATTGAGCTAAAATTTTGAGGGTAGATGCCTGAAAACCCTAGAACATCTCCACCAATTTTCATATCATTTGGAGCAACACAGATCCTAGCGCATCCCTATGTGTGAACGATATATTTGGCAAGCGGCTATGCGAGGGTTTCATCTGGGTTGAGTGCAAGCAGCTCCAGAGGTTGGTTTTTAGGGCCTTCGGGCCCTAGCGGCCAATATTTTTGTGGTTTATGCTCAATATTTTAGCAGGAAATGTTGCAGGGGATACAAGATGGGTTAGAAATTTGTCTTTCAACAGATCATACTGTGAACTTGAGTGACAACGACTTCCAATTTGCTGCACAAAAGAAAAGTGAAAACCATACCTTTCCACGACATCTAGGGCAAGGATTAAAGAGATCACGAAACAAGTTTCAAGCAGTTGATCAAAAAATGGCTCATATCTCAAGTGAATCTGGTGCTAAGGTGCACCCACAAAATAATTCTACTCGTGAAAACCCCTGTCAAGGGTAAGAATTTCGAAGACTCGGTCCCAAAAATGAATTTTAGGGATGCCCTTCATGGTGGACAGCCTCAACCCAATGCTAATATCAATATTAGGGCTTCCCATAAACCTCTAAGAATGCCTAAGATTGATCCCAGGAAAACGGAGTCGGGATGTCTTAAAGCAGCTGATGGAACTCCTATTGTTAAGCTTGATATGGGTAACATTCAGACTGGCATTGAAGATTTGGAAAAAAGAGGACTAATTTGTCGGTTCGTGGGTTTTCGTCCGAGTCTATCCGCTTTCAAAGTCCGGGCTGCAAAAAGTCTGGAAAACTAAAGGTGAGTTACAAATCTCTATTTATCCAAATGGTTATTTTCTTGTTTTATTTGCTAATAATGAAGATAGAGAGAAAACTTTTCAAGGGGGTCCTTGGTTTTTTGGAAGGGCAGGGCTTTTCATGAAGCCCTGGCATACTAAATTTAAAGCCGAAGAAGAGATGCCTTCTATAGCTCCCGTGTGGGTTAGACTCTTTGGCCTCCCTATTGAATTTTGGAATCCTACTATTTTTTCTTCAATTGGAAACTCTTTAGGAACTTTTATGATGACTCGCTGATTGTACTCAAAATTTTGAACATATTATTTATGCTCGGATTTGTGTTTTAATGGATTTTGACAAACCCCTACCTAAAAATATCACATTACAATTTGGGGAAGACACTTGGGAGCAAGTAGTGGACTATGAGAACATTCCTTTTCGTTGTAGAATTTGCCATGAATATGGTCATTTGGCCAGTGCTTGCCCAAATAAAATTCCTGATCAAAAGAAAGAAGATATAAACTCAAGCAGGTTTCCAAATACCTAAGAAGAAGAACACTCAGAAAAAACCAGTTATGAAGGATCAATCAAAGTCATCTGCTAATATGTTTGAAATCCTTTCCACAAATGATGTCCCAAGTGAGGAAGAGGAAATAATGGAAACTGAAATCTTAGAAACACAATTTAAATATGAAGGGAAGAACTCAGAGACAAACCAACAAATCAAAGGTTTTCAAAAAAAAAAAAGGAGAAAATTTACACAAGAAAAACAATATTTCAAATGTCAAAACTTCAAATAATGCAAGTCCCAATATAGACTCCGTTGAACCATCTAGTAAAATTTTGGTTGTGTACGAGCATTCTTCAAGGTTAGAAGCCATCTCAGATTCAATTGGAATAAGTCAAGAAATAGGGAAAAAAAATTGAAGATGGATTCTAATCAAAAAGTAGGTCGCAAGACCAATCAATATCATATGGTAAAAGAAGGTGAAAAGCTTGTAGAGGAAGGTAAGATTAATGCCCTTCCCAAATTTTTTAGCCCCGGTATTAATGAAGATCATCACTTGGAATATTAGAGGACTCAAAGGGAGTCTTTCAAAACAAAATGAAATTAGAAGAATGATTCAGATAAATCATCCACATCTTGTTTTCCTTCAAGAAACAAAGATGTCAATGGAGGATATGGACTTAATTGCCAAGTAAAATTTGGCCGACTTGAAAAGTGGTTTCCCTCGGCTCCCAAGGGACTTCGGGTGGCATTGCTTGTCTTTGGGACCCAAAAGAGGTAGTTATTCACCATATGGTTGGCAGTTGGGGTTTGTTGGCTATAGCTATTCAAAGTAGACATTCCAACCAGATTATGCTCTGCATTACTGTTTATGCTCCGACTTCTTTGGAGGAAAAAAGAAGACAGTGGAAGGATATTACTCATATTATCTCTCATTTTCCTAAAGCTTGGATCTTGATCGGAGGAGATTTCAATACCATCCTCTCTCTGGATGAGAAAAGGGGGGAAATAGAAATTTGGACAAAAGCACTGACCTCATGAGCGAATATATTGCAAACCTCCATCTTGTGGATATCCAACCTAGATAATGGCCTTATGACTTGGTCTAATAGAAGGCAAGGCTTAGCTTGTATAATGGAGAGATTGGATAGGTTTTTGCTCTCTAAAAATTTCTTAATCCATGGTCACATTCCTAAAGTGAAGACTCTTAATAATGCTGGTTCGGATCATTGGCCAACCATGGTGGAAATGTGGAAAACCAATGTGAGTTTCTCTCCTTTTCGTTTTCAATTAATGTGGCTTAGAGACATTTCCTTCAGACCTCATGTGCAACAATGGTGGAAGGAAGGTAAACCTAGGCATGGGACTAAGATGTTCTGTTTTGCCAAAATACCGCAATACATTAAATCCAAAATCAAGACTTGGAACTGGAAAGAGTTTGGGGATGTTCATAAAAAAAAACATGAAGTTATTGCTCATCTTGAAAATTTGAATAAGAAAATCCGTTTAGATGGCCTCACAGAGAAGAGAAGTGCAGATGAAATTAAACTCACAACTCAGTTAGAGGAATGGGAAAAAAGAGAAGAAATCTTATGGAAGCAAAAATCTAGAATTCAATGGCTCAAAGAAGGAGATCGAAACACAAATTTCTTCCACAAATATCTTCTAGCTCGAAGATCTCACAACTTTATTTCTTCCTTAAAATCAGATTCTGGAGATGTTGTTTATACTTGGGATGGCATGAACTCTATTGTTGTTGATTACTTTTCCAATATTTTTGTCGCTACTCCTCTTGACTCAACTTCTCAACATAATGTTCTTCAAGCAATCCCTTCTCTTATCACTTCTGAGGAGAACTCTATTTTGACTGCTCCTGTTACTATCAATGAGCTTCAACAAGTAGTTTTTAAAATGCAAAAAGGGAAAACCCCAGGTCCTGATGGTTTTCCTATTGAGTTCTACCAAGAGTTCTGGGATATCCTTCATGTTGATTTATTAGAGGTGGTGGAAGAAGCCAGGAAAGCCAAAGAAATTTTGAAGGTTATCAATAAAACTTATATTACTCTTGTTCCAAAAGCTCAAGAGGTTGATCATATCTCAACTTTTAGACCTATTGCTTTATGTAATGTTCTTCTCAAAATCATTACTAAAATCATGGCAGAAAGGTTGAAGCCTCTTTTGCATAAGATTATTTCCCAGAGCAAGGGGGTTATGTGGAAGGACGTCAAATAGTAGATGAGATAGTTCTTGCTCAGAAGCCATCCATTCCATGGATATGCAAAATTCTCCTTCCATGTTCATTCGGTTAGACTTATCCAAAGCTTATGACAGAGTGGATTGGCACTTCCTTATCAAAGTTTTGAGGCAATTTGGTTTCTCTAAGGATTGGATGGATTGGATTATGGGATGTATCTCTTCAGTTTCCTACTTAGTTCTTATCAATGGCAGGCCTTCTCAGTCTTTCCCAGCTTCCAGAGGTATTAGGCAAGGTGACCCGCTATCCCCTTATTTATTCATCATTCTTGTTGAATGCTTGGGTAGGACTATAACCAAAAAGAGGGAAAACAAAACCCTTGAGGGAGTTACCATTGCTCATGGAGCTAGACCTATCTCTCATCTTCAATTTGTGGATGACTCTACTCTTTTAGGTAAAGCTACAGTTAAGGAAGCTTCTAATATTAAGCAAATCATTAGCTATTTTTCTAAGGCTATCGGGCAGCTTGATCAATGAAGACAAATCTAAAGTTATTTTCTTTCACTGCTCCGCTAGACAGGAATCCATGGTCTTGGATAAATTAAGATATAAGAAGACCTCTCTTCCAATCACTTATTTAGGTATTCCCATAAATATTCAAAGGCAAAAAAATAAATATTGGAATTGGTTGTTGGACAAAGTCAAGAAGAAAATTGGAAAGTGGACCAACAAGTGGCTTTCTTCTGGGGGTAGAATCACCTTGGTAAAATCAGTCCTTCAAGCTATTCCTATTTATGTTTCTTCCATTTTGAATATCCCAAAGGTTGTTCTTCGAGAATTGGATCAAATCAGTCATCGTTTCCTTTGGAGTGGTACTAAGGAGAAAAGAAAATGGGCCTTGGTGAAATGGGATACTTTATGTCTTCCTAAGAGTGAAGGGGGGTTAGGATTCCGGTCTTCAATTAATAACAACAAAGCTTTAGCTGCTAAATTATATTGGAGGATGTTGCATAACCCCAATGCTCTTTGGGCCAATAATCTTCGTGCTAAATATGCTCAGAACAAAAGTCCTGAAGACCTTGTTCGCTATCAACTTCCTACCAAAGGTTCTCCTATTTTAGCAGCTTCTTAAGACTGGTGAGGATTTGATAAAGAAAAAATTATTTTGGATCATTCATAATGGTCAACATGCAAATTTTTGGACAGATTCTTGGGATGGTCACAAGCCTTTGATAACTCAGTTTCCCGATTGGAGGCCTTGGATGGAGGAGCTTCACCGAGCTAATTGGATAAAGGTGGCTAATTACTCGTCGGTACCATACCGGTAATTCAAAGGTTGGTAGATATTGGATCCCTATTGAGGACTGGCCTATTCAAATCCTAGAAAGGCAAAGACAAGATATCCAAGGCATCCTTCATATGAGATCCCTCTCTTGGTCCCATGAAAAAGATTGTTTTGGATGGAACAACACTACTAAGGGTGAGTATTCAGTTGCTCAAGGTTATTTGACCTTATGCCATAATAATCCCAACCATTCTTCTCGACATATTTTCTCGATTGTGGGCTCAAAAGCTCGGCCTAAGGTGAGGTTCTTTAATTGGCTTTTATTGCATCGTAGGGTGCTTACCGGTGAGCAACTTATGAAGCGTGGTTTTCATGGCCCTTTTAGATGTGAAATGTGTGAAGAGAATGTAGAAAATATCAACCATATTTTTATTGAGTGTACTTTAGCCTCCGAGCTATGGAGGAGAATGGCCACTTTACTTGGCTTACAAGTGGTCCAATTTTTTTACTTTTGAACAGACTTTGGAGGGATTGGCCTAATCAAGAGGGTGTTGATCATTTTATTAGGCAGTTAGTTTGGATGGGTTCTACCATTCTTCTTTGGAATATTTGGAATGAAAGGAACAACCAAATTTTTAATCAAGATAGGAAGGATATTCACTATATTTGGCAAAAGACCATAGCCAACTTAGTTGAATCAGTCCATCAACTCCTTAATCACCCCCAAAACTCCCACCAAAGATGGGATCAAGTGATGCAAATATTGAAGATTAAACCTTCTAAGGGCAACCAACTTAAAGGGAATGTGAGTATTAGTAAGATGGATAGGACTAGAAATTGGCAACCTCCTCCTAAGGATTTTGGAAAAGTCAATACCGATGGAGCCTCTAGAGGGAACCCTGGAAAAGCCAGTGTGGGAGGAATTGGTAGACTTTCAGATGGCTCCCTGGTTTTTACTTTTGCTGAGAATTTGGGTATTCTTTCCAATAACCTTGCCGAGGGGTATGGTATCCTCAGAGGTCTTCAGGAGGCTACTAAGGTTGGATGGGAAAAGGTGTTAGTTGAGTCTGACTCTCAACTTATGATTAATCTCTTGAAGACTCCTTCTAAGAATCATAAGGTGGATTGGAGAATAAAAAGAATTATTGAGAAGATTCAGTTAATCCAGATGGGATTTTTGAAAGTTGATTACAATCATGTGGTTAGAGATCAAAACAAGAGTGTTGATGCTTTAGCTAATTGGGCTTTGGACAAAGGTGATCTTACTTGTTATGGCCACCCTCCTATATGGTGGGCTTCTCAAATTAGGGAAGCTCTTCTTTCTATCATTTCTTTGGATGGCTCCAGTTCCGAAGGTACCTAGTTTCTTCTTGTTTTTTTTTTTTTGCTTCTCTTTGGTTCATTCAGTTTTTTTTAGTTCCCTAGCTCATTCTATTCTTTATTTTGTTTCCTCTATTGATTCTTGCCTTAATAGTCTTCTCGGTCTAGATAGGTCATTGTTTTGTTCATTTTTTTTTTTCTTTTTTTTTTTTTGTTTAGTTTTTTAAGGTGGGTGGGTTCTTTTGTTTTGTTTTGTTTTTGTGTTCTTTGTGTTGTTTTTTGTTGTTTCTTGTTTTTGTTGTTTTGTTTTTTTTTATGTTTTTTGTTATTGTTCTTGTGTTTTTTTCGTTCTTGTTCTTGGGTTTCTCTTTGTTTGTGTTATTTCGTGTTTTTATGTGTGAGTGTTTTCTATGTATTTTGTTTTTGTTTATTGTCTGTTGTTGGTTGTTTTTTATTTTTATTTTTATTTTATTTTTTTTTTTTAGGTTTTGGTTGTGTTTATTTTTCATGTTTTTTTGGGTTATGTCTTTGTAGTGTTCTGTTGTTTTTGTCTTGTTTGTGTTTTGTTATGTGGTTCTTGTGTTTTTCTATGTGGTTTGTGTTGTGGTTTCTTTTATCTTATTGTGCGTGTTTGGTTGTGCTTTTGTTTTTGACACACTCAAGGAGCATGTTTTTTATTTTATTTTATTATTTTTGTTGTTATTTACTTATTTTTAAATTGGTTTTGTGTGTTTGTTTGCTCCTTGAGTATGTCAAAGGTGGTAGGCCAGGTCCGAGTCCTGGGCATTTTTGGCGGAATGGATACCCCCGCCTCCTTGGGTCTTACCCGAAAGTGGCATCCCTTTTGGGATGTTTTCCACAAATAAAAAAAAAAAAAAATTAATATAGGATTTTGTTTCATTTTTCAATTATTATGGCCTTTGGGATGATATTCCTTCAATATTTCATTATACATGGAATAATAGATGCATTGGGGAAATTCATATAACAAAAAGATTGATCAACTTTTTGTTATCCAACACCTAGTTGCAAACAAAGTATACAATCTCTTCAAACATTTTATTATGAGTATGATCAAATCACAAACCCAGTCTCTTGAGATGTGATTTACTCAATAATGGTCATCAAGAGCCATTTCACTTTTAGACAGTATGGCTCAAGGATCCTAATTTCTTCCAAATTGTTATATTATGATGGGATGAAACAAATTTGAAAGGATCAAGTATATAATTTTTTTTCAAAAGATGCAATATTTAAAGAGGTAAATAAATATTTGAAGTTATGAATCATTTTTTTTTTATATTTTAAAGAAAATGAGGAAATTGAACTAAGCTCAAAAATTTAGAACAGATAGTAAAAAATAATTGAGTGGACCAGGATATTGATGTGCAAAAATAAAATTGCTTTCTAATTATCATAGCATGTAGGAGTTGTATTGGCCTAAAAAAGATAGCTCAAGAAAGGATATAGAATTACCAAATTATTTCATGCTACAACCAAAATGGATTTTTCTTTTCATCACACCAAATAATATTTTGACTTTATATGGAAGAAATATTGAGGAAGAAGATGATATTAGGAAGGAATCAATTAATTATTTTAAATATGTTTTGTCAAATGTTAGGAAAAATAAGGAGGCTCAAGGTAAGATTTTACAAAACATTCCATCAATTATCGCACATGGACAAAAGGAAAGCTTGATGGAAAGTTCTCTTTGGAGGAGCTACATGATGCAATTTCTCAATTAATTATTTTAGAGATATTCCATCACATGTTGGGAAAAATAAGGAGGCTCATGGTAAACTTTTCCAAATATTCCATCAATTATCACACATGGACAAAATGAAATCTTAATGGGAATATATCTATGGAGGAGCTACATAAGGCAGTTTGTATTTCAATCCAAATAAGGCATATGCCCCAATGAATTTTCTACAAATTTCTCTAAATTTTTTTAGGAGTTGTTGATATGTGATTTGTTGGCTATGATTGAAGAGCCCCCCAAAAAGGTGACCACAATAAGTGAGATTAATGCCACATTTATCACATTGGTTTCAAGGAAAGGTGAGACAAAATATTTTAGAATATTTCATCCAATAAGCCTTTGTATTATGATAAATAATATAATCAAATGACATTAGTTCAACTAATAAAATTCGTCAACTTTTAGCAAGGAAACCCAAGTTCAAAACTTGCTAAGTGATACATGCATAATAGCCAAGTTATTGTGATATCACTATATGGTCACAATGTAATAAGAGTGGGATCGTTTTGGTCCCATATAACCAATTAAAAAATATATGATTTATAATATTATTTCAAAAATTGTGGAAAATAGATTGAAAAATATTCTAGATTGTATTATTTTAGAGGAACAAGTTGGTTTTGTT
The DNA here is from genome assembly GCA_028583015.1 of Wollemia nobilis. NCBI lineage: Eukaryota > Viridiplantae > Streptophyta > Pinopsida > Araucariales > Araucariaceae > Wollemia > Wollemia nobilis. The sequence goes on from JAQPPZ010016862.1 coordinate 4,792,423, forward strand.
CATGGTAATAAATTTTTTTATGGTGTAGTCATTGCATAAGAGGCCATACATTCGTTTCATTTCATGAAAAAGCAAAGTGTGCTTATGAATTTACATATGAACAAAGCATATTGTAGTGTTTGCTTATGCTTTTACATGATATTCTTTAAAAATTTGGTTTTGATCAAGGTTGGTGTGAATGGATTAGATGTTGTCGTAATACTCCAAAATACTATATTTTGATAGATGAATCTGTTGTTGGATACTTTTAATCATCTTATGGACTCTTTTAAGGTGACCCACTATCTTGTTTTCTATTTATTATTCTTGTGGAGGCATTACGAAGATCTTTCTCAAAGGTAAAAAAGGAAGGAATATCAAAGTTATTAAGATTGCAACAAATGATCCCTTCATATCTCATATCCAATTTGTTGATAATGTTTTTTTTGGGCCATCCCCTAGTCATGGTCAACGAGGAGGATTTTAAATGAATATTACATGTTATGAGTTGCTAGAAAATTGGTTGATACTATAATATATAGGATCTTTTTCATTAACACTACCCTATATTTGGTCCTAACAAGGACATCACAATGGAAAAAGTTATTGGGCTCTCTAAATGAAGACCCAAGTTCAATTCACAGGAAGGGTGGCCCTTGATATGCCCTCACTTTTCAATGTCTTAAAAAAACACTACCCTATATTTACAAGAGATTATTATTATTTTTTTGGAGTAATACTTCTTATACACATCCACCGTGGGGATTGAACTCGGGTCACATCATCGATAATGCAAGTGGCGTCCTTGTTGGTAGACCACACTCGCCTTTTATAATAGATTATTATGGATATTTAAGGGTTAAAATTGAAAATTTTCGATCAACATATTTGGGCATTTCTTTGTCTCATAAAGGAAAGAAGGAGCTTTGGAACTCAAATATGGATAGAATGAAATCTAATGAAATCTTGTTTGGCAAGTTGGAAATGTAAGTTCTTAACCATGATTGGAAGGTTGCAACTCATACATATTGTAACCCATACCAATATATATTATGTCACTTTCAATATTGTTAGTAGTTATAACATCCAAATTTTAGTAAATTAAAGAAAAAATTCTTTAGAAAGGATGTGAGGAAAAACTTAAGTTTCCTCTTTGTAAGTAGGATAGGGTTTGTAAAGGAAAGAATATAGTGTAAGGCTTAGATAATTGTAGACTGGTGAGTTTGGCATTAGAGCAATACTTGGTTAGGGATTATATAAAGATCAGGGGAATATTTGGACAAAAATGTTACTTTAAATATATGTACTTTCTCTTGATGCAATCAAATTATTCAAGAAATAAACTCTACCTAAAGGATCGTCAAAATGAAACTTTGTATTAGATATATTATAATTGATCAAGAAACATATTAGATTGTTAGCTGTTGAGAAGGATTCTATATATTTTTGGTCCATTGCTTGCTTGAATCCTCATCCTCCTATTTTTATTCAAAATGATGATTGTTGGATTGGGTAAGACTAGCATGTAAAGGTCTAAAGGTCAAATATTATATTAATATAGGCAATGACTCTAAATCATGGATTTCTTTTAATAGCCTAGTTGAATGAGAGGAATTTAAAACAAATAGCATATGGGCTTCAAAAGATGATTCAAGATCTCTATTTGACCATTTTTACATGGAAGGATGAGTTTGTTTAGAATTTATCAAACAATGGTGGATACTTAGTCAAGTTGGGATATGAGCTTTTAGAGCAATACAAAATTTCTACTTCTAATGATTTCCCTTAGAAGAATGTTTGGTCACTTTAGGACCTCCTTAAGGCCTCAACATTCGATTGGTTAGTAGTCCAAAACAATATTCTTATAGGAGAGAGTTTTCAAAGAAGAGGATGTCATGGACCTTCAAGGTGTGCCTTGTGTCAGAAGGATCTAGAAACATCAAATTAGTTACTTCTTCATTGTCTTTTTTTTTTCAATTGGTTATATGGGATTGAAATGGGTCCCACCCATATTACATCATCGTCTCATAGTGGTATTACAACAAATATTGGATATTATCCATTTTTCACTTGGCAAGATTTGAACCTTGGTCTCCTCCTTAAATGTTGAGGAATTTTATCGGTTGAGCTAATGTCGCTTGAGACTTCTTCATTGTCCCTTTACTTACACTAGTCATTTTTTTTTCAAAAATACAAGAATATATTTGGTAGCTCCATCAACATTGAAAGAGTTGATGAAATGCTTGATTAATTATTTCAAAGCTAAAGTATTATTTATTTTATTGAGGATTAGTCTTGCCACTATTTGTTGGAATTTATGGCCTAAAAGTAATAATAAATTTTTAAAAAATAATTCTCAAAATCATGCCCGAGTTTGAAACCATATTATTGCTTCTCTTATAGAATGTTTACATACATGGTGCTCATTATGGCAAGTTTCAAGTGGAAAAAGAAGTGCTAGTTTCTTGGTTATAAGATTTGAATATACATGGCAGGGTCATATACAATGATGGAGTTAACAAAGGGTTTGCTTCGACTTATGGTAAAATAAAAATATCCATAATTTAGGTTTATCAAAATTAAAACTTGATGGTGCTCTGTTAGGATACTATCCTAACATTAATTAATAATAATAATAATAATAATAATAATATAATAATTAATTATATTAATTATTATATTATTATAAGGTTAGGGTTAGGAAGCATTGCAACCTTTCACCTATAACCGTAAGTGGGTATAAAACACCATACTATTCTATCATAAGAGATATCCATGAAATATACAATATATGATTTATTAAATCATTGAAGGGACTTCCCGACAATTCAAACACGATTCTTTTATATTTAGGTTTTTATTTATTTATCATTTTATGTGCTAGAAACCCTAGGTTCCTACCATCTAGTATCAGAGCCTTATGGATCCAACCATATTGGTCAAGGAAATGAAAAATGACATTGCAGAAATTAGAAGAATGATTGAACAAAAACAAAAAAAAACAAATGGAACGTTTGATCGTATTATACAATATTTAATGGAAATGCAAGAGGAGACCCTAGCCATGGAATCTCAGGTAGAGGAGGAAGAACCCATAGCCATGGAATCCCAAGTGGAGGAAGAGCCCATAGCCATGGAATCCGAGGTGGAGGAGGAGCCCATAGCCATGGAATCACGAGTGGTACCCATTGCACTCCCCAAGAAAGAAAATGAAAACCTTAAAAATTTAAATTTAAAAGAGGTAAATATTTCCAAGGAAACAAATTGCAGGGTTTATCCAACAGTGGAGAAGTTTGATGATCCTCTCTATTATCTCCCAATGCACTTTGACGTGAAAAATATGGAATTAAATATAAAATTAACAGAAAATATACTCCCTCGCATAAAACTAAACAACAATTACTGCACTCAGATTTTTAAAAACCATAAACTGTTGGCATCAGATAAAATCTTGCTCTCAAATCCTTGGACTAGTAACAGTGTGAATACTGGAACAAAATTTCAATTTCCTCCTCACATGCGCCCTCCACCATGGCTACCTCCTCTTCTGCTCACCCATATTCATTAGATGCGGTCAACACCATGTGTGTAATAGGGTCCTTTGTTTCCTGTCCTTTTATTTTTAATGAGATAGTACTTGCATTAAATTGTCTAGGCTTCTTGGAGGAGAATATAACTCACACCGAAGGGATTTCAATTGGTGTAAAGCTAATAATTCTTTGGTTAAAGAAAAAAAAAAAACACCAACGCCATCTGCCTCACTGCCCAATCCGAATTACTTGTTGCTCACGTTTTTTACTAACCAATGCTCATCAAATCAAATATGGCAATCTAGCTTTCTCGTTCAGCACCACTTTCGTATTCACCATGTTTCCTCCCAATCACATCATTATTGATCAACAACAATCACGTTCGTGCTGATCTCAACGACCTTCACTCGATAATATTTGAGCCTACCAACTACTGGATTGACGATCAGTTTGAAAGATTACTTCTCAATGAGGGACACAACATTCAATCCTGGATTGATTACGATCATCATCAACAACAGCTCAATGTTACCATTATTCTAGTTGGTTGCCTCGATCAACCTTGATATCTTTGTTCTTCCCAAAAAAAAAAAAAAAATTATGGAGCATATGCAACTAGAAATGGTTGAGTTGAGATACTATGTTGAGCAAACTCGCAATAGCTTCCCAAATGCAATGGATATTAAAGAACTTCAAAACGAAAATTCATTTTTGGAGCAGAAACAGGTTGCCCCAACTGGAGAGCCAACTCAAAAGGCTGGACAAGCTGAATGCCAGTTTACTTAAAGGGAACCTGTAGGTATGGTACAATGTGCAAATTTGAACATTCAAATCAGAAGGAAGAATGTGGACAGACAGAGTTTAAATTCTTGGGACTTATTCATCGGGGAGAAAAAGAATGTTCATATTACAAACACACAGGATCTTGCAAATATGGAGTTACCTGTAAATTTCATCATCCGGAACCTTCATCGAAGCAACAACTATATCTCGTATTAAATTCTCCAAGTGCATGCTACTGCAATACATTCTTTACCATCTTCATCATAAAATTCATATTCTACTTTACATCCATCATGGTCTTATCAAGATCTCCCTATGATTCAAATATTCATTCCATAGGAACATGGAACTTACATGCATGCTATGACACCAATGTCAGCTTGGAGCAACAATGACCAAAGTTGTTTAAATCCATTGTCATCTTTGACAGGAAAACAGTATCCCCTGGATATTAGTCTAATGAATACACAAAAAAATGGTCCATCTTCAAATGGTGCACAAGCATCTCAGCTCTGATACCAGATGGTAGGAACCTAGGGTTCCTAGCACATAGCTTATGTTTGCTTTTTAACTTTAATTTTGCTTTTCAAAAGCTATATAATTTTAACCATCCACATGTTAATATTAGCAGGAATTTTACTTTCAACATTTGTCGTATATTTTCTTGTCGATGTTTAATATTTGATGCATATAAATTTAGCTTGCACTACTGGAAAAAACATTGAATATCTTTTACCATCTAATGTAATCCTTAATTCAAATATTACAACTATAACCCTTCTTGAAGGGTACTATTGCCACATTTTGCACGGGGTGCCATGTCTTGAAAATTTTGTAAGGATGTTGCTTCGCCTTCCCTCTTTCTTCTTTCCCTTTCTTCTTCATGTCCCTTCTACTCTCTCGCCATCAAATTTTAGGTTCTCCATCTTCTTTTTCATGTTTCTGGTTGTTTTTGTGAGTGGGCAAATTTGCCCAAAAAATATTCTGAGTGTTGTAACCCGCCCGATTTGGCAACGTAGTCGGGCTGCGCTTGCCTACTTGTGCGCACTTGGGCAGTATTGCTAAAACTTTGCCCAAAAAATTCTAAGTGTTGAGCCGCCCGACTTCGTAGCGAAGTTGGGCTGTGCTCATGCTCCAGTGCGCACCTGGGCGCCCTCATGGGAAAAAATGCAAAAAATTGACTAAGTGTTGGGCCCGCCCGACTTCGCAGCGAGGTCGGACGGCGCCTTGAAGACGGTGCGCACTCGGACGACAGCGTCAGGCAGAAATATTCTAAGTGCTGAGCTGCCCGACTTCACTGCAAAGTCGGGCTGCCCTTGTCAAGTGATGCGCACTCGAGCGGAAGGACAGAAATGTGCTGCCAAAAATTTTCTAAGTGCCAGACCCCGTCCGACTACACCGCCTCACCCAACTGTGCTGTTTTCACGCTATGCCGTTCGGTTGCGCTCCAGTTTTGTGCGTAGTCGGGCGAAATAGAAAATGCAAAGAATGAGCTTCTTAGCTCGGTTTTTCTCCCCTCCATCAGATGCTGACAGGTGTTCGGTCTTGGGATCCGGGTCAAGATGTGACAAAAGGTGTGCCACTAGGGTACAGGACAGATGAGCATGAACTGACAGATTGTACCGCATCTGCCCCCATTCAAACTGACCCGATTTCTTACCTACCGAATCGCCACGTGGTTGCCGTATTTTTAGGTGAACCTTGTTGCAAGTACATTTCTTGTCCGCAGAGGTCAAACATCGGTCGCTTTTGCTGCTTTTGTCAGCTTTTCCAGCTTTTGTCAGGTTTGGGATTCTATGCGCAAATTGTAATCGAGGGGAAAATTGCGCTATAAATAGCAGCCTTATTTCATTGTAAAGGGGTGGAAGGGGGATATACTACTAAGGAACATTTGTAGCTGTGCACCTGCTTTTGAATATAAAGTATATTTGGCTCTATTAGTCATGTTTATCTTGTATGCTGTCTTTATTAAGTATTTTTGCCTCATGTTGCTTATATTGCTGATTATTGCTATTCTGCTTTATGGATATCGATATTGGTGATTAAGTATATCTGGAATACTGACGTAGAGGATACATAGGATAGAATTGCTCTAATAGTTTCTGCTACATACTTTGTTTTGATTGTTGTTGGTAGTAGTGATTGGTTGGTTGTTGTGTTGCTTATCTTCCCCACCCGAAACAAGCATATTTATGTTTCTTTCTGTACTTTCTAATTTCTTTCCTGCACTCTAAGCTAAACCCCCAATTGAGAAAACATAGGAAGTCGGCCTTCTCCGGAGATTGGCACGGAAGGCATTCCTTCCTTTCGGCCTTTCAATCTGTTGGGCGAATCTAGGGCACAAATAGATTAAAATCCTATCCTAGTGGCAGATTCGTAACCAACAGTTTCTCTGGCACGCCCGATGGGACACAAAAGTTTCCCACCCCAAAATAGAATCGAAGCATCGGTGTTCGCTTCATTGCTGTCAAATCAGAACACCTAGCGACTCTACTGTACTTGAAAATTATCTAAGTCCGTAAGACTGGTCCAGTATCAAAAATGCCTTCATGCACACAAGAAGGTGGAGAGCTAGGAATCCAGGACAACAGCCCGATTTTTATGAAATTGACATCAACGCTATTGGAGAGCGCGTAAGGCTGGCTGACTACCAAGCTCACCAAGACGATAGGTTCAAGCATGAATCTGAAGCTGAAGTGGAAGAGGTTGAAGAAGTTGAGGAGGCCGAAGTTGAAGAACAACCCACAACTTCAGACAGTGCTGATACCGACTACACCACTGATTAGCTCGAAGAAGAGGAAGAAGACATGGCTGCCCAGAATCAGCAGAATGATAATGACCTCTTCTCGAAAGTTGATTCCACAGGCCCCCTTGCTCTAGTCGGACAAGAAGTTGTTCCGCCTGCTGCCTTAAAATCCATTCCTACCTATGACGACACGGGGAAGACAACATATGAGCATATCCAAGACATTTTGGCCTTGGTTGCGCTGCACTCTATCACAAATGAGAGTGTTAAAACCCGATTGTTAGCTCTCTCTCTCTACGAGGAAAGCTTCTCTATTGGTGGAGATCCTTGTCGGAGGGGAATATCACGGGATGCCCCAGCTAGCTGGAAGGCTAGTTAAGGGATTCAATGAGTTCGTTGATCCCTCATTGCTGCACAAATTTCAAAGCATTCAACGCCATCCGCAAGAGGAGATATCAAACTTCAACGTGAGGTTCGCGAGGTCCTAGAAAAGAGTACCCCCTGAGCTGCGTCCTTTCGCAAGACAGGCTGCTCACTATTACCTGAGAGCTTTCAACTCGGACATTTGTCTAGTTATCAAGTTAGCCCGGGTCAACACTTTTCCTGCATTATATGAGGCTGCTCAGCAGGCAGAACTGGACATGATTGCTATAGGCAGGCTCCCTCATAAAATGTAGCCTCCGATCTACCTCGATTTCCCTCAGTCCCAATATCCACCCGCTTCGGGTGGGGTGTCATCCTCATCCAGTCAACACCCCCATCAGTCGTGAACTCCTATGCCAACCATTGACCCGTACGGTCCGCCTCAGATCCATTATACTAATCCGCCACCACAACATCCAACACTCCCTGCTCCCCCTCAATATATGATGTTTCATGCTCCTCCACCATTAGCCACCTTACCTCCGCCAGCTCGGCCGGTGCCTATCGATAATGATATTCAAAATAAGATCCTTCAGGAGGTGCGGGATCTTGCCTCCGGTTACCATACAATCTCCAATGACATGAAAATCATGAAGAAGAAGCAGGCTCAGATGGAGTTTGTTCCTAGAAGGCCATACCCTCCTCTTGCGCTAACAAAAGATCAAGCTGCTCAAGAACAGAGGCCTCCAGCAAGAAATGCCGTCGAAAATGCTCAGCCTGGTACTTCTGACCGCGTCAACTGGTGCTCTACTTGCAACGACCCCCATGGAGAGGAGAGTTGCATGCTGCATCAGTATTATATTCAGACCCTTGCAGATAGCGCCATAGAGGATGAAGCATACATGATTCTTGATGATGAGGGTAACTTTACAGTCCCTGAAGAAGATCCTGTATCCCTCTTAACCAAAGAGGGCAAGAAGCCAATTGAGGCCACTTCGGCCCAAATGAAGTCGTTAAATGTGTATGCAAGAAGGGAGAAGATGCAACCCGTTGCGGTAGCTCCTGATAAGCCGCCTTTACCTCCAATTGCCAAAGAAAAGCTCCTGACGCTCAAGGCTCCTATAATCAAGGCTCCAACGACCCAACCTCTAGCTGAAACAAAAGAACAAGCTCAGGAGAAGCTGAGGTACCCATCGCTGACAAAGAGGCAGAGGGTTGAAGCCACAAAACAGTACCACACCAAGTACGAGCCAACAAAGGAAGCAGAAGGGGCCGGTACTTCTACCTATAATATAGTCGATGAGCTCAAGAAAACACCAGCAAAAATAAGCATGTACGATGCTCTTCAGCTCCCAGGACAAGTAGACCTGTTGCAGGAATCATTGAAGAATGTAAAAGATGAGAAGCCGACACAACCTGCTGTGTTAGCTCAGCCCTTGACGACTTCTGCTACCGGGAAGAACATACTGCCACCTTTTTATCTATCTTTGTGGATGGAAGGTCACATAGTGCATAACTGCATGGTGGACTCCGGTGCTTCGACTACTGTCATGCCAAGGGTTGTCTGCGAAGAAATTGGTATGGAATACACAAGGAGTAGCCAAGGTGTGCTACAATTGGACGACACTCCTGTGAAGACAGTTGGTGTCATCAAAGACATCCCCATTTGACTGCATAAAGCACTCGACATCGTGGTCATCCAAGAGGTCGTAGTGGTTGACTTGGAACCCTACTTCGGCATGTGTCTCTCAAGGGAGTTCACTGCGAAGCTGGGTGGATATTTGTCGTTGGACTATTCACATATGGAGGTACCTTTCAAAGGAAGGAGGTTGAAAATTTATAATGAGAAGCCTTCCACTTTTCTGGTCGAGAAGATACCCGGGGAGGAGTAGCAAAATGACATGGTTCATCTGACGACCGAGGAGCTGGTAGAAGTAGACATGGCAGGAGAAACTCTGGAACTGCTGCAAGTAGAGGACAAGTTCTCTTTGTTGAATTTCAACGCCATGATCGAAACTGAACTGGGTTGCTACTCCGTCACTCAGCCTGAGAGGCTTGACCTGATTACTCAGAAGGATGTAGGACCTGCCCCAGACAAGCTGTGGAAGTTGTACTTTGATGGTGCCCGATGCAAGAATGGCGTCGGGGTAGGTGTCCTTTTGGTCTCACCATCCGGCATTCAAAAGGACTATTGTTATAGGCTGGCTTGGAGTTGCACTAATAATGCGGCGGAGTATGAAGCCCTGTGCTTAGGCTTAAGGAAGGCAGAGAGGCTTGGGATTAAACATTTGCAGATCTTTGGTGACTCAGAGCTGGTGTGCAACCAGATCACTAACAAGTGCGCCTCCAAGAAGCACTACCTCAAGGCATACCATAACCGTGTCTAGGATCTGATGGAGTCATTTGACTCACTAAATGTCAAAGCCATCTCTCGTGAAAAGAATAAACATGTTGACATTCTGGCGTCTGTTGGAGCCAGGTACGTCCTAGCTGATGACACTATCCAGAAGCCGAAGTCGGTTCGTACCATTTACAGGCCTTCTGTGCCTGACAAGGACACCCACTGGCAGGTGTTCTACTGTGACGAGGATATCGTCACCTTTTTGATACATGAAGCTAGTACAATCGAAGGTAGAGACCCTGATGACGAGTAGTATGAGGGGTTAATACAGTTAAAGAATAATCACATCCCAAAAGGACTGATTACCTTGGAGAGCCTCTTTGATCAGAATGATAGAACCATATCCCACAGGATCAAAGTGGACCCCAAGCAGTACATGGACCTGGAATTGGAACCTAGAAAGGTGATCAAGGTCGAAACAGATTGCACCGATGAAGATTTAGAGCAGATCCGAGCTCTATGCAAAGAGTACCCAGATATTGTAGCCTGGTGCTACCAAGACCTGAAAGGGTACGACAGAGAGATGATCCAACACACCATAGAGCTGGAAGAGTAGGCAAAGCCCTTCAAACAGAAGCAAAGGGCAGTAAATCCGAAAATTGAAGCCATGATGAAAGCCGAGCTCATGAAGATGTTGGAAGCAAAAATCATCTATCCTATCAAGCATTCTTCTTGGGTCGCAAATCTGGTTCCCGTGAGGAAGAAGAATGGAGACATCCGTCTCTGCGTAGATTTCAGGAATCTTAATCAAGCTTCATTGAAGGATCATTACCCACTCCCTCAGATTGATCAAATCCTTCACGTAGTTGCGGGAGCCCAGAGATTCTCTCTCCTGGATGGATTTTCAGGCTATAATCAGATTTGGGTGAAAGATGAAGACCAACATAAGACAACGTTCACCACCAAATGGGGACGTTTGCATATCAGCGCATGCCCTTTGGTCTTTCCAATGTCGGGGCTACGTTTCAAAGGGCTATGGACTTGGCGTCCGAGAGTTGCTCAACAAAATCATTGTCATCTATTTGGACGACATGATTGTGTTTTCACATAAGAGAGAGGACCATGCCTCCCACTTGCGCCAAGTATTTGAAAGATGTCACGAATTCGGCATATCCATCAACCCAAAGAAGTCAATATTTGCGGTGAAAGAAGGCAAGCTGCTAGGCCATGTTATTTTTGGAAAAGGCCTTGCGGTTGACCCCGACAGAGCGGAGGCTCTTCTTCGTTTGTCCATCCCAGTCGACAAAAAGGGGCTGCAGTCATTTTTTGGCCAAATCAACTTCGTAAGGAAGTTTGTGCCCGAATTTGCACAAGTGATCAAGCCCATGGCTGAGCTCCTAAAGAAAGATGCTGAATTTATCTGGATTGAAGAGAGGAAGCAAGCCTTTGAAGAGATCAAGGCCAGGATTGCCCAGGCCCCAGTGATGATAAATACAGATTACTCCAAGGACTTCATCCTTTACGTAGTGGGAGAGCCTGAAAGCTACGTTGATCCAACCGCATGAGGAAAGGTATAATTTTATTGAGCGGCAAAATCATGCAGTTATGGGATCCATGAGAAAGTTCAAGCACTTTGTCTCCCAGAGCCGGATAACTGTCTCGTGATACACTCGGATGTCAAAAATTTCATCATCCAAGGGGAGCCTGGTCACAAGAGGGCGGGATGGATTGCCAAAATCCAAGAATTTGACATAGAGCTACGACCCACAAAGTTAATCCGAGGTCGGGCTCTATGCCAGGAATTGGCCCGAAGTGCTACAGCTGAAGTCTCTGCTTTCAAGTGGGAGAATCCAATGGCAGAAATCAATCTTGCCAACTCCTTATCAGAGGAGAGTGATTGGAAAAATGATCTTGTGTGGTACTTTAACACAGGGAGATGTCCATATCATCTCAATGCCTCACAAAGAAGGAGGTTTAAGCTTAATGCCTTAAAGTATATACTACGCCCCGAGGGGGTGTATTTCAAAAATATTGACGACATCCTGTTACGGTGCATCAAGGAATCAGATCAGTCGAAGGTCCTCGAAGAATTCCATTTTGGGATGCCCGAAGGACATCATTCAGGAAGGCCTACGACCTTAAAAATCATCAAAGCGGGCTATTATTGGCCCACCCTCTTTGCAGACGCCCATGCAGTCTGTCAAAAATGTGAGAAATGCCAGAGGTTCATCGACAGAAATTGGAAAGCACCTTTGCCCCTTCAGCCGATTCAAGCTGAGACTCCATTTCAGCAGTGGGGTCTGGATTTCATCGGGACGATAACGCCCAACTCTTTGGTGGGGCATAAGTTTATCCTCACAGCCACAAATTACTTTACCCGATGGGCTGAGGTAACACCTACAAAGCATGTTGACCAAGAGACGGTCATCGGTTTCCTAGAGAGCCTCATCATTCGTTTCGGGATTCCAGCGGCAATTGTCACAGACAATGGTCCAGGGTTTGCAGGAGCTATACTCACTGAGTTTACCAGCAAGTATGGCATTTATCACAATATGTCTTCAAACTACTATCCGCAGGGGAACGGCCTGGTCGAGTCCACCAACAAAAATCTCTTGAAGATTATAAAGAAGACTGTGGAAAGGAACAAGAGGTCATGGCACCTGCTTCTAGACCGAGCGTTATGGGCGGACTGTATCTCTTTCAAGAAGTCCATCAAGACGCCCCCTTATGCACTCGTGTATGGCAAAGAAGTTGTCTTGCCTACCCACATAGAGATGCCCACACTGTGGTCGTTAGAAGATGAGAAAGGTGATAGGGACCTCGTGGATGCCCGATGGGCTCAGCTGTTGCAACTGGAAGAGGAAAGGGAAAAGGCGTATCAGGCTTTTACCAAGCACGCCGAGAATCCCCAGAGCTAGTTTGCGAAGGGAACCACCACCCGAGTCTTCAAGATTGGAGACTTAGTACTGAAATAGGACTCGCTTAAGGTGAAACCGGGCAACCATGACAAGTTTGATGCCTTTTGGGAAGGCCCCTACCAAATCGCCCGAGTAAACCAGTTCAATGCATTCGTGTTAAGAGACATGGAGGGTCAGATCCTCCCGATCCTCGTTAATGGCTTTCATCTGAAAGCCTACTACCATTGAAGGTTACCAAAGGTTTTCCCCTTGTACATATTTTTATTTCTTGCAGTTCAGTTTTATTTCTGAATGTAAATATTGCTTTCAATTTAGTTAGTTTCCTGCTTTTATTCAAAAAAGAGAGTTGAACATCCTCAAAAGAAAGGTGCATGGCAGCCCCAAAAAGTGACTATGGCAGGAAAAATCGCTCGACTTCGCTGCACCCTTAGGTTTGTGCGACGTCGGGAGGTTTCAAGACGCAAACAAGTTGGAAAGGGCTCAACTATTTTCTAAGTGTTGGGTAAGCCACCTGACTTTGCAGCGAAGTCGGATGGCGCACCCTATCTTGAGCACAGCCAGATGGGAGTAAAACAAGAAAATGAAAAAATGGCTAAGCGTCCCGCTCGACTGCGCAATTTTTCCTTGCGTCGCCTGACTGCGCACACAAAATTTTGCACACTCCGACGGACGTGTCTTAGAGGTAGGGTGTATGATGGAAAATATTTCTAAGTGTCGGCCTCCCAAGGGCGCATCTTCCACAGTGAGAAGTCGGACTGCGCTCGTTTTCTGGGCGCACTTGGTCGAGAAGTTTAAGAAAATTGCTAGCTTGCCTAAGGTTTCACAACACGCTCCCCAATTAAATGCCTTGAAGCGTGTGCCCAGTTGGCACCCTTGACGTCATAATGAGCATGAGTTTTGAAGAATTTAAGGAATGATTGCACGATGTTCGAAGCAGATGTCATAAATAAAAAAGCGCACAAGGGTCCAACGATGTACAAGTTGCGCTTTCCAATAGGAGATCCCACGCGCAGCCGTCGAGGAATAACATCGCTTCTCACCCACTTCGGGCTAAAAACTTTAAATTCCCCTGGCGCCATTAATGCTGCTTTCCCCGTTTTTAGAAAAAGGCTTCTTACTTACTCAGAGCATCAGAGTTACCAAAGTGAATTCAAGCTGCGCTGTGAAAGAGGAGTAAGTGCGAAATTTTACCAAGTAATAGTTGTAATTTCTGTTGATTCCTAGCGCCATGAGTGAGAGGCCGAGTACAGACAAAGGGAAAGCGCACATGCAGGCGAACCCGAGTGAGTCAGAGCAGGAACTTGAGGAGCAGACCGACTCAGGCGCTCATGAAAGTGAGGCGCCGAAGGAGAAAAAAGTAAAATCCAGGGCGAGAAGCTCCAAGAAGGAAGGTCCTCCCCGGCCGCCCATAAATCGCCTGGCCAAGTACAGAGACGACGATTACTCCATTAGTATCACAAAGTTGCGCCCCAATGTCAAGGAATGGGCAGACAAGGTGTCGCCCTCACACCATCTTGGGGCCGCCTACAGGTCGAACCTTTAATGGTTCTTGTGCCCTCCTGTTCACCACTACCCAGAGCTGGTCGAGTCAATTATGACATTATAAACCAGCCACCCGACAGGTTTGTGACTGCCAAGGAAGGGTGTTGTTTACCCTCTTTAAGGAGAGTGTACAACCAGCTTTCGCCCCGGGGATAGAATTCTACCCAAACGCCATTGTCAGGAGGATCAATCTGGAAGAGCAAGCGGGTAGGTTCAGCCAAGGCAAAAGGATGAGAGAATTTCTTAAGTCGGAGCTGAAGTGTCCACTGCTGGCTACAAGATGGTCGTCTGGTCCTATACCCCTAGAAAATTTCACTAGCAAGTATATCTACACTATTCTTGCATGGGTTCTGGGCTGCGACACATATGCAGAAGTGCACCCATACCAGCTGGCGCTTGCAGAGTGTATTTTACATGGGGAGTTGTATGACCCCAATGTCCTAAAAAGCGGAAGGCACCCAATATATTTCGATTGGGCAGACTGGGTGGCATACGCCATTCATTCAGGTCTGGTGAAGATACAGCAGAAGCAGACGACAGAATTTAGGCACTGCTCATTTCTTGTATGGTTGTGCCTGTATCACATGCATTACCGGATGAAGATCCTCGGGCTTAAGAAAGTGGATGAGCAGGGCGCGCCGTTGCCAGTATATGAGTGGACAGAACTGTTGTATAGGAGAGGGTCGTATTATGACTTTAATTTTAAATTTTTGGGTATGACCCTGGCGCTTTTCAATGGCAAGGCGAGTCGCCCTCCTCATGTTATGACGAGGTACCTGTCAAAAAGCAAATTTGGGGACACTTTTCGATTGACCAAGGGCATCATTATCAGAATTTACGAGTTTAAAGGGAAGCCATTCATGCTGCCCTATTTTTGTACTGAATATCATTTTGGCCTCGAGGCAGCGTGGTAGATGGACTGTGTTGAAGAAGAATTTGGCCAGGGAAAGAAGAGGGGTCACATTTTCAAATATCCTTTTACCTGGGGAGACATTGAGGTCCACGAAATTGGGCAGCATGTCTACCTAGAGCATACCCTCCTCAACTTGGGCCTGGTACAATTGCCGCAGCGCTGGAAATACGACCCAATCAGGGTAAGAGGAAAATTTGTGCATGTCTACCCGCGAGCGGAAATCATGGAAGAAAGGTGCAATAAGACAGGGGTAGACCTAGAGTGGCACATTGAGCAGATGCAGTCGTGGCCACCATGGCATGACTTTTACTGTGACGAAGTAGACTATGATCCCGAGCACAACGATGATCACAAAACGAGATCAGTTGGTTTCCGAAGACTGCTCACAAAGGTGGCGCAACTGGGCTGGACTAAAGACAAAATCATTGAATGCTGGAAGATGAGGTGTCGCACACGGCACGATAAGTTAGAGAAAAAGACACTGGCCATAGATGATGAGTTTTCCATCGTGTATGATAAATACGCTGGCAAATGGGAGCCGTTCGCATTTTGAGATTACGTTCCCCTAGGCGCCAAGAAAAGATATAAAAGGAATCCCCCTGCTCACCATTTGCCCATTTGGAAGTCGTCCAGTAGCAAAGCGCCAAAAGGCAAGGAGGTGGACCCAATGTTGTCCTCAGCACCCGAAAAGTCGCCTCAAAAAGAGAAAGAGCCCGAAGGGTCAGCCAACAAGGCAACAATAGAGGGCATAGATCCGACGAGGCCCAAGTACAAATTCACCGTAGGCACCCCAGCCCTTGATGTATCAACCGTATCTGCTTCCACCGAGTAAACAGTCGCTCCAAAACAGAAGAAAAGAAAAAGGGGCGAGAAAACTGAAGAAAGGCGACCTAAGAGGGAGGCTGCGCAGCAGACAGTGGTGGCCCCACGAACGAGTGCAACTGCAAGCAAAATAATTTCAGTCGAGGATAGTCCTAAAAAAGAAGCAGAGGCCTGGGCCGCGGGACTCATTCAAGCACCAGCTCAGGCGGAGCACGCAGGTACGTCCTCTTCCCTTATGCAACAAACCCCAGCTAGCCCTGTTGTTCTTGTTGACACTTTTTGTCACATTATACAAGGGGTAGAAGAATAGTAGATTTTTTGTATAATATTTCTTTGTTGAAAAGTTTTTCTTTTAAGTTATAGCAATTTTGACCCTCCCTATCGCCCCTTTTATAAAACGAAGAAGAAAGGGCTTCGCTACCAAACAAACCAAGGAAAATGGCTTCGCCGAAAGAAAAGGAGAATGTGAAAAGAGCTTCGGGCCCGAAGCACTTCAAATCACCACTTCGGGCGAAAACCTTGCGAAGTAATATCGCCAAAGGAAATACAAGGATAACGCTTCGCACCCGAAGCATTTTCGAGCAGCCGCTTCGGGCGGAAGTTTTGCGAAGCAGCATCCAAGCGACTTCGCCGAAGGAGGAGAGCATAATCCAAAATCAGCTAAGGTAAGGAAACTACTTTGGTCCCGAAGTATTTCCAACACCTACTTCGGCCAGTTTTCACCCGAAGCAGTGGTGCCCGAAGAAAAATGACGATGTGTCAAAAATAGAAAAGTGCTTCGGGAGTATATTCCCCGAACCGCAGTTTTGAGAGAGAATCGGGCATAAACATTTTTCATCCGAAGCAGTTTCGCCAGCAAAGGACAAAGAACCCCATTTCAAAGATGGAGCTCGCTCGGCACTCGACATCCCTGAAGTAGTTTCTGCGAAGCATTATTTTGCGAAGAACAAATCAAGGAATATCTACTTCGGCCCAAGGCTTCGGCAAGGCGGAGATGTAGCGAAGCACTTTTTGGGCCCATATTCCAAGGCGGGCAGCTTCCCAAGGTGATCAAAGGCCCCTTATAAATACCTCCTTTCTTGCCCGATAAGCCCGCTGACCATTTCTAGCAAACGAAAGGGACGTAACAGTCCTCAAAGTAAAACACAACGGGTGTAACGATCACTCAAGCACGGCATCCAGAAGCCAGGGACACTCGGGCGACGCATTAAATGAATATTTCCATGGTTGACCCAGTCACAGTTGCTAGTTTCGGCAACCGATTTGAAAACTCAGCCGCAGCAGCCGATTTCTCAGAGCCCAAGGATGTACTCCACCGTTTTTGTAATAATGACTCAGAGGGTCGGGTCCTCTATAAAAACCCAGGCATGTAATGTAGGAGGGGGGGAACTTTTTGCTAGAAAGCTGCTGTAACTTGATGTCTTGCGTTTAATACGAAAGATCTTTCGTGCTCTATTTCTCTCTTTTATGCTGCCTTCTGTGCTTAATTCTTGTCTTTTCTCGTTCGCGTCATCGAGACTACCGAATCCCGAATCCGGTGTGCGATCGGGGACTGAACCCCCGAAATTCGCCCTGAAGGATACATAGGAAAGGAAAAACGCCTTGTCGCTTTCCTTTATGCTTGCTTGGTGGATTGAGGTTTTTGTTATTCCCTTATCTCAATCGTTGTTACTCTGAATCCTGAATTCCAACGAGAGAGAAAGGAGAACCCTGCGAACCCGTCCAAAGGATACATAGGAAGTTCGGCATTTCGTTTCCTTCGTGCTATTCTTGGTATTTCTTGCTGCTATTCGAGTTGTTAGCAAGTAATCGTGCTTCCTGTTCTCTCCCACCTTAAATCATCATCTTCTAACCCTTTTTTTATTTCTTTCTCTAACCCTTACCCTTTTTTATTTCTTTTCCTAACACTTACTCTGTTTATTTCTTTCCTGCACTCTTATCTCAAACCCCAAAAGTAGATTAGTATAGGAGCCGGCATTTCTCCGGAGATTGGCCCGAGGGGCATCTCTTCCCCGCGGCCTTTCAATGTTGGTCGTAGGTCCAGGGCGCGCAAACCCACCGAAAGTCCTTTCCTGTGTGGATTTGATGACCAACAGTTACACCCTCCTCTTTCGTATTCGGGCACCTTTTGGTTGCCTCATCCTCTTCACCCATCACACAGTCCCAACACAACCCTCGCTCCTTTGGCCACTTCGCCCAAGACCTCAATATTTTCCAAACCCTGGGTCAAACCCTAGGTCTCTCTCCCACGGCTAGCACTGAGGCAATCTCCCCGTCCCCACGCCGCTCACCCGTCATCAATACTTCCTTCCAGACCCTATCTCCACCTCCTCAACAATCGCCTGCTTCCTCTAGGTCCCGGTTGCCCTCAAGAGCAGCCTTGTCTTCTGGTGTACCACCCGCCTCATTGTTTTTAGGGAGGATGCCACAGCAGGATTTGGCCTTTGCGTACCCCATGTTGGCAAAGCTGGAGTTGATGGATAAGCATATGCAAGTCACAGATGATTAGCCCTTAGCTGCAAAGGCCGCAAGGAGTTCTGTTTCTTTCCTCCAGGGCGTAAAGAAGACAAGAGCCGAGGAGATTGCCATACCGGTAAAGCACACCAAATATGACTTGGACAGAAGGGTGCTCCAAACGAAGAAGTTGGTGCCTAAATTCAAGAAGCCCCTCCGAGAGATGACCGAGGTAGACTATGAGCACTGGATCAAGGAGAAAAGCTTTGATGATATAAGCGAGTACGAAATAAACGAGATCCGTCGAAGAACTGACAATCTCCTCATCAAGTGGCTCAATGTCCAAGAGAAGTTGTTTTAGTTTCAGAATGATTCAAGACAACAGGAGGAGAATCTAGCCAAGTCGACTATGCAGCTAGAGTCCACCCAGGAGGAAGTTAAAAAGTTGAAGGATCAACTCGTGGCATCCCAGCAGGAGGCGGTTGCTTTGTCGAAGGACAAGATCAAAGAAATGAGGGCTGGCCTATTAACAGGTTGTAGGGCCAATGTTGTCAGGTCCCTATCCGTCCTGGATTTCGTCTCCAGAATACAAGAAGTTTCTGCTGAGGGTAAGCCTGCGGTAGAGGAGGCCAAATGTCAAGCACGGCAATGGCTAGACTTGGCGATAAAACATGAGGAGTATGTGCGCAAAGGCCTTCGATTCCCATCCATGTCACGTATTGCCCTAGATTGGGCAGATGCAAGGGTTACCTTGCAAAATTACTTTGAAAAATCTAAGAAGATTAGGGCTGCCAGAAAGATGTTGGATGTGTTGACCCATGAGATGAACATCTGCCTGGCCCCCTTTAACACATTGTCTGCGCTCGGATTCCCGAGCTTTGTCAAAGATGGAGAGTTTATGCCTCTGGAGCAAGTAAAGCAGGACTGGCTGGTTTTGAAGCAGACATGTACGAGATTGATGGCTGGACTGACCCAGTCCAAGAGGCACAGGTGACCCAGATGGTGTTTAAATTCTGCAAAATTAATACTTGCCTCCAAGAGCTGGGAGAGAGGTACGACACCATCGATGTGCATATGGTCGCAGCATTCAAAAGGACGCTGAAGGATATCAGCAACTTAAAGCCCTTCCAAGAAGTAGCTTGGGATCAAGCTAAGACTGCTTATGAGCACGTCCGTGAGCGGGTAGGGGACAGTGGCGCTGAGCAATCAGGCTCAGAGAAAGAGGAATAGGAAGGTACAAAAGTGAAAAGGATTGAAAATCCAACTAAGTTCATATTATTTACAAGCTCATTATATAGGCTCTAATGGCCCAAAATACATAACCAAACCCACCAAATCATGGATTTGATCCAATATGCTTAACCATAAGCTATAATAGTGCAAGGGAGAATGCACGTAACTTCTAAGCTAAGAAAGAAAGGAAAGATGCTAACTAGAAGATCCTTTTAGCTATCTTGAAGTACACACTTCCTACTTTGAGTTCACACTTCCTAACTAACACTCCTAAGTGACAACTAGAAGACAACTAGTGCCCACAAGTGTATGTGAGAAGGAGACTCACTTACAATATTAATTTGCAAGAAATAAACTATGCAAACCTAGCTAGGAACTACTAGAGGGGTCATATGAGTGATCAAACATCAATCCTCATCATGCCTCCCCACAATAGAAGCATTGGCCTCCAATGCTTTCGGAAGAGTAGGAAAGTCACGGGACATCTGATGAAAAGAAATCCAACGAGCCTGATGCGGCAGCTGTCCTCGTCGAGCCACAAGATATGAGGTGGTAGACCCCTGGCGAGTCTGTCGAGTCTTCGTGTCATAGATCTGATCGAAATCCAATGGTAACTGAGAATCAGGAACCACGTCCACAGGATGACTGATAGCTGGTGCGGTCTCCAATGTAGAGTCAAAGTACAACTTCAAAAGATCTACATTGACGACGTCATGAATTCCCAAGTGTGTGGGAAGATCAAGGCGAAAAGCATTCTCGGACACCTATTGAAGAATAGTATAAGGCCCATAGCGAATCGGTTTGATTTTACTATGAGTCTTATCAGTAAAACGCCGCTTGTCAAGATGCAACCAAACTTTGTCACCAACCTGAAATGGATGAGGAATTCGATGTCGATCCATGGCCTTTTTCTACTGCTGCTGTGTCTTTTGCAAAATCTCAATCACCTTTGATTGAAGATTGTGCAAGTGTTGAATAAATGAGTGTGCCTTGTCTTGCTCCTTCTGAAGATGTGAAGTGATAGGAGAAGGCAAAGACAAAGGTAACTCATAAGGTGCCAAGGGCTGAAATCCCATACAAACCTCAAAAGGTGAGTGACCTGTAGAAGAATGTAGGGCCCTATTGTAGGCATGTTCAATATGAGTGAGACTCAAGTCCCACTTTGCTTGTGAAGTGTGATGATAGATTCGTAAACTTTGCACAAGTGTACGGTTTACCACTTCAATCTGCCCATCGGACTACGGATGATAGGCGATGGAAAAGTTAAGGGAAACTCCCAAAATTTTCCACAAAGAACGCCAAAAGTGACCCACAAAGCGTGAATCATGATCCGATATAATGCTGGTAGGTAGACCAAAGGAACGCCAAATGCTGTCAAAGAACAATTGGGCTAAGTCTCCTACGAAACTTGTCTTGCGGCATGGAATAAACTTAGCCATCTTACTGAATCTGTCAACCACCACGAACACACAATCATGTTGTCGCATTGTCATGGGAAAACCACTAACCAAATCCATGGAAATGCTTTACCAAGGATGGGAAGGAATGGGCAAAGGCATGCCTAAGCCAAACTTCCTGTTAGCTAGTTTTGAACGACAACAAACCGCACACTTGTTTGAGAAATCTCAACACATCCCTCTGCATTTTAGGCCAGTAAAAAAATCTTTGCAAGTGATGAAGTGTTTTGTGCTTCCCAAAGTGACCACCATAAAGTGTAGAATGAGCTTCCTTAAGAAGTGACACTCTAGGCTCACAAGGAACACAAACCTTGTCCAATTTGTAAAGAAGTCCTTCTTTGATGTAGAAATCTTGGAAAGGACGCAAATTGGAAGAAGAAGGCTTACTCACTTGCTCAAATATTTTCCCAAAATCAGGATCCTGTGAATACTGATTAGGCCAAGTCTTAAATCCCAAGTGTGAAGTGGACATAACTGTTAAGGCAAGAGCGGCAGGAGGCCTACTCAAACAATCAGCAACAGTATTACTCTTCCCCTTTTTGTACTTGATCACCAAGTGAAATTGTTGGAGGTAAGAGGCCCACTTCATATGTCTTGATTCTTCAATTTTACTTTGAGATTGTAAAAACTTGAGAGGCATATGATCAGTGTGTACTACTGTATCTTTTCCCAAAAGATAATGTCTCCAATACTTGATAGCTTGAACTAATGCATACAACTCCTTGTCATATGTAGAATAGTTCAACTTAGCAGCAGAAAAAGTTTCTGAATGATAAGCAACTGGATGACCATTCTGTTTGAGCACAACTCCTAAGGCAACTTTAGAGGCATCCATTTCAATCTCAAAAGGTTGAGAGAGGTCGGGTAAAGTTAACACAAGTGTTGTACAAAGTTTCTTTTTGAGTTTCTCAAAGGCAATCTCTTGGCTTTTCTCCCAATGAAATGGAACTTTAGACTTAGTGAGATAATGCAATGGAGCTGCAAGAGTGGAATATTGAGGAATGAACTTGCGATAAAAATTCGCAAGTCCTAGGAAACTCCTTAACTCGGTGAGAGTTGAAGGAGGGGACCACTTAAGTAAAACATCAACTTTCGTGGGATCTACCTGAATTCCACTTTCACTAATCACATAACCAAGGTAAGAAACTGAAGTATTGCCAAAAGAACACTTGGAAGAATTGGCATATAATTGATTCTTCGCAAGAAGATCAAGTGTATGATGGATATGCCCAAGGTGTTCCTCCCAAGTTTTTGAGAATATCAATATATCATCAAGATATATTATTACAAATTTGTCAAGTACATCACGAAATACATCATTCATCAACCTCATGAAGGTTGCAGGAGCATTAGTAAGACCGAAGGGCATGACCAACCATTCAAAGAGGCCCATCTTCATCTTAAAAGTTGTCTTCCATGTATCCTCAGCTTGGATACGCACTTGATGATATCCACTTTTGAGATCTATTTTTGAAAAGAACTTAGCTCCTTGGAGCTGATCTAATAAATCATCAATGCGTGGTAGTGGATATCTATTCTTTACAAAAATTCTGTTCAAAGCACGAAAATCAATGCACAATCTCCAAGTGCCATATTTTTTAAGAACCAACAAAATAGGTGAGGCACAAGCAGAAGTACTTTCCTTAATGAAACCCTTAGACAACAAATCTTCTATTTGCCTTTTAATTTCTTCATTTTGCAAAATAGATTGTCTATACATGGGTGCATTAGGTAGTGAAGAACCAGGAATGATTTCAATACTGTGATTAATTGTGCGAATTGGAGGAAGAGACTTTGGCTCCTGAAATATGTGTGAGTAATTTTGCAATATTTTATCCATTGAAGAGTGTTGCTTTGGAATGGAAGTGGATGTAGGAGTGTTTTGAGAGCGAATGAAAATTAGAGCAACGTCACCACCTTTTTTAATTGCCCTTTTTGTTTGCTTGGAATTTAGAATGATGTTAGGAGTGTTGGTGCTTTTAATGAGAAAGACCTTACCATATTTTTGAAGTGTGTAGGTTCTTTTGAAAGCATCATAAACAACTCTCCGATCATACTGAAAAGGTTGTCCAAGCAAAATCCCACAACAATCCATAGGAGTCACATCACAAGTGACTTGATCTATGAAATGTGGGCCAAGTGCAAATTTTAATGTGCAAGTGTGAGTGATTTCTGAGCCCCTTCCACTATCCTTCCAACCCAAAGAATAAGGTTGAGGATGAGGCTCCATAGGTAACTTCAATCGCTCGACAATGGACCTCGCAATTAGATTTTTCTGCGAGCCATTATCCACTATACAATCTGTTGCAAAATTATGGAGCAAATGAGCTCGAGTGATGAACAAAGCATCACGAGCGCCCCTGATGAACTTACATTTACCAAGGTAACCTCATTGAGCTTACCTCGTAATTTCGTGTATACTCTACTTTCTCCTACTGACTCAAGGGGACCTTTGGAAGCATCCTCCTCTTGAGTAGTGATGACTAAACTCTTCTTCTTAAGCTTAAAACAATCAGCTTTTTCATGACCCTTTTTCTTACAATAGTTACAAAAATTTTTAGAAGAAGAAGGTTTGGAAGAAGAAGAAGAAGAAGGAGTAGAAGCGGAAGGAGAAGGAGAAGAAGGAGATGGAGAAGAAACATTCTTCTTTTGAGCAAAATTCTTCTTTTGTGAGAAAGAACTATTCCCTTTTGATGAGTTTGCAACCACTTGAGTAGCAGGTGCACGGAATGCCTGCGAATGTGCTTTGAACTTGTCCTCCGCAAGTTGCGCCTGGTTGAAAACTGAATCCAATGTTTCGATAGAAACAAACATAATTTCCTTGTACAAATGCTCCAACAAGCCACTTTGAAATTTGAGAATCAAAGCTTTAATATCTTCCTCCACATTCAAAAGTATCCTGTACCTGTTGAATTGAAAGATATATTCCTGCACAGTCATATTAGGACCTTGTCGAAATCGAAACCACTTAATTACCAATTCCTTAGAATAATTGGAAGGATAAAAATTGGTCTTAAGACAGTCTACAAGCTCATCCCAAGAGATGAGTTCATCATGACCTTTTTTTCTTTCAACAAGTACTTTAGCTAAACCAGAAAGTTTTAGCTTAGCATATGGAACCATATCCTCATCTGAAAGCTGAGTGTAAGAAAACCAAGAACTCATGTCAAGAATCCAACTATTCAAGACTTCAGGGTTCCGAGATCCATCATAAAGTGGCACTTCACAATGAACTCTCAGGCGAGAATCATGAGCAGAAGTTGAAGCATTGTGGACAGAAATGTCATTTACCTTCATTGCAAGGTTACCGAGGACTTCTGCCATGGTAGTATCATTAGCTTTATCGGCTAAAGCATTCACAACATGTGCAAGTTCTGCCACTTGGGCAGCCAAGTCAGAAGCCATGTGAAACCGGGTATAAGCCAGAAGTAACAAGGACAAAAACACTTAAAAATCAGGGTAAAATCTGAAAATACCCTGTTACAATGCAGTGCCTTGAAAATTACCCCTAAGGCTAAATATTTTAAAAATTTAAACTAACCTAAGGTTTAAAAATTTTATAATTTATTAATTTAAAAATAACTTAATTAAAAATTGAAATTTTAATTAATCAAAGATTAATTAATTTAATTAAGTTATTAAAAAATTAAATTAATAAATTAAAAAAAATTACATGCAAACCTTAAGAATAGTAAATTTAAAAAAATAAACAATTGTTACCCTTGGTTTTGCCGAAACTGCACTCCACCCTCTGTTGCATGAAATTCTGCAACTGCTATTGCACGTTTCCCGAGGCGGTGCTAGTGCAGTGTTAATAGCCAACAACATTCCGTGCCAAAAAAAAATTCACATGCAATTTTTCTTGGTGTGACGGCAACCCCAAAGGCAATACCCCTTGGTCTGAGTGACTCCGCCAAGCAATTACAGAGGGCACCCTTGATTGAGCTGAACCTCCGTGTTGAGACCACACCATCAATTAATTTCACCCATGACAACACGTCTCCTCGGTATGTTGAACGTCGTCACGTCCTCCAAAATTTTCCCGACAACTCCTGCACTCGGATCAAAAATATATCAATAGAAATATATTATTATATATTTTTAATAAAAATGAAATTTTTAAATTAACCAGAAGGGTTAATTTAACAACATTGAAAACTTAAACTTTTACAAATATTAGCAATTTTTGAAGGTAAATTACCTTCAAATTTTCCTAACAAATTGCTAATTTTCTTTCATATCACCAAGACCCCTTCAGTAGCTCTCCTTTCAAGATCCAGTCGACACACGACCAGCGTTTGAAAGGCAACCAGACCCAAGTCGACACACGACCTGGTTTAGGTGATGCTCTGATCTTCAAGACTCCTCAATGGCAGGAACAAATGGCTCCCTAATGCGTATTTCACCGTAGGAGTAGTCCAAACCTGCCAAGGGATTTTTGTAAGAGAGGAATCGGGGTAAAATTTTCCTATACCTCTTGAGCATAAGCAAAAAGTTGGAACGAGGAGTTTGACGCCTAAGGAACTTCCTTCTGCGAATGGTTTTCAAGCTCCCCTTGAGCTTGAACCGAGTCCTCAATGAGAAAGAATTTCTCATGAAAAACAATCTATCTCCTTCCCTCTCACCTCACAAGCCCTAGTGCAAACATAAACTAGGCTCTGATACCAATGAAAAGGATTGAAAATCCAACTAATGTTCATATTATTTACAAGCTCATTATATAGGCTCTAATGGCCCAAAATACATAACCAAACCCACCAAATCATGGATTTGATCCAATATGCTTAACCATAAGCTATAATAGTGCAAGGGAGAATGCACGTAACTTCTAAGCTAAGAAAGAAAGGAAAGATGCTAACTAGAAGATCCTTTTAGCTATCTTGAAGTACACACTTCCTACTTTGAGTTCACACTTCCTAACTAACACTCCTAAGTGACAACTAGAAGACAACTAGTGCCCACAAGTGTATGTGAGAAGGAGACTCACTTACAATATTAATTTGCAAGAAATAAACTATGCAAACCTAGCTAGGAACTACTAGAGGGGTCATATGAGTGATCAAACATCAATCCTCATCAAGACGAAGAGACTGCTGAGAGCGAACAGGAGGAAGAACAACTACCCAAGTAGGGAGCTCAGCAGCAGAAGGATGCAGGGGCAGGGAGTGCTTATGTGCCCAAGGGATAAACGCCTGGTTCGTTGCATCGAGGCGAGCTCGACACCCCATGAGCCGCTAGGAATGTTGCCACATTTTGCACGCGGTGCCACGTCTTGAAAATTTTGTAAGGATGCTGCTTCGCCTTTCCTCTTTCTTCTTTTCCTTTCTTCTTCATGTCCCTTCTACTCTCTCGCCATCAAATTTCGGGCTCTCCATCTTCTTTTTCATGTTTCTGTGAGTGGGCAAATTGCCCAAAAAATCTTCTAGGTGTTGTAACTAGCCTGACTGCGCAGCGTAGTCGGGCTGTGCTTGCCTACTTGTGCGTACCTGGGTAGTATTGCTAAAACTTTGCCCAGAAGCTGCGCTCATGCTCCAGTGCGCACCTGGGCGCCCTCATGGGAAAAACTGCAAAGAATTGACTAAGTGTTGGGCCCACCCGACTTCGCAGCGAAGTTGGACGGCGCCCTAAAGACGATGCGCACTCGGACGACAGCGTCGGGCAGAAAGATGTTTAGTGCTGAGTCACCCGACTTCGCTGCGAAGTTGGGCTGCGCTTGTCAAGTGATGTGCACTCGGGCGGAAGGATAGAAATGTGCTGCCAAAAAGTTTCTAAGTGCCAGACCCCGTCAGACTGCGCCGCCTCACCCAACTGCGCTGTTTTCACGCTACGCCGTCCGACTGCGCTCCAATTTTGTGCGCAGTCGGGCGGAATAGAAAATGCAAAGAATGAGCTTTTTAGCTCAGTTTTTCTCCCCTCCATCAGATGTTGACAGGTGTTCGGTTTCGAGATCCGGGTCAAGATGTAACAGAACGTGTGCCACCAGGGTACAGGACAGATGAGCATGAACTGACAGATTGTACCGCATCTGCCCCCATTCAAACTGACCCGATTTCTTAACTACCGGATCGCCACGTGGCTGCCATATTTTTAGGTGAACCTTGCTGCAAGTACATTTCTTGTCCGCAGAGGTCAAACATCAGTTTCTTTTTCCGCTTTTGTCAGGTCTGGGATTCTGTGCCCAAATTGTAATCGGGGGGAAAATTGCGCTATAAATAGCAGCCTTACTTCATTGTAAAGGGGTGGAAGGGGGATATACCGCTAAGGAACATCTGTAGCTGTGCACCTGCTTTTGAATATAAAGTATATTTGGCTCTATTAGTCGTGTTTATCTTGTATGCTGCCTTTATTAAGTATTTCTGCCTCATGTTGCCTATATTGTTGATTATTGCTATTCTGCTTTCTAGATATCGATATTGGTGATTAAGTATATCTGGAATACTGACGTAAAGGATACATAGGATAGAATTGCTCTAATAGTTTCTGCTACATACTTTGTTTTGATTGCTGTTGGTAGTAGTGATTGGTTGGTTGCTGTGCTGCTTATCTTCCCCACACGAAACAAACATATTTATGTTTCTTTCTATACTTTCTAATTTCTTTCCTGCACTTTGAGCTAAACCCCAATTGAGAAAACATAGGAAGCCGGCCTTCTTCGGAGATTGGCACGAAAGACATTCCTTCCTTCCGGCCTTTCAATGTGCTGGGCGAATCTAGGGCGCCAATAGATTAAAATCCTATCCTAGTGGCAAATTCATAACCAACAGGTACAACTAGGAATTATATTCTTTTTCAGGTGGCAAAATCATAAAGTTGGGCCTTGATTGATTGATCAAGGCCCAACTTTAATTTATACAGAAAATGGTATCCTTATTAGATAAGGAAAGGGGATCCAGATTTTGCATGGATCATATAATTTCAAAATAGAAGCACCTAAAATGGTAAATTTCAATGGCAATACAAGGTTAGATTGAGACTTACATGATATCCTATTCTTGAGAGAGAGAACTGTGGGGTCATGGTCTATGAAACTCAATGCTATCACAACCAAGTCTTAGACTAGTGGGTGTTTGTAGGCCTTAATTCTTCAAATATGTTTTAAAATAATCAGCCTTTTTTCATCTTTGATGATAGCTTCAAAGTGCAACCACCCTCTTCTAAGCATAATCTCCATCTCAAAGTACATAGATTACACGGTAAGCTTTTCAAACTTTTTATTTTTTATTTTAAATCCACAGTTATAATGACCTTACAAATAAACTCATCACTCCACCAAGTTCTCAAAATCATCAAATATTTGCAAAAGCTACACTGGGAGTGGTTTTCTGAGCTGTTTAGAGTGAATACATGCCAAAATATTGTTGAACTGTTACATCTACAAATGTATTCGAATAGATATATACATTCTCTCATTTTAGTGCATAATTTATTTTGTAGGAAATGCACTTGCTCATGGGAAAATGAAAACATAATAAGGTTTCTACCCACACAGTTTTAGTTAACAGTCAGAACTTACATGTCTTCCAAGCTCCAAGAATATGTGTTGATATACTGATGCCATATATCTTTGTTCATGGCTTAAACTATGCAAGAGACAACTCATATTTGATTACAGGATTCTTTGCAACTCCCAAGTAACAATTCTAATATTATGTAAAGAACTAAAAAACAGGATTCTTAATAGACCCATAAAAACCATATCAGGTATTATTTTAATGGAAGTACAACTCAAGTAATTGTATAGAGATATATGCAAGCATAACACAGTAAGTAGACCTGCAGTTTGGTACAGTAAAACTTTTTATAATCTCCAAACCCAAATAATCCTTTGATCTTATTTACATCGCAATGTCTTTCTCCGTTGACTCTGAAAGGATATTCTGACTACTGGATCATTAAATGTACCCTTTGATGCATTGCTCATTCAAATTTGAGTCTCTTACCAACAATATTCAATAACTTTACGTGAAGAGATAGACTTCATCAAATGATCCCCTACAAAATAAAAAATGCAAGCCTTCAAAGAGCAGGAATATGTTTGTTACCTTTGTGGAATAATACCTTTGTTTAAATAAAGCACAGATTAAATGAGATTTACAAATTCTACTAGATTAGTCTCAAGTACTGATTGTATATGAATGATTCTATAAAGTGGAATGATTCAAGGAGTCGAATTGAAATGCATATAGCTTGTTTCAAAACCTTAAAATTCTTGTGATTTTAAGCTACAACTTACCCAACTTTGCCAGAATATGCTGGAGAATAGTTGTAAATAAGGTACTTCTTTTCTTGCTCCAAGTTTAGCCTATGGTTGGACTTTCGAGCCTCACTGGAATGGAACCATTAAATAGCAGTAAAACAAATTGGTTGGAATCTCCTTAGCCAGCCTCAAGTTAACAAAATAAACAAAACCATACCTGACCACAAAATTAGCAACACTTTGAGTTACTTGAATTGCATCTGCAGAGTGAGGAATTGTTGGTATTTCCCATTCAAATGTATTTTTCTGCAACAATCAAAGAAATGGAATTATAATCTTGTTTCAATAAAATATTAAAGGAAACATGGAAATGATGAAATGCCTTCACACTAATGATTCAACACATCAACAAGAAAAGAAAAAAAAAAGAAAAAGGTGTTCTAGATAGAGGCAATAAATGCAACTTTGTCAAGGTATTAAGGATTTAATTGTTGAATGTTTAGCAAAGATTGGCTCTTGGTTTTGTATGGGAAAATAAATAAATAAATGCATTTTAGCTAACAAAAGATTTAATTGTCGAATGGTTAGCAAAGATTGGCTCTTGGTTTTGTATGGAAAAATAAATAAATAAATAAATACATTTTAGCTAACAAAAGAGAACGAATTTATCCACTTGGACTCGAGCTAATATCTTCTTGTAAATTTCTATGTTGCTGAATATAAGAATATTTCTAAGTATTTTTTATTTACATACGATTATCAGTTTAAGTACCTTTTGGAGGGAGATTATGAGAGTTCTAAAATTCTACCATACTTCAAGAGGATCAACAGTTTAAGTACCTTTTAGGTTTCCATGGAATTCAAGAAAACAAAGAAAGACGACCTGGATTATATCAGTAGGAAAAATCTAAAGAAAGATGACCTGATTTCTTTTAACCTTTGCTACAATGGTTTACTTGTGATTTGAGCCATCCAGCTATCTCCATTGGCTAACTTAACTGCAAATTGATTTGTTTTTTATTCACAATTATCACATTTTTTTAATAGATAACAAAACTACACATCCTAGAGATTTCCTATCAATTTGATTGCTTGGATGTAATCCAGTGTTAATCAAATGCGAAATCTGATATCATGAATTCAAGATTATTAGAATGACATGCTACATTTTCCCTTCGTTTCCCTTTCAGGAGCAGTCATTTTATGACCTTTACTAATGGTATGGACAATAGTTTTACTCTCTCTAATATGTAAAATAACTTTCGTCACAATTGAAACCCAGAAAACTCTACCAATGAGTTAGCAAGCCATATTTGGAATCTGTCAAACATAAACAAACAATTGAAGTGGAACACAGACTATTCCATATGAATGAAAAAAATAGGAGATTTGAACTGCCATTGTCATTGAATGAGAGGGGTACACTTAAAGGAATAACCAAATAAATGATAAAGGGCCTAGAACTGTCTGTTTCTTTATGAATTACATCAAATCATCCCTCTACTCAACGTGTTTGGGCAAGTGGAGTAGAGTGAGAAGTTTCACACCATAAGCTAAGTTTCCAATCCCAAGGGTGTGCACAATGTAGAGACGAGGAAACTTTAGGTTTAAAACTTATGGCAATGCATGAACCTAGGGTTGAGTGGCTTAAGACCTAAAATCCAGTGTTCCCATATTATGGACCCAAGCATGCAGTCATATTCTCTATGAGCTCTGCCTAATGTTAACCATAGCATTTAGTCTAAGGTATTGTGAAGAAACAATAAATGGGATGCAATCGTATGAGCGCAACCTTAAGTTTAAATCTCTGCATTCTGATGGACACTCTTGTGATAAGGTGACCCATGTTATTATAGTTTGTTGTAATACCTAAATAATGAGGTTGGTTGAAATGTCGTGATAATGTGATCATAATGTAATATGGTTGAGGCCATTTCAACCCCATATAACCAATTTTATTAAAAAGAAAGTCATCTATCTAGATGATGTTAATTCTATCCATCTAATAACTTATGCATCATTTAAAAAAAAAAAAAGTTATGTAAATGGTGTAACTAATGAAAATATGTATTTATTTTAGTTCCATTCACTAGCATTTTATTAAAAAAAAAACTAATTGTATTGGGGAAATCCGAAATACACTTGTCAATCCTAGAATTTTTGGGATAAATAAATTCTTGAATTGGCACTAGATTAAAACAAAATATGAGACACATCAAAGTATACTAGACTTATCTATGAGAGATCCAAAAAATAAATAAATAAAAAATCTTATTTATTATAAGAATTTGTACAAAATAAGAAGCTCATAGATTTTGTCAAATGGGATGACCTCAAATTTTAGAAAAACAAGTCTCCCAATGCAAAGACCCAATTTCAAATCTCCTCAGGCGACATTTGCATAATTGTTGAAATGTTGAGCATTAAATTGGGTAGACTACTGTTGGTTACGAATCTGCCACTAGGAAAGGATTTGGTCTTTTGCGCCCTAGACCCGCCCAACAGATTGAAAGACCGGAAGGAAGGGATGCCTTCCGTGCCAATCTCCGGAGAAGGCCGGCTCCTATACTACGCTACTGGGGTTTGAGATAAGAGAAACTGGAAAGAGATTGTAAAATGCAGAAAGAAATTTAAAAAGCATAGCAATAGTGGTGGGGAAGAACAAGCAGCACAATCACTAACTAATACCCAAACCAACAACAATCAAAACAAAACATGTAATAGAAACTAACACTGCGATTCCTTCCTATGTATCCTTCGACTAGAATTCCAGATTCACTTAATTTCCAATGCCCTAATCCAGAGTTCAAAATTACAGCAATCAGAAAAATAAATGAACATGAAGCAGAAATACTTGCAGAAGGCAGCATAAAAGAAAGAGCCAAGGATGCCTTGTATTGAAGCAAATGTTTGTTTATAGCAGCCTTTTTAGCAATGTGTTCCCCCCCCTTTACAATGAAAGTCTATTGCTATTTATAGTAGAATTTTCCCCCCAAATTACATTGAAGCACAAAATCCCAAAATTGCGCCAGCTGCTGAGATTTGACCCTTACTGGCCATGAGCGTACCTGCAACACGATTCTCCTGGTTCCGGATAAATCTGGTAGTTGAGAAGGCACGTCTCTTCAATGTTGCGGTACGATCTGCCCCTTGGGATGACTAAGGGCTCTGACAGGATGTCCTGGAGGGTGAAGGCTGAGTTGGTGCTCCATTAATGCAGTCTGACAAGCCACTTACCTCTGTTTCTTCTCTTGTTTGAAAAAACTGCTAAGGGTCGTGAAACCTTATGCTGAAACTGAAAGTCGCAGACAAAAAGGAACGATGTTGAGAATCGCTCAAGGTTGAGCGAACTCGGGGAAGCCAATATGGAAGGGGGATGCTTTTGAAAATATGTCGTTGTTCGCTGGATTGGATGAGCGACGACGGGAGTCGCTCCTGGATGGAGCGAACCCGGGAGTCGCATCGAAAGGGGAGCGATCCCGGGAGTCGCTGCTGGGTGGAGCGAACTCCGGCGCGGGCTCCCTGCCTTAGAAACTTTTTCATTTTTGAATTGGCCGGCAATCGCAGAAGGGGGAGGCGAACCCAGGAGTCGCCGAGCTGCTGTGGCGACTACGGGAGTTGCTCCGAGATGGAGCGAACTCGGGCTCCCTCTACTTAGAAACTTTTTCATCCCTCGCTGCTGTGGTTTGCCAGAGAATGGTGTGACTCCGAGAGTCACTCGACAGAAGGAGCGAACTCCGGCGTGCTGGCGATCGCTGGGAACTGAAGTGAAGTTGATGGTCGCATGGAAAATGAAGCGACGTTGGGGATCACAGCTAGGCTGAGCGAGGATGGGGATCGCCAGAGAACAGGACCGAACTCGGGCGGGGTTCATGCCTCAACCACTTTTTCTGTTTTTCGAACCTGCCGGTGGTCGCTGCGGGAGTGCGACGAGGACGGGAATCGCTCCAGAATGGAGCGACTCGCGGGAACGCCATGCCTTAGAAAATTTTCGCGTTTTTCGCTACCGCTTGCTGCCACTGAATGCTGACGGGAGTCGCCTGGGAACGGGGCGAAGCTGGGAATCGCCGCAGAAGTGGAGCGACTCCCGGAATCGCTCAAAAAGAGTGTGACCCGGGAGTGCCCCTGCCTTAGAATTTTTTGGGCTTTTCCCAGACTTCGCCGGAACTTGCTGAAAACCGAAACCTTGAACTTGATCGGCACCTGAAAAATGCAATCCCGAGGATCACCTGGACTGATAGCTTGGAAAGGAGGAAAGGAGAGGATCTGATCCTAAAACTGCAGCAGTTTTTTCAAACTTTTCAAAATTTTTACTCCTTAGCCAAATGTGTCAACATTCCTGGCAGCTCGTGGGGTATTGAGCTCGCCTTGATGCAAGGCCCCATGCCTTCATCCTTTGGGCCCGGAGTCACCCTCGGTTTCTGCTTCTCCTTGCTGTTCTTTCTGCTGCTCTTCTTCTCCGTTGCCTTCAGAAGATTCTTCCTCTGTTTCTTCTCCTTCCTCCGTTTCCTCTTCAGACTGCTCCTCACCTTCTTCCTCTGGGTTAGTGTCTGGGGAAGCAAGGCGATCGTGAATGCATTCGTATGTCGCCTGAACCTGAGTCCAGGCTTCCTCCTGGAAGGGCTCGAGATCGCGAATATCATTTATCAGGCGCCTGAAGGTCTCTATTCGGAGCATATCTATCTAGCCGACCCTCTGGCTCAAATCTGTCAGGCAGGTGCTGATCTGGCAGAACCTGGATATGAGCTGCGTCACTTGTGCCTCCAGAATTGGGTCCACCCAGTTATCAATTTCTGCTGTATGCTCCTTGAAGGCGTCCCAGGCCAGATTCAATTCTTCCCTAGGGAGGTAGTTTCCATTGTCATTTGTGAAGCTAGGGAATCCAAGCGACGTGAGGGTCTGGAAAGGCGCCAGGCAGATGCTTCTTTCCTATTCAAGTGTATCCAACAATCTCCTAGCTCTCCTGATTTTTTCCAATTTTTCAAAGTAGGAATGCAAGGTTGCCCTTGCAGTGGCCCAATCACGGGCAATCTGAGTCATGGGGGGTACTTCGAGGTCTTTGCGCTCAAAAGTCTCGACCTGAATGGCCAAGGTGAGCCAATGCTCTGAATGGCGTTCTGCCTCTTCTACCACAGGCTTACCCTGGGCAGAAACTTCTTTAACTTCACATACAAACATGAGGACTGAAAGGGACCTGGAGGTGCGGGTTCGGAAATTTTTCAACAGGCCAGCACGGATCTCCTTAACTCGGTCCCTGGAGAAAACCTCCACTTGTGCTGCCCTTTCTTCCAGCTGCTGCTGGGCTTCCTGAAGCCGGGCCTCCAATTCAACTATCCTGGCCTGTGCCTCCTCGCCCTCCCTGGTGCGGCGATCCGCAACTTCTTTCTGATCAGTAACTTGTTTCTCTAGAGCTGCCACCTGCTGCCTCAGCTGTTTAGATTCGTTCTTGGAGTCGTCCAGCTGGGCCTGCATTTTTGCCATGTCTTCTTGCAGTTTCAGCTTCTCGTTCTCCACGGCATAGAAGCGC
This sequence comes from Wollemia nobilis, assembly GCA_028583015.1. Lineage (NCBI taxonomy): Eukaryota > Viridiplantae > Streptophyta > Pinopsida > Araucariales > Araucariaceae > Wollemia > Wollemia nobilis. The sequence goes on from JAQPPZ010016862.1 coordinate 4,827,228, forward strand.
TCCTTGAGTTGGTGATGATGCACATAGAGCGTGTCTGCTCTCAGATGAATGGCCCCCACTTCATTTTCCACGCTGATTGTGTTCAGATCCTTGGCTACACGGTGGTAGGTGTAGTCTTCGGGCGTCATGTCCTTCAGAGGCTTCTTGACCTTAGGGACTCTTTTCTCCTTGTGCAACACCATGTTTTCCAGGTCAAACCTGGTGCGCTTTTCCACTCCGGCAGGCTCCTTAGCCTTTCTCTTCTTAACGCTCTGGATCCATCGAAATGAGCTCTGCTCTGCCTGTGCTGCTACAGGTCGATCCTCCATTATTTCCAGTTCCTGTTGGATGAGCTCCATTCCTCCAAACATGGGTTTGATCAGAGACAAGTCTTGCTGAGGCATATGTTCTTCTGCAAACAGACGAGGGGAAGCGGAGCTTGGGAACTCAATCGCCTTTGGGGATGACACAGTTTGGACAGAGGCGGGAGGGTTATCAAAGCTTGAGGACGGATTTTCAAATAGTGCCTCGGCTGAAGGGGAAGGGCCTGTGGGAGTAGCACCCAGTTGAATGTGGGCGAGGGCTTCAAAGGCATTGGGATCTGAGGAAAATAGGCCAAAAGCCTGCTGGTCTTGCTGGGTGGCGGTGGAAGGCTGGGCTTCTTCAAGAATAGGGTGAGATACTGCAAGGGGGATGGCGGACGCCGGTTCGCTGCCTAAAGGAACGGCAGTGAGGATAGGCTCAACAGCGGTGGTGGATGGTGCTGCGGGTAGTGGTTCAGAAGATTGAGGGAGAAAAAGAGAATGCATACCTGCGTGCTCGGCTTGAGCTGGCGTGTTGAATATTTGGGTTACCCACGCATCCTCCTCCGGTGGGGTGTCTTCTTCTATAGAGATAATTTCCTCGAGGGGGACTGTGGGAGCAACTTCCTTCTGTGGTGCAACCTTTGCCTACGACACAATCTCTTTCTTTGGCACAAATTTCTTCTGCTTTGGCTGTGCAGCCTCCCTTTTCTTCTGGGGCACGGCCTCCTTTTTTTGGACAGCGGCTGGGATGGGTGTACTAGGGATCGGGCCTGCGGCCTTCTCCGAAGGAGCCTTGGGCGATTTTATCGTAACTTTTATCTTTTTCTTCGGAGGCGTTGGAGTCGCCTGCGCCGCTTCAGCCGGCCGTTTCGATGATCCTTGCTTTTCAGAGGGTTGTTGTGCCTTGTGCTCGGCCGCTTGACTCTTCTTTGCCCCACTGCTAGATCCTCTGCCCAGTGTAAGTGACTGCTTGGGTGGGGCCTGTGCCTTTTGTAGGTCTTGGGTGCCTCGAGGCACGAGGTCCCTGAATATGATAGGCCGCCACGTGGCATGGTGCTTATCGTAAAGCGTGGAGAACTGATGGTCGCCAGCAAGGACTTTCTCGGACGTCTCCTTCTTCGTATGGGCCCTCATGACCCACCATTCAACAATCTTCTCCGGTTTCCATCCCATCTTCTGCAATTTGGGCAACATCCTTTTGTAGGCTTTGGATTCCTTAGAATGGGTTGCGTTATTATCCGGGTCATATTCCGCCTCCACCTGATAGAAGTCGTGCCATGGCGGAAAAGACCGCATCTCCTCTATGTTCCATTCAAGGTCTCCCCCCGATGGATTGTTGCGCTCTCCCATGATCTCCATGCGGGGGCAGGCATGAAAATTCTTCATCTCTATGAACCCTTTCACTACGTCCAGGGGATCATATCTCCATCATTGGGGGAGTTCGACTAAGCCGAAGCTCAGGAGCGTTGTCGCGAGATATTCGTTTTGTCCGGTGAAGTTGACCTCGATTTCTCCCCATCTGATCGGGAACTCAAAAATGTGTCCCCATTTCCTCCCCTGGCCGTAATTCTGGTCAGTGTAATCCGTCTACCGCGACACCTCCAAGGCGAACAAGTACTCTGTGGTGTAATAGAGCAAAAGGAAGGGTTTGCCTGTGAACTCGAAAATTCTGATGACAAACCCCTACGTTAATTGGAATATGTCGCCAATATTACGCCGTATCACCCTGTCTCTCATCTGGCGGGGAACACGCGGGCAAGAGCCATGAAGGAGCGCTAAGGCAGGGCCCAGGAATGCTTGATTAAACTTGTAATAAGACTCCCTCTTCAGGAGCATCTGGGTCCACTGGTACACTGGGAGTCGCATGCCCTTCTCGTCGGTGCGCTGAACAGGAATTAACTTCAGTTTGGTGTGCATATGGAACAGAAAGAGCCAGGCCAGGAATGAACACTGCCTGAAGGATTGAGCTTTGTCCTCTATCAGGTCTTGCAGGCGCGAATGTATACCGCGCGCTATACAATCTGCCCAGTCAAAGAACACGGGCTTAGTTTTTGGTCCCATGGCGCTGGGGTCGTAGAATTCCCCGTGCAAAATACATTCTGCAATGGCGACTTGGTAGGGGAAGACTACAACGTCTGTGCCACTGCCCAAGACCCAGGCCAGCATAGTATAAATGCCCGTGCTTTTGAAGTTCCTTAGGGGCATAGGCAACGTTGGCAAATGCTTGGGTGGTATCAGGTCCTGCAGCTGGGACTCCATGAAGAGCCGCATCTTTGGGGTATTCGTATACCTGTCAGCCTGTTCATTGAGATTCATGTACCTAATGGTATAGTCTGTGTCTGGAAACTGATTGGGTGCGAAGGCCATCTGGACAGTGTCATAGAACAGCGAGAACAGGACATTTCCCGCATGGTCCAGGACTTGTCTAGTCTTTGGGTTGTAGTATTGGGCAATGGCCGCCACTAGCTCTTGACAATTGTGCATCGGCAGGCATAAGAACCGATACAGATGCAAGTGGTAAGCTGCAGCATAGGGATTTGAGGCAGGAACTTTCCCTCGCTTGTCATCAATTGCTCGTCGTAGCTGCTCGATGCTTTGGGAATAGACACTGTCCCTGTATTTTATCCAATTGTCCACAAGCGGCTGGACGACTACCCTTGCTGGCCTTGTTGCTGCTTCTGATGCCTGCGCTTTCTCTTTATCCTTACTTTCTTTTCCAGCTTCGACCTTCCTTTTCCCACTTTCTGGCGTGCCTGAAGCTATTTGTTTGGGTGCTTTACCCTTCTCCTCAGTGCTTTTCTTGCCCATGGTGAACTATGAAAGAATTCGGGCGAGCTGCTGTGCGCGGGTGAAATATTCTGAATTCGGCTTCTGGTGCAGCTCGGAGTGAGTTTAGGTTTATCTGTTAGGGCGAACTGAGCTACTACGCTTTTAATGGGAGTGGGCATGAGGTTAGCCATTAATGGCAAGTACCTAAGTTTAATGTCGGGCGCACGGAGTTGGTGGGTGCAACCGTTTTTCCTTGGTGGCCGTGCGCAAGATCTTCTTTGGAGGCGCAACTCCTCGATTGCCGATCCCAAGGCTCGTCTTTCCCTCAAATATTTGCTTAGAAATGCATGCAGATGCCCTCCTTTACAACGTGCACCTTGAAATTCTAACCCGATGCCACCTTTTCACGCATTCCGAGGTTCGCTACGGTTAGTTGCTGCGTTGGACAAGGTTCGCCTTGAAACTGGAGCGATTCCCAGGTTCACCCGGGAATTGAGCGATCTTTGGTGCGCGTTTCTTGGGTGAGCGACCGTCGTCCGAGGATTCGACTCGACCTTGTTGTTTACCTTACCCAGGGTTCATTCGAAAGTTAAGCGATACCTGTTAGCGTATCTATATATTTACTACATTATTAGGTTATTTGTTATTACGTTGTAACTACTTCTATTAAGGGCCTAGGTAGTTCCGTTTATTCCGAACTATTCTAAGACCTACATTGTATTATATATTCATCTAATACAATGTCTCATTTAGTCGTTTGGTTAACATGGTATCAGAGCCGGTGCGAGGAGACCTCGCTCCGACAAAAATTTGGGAAATTTCCAATCCGGAGACTGACTGGGCATAGTCGAGATCGATTGTGACCTGGACTGGCATCCTTTCTGGACATCGCGAGACTGGGCGAACGGACGATCGGTCTTGGACACCATCGACAGCACGGACTAGACATAACCGACTCTGACCTGGACTTGATGCGGGACTAACAAGACTCGACTTGTGACTTGGACTAGACACAACAAGCTAGGCTTGCACGCGGGCGCAGTAGACTCCACTCAACACGACCTCAGGAGGAGTCCTTTCACGTGATCCGAAACCGATGTGGCACATCCACCTACACCTGGACCATAGGACTATTGCTGACCTCTAGGTGCAACCGAGGACGGACACGTGTACAACCATTCGGCTGCGGTAGACGAGCCTGGTGGAGAGAGCAACTGCGGGTAAAAGCAAAAAGAGGAGGCTAACCACCAACAGGTGGTTATTAAAGAGTAGGTGCATATTTGGTTTTAAACCATTTAGTGTTACCCCTCATCCCCGATGTGGGACTAAAGCCAAAGAAAATTTATTGTGTTTTCTCAACGGTAATACGAACACGTTTTTTTTTTTCTTCTCAGTGATTGACGGCTTCGTCAGGAGGAGATCAACTACGATTGATGTAGGCTTTCGGATAAATTTCCGATCAACGGCCTGCGATATCTGATCAATGAATCACACAACATTTTTTTGTGGATGATTTGTCGAGCTCCTCGAAGCGACTGGTCCATACTGCGTTTGTACTCTCTGAAAATACCAGCATTACACAAAAATCTGGTGAATGTCTGTGACCAGATCGCAGAATTCCAACACGTCTGATCGTGGTGAACCGATCGCGACCCATGAAGAGAGGATTTGCAGACAACGAGCTACGCAGACGTTGATTCGTAGCCAGATCACCGAATTTGATTGAGACAAGCTGTAGACAACGAGCTACACCTGGTGGTTTCCTCGCCGCTGCTAGTGAAGTGGACGAGCAGAGCAGCTCGGGGGAGGCGCTGCTCAGTAGCAACTAGACGTCGCAGCGTCGCCAGGTGGAGGTTGCTCGGGCGCGCGTTGCCTCAAATAAGGGTTTCTCCCTCATTCTCACCACCAACAGTGGTAGCCGGGGTGGTTGGGAGCCAGCAGGCAAGACACTGCCGATCAACAGGTCTCGGGTTCCATACCCGCCAACGTCCCTATGAGGAGACAACTCCAAACTTGCCTTCAAAGCACCATTACACACCTTTTAGGCTTCATAAATAGCAAAATAACCTTGTTTGAAGTCATTGTAATAAAAGGGGGGATTATTGTGGTGACATTTTTTGTCAAGGAGGCAAGTTTTGTAAAAGCCTTTTTTTTTAGGCTTCATAGTTGCAAATTTTTTGCATTAAAGGGGGATCAATTTCTTTTCTCCACCATCTCCTATCTTGCATTAAGGGGAGATAATTTTTGCAAAACCAAAGGGGGAAGACTTATAAGGGTGCATTTTCGGCAGTGACCGACACCTTAGTCAAATTATTTTTGCAAAATTTCATTGTAAAAGGTGCATTTTCGGCAGAGACCGACACCTTAAGAATGGGTAGATCAAAGAAGAAAACTATCCCTAAACAAACTGATGTTGAATCAGTTAAAGGTCCTTACTTTCCACCAGAGATGGAAGGAATGGATTTTTATGAGGATGAAAAATATTCTACATTATGCAGTGGTGTAAAATCCATTCTCAAAGATTCTGAAGATTCTGAAGACCTTCAGAAGAATGGTGTTCAAATCCCTATAGGTGTCATAAGGGCAGTCTACATATCATTGCTTTCTCTTGATATTGCCCAACGTAAAATCTACAGGGACTTTAGTGAGGAAACAGAGGTCAAAATGGTTGATGATTGTAGTGACACAAGTGACCTTCAACCCATGGTGGTGAATGCTTGTTGTGACACATGTGACCTTGAGCCCATGATGGCCAATGCTTGTTGTGATACAAGCAACCTCATGCCTATGATGGCAGATATCAGTTGTAGCACAGGTGATCTCATCATAGTAGCAGATTTTGCTTGTGATACTAGTGACTTAAAAACTGAACCTCCTAAAAATGAACTCCATAATCTCATCAATAGCGAAAAATGCAATATTGTTAAAAGCATTGATGAAGATGATGAAATTGGGTGTTTTGAAAAACACACCAAAGGATTTGGTTCCAAAATGATGAAGAAAATGGGATTCAATGGTGAGAGATTAGGTAAACAAGAACAAGGTATTAAAACTCCTATAATGCTAAATGTCAGGGCAAAGAATGAAGGCCTTGGCTATACTGGACATGCAAGTACCAGTAATTCTATGTTTGTAAAACCTAAATCTCCTACAACTCCTAAAAAGCATTGTTGCAGTCACTGTGGAAAGACAGGACATGTTGCAGCTAAGTGTTGGAGATTACATCCTTGTGATTCTTGTGGATGTACGAATCACTCTTCTTCAAGTTGTTGGTACAAACTGAAAATGGCCAACAAGGTTCATATTGATTGTGGATGGACAGATCTCACACAATGGACCATGATGAAAGAAATGTTGTATGGTTTCTACCGAAAAGGTAAAACCTATGGTAGACCCCGAGGCAAATCCAGTGACAGACCGAGTGGCAGTCCCAGAGATAATGACCCAGAGACAGACCTAAAGACAGACCCAGAGACAAAGTTCTAGAGGTAGATCCAGAGGCAATAATCCAGAGGCAGATTCATAGGCAGATCCCGAGATAGACCCAGAGGTACAATTCTAGAGGTATGCTTAGAGCGAGAGCCATGTGCCAGAGCTAGAGCCGAAGACAAAGCATGAGCCACCATTCTTTCATTTCTCTTCTTCTTCTTCACTGTATTGGGGCAGTTATATACTTTACCCAAATATTGTTGTATGGGGGGATGATAGTATAGCTAGTAGTTATATTATTACCCAAATAATGTACTAAGGGGGGATGTTAGCGTATCTATATATTTACTACATTATTAGGTTATTTGTTATTACGTTGTAACTACTTCTATTAAGGGCCTAGGTAGTTCCGTTTATTCCAAACTATTTTAAGACCTACATTGTATTATATATTCATCTAATACAATGTCTCATTTAGTCGTTTGGTTAACAATACCCGTTATCGCTGGAAAACGAGGGCGATTCCCGAAATCGCTTGTAGGTGGAGCAACCTGGCGCCAATTTTAGACTAAGAAAATTTTGAGCGCTTTTGGGCCTGGCCGGATCTCGCTTCAAAGCGGGGCGAACCTTGTCATCGTACCTTATCATCCACTGTAGTTCGCTCAGGACTTGAGCGATTCCTGCTTTTCCTGGAAGGCGCGAACGATCTCTGTCCCCTTTTGAACTTGGCCTGTTTCCTATGGTTCGTTTGCAGATGGGGCGATACCTATAATCGTCGGGGAACATAGGCGAATCCCGGGGTCGCTCAAAATATGAGTGACCTTTAGCACTCCCTCGGGACTTAGTAAAATTTTTTGGCTCTGAAGTTTGGCCGTCCCTCGCTTGCGGGCCAGGCGATTCCTGGTTTTGCTCAAGAGTTTGGGCAATTCTCGGGGTCGCTCAAAACCCAAGCGACCCTTGGCGCCGAGGGAGTTAGAAACTTTTTTCACTTTTTCGCCTCCTCCTCGCCGTCATGCCTTGCAAGGCCCTTCCTCGCTCTAGAGCTCGTGCGATTCCTGGAATCGCTCAAAAGTTGAGCGAACCTCGTCATCCTGATTTTTTAACTTATGCTCGAACCCTTGGCGTTTTGCTTGCTGTTTTTCTTAGGCCGTGTGAACCCTAGCAAATTGAAGACTCTGGCTTCCTGAACTTGCTGCGAATCCCGTTATCGCTGCCCTATTTGGGCGAACCTCGGCAGATTTCACCATGAAGGGACTTAGTGAAATTTTTCATTTTTTCTGTCCTTCCGTCCCTTGCGTTACACACAGCCTTCCTGATCGCCTTCGCCTTAGAAACCTGCAAACCTCGTCTTGCTGAAAGGTTAACAATGGCTGTCTTTGGCGCGAGGAACTTGGCTCTGCATTTTCTTAGGACAAAACTGCTCGACTTGAAAGCCGAACCCCTGAGCTTAAAGTGAGAAATTACATCTACTAGAAAGCATATTTACATTCAAAAAGACAAAATAAAACTGCAGAAATAAAACCATGTACACAGGGGAACCTCATGATATCTCTTAGTGGTGATAGGCCTTCAGATGAAGGCCATTGACTGGTATGGGGAGAATCTGGCCCTCCATGTCTCGTAATACAAATGAGTTGAACTGGTTAACCCAAGCAACCTGAGAGGGGCCTTCCTAGAAGGCATCAAACTTGTCGTGGTTTCCTGGTTTTGCCTTCCATGAATCCCATTTCAGCACTAGATCCTCGACCTTGAAGACCCTGGTTGTAGTCCCTTTTGCAAACCAATTCCGGGTGGTCTTTGTGTGCTTCATAAAAGCTTCATAAGATTTTTCTCGTTCTTCTTCTAGCTGCAACAGTTGGGCTAGCCTAGCATCAATGGGATCCAGGTTACCCTTTTCATCGTCTAGCAGCCAAAGTGCAGGCATCTCGACATGAGTGGGCAAAACAGCCTCCTTCCCGTAAACCAGCGCATATGGCGATGTTCTGATAGATTTTTTAATAGAGATGCGGTCTGCCCATAGTGCTTGGTCCAGGTGCAAGTGCCAAGATATTTTGTTCCTCTCCAGGGTCCTCTTTATGATCTTTATCAGATTCTTTTTTGTGGATTCGGCTAGGCCGTTTCCCTACGGGTAGTAATTGGAAGACGCCTTAAGATAGATTCCGTATTTGTAAGCAAACTCAACGAGTTTGGCACCCACGAACCCCGGACCATTGTCTGTCACGATCACTTCTGGGATCCCGAAGCGGGTTATCAATCCCTCCAAGAAGGCGATGACTGTCTCCTGGTCAGCATGCTTTGTAGGTACTACTTCGGCCCACCGAGTGAAATAATCCGTGGCAGTCAAGATATACTTATGCCTCGCCGAGGAATTTGGCGATATCACTCTGATAAAATTTAAGCCCCATTGCTAGAAGGGAGCTTCAACTTGAATTAGTTGGAGGGGTATTGGTGCATTGTTATTTCGGCCAACGAATCTCTGACACTTCTTGCACTTCTGGCAGACTACAAAAGCATCAACAAAAATAGTGGGCCAATAGTAGCCCGCTCTAATCATTTTCAAGGCTGTAGGCCTTCCTGAAAGGTGTCCTCCCGACATTCCTGAATGGAATTCATCAAGGACCTTTTGTTTCTCTGTTCCCTTGACGCATCGCAAGAGAACACCATCAACATACTTCTGGGACTGGAGCCTGAATCTCCTCCTCTGTGAGGCATTAAGACGATCTGAACATCTTCTCGTATTGAAATACCAAATTATTTCATCAGTCCAGTCGCTGTCCTCTGCCAAAAAATTGGCGAAGTTGACTTCTAGTATCGGGTCTTCCCATTGACAGGCGGCTACTTCCGCGACAACGCTTCTCGCTCGCTCTTGGCACAGTGCCCGACCTCGAATTATCTTGGTGGGCCAAACCTCTATGTCAAACTCCTAAATCTTGGCGATCCAACCAGAGCTCTTGTTACCTAGCTCAAGAAGGCTATCGGCCGCTCTTCGCCGTCATCTCCTTTCTGTGTCAGGACCACCGCATAATTTTCAGGTTCCCCGATTGCATATAGGATGAAATCCTTAGAATAGTCCGGGTTAACCAGCACAGGCGCCTGGGCGATCCTAGCCTTGATCTCCTCAAATGCCTTCTTTCTCTCCTCAGTCCAGACGAACTCAGCATCCTTCTTCAAAAGTTCGGCCATTGGCTTAATGACTTGAGCAAAATCAGGCACGAACTTTCTTACAAAGTTAATCTGGCCGAAGAAAGACTGCAACCCTTTCTTGTTCACTGGGATCGAAAGGTTAAGCAGAGCCTCTGCTCTGTCAGGGTCAACTGCCAACCCTTTTTCAGAAATGACATGGCCTAGCAGTTTCCCTTCCTTCACTGCAAAGACAGACTTTTTCGGATTGATGGATATGCCGAAATCTCGGCATCTCTCAAACACTTGTTGCAAATGAGAGGCATGTTCTTCTCTCCTGTGTGAAAACACAGTCATGTCATCCAAATAGATGACAATAATTTTGTTCAACAACTCACGGAATGCAATATCCATGGCTCTCTGGAATGTGGCCCCCGCATTGGACAGGCCGAAGGGCATACGTTGGTAGGTGAACGTCCCCCATTTGGTGGTGAACGTCGTCTTGTGCTGGTCCTCATCCTTCACCCAGATCTGGTTGTATCCAGAGAAACCGTCTAGGAGAGAGAAGCGTTGTGCTCCTGCGACCACATGAAGGATCTGATCAATTTGCGGGAGCGGGTAATGGTCCTTCAGTGAGGCCTGATTCAGATTGCGGAAGTCAACGCACAGGCGGATATCTCCGTTCTTCCTGACAGGGACCAAATTTGCACCCAAGAAGAATGCTTGATGGGGTAGATGATTTTTGCCTCCAGCATCTTCAAGAGTTCGGCTCTCATCAGAACCTCTATTTTCGGGTTGACTGGCCTCTGTTTCTGCTTGCAAGGTCTGACCCCTTCCTCCAGCTCTATGGTATGCTTTGGATGATTTCTCTGTCGTACCCCTTCAGGTCCTGATAACACCAAGCGACGATGCCAGGGTACTTTCTGCACAAAGCCCGAATCTGGTCCAATTCTTCTGGGGTGCAGTCGGTTCCAACTTTGATCACCTTTTCGGGCTCAAGCTCCAGATCCTTATACTGCTTGGCGTCTACTTTGATCCGGTGAGATATCGCTCTATCGTTCTGATCAAATAGACTCTCCAGAGTGATTAGCCCCTTAGGGACATGGTTGTTTTTCAGCTGTATCAACCCCTCATACTCCTCGTCATCAGGGTCTCTACCTTCTATAGTACTTGCTTCATGGACTAAAAAATTGACGATTTGCTCGTCACAGTCGAATATCTGCCAGTGGGTGTCCCTATCAAGCACAGAAGGCCTGTAAATGGTTCTTACCGCCTTAGGCTTTTGCATCATGTCATCAACCGGGGAGTATCTGGCTCTGATCGACGCTAAGACATTTGCGTGTTTATTTTTATTGCGAGAGATGGCTTGTACATTAAGGTCCTTGAATGATTCCAGCAAGTCCCATACCCTATTGCGGTACGCCTTGAGATAGTGCTTCTTTGAGGTGCACTTGTGGGTAATCTGCTTGCAGACCAGCTCCGAATCTCCAAAAATTTGCAGCTGTTTGATTCCCAACTTCTCTGCTTTTTTCAACCCTAAGTACAGGGCTTCGTACTCTGCCGCGTTGTTGGTGCAACTCTAGGCCAGTCTATAGCAATAGTCCCTCTGCTCTCCCGAGGGTGAAACTAGAAGAACCCCCGCCCCGGCGCCATTTTTGCATCGGGCGCTGTCAAATTACAGCTTCCACAGCTCATTCGGGGCAGGGCCTTTGTTTTCTTTCACTATCTCCTCTGGCTTCTCAAGCTGGGTGATAGAATAACAGCCTATGTCTGATTCAATCATGGCGTTGAAAACAAGCAGGGAGAACTCATCCTCCGCTCGCAACTCTTCTATGGTTTCCTCCACTATGTCCACTTCTTCCAATTGCTCCGTCATCAGGTTTATTTATTCGTCCTGCTGTCCTTCCTTAGGGATCTTCTCGACAAGGAAGGTGGAGGGTTTTTCATTGCAGATTTTCACTTTCCTTCCCTTGAAAGGGACCTCCATATGTGAGTAGTCGTGAGAAAGATAACCGCCCAGCTTGGCGGTGAATTCCCTTGAGAGGTACATGCCGAAGTAAGGCTCCAGGTCCACGAGCACAACCTCTTGTATCACACCGAAAAGAGAAGACGCTTTGTGCAGCTAGATGGGGATATATTTAATGACGCCCACTGTTTTCACAGGTTACTCCTGTGAAAATAGTGGGCGTCATTAAATATATCCCCATCCAGCTGCACAAGGCGTCTTCTCTTTTCGGCCCCTCGCTTGCCCATTTCTAATGGCAAATATACACAGGCGCACTGGTAATCACTATCAGTTTCACTTCACCGAGGGTTTCTTCAGCACAACGCAGAGCAATTCGCAGGAGAACAAATGATTTTAGCCTTAGAGCGCTTCTCTTATAGACGTGGGCTCGACCTACCCCATTAATGGCGCACGCAGCGAGTGAATGCCCGAACTGGAAGTGGGTAGAAAGCGGCGCTTTTTCATTGGTGACCGGGTGCTTTTCTCGAGGCTCGAAGCTTTCGTGGGCTCGCAATCCTCTTTGAAAATGTGAATTCACCGTTTTTCGCTTTTCGAGGCACTGGCCTTTGTTTTGTCAACGCACTTTGGGATGTGCACTGCCATTCTAGTTTAAAACGCGTGCCTTGGGAATTTAAATGGGTGCCGCATTTTCTCGAGTGCTTCGAGGCTCGCAATTCTCAAAGGATCGAAAGGGGGGAAGCTTCGCTCAAAATTTGAGCAAAGCCCTACTTCGGCCGCTAAGACGCCCGAAGCGGGCTTTCGTGCTGCTTTTATGCCATAACTTGCGCCTTTCGCACAATCGGGAGCCCCCCAATCTCGCTTCTCGCTCTTCATAGGGGCGAACCTTCATCCTCGCTCAAAAACACGTCCAAACCTTGCCTTCACCCTGGAAATTAGGGAAACGCCAACCACTATTGGAAATGAGCGAAACTTGTTTTAGGATTCCCTCCCGCCCCGTGGCGAGCGAACTTCCACTTCGCTACTCATCATGCCCGAAGTGCGAGTTCGGCTTAGAAACTGGCGAAGCGCCAATAGTCTTTTGCAAACGAACTTTGGGGAAAGGTCTTGGCGAAGCCCTGCTTCGGCCGAAAATGCGGCGAACTTGGAATTAAAGGGCCCAAAAGATAGAATTAAAACGTTCCCTTCTTTTTACTTCGGGGAAAATTGGGCTTCGTGCATGGGAAGGCCGAACCACGTCCTTTCCCTGAAAACCTGGCGAAGCCATGTCCTGCCTAAAAACTGTTAACAAAATGCATCTTCTGCAGCCAAACAACTGAATTTTTTAACTGGCTCAGCTCCGGATGGATTGTCGAGAAACCTGGTAAAAGGGAAGACGATAGAGCGGACAAAAATTGCTCCATTATGGAGCGCAAACGCTCACTTAAAGCAGAAAACAATATATACATTCGGAATGAAAATAACAACAAAAGAAAACTTATGTACACAGGTAAACCTTTTGATACTTATCATCGGTGGTAAGCCTTCAGGTGAAGGCCGTTGACAGGTATAGGCAAAGAGCGGCCCTCCATGTCCTGCAGGATGAAGGAGTTCACTTGGTTAACTCGGGAAATTTGGAACGGGCCTTCCCAGAAGGCGTCGAATTTGTCATGGTTTCCCGGTTTTGCCTTCCAAGCGTCCCATTTCAGCACTAGATCTCCAACCTGAAAGGTACGGACGGTGGCTCCCTTTTCGAACCAGCTTCTGGTGGTTTCAGTATGTTTCATGAAAGCTTCGTAAGCTTTCTCCCTTTCTTCCTCCAGTTGCAGCAGCTGGGCGAGTCTGGCGTCCATGGGATCAAGGCCCTCTCTTTCATCGTCCAGCATCCAGAGTGCAGGCATCTCGACATGCGTAGGCAGAACTGCCTCTTTCCCGTATACCAACGCATACGGTGTCGTTTTGATGGACTTCTTGATGGAGATACGGTCGGCCCATAGCGCCTGGTCTAGGAGCAGGTGCCACGTTCTCTTGTTTTTCTCCAGGGTCCTCTTTAAGATTCTCAGCAAATTCTTATTCGTTGACTCGGCCAAGCCATTGCCCTGCGGGTAATAGTTAGATGAGGCTTTTAGGTAGATTCCATACCTGCAAGCGAACTCGCTGAGCTTGGCGCCTATGAAACCTGGGCCGTTATCAGTCACGATTGCCTCTGGGACCCCGAAGCGGGTTATCAAACTTTCCAAGAAGGCGATGACTACCTCCTGGTCGGCATGTTTTGTCGGGACTGCTTCAGTCCACCGGGTAAAGTAGTCAGTTGCAGTCAGTATGTACTTATGCCCTGCCGAGGAGTTCGGTGATATCACCCCGATGAAGTCTAAGCCCCATTGTTGGAAAGGCGCTTCGACCTGGATCGACTGGAGGGGCATAGGAGCGTTCTTGTTCCGACTAGCATATCTTTGGCACTTTTCACACCTTCGGCAGACTGCAAAAGCCCCTGTAAAAATTGTGGGCCAATAGTAGCCCGCTCTGATTATTTTCAAGGCCGTAGGCCTTCCTGCGAAGTGGCCCCCGACATTCGGGAATGGAATTCGTCGAGAATTTTCTCTTTCTCTGTTTCCCTGACACATCTCAGGAGAACACTATCGACATTTCTATAAAACAACTCATCAGGGTGCAATACATACCTACGGGAAAGCAGTCTGAATCTCCTCCTCTACGAGGCATTGAGACGGTCCGGGCATCTTCTGGTGTTGAAGTACCGTATCAAGTCATATGTCCAGTCACTGGATTGATTGGCGAAGTTGCCCTCCAACACTGGGTCTTCCCATTGGCAGGCAGTCACTTCTGCAGCGACGCTCCTTGCAAGTTCTTGACATAGTGCCCGACCGCGGATCAGCTTAGTGAGTCGGACATCAATATCAAACTCCTGGATTTTAGTAACCCAGCCAGCCCTCTTGTTACCCATTTCTCCTTGGATAATGAAATTCCTTACATCTGGGTGAACAACATACACCGTCGCTCTGGGAGACAAAGTTGCGGGCAGAGGCCTTTCTTTCACCAACGACGGGGGCAAGGGATCCTTATCTGGGGCTTTCGTCGGCGGTTGCTCCTTTTCGCGGTGAGCATATACTTTCAGAGGCCCCATCTGAGCTGCATCGACCTCAATGGGCTTCTTCCCATTTCTGGTCAGAACTGAGACTTGCTCCTCAGCGGGGATCATGAGGTTGCGATCCACCTCCCTGATCATATTGATTTGTGCATTGGGGACGGTGCCCGCCAGTGTTTGGATATAATTCAGGTGGACCATACAAGTGTCTTCTCCATGTGGATCATTGCAAGTGGAGCACCAGAACACCTGATCCGATGTGCTCGCCTCTTCATAATTCAGGACAGCTACATTCCTCGCCGGAGGCCTCACAGTCGGGGCGACTTGATCTCTTGTAATCGCTGGAGGAGGAAATTTCCTAGGCTCGTATTCTTGTTGAGCCTGCCTCCTTTTCATGATGGTCATATCATTTGACATTGTCCTAACGGCAGAATTGAGGGACTGCACCTCCTGTAATAGCTTGGTTTGTACGTCAACATGTAATATCCTGATTCTCAAAAATTACCAAACCCTAGCAATATTGCAATATTTCTCCCAAATAAAATATCATATATTTAAAATAAAAATTCTGATCTATAATTTAGAATTACAAAATTACTCAAGACTTTGCCAGAAAACACCAACAACACAATTTTGCATTAAATCTGCGATGCAAAGGCAATTACATAAACAATTCTGAGAGTAATCACATGAAACAACTCACAACACACCAAATTAGATTGCTACTTCTGAAGAAAATGCCCCATATGGGACGTTGGAGTCTAGAATCACCACAATGATGAATTTAACATCAAAACTCTGTTGATTTGCTACCAGAAAAGGGACGTTGGAGTCTAGGTGTGCAAGATTGCTGATTCTGATCTCCAAATTCTGAAAAACTCCCCTTAGAATGAGGACGTCAGTCTCTAAAGTCTACCAATAGGTCCTCAAACCTGACATCAGCCTTATTTCTTCCTCTAAACACTGCAACGTTCACCCTGTAATGCTGAAATCAGATTCTAGGAGTGGGACGTGGATCTTGATATGCTGCCAATACTGCCAATGATGCTCAAAACAGGGACGTCTGCCTCCCTAGGGCAAGATATGCTTACAATGCTGCCAAATTGCTAATGAGACTTAAGGGGTTTCGTCCTTAGTCTCTGATCCAAGAGGGTTTCCGTCCTCAGGGATTAGCTCTTGTAGGTTTTCGTCCACAAGAGTTGTTCTCTCGTAGGGTTTCGTCCACAAGAGAAAATGGTATTAGCTTTTCAGCCAAATACACAAAGTGGAAGAGAAATAATTAATCCAACACACCTCAAATGAGCCCCCTACTCCTCCTTATATAGATATTCTTCTAATTTGCCGTTGAGGTGGCACTTTTATTATTTTATTATTTTAATAATAAAGTCACATTACCCTTATATCTCTCCTTTATTATTTTAGTATTTTCTTTTATTCTTTTATTAATCTAACTCCACACAAAACACTTCTACACCATACCTAGGCCAAAACACCCATCAAACTCAAATCTCCACACCACACTTATGTACAAAGCACATTACGAAAAATAGGGACATTACACAACATTTGCAGGCGCTGGGAACGGCAATGGCGCCGGCAATGGCAATGGGGCCATGGGCGGGGGTAATGCAGGAAACTACGGAGGTGGAGGGAGCTGTGGAGCTGTAGAAGTGGGGAACTGCAGAAAGACAGGCGCATGGCTCTGATTCCAGGATGGAATCGAGTACATGGAAGGTGTGGGAGGCGACTGAGCAGCCGCGTTGGGGTACTGGCACTGAGGCAAGTCGGGGAAGATTGGCATTGTTAGCTTTGGCGGGAGTTTGCCAATGGTGATTAAGTCGGCCTTTGCCTTTTGTGCCTGCGTGTACAAATCCGGGAAGGTATTAACACAAGAGTACCGGATGTTCATGCTAATGTCAGAGTTGTAAGCTCTGAGGAAATAGAACGTTGCTTGCTCAGAGGTTGGTCGGGGGCCATCGGGGACCGTCATCCAAGTCCGAGTGAATCTGACATTGAAATCGGCAACTTCCTGCTGCGGATGTCTCTGGATGGTCGTGAACTGGTGGAGCAAGGAGAAAGGGTCCGCCGACTCGTTGAATCCTTTTATCAACTATCCTGCCAGTTGATCCTAGGAGGTGATGGTACCAGGAGGCAACGATCGGTACCGGTAGAGAAGTTTTCCTCTAAGGGATAAGACCAACAACCTCACCATGATATTCTCCTCCGTGATGTCGTGGATGGTGGCCAGAGCGGTGATGTCTTGAACATGCTCGTATGCAGTTTTTCGAGTACCGTCATACGTAGGGATGGCCTTCAATGCTATAGCAGGGATCTGATCTTGCGCTGCTAGGTTCAAAGGCCCTGAATAGTTCTAGGCCGGAAATTGCCTAGGAGGATTTTGCTACTGATTCTGCTGTTGCGCCATATTTGCATTAGGATTCAGCAAATTAGGAGGCGACAACGGCTGGTTCAATTGAACAGGAACAGTGGGGATGCCTGACGCACCTAGCTGATTGTTCAGTCGAACCGGATTGCTTTGACGATCTGGAGAATTTGGAGGATTCGGCGGGCAGCTATTTGTTGTGCTGTCTGGAATCAGAGTTTGTTCAGCAACAACTTCCTGCGAGGATGCCTCATCCAGAGAGGTATTTGGCCTGACTATCCTGGGATGCTCTCCCAGAGCGCTAATGTCAAGCTCATAGAACTTGGTTTCTTCTCCTGCGTTTCTAACTCTCCATCTCGTACGCATTAAGGTGGGATTTTTGCACTGGTCTTCGAGACTTAGAGGTATCCGAGTTCAGCGGAGTCGCCAGATGTTCAGATTTGTCAGCACCGAGACGAACATCACTTCTCAATACTACTTACACCGTGGAACGATTGGGTCTCGCCGGGTGTGCTAGAAAAAACTGTTGGTTACGGATTTGCCATAGGAAAGGGTTTGGTCTGTTTATGCGCCCTAGACCCGCCCAACACTTTGAAAGGCCGGAAGGAAGGAATGCCTTCCGTGCCAATCTCCAGAGAAGGCTGGCTCCTTTACTACACTAAGTTGGGGTTTTAGATTAAGGAACTGGAAAGAGATTGGGAAATTACTGAAAGAGATAAAAATTGCATAGTAGAAACTGAGGGGAAGAACAGACAACACGATTACCTATCTCTATTCTAATTAGCAGCAATCAATACAAAGAATAAAATAGAAACTAACGCTATATTTCCTTCTCTATGTATCCTCCAGGAGAATTCTAGATTCGCTCAATACAAGACATTTAAATCCAGATGACAGAATACAACAATCACATAAAGAGGTGATTAATAGAAACAAAAATAAGAGGCATCATACAAAGAAGAAATAGAATCAGAGCCAGGAGTTCTTAGTATTGATGCAAAAACTGAATACAATGGCTTTCTAGCAAAGCGTTCCCCCCTTTTTTCATTACAATGAGATGGTTTTTATAGAGGACTTCACCTCTGTAGCATTAATAGCAAACCCTAAAAACTGTTGGGGTAGCTGGGATTTGACTCCTGTCAAGCAAAATAGCGCGGATCGAGAGGCCTCTTGGGAAGTGCGCAGTTATGAGACGGCTCACCCTAAGATTGGTCGCTGGGAGCTCGCATCGGCAGTTACTGCAGTTGGTGAGGAGATCTCTTTGGGATTAGCATCGCCGCCTTGATGGGATGGGCAAGAGGCTTCAAACTCGTGCGCCATGAAGGCGCCTTAAATTTCTACCCACCCTCTTCTCTGGAAGCGCGCCTCTTGAAAGCAGCCCCAGTGCCCCAAAAATTCTCCGTGGAAGCTTCGCTGAAAAATAGGCCCGAATCGCCCTTGGCATGGCCTTGAGGGGAGGTTCGCTGAAACTGCGCCCGAAGTGCAGCTTCTCTGGAGTGGATGTCCGAACTGGAGCTTTTTTGGGCCGGGGGAGAGCTGCGCTTCGGCAATGTTGCTTTTGCCTAAGTCCGAAATGGACTTTGGTTGGGGGGTAGACCTGAACTGCATCTTCGTTGGGCCGGGGGAGAGCTGCGCTTCCGCAATGCTGCTTTTGCCTAAGCTCAAAATGGACTTTGGTTGGGGGGTAGACCCGAACTGCATCTTCCCCCACCAAAGAGCGAAGGCGAGCCTAACTGTTTGCCTTAGAAATTATTCGCTCGCAGCGCCACTTCGCTGGGAATGGGTCCGAAGTGGCAGTTCGGCAACGTTGTGGCCCGAAGTGGAGCTTCGCTATCCTCAAGGGCAAAACGCCCTGTTCATGCCTTAGCCAAAATTTTACACCCGAAGCACGGCTTTTGCAATATCCTTTCAGCGAAGCTGCCTCTCGCTCCAAAAATGAGCGAAGCGTAGGTTTAGCTTCCTGCTTTGGCGAAGCTGCCTTTTGACTACTGATTTTTCAAGCGAAGCTACCCCGAACTTGAAACATGCATAAAAAATGAGAGAAAGAAGTGTTCCTAGCTGCGCTTCAGCGCAATGAAGATGCTAGAGAAGAACCCTTACTGGAGAATGTTGTTTCAGAGGAGAAAGAGAATAGAAAAACAATATCACCACAGTTCAAAATTTTACCCCTTAGGAAAAATGTGACAACATGTACCTTAATGGCCTCATTCATGGCTATCCAAAAGGGCTCCCCAAACAAAGAATCATATACCTTCTTCACCTCACTGGAGAGTCAGTATCTAGCAACATCTTCAAAATTCCACTCATCACTCACAAACATCTTCAATGTCCCTCTTGCATCAGAGAGGCTCTGCAATGTCACAAAGTTTGTGGTGAAGCATGTAACTCTAGCCCACACTAGCTCCCTCCCACCAATAAATTACCTCATGAGTTGGAGGACCCATGTATGGTTGTAGATGAATTTTGTAATAGCTCTGGACTTCTGTACAACCTCTAACACTCAAGGTAATTTTCCAATGTCTTCGAGTAGCAAATCGAGACAATGGGCTGCACAAGGGGTCCGAAAAAGAGTGGGGAGTCTCTCCTCCAACATATTGCTAGATGCTACATATGCCACTGCATTTCTTGTGATGACTTCAACAAGATTCTCCTCTCCCACCTCTAACACAACCTCCCCCAACAACTCTGCATGCAACCAAAATATTAATTAATGTTCTTGTAGACAAGCATATTGAGATATCCTTAATTGCAGAACCAGTTTTGATATTATGTGTTTTATTGTAAATGCACGCAAAGTGTTTGACGAAACGCCCGTGCATATATTTTAATGTTGTAAGTGCAATTTAATATTGTACGTAAAGAATAAAGTCATATTAAATCATGTAAGTCGGCTAAATAAGCTATTTCGTCCTGTAGTGCAAATGAAATGTAAATGCAAAGCAAATGCACATAAAATGTAATTTGAGGGTAGTTGCAAGGTAGTTGGAGACAGTAACTACTTGGTGGGTGTATAAATAAACCCCCCCTCATTCATTAGAGTTGCGGAAGATTGGTACGTGAGCAGATGGAAGTCTATGGGCAGAATGCAGTCTAGCATAATGTGCAACCATGAGGGATGTTCAGCCTAGGGTTGAATGGTTGATACGTGGAAGAAGTATTGCAGGGAAGTCAAACAGATTGATGGAAAAGTGCAGTCCAGTCCTGTGTACAACCATGAATATGACGGCTGTAGATTGTATTGATGAAACTGTAATGCTGTATCACACCTAACATTATTAATACAAACTGCTGTAATTACTGTTAACTGTTATTGCTGTATTTTCTGCCATTACTGCTGTTATTTAATGCTGTTGCAGAATTTCTGCGTATTATTATTGCTATACTACAATGCTTGCAGATCTGTAGATTACTTATGTGGAAAGGGAACTGTTGGGATATGTAAAAACCCTTTCTACATTCTGGCGCCGTTGCTATTACGAAATTGGGTCTAAACTGGTGACATAGGGTTTGAAGAAGTGAAACCCTTGGGACGACGTGCAAACGAAAACAACACAGTGCAAAAACGGAGGGGAAGACGTACCAGAATTTTTTGTGTGTTTGCAGATTAAAAGACCAATTGAGGGAAAAATTTAGGTGAAATTTTGCAAGTGGGAAGTCGCAGAAGTCTGACGTCTTGAGGCCTGACGTCTGTAGACTTGACGTCTGCAAGCCTGACGTCTCAGGCCTGACGTCTGCAAACCTGACGTTTGCAGGCCTGACGTCTGCAGGCCTGACGTCTGCAGGCCTGACGTCTGCTGCTGACGTCTGTAGACTTGACATCTGCAGGCCTGACGTCTGAGGCCTGACGTCTGCCAGCTAAGAAGTTTGCAGTGGAACGACGCATTGCTGAGAGGAACGACAAAACAGGTACAATGACCACCAAAAGTCAAGGAAAATGTTGATTGATGCAGAGATATGTTGAGTGGATGGTAACACCTGAACAAGCGGCAGGAAGGTTGCAGAGGAGTGCAAAGGACGGGAGTCAGGCACCAGAGCAACAACACGCGAAGGCTCAGGAAGGAAGACCAAGGCCACAATCGATATCCCTACGAAGGAAGTCGCGAAGTAAGGAAGTTGAAAGATGACTGTTTGGTGAAAGTAAGATACCTAAGACTAAAAATACCCGACGAGGAGCAACATAGCAGAAACCCCACCAATGGATAACATAGACACCCAAGCATTGGAGAATTTGCCACTTTTCACAAGAGAAGGGAAGGAAGACCCGATTAGGCGTTGGAGAATTTGCCGTATGGAGTGGAAAGCGATTGGGCAGAACAATGAAGAAGATTGGAGGAGGTGGTTTCCTGCAACGTTTCGAGAATCTGCAATTGATTGGTACATGTACTTACCGCAAGTCAAGTTCCAGACATGGGGAGAGTTGCATGATGCATTTGTGGAAGAATTCCGATCATACGATACTGACGAAAATTATAACATTCAAGGAGAGAAGGAGCCTATTCGTTCTTACAATCAAAGGTTGAGTAGGTTGTTTGACTATGTGGAGAAAGGCCACTTAGAGGAATCAAAGGTTACGTGGTTCATAGATGGACTTCTCCCTGTGTATGAAAGGAAGATGAAGATATGTCCTCCAAGATCATACCAAGAGGCTTTGGATTATGCCTTGACTTGGGAAAGAGATGCAAAAACCTCACCGATGAAGGAGACTCAGACAACTAGAGAATGCAGTCAGATGGCGACGAAGGAGACGTCTGAGGTGCAGACGTCTGAGCAAGAGCCGTCTGATGTGGAGATGTCTAAGGTACAAACATCTGAGCAAGAGCCGTCTGAGAAGAAGACATCTGAGGTGCAGACGTCTGAACAGGATTCGTCTGAGGTGGAGACGGCCGAGGTGAAGTCTGCAGTGCATCTGTCGGAGGAGGAGCCATCTGAAGAGAACACGTATGAAGTGGAGTTGTCTGAAATCTACCCGTCTAAAGGAGTTAAACGTCAGGCAGTCAGACTAGATGTCTGGCAATCAGATCAGACGTCTGGCAGCCAGTCAGCCCAGACGTTTGGCCAGTCAACCCAGACATCTAGCAGCCAGTCAGCCCAGACGTCTAGCCATCCAGCCTAGACGTCTGCCAGCCAGTCAACACAGACGTCTGGCCATCTAGCCCAAACGTCTGGTAGTCAGTCATCCTAGACGTCTGGCCGTTCAGCCCAGACGTCTGGCAGTTCAGCCCAGACGTCTGGCAGTCAATCAGCCCAGACGTCTGGCAATCAATCAGCCCAGACGTCTAGCCGTCCAGCCCAGACGTCTGGCAATCCGTCAGTCCAGACGTCTAGCCGTCTGGCCCAGACGTCTGGCAATCCGTCAGTCCAGACGTCTGGCAATCGTCAGTCCAGACGTCTGGCAATCCGTCAGTCCAGACGTCTAGCCGTCGGACCCAGACGTCTGGCTGTCTGGTTGGTCGTCCGTCTGGCCACTTGTCCCAGAAGTCTAGCAACCTGTCCAGACGTCTAGCCTATCTATTTGCAACGTCTACCCTTACCCGTCTGAGACGTCTACCTGTGTGCAACCCGTCCGAGACATCTATCCGTCTGAGCCGTCTAACCCATTGTCCTAGACGTCTAGACATTTTAACCGTCAGACTTCTCAATCCGTCTGGTCTAATCCGTCAGAGACTAAGCTATTAGGGATTGTCGTCAGAAATGTTGACGGCTGAGGTAGAGCAGTCAGTGGTGTTGCCGTCAGAAGCACAATCCGACAAGGGAGATGTCTGTCAGAGGATGATAAGCAGTCAGTTGGATCAAGAAAGCAGTGAAGTATAGCTAAAAGAAAATAGTTTGAATGAGTTGAAGAAAAGCTTCCAAATGGTTGATGAGAAGAAAAATTTAGTTTGGAGCACGCGAAGGGCGCTGCCCCTCGACCCTGCAAGGGATGCTGTCCCTTGACCCTGCAAGGGGACTCCCGCCCCCTTGACCCCCGACACAGATGGCGGAGGGCATTACCGATTATGTTCATGATGTTGATGGCATTGCTCATGCTGATGATATGGCTTATTGCAAAAAGTAAAGTGCCCATTCAAAGAATGTTGATCATGCTGATGCTATACATACTTGTAGCAGCAGAAGTGCACAATCAGAGAATCAGATGTTGTGAGCAGCCCCAAGTAAATTTTATTGCCAAAGATGTATGGAACAAGAACAAGAGGAAGGAGCGTGACAAGAGATCCTGTTATATTGCTCAGTACTTCTATTCCCAGTGTTTAGCTCGTGTCATTGAGGACAACGACCAGTTTAGAGGAGGGGATAGATGTAGACAGGCATATTGAGATATCCTTAATTGCAGAACTAGTTTTGATATTATGTGTTTTATTGTAAATGCACGCAAAGTGTATGACGAAACGCCCGTGCATATATTTTAATGTTCTAAGTGCAATTTAATATTTTACGTAAAAAATAAAGTCATATTAAATCATGTAAGTCGGCTAAATAAGCTATTTCGTCCTGTAGTGCAAATGAAATGTAAATGCAAAGCAAATGCACATAAAATGTAATTTGAGGGTAGTTGCAAGGTAGTTGGAGAAAGTAACTACTTGGTGGGTGTATAAATAAACCCCCCCCTCATTCATTAGAGTTGCAGAAGATTGGTACGTGAGCAGATGGAAGTCTATGGGCAGAATGCAGTCTAGCATGATGTGCAACCATGAGGGATGTTCAGCCTAGGGTTGAATGGTTGATACGTGGAAGAAGTATTGCAGGGAAGTCAGGCAGATTGATGGAAAAGTGCAGTCCCGTCCTATGTACAGCCATGGATATGATGGCTGTAGATTGTATTGATGAAACTGTAATGCTGTATCACACCTAACATTATTAATACAAACTGCTGTAATTACTGTTAACTGTTATTGCTATATTTTCTGCCATTACTGCTGTTATTTAATGCTGTTGCAGAATTTCTGCGTATTATTATTGCTATACTACAATGCTTGCAGATCTTTAGATTACTTACGTGGAAAGGGAACTGTTGGGATATGTAAAAAACCCTTTCTACAGTTCTTCCCCTCCCATCGGTCCACCCATCAGACATGATAGTGCAACCCTTCTTCCTCCACACCCTACATTGGTCTTCAAGCAAAACCTGAATGTCATCCACAGATTCATGAAGGAGAGGGCCCTAAGGTCGTCATAAGTTGGTGGCTTAAATCCTACGCCACAACTTGTGATGGAGGCCTTGCCATATTGAAGGGAATGTCGGAAAAGTACCAAAAATTGGCAACGGCCTTCCTCTTTGCCCTTTGCCTCTCCTCGTTCCATGCAACCATACCCTCCAGCATGGGTTGTGCCCCTAGCGCGGAACATTCAGCAAAATAGGACTCTTCCGTCCCACTCCCTGGGTATGCAACCAATGGACTCAAACTTTCACAGTGAAACCGATTAAAGATGTTGTCGGTACAACTTGTATGAGGTTGAGAAGGGGGGTTGACATGGCCTCACTTTGTCTTCGTTTGATATTTTTTTCTCCTCATAGTTTGAGAGGATGGCATTGCATTCTCTCTCAACATCAATTGACACCTGTGGGCATGTCCTAACATTTTGCCCTCTTTGCTTTGCCAAATGGTATTTGAGGTGGTATATGCCTCCATGAATGAGAGACCCACAAAAATTGCAATAAACCTCCCCTTTCTTATCCCCTTCCTTTGCATACTTCCATGTTGAATCTCTTTTTGTTGACATTTTCTTGTAGCTACAGAGGGAAACAACAACAAACAATTACTTATAAACATAAAAAAAAAAATTCCCGAGGGTTTACTACTTGACATTTTCTTGTGGCTACAAAGTTAAACAAGTAAACCCTAGTTTAAACATTGACAACTGAAAATATGGGCTTGCATACTGTTGTCACATTTTGCACGGGGTGCAATGTCTTCAATGTTGTTTTGTAACAATGCTGCTCTTCTTTTCCTCCTTCCGTTTTTCTCCCTTCTCTCCCTTTCCTTTTCTTTCCCATTCTCTTTCTCTCCCCCCTTTTTTCCTTGGAGTTCCCCAAGTTGATTTTCCGGCTTTCCAGCAGGTCTATCTGAAATTGGCTAAGTCTGGGTGCGAAGTTCGCACTTCGCCCAGTTTTGGTGCGAAGTGCGCACTTCGCCCAGTTTTGGTGCGAAGTGCGTACTTCGCCCCACCTTCTGGGCGCACCTTGCACCGGCAGACTGGCAGGTCAATGCAGAAAAAAAGGTAAAATGCGGAGCGAGGTCCATATGGCGGCGGACACCGGTGTTCGCTTGTGCGCGATTCGACTTCTCAACGGAGCGGGAATGCGCCCTTGACGGGTGTACGGTAGGGGAACAAACCCGGAATTTGACCAAGGCTTGAAGGCCTTCCCCAGCGCACCGATTTCTGCACGCATCCCAAGGAGCCCCGATCCCAAGCAAAGATGGATAGACTGCCCTCCAAGGCGGGCATGTGTCCATGACATAACCCATCATCGGACAAGTGTCCGGCTCGGGATTTGAACCAAGGCTGCCGACCAAAAGGGATAAGCATGGGCTGCTGCACCGCTGCGTTAATAGCCTCATTCAAAGCTGATCCGAGGTTTCACTGCTCCGACTACTAGCAAGCCTGCCGACTTGAAGAATTACCCGGCACTCCGCCACGTAGCTGTCCGGCTTCCGGGAAGACCATGCTGCGGGTACAGCCCGATCCGACAAAAGGTCGGCATTTGCGGCTCTTTCGCCGCTTACGTCGGCTCATGTTTGGCGGGACTCTGTGCCCATTAATGTAACGGGTGGGACTCGGGCTATAAAAGCCCATCCGAAATTCATTGTAAAGGGTGGAAGGGGAATGTTTGTTAGGGAACTACGTGCTTACTTGTAACCGTGCTTACGCTTATGAATACAATCTGTATGCCCGGTTACATTCTACTGTCTTTATTCTTTTATCCTTGTCTTTCATTATATGCCTTAGGCCCACATGTGTCTTTGCTCGTTAATTCACTTTGGCATTTGGCGATCGGGTTCCTCTAGCATTGCTTGCTTAAAGCACCTTATGTACTTCATTATTTAAAGCATTCATTATAAATTTGGTAGCGGTTCCATCGGTTGTGTGTGACGTTGTTGGCCCGTATCACGGTGATTGATGCGATCCCCTACTGTTAGTTCCTTGTAGGGAATGTTTGCTAGGGAGCCATTGAAGTTGTGCGGTTAAACTCTCTACCTAACACATATACACAGCTCACGACATCTCTAGGTTTACTTTCTACCCCTGTCGGTGTACGTATCCGGTGATTGATACGATCCCTGCTTGTTAGTTCCTTGTAGGGAATGTTTGCTAGGGAGCTATTGAAGGCTGTGCATACGGCTGGCTGGTGTATCGGAAGTACGTCTAGGTTTTGCAGTTCCTTGTCATGCTCTGTGTTTGTATGCAGTAAGTAGCGGTGATTGGTGTGTTCCCGTACTGTTAGTTCCCCCCACCAACCTTTGGACATATTTGTATCTCTTTCTGTACATTTGTCTCTTTCCGTTCCTTTATTTCTTTCCTGTTCCCTTTAGCTTAAATCAAGCCCCCCAAAAGGAGCCGGCCTTCTCAGGAGATTGGCTCGGAAGGCATCTCTTCCTTCCGGCCTTTCATGCTGGTGGGCGAATCTGGGCGCATTAACCAAAAATCCTTTCCTCATGGCAGATTCGTAACCAACGGTTTCTACGGCACGCCGGTGGGACGCTTGTCCCACGATTTAAAGAAAGAGTACCCATCCAGTTTCCACCTAGCGCAACAGTTCTTCTGACCCGCTCGGCGGAACACGGGTCCCACATCTGACGAGAGATTTTCTGATCAGTCTCCACCGGGCGCTGACAGTTCCTGAGCTCTTGGTGAGACAAGGAAGTTTCTCACCCCCGACGAGAATCGAAGCACCGGTGTTCGCTTCATTGCTGTTCCAAATCTCGAACACACGGCGACTACGCACGAACAAATCCTCCGAGTCTAGAAGACCGGTCCGGTCACCTTCATGCACACGAGAAGGTGGCGAACAAGAAATCCGAGAAGCCCGCTTGAGTTCTACGAACTAGACATCCACGCTCGAGGCGAGATACCCAGTCTGGCTGATCCGCGAGCTCGTTTCGACGAAGCCGAGGTGAGATCCAAGAAGAGGCCGAAGCTGAGGTCGGAAGAGCCGAGTACGAAGTAGAAGAGGCCGAGGAAGAGGAAAATCCTGTATCCTCGGAAAGTACCGACACCGAGTACACAACCGACGGCGGAGAAGAAGAAGAAATGGCTGATCAACAGCCGAATGACGATGATCTCTTCCCGGCGGTGGACTCTACAAGGCCTTTGGCCCTGATCGGTCAACAAGGCTGTGCCCCTATCTGCTTTAAAGTCTATTCCCACATACGACGGCTACGGTAAGACGGCGTACGAGCACATCCGGGACATCCTTGCCACGGCCGCACGCATACCATCACCGATGAAAGTGTGAAGACCCGTCTGCTGGCCCTTTCCACGAGGGGAAAGCTTCTCTCTTGGTGGAGATCGCTGCCGAGAGGGATCCATCATCTGGGTGGCCCTGACTTGCCGGGAGGCTCGTAAAAGGATGCAACGAGTCCGCTGATCCTACCTCTCTCTTGCATCGGTTCCAAGCAATCCGGAGGCATCCTCAAGAGGAGGTGTACGATTTTAACATTAGGTTTGCGAGATCCTGGAAACGGGTACCTCGCGAACTTCGGCCTTCGGCCGGCATGGCTGCACTCACTACTATCCGAGGTCTTTCAACTCGGACATATGCTCTCTGCTGAAGATCGCCCGAATTGACGAGTTCCACGCACTGTACGAAGCTGCCCGACAAGTGAAGGCGACATTATCTCCATCGGCGGGCTTCAGTCCGAGTGCGGGAGCCGATTCATCCCGACTTTCCAAGATCGCGGTATCCTTACGCCTACGGTGGTGTGCCGTCTACTTCGGGGCAGCAGCCCCGGCCCGCGGTGGAATCCGGCGCCGGTCGTAACTCAATACGGCCCGCCTCAGTTGCATTACCCTCATCCGCCTCCTCCCGCTCCGCATTTTCCGGCGCTTCCTGCTCCCCCGCAGTATGCGTCTTATTCTAACCCTCCTCCATTGGCCGCTTTGCCTCCACCGGCACAGTTGCCGCCTCCCGACAGACGGCATCCGAACACGATTCTACAAGAAGTGCGGGCTTTGGCCTCCGGATATCATGCCATGTCCAATGACATGACGGCTATGAAAAAGAAGCGAGGCCCAAATGGACTTTGCTCCTAGAAGGCCGTATGCGCCACCGGCAGCGACAAAAGATAAAGCCCCGGAAAACCAACCGCGGAGGCGTCCGCCTCGAGAAATCTTTGCTATAGATGACCCACCTGGTCCTCCCGACCGGGTCAGCCGAGTGCACTACGTGCAATGACCCGCATTCGGAGGAAGATTGCACTTTGCACCAGCACTACATCCAGACCTTGGCTGGCGGCACTATAGAAGATGATGAGGTGTACATGATCTTGGACGGTGAGGCCAATTTTGCCCTGCCAGAAGAGAACCCGGTGACGCCCGCCAAGGAAGAAAAGAAAGGCTGCGGACGCGGCTAAACCTTTGCGGGTATATGCGAGAAGAGAAAGACCGCGGCCCAATGGGCTGCCACCGTCCTAGCGGTTGTGGCCTTACACAGCCCAGGAGAAGGCATCCAAAGATAAAGCTCCCGCTAAACCTTCTCCAGCAAAGACCGCTGTTGTTCCAGCTAAGCCTCCGACAAAGGCCCCAACTCCCGCTAAGCTTCCTGTACTTCAG
Source organism: Wollemia nobilis (assembly GCA_028583015.1). Taxonomy (NCBI): domain Eukaryota; kingdom Viridiplantae; phylum Streptophyta; class Pinopsida; order Araucariales; family Araucariaceae; genus Wollemia; species Wollemia nobilis. The sequence continues at coordinate 4,856,027 of JAQPPZ010016862.1, forward strand.
CCCCCAGCCGAAACCAAAGAACAAGCCCAGGGAGAAGGCTGAAGTACCCGTCTCGACCAAGAGACGGCGAGTTGAGGCCACCCAACGATGCCGGACCAAGTATGAACCGGCTAAACCGGCAGAAGGAGCTAGTACCTCGGGCTACGACATTGTAGACGAGTTAAAGAAGACTCCTGCCAGAATCAGCATGTACGATGCCCTTCTGCTTCCAGGCCAGGTAGATCTGCTGCAAGAATCACTGAAAAACATGAAGAACGGCAAGCAGATGCAGCCTGCTGTCCTGGTTCAACCTTTGACAGTCTCCGCCACTGGGAAGAGCAGGACCGCCACCCTTTTATCTGTCTTTGCGGATGCAAGGGCACATAGTTCCTAGCTGCATGGTGGATTCTGGTGCTTCCTCGACTGTGATGCCGAAGGCCGTCTGCGATGAGATCGGGATGGAATACACGCGGAGCAGCCAAGGTGTGTTGCAATTAGACGGCACCCCTGTCAAGACAGTTGGTGTCATAAAGGACATCCCTATCCGGCTGCACAAAGCTCTCGACATTGTGGTCATCCAAGAGGTCGTGATTGTTGACCTGGAGCCTTACTTCGGCATGTGTCTCTCTCGGGAGTTCAACTGCGAAGTTGGGCGAGTACTGTCTCTAGACTACTCGCACATGGAAGTGCCCTTCAAAGGAAGGAGGCTGAAAATTTTCAATGAGAAGCCTTCCCCTTTTCTAGTAGACAAGATACCCGGCGGAGAGATGGGCTGCATGGTCCGGTTGTCGAGAAGAAGAGCGGTGACGATAGGACCGGCCGAGCAAGCTCTCGAAGTGCTACGGCTAGAAGACGAGTTCTCGTTGCGGGATTTTAATGCCGTAATCGGGACGGAGCAGGGCTGTTATTCCATTAAGCGGCCGAGGAGCTTGACGTGTCCGTTGCGAAGGAAGTAGGACCTGCACCCGAAGAGGCTGTGGAAGCTTTTCTTTGACGGCGCCCGTTGCAAGAATGGCGCCGGTGCGGGGGTCCTCCTGGTTTCTCCAACCGGAGTCCGGAGGGACTATGCCTACGAGCTGGCACTGGAGCTGTACTAACAATTCGGCGGAATACGAAGCCACGTGCTTGGGTCGCGAAAGGCGGAAAGGCTCGGAATCAAGCATCTCCAAATTTTCGGAGATTCGGAGTTAGTGTGTCATCAAGTTACGAATAAATGCGCGTCTAAGCATCACTATCTTAGAGCGTACCGCAATCGGGTCTGGGACTTGATGGAATCGTTTGACTCATTGAACGTTAAGGCAATATCGCGTGAGAGAAACAAGCACGCGGATATTACAGCGTCTGTTGGAGCAGTGCGTTCAGTTGAAGACGTCGTCCGAAGCGAAGCCGGTCCGCACCATTTACGAGCCTTACGTGCACGATAGGGATACCTTACAGCGGGTATTCAGCTGTGACGAGGAGATCGTCACATTCCTGGTTAACGAAGTGTGTGTAATCGAAGGTAGAGACCATGATGACGAGCAATATGAGGGGTTGATACGATTACGGAATAATCACGTCCCAAAAGGACTGATTACATTAGAAAGTCTCTTTGATCGAAATGACGAGCAATATCCCACGGGATCAAAGTAGACCCGAGGCGGTATCCTGACACTGGAGCTCGAACATGGTAAAACCATCAAGGTCGGAACAAGCGCACGTCGGAGGAGGCGGGTGCAGATTAGATCAACTGTGCCGGGAGTTCCCCGACATCGTGGCACTGGTGCTACGAAGATTTGAGGGGTATGACAGATCTGTCATCCGGCATACCATCGAGCTAGAGGATGGCGCCAAGCCGTTCCGACAAAAGCAAAGGGCCGTAAATCCAAAGGTTGAGGCCATGATGAAGACCGAGCTCTTGAAGATCTTTGGAGGCCAAGATCATCTACCCCATCAAACATTCATCCTGGGTCGCGAATCCGGTGCCGTGAGGAAAAAGAATGGCGACATACGTCTACGTGTCGACTTCGAAACCTAAATCGAGGCTTCCCTCAGGGACCACTATCCGCTTCCCCAAATCGACCAAATTTTGCATATCGTTCCTTGGAGCCCGAGAGATTTTCACTTTTAGATGGATTTTCCGGCTACAACCAGATTTGGGTCAAAGACGAAGACCGGCATAAGACGGCGTTTACCACGAAGTGGGGACGTTCGCCTATCAGCGCATGCCGTTTGGCTTATCCAATGCTGGTGCCACGTTCCAAAGGGCCATGGACCTGGCCTTCCGAGAGCTGCTCAACAAGATTATTGTCATCTATCTTGATGACATGACTATTTTCTCTCACCGACGAGAAGATCATGTTTCGCACCGCGGCGGATATTTGAAAGTTGTCGAGAATTCGGCATCTCTATAAACCCGAAGAAGTACGTCTTCGCGGTAAAGGAAGGAAAGGCTGTTGGGACATGTCATCTCCGAGGAAGGCCTCGCCATTGACCACTGACGGAGCAGAAGCCCTCGTTACGCTTGCCAGCCCCAGCGATAAAAAGGTCTGCGGTCCTTCTTCGGTCGGATTAACTCCGTGCGGAAGTTCATTCCGGACTTCGCACGGGTGATCAAGCCTATGGCCGAGCTGTTGAAGAAAGATACACCTTACGAATGGGTGATGAGAGAGAGCAAGCTTTCGAGGAAATCAAGGCTCGAGTTGCGCAAGCTCCGGTGTTGACAAACCCGGACTACTCCAAGGACTTCATCACTGTATGCGGTGGGAGAACCCGAAAGTTACGGCTGCGAGTCCGACTCGGAAGGGAGACGACGGTGAGGAGCGCCCCATTGCGTTCCTAAGCCAAGTGATTACGCCACACGAAGAGAAGTACAATTTTATAGAGCGGCGGGTCCATGCGGTCATGAAGTCCCTTCGAAAGCTCGGGCACTTTGTCTCCCAGAGTAAGACCACTTGTCTTTGTGATTCACCCCGATGTTCGCGGTTTCATCTTGCAAGGGGAACCGGGTCACAAGAGAGCGGGATGGATTGCCAAGATCCAGGAGTTTGACATCGAAGTACGGCCCACCAAGCTTATCAGAGGCCGAGCCTTGTGTCAGGAATTGGCCCGAAGCGCTGTAGCCGGCATCTCCGCTGTAAGTGGGAGGACACGGCGACACGCGTCTACCTAGCCAACTCCTTATCGGAGGGGAGTGATTGGACGAGATGAGCTGGTGAGATACTTACGCACCGGAAGATGTCCCGATCACTGAACGCCTCACAACGAAGGAGATTTCGGTTAGGTGCATTAAGGTACACTCTTCGCCCCGAGGGGCTTTACTTCAAAAACATTGACGGCATCTGTTGCGGTGCGTCATAAAATCCGACCAGCCTAGGATCCTCGGAGATTTTCATTCCGGGATGCACAGGGGTCACCATTCTTCAAGGCCAACGGCCTTAAAAATAATAAGGGCTGGATACTATTGGCCCACTACGTTCGCCAGACGCGTATGCGGTCTGTGCCAAGTGTGATCAATGCCAGAGGTATGCTGGCCGAAACAGAAAAGCACCCCTGCCCCTTCAATCGATTCAAGCCGAAGCTCCGTTCCAGCAATGGGGTCTGGACTTCATTGGGGTGATTTCTCCTAACTCCTCCGCCGGCCACAAGTTTATTCTCACGACTCACGACTATTTCACACGGTGGACGGAGGCGATCCCGACCAAGAACGCCGACCAAGAAACGGTCATCGGAGTTCATTGAGAGCCCGATTACCCGCTTCGGGGTTCCGAGTCGATTGTGACGGACAACGGTCCGGGATTTGTAGGCGCTGTACTCACGGAGTACACCGGCGGCCTTGGCATCTATCACAAGATGTCTTCTAATTACTACCCGCAGGGGAATGGCCTTGCCGAGTCTACTAACAAGAACCTCCTGAAAATTCTCCGGAGGACCATTGAAAAAAATAAGCGGACTTGGCACTTGCTCCTGAACCGGGCGCTATGGGCGGACAGAGTTGCGTTCAAGAAATCCCTCAAGACGTCCCCCTATGCGCTCGTCTATGGCAAGCAAGCTGTTATGCCATCACACATTGAAATCCCCGCCATGTGGATGATTGACGAAGACGGGAGCGGCGGAGACCCGGTAGACGACGAGGTTGTGCCAACTCCTGCGGTTGGAAGAAGACGAGAGAAAGTGCATACCGGGCCTTCGCCGATCACATTGCAGCCACTAAAGGCTGGTTTGCCAAAGGCACCACTGCCCGAGTTTTCGAAGTCGGGGACACAGTGCTTGAAGTGGGACTCATACAAGGCAAAACCGGGTAATCACGGAAAATTTGACGCTCTGCGGGAGGGCCCTTATCGGATTGCCGGGTGAATCGGTTCAATGCCTACATACTTTCGGATATGGAGGGTCGGCTCCTCCCCATCCCCGTCAACGGGTTCCACTTGAAGCTTTATCGTTGTTGAAGGCGCCTGAGTGGCCCTTCCCTGTAAAAATTTTGCCTTGTGTTTTTATTTTTCCCCGCATGTATAGTTTCCAGTTTTAGCATTCAGTTTATTTTTCCTTCTTTGAGCTTAAATACGGCATGGGAGAGAAAGGCAGACTTCGCAACAAAGTCTGTCGTTGCCCGCAGGAGGGGCGAAGTTCGGCTATGCAAAGAAAGAAAGGAGAAAAAAGAGCAAAAATCGACTAAGTGTTGATCGAAGTCCGACTTCGCAGAAAAGCTGAAGCAGACTAAAGTCCGCACTGCGCAACCCTTCGTGCGAAGTACGCACTGCGCGCAAAGTTCGTGCGAAGTACGAACTTCGCACGAAGTCCGACTCGGCCAGCGCCCGTGCGAAGTGCGCGCTGCGCTCAACGCTTGGGCGAAGTGCGAACTTCGCGCGAAGTTCGCACTTCGCATCAAGCTTCGGCGAAGTCCGAACAAAGCGGCCGGCGCCGTGCGAAGTCCATCTAAAGATGAAAGGCGGCAAAAACCCGGATCGCGCCCAAACCTTGGGCGCGGCTAAAAGAGGTAGAACGGTTCAAGCACGCGCTTCGCGCGAAGTTCGTCTCGCCCGATTTGGTGCGAAGTTCGTACTCGCCGAAGTCGGGCGAAGTCCGACTTCGCCGGCGAGGTCGGGCCGTGCCCAACTCGGGCGAAGTCGAGCTGCGCCTAGTTTTCCGGGCCAGTATTGGGACGCGGTTTAAAGAATAATAAAAAAAAAAATTCAAAAACCCCAAGCTGGGCCCAAGGCGCGTTTGCACTTGTTTTAATGTGGGTTTCCGCACCGAAGGTTTTGTCTTGATCAGTGTGCCCAAGTGGTGGCAGCAACGTCAGCCATGGTGCAGTCCCCAACGCCGAGTTAATGATTGCGCGTTTTTCAAGCGAAAACGCAACTAAAAAAGCAAGGCACGGCTGCCGGAGCGCGTCTTTTCCTAAACGTTCTCCTGCGCGGCCACCAAGGGTTTTAACTCAGCCAACCTACCCCTCTGCGTTGCATTAATGGCGTTGTTTTTATCTAGAAAAGGGGGTTAGAATCATGCCAACATTCCAGTTTGCAGAGATTATTCCTCGGACGGTGCTAATTATTCCTATGATAGCGAAATTTGTTGCAGACAGCCTGAACCTGTCATTATTGCTGACTCGGAGAGATGGACAAGGGAAAAATGCCTGTGTCAGCGCAGTCCAGCGGAAGCAGCGAACCAGGCGATTTGCCGCGGCCAGGAGTTTTCAAAGGCGATCCTCCGCCAGAGAAAAAGTCAAAGGCCCGGACGAAGAAGGTACGGCGTGGGCAATCCCCACCACCTCCGGTGAATTACCAGGCAGGATATGTGGACGGCTCGTTTTCCATGAGCCTAACTCGGTGAGAGCGAATGTGGAGAGGCTGGGTCGACAAGGTTTCGCCCTCCCATCATTTTGGAGCGGCGTACAAATCAAACCTCTTCGATTCATGTGCCCTCCTGTCCACCAGTGCCCGGAGCTGATAGACTTAATTGTCAGACACTATAAACCAGCTTCCCGGCAAATCTGCAGTTCCGTCGGCAAACCCTTGTTCGCACTGCGTAGGGAGACTGTGCAGCCAGCTTTCGCCCCAGGGCTGGAGTATGACTCCGGCACCATCCTCAGAAAAATCAATTTGGGCGAACAAGCGGGACGTTTCACGCACACCAAGCGAATGAGGGATTTCCTCAATTCAGAGCTGAGCGCCCCGCTTCCAGCCGGACAATGGCCGGCTGGCCCCATGCCTTTGGTAAAATTTCAGAGCAAGTATCTATATACCATCTTGGCATGGATCCTCGGCTGCGACTCCGATGAGCTGGTGCACCCGTACCAGCTGGCGCTGGCAGAATGCCTCCTGTGTGGAGAATCTTACGAACCGGCGGCGCGGCGGAGCGGAAAGCGCCCCATCTCTTTCGGTCAGGCGGGCGGTGCAGCTTACGCCATTCATTCCGATCTGCTGAAAATCCGAAGCGCCGATCAACCAATTTTCGTTTCGAGTTCCGTTTCGGTCCGGCTTTGTTTGTACCATCTGCACCCCCAAATGCCGATCCCGAACACGAAGAAGGTTAACGAGAAGGGAGAACCCCGACCCGTCTATAAGCCGGACGGATGACTTATACCGGAAAGGGTCCTACTACAAGTTCAACTTCAACTTTACGGGATTCGTCATGTCGGTCTTCACCGAAAGTGAAATCCCCCGTCCCCGAGAGAAATGACGAGTGCTTTGATAAATCGGAAGCTCGGGGACGTTTCGGATCGACGCGAGGGATTGTGATCGGAATCTACGGATTCAAGGGCAAACCCTATTTGCTGCCCTATTGGTGCTCAGAGCATCTGTTCGGGATGGAAGTTGCCCGACAGATGGACTATGTGGAAGAAGAGTTTGGCCTAGGGAAGAAAAGAGGACAGATTTTTCAATACCCTCTTTCCTGGGCCAATGTTGAGATTATCGAGGTAGGACAACATGTCTACCTAGAGCAAGCGCTGTCCCGGATTGGCCTGGTTTTGCTGCCGCGACGTCTGGAAGTATGACCCTCATGGGATAAGGGGAAAGTTTGCACATCTGTGCCCCGGGACATAACCGAAGATAGATGCGACGTGGTCCATGTGGACCTTGGTCGGGAGATTGAATTAATGGAAGCTTCTCCCCCTTGGCGGGATTTCTCTGCGAGGAGGTGACATATGACCCCAAGAGAAACCGGGACCATCACTTCTCATCTCCGGGGTTCAAAAAATTTCTGTCCAAGATTGCGAGGCCTTAAGCTGGTCTAAAGAAAAGATTATTGAATCTTTGGAAAATGAGATGCCGCACGCGGCACGATAAATCCACAAGGAGAAACCCGGCCGTAGATGACGACTTTTCGGTTCTCTATGACCAGCATCATGACAGCTGGCGGCCGTTCGCATATCAAGGTTACGTTCCCAGAGGCCCCTTTGAGGATTATAAAAATGGGTCTCCTCCCAAACAGTTGTACACTTCGGCAGCTGCCAGCGCCGGCCCAGCAAGTACCCGAGCCGATCCAATGCGGTTCGTGGCTCCTAAGGCGGCGCATGAAAAGGCGAAAAAGTTAGCCGAGGCGGCGCCGAGGCACTTCCTCGAGCAAGAAAAGCGCCGACACCGCCGGAAACGGACCGGTCGCGGCGGACCTTACGCAAGTCAAACCCCGGTACAAGTTTACCGTGGGAGCATCGGCGCTCGCTGCACTCGCTCGTCTCCTTCCCACGATCCGACGGTTGTTCCGAAGAAAAGAAGCGGAGGAGAGTTGAGAAAATCGGGCGACCTAGCACGATAGTGCGAGCAACCGATCGCAGAGCCGCAGCCGCGTCCGCCGCCAGCGAGAGGCAATTCCTTTGGGCAGTCCCAAGCCGACCGTCGAGACAATAAGCGAAGACATTCACCCGGCATCGGCTCAGGCGGAGCCCGCATGTACGTTTGCTGTTCCTGTCTCTCTAGTCTCACCCAGTTCTACTTCCACTCAGGTCTATCTGAAATTGGCTAAGTTTTGGTGCAAAGTTCGTACTTCGCCCAGTTTTGGTGCGAAGTTCGTACTTCGCCCAGTTTTGGTGCGAAGTGCGTACTTCGCCCCACCTTCTGGGTGCACCTTGCACCGGCAGATCGGCGAGTCAATGCGAGAAAAAGGTAAAATGTCGGAGCGAGTCCATATGGCGGCAGACACCAGTGTTCGCCTGTGCGCAGTTCGACTTCTCAACAGAGCCGGAATGCGCCCTTGACAGGTGTACAGTAGGGGAACAAACCCGGAATTTGACCAAGGCTTGAAGGCCTTCCCCGACTGCACTGATTTCTACACGCATCCCAAGGAGCCCCGATCCCAAGCAAAGATGGATAAACTGCCCTCTAAGGCAGGCATGTGTCACACAACATAACCCATCATTAGACAAGTGTCCAGCTTCGGGATTTGAACCAAGACTGCCGACCAAAAGGGATAAGCATGGGCTGCTTGCACCGCCTGCGTTAATAGCCTCATTCAAAGCTGATCTGAGGTTTCACCTGCTCCAGCTACTAGCAAGCCTGCCGACTTGAAGAATTACCCAGGCACTCCGCCACGTAGGCTGTCCGGCTTCCGGGAAGACCATGCTTGCGGGTACAGCCCGATCCGACAAAAGGTCAGCATTTGCAGCTCTTTCGCCGCTTACGTCGGCTCATGTTTGGTCGGGACTCTGTGCCCATTGATGTAACGGGTGGGACTCGGGCTATAAAAGCCCATCTGAAATTCATTGTAAAGTGTGGAAGGGGAATGTTTGTTAGGGAACTATCGTGCTTACTGTAACCGTGCTTACGCTTATGAATACAATCCGTATGCCGGTTCCGTTCTCTTGTCTTTATTCTTTTATGCTTGTCTTTCATTATATGCCTTAGGCCCACTTGTGTCGCTGCTCGTTAATTCACTTTGGCATTTGGCGATCAGGTTCCTCTAGCATTGCTTGCTTAAAGCACCTTATGTACTTCATTATTTAAAGCATTCATTATAAATTTGGTAGCAGTTCCATCAGTTGTGTGTGACGTTGCTGGCCCGTATCTGGTGATTGATGCGATCCCCTGCTGTTAGTTCCTTGTAGGGAATGTTTGCTAGGGAGCCATTGAAGTCGTGCGGTTAAACTCTCTACCTAACACATATACACGGCTCTGACATCTCTAGGTTTACTTTCTACCCCTGTCAGTGTACGTATCTGGTGATTGATATGATCCCCTGCTGTTAGTTCCTTGTAGGGAATGTTTGCTAGGGAGCTATTGAAGTTGTGCATACGCTGCTGGTGTATCGGAAGTACGCCTAGGTTTTGCAGTTCCTTGTCATGCTCTGTGTTTGTATGCAGTAAGTAGCGGTGATTGGTGTGTTCCCGTACTGTTAGTTCCCCCCCACCAACCTTTGGACATATTTGTATCTCTTTCTGTACATTTGTCTCTTTCCGTTCATTTATTTCTTTCCTATTCCCTTTAGCTTAAATCAAGCCCCCTAAAAGGAGCCGGCCTTCTCCGGAGATTGGCTCGGAAGGCATCTCTTCCTTCCGGCCTTTCATGCTGGTGGGCGAATCTGGGCGCATTAACCAAAAATCCTTTCCTCATGGCAGATTCGTAACCAACACATACATAGTTATTGGGCAGAATTACTTATGAAGCATTATTTAAAAAGAGGAAAAAAACAAGACAGCTGAAAGAGAAAAAAAAAGACAGCTGAAACTTTGAAAGAGTTTTTCAGATTTCTAGCTCAAATGCAACAGTTGGGTGGCTGTTGCATTTGGTTTGAATCTTTAAAAAAGAACAAAAAAAATGCTTGAAACAGAAAAAGAGAACCAAAAAAAAACCAGTTTGCAAGAGTTTTTCTTATCTTATATGAATCAGTTGGGCGGTCGTTGATGGCTGCTAGATTCCTACAAACTGCAAAAAATCCGCTGTTAGGATGCATTTTAATATTTTATTTGGTGTGGTAGCAGGTAGGCAGAGCTCTCTCCCTAGTTTTGAACAAGCAAAATGAGGCAAAATGAAAAAAATAAGCATTTTATGCAGTTTCCCCAACTTGTCCTATGCCGGCCAATTTTTTCAAAAAATCATGATTCCCGATTAATTGGTGATTTTTTGAAAAAAATCCGATTTCCCAACCAGAGTGACTCGGTGAAGCCAAATCGGACTCGAGATTTTGCCGATTTTTGCTACTATGGTGTTGATCATTTTAAGTCTCTGCTACTCAAGTTGGTTCCTCTTGATGGTTGTATAAATGATGAATCTTTGTATCAACCTTTTCCTCATTTTGAGGGCAACTTTAGAGAAAGCATTAACTCTTTCTCAAAAAGTGGTCCAATTTTTGTCTCCCCCTGAAGTGTTATATTAGGCTATGATATGGTCTTCAATGAAGGTTTCTCAGGGATTAAGACTCAGTCTCATGAGTGTGGGATGGTAGATGAATAAATGGCTGCTGTCTCAGGTGGTTTTAATGCAGGTCTGGTCGGCACAGGTTTCAAGATTAATGTTGACATTGATGATTTCGAGAATAAAGGAATGAAGCCTGGTCAGACTTTTGAAGTTACCTTGACACTCAATATAATGGAGCTGTTGCAGAGATTGTGCATGATGATGGACTTGCTGTTGCTACTTACAAGGATGCTATTGTTGTTGCTACTTTTGTTTGTGGTTCTGTTTTTGTTGATGATTTACCTCCTCATGATGTCATTTTAAAGAATGAAGACTGTGATACTGGCTTTGTTTAAGTTGGGTTTTTGCTTGATATTATTGTTTTTTATGATGAATACAAGAAAAATCTGATAGTGATGTTATCAATTCGATTAGCATAACTTGTATTTAAACACGGTATTCAGTTTGATTGCTTATTCAAACTTTTTCTGGTTAGTTTGTCCTTAAAACTATGTTCACTTTCTACAATTTCTTTAATTTAGTTTGTTGATCAGATGCTTTGGATTTTGACGTTGTAACAGTCTTCCCATCTTTGGGGATTACTATTAACTTCTTAATACAATGTTTAAAAAATAAAAATGTAATGATAGTTGTTACTTTATTAATCAAGAATTAAATAATCAGTAAAATAATCCTCTAGTTGGTAGAGAACTGACTTGGATATGTATAAATACGGTATTAGAATTCTAGGATCTCCCATATCCACCTCATACTTTCATATTTCAACAACTGAATAGTGATAGTGGGTCCCTAATGGCCTCCACTGGCCAGCAGTGATTGATTGCTTTTCTCATATACGCTTCCCAAACAACATAGTCATGCATATCTGAAGTGTACAGATATTTTTATGTCTTCATTTATTGTATCTTGTGTGTGCTTAGCCTGTAAAATAAGAGGGTGTAGATTTTGAATAAGTAGGGGCACAAATTGTTGAGGAATTGCTAGCAAACAATCATTACAGTTAACATTAACTGCACAACATCTTCTTAGGAAACCAGTGAATCTTAAAGCATAACTTTGGCGATAGACTTGGTAAATATCATTCCAATTGCATACTAAAATATGTAATAAAGTAGTTCTTATCCAATGGAACATGCTTTTCAAATTGCATAGATTTTCCATGGTATCATAAATATTTACCTCTGGATGCCATTGCAGAGCTGTCACCGGATATTTGTAAGCTTCAACTGTTGAGACATAAGTCTGTTACACCATTTTGTTGGTCCAGAGTACAGTCAAATCAGTAACATCAAAGTCAACTTATCCACAAACTGAGCCAAAATCTTTCACTCAGTTCTTATGAACAGAGATCATGATTCTATTCAATATTTTCCTTTATTTAATTTATCAAAAAAACTGCTTTTCACTGTGCTTTGAATAACAATGAGACTCACTAACATGATTGGAGAAAAAACAACAAAATCATTCTATATAGTCAAGCTTACTGCATGCATGCATTAGTCCTTTACCTTATTGTTTTTATCAGAGCTTGTTGTAAGTATTTTGAAGAAGCTGGAAAGACCATCATTTGTTGACATGCGCTCAGGTGATATGCCAAACTACATACACAGGAAGGCTATTCAAATTCTTGTCGTATGTGACTGAATTCATGGGACTGCCTTAAGCCAATATAAAATCTAGATGATTTGTTCAAGAGTTTCATTCTCTAGATTATACAAACAATGGGAAGAACTTTTAAGTCAGTCTATGTTTATTCTGTACTCCTGGAAAAACAATTAAAAAACAAAAAGGACTACAAAGAATTTAAAGAAATAGAAAGCTTGTTTTGATTATAAAGGGAAACATCTAAAAGGAAGATAAACATTAGATGTGTCATTATAATTGTATTACATACTTTAGGGAACACAGGTTACAAAAACCATGGCATGTAATATGTAGCATACTTAATACAAACATTCGACAAATAATGGTCAGGTGCTGGGTACAAAGGTCATCAATAGCTCCAGGGCTTTGGTTTTGGTTTACACTAAAAATTATGCTACTGGATCTTGATGCTCACTGTAAGTGTTGACAACCCTTAGTCATTTATATTTGTGGTTTTAAAAAAAGCTCCAATATAACATCCAGGTGTTGCTTTAAGAGCTACCGCCCTCTAGTTATATGAGTCTGGCACATAGATATTGTGTAACAGATACATTAATTTTTTAAGTGGATGCAAATGCTACTTAAATACTAAAGGTGACCAATGTCAAAGCAATATTATGCCATGATTTCCCTTAAACCCAAATCATCAGGGAGGTGTCATGATCATCAATAAACGTATTATAAATCTTAGGCCTTTATAATACATGCACCCTGTCTACCCTTAACAGCAAACAGTATAAGAAGGGCTCTTCAGCATGATTATTTATGAGAGTTCTTCAAAGGCCCTGAACATGTAGCACTGCAGGAGTATTCCACATTTGGAGGAACAATTTGAATGACAATCAGCCAGGACTCTTCACTTGTACTGCAATCACAACAGCTACTTGTATGGCAATATCACTTGTACGGCAACACTTGGTCTGCAACTTTCACCCTACATCTGAAACTTGAAAGGAACAATACAGAACCTATCTACTGCACCAATCAACAATGATAACACATGCAATATACATACAATGAGCAAATCTTGTACTAACAATGGCCTGTACGGTTAACTACATACAGCATCTTCCTATATAAATATATATATATATATATATATATATATATATCTTTGTGGAATATCGCCTTCCAACACCTACACGCTTCAGCTAACAACCACCAGTCAGCCTCTCAACAACATCCACACAACCTGACAACCACACACTTTGGCCTTCGACACAATTCCAACCATATGAATGAATGAGGGAAGGGTCTTATTTATACAACTAAAAAGTAGTTGTAACCTCCAACTGCCCAACACCTCATCATTTTCTTAAATTACATTTCACAAGCATTTGTCTTACATTTATATTTGATTTCGTGAGTCACTTTATGACTTAACCGTACATAACATTACACGTTATCATATGAAATATTACATTATTACTATTAATTATACGTATGCACATTTCGTCAAACACTTTGCATACAAACTACAAAATAACATAAAATGGCAAAACTTATTTACTAATTACGCAGACATATCAATTTGTCTGCCTACAGAACATGAAGGGACTGTAGATAAGGCCATATCAACATCACTTTATAAGATACTAGTATTCGAGGATCCACATGAAGTGCAAGAATTGTGCAACTACAACTTGCTAGGATGCAATTGTTAGGACCCTATCCTAACACAACCATCATTATGTAATTGTCTAGTGTTGGTGTATGTTGCACCTTGAGCCCCTAGTGCATATGGGCCCATTATGATGTAATTGTTACTTTTATTTTAAGTAGGAATTAGTAGCTCAAGTCCTCTCTTGCATCTGGACCGACCCTTTAGGGTTAGGGTAAATAAGAGTCTATATAAGGTCATGGATGGGAGTAGGATGTATCTCATATTTTTTTCTAAAGTTGTATCGAAGCTCTACTTCTAAGGAGGTTGCCCCCTCGAAGAGGCCTACGATATTTATTTCTCTCAAGTAATATAAGTTTGTTGTATTTCCGATCATTTATTTTCTTAACCACTTCTATTATTTTATTTTTTCATTTCCATTAGTTCCTGCATTGTTATTGTGGTTATTCTTATTTTTATCTGGAGGTTCCTAACAAGTGGTATTAGAGCTTTTTCCAAGGTCGTATTCCGCAACAATAACAATAGTTTTTGTCCTTCCGTATGTTTTTTTGTTTTGTAATTTTTTCATTCTATTCATTTTCCATTAAAAATATCGTGCAAAAAAAGGCACAATTTTTTATTTTAGTGGATTAGGTTAGAAACCTTATGTTGGGGGTTTTAAAATATCACAGAGGAGTTGTCGTGGCATGAATTCTACACAATGGAGGCCGAGTACGACCCTGCACAAAACCCGGCGCATGATCTTGATGCCGAAGTGTTTAAGGCGATAAAGAACAAAGTGCCTGTTGTCACATTTTGCACGGGGTGCAATGTCTTCGATATTGTTTTGTAACAGTGCTGCTCTTCTTTTCCTCCCGTTTTTCTTCCTTCTCTCCCTTTCCTTTTCTTTCCCATTCTCTTTCTCTCCCCCCTTTTTTTCCTTGGAGTCCCTCAGTTGATTTTCCAGTTTTCCAGCAGGTCTATCTGAAATTGGCTAAGTCTGGGTGCGAAGTTCGCACTTCGCCCAGTTTTGGTGCGAAGTTCGCACTTCGCCCAGTTTTGGTGCGAAGTCCGACTTCGCCCCACTTTTTGGGCGCACCTTGCATCGGCAGACTGGCAGGTCAATGCAGAAGAAAGATAAAATGCCGGAGCAGGTCCATATGGCGGCAGACACCAGTGTTCGCCTGTGCGCAGTTTGACTTCTCAACAGAGTCGGAATGCGCCCTTGACAGGTGTGCGGTAGGGGAACAAACCCGGAATTTGACCAAGGCTTGAAGGCCTTTCCCGACTGCACTGATTTCTGCACGCATCCCAAGGAGCCCCGATCCCAAGCAAAGATGGATAGACTGCCCTCTAAGGCAGGCATGTGTCACACAGCATAACCCATCATCAGACAAGTGTCCAGCTTCGGGATTTGAACCAAGACTGCCGACCAAAAAGGGATAAGCATGGGCTGCCTGCACCGCCTGCGTTAATATCCTCATTCAAAGCTGATCTGAGGTTTCACCCGCTCCGGCTACCGGCGAGCCTCGCCGACTTGAAGTTTTGCCCAAGCACTCCGCCACGTAGCTTCCCGGCTTCCGGGAAGACCATGCTACGGGTACAGCCCGATCCGACAAAAGGTCGGCATTTGCGCCTCTTTCGCCGCTCTATCGGCTTATGTTTGGCGGGACTCCGTGCCCATTAATGTAACGGGTGGGACTCGGGCTATAAAAGCCCATCCGAAATTCATTGTAAAGGGTGGAAGGGGAATGTTTGTTAGGGAACTACCGTGCTTACTGTAACCGTGCTTACGCTTATGAATACAATCGTATGCCTGGTTACTATTCTCTTGTCTTTATTCTTTTATCTTTGTCTTTCATTATATGCCTTAGGCCCACCTGTGTCGCGGCTCGTTGATTCATTTCGGCATTTGGCGATCAGGTTCCTCTAGCATTGCTTGTTTAAAGCACCTTCTGTACTTCATTAATTTAAAGCATTCATTTAATAGAGTCGGTAGCGAGTTCCATCGATTATGTGTGACGTTGCTGGCCCGTATCCGGTGATTGATGCGATCCCCTCGTTGTTAGTTCCTTGTAGGGAATGTTTGCTAGGGAGCCATTGAAGTCTGTGCGGTTAAACTCTCTCGCCTAACACATATACTCGCTCTCGACATCTCTAGGTTTACTTTCTACCCCCTGTCGTTGTACGTATCCGGTGATTGATACGATCCCTCGCTCGTTAGTTCCTTGTAGGGAATGTTTGCTAGGGAGCTATTGAAGCTGTGCATACGCTGCTGGTGTATCGGAAGTACGCCTAGGTTTTGCAGTTCTTTGTCATGCTCTGTGTTTGTATGCAGTAAGTAGCGGTGATTGGTATGTTCCCGTACTGTTAGTTCCCCCCACCAACCTTTGGACATATTTGTATCTCTTTCTGTACATTTATCTCTTTCCGTTCATTTATTTCTTTCCTGTTCCCTTTAGCTTAAATCAAACCCCCCCAAAAGGAGCCGGCCTTCTCCGGAGATTGGCTCGGAAGGCATCTCTTCCTTCCGGCCTTTCATGCTGGTGGGCGAATATGGGCGCATTAACCAAAAATCCTTTCCTCATGGCAGATTCGTAACCAACAGTTTCTCACGCACGCCGGTGGGACGCTCGTTCCACGATTTAAAGAAAGAGTACCCGTCCAGTTTCCACCTAGCGCAACAGTTCTTCTGACCCGCTCGGCGGAACACGGGTCCCACATCTGACGAGAGATTTTCCGATCAGTCTCCACCTGGCACTGACAGTTCCTGAGCTCTTGGTGAGACAAGGAAGTTTCTCACCCCCCGACAGAATCGAAGCACCGGTGTTCGCTTCATTGCTGTTCCAAATCTGAACACCTGGCGACTCTGCACGAACAAATCCTCTGAGTCTAGAAGACCGGTCCTGTCACCTTCATGCACACGAGAAGGTGGCGAACAAGAAATCCCAGAAGCCCGCCTGAGTTCTACGAACTAGACATCCACGCTCGAGGCGAGATACCCAGTCTGGCTGATCCGCGAGCTCGTTTCGACGAAGCCGAGGCCGAGATCCAAGAAGAGGCCGAAGGCGAGGTCGGAAGAGGCCGAGTACGAAGTAGAAGAGGCCGAGGAAGAGGAAAATCCTGCATCCTCGGAAAGTACCGACACCGAGTACACAACCGACGGCGGAGAAGAAGAAGAAATGGCTGATCAACGGCCGAATGACGATGATCTCTTCCCGGCGGTGGACTCTACGAGGCCTTTGGCCCCGATCGGTCGGCAAGTTGTGCCCCTGTCGCTTTAAAGTCTATTCCCACATACGACGGCTACGGTAAGACGGCGTACGAGCACATCCGGGACATCCTTGCCCTGGCCGCACCGCATACCATCACCGATGAAAGCGTGAAGACCCGTCTCGCGGCCCTTTCCCCGAGGGGAAAGCTTCTCTACCGGTGGAGATCGCCGCCGGAGGGATCCATCACCGGGTGGCCCTGACTTGCCGGGAGGCTCGTAAAAGGATGCAACGAGTCCGCTGATCCTACCTCTCTCTGCATCGGTTCCAAGCAATCCGGAGGCATCCTCAAGAGGAGGTGTCCGATTTTAACATTAGGTTTGCGAGATCCCGGAAACGGGTACCTCGCGAACTTCGGCCTTCGACCAGCATGGCTGCTCACTACTATCTGAGGTCTTTTAACTCAGACATATGCCTGCTGCTGAAGATCGCCCGAATTGACGAATTCCCTGCACTATACAAAGCTGCCCAGCAAGCTGAAGTTGACATTATCTCCATCGGCAGGCTTCCGTCCAGAGTGCAGGAGCCAATTCATCCCGACTTTCCCAGATCGCAGTATCCTTCTGCTTCTGGTGGTGTGCCGTCTACTTCAGGGCAGCAACCCCAGCCGCAGTGGAATCCGGCGCCGGTCGTAACTCAATACGGCCCGCCTCAGTTGCATTACCCTCATCCGCCTCCTCCCGCTCCGCATTTTCCGGCGCTTCCTGCTCCCCCGCAGTATGCGTCTTATTCTAACCCTCCTCCATTGGCCGCTTTGCCTCCACCGACACAGTTGCCGCCTCCCGACGAGCGGCATCCGAACACGATTCTACAAGAAGTGCGGGCTTTGGCCTCCGGATATCATGCCATGTCCAATGACATGACCGCTATGAAAAAGAAGCAGGCCCAAATGGACTTTGCTCCTAGAAGGCCGTATGCGCCACCCGCGCTGACAAAAGATAAAGCCCCAGAGAACCAACCGCAGAGGCGTCCGCCTCCGAGAAATCTTGCTATAGATGACCCACCTGGTCCTCCTGACCAGGTCAACTGGTGCACTACGTGCAATGACCCGCATTCGGAGGAAGACTGCACTTTGCACCAGCACTACATCCAGACCTTGGCCGGCAGCACTATTGAAGATGATGAGCTGTACATGATCTTGGACGGCGAGGCCAATTTTGCCCTGCCAGAAGAGAATCCAGTGACGCCCGCCAAGGAAGAAAAGAAAGCTGCGGACGCGGCCAAACCTTTGCAGGTATACGCGAGAAGAGAAAAACCGTAGCCCGAAGGGGCTGCCACCGTACCTAGCGGTCGTGGCCTTACACAGCCCAGGAGAAGGCGTCCAAAGATAAAGTTCCCGCTAAACCTTCTCCAGTAAAGGCCGCTGCTGTTCCAGCTAAGCCTCCAGCAAAGGCCCCAACTCCCGCTAAGCTTCCTGTACTTCAGCCCCCAGCCGAAACCAAAGAACAAGCCCAGGAGAAGGCTGAAGTACCCGTCTCGGACCAAGAGACAAGCGAGTTGAGGCCACCCAACAAGCACCGGACCAGGTATGAACCGGCTAAACCAGCGGAAGGAGCTAGTACCTCGGGCTACAGCATTGTAGACGAATTAAAGAAGACTCCTGCCAGAATCAGCATGTACGATGCTCTTCTGCTTCCAGGCCAGGTAGATCTGCTGCAAGAATCATTGAAGAACATGAAGAACGGCAAGCAGATGCGGCCTCGCTGTCTTGGTTCAACCTTTGATGAGTCTCCGCCATCGGGAAGAACAGGACCGCCACCCTTTTATCTCGTCTTTGCGGATGCAAGGGCACATAGTTCATAACTGCATGGTGGATTCACGGTGCTTCCTCGATCGTGATGCCGAAGGCCGTCGCGATGAGATCGGGATGGAATACACACGGAGCAGCCAAGGTGTGCTGCAATTAGACGGCACCCTGTCAAGACAGGTTGGTGTCATAAAGGACATCCCTATCCGGCTGCACAAAGCTCTCGACATTGTGGTCATCCAAGAGGTCGTGATTGTTGACCTGGAGCCTTACTTCGGCATGTGTCTCTCTCGGGAGTTCAACTGCGAAGTTGGGCGGGTACTGTCTCTAGACTACTCGCACATGGAAGCGCCCTTCAAAGGAAGGAGAGCGAAAATTTTCAATGAGAAGCCTTCCCCTTTTCTAGTAGACAAGATACCGGAGGAGAGCTGGACCGCATGGTCCAGCTTGTCGGAGGAAGAAGCGGTGACGATGAGGCGACCGAGCAAGCTCTCGAAGTGCTACGGCTTGAATACGAGTTCTCGTTGCAAGACTTCGATGCTGTAATCGGGACGGAGCGGTGGTCGTTACTCCATTAAGCAGCCCGAGGAGCTTGACGTGTCCGTTGCGAAGGAAGTAGGACCTGCACCCGAAGAGCTGTGGAAGCTTTTCTTTGACGGCGCGCGTTGCAAGAATGGCGCCGGTGCAGGGGTCCTCCTGGTTTCCCCAACCGGAGTCCAGAGGGACTATGCCTACAGGCTGGCCTGGAGCTGTACTAACAATTCGGCGGAGTACGAAGCCCTGTGCTTGGGTCTGCGAAAGGCGGAAAGGCTCGGAATCAAGCATCTCCAAATTTTCGGAGATTCAGAGTTAGTGTGTCATCAAGTTACGAATAAATGCGCGTCTAAGCATCACTATCTTAGAGCGTACCGCAATCGGGTCTGGGACCTGATGGAATCGTTTGACTCATTGAACGTTAAGGCAATATCACGTGAAAGAAACAAGCACGCTGATATTCTGGCGTCTGTTGGAGCCAGGTACGTTCGGCTGAAGACGTCGTCCAGAAACTGAAGCCGGTCCGCACCATTTACAGAGCCTTCGTGCTCGATAGGGATACCTTCGGCAGGTATTCAGTTGTGACGAGGAGATCGTCACATTCTTGGTTAACGAAGTGTGTGTAATCGAAGGTAGAGACCATGATGACGAGCAATATGAGGGGTTGATACGATTACTGGAATAATCACATCCCAAAAAGGACTGATTACATTAGAGAGTCTCTTTGATCGAAATGACAAAGCAATATCCCACAGGATCAAAGTAGACCCGAGGCAGTATGCTGACCTGGAGCTCGAACCTGGTAAAACCATCAAGGTCGGAACAGACTGCACGTCGGAGGAGCTGGTGCAGATTAGATCACTGTGCCAGGAGTTCCCCGACATCGTGGCCTGGTGCTACGAGGATTTGAGGGGGTATGACAGGTCTGTCATCTAGCATACCATCGAGCTAGAGGATGGCGCCAAGCCGTTCCGACAAAAGCAAAGGGCCGTAAATCCAAAGATTGAGGCCATGATGAAGACCGAGCTCTTGAAGATGCTGGAGGCCAAGATCATCTACCCCATCAAACATTCATCCTGGGTCGCGAATTTGGTGCCCGTGAGGAAAAAGAATGGCGACATATGTCTCTGTGTCGACTTCAAAAACCTAAATCAGGCTTCCCTCCGGGACCACTATCCGCTTCCCCAAATCGACCAGATTTTGCATATCGTTGCTAGAGCCCAGAGATTTTCACTTTTAGATGGATTTTCCGGCTACAACCAGATTTGGGTCAAAGACGAAGACCGGCATAAGACGGCGTTTACCACGAAGTGGGGGACGTTCGCCTATCAGCGCATGCCGTTTGGCTTATCCAATGTTGGTGCCACGTTCCAAAGGGCCATGGACCTGGCCTTCCGAGAGCTGCTCAACAAGATTATTGTCATCTACCTTGATGACATGACTGTTTTCTCTCACCGACGAGAAGATCATGTTTCGCACTTACGGCAGATATTTGAAAGTTGTCGAGAATTCGGCATCTCTATAAACCCGAAGAAGTCTGTCTTCGCGGTAAAGGAAGGAAAGTCTGCTGGGACATGTCATCTCCGAGGAAGGCCTCGCCATTGACCCTGACAGAGCAGAAGCCCTCGTTCGCTGCCAGCCCCATTGCGATAAAAAGGGCTGCGGTCCTTCTTCGGTCGGATTAACCTCGTGCGGAAGTTCATCCCGGACTTCGCACAGGTGATCAAGCCTATGGCCGAACTGTTGAAGAAAGATACACCTTACGAATGGACTGATGAGAGAGAGCAAGCTTTCGAGGAAATCAAGGCTCGAATTGCGCAAGCTCCGGTGTTGACAAACCCGGACTACTCCAAGGACTTCATCCTGTATGCAGTGGGAGAACCCGAAAGTTACGCTGCAGTCCTGACTCAGAAGGGAGACGACGGTGAGGAGCGCCCCATTGCGTTCCTAAGCCAAGTGATTTTGCCGCACGAAGAGAAGTACAATTTTATAGAGCTGCAGGTCCATGCGGTCATGAAGTCCCTTCAAAAGTTCAGGCACTTTGTCTCCCAGAGCAAGACCACTGTCTTTGTGATTCACCCCGATGTTCGTAGTTTCATCTTGCAAGGAGAACCGGGTCACAAGAGAGCGGGATGGATTGCCAAGATCCAGGAGTTTGACATCGAAGTACGGCCCACCAAGCTTATCAGAGGCCGAGCCTTGTGTCAGGAATTGGCCCGAACGTCGTAGCCGGCATCTCCGCTCTGCAAGTGGGAGGACACAGCGACACGCATCTACCTAGCCAACTCCTTATCGGAGGAGAGTGATTGGACAGATGAACTGGTGAGATACTTCTGCACCGGAAGATGTCCCGATCACCTGAACGCCGCACAACGAAGGAGATTTCGGCTAGGTGCACTAAGGCACACTCTTCGCCCCGAGGGGCTTTACTTCAAAAACATTGACGGCATCCTGTTGCGGTGCGTCATAAAATCTGACCAGCCTAGGATCCTCGGAGACTTTCATTCCGGGATGCCTGGGGGTCACCATTCTTCAAGGCCAACGGCCTTAAAAATAATAAGGGCTGGATACTATTGGCCCACTGCGTTCGTAGACGCGTATGCGGTCTGCGCCAAATGTGATCAATGCCAGAGGTATGCTGGCCGAAACAGAAAAGCACCCCTGCCCCTTCAACCGATTCAAGCCGAAGCTCCGTTCCAGCAATGGGGTCTAGACTTCATTGGGGTGATTTCTCCTAACTCCTCCGCCGGCCACAAGTTTATTCTCACAACTACTGACTATTTCACACGGTGGACGGAGGCGATCCCGACCAAGAACGCCGACCAAGAAACGGTCATTAGGTTCATTGAGAGCCTGATTACCCGCTTTGGGGTTCCAGAGTCGATTGTGACAGACAACGGTCCGGGATTTGTAGGCACTGTACTCACGGAGTACACCGGGCAGACTTGGCATCTATCACAAGATGTCTTCTAATTACTACCCGCGGGGGAATGGCCTTGCCGAGTCTACTAACAAGAACCTCCCTGAAAATTCTTCGGAGGACCATTGAAAAGAATAAGCGGACTTGGCACTTGCTCCTGAACCGGGCGTGCGGGCGGACGAGTTGCGTTCAAGAAATCCCTCAAGACGTCCCCCTACGCGCTCGTCTATGGCAAGCAAGCTGTTATGCCATCACACATTGAAATCCCCGCCCCGTGGATGGTTGATGAAGACGGGAGCAACGGAGACCCGGTAGACGACGGATTGTGCCAACTCCTGCAGTTGGAAGAAGACAGAGAAAGTGCATACCGGGCCTTCGCCGATCACATTGCAGACACTAAAGGCTGGTTTGCCAAAGGCACCACCGCCCGAGTTTTGAAGTCGGGGACCCGGTGCTGAAGTGGGACTCATACAAGGCAAAACCGGGTAATCACGGAAAATTTGACGCTCTCCCGGGAGGGCCCTTATCGGATTGCCGGGTGAATCGGTTCAATGCCTACTTACTTTCGGATATGGAGGGTCGGCTCCTCCCCATCCCCCGTCAACGGGTTCCACTTGAAGCTTTATCGCTGTTGAAGGCGCCCGAGTGGCCCTTCCTTGTAAAAATTTTGCCTTGTGTTTTTATTTTTCCCCGCATGTATAGTTTCCAGTTTTAGCTTTCAGTTTATTTTTTCCTTCTTTGAGCTTAAATGCGGCATGGGAGAGAAAGACAGACTTCGCAGACGAAGTCCGTCGTTGCCCACAGAGGAGGGCGAAGTTCGGCTATGCGAGAGAAAGAAAGGAGAAAAAAGAGCAAAAAATCGACTAAGTGTTGGCCGAAGCCCGACTTCGCAGCGAAGCCTGACTTCGGCCCAGCGAAATTGCGAAGTTTGTTCGAGAAAACACTGAAGCACACTGAAGTACGCACTGCGCAACCCTTCGTGCGAAGTACGCACTGTGCGCAAAGTTTGTGCGAAGTGCGAACTTCGCAGCGAAGCCTGACTTCGGCCAGCGCTCGCGCGAAGTGCGCGCTGCGCTCTATTCTCGTGCGAAGCGCGAACTTCGCGCGAAGTTCGCACTTCGCACCAAGCTTCGGCCGAAGTCCGAACAAAGTCAGCATCGCATTGCGCAGTTCGGACAACGGGCGAAGGTTGCAAAGATGTGTGAAGCCCAAAGGCGGCAAAGACCCAGACCGCGCCCGAAGCATTGGGCGTAGCAAGCAAGCAAAAGAGTTCAAGCACGCGCTTCGCGCGAAGTTCGAACTCGCCCGAAATTCGGGCGAAGTCCGACTTCCCCGGCGAGGTCGGGCCGCGCCCAACTTCGGGCAAAGACCGGCTGCGCCTAGTTTTCCGGGCCAGCGTTGGGACGCGTTTCAAAAGAAAAATAATAATGAAAAATTCAAAAACCCCCAAGCTGGGCCCAAGGCGTGCTTGCACTTGTTTTAATCTGGGTTTCCGCGCCAAAGGTTTTGTCTTGAGCAGTGTGCCCAAGTGGTGGCAGCAACGTCAGCCATGATGCAGTCCCCAACGCTGAATTAATGATTGCGCGGTTTTCAAGGAAAAATGCAACTAAAGAAGCAAGGCACGTCTGCCGGGGCGCGTCTTTTCTCAAACGTTCTCCTGCGCAGCCACCAAGGGTTTTAACCCAGCCGACCGACCCCTCCTGCGTTGCATTAATGGCGCTGTTTTTATCTAGAAAAGGGGGTCGGAATCATGCCAACATTCCAGTTGCGAGAGATTATTCCTAGGGACGGTGCTAATTATTCCTCCGATAGCGAAATTTGTTGCGAGACGACTGAACTGTCATTATTGCTGACTCGGAGAGATGGACAAGGGAAAAAGGCACGTGTCGGCGCGATCCAATAAGCAATGAACCGAGGGGATTTGCCGCGGCCGGGAGTTTTCAAAGGCGATCCTCCGCCGGAGAAAAAGTCAAAGGCCCGAACGAAGAAGGTACGGCGTGGGCAATCCCCACCACCTCCGGTGAATTACCGCGGGGATATGTGGACGGCTTGTTTTCAATGAGCCTAACTCGAGTGCAGGCGAATGTGGAGAGCTGGGCTGACAAAGTTTCGCCCTCCCATCATTTTGGAGTGGCGTACAAATCAAATCTCTTCAGATTCATGTGCCCTCCTGTCCACCAATGCCCGGAGCTGATAGACTTAATTGTTATACATTATAAACCAGCTTCCCGGCAAATCTGCAGTTTCGTTGGCAAACCCTTGTTCGCACTGCGCAGGGAGACTGTGCAGCCAGCTTTCGCCCTAGGGCTGGAGTATGACTCCGGCACCATCCTCAAAAAAATCA
This sequence comes from Wollemia nobilis, assembly GCA_028583015.1. Classification (NCBI taxonomy): domain Eukaryota; kingdom Viridiplantae; phylum Streptophyta; class Pinopsida; order Araucariales; family Araucariaceae; genus Wollemia; species Wollemia nobilis. Next base: position 4,880,398 of record JAQPPZ010016862.1, read on the forward strand.
GTCTGGGCGAACAAGCGGGACGTTTCACGCACACCAAGCGAATGAGGGATTTCCTCAATTCAGAGCTCAACGCCCCGCTTCCAGCCGGACAATGGCCGACTGGCCCCATGCCTTTGGCGAAATTTCGGAGCAAGTATCTATATACCATCTTGGCATGGATCCTCGGTGTGACTCCGATGAGTTGGTGCACCCGTACCAGTGGCGTCGTGAGAATGCCTCTGTGTGGAGAATCTTACGAACCGAGCGGCAGACGGAGCGGAAAGCGCCCCATCTCTTTCGGCTGAGCAGGTGGCTGGCTTACGCCATTCATTCCAGCTGTTGAAGATTCGAAGAGGCGATCAACCGATTTTCGTTTCGGTTCCGTTACGCTGGCTTTGTTTGTACCATCTCGCACCCCCAAATCCCGATCCTGAACCTGAAGAAGGTTAACGAGAGGGGAGAGCCCGACCCGTCTATAGCTCGGACGGATGACTTATACCGGAAAAGGTCCTACTACAAGTTCAACTTCAACTTTACGGGATTCGTCATGTCGGTCTTCACCGAAAGTGAAATCCCCCGTCCCCTAGAGAAATGACGAGTGCTTTGATAAATTAGAAGCTCGGGGACGTTTCGGGACCGACGCGCGGGGGTTGTGATCGGAATCTACGGGTTCAAGGGCAAACCCTATTTGCTGCCCTATTGGTGCTCGAGCATCCGTTCGGGATGGAGGTTGCCCGACAGATGGACTATGTGGAAGAAGAGTTTGGCCTAGGGAAGAAAAGAGGACAGATTTTCCAATACCCTCTTTCTTGGGCCAACGTTGAGATTACTGAGGTAGGACAACATGTCTACCTAGAGCAAGCGCTGTCCCGGATTGGCCTGGTTTTGCTGCCGCAGCGCTGGATGTATGACCCTCATGGGATAAGGGGAAAGTTTGCACATTTGTGCCCTCGGGATATAACCGAAGATAGATGCGACGTGGTCCATGTGGACCTTGGCTGGGAGATTGAATTAATGGAAGCTTCTCCCCCACGGCGGGATTTCTCTCTGCGAGGAGGTGACATATGACCCCAAGTGAAACCCGGACCATCACTTCTCATCTCCGGGGTTCAAAAAATTTATGTCCAAGATTGCAGGCCTTAACTGGTCTAAAGAAAAGATTACCGAATGCTGGAAAATGAGATGCCGCACGCAACACGATAAATCCACAAGGAGAAACCTGGCCGTAGATGACGACTTTTCGGTTCTCTATGACCAGCATCATGACAGCTGGCGGTCGTTCGCATATCAAGGTTACGTTCCCGGAGGCCCCTTTGAGGATTATAAAAGTGGGTCTCCTCCCAAACAATTGTACACTTCGGCAACTGCCAGCGCCGGCCCAGCAAGTACCTAGGCCGATCCAATGCAGCCCGTGGCTCCTAAGGCGGCGCCTGAAAAGGCGAAAAAGTTAGTCAAGGCAGCGCCGAGGCACTTCCTCAGGCAAGAAAAGCGCCAGCGCCGCCAGAAAGCAGACCGGTCGCGGCAGACCTTCTGCAAGTCAAACCCCGGTACAAGTTTACCGTGGGAGCATCAGTGCCTGCTGCACCTGCTTCGTCTCCTTCCCCTGATCCGACAGTTGTTCCAGAAGAGAAGAAGCGGAGGAGAGTTGAGAAAATCAGGCGACCTAGCCTGATAGTGCAGCAGCCAGTCGCAGAGCCGCGGCCGCGTCCTGCCGTCGTAGAGGCAATTCCTTTGGGCAGTCCCAAGCCAGCCGCCGAGACAAGAAGCGAAGACATTCACCCGAGCATCGGCTCGGGCGGAGCCCGCGAGTACGTTTGCTGTCCCTGTCTCTCTAGTCTCACCCGGTTCTACTTCCACTCGGTCCCCGCTCAATGCGGGCGAGCCATGACCACATCCTCCTCCCCGTCTCCGCGTCCTTCTAGCGGTCCCCATTCTTTCGATCAGTTTGCTCAGAACCCTAACGTCTCTCTTTCTCTGAGCACAACTCCAAACCCTTCGCCCGAGGTCAGTGCTGAGGCTGTCCGTTCACCATCACATCCTCCGCCTCAGCCGCTTCAAACCCTCACAGTGTCAGCCGCTCCCATTTCCATTTCCCGGTCGCCCCCACAAGCGACCGATTCTTCCAAGGTCTGTCCGGTTCCTCCTGATCCCATCCCCGCAGGAGAGACGTCTCAGCAGATCCCTAGGCTGGGGGAACCAGATTTTATGGACGACCTTCAGAACTCAGATGACTTGCCCCTGGCAACGAGAGCCGTAGAGTATTCTGTCTCTTTCCGCCAAGACCTGAAGCGGAGGAGACATGAAGAGATAGCCGCCCCGGCAAAACGCGCAAAGTATGATTTCGGAAGGAGAGTGATTACAACGGAGAAAATAATCCCAATAGTGAAGAAGCCTCTCCGAGAAATGACTAAGGCGGACTACGTGCTCCAGACAAAGGAGAAAAGCTTTGACGACATTGATAAACAGTATGAGATTCAGACGATCATGCGCAAAGCTGACAATCTCTTTGTCAAGAGTCTGGAGGAGCAGGAAGAACTTTTCGCGTTGCAGGACAAAGTAAGGCAACTTGAAGAGGACCTATCTAGGTCCACTGAGCAGCTGGAAGCGGCGCGGCGAGAAACAGATGAATTCAAAGCCCAGCTGGCCGCTTCTCAGCAACAGGCCGCAACCGAAAAGAAAGCAGCCTCGGAGCAGATTTCTCGGCTCCAGGAGTCTTTGAAGCAGGCACAGTCGCAGCTTGCAGAGAAAACATCTCAAGCGGCTGTCTTTTCAAAGACAAAAGTTAAGGAAATGAGGGCTGGTTTCTTGAGGGAATGCAAGCCCCATACCTTTAAGGCGATGGCGGTCCTGGACTTCGCATCCAGGATTCAAGAAGTTTCTGCCCAGGGAAAGCTCGTGGTAGAGGAGGCCGAGCGCCAGGCAAAGCAATGGCTGGACTTGGCGATAAATCTTCTGGAGCGCGAGCGCGACGGCGTCCTTTTTCCCTCGTGTCCTCATTCGCTGCAGAATGGGCAGGTGCAAGGGTGACCTTGCACAAATATTTCAGAAAAGTTGAAGAGGTGAGAGTGGCCAGACGAATGCTTGACGCATTCGGACATGAAAGAGATATCTTTCAGGCCCCCTTTCACGCTCTTTCGAACTGGGTGTCCGAGGTTTTGTTGAGAATGGCGAGCTCCTCACCCTAGATCGGGTAAAGAAGAATTGGCAGTCCTTTGAAGCGAGATACGGCTGAAATTGATAGGCTGGGTGAGCCAATTCAAGACAGATCGAGTCACTCGAGATGGTGTCCAGATATTCCGGGATCCGCTCCTATTTTCGGGAGTTAGAGAAAAGATACCTCACCATCGACCCGCACGCGGTCGCTGCTTTCCACGGAGCATTAGAAGACATAGCTGACCGCAAGCCATTCGAAGCGGAAGCCTGGCGCTCAGCCCAAGAGGCGTACACTCGCATCTGCGAGGCGAAGCGAGAAATGGAGACCTTTCGGAAGGAGATACTGATGAAGCAACTGACAAAGATGAATCTGAAGAACAGTTGCCGCAAGGAGAACAGTTAGAGTAGCAAAAGGCAAGGGAGGTAAGTTCCTCTGCACCCAAAGGATGAAGGCATGGATTCTTTGCGCCGAGGCGAGCTCGACACCCCGCGAGCCGCCAGAAATGTTGTCACATTTTGCACGGGGTGCAATGTCTTCAATATTGTTTTGTAACGGTGCTGCTCTTCTTTTCCTCCTTCCGTTTTTCTTCCTTCTCTCCCTTTCCTTTTCTTTCCCTCCCCCCTTTTTTTCCTTGGAGTCCCTCAGTTGATTTTCCAGCTTTCCAGCAGGTCTATCTGAAATTGGCTAAGTCTGGGTGCGAAGTTCGCACTTCGCCCAGTTTTGGTGCGAAGTTCGCACTTCGCCCAGTTTTGGTGCGAAGTGCGCACTTCGCCCAGTTTTGGTGCGAAGTCCGACTTCGCCCCACTTTCTGGGCGCACCTTGCCTTGTGACTGGCGGGTCAATGCAGAAGAAAGATAAAATGCCGGAGCAGGTCCATATGGCGGCAGACACCAGTGTTCGCCTGTGCGCAGTTCGACTTCTCAACAGAGTCGGAATGCGCCCTTGACAGGTGTGCGGATCCCTCTATTTCTACACGGAGCACTTCAAAGCTCGCTACTATGATGCTGAGGAACTTAGAGCTTGAAGAAACCCTGGCGCTCACAAGGGCACAACTTGAGGAAGCGCAATCCAAATCTGAGCAGTTGCAGCAGCGCGTGACCAGTCTGGAGCAAGAGGTGGAGAATTAAAGGAAGAATCTGAGCACTGCCTCAAAGCGCATGCAGAAGCACAAAACCAGTTGCAGGTTTTGGATGCTCAGTTTCAAGAACTGTAGGCCCAGTTGACAGCAAAGGCAGGGCAAGCTGAGGTCTTGTCAAAATATCGTGTTAAGAAGGTGTGCCATCACTTCCTGAACAACTTCTGAATTAGGGCACGCAAAGCAAGGGCAGTCCTGTCGTTCATCTGGGAGGCCAAGCAGTTAGTCACCTATGGCGCTTCCATCGTAGAGGATGCGGAAAGAGACATTGACCGATGGCTGGAGCTTACTCCAATGTGCCCGCTTGCTCGGTCATGGGCAACTGTAAAGATAACGCTGAGGGCTTTCTTTGCCAGAATGAAAACAGCTCAAGAGGCGCAAATGCTTATGGACGCGTTTGAGCGGGAAAGGCGAGTTTCTCTGATGTATTTCGAAACTCTAGCGCAGATCGGTTTCCCTGGCTTCACTGACGAAGAATACCATAGACAAAAGAAGAGTTAAAGTCAGTTTGGGACGCTTTCGAAAATGATACTTCAGAGATTGATAGTTGGGAGGAGCCTCTTTCAAAGCATCAGGTGATGCATTTATTAGCTAGGTTCGCGCGGATGGAAGCCTGTTTGGTAGACCTTAGCGAGAGATTTAATTATGTTGACGTTGACCAGCTTGAAACCTTCGGATACCTGGTCAGGAAGTGTTGGTTACAAATTTGCCATGAGGAAAGGATTTGGTGTTATTGCGCCCTCAATTCGCCCAACAGCTTGAAAGGCCGGAAGGAAGGAATGCCTTCCGTGCCAATCTCCGGAGAAGGCCGGCTTCCTATGTAACTTTTCGGTTTCAAGATAAGAGAACTGGAAAGAAATAAAAGAGTTAAGGGATAGAAACGGTGATTTATCAGCTTTGGGAAAGAACAAGCAGCACAGTCACTAACTAGCAACTAAACCAACAGCAATCAAAACAATACATGTAACAGAAACCATTTATGAGATTCTTCCCTATGTATCCTTAAACATGCATTCCAGGCTCAGATAATTGCCAATGCTGCGATCCAGAATTCAGAATGACAGCAATCAGAAAAATAAATGAGTAAATGCAGAAATGACACGGATAAGGCAGCATAAAAGAAAGAGACACAATTGGAGCCAAAGTATGGATTGTATTTGACACAAACAGTCTTAGCTACAGCAGCTCTCTTTAGCAATATGTTCCCCCCTTATTACAATAGAATGAACTGCTATTTATAGCAGAATTTCCCCCCAGATTACAATGTGGGCACAGATGCCCAAACCTACAAAAGCTGCAAAAAGCGGCCAGTTTTGATCTTTGTCGGTCGTATCTGTATTTGCAGCATGCTTTTCCTTGATTCCGGTATGGCTTCTGACAGGTTTGGTAGCTGGGAGGGGATGGCCCATTAATGTGGTGGATGCAGCGGTATTTTGCCTCAAATGCCTGCTACTGTTTGTCTTCAATGGTCACCCACTATGCCGCTTAAGTATGGCCTTGGCTGTACTTAAATAGGCCCTGATCCCGAAAAATCTTGACTTTTCTCCTCTGGGGAAGTTAGCTGCTTAGCTGGAAAGATTTGGGCGGGAAACAACATTAAAATGCTCAAAAAGAAACATTGCTGTCCTGGAGCTGCCTGGCTGCCAAAATATTCAACATTTTTGTAAGTGTCAAAATGCTGCCCTGAAGCACTCCAGAGAGGTGGATTTGCCCTCTAGCGCAGCCAGACAACAGCGCTTTGGGGCACTTTTCATTCCTTAACAAAGTTGACCCTTTTTCCCCTTTTTTCACTAAGTGTCCAGGAAATACCCCAAAGCGCTCTACCTTAGCCATTTTGCCCTGGAGCGCTCCAAACTGCAGCGCTTTAGGGCTCATTTTATACTTAGGAAATTTTGGGCTCTTTTGCTTTTTCTTTGGCAGCACCAAAACTGCCCCAAAGCGCTCCAGAGATAGAAAAATGCCCGGAAGCGCTCCAGACTTCGGCGATATGGGGCAATTTTCCACACTTAGCCAAAAAAGGCGTTTCTTGCACATTTTCATGATCCGGCCTAAAACCGCTCCAAAGCGCTCTGGAAAGGGAAATCTGCCCTGAAGCGCTCGAGACTGGCAAATTAGCCCCGGAGCGCTCCAAACTGCAGCGATCTGGGGCAACTTTTCATACTTGGAGTTTTTTCGGCCAATCTTCACCTTTTTGTCCCAACTGCTCGGAATTTGCCTCAAAGCGCTTTAGGCTGGCAAAATTACTCCAAAGCGCTCCAAGGAACAGCGATTTGGGGAGGATTTTTATACTTAGTCAAAAAAAACATCAATTTTTAAACTTTTTCAAATTTGCCCTAAAGCGCCCAAAATTGGCAGATTGCTTCAGATCGCTGCCTAGCTGCTGCGATTTAGGGCCGATTCCGGAAGATAACAAAATTTTCAGAATTTTCAAAATTTCACACCCCTTGCAAAATGTGGCAACATTCCTGGCGGCTCACGGGGTATCGAGCTCGCCTCAATGCCAGGACCCAGGCCTTTATTCATTGGGCCACGGAGTCACCCCCGGTCCCTACTCGACCTTTCTTCCGGCCCTGCCCTGGCAGGTCCTCTTCATCGGCGCTCTCCTCAGCGCGCTCTTCTTCTGTACTCTCCCTCGGACTGGTCTCCCTGGCCTTCTTCTTCATCTTGCTCCTGCTCAGCCGGGACGAGGCGTTCCTGTATCTCATCGAATGTGGACTGAACCTGAGTCCAGGCCTCTTCTGGAATTGGCTTGAAAGCACTGATGTCCTCCACCAGGTGCCTGAAAAACTCAACTTGGAGCGTATCAATTTGTTCCACCTTCAGGTCTAAAGTGGTGAAGCAACCGCGAATTTGACAAAACCTGGCTGAGAGCTGCGTCACTTGAGCCTCTTGGATTGGATCAGTCTACCCATCAATGTCTACTGTGTCTGCCTCAAAGGCATTCCATTTCGACTGCAGCTTTTCTTCAGGGGGGATGTTCCCGTTAGCGTCAGTGAAGCTAGGGAACCCATGCGATGCTAGGGTTTGGAAGGAAGCTAGGCAAAAGTTCTTCTCACTTTTCAACTTATCCAGGATAGACCTGGCCTTCTGAATATTTTCAATTTTTTCAAAATAGAAATGCAAGGTTGCCCTTGCGGCTGCCCAATCATCGGCAAGAGGGTCTATTGGGGAAATTTGGAGACCGCAACACTTAAGGTTCCCAGCCTTGAGCGCTAAATCGAGCCAGCCATCTGTCTGGTGTTCGGTCTCCTCTACCACGGGCTTACCCCGGGCAGATACTACTGGAATCTTAGTAACAAAAGCAAGGACAAAAAAGGACCTAGAAGCCCGGGGTCTAAAATTCTTCAACAACCGGAGCCGTATTTCCTTTACCCCTTCCTTGGTGAACGTCTTTACCTTGGCGGCCTGCTCTTCTAGCTGCTGCTGTGTCTGCTGCAATAGGCTCTAAAGCTTGGCGTTTTGGGCCTGTACTTCCTTTTCCATTTCTGCTGCTTCCAGCCGCTGCTGCAGTAGCTGGCACTGGTTCTTAGTGTCGTTCACCTTGGCTCGCAACTTCGCCATATCTTCTTCCAGCTTGAATTTCTCATTTTCCAGCTCATAATATTGTCCTTGCAGTTGGTAGTGATTCGCGAGCATTGACTCAGTTATATCCTGAATCCCAACTGCCGTGTTCTTTTAGTTAAGATTACTTATGTCATTTTCCTTAGGGATGTACTCATAGTCATCATTAGTCATGTCCTTCCTTGGCTTTCGCACCTTCGGGACTCGTTTCTCCTTATAGAGTATCATCCTATCTGATTCTTTCAGTTTTTTCAAAATACGATTGCAAGGTTGCCCTTGCATCAGCCCAGTCTAGGGCGATCTGAGACATAGGAACGAATTGGAAGCCTTTGCGCTCACACTCTTCAAGTTTAATCGCCAAGTCCAGCCACTGCTGCGCTTGGCGCTCGGCTTCCTCTACCACAAGCTTACCTTGGGCAGATACTTCTTGCACCCTGGATATGAAGGTGAAGACTGCAAGCGACCTGGAGACGTGGGTCCTGAAACCCTTCAGCAGGCTAGCTCTGATCTCTTTAACCCTGTCTTTTGAAAAGGCAGCGGCCTGTGACGCTTTCTCCTCCAACTGCCTCTGAATCTCCTAGAGTTGCCCCTGTAATTCGGCAATTTGCGTCAGAGCTCCTTCCTTCTCCTCGGCCAACTGTTCTGCAACCGCCTTCTGATCTGCTGTCTCCTTCTGCGAGGCCGCAAGTTGCTCTTTCAATTTTTCAGACTCCTCCTGGGCAGTCTCCAGCTGCGCTCGCAACTTAGCCAAATCCTCCTCCAGCTGCGCCTTTTCGTCCTCCACCTGGTAGAGGTGCTGCTTCGCCTCCTGATGCTTTATGAACAGCGTATCAGCCCTTAGACGGATCCCGCCTATCTCGTTCTCCACGACGACATCGTCTAAGCTCTTGTTTCGGCGTTGGTAGTCATAGTCGTTTGGGGCCATGTCTTTGATGGGCTTCTTTACTTTTGGGACCCTTTTTTCAATCTGGATCTCCCTCTTTTCTAGGTCGAACCTGGCGCGCTTCTCCACTACAACCAGTTCTTCACCCCTCCTCTTCCTGACTCCCTGGAGAAATCTGAGAGAGCTTTGAGCCGCTTGGGCTGCCATGGGCTGATCATCTGACGTTTGTAGTTGTCGCTCTATAAGCTCCAGTTCTCCGTACATAGGGTATGCCAGAGACAAGTCTTGCTGAGGCATCTTCTCGGTAGCGAACAGAGAAATGGGGGCGGCGCCTGAGGATTCAGTCGCTTTTGAGGGCGACTGGGCTTGGGACGCAGTGGGCGATTCCTGAGGAGGTGGAGACGGATTTTCAGGGAATGCGGCCACGGGGGACGAAGGACGAGGGGAATAAGGGACTTTCTCAGTGGCAGTGGCAGTGGCCTGTGAATGGCCTAGGGTTTGAAAAACGTTAGGATCTAAGGCAAACTGGCGGAATGTCTGCAGGCCTGGCTGGGGTTGCGTGAAGGGGGATTGAGATGAAGCGGCGGTGATGAGTGGTTCAGCGGATGAAGAGGAAGGTGCAGCAGGTAAAGCGCCAGAAGACTGTTGAGAGAAAAGAGGAGACGTACCTGCGTGCTCAGAATGAGCTGGCGTTCTGATGACTTGGGTCGCCCACACTTCCAGCTCCTTTTCTGGGCTGTCCTCACTGAGAGTTATGACCTCTTTGGTAGCAAATTTTCTCTGCGGAGTCGCCTCGGTCTATTGCGCAATTTCTGTTCTAGGCTTTGACCGCTTCTCTTTCATCTTCTCAGGTCTCTTCCTCTTCTCCTTCCTGGGGGCAGCTGCTTTTTTTGGTGCGGCGGCAGAGAAGTTACAAATTTCACCCTCACTTTCGACCTTAATGGCTCCAAGCTCCCCTCTGCTGCTTTGGTCGACTGCTTAGTCTCCCTCTCGGACTGCTGCGACTTTTCAGGAGTTGAATGCAACATGGGGCCTACCCCTTGGCTCCTTTGTACTTCACTGCTTGAACTCCCTTGCGCAACTGACCGTTTGGGTGGGGCCCGCCTTTTATGCTTGCGACGGATGCCTCGGGGCACGATGTCACGGAAAACCAGGGGCTGCCACGTGTCAACGTTGTTGTCATAGAGGTCAGAGAACTCATGGTCATTGGCCAATAGCTTTTCTGACTTTTCTTTCCTCGTGTGGCACCTCGTTATCCACCACTGCGCTATCTTATCGTCATTCCAGCCCAGTGCATTTTCCTGTAGCCCATGGAGCTTGTTTTGTGATCATCATTATGCACAGGATCATACTCCGCCTCGATGCAGTAGAAATCGTGCCACGGCGGGAGCGACTGCATCTCTTCAATGTGCCACTCCAGGTCGCCCCCTGTTGGGTTATTCCTCTCTGCCATGATCTCTTCTTGTCGCGGGCAGGAGTGCAAATTCTTCAGCTCTGTGAATTTCTTTATCACTTCGATCGGATCATACCTCCAGCGCTGGGGAAGCTCCACCAGGCCGAAACTCAGGAGGGTGGCTGTCAGATATTCGTGCTGCCCGCCTACATGGACCTCGATGTCGCCCCAGATGATTGGATACTTGAAGATGTGGCCCTTTCTTCGCCCCTGACCATATTCCTGGTCTACGTAGTCCATCTGCCGCGCTGCCTCCAGGGCGAAGTGATATTCAGTGCAGAAATACGGCAGGAGAAAGGGTCTGCCTTTGAATCCGAACACCCTGATGACAATGCCCTGCGTCAGCTTAAACGTGTCGCCAATTTCTTCTCGGACAAGATAATTTCTCATGTCTTGAGGAGGGCGCGTGCATGTGCCGTTGAGGAGGGCCAGGGCAGCGCCCAAGAATTTCAAATTAAACTGGTAATGCGATTCCCTCCTATACAAGACATTGGTCCACTCGTATACCGACAGCTGCACGCCATCTTTGTTCCTACCCTGGACCGGAATTGTATTCATTTTATCGTGCATGTGGAACAGGAACAGCCACGCCAGGAACGAACAATATCTGAAGGACTGGCTCCTTCCCTCCTTCAGCTCCACAAGGCCTGAGTGAATTCCGTACGCCACGCAATCAGCCCAGTCGAAGACTGGTTTCGTTCCCGACTGCAAGGCGCTGGGGTCATAAAATTCCCCATGCAGGATGCATTCCGCGAGGGAAATCTGGTACGGGTGCACCACTGCGTCAGTGTCGCAGCCTAAAACCCAGGCCAGCATAGCGTAGATAGCCCGACTTTTGAAGTTTTCCAAAGGTATCGGCTGCGTCGGCCAATGTTTGGGCAGCAGCGGTTGTTGCAGCTGGGAGTTGAGGAATTTCCTCATCTTCTGGTTGTCTATGCACCTGCCTGTCTGCTCGCCCAAGCTGACTCTTCTGACAGTGTAATTCCGATTCGGCGAATGCCCTGGCACGAAAGCCATTTGCACGGTCTCCTTGTAGAGGGAGAACAACACCTTCCCCTCATGGTCGCAAACTTGCCGGGTGCTGGGCTTGTAGTATCTAGCAACGACCTCGACCAGCTCCGGGCAATGGTGAACTGGCGGGCACAGGAACCAGAATAGGTGCGAGTGGTATGACGCGCCGAAAGGGTGCGAGGTTGGGACCTTCGTCCACCACTCTTTCACAGTGCGCCGCAGCTGCATAATGTTGTGCGAGTAGTCGCCATCTCTGTATTCTCCCAGGCGATCTACAGGCGGCGGAGGGGGAGCTTTTTTCGCTGCGCTCTTCGCTTTTCCTTTGCCCTTCTTCTCCTTCTGCAATTCACTCTCAGGCGAGCTCGAAGCTGCCTGCTCGGGGGCTTTTCCCTTCTCTGTGCCGGACTTCTTACCCATGGCGGCGAAATAATTTGAAAATTCAATTGCTTGTTGGTAAAATTCGGAATTTTATCCCTGGCATAGCTCGAAATTCATCTGTTTTAACTGTGATGGTGAAATGAGCGACTGGGCCCTTTTTATGGAGATAGGTGCAAAGGTGTCATTAATGGCGAGCGCTGGAATTAAAGCCCGGGTGCGCGAAGTGGGTGAGGGGCGCCGTTATTTTTCGTGGGCCGTGCGTAAAATCTCCCTTGGAGAACGCAACTCATCATTTATTGGCCCAAGGCTTGTCCTTGCCTTTAATGAAATCTGCCTTGAAATTTGCGTAGTCATTTGCCTTTTAAAACGTGCGCCTTGAAGACGTCACCCGCCGCCACCTCGGCACGCGCCACGAGGTTTGTTATGCTTGGGAATTGTGCTGGGGACGATGGTCGCTCGAAACTGGGGGCGATTCCTAGAATCGCTGAAAAGATGGGCGAACCTGAGCTTTTGGTGTCTCGGCGAGCGACCGGCGTCCTTGGGGACTTAGAAAAATTTTAAACCTTGTTTCTTGCTTGAAGTCCCCACCTTGCCAAGGTTCGCTCGAAATGGGAGCGATGACCGGCGTCGCTTGAAAAAATGAGCGACCGCGGGAGTCGCAAGAGGAATGAGCGACGGAGGGAGGGTGATACTTAGAAAATTTTGCAATTTTTTAGCCTTCTTTAGCATTCGATCCGCCGAAGTTCGCTCAAAAAGTGAGCGACGACGAGCGTCGCCCGAAAAAACGGGCGACCAAGGGAGTCGCTCCAAAATGGAGCGAACTCCGTCGTCTACACTTAGAATTTTTTCTTTCCTCGCGCCTTGGGTCCTGACGGCTGTCGCTCGAAAATGTGAGCGACTCCCGGCGTCGCTCAAAAAACGAGCGACCGCGGGCAGCGCTGCTTTTACACTTAGAAATTTTAGCGTCTTTTCCCTGATGCGCGTCGCGCCAAACAGCCTGCGATTCCCGGAATCGCTGAAAAAATGAGCGATGGCCAGCTTAACGAAACCTTTTGAGCGACGACTGTCTTTTCTCCTCTTTGGCCTGACTTTGGCGCTGCCTAGGATCTCCATTTTTCGAGGGCGACGACGGACATCGCCCAGAATCGGAGCGACTTCGAGCGCGGTTCCTTGCCTTAGCAAAATTTTTCTTTTTCCTCGGCGCTGAAGGTCGCTGAATTTTTGCGCGATGACGGTTGTCGCCGGCCGAATTGGGCGAACCTCAGCAACCTCCCTCGCGCGGACACTTGATGAAATTTTTTAGTTTTTTCTGCCCTCCTGCCTCCTTTTTCCTGAGTAACCCAGCAAAACCCTGCTTTTTTCCTTTGCTAATAGGCACTTCTACACAAGCACTTGGCTCATTTTCTTGAATTAAAAACAGAAAACTACCTCTACTGAAAGCAATATTTACATTCAGGAAAAGAAATAAACTTAAACTGCAGAAAGGGAGATATGTACAAGGGAAACCTCTGGAACTTCTCAATGGTGATAGGCTTTCAGATGAAAGCCATTAACTGGAATCGGAAGGATATGACCCTCCATGTCTCTCAGCACAAAGGAGTTGAACTGGTTCACCCGGGCAACCTGAAAGGGGCCTTCCCAGAAGGCATCAAATTTGTCATGGTTGCCTGGTTTTGCCTTCAAGGCATCCCATTTCAGCACTAGATCGCCAATCTTGAAGACTCGGGCCGTAGTTCCTTTTGAGAACCAGTTCCGTGTGGTTTCGGTGTGCTTCATAAAAGCTTGATAAGCTTTTTCTCTTTCCTCTTCGAGTTGCAGCAACTGAGCCAGCCGGGCATCAACAGGATCCATGTCACCCTTTTCATCCTCTAACAGCCAGAGCGCGGGCATCTCGATATGGGTAGGCAAGACAACCTCCTTCCCGTAAACTAGCGCATATGGCGACGTTTTGATTGATTTCTTGAAGGAGATACGGTCTGCCCACAGCGCTCGATCCAGGTATAGGTGCCACGACCTCTTGTTCCTCTCCAGAGTCTTCTTTATGATTTTCATCAGGTTCTTATTGGTAGACTCGGCTAGGCCGTTTCCCTGCGGGTAGTAGTTGGAGGACATTTTATGATAAATCCCGTATTTGCTGGTGAACTCTGTGAGTACAGCCCCAGCGAAACCTGGTCCGTTGTCTGTCACAATCGCTTCTAGGATCCCGAAGCGGGTGATTAGGCTTTCAAGGAAGCTGATGACCGTTTCCTGGTCGGCATGTTTAGTAGGTACCGCCTCAGCCCATCTGGTGAAATAGTCGGTGGCAGTTAAGATGAACTTATGCCCTACCGATGAATTAGGCGATATAGTTCCGATGAAATCGAGGCCCCATTGCTGGAACGGAGCCTCAGCCTGGATCGGCTGGAGGGGCATAGGTGCATTCCTATTTCTGCCGGCGAACCTTTGACATTTCTCACATTTTTGGCAGACTGCATATGCATCTGCGAAGAGGGTGGGCCAATAATAGCCCGCTCTGATGATTTTTAAGGCCGTTGGCCTTCCTGAGTGATGTCCTCCCGACATTCCAGAATGGAATTCGCCTAGGACCTTCTGCTTATCGGATTCTTTGACGCATCGCAAGAGGATGTCGTCCACGTTCTTGAAATACAGCCCCTCGGGGCGCAGTACATACTTTAGAGCTTGGAGCCTGAATCTCCTTCTCTGACTTGCGTTAAAGCGATCAGGGAGCCTCCCAGTGCTGAAGTACCAGATGATTTCATCTGCCCAGTCTCTGTCCTCTTCTGAAGAATTGGCAAAATTGCCCTCTAGGACTGGGTCATCCCATTGACAGGCAACGACTTCTGCTGCAACACTTCTTGCTAATTCTTGACATAGTGCCCGACCTCTGATCAGCTTGGTGGGTCGCACTTCTATATCAAACTCCTGGATTTTGGCAATCCAACCCGCCCTTTTGTTGCCCAGCTCCCCCTGTATGATAAAATTTCTAACATCTGGGTGGACAACGAACACGGTCGTCCGGCTCTGGGAAACAAAGTGTTTAAATTTTTTCAACGACCTCATGACAGCATGCACTTGGCGTTCGATGAAATTATATCTTTCTTCATGGGGCTGGATCACCTGGCTCAGGAAGGCTATTGGTCGTTCTTCGCCGTCATCTCCTTTCTGAGTCAGAACTGTTGCATAACTTTCGGGTTCTCCTACCGCATAAAGGATGAAATCCTTAGAGTAGTCCGGGTTTATCAACACGGGCGCCTGAGCAATCCTAGCCTTGATCTCTTCAAAGGCCTGCTTTCTTTCTTCAGTCCAGACAAACTCAGCATCCTTTTTTAAGAGTTCGGCCATAGGCTTGATTACTTGGGCAAAGTCAGGCACGAACTTCCTCACGAAGTTGATTTGTCCAAAGAAGGACTGCAGCCCTTTCTTATTCACTGGGATCGGCAACTGGAGAAGAGCCTGTGCTCTGTCAGGGTCAACTGCAAGACCTTTCTCGGAAATGACGTGGCCTAAGAGCTTCCCCTCCTTCACAGCAAAGACTGACTTCTTGGGATTGATGGATATGCCGAATTCACGGCACCTTTCAAAAACTTGCCTTAGGTGAGAGGAGTGCTCTTCTCTTCTGTGTGAAAACACAGTCATGTCATCTAGGTAGATGACAATGATTTTGTTCAGTAGCTCACGGAATGCCAGGTCCATGGCTCTTTGGAACGTAGCCCCTGCATTGGACAGACCGAAGGGCATTCGCTGATAGGCGAACGTTCCCCATTTGGTGGTGAACGTCGTCTTGTGCTGATCTTCGTCCTTCACCCAGATCTGATTGTAGCCAGAGAATCCGTCCAGGAGAGAGAACCGCTGGGCTCCTGCAACCACATGAAGAATTTGATCAATTTGCGGGAGCGGATAGTGGTCTTTCAGCGAGGCCTGGTTCAGATTGCGGAAATCCACGCAGAGGCGAATGTCTCCATTCTTCTTTCTGACCGGGACCAGATTTGCGACCCAAGAAGAATGCTTGATGGGATAGATGATTTTTGCCTCCAGCATCTTCAAGAGTTCGGCTCTCATCAGAACCTCGATCTTTGGATTGACCGGTCTCTGCCTTTGTCTGCAGGGTTTCACGCCTTCTTCCAACTCTATGGTGTGTTGGATGATTTCTCTGTCGTACCCCTTTAAGTCCTGGTAGCACCAAGCAACAATGTCTGGGTACTCCTTGCACAAGGCCCGAATCTGCTCCAGTTCTTTTGGAGTGCAGTCTGTTCCGACCTTGATCACCTTTCCGGGCTCAAGCTCCAGGTCCATGTATTGCTTGGAGTCTACTTTGATCCTGTGAGATATGGCTCTATCATTCTGATCAAATAGGCTCTCTAGGGTAATCAGTCCTTTTGGGACATGATTATTCTTCAACTGTATCAACCCCTCATACTGCTCGTCATCAGGGTCTCTACCTTCAATGGTGCTAGCTTCATGGATTAAAAAATTGACGATATCCTCGTCACAATCGAACACCTGCCAGTGGGTGTCCTTATCAGGCATAGAAGGCCTGTAAATGGTACGAACCGGCTTCGGCTTCTGGATAGTGTCATCAGCCGGGACGTACTTGGCTCCAACAGACGCCAAGATGTCAGCATGTTTATTCTTCTCCCGGGAGATAGCTTTGACATTCAAGGAGTCAAATGACTCCATCAGGTCCCAGACACGGTTGCGGTACGCCTTGAGGTAATGCTTCTTGGAGGAGCACTTATTGGTTATCTGCTTGCACACTAGCTCTGAATCTCCAAAGATTTGCAGTTGCTTGATCCCCAGTCTCTCCGCTTTCTTCAAGCCTAAGCACAAGGCTTCATACTCGGCTGCATTATTTGTGCAACTCCAGGCCAGCCTGTAGCAGTAATCCTTTTGCTCTCTCGAGGGTGAGACTAGAAGGACCCCTGCTCCGACGCCGTTCTTGCATCGGGCGCCGTCAAAATATAGCTTCCACAGCTCATTCGGGGCAGGGCCTATGTCTTCTTTCGCCGTCTCTTTGGGCTTCTCGGGCTGGGTAATGGAGTAGCAGCCTATGTCTGATTCAATCATGGCGTTGAAATCCAGCAAGGAGAACTCATCCTCCACTTGTAGCTGTTCTATGGCCTCTTCCACTAGGTCCACTTCTGCCAACTCTTCGGTCATCAGATGGACCGTTTCATTATGCTGCCCTTCCTCGGGTATCTTCTCAACTAGGAAAGTGGATGGTTTCTCATTGTATATTTTCACTTTCCTCCCTTTGAAAGGGACTTCCATGTGTGAGTAATCAAGAGACAAGTATCCGCCCAGCTTGGCAGTAAACTCCCTCGAGAGGCACATGCCGAAGTAGGGCTCCAAGTCCACGACCACAACCTCTTGAATTACCACGATCTCAGGCGCTTTGTGCAACTGGATAGGAATGTCTTTGATGACGCCCACCGTTTTCACAGGAGTGCCATCTAGCTGCAAGACACCTTGACTGCTCCGCGTGTATTCCATGCCAATTTCTTCACAGACAGCCCTCGGCATGACGGTGGTTGATGCACCGGAATCAATCATGCAATTGTGTACCACATGCCCCTCCATCCGCAGAGACAGGTAGAAAGGCGGTGGTCTGTTCTTTCCGGTGATTGAAGTTGTCAAGGGCTGAGCTAACACGGGTAGTGGTGGCTTTCCTCCTTTAACGGTCTTCAGCGACTCTTGCAACAGGTCCACCTGACCAGGGAGTTGAAGGGCATCATACATGCTGATCTTCGCCGGGGTCTTCTTGAGCTCATCAACAATGTTGTAGGCCGAAGTAGATGGGTCCTCAGTTTCTTTCGCCGGCTCATACTTGGTGCGGTACTGCTGCGTTGCCTCAACCCTTTGCCGCTTTGTCAACGACGGGTACTTAAGCTTTTCTCGAGCCTGCTCTTTGGTTTCGGCCGGAGGTTGAGTCACAGGAGCTTTGGCTGGTGGTGCCTTCTCTTTGGCGGGTGGAGGCAAAGGTGCTTTGTCAGGAGCTTCCGCGGCAGGTTGCACCTTTTCTCTTCTGGTATACACCTTCAAAGGCTGCATCTGGGCCGCATCCACCTCAATGGGCTTCTTTCCACCCTTGGTCAGAATTGACACAGGATCCTCCTCTGAGACCGCAAAGTTGCGCTCTTCTTCCCGAATCATATTAACTTGCTCCTTCGGGTTGCTGCTTGCTAGGGTTTGGACATAATGTTGATGCAGCATGCAGGTAGCTTCCCCGTGAGGGTCATTGCATGTAGAGCACCAGTGCACACGATTTGGAGTGCTCGGCTCAGCATTGTTAGCAGCATTTCTCGCCGGAGGCCTATTGGCTTGAGTTACTTGATCTCTTGTCAGCGCGGGAGGAGGATATGGTCTCCTAGGAATAAATTCTTGCTGAGCCTGCTTCTTTTTCATGATCGCCATGTCGTTGGACAATGTTCGGTAGCAAAAAGCAAGAGACTATACCTCCTGCAGAATCTTGGTCTGTATATCAATATTGGTTGGTGTTGGCTGGGCCGGCGGAGGCAATGGTGCCAACGGCGGGGCTGGAGGCAATGTCGGGTATTGTGGAGGAGCGGGAAGTGATGGATATTGCGGGGTAGATGGGAGTTGAGGTGCCGGTGGCGTGGGAAAATGCACTTGAGGAGGACCAAATTGAGACACAACTGGTGCGGGATTCCATGGTGGATTGTGATATGCAGTAGACGAAGAAGACGTTTGAGCAGACGCCGGTGGATATTGTGATTGAGGGAAATCTGGGTAGATTGGCGGCTGCATCTTGTGCGGAAGTCTACCTATGGCAATCATATCTAGCTCTGCCCTCTGAGCTACCTCATACAACTCGGGGAAAGTGTTAACGCGGGCCAACTTGATGACCAAACTGATGTCCGAGTTAAACGCTCTGAGGTAGTAGTGGGCAGCTTGTCCATCGGTGGGACGTAGCTCAATGGGCACTCTTTTCCAGGACCGCGCAAACCTCACATTGAAGTCTGATATCTCCTCTTGTGGATGTCGTTGAATGGTTTGAAACTGGTGCAGCAACGAGGACGGATCAGCGGACTCATTGAACCCTTTGACTAGTTGTCCGGCCAGTTGGGCCCATCCCGTAATAGTGCCATTCGACAAGGATCTGTACCAGTATAGGAGCTTCCCTCG
Source organism: Wollemia nobilis (assembly GCA_028583015.1). Classification (NCBI taxonomy): domain Eukaryota; kingdom Viridiplantae; phylum Streptophyta; class Pinopsida; order Araucariales; family Araucariaceae; genus Wollemia; species Wollemia nobilis. The sequence continues at coordinate 4,899,095 of JAQPPZ010016862.1, forward strand.
CAGAGAGAGAGCCAACAACCGGGTCTTGATACTTTCATCGGTGATGGCATGAAGCGCAGCTAGGGCTAAGATATCCTGAATATGTTCATAGGCCGTCTTCCCAGTTCCGTCATATGTGGGAATGGCCTTTAAAGCAGCAGCTGGAACAACATCTTGCCCAGCTAGATTGAGGGGTCCAGTGGAGTCAATGGTCGGGAATAGCTTAGGAGCATTTGGCTGAGGATTTGCCATGTCTGCGTTTTGATCGGGCTGATCAGGATCGTGGTAGGCCTCGGTGCTATCTGAAGTTGTCTCCTCAGTTTCAGTTTCCTGTGCAAAAGCTTCGTCTTGGTAGGCGTGGTAATCAATCAGCCTTGGGTGCTCTCCAGCAACGTTGATGTCAAGCTCATAAAACTCAGGCACTTCCTGTCCTGCGTTCCTAGCTCTCCATCTTGTATGCATGAAGGAGCTTTTGATATTGGACCAATCTTCAAGACTCAGAGGATATTCAGGTTCAACAGAGTCGCCAGGTGTTCGGATTCGACAGCACTGAAGCGAACACCGATACTTCAATACCGCTTATGGGGTGAGACACTCGTGTCCCATTGGGCGTGCCAAAGAAACTGTTGGTTTTGTTGAAGTTTTCCTTTGTTCTCTGTGTTGATATCTTATTTCCCTTTCCTAAGTGACATTCAAGAATCAACACTCTTAAAACCCCTCATGCTAGCAGGAACTTAGCTTTGATACCGCTGTAAAATACCCTAACCAAAATACAAACTCACATACAAAATCCAAAATAGAACACCAGTATTCTTTTCTTTATTTTTTTTTAAGGAAACAATACCTAGAAATTCACAAATATAAATAGAACGATAAACTAATAGGATTGAATTCACTGAATGATGAAGAGATATTACAATGGAAGAGATGGCCACTCACTAATACCACTTAAGAACCCAGAAGTGTAAATAGAGAGAGATGAACAATCGAACAAGTGAGTGTCAAGACCAATCTGCTCATAAACTCTCCCAAGCCAAACCCCAACCAATTAGCCATAAACTCCAACTAGATTTGCACTGGTCACATTCTCTAAACCAGGTAACAGCCACCCTCCTATATATATCCAACTACTGAAATCAAAGAATTACGCCCTCTGATCCTGAAATTCGAGGGTTTTTGCCCTCAAATTTCATAAGCTTGCTACTAGAACACAACCGCCACCAAGAAAAATGTCGAATAGATTTTTTTTTTTCTGAAACGCCAATCCACGAATGTTTCTTCCAAAAACTCCCCTTTTATACAGCCACACCCCCTCTTTTGTTTTTTTACTTAACTGCCAACCCTAGGCTAGAATAATAAGTGCTTTGAAAACTCCACACATTAGAAAAAATTCTAATGTATTAAAAGTGACACCCCTTAACATTAAATGTCATAACATTAATCATTACAGCGTTTCCTTGGGTCTGAAGTCAAAATTCTAATGCCTCCAAAATGACATGAAATTAAATTAAATCCACAAAGTCTAGAAATACTAGACCTTTGCCCAACGATATGTCATAACTTGAGATTGGCATTTCAAATACCTAAAGCGTCGAAGATCCAATTTAGAAGACTTGAAGTCAAATCCAACGACTATATGCATGCCACCATCCCAAGTGTCCGTCCTCCTCAAATGTAGCCTAGAAAGTCAGATTAGACCTCTCAGGGCTATAATTTAACCATAATCATCCATTAAAATCTTTGTTACAACTCTGAATTACACCAAACAAGAGCTAGGATAGAAGAGAACACATCTAGGGGAATCACCAAGGCCACTCAAAACTCAGTACTAGGAAGATCCCTAAAATATAGGAATTTCCCTTTTATTCACCAGGAAAATAATACAAAACAAATGCATATAATCACTTATATTTATGCCTCCTACACACGAACATCCACTCACCACAATTGCTCCACAAAAATAGGTGAGTGGGGCCCACATCTTGCTATAATCTAGAAAGGAACATTACATGCTTAGAGAGCGAGGGTGCTTAGCAAGTGAGGTTCCCTCTTCCAAACGCTTAACCAATTCTTGATTTTTGCCCTACTCTGTCTTTTACCTCAGCTTTTGCAACAGATCTCCGTTCAGGGAGCAAGGTTGCTCATAGAGAGCAAGGTGCCCAAAGAGTGAGGTCACCAAGAGAGCAGGTCACTCTGGAGAGCAGGGTGCTCCAAGAGTGGGGTGCTTCAGCGAGTGAGCACTTTATGGAGTGGAAAACGCTCAAAGCAAAGCGTCTGTGAAGTTTGGCTTGGTCATCTCACATTCTCATACTGATTGAAGCAATGGTGGTAGTCAGCTACTACAGTTGAGTTATGACCAAAATACCATTTTCAAGTTTGAACCACTAAACTGCATGTTTGGCAAGTCAAACAATGGAATTTGGACATGAAACTCATAATGTAGATTTATTAGGGTGTGAAGAATTTCCCCATGAAAAATTAACCCACTCCAATATTGTATGGAGGAGTTAAAGTTCCTCCACTATTGCTCCCTCTTTTAGCTTGCCCAAAATATGACATGGATTTTGTATTTTTCTCATATACCTTTGAACATACTATTGTCGGGATATTAATGCAAAAGAATGATGATGGTGGATCAGCCCATCACCTTTGTTGGCCATGACTTGAAAAAACATGAATTGAACTACAGCCAATTAGAAAAACATGCTTTTGTAGTGGTCAAGTCTCTAAAAGCTTTCCTCTTTCATATTTTGAATTCCAAGGTGGTTGTCTTTGTCCCAGATGTCTAAGTAAAAACCATCTTGACACAGAATGAACCTGAAAACAAAAGGATTGCATGGGTGGCTCAAGTACGGGAGTTTGAATTACAGATAAATCCCACCAAATTAGTCTGTAGGAAGGGATTATGTCAATCGATGTCCTTGGACTATGAGCACATCCCAGATGAAGCAAAAGATACTCAACTGGTCTTGTAGATTCAAAGCATTGATGAATGGTATATCAATCTAGTTTGCTATTTAACATATAGGTCCTGTCTAGCTAATATGGATTTCCGGGAAAGAAGGAAACTGAGTAGAAATGAAGCCAAATTCACGCCGCTGAATGGAATGTTATACAGGAAATGCCTGGATGGAGTTCAGATGAAATGTTTAAATTTAGAGCAAATTAATTCAGACATCAAAGAATATGTTCATGGAACATGGGGTGGGTATTTTGCACTCAAAATACTACCTATCGTTCCTCAAAGCAGGATATTATTGGCCTATTATTTGTATAGATGTCTACTTCGAAGCAAGAAAATGTGTTCCATGTCAAAAATATTCAGGAAAAGAGCAATGTCCTTCCTGCTCAACCCAGTTGTAATTGACGCTCCATTCAGGTAATCAGCCATGGACTTCATAGGGCCTATTAATCCCCGTTCCATCCAGAACCATGCTTCTATGCTTACTATGACAGATTACTTGACATGATGGATTGAGGCTATCCCAACCAAGGACTGCAAGGGTTTTGTTATAATTGACTTCTTTGAACAACAGTTGATGCCAAGGTTCAAAGTTCCTGTGAAAGTGGTAACTGACAATGCCACTTATTTCCTGTCTGCTGAATTTTTAGATTTTTGGAGATCTTATAATATCGTTGCAAGAACTTCTTCAAACTATTATCCGCAAGTTAACAGGCTTGATAAGTCCTCCAACAAAAGTACCTTGGAGATTTTAAAGAAGATAGTGATAATCAACAAAGCTAGCACAAAAAGGTTGGTTTTGCATTATGGGCTGATAGGATTTCAATCAAGAACGCACTAGGAACTTCTCCATACTATTTGGTCGATGGGAAAGCATCAATTCCTCCAATCAACATTGAACTGCCCTCCACTCAACTCTTATCAGACATCTATATGTTGGAGGAAGATAACCCTTACATAGCAAGAGGGTTATAGTTGATGAAATCGGAGAAGTCCAAAGAAGATACCCTCCAAATTTTCAAAAAGCACCAGTCACGTGCCAAAAATCTCTTTGATAAGGGCATAAGAGAAAAGAGGATTGAAGGAGATTTGATCATATTTTGGGACAGCAAAAATGGAAAACTTGGGGCCCATGGAAAATTTGATTCTCTATTGTCAGGGCCATTGAAAGTCCACAGCTGTCCAATTGTGATTGTGCTAGTTTTTCTCTTCAAAATGGTCTGGGACTGTGTATTCATCTGCCGCTGAATGAAAAGCTTTCCTTGTCAATTTTATCTGGTTACAGATCATATTCAAAAAGGTGTTGTTTTCTGCATCAATTGGCACAAATAAAGTCCATGCATGGAGGTTTCATTCATTAAAGTCATTGCAAAGGCATACATTCAAAATACTCTTGCACATTGAAGTCGGTCTTATGCATCTATTGTATCCACATTTCTCAGCTTCCATGGCAAAATTGCCTAGGTCTTTGGTGTTGTTCCCATGGATGATTTTATGCAGGGATCTGCTTGTAAGGCTTAGCCTGCTTTTTGCAGATTGACTGATGAGTTCATCAATCACTGGGGCACTTTGCCATCTGCAAAGACGATGAAGTATACACCGCAAGAGGAAAACAAGGTAGCCTCTGAATTGTCCAAGATCACCAACACAGAGATGGAAATAGGCAATTACAAGACTTTGGAGAAAGACATCTCGCTTGAGCAGAGATATAGAAAATTGGGGAACTCGGAGATGGCCAAGGTCACAATCTTCAAGAAGCTTTTCATGTGCCCAGAGTTGGTCATTATTTGTGCTATGCATCTAGATCCGTTCACTAATTTGTATCCGCAAGAGGGAATTTTTTCGCATCTACCAAACCATTGGTGGTGAGAGCAGTATTTGGACTTGACAAACGAACATGAGATACAATGGTGACAACCAAGGCAAAATTGGCCTTGACATGGAAAAGGAATCAAGAGGCATTCCTGAAATTCATTGAAAGGTATTGGATGTGGGTCCCAAAAAAGAGAAATGTTAACACAATAATGAAGGTCCCTAATGCTGATTTGAAAGAAGAGATTAGGGATGCAATTGTCTTGCTCAACCACATTAGAAGGAACTGTTGTCACATTTTGCACGGGGTGCAATGTTTTCAAGTTTGTAACAGTGCTGCTCTTCTTTTCCCCTCTTCCTCTATTTTTCCTTCCTTCTTCTCTCCTTTCCTTTTCTTTCCCGCATTCTCTTTCTTTCCCCCCTTTTTCTCGGAGTCCCCCAGTTGGTTTTTTAACTTTCCAGCAAGTTACCTGAAAAATGGCTAAGTGTTGGTGCGAAGTGCGCACTTCGCCCAGTTTTGGTGCGAAGTCTGACTTCGCCCCACTTTCTGGGCGCACCTTGCAACTGGCAGACTGGCAGGCTGACAGAAGAAAGATCAAGTGCTGGAGCAAGTCCGTATGGCGGCAAACACCAGTTTTCGCCTGTGCGTAGTCCGACTTCGCAGCGAAGTCGGAGTGCGCCCTTGACAGGTGCGCAGTAGGGGAACAAACCCAGAATTTGACCAAGGCATGAAGGCCTTCCCGACTGCACTGTATTCTGCCCACGCAACCCGAGGCGCTCTGATCCCAAGCGAAGTTGGATAACCTGCCTTTCAAGGCAGACACGTGTCAAAAAGCATCATTCATCATCTGACAAGTGTCCAGCTTCGGGATTAGAGCCGAAACGTGCCGAGCAAAAGGACAAGCATGGGCTGCACTGCCTATGCCAGTAGCCTCATTTAAAGCTGATCTGAGGTTTCACCTGCTCCAGCTACCCGCATCACTGCCAGAGAGAAGTTCTGCCCAACACACCGCCATGTAGCTGTCCAGCTTCCAGGAAGACCATGCTGCGGGTACAGTCCGGTCCGACAAAAGGTCAGCATTTGCAGCTCTTTCGCCGCTTTTGTCAGCTTATGTTTGACTGGGACCTTGTGCCCATTAATGTAACGGGAGGGACTCGGGCTATAAAAGCCCACCATGAATTCATTGTAAAAGGTGGATGGGGAATGTCTGTTAGGGAACCAATGTAACCGTGCTTCTGCTTATAAATATAATTTGTATGCCTAGTTCTGTTCTCGTCTTACGTTTTTTATCGTTGCCTTTCTTTATATTCATGCCTTAGGCTAACTTGTGTCACGGCTCGTTGATTCATTTCAGCATTTGGTGATCAGGTGCCTCTAGCATTGCTTGTTTAAAGCACCCTCTGTACTTCATGAATTAAAAGGATACATAGAATAGATGTGGTAGCAGTTTCATAAGTTGTGTGTTACGTTGCTGGTCCGTATCTGGTGATTGATGCGCTGCCGTACTGTTAGTTCCTTGTAGGGAATGTCTGTTAGGGAGCCATTGAAGTTGTGCGGTTAAATTCTCTACACGACACATATACCTGGCTCTGATATCTCTATGATTGCTTTCTACTCATGTTAGTGTCCGTAGGTGGTGATTGATGCGTTGCCGTACTGTTAGTTCCTTTTAGGGAATGTCTGTTAGGGGACCATTGTAGCCGTGCGTACACTGCTTAAGTATCGGAAGTATACGTTAGATTTTGCGATTCTCAGTCGCGCTTTATATTTGTAATGCAGTAAGTATTGGTGATTGTTGGTTGCCGTACTGTTAGTTCCCCCCACCAACCTCCACGTATATTTGTAAATTCCTTTCTGTTCATTTATCTCTTTCCTGTACTCTTAGCTTAAATCAGAAAACCCCCAAAAGGAGCCGGCCTTCTCCGGAGATTGGCTCGGAAGGCATCTCTTCCTTCCGGCCTTTCATGCTGGTGGGCGAATCTGGGCGCATTAACCCAAAATCCTTTCCTCATGGCAGATTCGTAACCAACAGGAACCTGAGTTTAGACATTAGGACTTGAATGTTCCCATTCTTGAAGTTTGTTTTTAAGGATAAGAAACCTATTGATTAGGCCCACTTGATTTGTCAAGAGTTGATTGGTCAGCTCGTAAATGTCTTGACAACATGACCTTATATATATATATATATATATATATATATATTAATACCAAATTTTTCCCAATAGGGAAAATTTAGGAGTGAAGAAGAAAATTGATCAAGGACTTCCAGTCCCCCAGTGTTACCTCTCATTTCATGCAAAGAACTGGAAGAAGAAAAGGCCTTTCATCCATGGTAGCTTCCTAAGACACATTTTTTAAATTCTTTCTAATGAGAACTACGCAAGACTATCAGAGCAAGAGATGAAAGCAATACACCTATACATGGATTAGTATGTGTAGGATGCAACATATTCCTATATTCGGGTGTTCAGAGATGTAAGTAAACCAATGGCACTTCCCATCAGACCCACTTTAGACCTCGTTCTTGGAGAATTCTGCTGATAGAACTTTCCTTTTCATAAGAAGGTTACAGGAAAGCACCTTAAGGGCTTGGTAGAATTTTCAACCACCATTGGAAACTATACCTGCAACTCCTCTAGGGTGTAGCACAGCAATTTGTACTCCAACTTTTGGAGAAACAATTTGATATGACAGATTTGGTAATCAGCAATGACTACAATCAAGTCAATTTCAATACTTCAGTCTGCAAATAGGAAGGTCTATCCTATTCTAGACTAATATTCCTCAGTATGCAAACTTATCTCTCCAGCTGATGACAACATAGTACAGCACTTGTCTGTATGGCAATGAGTTGTACAGCAACTCTTGGACTGCGACTTCAATCCTACATAGAGAACTTGGAAAGAAGAACCTACAGATTACTTTGCTACAGCAATCCACAATGACAACACACCACGCATAATAGCCAAGCTGGTGTAATACCACTATGTGGTGATATTGTAAAACAGGTGGGGTGCATTTAAATCCCATATAACCAATTAAAAAATAAATAAATAAATATATGATAGGAACAGTTTGTGACTATAAATAAATATTTGCAAAGTATTATCTATTTTGCAATTCTATGTTTCTTAAATACTATTTGACTAAATTTAAATGGCATATGTTGCAGCCTAGATGTATAGGGACATTATACCCTACTAGAAGAACTTCAAAATGAAGCAATAGCTTGAGTTGAGCATCACTTATATCAAAATTTAAGACTATAACAAGTTAACAACCCTATATTCGACACTGTTTACCTACAAAAAAGCCTGGCTCACCTTATGATTTTGCATGGAAAGAGGCTCCAAGCTCATCTTACCAAGTAAGTTGGAGGGAAACCTGCAAATGAAACAAAGTAATGAATATGCATGAAAACATAGATTCTGTTCTTCACTTTTTTAGTTAGTTTCCTAAATCAAGGACCTTGATGGATCTATTATGCCAGAGGAATCATACAATATGCATTATTCATACTAGCAATTTTAGGTTAAAACTGTAAATGCAAATGTATGATGAGAAATCAACAGCAACTAGACAAAAATGTTTTTATATAGAAAAGATATAGAATAACATCAAAGGGCAAGAGTGATACTGGTTTTAATGTACAACAATTCCTACAAAGCTTTTCTTCTTCTTTTTTTTGATATTTCTTTTTTCTGCTAAGCTACCATTGATATTGTTAGTATGAAACGAAGAGCAAATAAAATTTTTTTATACTTTTTAGAGACCTGCAATGGGAAATGGTGATCCAAATTCCTATTGTTCCCATTCTAGTTGGGAATTCAGCATTTTGTGCATGGGTCAACTTGTGTAATGTATAACTTCACGGCCATAGTTCCAATTGATTCCATTTGAGAACCATTGGAAAGCTTGAGCAGTGCAGAATGCAATGAAATTGTGCAAAACTATGTTTGGCAAAGTTTGATTCCCCAAATCCACTCTGAAAAGCTCAAAAATTACAAAATTTAAAACACAGTCTTAAAGATAACAAAATTTTGAAAACCAAAAATATCATTCACAATGGTTTAGAAAGCATGCAAATGTTATTTGTCTTTCTTTTCCATGTCACACAGGTGTTAGTTCCTCCTACAGATGAGAAGTTTTTCCATTGGCTCTTTGGATTCTTGACAAGTCATTACACCTCTTCTGAAATGACCCACCCCTGTTTGCAATAATTTTTTTTTTGTTTTGCAATCTTGCCAAATGGACTCATACAAAATAAAATGTATTGCAAAATAGAGAACATTCAGCTGCAAGAGTTCTTTATTTGAATTATTAGCTCACAAATACATTGGATTACAGACACTTGGGTGGATAGACCAGACCCAGAGAGTACATTCAATGCATAAACAAATATATTATCATAAAAATCCTTAGAATGAGAGCTTACACGATTATTGCAGGTCTGTTACACAAATCAGAAATGTTTATTTCACCATGCAGGAGTAGTACGGCTGCTAGAAGGTGTACGACAGCCTTGAAGAAGTAGTGAACAACATCAACTGCCCAAACAGTGCCTGAAAGGAGTCGCCCAATGACATAAATCTGAACTATGCACTGCCCATCTGCAAGTACCTTACCAAACTCTAAAAATGCTTCTCTTCCAGGTGGTACGGACTGTACCAGGAATGGCACGACTCCCACGAGTAAATTGTTTCTGCCTTATAACCTCTGAAAATCACCTGTAATAGGGTCACCCTATCCAGATGGATGGTTTGGTGGAACACCCAGAACCTCTTTCACAAACCCTAGGAAGATCTCAAGATGTACGACCAGCTAGAACTGATTGCCTTGAACCCTGAATGCAGGATGCCAAAAGGTGGTACGGCCTGGTACAGGAAACTGGTACGACCAGGCTTGCAATAGATTCAACACACAAAATGCCCTCCAAAAACTCCTGCAATCACTGTGATATAAAACCCCAAAAATATCAACAATCAAATCAAACTGAATACCTCTGTGAATCTCGGTTGAAGCACAAATCCCAGCTTCTGAATGAAAATTGGCTGATGATTGCTCAGGAGTGATCTTTCACACCCGCAAGCAATGTTCCCTGTGAAGGTTTTCGTCCTCACAAAGCTATGGATTCCTGCTGCCAAAGCTGCAAGTCTCACCAGAGAGAAAATATCAAAATACCAGAATGCCCGAAAATGAGCTCTCAAAACTCCTTATATCTCCCAGAAATGCTACGCCCTTTTTAGGGTTTTGAGGGAACTTTTTAATATTTTAAAATTACTTTTTAGTTCGACCCCCTTAGAGCACTTTTCCTAAGTCACTTTATAAAAATAATAATATTTCTTTTAACTTAGGGAAATGAGCCACTTTATCAATTAAATATTTAATTTCCCTGACTTAGGAAAAAAACACTTTATTATTATTTAATATAACGCCAATATAACGTTAAATATTAAATAATAAACTCCAGACCCAATTATCGATCCAACTGTGAAGCATATTGTCTCAAAACACCTCGAACATCACAAACTGCCAACCTTGATCAGGACCACGCCCGGAAACCCTACTTACTAAAAATAGTAAGTACTGCCAAAAATGGTAAATAACTGCACCGATCTCCGAAATGCACTGAAACGGACTCCAAGAGCCAGAAACACATCTCCCATCGAAATCCTGATCAAACAACGTCCACCGACCACACTTACTAAAAATAGTAAGTACGACTATAAATAGCAGGTGACAGCCGAACCTCCAAAACATGCTAGCAACATCTCTCTGAGCAAGAACCTCCAACACACCATCACCACTGACTGTCCAAACTCCAACTTACTAAAAATAGTAAGTTACTATAAAAAGTAAGTGATGGCCCACAACCCCGAAACGCCTCCAGAAAGAGGCAGAGGAAAGCTGGCGAGGCACAGAACACAAGGAACCAACCCAATTAGGGTTCCCAATCACCATCACTAGCCTACGGGAACCCAGTAGTAGGCTAATCCACCCTAACTCACTGACTGCCTAGAAAGGGGACATTACAATCCACCCTTCCCAAAGATTGCTTGTCCTCAAGCAATGCCAAATCATACTCAAATCATCTGTCTGCTCCTGGCTGCAGTCACGTATGATCCCAGGGTCCCATAACAACCTCAAAAAAATTCCACCATGTTGTCGTTGCGCCACACTGATCACAACTGGGAACTCATCGTGCCAGAACTGCACTCTCCTCTCTTGTAGCACCAAAATGTCATCATCCTCAAAACCTGAACTAGGATACCTGTAAGGACTGAGCTCTATGCCATGAAAAATCTCATGCCTAAGCATCTCAGTTTGGACTACTCCTGCACTCCCACTGTCCAACATGATCCTGGGCACCTGAAAATATAATCTGCTCAACAAGGAAACATGGTACACAACATCTCTCACCATGGTGACCCAACAAGGATGTCGATTAGCCTCCGATGAGTGGCTGATATAGAAGAGGACAACAATGTTAGATCTGAAAATGATCATCCTGGGAATGCATATGCTATCAAAAACCGAAAACAATATGTTGGCACTTAACCTCCCAGTGTCAAGAAAATGATCCCCATCATTCCAATTTACCCAAACAGCTGTGAACATCAAAACAACATCAGTAGATAGATAATCTATCCACATGAAATGGCTGCAATAACTCTGATTTGATGCCCAAATACCCATCCAACACTGAACCTGGTTAGCTGCAATATTTATTTTCTTCATGTGAAACCAAAAACTAACCCGAACATAAAGCTGAATGGTCTGAAATTTAACAAACTTGCAGCTATCCAAGTCTGAAATTAACAACTTATAGTCTGATTTTTGAAAAATCAGCATCCTCAAAGAAGCACAACTGCTGCAACGCTGAAACATGATGACCAAAATGCAAAATCTGATCATATCCTCAACTGAAATGGCCTCCCAAAAAGTCACCAACTCAGCAAGTCTCCAATTTTTGCTCAAAATCTCTCTCCAATCCACTTGTATGAACACAAATGGATCTAAAAGGTGGCTGTTCAAAAGGGTAACAGCAGCATATCTTCCATTCTTTTGATCAAAAATCACCCAAGGTATGCCTCTCCCATCATCTGATATGTCTAACAGCCCATGTACATGATCCTGGGTATAGAAACTTACCTCCAAAGGGGCTCTGTTATGCTGGAGCTGCATTACACCGATCATCATATGAATATCACCTTTAGAGGATTTGGTGATGCTTGAAGATTCAATATAAGGCCTCTCCACTCCAACATCCTCTAAATCATAATAGAACTCCTCTCCTTGTGGTGAGTCCACAAGGTCAATCATCAAGCCATAAGGACCGTGTTCCTTTCCCAAACTGTCATCATGCATCTCAAAGAGTGGATTGTCAAAAGATGAATCAGTATCCATCTCAGACAATGGATTGTCAACCAACTGAATACTCTCATTGTCCTCCTGCTCAACCTGCTGATCTAAACTTTCTTTTTCTGATTTCTTGGGATATTGAACTAGATTATAAACCTCCTGTATGCTATCCAGTTCTTCGATCACTTGCCCAATCTCCTTTGCTCTTTCCTCATTTTCTTGCTCTCTGAATTTTGTGACAGCAGCAAGTTCTTCTTCAGTTTGGTGCAATGCCATTTGAATACCTGTCAAAGAATCTCTAGTTGTACTAAGCTCAAGAGTGAGCTCATCCACCTTTACCTATGTTTCCCTGACATGAGATAAGGCCTCATCTGCAATCCTGGTAGCCACATCTCTGTCTCTGATCATATGTAAGTAAGCTGATTTCATTTCATTCATTGTGCTCTCAATTCTTTGCAAATCAGCAATGGAAATGATTTGTTCATACTGGTTTCTTGGTGTCTTTTGGATGACATTTTCAACAAATCTTTTTGTGTCATCTAACTTAGATAACATGTGCACTTCATTTTCAGCAGACACCAATAGTTGGTTCTTCCATTTTTCATCATGGATATCAAGATCATGCAAATTTAATGAGTTGTTGTTAGAATGCATGCAAAAATCAGAACTAACCTCATACCTATCAGCAGTGTCTCCATGGCTGCCCCGAACTTCAAGTGTCTCTCCTTCGAAACTCGTCCCACCACCATCACTAGGATTCCAATCATAATCAGCTTCATGCATTAAAATTTCAGATTTGTCTACAGGATCATGCCTGTCAAAATCAACTCCCACTAGGATATCCTCTTTGCACATCTTTTGTTCAAAGGTTAGGACAACACTTTGGTCAAGAGGAAATTCATCCCAAAGTGGTTCTTCATCATACTTTGGTACCAAAACACCTGGATCCCATGGGACTATGAGTTGATTGCTTTGTTCAGAAAAAATATGTGCATTGTGCTCATCATGAGTGATTGTCTCTCTGAACAAATCACTCTCCAAATCAAGAACATGGAAGCTATCATGAACACTCTTCTCCATAGATTCTGTCTGCATGTCAAACTGAAACACATTTGTCATTAGAGCATGTCTTTCTTCCTCTGAGCTATCATTACTGACATGGTGAAAGGATTCATCACTATATGCTGATTGGAAATCAGCAACATGTTCTTTTTCTGGGATGGTGTTAGTGATCCCAACAAATTTATCATTGGCTTTCCTTCCACTAGTGTCATCAAGGCAACTGATAGTCTTGGAATCTTCACTGATTTGATCCACATTTACATCCAAGGTTGTTGATTTAACATCTTCATTAGGTGCATTTTCAACATGTGTAGATGCATGCATGTCAATGGAGTCAATTTGGGACTCAACCATACATACCTCATGTGATGTGGTATTTTCTTCATGCAAAATTTCTGTCATGAGCTCCTCTTCTTCACTATTCTCCTCATTGTGCAAGAAAGGTTTCAACTTCTTCACACACTGTTTGACAACACCGTTAACCAATTCATGTGCAGTTGTAGAAGCAACTAGATCTTACCTCCAAACGACCAATAACATAGATAAGAGTGGCTGGAAGATATCATCACTTTCATTAATGGTCAAAACCATAATGTTTCGCATGGCTGCAATAACATTATCAGCATGTTCTTTTTTGGCTGTAGCAATGAAATGCTGAAACATTTTGTAAATTAACTCATCCAAAACCAAATCTAACATGATGTTGCCCAATCCAGTTTTTGCAAATGTTTCAAGTATGGTAACTCTCCTAGTAAAATGAGAACTTGTGACATTCCCTAACCCTTTGAAACTCTCTACCAACAGCCGCATTATCTTTCTCAATGTGTCATCGCTATAAGGGGCTTTAGGTGCTGAAATTCTCAAGATCTCACTCAAACAAGAAGTAACCATAAGTCTTACCTCCCTATCTATGTGTCTCAACCATTCATGCTGATTTAAGGAAGTCACTGTAGGAATTATAGTTGTTTGTATTATCTTAGAAGGTGACTGATTTACCATGTGCAGACAATCCTCCACTTCCTTCAGAGTGCTGAGAAGATCATCCTTTGGCTGAGATAGGTGTCCAAGCTTAACCCCTGCATTTAAAAGTTTATTGACCAACTCTTCTTCACTGTTTGATGCCATGCTACTCAAACTTGAATGTCAATTTCCACTCTACCCGACAGGATGGCAGGATACTATGAGCTCTGATACCACTGAAATGACCCACCCCTATTTGCAATAATTTTTTTTTTTATTTTGCAATCTTGCCAAATGGACTCATACAAAATAAAATGTATTGCAAAATAGAGAACATTCACCTGCAAGAGTTCTTTATTTGAATTATTAGCTCACAAATACATTGGATTACAAACACTTGGGTGGATAGACCAGACCCAGAGAGTACATTCAATGCATAAACAAATATATTATCATAAAAATCCTTAGAATGAGAGCTTACACGATTATTGCAGGTCTGTTACACAAATCAGAAATGTTTATTTCACCATGCAGGAGTAGTACGATTGCTAGAAGGTGTACGACAGCCTTGAAGAAGTAGTGAACAACATCAACTGCCCAAACAGTGCCTGAAAGGAGTCGCCCAATGACATAAATCTGAACTATGCACTGCCCATCTGCAAGTACCTTACCAAACTCTGAAAATGCTTCTCTTCCAGGTGGTACGGACTGTACCAGGAATGGCACGACTCCCACGAGTAAATTGTTTCTGCCTTATAACCTCTGAAAATCACCTGTAATAGGGTCACCCTATCCAGATGGATGGTTTGGTGGAACACCCAGAACCTCTTTCACAAACCCTAGGAAGATCTCAAGATGTACGGCCAACTAGAACTGATTGCCTTGAACCCTGAATGTAGGATGCCAAAAGGTGGTACGGCCTGGTACAGGAACTAGTACGACCAGGCTTGCAATAGATTCAACACACAAAATGCCCTCCAAAAACTCCTGCAATCACTGTGATATAAAACCCCAGAAATATCAACAATCAAATCAAATCAAACTGAATACCTCTGTGAATCTCGGTTGAAGCACAAATCCCAGCTTCTGAATGAAAACTGGTTGATGATTGCTCAAGAGTGATCTTTCACACCCGCAAGCAATGTTCCCTGTGAAGGTTTTCGTCCTCACAAAGCTATGGATTCCTGCTGCCAAAGCTGCAAGTCTCACCAGAGAGAAAATATCAAAATACCAGAATGCCCGAAAATGAGCTCTCAAAACTCCTTATATCTCCCAGAAATGCTACGCCCTTTTTAGGGTTTTGAGGGAACTTTTTAATATTTTAAAATTACTTTTTAGTTCGACCCCCTTAGAGCACTTTTCCTAAGTCACTTTATAAAAATAATAATATTTCTTTTAACTTAGGGAAATGAGCCACTTTATCAATTAAATATTTAATTTCCCTGACTTAGGAAAAAAACACTTTATTATTATTTAATATAATGCCAATATAACGTTAAATATTAAATAATAAACTCCAGACCCAATTATCGATCCAACTGTGAAGCATATTGTCTCAAAACACCTCGAACATCACAAACTGCCAACCCTGATCAGGACCACGCCCGAAAACCCTACTTACTAAAAATAGTAAGTACTACCAAAAATGGTAAATAACTGCACCGATCTCCGAAATGCACTGAAACGGACTCCAAGAGCCAGAAACACATCTCCCATCGAAATCCTGATCAAACAACGTCCACCGACCACACTTACTAAAAATAGTAAGTACGACTATAAATAGCAGGTGACAACCGAACCTCCAAAACACGCTAGCAGCATCTCTCTGAGCAAGAACCTCCAACACACCATCACCACTGACTGTCCAAACTCCAACTTACTAAAAATAGTAAGTTACTATAAAAAGTAAGTGATGGCCCACAACCCCGAAACGCCTCCAGAAAGAGGTAGAGGAAAGTTGGTGAGGCACAGAACACAAGGAACCAACCCAATTAGGGTTCCCAATCACCATCACTAGCCTACGGGAACCCAGTAGTAGGCTAATCCACCCTAACTCACTGACTGCCTAGAAAGGGGACATTACATCTTCTTACATAACTATTTATTTTTTACACTCAAATTGTAGTTGGCTACATATGCAATTATACATAACAGAGCTTTCACACGAGATTTTCAGAGCATGGAAGAGCTTGTCTTTTCATAACTTGCATCCATGCCACCCACTTCTGCAAAGGAAATTTTGCTCACATCCCTTATGAACACATGAATTCTGCATCCTTTGGTGCTACCATAGTTACAAAAATCCCAATTTAATCCCAATCCGATCCAATATTTTCCAATTCAGCAGGGTTGCCAATTCAAATCACATCGGAATACCGATTTTTTAAAAAATCGACAATTTTTGCTGATTTTTTTCAAAACATTGTGATATGCATGAAAACATATTTTTTTCAATGAAAATTTGCATTTTCTTTGGTTTTTTTTGGCAATTTGTTTGCCGATTTTTCCCCCTTTTTTTTCCGATTCCCGATTTTTCCCTATTCTTTTTCCATGCTGATTCCAATCCGATTCCGATTTTCTCAACTATGGGTGTTTCCATAACAGGTTTTAATATTATGTAATACACTTATCTACAAGGTTTTTGATACTATATTTGATCTATTATTATAATTCATTTTTTTTCTTGTGCTCTGTTCTGAAATATTAGTCTCTACTATTGCAATTTCAGATATTGTATTTTAATTTTATTATCAGACATGTGATTTGTCACTCACATTTATTCATACAACTGGTTTGCTGTATATATAGGTGTTCTGATCGGTCCTAGATAAAATGTATCAAAGTGGTTTAGGGCAAAATAGAATAATGTACATTCAATTCTTGCAGTTATCCTCAAATATGCATATCCATTTGAATCTCCTTTCAGGTTGGAAAAGAAGTATGATTGCAAATCTCAAGCATCTCAAATTTTATATGTGGTTCTAAAATGCCAGGTCAAAGAATTGCTATGCTTAGTGAAACATTGAGCTAGTGATTCACCAAAGATCAATCACCTGAAGTGAATCAACAGATATCTAAACATTAATCATGGAGAAAAACAGTTAAAAGTATACAAATAATCAAAGCAGCTCAATAGGTTTGATGTACACTAAGATACAATAGCTAACAAGGAATGCTAGAAGGAACTCAAAACACCAAACCTGAACCGTATAAAACTACAGCTATAAGGCAATAAAGCAAAGATAGGAAAGGGAATTAAAGTCAAATAGATAAACTCTAGAAAAGGAATGTAAAATAATCCTGCAGAGGCATGTAAAATAAATATTCAATGAATAAAGATGACATCATTATAAAGTCTTGATGCAAAGATGCTATCAACTATTGTGTCTATGTAAGGTCCTCAGCAATTTTATTTTCTAAAATATAGCTGGTGTGATATAGAAAGATTATCTATCAGAGACCATCCAGGAAAATCATTTCTTGAGCACCTCAAAACTCAATTCACAATTGCCTCCAATATGTACTTCATTGATATCAATATAAATCCATCCTATAATGTTTCACATACATGCAAGGTTACCAGGTGCGGGGGTGCGGGTGCAGCAGGAATCGCGGGTGCGGGTGCAGGTGCGGCCCCTGCCAAAAATAGGGTTCGCCGGGTGCGGGTGCGGCTAGTTTTTAATTTAAAAATATATATATATATATAGTCAAAAAAATTAAAAAAAACAAAAATTATGCACATTGCGAAATAATTAAATAAATGATAAATCATACACATTGTGAAATAATATTAATTTTTAAGTTTAAACTTTTAACAACTTTATAATAAATTATAATTTATAAAAACTTTAAAGTTTAAACTTTTTAAAAAATTAAAATGTTTTCTAATAATAATTTTTTTAGCCCGTATGGGCTGGGTGTGGCTGGGCCCACCTAAAAATAATAATAATAATAATAATAAAACATTTTTTTCCTATGTTAATGCCCAAACTGGGCTGGGTTCGGCTGATTGAACCTTGACTGGCCATAGGGTTTGGCTGGGCCGAACCCTGACTGACAGGGTTCGGTCCAAGGTGAACCCTGTCAGATAGGGTTCGGATGGGGTTCGGCCCAGCCGTACCCGTTCGTGAACCCGCACACCCAGTGTGGGTACAGATGTGTGCACCCAGCCAATTGGGTGCACGAACCCTGTTAGACTGCAGTGATATATGTTAGTATTGTATGATGGTCATGTTTCATGTTTCGATATGTTAATGCAGATCAATTATGTTCTGATTTACTGTCATCACTGGAAATGTTGGACTCGATGACCGAAAACGACCAACATCTTTTGTGGTCATTGTTCAGCATGTGGAGCTGTCATCAAATGTTGGACCCCCCACGCCCCAAAATAAATAAATAAATAAAATAATAAAATAAACAGAAAATAAGTGTTTGCTCCAACATGCAGCTAGAAGGCAGGTGGTCTTTAATCTTCAACGTTCAAAATGACCTGAGGCACAATTGAAGACCAAGATATTTATTCTGAAACTGCAAGATGTTTAACTTGTCATGCAGCTCATATGTGTGCCCATCAGCCTTCTGAATATACAAGCAGAAGATGAGCATTTTCAGTGTTTTCTTAGAAACAATTACAGATTGGCAACTACATCATCAAAATCTTGCGTGGTGACTCCTGAAGCATCTTCAGTGTTAATACTCACACCTACTCTCATCAGATTTTTCACTTTCTCATTATCACAGCAAATGAGATTAGGTTTGGGAAGTTGAGCTTCCAGTAACTAAAGCATTACAAGTCATGGAATGGCTGCAATTGGCTCTTTGAGATAAGATTCTAGTAATTGTGGTACAGGCTTCCAAAAATTAATGGCTCACCAAAGAGATTACTGATGGCCTTTATAGTTGTGATCATCTTGCCTAGACGACTCTAATGGCAAGCATTTATCGTAACCCTAAATTCAGCTTCAAGACATTTTACAGGACTTGATTCTGTGAAAACAATTGCAAGGATATTTGGCCTAGAAGTTTTGAACAGGAGAGGATCTTGCAGAGGATGAACAAAAGTGGAAAGAATTTCAAAACCAGACTGTCCAGGAGAAAAAAATTAAGATAAAGAGGGGAAAAGAGGTTCCATCCAGAAATATGCCTATGTTTCCTCATCCTCAAACCCTCATGCGTGCATGGATTGTTAACTTTGTGTCACAGATTCCCGAAAGAACTCCTGCTTTGTTAGTACTTGTGAGGATATTTCTATATAATTTAAGGGAGAAAAGCAAAGATCCCTATCATAGTAATAATCATATTCCAAACAGCCATAGCAAAGACAAGCTGAAGAATCATTCCAGCAGCAATAGAGAACATATCCTTAACAAGGAGATACTACATATATTTGCTCACCAAAGAGATTACTGATGGCCTTTATGGTTGTGATCATCTTGCCTAGACGACTCTAATGGCAAGCATTTATCGTAACCCTAAATTCAGCTTCAAGACATTTTACAGGACTTGATTCTGTGAAAACAATTGCAAGGATATTTGGCCTAGAAGTTTTGAACAGGAGAGGATCTTGCAGAGGATGAACAAAAGTGGAAAGAATTTCAAAACCAGACTGTCCAGGAGAAAAAATTAAGATAAACCAGACTGTCCAGGAGAAAAAATTAAGATAAAGAGGGGAAAAGAGCTTCCATCTAGAAATATACCTATGTTTCCTCATCCTCAAACCCTCATGCGTGCATGGATTGTTAACTTTGTGTCACAGATTCCCAAAAGAACTCCTGCTTTGTTAGTACTTGTGAGGATATTTCTATATAATTTAAGGGAGAAAAGCAAAGATCCCTATCATAGTAACAATCATATTCCAAACAGCCATAGCAAAGACAAGCTGAAGAATCATTCCAGCAGCAATAGAGAACATATCTTTAACAAGGAGATACTAAAAGATGCAAAGATATGATAGCTGAGACACTTCAAGGGGAAACCTCCATATACAATAACTTAAATGATAATTTCACAGTGATGCCTGACTCAGGTATGGTCATAATTATGTTAGCACAAACCATAAGTTCCTAATCAGGCCATACTAACTTGAAGGAGAAAACATAAGAACTACTACAAGACATAAGTAGGGTTATGTGCACCACATAGTTACTCCATAGCCTAATCATAAACTATGAAAATAGTAACAAGACTAAAGATTAGGGGCATAACAATATATACGGTCTATTTTATGTTCTAAACTTTAAATTGAAAGCCTACAAACAACTCTCATTTTCGTTAAAATAGTTCATAAAACTCATAAAATGAGGAATTACTGTTATTAGTCAGCTTGCGACCCCTTTGTGATGGTAACATATCAAAATTTTATTACCTAAAGGCAAGATGAATTCCAGAAATTATATCTTTCATTCCATTGTTCCAACAAAAATAATATGCCCTAAAGGGAGAACGTTTTAACTTTAACCAAAACATGCATCTATGACACTAAGATTTTTAGTAGAGTAAGTTTTTTCAAAAAAAAAAACATTTTTGAGCCCCTTGCAGTACCAAGTAGTGACTACATTTTGTGACCTTATAAATGACATTTGTTAAGGATTGCTCTCACAAGTTGGTTTGATCAACCTTAATTGTAACTTGATTTATACTTGTTCCACAAATATTTGTTTTTGATAGAGCAATCTCTTAAATGCTAAAAGCATTTGATAATATTACCTCTTTGTGAAAATTTCATCAGCTATACCCATATTTTGCTTCATAATACCACAAACACTTTGTCACACCTAGTTTGCAACATTCTTATGCAGTAGGTATGTAATCTTGTACTTGAAAAATACTATTGCTACTTGCATGGAAGAGACAGGCAAGGAAAGATTTATTCAAATGAGGGACATTTGAAACCAGGAACAACAATGTTGACATTCATGGTGCAATTTGAACAGGGCTCAAAAATTAAATACAACTAACAAACCAACTTTCCAAAAGCTATGCAAGGTGCTTCCTAAAACTTGCCTCTTCAAACTGAAACTAAGAGGATCAAGACTTTATTGAGAAGATTGGAAATGGAATGATGGGAAAAGCATTTATTATTGTATCACTAAAGATTTATATGAGCACGTGAGACATTCCTCACCAGTTGCTTGCCGGCTAGGGGAATAAAAACATTGAAGTGCATTAGCAACAACAATATCATGAAATTTAGAAGGCTTGGCATCATTCAAGCACAAGGTTTTGATTTGGGTGGTGATTCATCAAGTTCTGGCAATCAAGATCTATTTAAACAAGATTGGAATTTCAGTTAAGGCAAGGAGGATTGTTTTGTGAAACAGTACACTATAAAAAAGGTTGGTATCTATTCAGACTTGTTGCCCTCTTTTCGTGGTGAAAGAAGCATTGTCAGGTAATGTGTCAAGGTGATCAAATTTTGGACACTAACCAGCATCCACGAACTGAAGAGTTTTAAAAAAGAATTGACTCTTTTATTCAAATCTTAATAGACTTTTATTCATAAAGATATAGACTCTTTGCCTGGCTGCAAAGGCCCAAGTGCTTTCTTTCCTTGCATACATAGTGTTGTGGACCTTATTATGGCATATATAAACCCGTTATATTAGAATATAACCTTATAACAAATATATGTGTAATGTCCCAAAAATAAATATTTTTTTGTAAATGTCTCCTACACTTAATTATAAAAGTGAAAAAGGGGTTCATGTGACTAGGAGACATAACTTAAGTTGTGTTTATTTATGTTTTATGTTTTTATGTTGTAATAAGGCACTTTAAGTGATTTTAGGGTTGGCAGATGTCAACTCCAAATTAGAACCTCACCCTATATAAGGCAGTGAGACGTCCCATTTTGGGCATGTTATGTTGATATCATAATTGAATATTGAAACCCTAGAGGTTCCATGAGTTGAGATTGCAGGTCTTGCTCATTCCCATAGTGCATTGGAGGTGCATGGTTGGGGTCTTGGCAATATCATTGCAGGTGTTATTGCCCTAAAATATCAAAAATACAAAAAGAGGCATCCGTGAGGATTTCGTGGCATTTTTGGGAGCATTTGTGTCATGTGTTTCAGATCTGTTGGCAGCCCCAAACCCTACACTTGTATTTGGGGTCATTTTTGAGGAGTTTTTGCATTTGTTCAGCCTTGGGGTTAGTTCGTCCCACTTGTGGGGGTTTGTATCTGCATTTTGAGTTCTTTGAGGACCCATTTGTCCATTCCAGCTGTTGTATTGGTTTGGCAATATTTAATATATGATACTAGCTGATTTCTCCTCATACTTGTGTTATTTTATGAGCAATTTCTGAGTTATTTCCTTGCTGTACTTAATTTCTGCATTTTCGTAGTAAGGGTTTGTTGTTTCTAAAAAGGGACATTACAAGTGGTATCAGAGATGGAATCTTGCCAGCCTGTGATTCGTGGTGATAAGTGTGTTTTTGTGGTGAAAAGTTGTGCCCTAGTGAAAATCACGGATTTTTAGGGGATTCGCAGATTTTTAGGGATTTTTTTCAGAAAATAAAAATTGCAGATTTGGATACCCTTTTGACCAATTTGCAGTTCTATGGTTTCAGAAATTTTTTTTGGTGGTCAGAATTTTCAGAATTTCAGATTTCCATCTTTTTTAGGGTTTGATAGGGTTTTATGCATCGTCCTCCTGTTCATCGGTATTTTACTAGGAGAAACAGACTCGCTTTGGAAATGTCAAACAGGGAAGAGGTTGAGGAGCCCCAAAGGCCGCTTGATAGGATTGAGCAAAAATTCGATGCCCTACTTGACATGCTGCAAAGAATGGTGTCCTTACAAGAGACAAATCAACAAGAATTGAGGGCAGCTTTGGGCAACCCAAATGGCACAAGGAGGGAAGGAGAAAGGGGAGGCAACAACAATGGGCATGAGTCATCATCTAACTCACACACTCCCTTGCCTAGGCCGTCCAAGCCTATGTTCCTTGTTCCACCACCTCCACCGGAGGAAAATGAGGTAACTGATTAATTAGATGAATGGTTTGCTGCTTTTAGTAATAAATCTGAGGGTTTTAGGGCAGCAGTTTCTTTTGATAACTATTTGAAGATTGTGGGTAAATCTGTTGTTGAGGCTAAAAAAGATAAAAAGAAGCCCTTTTTGCATCAAAAGGTGATCATTCCCTCATTTAATGGTCAAGATGGTCTTACAGCTAGGGCATGGCTTCAAAAATTGCAGACTTATTTTACCTTGGAGCCTATTTCTGAAGATGATGCAGTTCAGATTGCTACACTCCACCTTGAGGGTAGTGCTTACTCATGGTGGCATCATGTGTTAGTAACCCAAGGGCATGGTGATATTGATACATTTGATGAATTTTGTACCAGGGTTTTGAACAAGTTTGAAAGGAGGAATGTGGAAGAGTATTTCAAGGAGCTTGCCACTTTGAAGCAAACTTCATCCATTCATGCCTATGTGGAGGAGTTTGAACAACTTTCAGTTCAGGTACAAAATATTTCACCCAAGAGGGTAATTTTTCTTTTTATGGATGGTTTGTTGGAACCCGTGAAGGGATTAGTTAAAGCTTTTGAACCAGCCACTCTTGAAGATGCCATTAAGAGAGCTTTAAGCTTAGAATCTGTTTTACCTCCTAGACAGAAATATTTTGCACATAATCCACCTGCTAGACCACCTTTTGCAGCCAGAAAAACTGTTTTTGGACAGTAGTATGGGCAGCAAGGAAACCTCACGCAGCAAGGTGGAAATGAGAGAAATTTTTATGGCAGGAATCCCACGCATGGAGAAGGTTTCAGATCTGGTTTTCAGCCACCTAATAAGCCCCCAAATGGCCCACGCTTGACACAAGAAGAGAAAGATGAGCTAAGGAAACAAAACAAGTGTTTCATTTGCAAGTCTCCTTGGCAAAGAGGTCATAAATGCGGAGAAGGAGGTATGAAAATCATTGAATTACATTCTGATTCTGATTCTGATAATCCTGATTTTTATGAGGCAGATGAGACACCCTTGGAAGAGGAAGCACAAAGGGAGTATGAGGAAGTTCTTGAAGGTTCCCTAGCCACTTTAAGTGGGCTGAATCAGTTTCGCACTATTAAGGTACCAGGTAGATCTTTTGATGAAAAGGTTATTGTTTTAATAGATGGTGGTGCTACTTACAATTTTGTTGATGAGAAGTTTGCCACTAGAAAGAATCTTCCTACAGCTATCATTCCTGGTTTTAGTGTTGCTATTGGCAATGGTGATCTTATCACATGCAACAAAGTGGTAAGAAACATAAAAATTAATTTTGGCAACATGGAAGTAGATGAGCAATTCTTTGTTTTTCCCTTAGGAGGTATTCCACATATGGTTTTGGGTGTGCAATGGTTGTATTCACTTGGTGATAATGTTACTAATTATCAGAAATTAGAACTGAAGTTTGTGCTTGAAGGGAAAGATGTGGTGTTGCAAGGAATCAAGGAAAATGGGTCAAAAGACTCTTGCAAAATTTTGGAGGTTTCATACAAAAGAATGGAGAAGATGATAAGGCATAAGGACGTTGAGTGGGCAGCTGTAATTTTCAGTTCAAAAGGGAAAAAATCAGCCACCTATCATCCTCAAATTCAAGGTTTACTACGAAAACATCTTAAGGTATTTTCTGACCTACCTAAAGGTTTGCCACCTAGTAGAGGTTTTCAGCATGTTATTGAATTGGAAGCAAATAGTAAACCTGTCATAATTAAACCTTATAGGCATCCTAAGGTTTTCAAAGATGAGATTGAAAAGACCATTGCTGATTTACTTGAGAGTGGGCACATTAGACCTAGTTGTAGTCCTTTTGCTTCACCTGTTGTGTTAGTAAAAAAGGATGGAACCATGAGAATGTGCATTGACTATAGGGCATTAAACAAGAAGACCATAAAGAATAGATATGCTATTCCTAGGGTGGATGAACTAATAGATGAGTTGCATGGGGCAATGTATTTTTCAAAGATTGATCTTAGGTCCGGATATCACCAAATTCGTATGAGGGATGAGGATGTGTACAAAACAGCCTTTAGATGCCATTGTGGGCATTATGAGTTTATGGTTATGCCCTTTTGGTTTGACTAATGCACCAGCCACTTTTCAATCAGCCATGAATCAAATTTTCAATCAGCATTTGAGGTGCTTTGTCTTGGTATTTTTTGATGATATTTTGGTGTATAGCAAAAATTGGGATGATCATTTACAGCATTTAGATTCAGTTTTGAGCATTTTAGGACAGCAAGAGTTTTATGCAAAAGAATCTAAATGTGAATTTGCTATGACTGAAATTTTATACTTGGGGCACATTATTTGCAAAGATGGGGTGAAGGTTGATCAAACTAAAGTTTCAGCTATACAAAGATGGCCTATACCATCCAACCTAACGGAATTGAGGGGTTTTGTGGGTTTATGCAGTTACAAAGATGGACACCTGTCAGCATTTGATGTCTACTGGTGGAAGATGGGGTGGGGAAGACACTTAGTCGTTTTCCTTGAAATCTGATTTCGCCCGGCAGCGCGCAAAAATGAAGCGCAGTCAGACGGCGCAGCCTGGAAATGGCGCAGTCGGGCGGTCCCTGCCTTAGCCACTTCTTGGCTTCTCCCTGTCATACCCCGTCCGAGGGCGCATAAAGGTGAGCGCGCAGTCGGACGGCGCGGCGCACTTGGGCGGGTCCATGCCTTAGTCATTTTTCAGCATAATTCTCCTTTCGCCTCCCGATTGCGCACTACTGGGTCGGCGCCGCCCGACTTCGCAGCGAAGTCGGGTGGCCTCAACACTTGGACAAATTTTAGATGCTCCTTTACTAATGACGCCCGAGTGCGCATTCCTCTCTTGGGCGTCGTCCGACTTCGCGCGAACTCGGGCGGCCCCGACACTTAGAAAATTTATGGGCTTGCTCTTCTCAATGCCGCCCGATTGCGCACTAGAACTTGTGCGTCGTCCGACTTCGCGCGAAGTCGGGCGGCTCACACTTAGAAATTTTTTCGGACGGTCCTTGCTCTTCTGCCCAGGTGCGCAAGATGAAGCGTGCGCAGCCCGACTGCGCAGCGCAGTCGGGCGGGGACCAACACTTAGAACTTTTCTTGGGCGTTTTTTGCCCACTTGACAGAGATGCTTACAAACATGAATTTAAAGATGAAAGAGATAAAATGGAAGAATAAGGAGCAGAAATGGAAAGAAGAAGAACGGGAGAGAAGAAAGGAGGGAGGCAAAGCAGCAACCTTACAGTTTTTTCAAAACTTAGCACCCCATGCAAAATGTGGCAACAATTAGCTATACTATGATAGGGAGGAGAATCCCATTCACTTGCCAGAGGCACCTGTCTAAAATGTGTTTGCAGTTATCTAATTGAATGCATCTTCCCTCATTTCTAATCCAAAATTAGGTGATGCTGCACTATAATCCCTTGTTTTTCCTCTTCTAGGCCTAGCGATGAACGTAATCCAACAAGACAACAACAGATGATTGAGATAATCGAGTCACTAGTGATCCCCTGTCAGGGTACAGTTGCATCACTAGGTGCAACAGATAGCTTCTAGAGAGAAAAAGTGAAAACATATGTCAGGAGAAAAAAACCATCTCCAAATTTATACACATAGCAAAACATCAAAGTGTTGTCTTGAGAGGTTCTACACATACTAGATGTTTTATAAAGTAAATATATTTTAGACAAACTAATCCTTAAATCATGTTGGCCATTTTGTAAGTACTTGATAATCAAAGATCAAGCTCCCTATGATCAACAAATAGATTCTAGACAAAGGGATTTTTTACACTTTTTGGATTTATGAGGGACTTAACCCTCTTTGATGATGTCTCGCTTGCGTTCTGCAATATATGACCATTCATAGAATATTGTTGCATTTGAATAAAAATGTAGCATCCCCTGACTGGCAATTATGATAATATCTATAACAATAAATTCCTATATGATAATAGACATTACTATTCCTATATCTTCATGGATAAAAGGATGGGTGTATGTTCATTTACCATTGGAAAATGCTGCTGTTCTTTACAGCATCACTTTCAAAGATTAGAGTTGATGGACAGTTTACTGCATCAAAACTTTCCAGAATGTCCAGATCCTGCATTTACAAATTTTAGTATGTAATGACAATTCAAGATTAGTTACATCTAAAGACCAGGGGAGGGGAGAGAGAGACTTCTTGCATAACACATAGTAAAACTCAGAAGAAAGTGATTGGTTAGACTATTATCAAGAATCCGGTCTGCAACACTGAACTGACACTTTTCTAATAGAAACACTAAAGGCATATATCTGCAAATTTTTAACTGTCTCCTGTTAATAAAAATTGACTCTAAACCTTTCTCCAATGTAGGTTATAAGCAAACAATCAACTCATTTCCCTGTTTCTGTTGCCTATCAAATCTAGTCACACATTCTCGATGTCTACCAAAAATGACAAAATCTTTGTATTTAAGTTGTAGGCACAAAGACAGAACTTCACCTCGCTGATTATCATGCTGAGAATCTCAAAACCTAAGCAAACTGCATACACAGGGAAGTATTCTCCATTGTCATTTTCTTCTAAAGCTCTCTGCAATAGAAAATAGTGATTTAGGTAATTTAATATACGAGACAAAATTAACTTGGCAATACAAATATAATTTAATATTTTTGAAAGAATATGGCCCACTAATTCCTTTTTCACTTTTTGGTCTGAGAGGTAAAACAAAAAACTGCATTTCATTCGGTTTCATAGATTGGTATGTTTGTTAGGTATTTTTCCATTGAAATACTTAACATAGCAAGATACAAGACAAAAAACTTGGTTATGCTATACTTGAACTTAAGATGATCAATACGAGGATCATCCGGTACTCAGACTGATTTGGAACTCATAGAAGCAATATGGGACCACATATCACATGGAAGACAAGGGAATAACCTAATGAGTTTAGGGATCGCCCACAGCATGTGACAACACCTGAAGTACAAAGAAGTCGCCCAAAACATGTAGGGATCACCCAAAGCATGTGAAGATCATCAAGACAGATTAAGATTGATCTAGAGGAGGCTCCAAAGGTCAAAGATGACCAATGAATCCTGATGGAGGTAAAGATACTTACCTCTACATTTTGCCCATTTTGTAGCCATTTAGAAGTAGTTAATGGATCAGAAACATCAGTAAATGATGTGGGACCAAATCATCTTTGTAAAGGCATGAATGGAGCAACAATTGGACCCTATGGACCTCAAAAACAGGATTTTTGAGCAATTGATTTATTGATGTCAACTGCACAATTAGGATTGCTCTGCAACACAATGCATTTTTCTTGAGAAATCAATAGGGTATGACTTAGCAACAAGCTGGATCATTTGGGAGACCAACGCAATGATATAAAAGGAAGCTATAGTTGTAGGCAGACAAATTGACACATTTGCATGAATGAATGAATGCATGTTAGAGCGTAGAAACATATATGTGCGAAAATGTGCACACAAAGTGTTTGTGATAAGTTATGTAGTGTTTTGTGTGTACGCTACAATGTATTTGTAGTAATGCACATGTGCAGAGTGTTTGTAACATGGCAAAGTCTTTGTAATAATGTAAAATAATGGGGTATTTTTAATGTTTTATGTAAACAAGTAGTTCGGAGGTAGTTGAAACATTGCTAACCGCCTATCAATCTTGTCGTATCTATAAGTACGCATCTATGTGAGGGATGCGAGAGAGAGGGATCCCATCTAGTGTGTGTGCATGTTGTTTTCCAAAGTATATTTTTGGTAAAGTGTTTTTTAAAATATGATATGTTGCAGATAATTGTTGTGTAGGATACTTGTTGGTTACGAATCTGCCATGAGGAAAGGATTTGGGTTAATGCGCCCAGATTCGCCCACCAGCATGAAAGGCCGGAAGGAAGAGATGCCTTCCGAGCCAATCTCCGGAGAAGGCCGGCTCCTTTTGGGGGGTTTTCTGATTTAAGCTAAGAGTACAGGAAAGAAATAAATGTACAAGAAGAGATTTACAAATATATTCAAAGGTTGGTGGGGGGAACTAACGATACGGGAACACACCAATCACCGCTACTTACTGCATATAAACACAAAGCATGACAAAGAACTGCAAAATCTAACGTATACTTCCGATACCCAAGCGGTGTACGCACGGCTACAACGGCTCCCTAACAGACATTCCCTACAAGGAACTAACGATGCGGCAACACGTCAATCACCACCTACGGACACTAACATGGGTAGAAAGCAATCATAGAGATATCGAGCCGGGTATATGTGTTTATGTAGAGAATTTAACACGCACGACTTCAATGGCCCCCTAACGGACATTCCCTACAAGGAACTAACGATGCGGCGGCGCACCAATCACCGAGATACGGACCGGCAACAAAACACACAAGCGATGGAACTGCTACTACGGCTATTCTATGTATCCTTTTAATTCATGAAGTACGGGGGGTGCTTTAAACAAGCAATGCTAGAGGCACATGATCATCAAATGCTGAAATGAATCAACGAGCCATGACACGAGGTTAGCCTAAGGCATGAATATAAAGAAAGGCGGCATAAAAAACGAAGCGGCGAGAACGGAACCAAGCATAAGATTATATTTATAAGCAGAAGCACGGTTACAATGGGCACAGTGGTTCCCTAACAGACATTCCCCTTCCACCCTTTACAATGAATTCACGGTGGGCTTTTATAGCCCGAGTCCCTCCCGTTACATTAATGGGTACAAAGTCCCAGTCAAACATAAGCTGACAAAAGCGGCGAAAGAGCTGCAAATGCTGACCTTTTGTCGGACCGGATTGTACCCGCAGCATGGTCTTCCTGGAAGCTGGACAGCTACATGGCGGTGTGTTGGGCAGAATCTCCCTCTGGCAGTGATGCGGGTAGCTGGAGCAGGTAAAACCTCAGATCAGCTTTGAATGAGGCCTACGGCGCGAGCAGTGCAGCCCATGCTTGTCCTTTTGCTCGGCACGTTTCGGCTCTAATCCCGAAGCTGGACACTTGTCAGATGATGGATGATGCTGTGTGACACGTGTCTGCCTTGGAAGGCAGTCCGTCCAACTTCGCTTGGGATCAGAGCGTCTCGGGTTGCGCGGGCAGAAAACAGTGCAGTCGGGAAGGCCTTCATGCCTTGGTCAAATTACGGGTTTGTTCCCCTCTGCGCTTTGTCAAGGGCGCACTCCGACTTCAGCTGCGAAGTCGGGCTGCGCACGAGTGGAAGCGGGTGTCCGCCGCCGTACGGACTCTGCTCCGGCCTTTTATCATCTTCTGTCAGCCTGCCAGCCTGTCAATCTGCCAGTTGCAAGGTGCGCCCAGAAAGTGGGGCGAAGTCGGACTTCGCACCAAAGCCGAGGCGAAGTGCGCACTCGCACCAAGGCCGGGCGAAGTGCGAACTTCGCACCAACACTTAGCCATTTTTCGGGTAACTTGCTGGAAAGTTGAAAAATCAACTGGGGACTCCAAGAAAGGGGGGAAAGAAAGAGAATGCGGGAAAGAAAAGGAAAGGGAGAGGAGAAGGAAGGAAAATAGGGGAAGAGGGAAAAAGAAGAGCAGCACTGTTACAACACTGAAGACATTGCACCCCGTGCAAAATGTGACAACATTTCTGGCGGCTCGCGGGGTGTCGAGCTCGCCTCGGCGCAAAGAATCCATGCCTTCATCCATTGGGTGCAGAGGAACTTGCCTCCCCTGCCTTTTGCTGCTCTAACTGTCCTCCTTGTGGCAACTGTTCTTCAGATTCATCTTTGTCAGTTGCCCCCTCAGAGTTACCTTCCGAAAGCTCTCCATCTCCACGCTACGCTCGCAAATGCGATCGTATGCGGCCTTGGTTGGGCGCCAAGCTTCTGCTTCAAATGGCCGGCGGTCAGCTACATCTTCTAATGCTGCGTGGAAAGCAGCGACCGCGTGCAGGTCGATGGTGAGGTATCTCTTTTCTAACTCCTGGAAGTAGGAGCTGATCTTGGAATATTTGGAGACCATCTGAGTGACCTGATTGTCTTGAATTGGCTCAGTCCAGCTATCAATTTCAGCTGTATCTGCTTCGAAGGACTGCCAATTCCTTTTCACCCGATCTAGGGTGAGAAGCTCGCCATTTTCAACAAAACCTGGGCACCCTAGTTCAGAAAGAGCGTGAAAGGGGGCCAGACAGATATCCCTTTCAT
The DNA here is from genome assembly GCA_028583015.1 of Wollemia nobilis. Taxonomy (NCBI): domain Eukaryota; kingdom Viridiplantae; phylum Streptophyta; class Pinopsida; order Araucariales; family Araucariaceae; genus Wollemia; species Wollemia nobilis. Next base: position 4,930,375 of record JAQPPZ010016862.1, read on the forward strand.
GTCTGAATGCATCAAGCATTCGTTTGGCAACTCTCACCTCTTCAACTTTTTTGAAATATTTGTGCAAGGTCACCCTTGCACCTGCCCATTCTGCAGCGAATGAGGACACGGGAGAAAATTGGAGGCCGTTGCGCTCGCGCTCCTGAAGATTTACCGCCAGGTCCGGCCATTGCTTCGCCCGACGTTCGGCCTCCTCTACCACAGGCTTTCCCTAGGCAGAAACTTCTTGAATTTTGGATGCGAAATCCAGAACTGCCATCGCCTTGTAGGTATGGGGCTTGCATTCCCGCAGCAAACCAGCCCGCATCTCCTTAACCTTTGTCTTTGAAAAGACCGTCGCTTGAGATGCTCTCTCTGCAAGTTGCGACTGTGCCTGCTTCAAAGACTCTTGGAGCTGAGAAATCTGCTCCGAGGCTGCTTTCTTTTCGGTTGCGGCGTTGTCTTGAGAAGCGGCCAGCTGGGCTTTGAGTTCATCTATTTCTTGCCGCGCCGCTTCCAGTTGCTCAGTGGACCTAGACAGGTCCTCTTCAAGCTGCCTTGTTTTATCCTGCAACCCGAAAAGTTCTTCCTGCTCCTCCAGACTTTTGACAAAGAGATTGTCAGCTTTGCGCATGATTGACTGAATCTCATATTGCTTGTTAATGTCGTCAAAGCTCTTCTCCTTTGTCTGGAGTTCGTAGTCCGCCCTGGTCATTTCCCGGAGAGGTTTCTTTACTTTTGGGATTATTTTCTCTGTTGTAATCACTCTCCTCCCGAAATCATACTTTGCGCGTTTTGCCGGGGCGGCTATCTCTTCATGTCTCCTCCGCTTCAGGTCTTGGAGGAAAGAGACAGAATACTCTACGACTCTCGTTGCCAGGGGCAAGTCGTACGTATTACGGAGGTCGTCCATAAAATCTGGTTCCCCCGGCCTAGGGTTCTGCCGAGACGTCTCTCCTGCGGGGATGGGACCGGGGAGGAACCGGACGGACCTTGGAAGAATCGGTCGCTTGTGGGGGCGACCGGGAAATGGAGATGGGAACGGGCGACACTGCAAGGGTTTGAAGCGGCTGAGATGGTGGATGTGACGGTGAACGGACAGCCTCAGCACTTACCTCAGGCGAAGGGTTTGGAGTTGTGCTCAGAGAAAGGGAGACGTTAGGGTTACGAGCAAGCCGATCGAAAGAATGGGGGCCGCTAGAAGGGCGTGGAGACGGGGGAGGGGGATGCGGCCATGACTTGCTCGGATTGAGCGGGAGACGGAGTGGGAGTGGGGCTGGGTGAGACCAAAGAGACGGGGGCAGCGAACGTACTGCGGGCTCCGCTTGAGCCGATGCCGGATGGATGTACGTAGCTTCGATTTCGGCGGTGGCTTAGGACTGCCCAGAGACACTTGTCTCTGCGGCGGCAGGACGCGGCTGCGGCTCTGCAACTGGCTGCTGCACTATCAGGCTAGGTCGCCTGATTTTCTCAACTCTCTTCCGCTTCTTCTCTTCTGGAATAACAATCTGATCAGGGGAAGGAGATGAAGCAGGTGCAGCGGCGCGATGCTCCCACGGTAAACTTGTACCGGGGTTTGACTTGCAGAAGGTCTGCCGCAACCGGTCTGCCCTCTGACGGCGCTGGCGCTTTTCGTGCCTGAGGGATTGCCTCGGGCGTTGCCTTGACTAATTCTTTCGCCTTCTCAGGCGCCGTCTTGGAAGCCACGGGCTGCATTGGATCGACCTGGAAGTTTGCTGGGCCCACGTTGGTAGTTGCCGAAGTGTACAACTGTTGGGAGGGAGACCCTCCTTTATAGTCTTCAAAGGGACCTCGGGGAACGTAACCTTGATATGCGAACGGCCGCCAGCTGTCATGATGCTGGTCATAGAGAACCGAAAAGTCGTCATCTACGGCCAGGTTTCTCCTTGTTGATTTGTCGTCTTTGCGTGCGGCATCTCATCTTCCAGCATTCAGTAATCTTTTCTTTAGACCAGTTAAGGCCTGCTATCTTGGATAGAAATTTTTTGAACCCTGGAGATGAAAATTGGTGGTCCGGGTTTCGCTTGGGGTCATATGTCACCTCCTCGCAGTAGAAATCCTGCCAGGGAGGAGAAGCTTCCATTAATTCGATTTCCCAGTCAAGATCCACATGGACCACATCGCATCTATCTTCGGTTATATCTGCCCGGGGGCAGAGATGTGCGAACTTTCCCCTTATTCCATATGGGTCATACTTCCAGCGTTGCGGCAACAAAACCAGGCCAATCCGGGAAAACTCTTGCTCAAGGTAGGAATGCTGTCCTACCTCAAAAATCTCAACATTTGCCCAGGAAAGAGGATATTGAAAAATCTGTCCTCTCTTCTTTCCTAGGCCGAACTCCTCTTCAACATAGTCCATTTGTCGGGCAACCTCCATCCCGAGCAGGTGCTCAGAGCACCAATAGGGCAGCAAATGGGGTTTGCCCTTGAATCCGTAGATTCGACCACAATTCCACTGCGTCGGTCCGAAACGTCCCCGAGCTTCTGATTTATCAAAGCGCTCGTCATTTCTCTCGGGGGACGGGGAATTTCGCTTTCATTGAAGACTGACATGACGAATCCCAGAAAGTTGAAGTTGAACTTGTAGTAGGACCCTTTCCGGTATAAGTCATCCGTCCAGTTATAGACGGGTTGTGGCTCTCCCCTCTCGTTGACCTTCTTCAGGTTCAGGATCGGCATCAGGGAGTGCAAATGGTACAAACAAAGCCAGGCTAGAACAGAACTGAAACGAAAATCGGTGACTGCCTCTTCTGGATTTTCACCAGGCTGGAATGAACGGCGTAAGCCAGCCAGTCTGCCCAGTCGAAAGAGATGGGACGCTTCCCACTTCTCTGTGCTGCCGGTTCGTAGGATTCTCCACATAGGAGACATTCTGCCAGCGCTAGCTGGTACGGCTGTACCAGCTCATCAGAATCGCAGCCAAGAATAGATGCCAAAATGATGTACAAGTATTTGTTCTGGAATTGTGCCAAGGGCATGGGGCCGGTTGGCCACTGTCCTGCTGCAAGCGGGGCGTTCAGCTCTGAATTGAGGAAATCCCTCATCCGTTTTGTTGGCGTGAAACGTCCCGCCTGCTCGCCCAAATTTATCTTTCTGAGAATGGCGCTGGAGTCATACTCCAACCCTGGGGCGAAAGCTGGCTGGACAGTCTCCCTGCGCAGTGCGAACAAGGGTTTACCGCTGGAGCTGCAAATTTGCCGGGTAGCTGGTTTGTAGTGTCTGACAATTAGGTCTACCAGTTCCGGGCATTGGTGGACAGGAGGGCACAAGAATACGAGCAGTTGGATTTGTACGCCGCTCCGAAATGGTGGGAGGGCGAAACTTTGTCAGCCCAACTTTCCACATTTGCCCGCGACTTCGTTAGGCTCATGGAAAAAGAGCCGTCCTTGTATCCCGACAAATAATTCACCGGAGGTGGTGGGGCTTGCCCACACTGTACCTTTTTCGTCCGGGACTTTGACTTTCTCTCTGGCGGGGTTTCACTTCGAAACGCCCGGCCGCGGTAAATCCTTTGGTTCGCCACTTTCGCTGGACTGCGCTGACACTGGCATCTTTCCTCTGTCCATCTCTCCGAATCAGCAATAATTGCAAGTTCAAGGCGTCTACAGCAGATTTCGCTGTCACAGGAATAATTTGCCTTTGTCCAAGGAATAATCTGCATAGTACGGAATGTTTAAAAACATCGACCCCCTTTTCTAGATAAAGACAGGGCCATTAATGCCGCGCGGGAGGAGGTAGGTCGGCTGAGTTAAGGCTCTTTGGTGGGCTGCGCAGGAGAATGTTTGGAAAAAGCGCGCTCCGGCAGACGTGCCATGCTCTTTTGCTTGCACTTTCGTTGAGGAACGTGCAATCATCAATTCTGTCTTGGACGCTGCGCTATGGCTGACGTCACTGCCGGAGCGCGGGCACACTGCTCAAGAAAGAATCATTGGTGCGGAAACCCACTTTGGAACGGCTACAAACGCGCCTTGGGCCCAGCTTGGGACCTTTTTTGAATATTTTATTCATTTTTTAAACGTTGCCCCAAACTGGCCCAAAAAACGAGGCGCAGTCGGGCTTCGCCCGAAGTTGGGCGCGACCCGACTTCGCCGGCGAAGTCGGACTTCGCCCAAATTTCGGGCGAAGTTCGAACTCGCGCAAGCGCGCGTTCGGACTGTTCCTTCCTTTTCTTGTCGCCAGGTTGGGCACCCACCTTGGCCTTGCCACTCATTTCCTTTGCCACTTGGACAAGCCGCGCTGAAACGTGAGGTCGGACTTCGGCCGAAGTTCGGGCGAAGTGCGAACTTCGCGCGAAGTTCGCACTTCGCGCGGAAGTTGGGCGCAGCGCGCACTTCGCGCGGAAGTCGGCCGAAGTCGGACTTCGCCGTTGGCCGAAGTCGGACTTCGGCCCAAGCTTAGGCGAGCTCCGTCCTTTAGTGTGCGTCTTGCTTTCCTCTCGGTCGAGCTTCGCACTTGGCTGGCCCGAAGCCCGACTTCGCTGCGAAGTCGGACTTCGGCCAACACTTAGCCGATTTTTTGCCCTCTTTTTTTTTTTTCTTCTTTTCTTTTCTTTGCACAGCCGAACTTCGCCCCTCCTGAGGGCGACGACGGATTTCATTGCGAAGTCTGTCTTTCTCTCCCATGCCGCGAGTTAAGCTCAAAAAACGAAGAAAAACAATTTAAAAGCTGAAAACTGGAAACTGTACATGCCGGGAAATGAAAAAGCACAAGGAAATTTTTACAAAGAAGGGCCACTCGGGCACCTTCGACGACGGTAAAGCTTCAAGTGGAACCCGTTAACAGGGATAGGCAGGAGCTGACCCTCCATATCCCGCAGTATGTAGGCATTGAACTGGTTTACCGGGGCAATCTGATAAGGGCCCTCCCGGAGGGCATCAAACTTCCCGTGATTACCTGGCTTTGCTTTATATGAGTCCCACTTCAGCACCAGGTCCCCGATTTCGAAAACTCGGGCAGTGGTGCCTTTTGCAAACCAGCCTTGAGTGGCTGCAATGTGATTCGCGAAGGCCTGGTATGCACTTTCTCTGTCTTCTTCCAACTGCAGGAGTTGGCACAGTCTGTCATCCACCGGGTCTCCGCTGCATCTGTCTTCGTCGATCATCCACAGGGCAGGGATCTCAATGTGTGATGGCATGACAGCCTCTTTGCCGTAGACGAGCGCGTAGGGAGACGTTCTGAGGGATTTCTTGAATGCAACTCTGTCCGCCCACAGCGCCCGGTCCAGGAGCAAGTGCCAAGTCCGCTTATTTCTGTCAATGGTCCTCCGGATGATTTTCAGGAGGTTCTTGTTAGTGGACTCGGCAAGGCCATTCCCCTGCGGGTAGTAGTTAGAAGACATCTTGTGATAGATGCCAAGTGCGCCGGTGTACTCAGTGAGTACAGTGCCTACAAATCCTAGACCGTTGTCTGTCACAATCGACTATGGAACCCCGAAGCGGGTAATCGGGCTCTCAATGAACACGATGACCGTTTCTTGGTCTGCGTTCTTGGTCGGGATCGCCTCCGTCCACCGCGTGAAATAGTCGGTAGCCGTAAGAATAAACTTGTGGCCGGCGAGAGGAGTTAGGAGAAATCACCCCAATAAAGTCTAAACCCCATTCTTTGGAACGGAGTCTCGGCTCTGAATCGGTTGAAGGGGCGGGGGTGCTTTTCTGCTTCGGCCGGCAAACCTCTGGCATTGATCACATTTAGAGCAGACCGCATGCGCGTCTGCGAACAAAGTGGGCCAATAGTACCCAGCCCTTATTATTTTTAAGGCCGTTGGCCTTGAAGAATGGTGACCCCCAGGCATCCCGGAATGAAATTCTCCGAGGACCCTAGGCTGGTCAGATTTTAAGACGCACCGCAACAGGATGCCGTCAATGTTTTTGAAGTAAAGCCCCTCGGGGCGAAGAGTGTACTTAAGTGCACCTAGCCGAAATCTCCTTCGTTGTGAGGCGTTCAGGTGATCGAGACATCTTCCGGTGCAGAAGTATCTCACCAGTTCATCTGTCCAATCACTCCCCTCCGATAAGGAGTTGGCTAGGTAGATGCGTGTCGTTGTGTCCTCCCACTTACGAGGCGGAGATGCCGGCTACAGCGCTTCGGGCCAATTCATGACACAAGGCTCGGCCTCTGATAAGCTTGGTGGGCCGCACTTCAATGTCAAACTCCTGGATTTTTGCAATCCATCCCGCTCTCTTGTGACCCGGTTCTCCTTGCAAGATGAAGCTTCGAACATCCGGGTGAATCACAAAGACAGTAGTCTTGCTTTGGGAGACAAAATGCCTGAACTTTCGAAGGGACTTCATGACAGCATGAACTTGCCGCTCTATAAAATTGTACTTTTCTTCATGCGGCAGAATCACTTGGCTGAGGAATGCTATGGGGCGCTCCTCACCATCGTCTCCCTTCTGAGTCAGGACTGCAAGCGTAACTTTCGGGTTCTCCCACTGCATACGGGATGAAGTCTCCGGAGTAGTCCGGGTTTGTCAACACCGGAGCTTGTGCAATTCGGGCCTTGATTTCCTCGAAGGCTTGCTCTCTCTCATCGGTCCATTCGTAACGTGTATCTTTCTTAAGCGGTTCGGCCATAGGCTTGATCACTGTGCGAAGTCCGGAATGAACTTCCGCACGAAGTTAATCGACCGAAGAAGTACTGCAGCCCTTTTTTGTCGATGGGGGCGGCAAGCGAACGAGGGCCTACTGCTCTGTCGGGGTCAATGGCGAGGCCTTCCTCGGAGATGACATGTCCCAGCAGCTTTCCTTCCTTTACCGCGAAGACGGACTTCTTCGGGTTTATAGAAATGCCGAATTCTCGACAACTCTCAAATATTTGCCGTAGGTGCGAAACATGATCTCCTCGTTGGTGAGAGAAAACGGTCATGTCATCAAGGTAGATGACGATAATCTTATTGAGCGGCTCTCGGAAGGCCGAGGTCCATGGCCCTTTGGAACGTGGCACCGGCATTAGATAAGCCAAATGGCATGCGGCGATAGGCGAACGTCCCCCACTTGGTGGTAAACGCCGTCTTATCCTGGTCTTCGTTTTTGACCCAATTCTGGTTGTAGCCGGAAAATCCATCTAAAAGTGAAAATCTCTGGGCTCCAGCAACGATATGTAGGATCTGGTCGATTTGGGGAAGCGGATAGTGGTCCCGGAGGGAAGCCTGGTTTAGGTTTATGAAGTCGACACAGAGACGAATGTCGCCATTCTTTTTCCTCACGGGCACCAAATTCGCGACCCAGGATGAATGTTTGATGGGGTAGATGATCTTAGCCTCCGGCATCTTCAAGAGCTCGGTCTTCATCATGGCCTCAATCTTTGGATTGACGGCCCTACGCTTACGTCGGAATGGCTTGGCGCCATCCTCTAGCTCAATGGTATCTTTGGATGACGGTTCTGTCATACCCCCTCAAATCCTCGTAGCACCGGGCCACGATGTCGGGGAACTCCTGGCACGGTGATCCGATCTGCTCCGGTTCCGCCGACGTGCGATCTGTTCCGACCTTGATAGTTTTACCGGGTTCAAGTTCTAGGTCGGCATCTTGCCTCGGGTCTACTTTGATCTGTGGGATATTGCTCTGTCATTTCGATCAAAGAGACTTTCTAATGTAATCGAGTCCTTTTGGGACGTGATTATTCCGTAAGCTGTATCAACCCCTCATATTGCTCGTCATCGGGGTCTCTACCTTCGATTACACACACTTCGTTAACCGGGAATGTGACGATTTCCTCGTCACGGCCGAACACTGCCGGTGGGTGTCCTTATCGAGCACGGAAGGCACTGTAGACGGTACGAACCGGCTTCGGTTTACGGACAACGTCTTCGGCCGGAACGTGCACGGCTCCAACGAGACGCGAGAATATCGGCGTGTTTGTTTTTCTCACGCGATATCGCTTTGACATTCAATGAGTCGAATGACTCCATCGGGTCCCGAGACCCGATTGCGGTACGCTCTAAGATAGTGCTTGTTTGGATGCGCATTTCTCCGTAACTTGGTGACACACCGGCTACGAATCTCCGAAAATGCGGAGGTGCTTGATTCCGAGCCTTTCCGCCTTTCGCAAACCCAAGCACGGGGCTTCGTATTCCGCCGAGTTGTTAGTGCGGCTCCGGGCCAACTTTGTAGGCATAGTCCTTACGGATTCCGGTTGGAGAAACCAGCGGTACCCCTGCACCGGCGCCATTCTTGCATCGCCGCGCCGTCAAAGAAGAGCTTCCACAACTCCTCGGGTGCAGGTCCTACTTCTTTTGCAGCCGACATGTCAAGCCTCTCGGGCTGTACAATGGAGTAATAGCCCTGCTCTGTCCCGATTACGGCATTGAAGTCCCGCAATGAGAACTCATCTTCGAGCTGTAGCACTTCGAGGGCTTGCTCAGTCAGCTCCACTGTCACCAGCTCTTCCTCTGACAACTGGACCATGCAGTCCAACTCTCCTCCGGGTATCTTTTCTACTAGGAAGGTGGAAGGCTTCTCATTAAAAATTTTCAGTCTCCTTCCCTTGAAGGGCACTTCCATGTGTGAGTAGTCTAGAGACGGTACCCGCCCAACCCGCGGTGAACTCCCGAGAGAGACACATGCCGAAGTAAGGCTCCGGGTCAACAATCACGACCTCTTGGATGACTACGATGTCGAGAGCTTTGTGCGGCCGGATAGGGATGTCCTTTATGACACCAAGCTGTCTTGACGGGGGTGCCGTCTAATTGCGGCACGCCTTGGCTGCTCCGTGTGTATTCCATCCCGATCTCATCGCGAGACGGCCTTCGGCATCACGGTCGAGGAAGCACCGGAGTCCACCATGCGGTTGTGAACTATGTGCCCTTGCATCCGTAAAGACGGATAAAAGGGTGGCGGTCTGTTCTTCCCGGTGGCGGAGGCTGTCAAAGGTTGAACCGGGACAGCGGGCTGCATCATGCTGCCGTTCTTCATGTTCTTCGGTGATTCTTGCGGCGAGATCTACCGGCACGGGAGCAGAAGAGCATCGTACATGCTGATTCTAGCAGGTGTTCTCTTCAACTCGTCTACAATGTTGTAGCCCGAGGTACTAGCTCCTTCTGCTGGTTTAGCCGGCTCATACTTTGTCCGGTACTGTTGGGTGGCCTCAACTCGCTGTCTCTTGGTCAGAGACGGGTACTTCGACTTCTCCTGGGCTTGTTCTTTGGTTTCAGGTGGAGGCTGAAGTACCGGAGCCTTAGCCGGAGTTGGGGCCTTTGCTGGAGGTTTGGCTGGAACAGCGGCGGCCTTTGCTGGAGGCTTGGCTGGAGCTTTATCTTTGGACGCCTTCTCCTGGGCTGTGTAGGGCCACAGCCGCTTGTATGGTGGCAGCCCGCCGGGCTGCGGTTTTTCTCTTCTTGCGTAGACTTGCAAAGGCTTGGCCGCATCTGCGGCCTTCGTTTCTTCCTTGGCAGGTGACGCTAGATTCTCTTCGGGGAGGGCAAAGTTGGCCTCGCCGTCCAAGATCATGTACAGCTCATCGTCTTCTATAGCGCTGCCGGCCAAGGTCTGAATGTAGTGCTGGTGCAAAGTGCAGTCTTCCTCCGAATGCGGGTCATTGCACGTAGTGCACCAGTTAACCTGGTCGGGAGGACCAGGCGGGTCTTCTATAGCAGCATTTCTCGGAGGCGGACGCCTCTGCGGCTGGTTTTCTGGCGCTTTGTCTTTTGTTAGCGCCGGGGGCGCATATGGTCTCCTAGGAGGCGAGGTCCATCTGGGCTGCTTCTTCTTCATAGCGGTCATGTCATTGGACATGGCATGGTATCCGGAGGCCAAAGCCCGCACTTCTTGTAGAATCGTGTTCTGGATGCTGCTGTCGGGAGGCGGCAACTGTGCCGGTGGAGGCAATGCGGCCAATGGAGGAGGGTTAGAATAGGATGCGTACTGTGGAGGAGCGGGAAGTGCTGGAAAATGCGGAGCGGGAGGCGGCGGGTGAGGGTAATGCAATTGAGGCGGGCCGTAAGGAGTTACGACCGGCGCCGGATTCCACTGCTGCTGGGGTTGCTGTCCTGATGTGGACGGCGAACCGCCAGAAGCAGAAGGATACTGAGATCTGGGGAAGTCGGGATGGATGGGCTCCTGCACTCTGGACGGAAGCCTGCCGATGGAGATAATGTCAGCTTCAACTTGCTGGGCAGCCTCGTACGGCGCGGGGAACTCATCAATTACGGCGATCTTCGGCGACGAGCATATGTCCGAGTTGAAGGATCTCGGATAGTAGTGAGCAGCCATGCCGGTTGAAGGCCGAAGTTCGCGAGGTACCCGTTTCCGGGATCTCGCAAACCTAATGTTAAAATCGGACACCTCCTCTTGAGGATGTCTCCGGATAGCTTGGGCCCGATGCGGTAGAGAAGTAGGGTCAGCGGACTCGTTGCATCCTTTTACGAGCCTTACGGCAGGCTGGGGCCACCCTGTGATGGATCCCTTTGGCAGTGACCTCCACCAGTAGAGAAGCTTTCCCCTCAGGGAGCAGACGGGTCTTCACACTTTCATCAGTGATAGTATGCAATGCGGCCAGGGCAAGGATGTCCTGGATGTGTTCGTACGCCGTCTTACCGTAGCCGTCGTACGTGGGAATAGACTTTAAAGCAGCAGGGGGCACAGCTTGCTGTCCGACCAGGGCCAAGGGCCCCGTAGAGTCCACAGTCGGGAAGAGATCATCATCATTCGGTTGTTGAGCAGCCATTTCTTCTTCTTCTTCTTCTTCTCCGCCGTCGGTTGTGTACTCAGTGTCGGTACTTTCCGAGGATGCAGGATCTTCTTCTTCCTCGGCCTCTTCTATTTCGTACTCGGCTCCTCCGACTTCGGCTCCGGCTTCTTCTTGTATCTCAGCCTCGGCTTCGTCGAAGCGAGCTCGCGGATCAGCCCGGCTGGGGATCTCGCCTCGGCGTTGATATCCGGTTCGTAGAACTCGGGCGGGCTTCTCGGATCCCTTGCTTGCCACCTTCTCGTGTGCATGAAGGTCGTCGGGACCGGTCTTCTAGACTCGAGAGGATTTGTTCGTGCGAGTCGCCGGGTGTTCGATTTGGAACAGCAATGAAGCGAACACCGGTGCTTCAATTCAGTCGGGGGTGAGAAACTTCCTTGTCTCACCGAGAGCTCAGAAACTGTCAGCGCCAGGTGGAGACTGATCAGAAAATCTCTCTTCAAATGTGGGACCAGGGTCCCACCGGGCGTGCCAGAGAAACTGTTGGTTACGAATCTGCCATGAGGAAAGGATTTGGGTTAATGCGCCCAGATTCGCCCACCAGCATGAAAGGCCGGAAGGAAGAGATGCCTTCCGAGCCAATCTCCGGAGAAGGCCGGCTCCTTTTGGGGGGTTTTCGATTTAAGCTAAGAGTACAGGAAAGAAATAAATGTACGAGAAGAGATTTACAAATATATTCAAAGGTTGGTGGGGGGAACTAACGGTGCGGGAACACACCAATCACCGCTACTCACTGCATATAAACACAAAGCATGACAAAGAAGCTGCAAAATCTAACGTATACTTCCGATACCCAAGCGGTGTACGCACGGCTACAACGGCTCCCTAACGGACATTCCCTACAAGGAACTAACGAGTGCGGCAACACGTCAATCACCACCTACGGACACTAACATGGGTAGAAAGCAATCATAGAGATATCAGAGCCGGGTATATGTGTTTATGTAGAGAATTTAACCGCACAACTTCAATGGCCCCCTAACAGACATTCCCTACAAGGAACTAACAGTGCGGCGGCGCACCAATCACCGAGATACGGACCGGCAACAAAACACACAAGCGATGGAGCTGCTACTACGGCTATTCTATGTATCCTTTTAATTCATGAAGTACGGGGGGTGCTTTAAACAAGCAATGCTAGAGGCACATGATCATCAAATGCTGAAATGAATCAACGAGCCATGACACGGAGTTAGCCTAAGGCATGAATATAAAGAAAGGCGGCATAAAAAACGAAGCGACGAGAACAGAACCAAGCATACGGATTATATTTATAAGCAGAAGCACGGTTACAATGGGCACAGTGGTTCCCTAACAGACATTCCCCTTCCACCCTTTACAATGAATTCACGGTGGGCTTTTATAGCCCGAGTCCCTCCCGTTACATTAATGGGTACAAAGTCCCAGTCAAACATAAGCTGACAAAAGCGGCGAAAGAGCTGCAAATGCTGACCTTTTGTCGGACCGGACTGTACCCGCAGCATGGTCTTCCTGGAAGCTGGACAGCTACATGGCGGTGTGTTGGGCAGAATCTCCCTCTGGCAGTGATGCGGGTAGCTGGAGCAGGTGAAACCTCAGATCAGCTTTGAATGAGGCTACTGGCGTAGGCAGTGCAGCCCATGCTTGTCCTTTGGCTCGGCACGTTTCGGCTCTAATCCCGAAGGCTGGACACTTGTCGGATGATGGATGATCTTTGTGTGACACGTGTACGCCTTGGAAGGCAGTCCGTCCAACTTCGCTTGGGATCAGAGCGTCTCGGGTTGCGCGGGCAGAAAACGGTGCGATCGGGAAGGCCTTCATGCCTTGGTCAAATTCTGGGTTTGTTCCCCTACTGCGCACCTGTCAAGGGCGCACTCCGACTTCACTGCGAAGTCGGGCTGCGCACAGGTGGAAACTGGTGTCTGCCGCCGTACGGACTCTGCTCCGGCCTTTTATCATCTTCTGTCAGCCTGCCAGCCTGTCAATCTGCCAGTTGCAAGGTGCGCCCAGAAAGTGGGGCGAAGTCAGACTTCGCACCAAAACTGGGCGAAGTGCGCACTTCGCACCAAAACTGGGCGAAGTGCGAACTTCGCACCCAGCGGGCGAAGTGCGAACTTCGCACCAACACTTAGCCATTTTTCAGGTAACTTGCTGGAAAGTTGAAAAATCAACTGGGGACTCCAAGAAAGGGGGAAAGAAAGAGAATGCGGGAAAGAAAAGGAAAGGGAGAGGAGAAGGAAGGAAAATAGGGGAAGAGGGAAAAAGAAGAGCAGCACAGTTACAACACTGAAGACATTGCACCCCGTGCAAAATGTGACAACAGATACATGTGTGCATAGTGCATCCATTTGTATTTGTAAGTATTCCCATTGTATATTTTATTTATCTAAGTGGTAATGGAATTGTATTACAATGTGTTGTATTCCATTTCTATATTTTGGCACCATTGCTTGTTCAAAGTTGGGTCAAGTTTGGTGACATGGAGTTGTGACAAGCAAATCACTCGGGAAGGTACACAACAACAACAATAGGATGATTAAAATGAAACCAACAAACAACATAGTTTCTCTCGGGAGGAGAGAAGATTGGAGGTCACAATAGAAGAAGATGCAAACTTGTTTGTTGACGTTGATGAAGGGTCGGCACACTAAGCAGACGTGTAAGTGGATGCACAACCAGATGTGCAAGCATACGCACATGGAGAAGAGCAAGGGTTTGTGCACGAAACACAAGACAGAAATTTTTGACGGCGAAATCCATGATGGCAAAATTTAAGATAGTGAAATCCGTGACAGCAAATACAAGACAGCAAAATTCGTGACGACAAAAAACGTGATGGCAAAATTTAAGACAGTGAAATCTGTGACAGCAAATACAAGACAGCACAATTCATGACGACAAAATACGTGATGGCAAAATCTATGACAACAAAATACAAAACAAAATCCGTGATGACGAAATCCATTAAGGCGAAATCTGTGACAACAAAATACAAGACGGCAAATCCATGATGGCAAAGTTGACGGTGTACAAGTGTTTGCACACGAGGGAGACACGCATGTGTTCGCACATGAAGATTACGAGCAAATGTTCGAGCATGAAGCAAACATGCACACTGAAGAAGACAATAAGTGCATAACATACATGGAGGCGACAAACATGCACGCACAGATGAATGAGTTCACACAAGCAAAGACGTGCATGCTAACAGACGAGCTCACTCAGGCAAAAACATGCATGTAGACATTGAAGTTCATGTTCACACCGATGAAGTTGGATGTTACGAAGTTGACAACAAGTTTGATGGAGGAGAAAACTTGGCTTAATATTGTCATCCTCCACACAACTATGTTTCAAAGGATAAGATTGATACTTATCCAACCATTGAGATAGTGAAAACGTTCATGCTGGGACTGGAAATGGAGTCAATATATGCCAAACTAAACTACTTGGCTTTTTGATACAATAGTGGATAGTAGGATTGTTGACTTTCCACAAGATGGCCAGCAGATCACTACTAAAAGAGGAGCAGCAAGCAGCAAGCATAAAAGAGTTGGAGGTTGAGCTTCGACAGTTAAAGAAGGAAGCCAAAGAAGAAATGACAAGAAGAAGGCAAGAGGTGGACCTCAAAAAGAAGCATGAAGAGAAGTTTCAACGAATTGAGCGGGAATATTCAGCCAAGGATCAACAAAATACAGCTAAGGATGAGTAGATTCCAGCATTGAAGGCAAAGGTGGCTGAGTTGAAGGGCAAATTGCATCACTATGGAGTTCAGTGGGCAAGATATTCAGCTCATGCCATAAGGTTGAAAGTTGATACTGAGGCACTAAAGACACAGGTTCAAGGATTGGATACAGAACTTGTCAGAATTCAGCAACCATCTCCTAAGCAGCAGCATACTTCCCAAGGTCAGCAGAAGCAGTCAACAAGGAAGTCAATCAATCTAGAGGGGAGGGCAGATGTAGCAGCTAATATGGCACCATCCCAAGCGCCACCTCGTGCTCAGGAAGTTGTGGATGAGCATGAGCGTGCAAATACATTTTGTTGTATAGTTCTTTTTGATATAATGTAAATAATGTAGTTTGTGCACAAAGTGTTTGTAGAAAGTCGCCATGAATGTCTTGCATGGCAAGTGTTTGTCATTATGCGTGCATGTTGAGTTGTTTGTCATGTAGTAGTCAAATGATATATTTGTTATGTATTGGGTCATTAAGAAGAGTCAGTGGGCGGGCAGATATGAGGTAGCTGTGTAGTTATGCAACTACCTCTCCTGTCGGATTCCTTATTTATAGGCGCCTTACATTTCAGCAATAGACATGATGTTATGTTGTAGATGTTGCATGTACGATGGATGTATGTTGAATATCATTATTCTGTTTCATGGTGAAATTGTTGTTCATACTTTGCATATATCAATGACAATGTGCAATTTCAATTTATACCTTGTCTTCAATCTTTCTTTGCATACATGTGATTTGTTATTGTTGTTAACAATTATCTGTCAATTACTTTTCCTGTTCCTTCAAAACAGGAATACACTTACTGTACACAACATTGTGCCCTGCTTGCTCAGAATCAAGTTGCATTTTGCTTCTAAGGGGACAGTGCGCCTTACTCTTCAAAGATGCACCCTGCCCTCAAAATCTCTTTTTCTCAGTTTCAAATTTAAAGCATTCAATTTCATCTAGAACTTACAAAGATTTTACTAAAACAAGGTCGAATCATGACCAATGGGAAAAGAGATTAAGCCTATTTACTCAAATATCAGAAGAAGGGCTCCAAGGGGAAGAAAACATCAACAGCTGTTTGGATAAATGAGCTAAAAGGCCAACCCATAGACTCTCAGATCAAGAGCACCGACAAAATCAAAGAGGGAGTTTTCACCACTTCCAGTTCAGACATGGATTCTCCTATATAGTAAGTGCACCACTAGATCCCTCTCATGGTACAAGTTCAACCATACTCTCAAGCAGGGCAAATGAAAGGACCACAAAACATATCATCCAACCAGACAATAATTCAAACAGTACCTAGATATCCCCATTCATCTTTAAGTTTCCCACAAAATTCTTTAGGAATGCCTATGACAAGTGGCCAACAACAACAAATTACTCAATTGACACAACCTACACTTAGCTCCCAACCAATTACCTAAAATCCACAGGTTGTACAAAATCCGCCACATAGTCCCCACATCCCTCAATTGCAGCAACATCAAAAATTACAAATGGGGCAACAACAAGTAGTGCAAACTCCCTAGAATCCCCAATGGCAGTAACACCAACAATTGCAAGTACAACCTCAACAAACAATTCAAAACCCTAACCCTAATGTTGTCTAGAATAAGCAATTGCAACTGGGGCAACCTCCACAGATAGTCTAGAATCCCCAAGGCCCTCCACTGCAACAACCTCTTCAAATGCAAATGGGGTAGCCTAACCAAGTTATGCATAATCCTAATCCCAATGTGGTTTAGAATCTCAATGTACTCCTAATGTTCCATCCGCAAAATCTCCCACAACAAAATCCTCAACAGCAAATGTATTTGGGGCAACCCCCTCCATCAAGTGCCATTTGGGCAAGTACAATATGGACAGATGGTACCGTAGGGGCAGCCTGTACCTTATGGCCAAGGACAACAACCTTTTCAAACACAGATGTAGGTTAGACCACAGAATAATCTCCCAGATTGGAAATATTAGGACTCCGTCAATTTGTCGATTTATTCACACATTCTGACAGCAGCCCTGAAATCTCTATTCACATTCACAGGGAGCAGCAGTAAAACAACAATTGAGCATTTGAACGATTTGTCAACATTGAAATCCATTCACCAAACTCAAGAAGAAGATATAATGATCAGGCTATTGGTGAGCTCATTCAGAAATAAAGCTGTCACCTGGTTCAGAAGCCTGGCTAATGGATTGGTAACAAACTGGGCCTTAATTGCAAAGCCATTTATGAGGAAATTCAGTTGCCCGGCAAACGCATATTCAGTGCTATTTCGACTAAACAACATAACAAGGCACCAAAATGAGAATATCCATGACTTTAACACAAAGTTCATACGCACATTGCAACTGATGCCCTTCAACATCAAACCTTCAGGCGAATAGGCTTTGGTGTATTTTGTAAGGGCTCTACATCTTGACTTAGCAATGATGGCAAGAAATGAAAATCATGTCACATTGTTCACGGCATTCAAGGAAGCCACACATGTTGGGGATGTCCTTGTCTAGGTTGGGAAACTACCTCTTGTGCCACCAATGGCTTATGCAGAAACATGGTCCCTCAAGTCCAATACTTACCACCGCGGCCGGCATATTGCGCCAACTCCCTATGTGTTATATCCAAGTGTGCAATCAAGCTGCTCTCCCACCTCCACAAATTACACCACTGTTGTCAAATACTCACATGCCACTACAGTCAACCTCAACTTATATAGTCAGATACCCTGTCCAGACCACTCCAGGTTCAGTTGTCTATCCAATCCAACCACTACCATTGTCTGCACCCACATCTACTCCAACATACCAGCCCCAAAATGTGTCAAAAATTGGAGGTGTGGAGAATATGATGCTAAAGGAGATAAATGAACTACAGGTCATGGTCAGAGAAATGGCCAACATGATAACAATCAGAGAAAGGCAAATGGAAGGATGGCAACAAAGGACTCCATACTTCACCAAGGATCAAGTTCCTCAACAAACAAGCAAACAAGCCATCAACCAGCTACAAATGATATGTTAAATGCTAGCCCAGAGATAAATTCCTTGCTTCACCTGTAATGTTGGACATAACCCAGTTAAATGTTGTGCTGCCATATGCCATGCCCAGACAGTAATTTATAACCAGCAATGTCAAGCCCAACAGGCAGCAATGGCTGGCCAACCAATCATTAGTCTGTCTGTTGGAATGGACCAACTAATGATAAAGCAACAAACGGTGAACCAGCAGGTGATGAATCAACAATGGGCAAATCAGCAGATAAATTAGCAAATGGTGGGACCATCTTCAGTACTAATAATTCCAAATGCTGATAAAGCGATGCTTGCCCTTAGAATGCTTAAAGAGGAAGAATCTAAAGTGGAGCTTGACGAAGGTCGGATAGACGAGTATGAGTCGGAGCAGGTAGTGACTCCATCAAAGATACAAACATGAGGGAGAGTGCCCAGAGGTGTGGAGGACGGGAGTCAGGTATAGAGGCAACTATGAGGGAATGTGTTTGGGAGACCAGAGCCAATGCTCGTGCATACACAAAGGAGGTGTAGGCACTAGTTCTAAGAAGCAAAAATGAAAGTGTTTCTGAAAATGCCCAAGTAGCAAACATCAAATTGTAATTAATGACATGAATGAAAATGCAATCAAAATGAAATGTGCCTGTTGGTTACGAATCTGCCATGAGGAAAGGATTTGTTGTTAATGCGCCCAGATTCGCCCACCAGATTGAAAGGCCGGAAGGAAGGGATGCCTTCCGTGCCAATCTCCGGAGAAGGCCGGCTCCTATGGGGTTGTGATAAGATAAGAGTGCAGGAAAGAGATAAAAGGGGTACAGAAAGAGATAAAAGTGCAGAAAGAAATTCCAAATGTGATTGGAGTTGGGTGGGGGGAATAAGCAGCACGGCGACGAATCAATCACCACTACTAACAACATTCATCTACAAACACACATTGAAACTACAGCTATCAGCGATCCCATGTATCCTCTATCTATGCATTCCAGGAATACCTGGCCATCAAATGCTGGAGTCCAGAGTTCAGTACAACAACAAACAATGACACAAGAAACATGAGCCAAAAATGACAAGGAAAGGCAGCATGCAAGATAAAAGACAGTAAGCAGAGCCAAGTATATGTCTGTATTTGAGGCAAACGCACAGCTACAATTGTCCCCTAGCAATATATTCCCCTTCCACCACTTATATTGAAAATGTGGTGGGTATTTATAGCCCAAAACTCCCCCCGTTTACATTCATGGGCACAAAGTCCCAGACAAGACAGCAGCTGACACGAGCGGCTGAGGAGCTGCCGATGCTGACTTCTGTCGGGCCTGACTGTCCTTGCAGTATGGTGTCCCTGAAGGCGATACAGCTACGTGGCAGCGCGTTGGGTCAAGTCTCCGGTCAACAGGAATGCGAGTAGGTGCGGCAGGTGGTACTTCACATCGGCTTTAAATATTGACAATTGGTGCCGATAGTGAAGCCCATACTCTGTCCTTGCGCGGTCAAATCTTGGCTCGAATTCCAAAGGTGGATATTTGTCGGATGCTGAAGCGTGACACGTGTCTGCCTTGAAAGGCAGTTTATCCAACTTCGCCAGAAATTCGGGCGCCATCGGGTTGCGCAGGAGGAAGACAGCGCAGTTGGGAGGCCTCATTGCCTTGGCATTTTCAGAGTTGACTTTACCAAACTGCGCACCGGTGCTTGGCTGTCTCCATCCGCTGTACAGACTGCGCACTGGAACAGGGGCGCAATCCGACTTCCCTGCGAAGTCGGGTTGCACCCCAGCACTTAGCCGCTTTCCTGATAGGACATTCCCCTAGTGCACCCAGGAAGAAGGGCGCACCCCGACTTCGATGCGAAGTCGGGTTGCGCCCCTGACACTTAGTCAGATTTTGCGCACTTTGGGTTCCCTACTGTGCTCCAACTGAGGGGCGCATTCCGACTTCGCAGCGAAGTCGGGTTGCGCCCCAACACTTAGAAACTTTTCAAGGTACACCTGCTGAAGTTTGCTGGGGGAGGAAAGGGGGAAAGAAGAAGAGGGAATGAAGCTGAGAGGGAGAGGAAGAAAGGGAGAGGAGAAAAAAGGGAAAATGAGGAGAAGGAAAGGAAGAGGAGCAGCCTACATGCAGAAACCAAAAACATGGCACCCCTGTGCAAAATGTGGCAACATTCCTGGCGGCTCGCGGGGTGTCGAGCTCGCCTCGACGCAAAGAACCATGCCTTTATCCTTTGGGTGCAGAGGAACTTCCTTCCCCTGTCTTCTGATGCTCGGGTCGTATCCCTTGGGGCAACTGTTCTTCTTCGTTTTCACTTTCACCAGTCGCCTCCTCAGTTTCGCCTTCTGAATCAGAAGGCTCTTCGCTTTCGGCCTCTCGCTTGCTGACGCGTTCGACCACAGTCTTAGCTTGGTCCCAGACTGCGGCTTGGAAAGGAGAGGGGTCGCTGATTTCTCTAAGTACTGCATGGAATGCAACGACCGCGTGCAGGTCAATGGTGTGAAATCTTTTGCCCAACTCTTCAAGAGAAGAGTTGATTTTGCAATACTTAGCCACCATTCGAGTGACCTGCGCTTCTTGAACTGGCTCTGTCCAGCTGTCAATTTCTGCTGTATCTGCCTCAAAGGACAGCCAGTTCTCTTTTACCTGTTCAAGGGTGAGGAGCTCGTCATCTTTGACATAGCTCGGACACCCATGCTCGGACAGAATACGAAAAGGAGCCAGGAGAATCTGTCTTTCCTGTTCTAAGGCGTCCAGCGCCTACCTGGCTGCTCTGATCCTTTCCGTCCGGGCGAAGTAAGTGTGCAAGGTTACCCATGCATTTGCCCACTCTGAGGCAAGACAGGATGTGGGGGAGATTTGGAAGCCATCGTGCTCTATCTTCTCAAGTTTCATAGCCAGGTCTAGCAGTTGCCTCGCCTGGTGTTCGGCTTCCTCTACCACAGGCTTGCCCTGGGCGATATTTCCTCAATTCTGGATAAGAAATCCAGAACTGTTAAGGACTTGACAAGGTTGGGCTTGCAACCTTGTAGCAGACTTGCGCGCATCTCCTTCGCCTTGCTTTTTGAAAAGGCCGCCGCTTGTAATGCTTGCTCTGCTAATTGCGACTGTGCCTGTTTCAGCGAACTCTGCAGTTGCGAAGTCTGCTCCAGTGCTTCTTTCCTCTCTTGTTCGACTGTCTGCTGAGTGGCAGCCAGTTGGGCCTTAAGGTCTTCAACTTCTTGCTGTGTTGCCCCCAACTGAGCTGTAGCCCTCGCCAAGTCTTCTTCAAGCTGCCTGGTCGTATTCTGCAGCTGGAAAAGGGCCTCTTGGGTTTCGAGGTGCTTGACAAGGAGGTTGTCTGTTCTGCGGCGAATACCGCGGATCTCATACTCTTTGTTGATATCATCGAAGTTCTTCTCCTTTGTCTGAAGCTCGTAGTCTACCTCGGTCATATCACGGAGAGGCTTTTTCACCTTAGGAATCAGCTTTTCTGTTGTAAGCACTCTTCGATTCAGGTCAAACTTTGTGCGTTTGACCGGGGCAGCTATCCCTTCGGCCCTTCTGCGCTTAACTCCTTGAAGAAAGGAGGCAGATCCCCCCGCGGCTCTTACTGCCAGAGGCTGGTCCTCAGTGATGCTCATGAAATCAAGGTCTTCCAGCTCCTGGGCCTGTTGCGGCATATTTCCTACGAACAATGAAGTAGGTGGGATACCGGCGGGGGTAGTATCTTTCGAGGGCGACCGGGTCCTAGGAGTGACAGGGGTTTGGCCAAACGGCACTGGTAGGGTTTCAGTTGGCTAGGGCGAAAGATGTGGGGATGAAGGAGCGGCTTCAGCACTAACCGCGGGTGAAGGCTCTTGGGTTTGTCCCAGGGATTGGAAAGCATTGGGGTCTTGGGCAAACTGATCAAAAGAGTGAAAGTCGCTGGACGGCGGGGTGGCTTGCGATGCGGAGGATGCGGCTACGGCTTGCCCTGATGAAATGGGAGTTGGGGTTTTTGCAGGGCTGACATGGACTTGGGCAAACGGCACAGAGGACGTACCTGCGGGCTCCGCCTGAGCCGTCGCTGCAGGAATGGTTGTAGCCTGGATGTCTGCTACTGGTTCGGGGCTGTCTAAAGAGACAACCTCCGGCGTTGCTGCTTGAGGCTGCTCTGCAGGCATCTGCTGCACTGGCTCCAGCGGTCGCTTGGTCCTATCGGCCCTTTTCTTTTTCTTTTCTCCTGATGTCGTGGCTGGCTCAGAAGGAAGCGGCAATAGAGGGGCGGGAAGCGCTGACGTGCCCACGGTAAATTTGTACCTGGGTCGCGTTGGTAAAATACCTGCCGCACTTGGCCCACTCGCTGGTGGTGTTAGCGTCTTTTCTGTTGATGGAGGGGCCAGCTCAGGAGTTGACCACTCTGAACCTTGCGCCACTTCGGGCGTTGCCACGGAAGCAACAGGCTGCATTGGGCCTACTTGACTGCTGGATGGGGTTGGGCCCACTTGACTGCCGGATGGAGTCGTGCTGGAAGTCACTGGGGTTGCCGATGACTGGGGGGTAGCCCTCCTTTTATACCTTATGTTCACGCCTCGGGGAACGCAAACGCGAAATTCGAAGGGCTGCCACGTGTCAACATGTTGATCATATAATGCCGAAAACTCATCATCAACGGCAAGATTCCTCCGGCTTGACTTGTCGTGTTGCGTGCGACACCTCATTTTCCAGCATTCGAGGATTTTGTCCTTATGCCAATTAAGCGGCGCCACCTTAGCGAGGAATTTCTTGAATCCTGCTGACTCCATTCTGTGGTCCGGGTTCCGTTCAGGATCATAAGCGACCTCTTCGCAGTAAAATTCATGCCACGGTGGCCATGACTGCATCAAATGAATGCGCTAGTAGAGATCTGCACCTGTCAAGTTGCGCCAGTAGAGATCTGCACCTATGAAGTTCCTTCTTTCTTGCATGATCTCCGGTCTTGGACAGATGTGCGTAAACTTTCCCCGGACCCCGATTGGGTCATATTTCCAGCGTTGGGGCAGCATTATCAGGCCCATCTCTAGCAGCTCCTGCTCAAGGTAAACGTGTTGCCCGATTTCGAAGACCTGAATATTGGCCCAGGTCATAGGATATTTGAATAAGTGACCTCTCTTCTTCCCCTGGCCAAATTCCTCTTCGACGTAGTCCATTTGCCGCGCCACCTCCATCCCGAACTGATGGTCTGTGCAGAAGTAGGGCAGCAAACACGGCTTCCCCTTGAATCCGTAGATTCGGACGACAATGCCCTGAGTTAGCCGAAAGGTATCACCGAGCTTGTTGTCTGTCAGATGCTTTGTCATAGCCGCTGGTGGGCGAGTTGCGCCACGGCTGAACAGTCCCATTGCCTGGCCCAGAAAACCAACATTAAACTCGTAGAACGAGCCCTTCCGGTACAGGGCCTCAGTCCATTCATACACTGGGAGGGGCTCCCCTTGCTCGTTCGCTTTCCTCAGGTTAGGGACGTTCATCCGGTAATGCATATGGTACAGGCATAGCCATGTGAGGAATGAGCAAAACCGAAAGTCCGTCGAATGCCTTTGTTGCAGTCTTACCAGGCTCGCGTGAATCGCGTAGGCCAACCAGTCCGCCCATTCATAGAAAATTGGGCGCTTCCCGCTCTTCTACGCCGTGGAGTCGTAAAACTCCCCGTGCAGGATGCACTCGGCCATTGCCAGCTGAAACGGCCGCACCACTCTGTCTGAATCACAGCCAAGGACCCATGCCAAAATGATATAAATATATATGTTCTCAAATCGGTCTAGCGATATGGGGCCGGTCGGCCACTGTCCAGGATTTAGCAGAGTCTTCAATTCTGAGTTAAGGAACTCTCTCATCCGCTTTGTCTACAAAAATCTGCCGGTCTGCTCTTCGATGCTCACCCTTCTGACAATTGCGTCACGGGTTGTATTGGAGCCCTGGGGCGAACGCCGGCTGGACGCTCTCTCGGAAGAGAGTGAACAACACCCTTCCTTTGTTATCGCAGACTTGCCGCGCAGCTGGTTTGTAATATTCAGCAATCGCTTCAACCAGCTCCGGGAACCAGTGATTCGGAGGGCACAAGAAATAATGAAGATTTGAATTGTATGCAGCTTCGAGGTGGTGAGAAGGCGAAACCTTACCTACCCACTTTGCGATGGTCAGACGCAGCTTCGTGATACTGATGGAGAATGCACCATCTTTATACCCGGACAGACGATTGATTGGTGGCGGCGGAGTCTGGCCAGCTACGTGCCTCTTTGTTCTGGATTTTGTTTTCCTGCCCTTTCGAGGCGCTGTGCTTTCATGTTCGCTGGATTCTGGAGACTTGTCAGCATCGCGCAGATCCACACTTGTTTGCGCCTGTACGGGCGCTTTCCCCTTGTCCATTTTCGTTGAAACAATCAGATACCGGGACAAATACTTCAGAGATTGTCAGGCGTATCTTCTGCAGTCCGGGAGTCAGCTTCGAACTTATAAATTTTCTGGCTGGCGCCAGGGTCTTTTGTAGATGATAACTGCTCATTAATGGCGTGAGGGAGGAAGTTAAAGCAGTTAAATCTGGATTGGTGGCGACGTTATGACCTTGGCGGCTGCGCAGGGGCCCGTTTTTTGAAAAACGTGATTTGTTGGCCCGAGGCGCGCCTTACCTTTTAAATGCGTCACCCTTGGATATTGCGCAAGGTTATCTTTTACATGTATTATCCTTGGTTACCGCGCAATCATTTAAAGCCCTCCCTTGGACGTTGTGTCGTTGCTGACGTTGCTGCCACCATTGGGCACACTTTTCAAAGAGCTTTGCAATTAATTAGCCATACCTCGCCATGTGTCGGGCTTTGCAACGGGCCCTTACTTGGCGTCGTCCGTGATGAAACGTTCATGCTTCGCCCGGAATCCGGGGCGCGGTCCGACTTCGCCCGAAGAAGGGGCGCAAGTCGGACTTCGCCCGTTTTTTGGGCGCAACCCGAACTTCGCCCAAAAAATGGGCGTGGCGCGAACTTCGCCCAAAAAATGGGCGCGGCGCGAACTTCGCCCGAAAACGGGCGCAGTTCGCGGTTAGCCCCAAGAGTGGGCGCAGCGCGGACCTCACACTTGTCTTTTCGTCAACTTGAATGAATGAATGAAAGATTTTAATTACGTCCGCGAGACTCAAATATGGTCTATGGGACCTCAAATATGGAAGTACAATTACTCAAATCATATCATATGATCTTTAATATCTTTGAGAAGGTTGTTTCTTCTCCTGCTGATTTGTGTTAGCAATTCTCCAACTTTTTTTATTTTCCTGTCTTCAAATAAATCTGTAATAAACTCGTTCCCAAGTGTTTCTTTGTATTTGTCACGGATATCTGAAAAACTCGGGCATTTATAGATGAAGTGTTCCTCTGTCTCTACTACCCCTGTGCTGCATAGAGTACATATCCTTTCTTCCCATTGTTCTTTGGGCGTTGTCCATCTCCCCGTTTCACATCTAAGCCTATGAGAGCTAGTCCTTATCTAAGCAATGAGTATTTTTTCCTTCCACTTGATTTCAGCGCCTATATACGCTTTTTCCTTGTGGTCATACGTTGGGTTAAAATTTGCAATATAATATTGACCTTTCCTCGCATTTTTCCACATTCCACTTCTGAACTTTTCATTCACATAATTTTTAATGTCTTTGTTGACATTTGGGCATTCATTTATGTTGATTTCCCAACGTTTCATCCATTTCTGATTTTGTTTCATCCACGTATTCTTTCGCCTATGTAACTCTTCGTCCCTAACTGCTCTAGGCCATCTATCATTTGTCATGTTTTCTGTTTTTTTCAAGTAACATAACAGCTTGGTCATAGCAATTGCTTCTAAAGGGAACATTCCAGTTTCAGCTAGAATAATTTCATAAGGGGTTGTGGCCTTAATTTTGAGAAAGTTTGTGATTAGATATTTTTGAATCCTTTCTATTTGCCTCCATTTTGCATTTGTTGTGCCACTAGCCCACACCTCGCAACCATACAACAGAACCGGTGTAACAAGTAGGCCAAATAAGACCTTGGTGGTCTTCCAGTCCCACAACTCGGCATTCCTACACCTGTTTTGAAGTGCATATAGTGCTCTCTAGCAACTTTGAGTTCTTTTCATCCTACATGTATTCCAATTAAGTTTGTCATGAAAGTCTATGCCCAGGTATTTGTATTCTACTACTACATCAAGCGGTTCTCCTGCAAACTGAAATTTGAGTTGTTGCTTCTTCTTTTTTGCTGAAGAAATCATAATTTTTGTTTTGCTCGTGTTCACCTGCATCCCAACTTCTTTACAAAAGAGTTCTAGAGCTTGAAGGTGATCTTCTAGATCTTTGGCTGTTTTGGCCACAAGAATTACATCATCTCCATACATGAGGAGTTTTACCACATATTTGGCTAAATGCACACCCTCTCCCCCAAATTTGTTTATCCATTCTTCTAACTTGTCAATGTACAGCCCAAATAAGGTCGGAGATAGAGGGCAACCTTGTTTGACACCTATGTCACTACCAAAACATTCAGATAACCCTTCCCGTGTTCTGATTCTAGCTTTTACATGCTCATATAGTCTGTGAACTGCTGCCCTGTAGTGAATTGGAACCTCTAGCTCTTCCATTCTGCTCCATAATTTTTTCCTAGGCACTGTGTCAAATGCCTTTATACTTACCATTTGGACTTCGCCAGCGCGGTCTTTGCTCGAATTCGAAGGGCGCAGTCCGAGGTTCGCCCAAAAAACGGGCGCAGTCTGACTTCGCCCGAAAAAGGGGCGCAGTTCGACTTTGCCCATCAGCGCGGGCGATCTTGGGTTTCGGACTTAGTGCTTTCAGCCTGCACCGGACTACTCAGGGTGCGCCTAAGAATGAGTGCGCACTCGGACTTCGCCCGAAACTAGGGTGCAGTCCAACTTCGCCCTACAACTGGGGCACAGTCCGACAAGACATTTTCTTGTAGCCTGCTACCCAACTGCGCTGTTTGGAGAGGGCGCAGCCCGACTTCGCTGCGAAGTCGGGTTGGGCAGCCAGACTTAGACATTTTTAGCTCCTTTTAATTGCCTTCTTCCCTTCTTCGCCCCATTTGATGAGCGCTGCCTGACTTCGCTGCGAAGTCAGGCGTTTGCCTCAGACTTACTTGGGCTGCTTGGAAAACTGAAAAGCTTGAAATATTTACATGCTGAAAACTTTAAAATGCAAAAAGGGAAATCTGTACAAAGAAGGGCCCCTTCGGGCGCCTTCAATGGTGGTACAATTTGAGGTGAAACTGTTGTCACATTTTGCACGGGGTGCAATGTCTTCAATATTGTTTTGTAACAGTGCTGCTCTTCTTTTCCTCCTTCCGTTTTTCTTCCTTCTCTCCCTTTCCTTTTCTTTCCCATTCTCTTTCTCTCCCCCCTTTTTTTCCTTGGAGTCCCCCAGTTGATTTTCCAGCTTTCCAGCGGGTCTATCTGAAATTGGCTAAGTCTGGGTGCGAAGTTCGTACTTCGCCCAGTTTTGGTGCGAAGTGCGTACTTCGCCCGATTTTAGTGCGAGTTCGTACTTCGCCAGCTTTTGGTGCGAAGTCCGACTTCGCCCCACTTTCCAGGCGCACCTTGCACCGGCAGATCGGCGAGTCAATGCGGAAGAAAGATAAAATGCCGGAGCGAGTCCATATGGCGGCGAGACACCGGTGTTCGCTCGTGCGCAGCTTCGACTTCTCAACGAGCCGGAATGCGACCCGGACGAGTGTGCGGTAGGGGAACAAACCCGGAATTTGACCAAGGCTTGAAGGCCTTCCCCGATCGCACCGATTTCTGCATGCATCCCAAGGAGCCCCGATCCCAAGCAAAGATGGATAGATCGCTCTCTAAGGCAGGCATGTGTCACACAACATAACCCATCATTAGACAAGTGTCCAGCTTCGGGATTTGAACCAAGACTGCCGACCAAAAGGGATAAGCATGGGCTGCCTGCACCGCCTGCGTTAATAGCCTCATTCAAAGCTGATCTGAGGTTTCACCTGCTCCAGCTACTAGCAAGCTTGCCGACTTGAAGATTTACCCAGCACTCCGCCACGTAGCTGTCCAGCTTCCAGGAAGACCATGCTGCGGGTACAGCCCAGTCCGACAAAAGGTCAGCATTTGCAGCTCTTTCGCCGCTTCCGTCAGCTCATGTTTGACTGGGACTCTATGCCCATTAATGTAACGGGTGGGACTCGGGCTATAAAAGCCCATCCGAAATTCATTGTAAAGGGTGGAAGGGGAATGTTTGTTAGGGAACTATCGTGCTTACTCGTAACCGTGCTTCGCTTATGAATACAATCTGTATGCCTGGTTCTGTTCTACTGTTTTTATTCTTTTATGCTGTCTTTCATTATATGCCTTAGGCCCACCTGTGTCGCGGCTCGTTGATTCACTTCGGCATTTGGCGATCAGGTTCCTCTAGCATTGCTTGTTTAAAGCACCTTCTGTACTTCATTAATTTAAAGCATTCATGTAATAAATCTGGTAGCAGTTCCATCAGTTATGTGTGACGTTGCTGGCCCGTATCTGGTGATTGATGCGATCCCCTGCCGTTAGTTCCTTGTAGGGAATGTTTGCTAGGGAGCCATTGAAGTCGTGCGGTTAAACTCTCTGCCTAACACATATACACCGGCTCGACATCTCTAGGTTTACTTTCTACCCCTGTCGGTGTACGTATCCGGTGATTGATACGATCCCTCGCTGTTAGTTCCTTGTAGGGAATGTTTGCTAGGGAGCTATTGAAGTCGTGCATATGCTCGCTGGTGTATCGGAAGTACGCCTAGGTTTTGCGGTTCCTTGTCATGCTCTGTGTTTGTATGCAGTAAGTAGCGGTGATTGGTGTGTTCCCGTACTGTTAGTTCCCCCCCACCAACCTTTGGACATTTGTATCTCTTTCTGTACATTTGTCTCTTTCAGTTCATTTATTTCTTTCCTGTTCCCTTTGGCTTAAATCAAACCCCCCAAAAGGAGCCGGCCTTCTCCGGCTCGGAAGGCATCTCTTCCTTCCGGCCTTTCATGTTGGTGTGCGAATCTGGGCGCATCAACCAAAAATCCTTTCCTCATGACAGATTCGTAACCAACAGTTTCTCTGGCACGCCCGGAGGGACGCTTGTCCCACGATTTAAAGAAAGAGTACCCGTCCAGTTTCAACCTAGCGCAACAATTCTTCTGACCCGCTCGGCGGAACACGGGTCCCACATCTGACGAGAGATTTTCCGATCAGTCTCCACCTGGCGCTGACAGTTCCTGAGCTCTTGGTGAGACAAGGAAGTTTCTCACCCCGTCAGAATCGAAGCACCGGTGTTCGCTTCATTGCTGTTCCAAATCCGAACACCGGCGACTACGCACGAACAAATCCTCCGAGTCTAGAAGACCGGTCCTGTCACCTTCATGCACACGAGAAGGTGGCGAACAAGAAATCCCAGAAGCCCGCCTGAGTTCTACGAACTAGACATCCACGCTCGAGGCGAGATACCCAGCCTGGCTGATCCGCGAGCTCGTTTCGACGAAGCCGAGGCTGAGATCCAAGAAGAGGCCGAAGCTGAGGTCGGAAGAGCCGAGTACGAAGTAGAAGAGGCCAAGGAAGAGGAAAATCCTGCATCCTCGGAAAGTACCGACACCGAGTACACAACCGACGGCGGAGAAGAAGAAGAAATGGCTGATCAACAGCCGAATGACGATGATCTCTTCCCGGCGGTGGACTCTACGGGGCCTTTGGCCCCTGATCGGTCGCCAAGTCGTGCCCCTGCTCGCTTTAAAGTCTATTCCCACATACGACGGCTACGGTAAGACGGCATACGAGCACATCCGGGACATCCTTGCCCCCGCCGCACCGCATACCATCATCGATGAAAGTGTGAAGACCCGTCGCCGGCCCTTTCCCTGAGGGGAAAGCTTCTCTACCGGTGGAGATCGTGCCGGGAGGGATCCATCACTGGGTGGCCCCGACTTGCCAGGAGGCTCGTAAAAGGATGCAACGAGTCTGCTGATCCTACTTCCCTACTGCATCAGTTTCAAGCAATCCAGAGACATCCTCAAGAGGAGGTGTCCGATTTTAACATTAGGTTTGCGAGATCCTGGAAACGGGTACCTCGCGAACTTCGGCCTTCAGCCGGCATGGCTGCTCACTACTATCTGAGGTCTTTCAACTCAGACATATGCTTGTTGTTGAAGATCGCCCGAATTGACGAGTTCCCTGCACTGTACGAAGCTGCCCAGCAAGCTGAAGTTGACATTATCTCCATCGGCAGGCTTCCGTCCAGAGTGCAGGAGCCGATTCATCCCGACTTTCCCGGATCGCGGTATCCTTCACGCTTCGGCGGTGTGCCGTCCACTTCGGGGCAGCAACCCCAGCCGCAGTGGAATCCGGCGCCGGTCGTAACTCAATACGGCCTGCCTCAGTTGCATTACCCTCATCCGCCTCCTCCCGCTCCGCACTTTCCAGCGCTTCCTGCTCCTCCGCAGTATGCGTCTTATTCTAACCCTCCTCCATTGGCCGCTTTGCCTCCACCGGCACAGTTGCCGCCTCCCGACAGCAGCATCCAGAACACGATTCTACAAGAAGTGCGGGCTTTGGCCTCCGGATATCATGCCATGTCCAATGACATGACCGCTATGAAAAAGGAGGCCCAAATGGACTTTGCTCCTAGAAGGCCGTATGCGCCACCGGCGCTGACAAAAGATAAAGCCCCAGAGAACCAACCGCAAAGGCGTCCGCCTCCGAGAAATGCTGCTATAGATGACCCACCTGGTCCTCCTGACCAGGTCAACTGGTGCACTACGTGCAATGACCCGCATTCGGAGGAAGACTGCACTTTGCACCAGCACTACATCCAGACCTTGGCCGGCAGCACTATTGAAGATGATGAGCTGTACATGATCTTGGACGGTGAGGCCAATTTTGCCCTGCCAGAAGAGAATCCAGTGACGCCCGCCAAGGAAGAAAAGAAAGCTGCGGACGCGGCTAAACCTTTGCAGGTATATGCGAGAAGAGAAAAACCGCAGCCCCGATGGGCTGCCACCGCACTAAGCGGCCGTGGCCTTACACGGCCCAGGAGAAGGCATCCAAAGATAAAGCTCCCGCTAAACCTTCCCAGCAAAGGCCGCTGCTGTTCCGGCTAAGCCTCCGGCAAAGGCCCCAACTCCCGCTAAGCTTCCTGTACTTCAGCCCCGACCCGAAACCAAAGAACAAGCCCAGGAGAAGGTCGAAGTACCCGTCTCGACCAATAGACGGCGAGTTGAGGCCACCCAACGATACCGGACCAAGTATGAACCGGCTAAACCAGCGAAAGGAGCTAGTACCTCGGGCTACGACGATTGTAGACGAGTTAAAGAAGACTCTTGCCAGAATCAGCATGTACGATGCTCTTCTGCTTCCAGGCCAGGTAGATCTGCTACAAGAATCACTGAAGAACATGAAGAACGGCAAGCAGATGTAGCCTGCTGTCCTGGTTCAACCTTTGATAGTCTCCGCCATACGGGAAGAACAGGACCGCCACCCTTTTATCCGTCTTTACGGATGCAAGGGCACATAGTTCACAACCGCATGGTGGATTCTGGTGCTTCCTCGACTGTGATGCCGAAGGCCGTCTGCGATGAGATCGGGATGGAATACACACGGAGCAGCCAAGGTGTGCTGCAATTAGACGGCACCCCTGTCAAGACAGTTGGTGTCATAAAGGACATCCCTATCCGGCTGCACAAAGCTCTCGACATTGTGGTCATCCAAGACGTCGTGATTGTTGACCTGGAGCCTTACTTCGGCATATGTCTCTCTCGGGAGTTCACTGCGAAGTTGGGCGGGTACCTGTCTCTAGACTACTCGCACATGGAAGTGCCCTTCAAAGGAAGGAGACTGAAAATTTTCAATGAGAAGCCTTCCCCTTTTCTAGTAGACAAGATACCCGGAGGAGAGATGGACTGCATGGTCCAGTTGTCAGAGGAAGAACTCGGTGACAGTAGAACTGACCGAGCAAGCTCTCGAAGTGCTACAGCTTGAAGACGAGTTCTCGTTGCAAGACTTCAATGCTGTAATCGGGACAGAGCAGGGTTGTTACTCCATTAAGCAGCCCGAGGAGCTTGGCGTGTCCGTTGCGAAGGAAGTAGGACCTGCACCCGAAGATCTGTGGAAGCTTTTCTTTGACGGCGCGCGTTGCAAGAATGGCGCCGGTGCAGGGGTCCTCCTGGTTTCTCCAACCGGAGTCCAGAGGGACTATGCCTACAGGCTGGCCTGGATCTGTACTAACAATTCGGCGGAATACGAAGCCCTGTGCTTGGGTCTGCGAAAGGCGGAAAGGCTCGGAATCAAGCATCTCCAAATTTTCGGAGATTCAGAGTTAGTGTGTCATCAAGTTACGAATAAATGCGCGTCTAAGCATCACTATCTTAGAGCGTACCGCAATCGGGTCTGGGACCTGATGGAATCGTTTGACTCATTGAACGTTAAGGCAATATCGCGTGAGAGAAACAAGCACGCTGATATTCTGGCGTCTGTTGGAGCCAGGTACGTTCCGGCTGAAGACGTCGTCCAGAAACTGAAGCCGGTCCGCACCATTTACAGGCCTTCTGTGCCTGATAGGGATACCTTCCCGGCGGGTATTCAGCCGTGACGAGGAGATCGTCACATTCCTGGTTAACGAAGTGTGTGTAATCGAAGGTAGAGACCCTGATGACGAGCAATATGAGGGGTTGATACAGTTACGGAATAATCACGTCCCAAAAGGACTGATTACATTAGAGAGTCTCTTTGATCGAAATGACGAGCAATATCCCACAGGATCAAAGTAGACCCGAGGCAGTATGCTGACCTGGAGCTCGAACCTGGTAAAACCATCAAGGTCGGAACAGACTGCACGTCGGAGGAGCTGGTGCAGATTAGATCACTGTGCCAGGAGTTCCCCGACATCGTGGCCTGGTGCTACGAGGATTTGAGGGGGTATGACAGATCTGTCATCCAACATACCATCGAGCTAGAGGATGGCGCCAAGCCGTTCCGACAAAAGCAAAGGGCCGTAAATCCAAAGATTGAGGCCATGATGAAGACCGAGCTCTTGAAGATGCTGGAAGCCAAGATCATCTACCCCATCAAACATTCATCCTGGGTCGCGAATCTGGTGCCCGTGAGGAAAAAGAATGGCGACATACGTCTCTGTGTCGACTTCAGAAACCTAAATCAGGCTTCCCTCCGGGACCACTATCCGCTTCCCCAAATCGACCAAATTTTGCATATCGTTCGTTGGAGCCCGGAGATTTTCACTTTTAGATGGATTTTCCGGCTACAACCAGATTTGGGTCAAACACGAAGACCAGCATAAGACGGCGTTTACCACGAAGTGGGGGACGTTCGCCTATCAGCGCATGTCGTTTGGCTTATCCAATGCTGGTGCCACGTTCCAAAGGGCCATGGACTTGGCCTTCCGAGAGCTGCTCAACAAGATTATTGTCATCTACCTTGATGACATGACTGCTTTCTCTCACCGACGAGAAGATCATGTTTCGCACCGCAGCGGATATTTGAAAGTTGTCGAGAATTCGGCATCTCTATAAACCCGAAGAAGTCTGTCTTCGCGGTAAAGGAAGGAAAGTCGCTGGGACATGTCATCTCCGAGGAAGGCCTCGCCATTGACCCTGACAGAGCAAAAGCCCTCGTTCGCTTGCCGCCCCACCGATAAAAAAGGGCTGCAGTCCTTCTTCGGTCGGATTAACTCGTGCGGAAGTTCATCCCGGACTTCGCACGAGTGATCAAGCCTATGGCCGAACTGTTGAAGAAAGATACACCTTACGAATGGATTGATGAGAGAGAACAAGCTTTCGAGGAAATCAAGGCTCGAATTGTGCAAGCTCCGGTGTTGACAAACCCGGACTACTCCAAGGACTTCATCCCGTATGCAGTGGGAGAACCCGAAAGTTATGCTGCAGCTCCGACTCAGAAGGGAGACGACGGTGAGGAGCGCCCCATTGCGTTCCTAAGCCAAGTGATTTTGCCGCACGAAGAGAAGTACAATTTTATAGAGCGGCAGGTCCATGCGGTCATGAAGTCCCTTCGAAAGTTCAGGCACTTTGTCTCCCAGAGTAAGACCACTGTCTTTGTGATTCACCCCGATGTTCGCAGTTTCATCTTGCAAGGAGAACCGGGTCACAAGAGAGCGGGATGGATTGCCAAGATCCAGGAGTTTGACATCGAAGTACGGCCCACCAAGCTTATCAGAGGCCGAGCCTTGTGTCAGGAATTGGCCCGAAGCGTTGTAGCCGGCATCTCCGCCTGTAAGTGGGAGGACACAGCGACACGCGTCAACCTAGCCAACTCCTTATCGGAGGGGAGTGATTGGACAGATGAACTGGTGAGATACTTCTGCACCGGAAGATGTCCCGATCACCTAAACGCCTCACAACGAAGGAGATTTCGGCTAGGTGCACTAAGGTACACTCTTCGCCCTTAGGGGCTTTACTTCAAAAACATTGACGGCATCCTGTTGCGGTGCGTCATAAAATCTGACCGATCTAGGATCCTCGGAGATTTTCATTCCGGGATGCCTGGGGGTCACCATTCTTCAAGGCCAACGGCCTTAAAAATAATAAGGGCTGGATACTATTGGCCCACTTTGTTCGCAGATGCGTATGCGGTCTGCGCCAAATGTGATCAATGCCAGAGGTATGCTGGCCGAAACAGAAAAGCACCCCTGCCCCTTCAACCGATTCAAGCCGAAGCTCCGTTCCAAAGAATGGGGTCTAGACTTCATTGGGGTGATTTCTCCCTAACTCCTCCGCAGGCCACAAGTTTATTCTCACAGCTACTGACTATTTCACACGGTGGACGGAGGCGATCCCGACCAAGAACGCCGACCAAGAAACGGTCATCAGGTTCATTGAGAGCCTGATTACCCGCTTCGGGGTTCCAGAGTCGATTGTGACAGACAACGGTCCGGGATTTGTAGGCGCTGTACTCACGGAGTACACCAGCAGACTTGGCATCTATCACAAGATGTCTTCTAATTACTACCCGCAGGGGAATGGCCTTGCCGAGTCTACTAACAAGAACCTCCTCGAAAATTCTCCGGAGGACCATTGAAAAGAATAAGCGGACTTGGCACTTGCTCTTGAACCGGGCGCTGTGGGCGGACAGAGTTGCGTTCAAGAAATCCCTCAAGACGTCCCCCTACGCGCTCGTCTATGGCAAGCAAGCTGTTATGCCATCACACATTGAAATCCCCGCCCTGTGGATGGTTGATGAAGACAGGAGCAGCGGAGACCCGGTAGACGACAGATTGTGCCAACTCCTACAGTTGGAATAAGACAGAGAAAGTGCATACCAGGCCTTCGCGGATCACATTGCAACCACTAAAGGCTGGTTTGCCAAAGGCACCATTGCCCGAGTTTTCGAAGTCGGGGACCTGGTGCTGAAGTGGGACTCATACAAGGCAAAACCGGGTAATCACGGAAAATTTGACGCTCTCTGGGAGGGCCCTTA
This sequence comes from Wollemia nobilis, assembly GCA_028583015.1. NCBI lineage: Eukaryota > Viridiplantae > Streptophyta > Pinopsida > Araucariales > Araucariaceae > Wollemia > Wollemia nobilis. Next base: position 4,965,196 of record JAQPPZ010016862.1, read on the forward strand.
TCAGATTTCCCGGGTGAATCAGTTCAATGCCTACATACTTTCGGATATGGAGGGTCAGCTCCTCCCCATCCCCGTCAACGGGTTCCACTTGAAGCTTTATCGCTGTTGAAGGTGCCCGAGTGGCCCTTCCTCGTAAAAATTTTTCCTTGTGTTTTTTATCTTTCCCCGCATGTATAGTTTCCAGTTTTAGCTTTCAGTTTATTTTTCCTTCTTTGAGCTTAAATGCGGCATGGGAGAGAAAGACAGACTTCGCAGCGAAGTCTGTCGTTGCCCCGCAGGAGGGGCGAAGTTCGGCTATGCAGAGAAAGAAAGGAGAAAAAAAGAGCAAAAAATCGACTAAGTGTTGGCCGAAGCCCGACTTCGCAGCGAAGCCTGACTTCGGCCCAGCCGAATTGCGAAGTTTGTTCGAGAAAACACTGAAGCAGACTGAAGTCCGCACTGCGCAACCCTTCGTGCGAAGTACGCACTGCGCGCAAAGTTTGCGCAAAGTGCGAACTTCGCAGCAAAGTCCGACTTCGGCCAACGCCCGTGCGAAGTGCGCGCTGCGCTCAACGCTTGTGCGAAGTGCGAACTTCGCGCGAAGTTCGTACTTCGCCCCAAGCTTCGGCCGAAGTCCGGACCCGCCCCAGCGTCGCACTGCGCAGTTTGTTCAAAGTCCAAAGGTCGCAGGGTATGTTAAGTGTGTTCGAAGGCGCCAAGGCCGCAAAGACCCAGACCGCGCCCAAACCTTGGGCGCAGCAAAAAAGCAGAAATGGAACGGTTCCAACGCGCGCTTCGCGCGAAGTTCGAACTTCGCCCGAAATTCGGGCGAAGTCCGACTTCGCCGGCGAGGTCGGGCCGCGCCCAACTTCGGGCGAAGCCCGGCCGCGCCTAGTTTTCCGGGCCAGTTTGGGGCAGCATTCAATAAAATGAATAAAAAACTCAAAAAGTCCCAGCTGGGCCCAAGGCGCGTTTGTAACTGTTTTAATCTGGGTTTCCGCGCCAAAGATTTTGTCTTGAGCAGTGTGCCCAAATGGTGGCAGCAACGTCAGCCATGGTGCAGTCCCCAACGCTGAATTAATGACTGCGCGTTTTTCAAGGAAAAATGCAACTAAAGAAGCAAGGCACGTCTGCCGGGGCGCGTCTTTTCCTAAACGTTCTCCTGCGCGGCCACCAAGGGTTTTAACTCAGCCGACATACCCCTCCTGCGTTGCATTAATGGCGCTGTTTTTATCTAGAAAAGGGGGTCAGAATCATGCCAACATTCCAGATTGCAGAGATTATTCCTCGGACAGTGCTAATTATTCCTCTGATAGCGAAATTTGTTGCAGACAGCCTGAACCTGTCATTATTGCTGACTCGGAGAGATGGACAAGGGAAAAATGCCTGTGTCATCGTAGATCCAAGGAAGCAACGAACGGGGGATTTGCCGCGGCCAGGAGTTTTCAAAGGCGATCCCCCGCCAGAGAAAAAGTCAAAGGCCCGGACGAAGAAGGTACAGCGTGGGTAATCCCCACCACCTCCGGTGAATTACCTGGCAGGATATGTGGACGGCTCGTTTTCCATGAGCCTAACTCAGCTGCGAGCGAATGTGGAGAGTTGGGCTGACAAAGTTTCGCCCTCCCATCATTTTGGAGCGGCATACAAATCAAATCTCTTTAGATTCATGTGCCCTCTCGTCCACCAATGCCCGGAGCCGATAGACTTAATTGTTAGACATTATAAACCAGCTTCCCGGCAAATCTGCAGTTCCGTCGGCAAACCCTTGTTCGCACTGTGCAGGGAGACTGTGCAGCCAGCTTTCGCCCCAGGGCTGGAGTATGACTCCGGCACCATCCTCAGAAAAATCAGTCTGGGCGAACAAGCGGGACGTTTCACGCACACCAAGCGAATGAGGGATTTCCTCAATTCAGAGCTGAACGCCCCGCTTCCAGTCGGACAATGGCCGATCGGCCCCATGCCTTTGGCGAAATTTCGGAGCAAGTATCTATATACCATCTTGGCATGGATCCTCGGCTGCGACTCCGATGAGCTGGTGCACCCGTACCACCTGGCGTTGGCAGAATGCCTCCTGTGTGGAGAATCTTACGAACCAGCGGCGCAGCGGAGCGGAAAGCGCCCCATCTCTTTCGACTGGGCAGACTGGCTGGCTTACGCCATTCATTCCAGCCTGTTGAAGATTCAGAAGAGGCAGTCAACCGATTTTCGTTTCAGTTCCGTTCTGGTCTGGCTTTGTTTGTACCATCTGCACCCCCAAATGCCGATCCTGAACCTGAAGAAGGTTAACGAGAAGGGAGAGCCCCAACCCGTCTATAATCGGACGGATGACTTATACCGGAAAGGGTCCTACTACAAGTTCAACTTCAACTTTCTGGGATTCGTCATGTCAGTCTTCACCGAAAGTGAAATCCCCCGTCCCCCGAGAGAAATGACGAGTGCTTTGATAAATCAGAAGCTCGGGGACGTTTTCAGACTGACGCAGGGGATTGTGATCAGAATCTACGGATTCAAGGGCAAACCCTATTTGCTGCCCTATTGGTGCTCAGAGCATCTGTTCGGGATGGAGGTTGCCCGACAGATGGACTATGTGGAAGAAGAGTTTGGCCTAGGGAAGAAAAGAGGACAGATTTTCCAATACCCTCTTTCCCGGGCCAACGTTGAGATTACTGAGGTAGGACAACATGTCTACCTAGAGCAAGCGCAGTCCCGGATTGGCCTGGTTTTGCTGCCACAGATACTGGAAGTATGACCCTCATGGGATAAGGGGAAAGTTTGCACATTTGTGCCCCGGGATATAACCGAAGATAGATGCGACGTGGTCCATGTGGACCTTGACTGGGAGATTGAATTAATGGAAGCTTCTCCACCTTGGCAGGATTTCTACTGCGAGGAGGTGACATATGACCCCAAGAGAAACCCGGACCATCACTTCTCATCTCCGGGGTTCAAAAAATTTTTGTCCAAGATTGCGGGCCTTAATCGGTCTAAAGAAAAGATTATTGAATGCTCGGAAAATGAGATGCCGCACGCAAAGCACGATAAATCCACAAGGAGAAACCCGGCCGTAGATGACGACTTCTCGCTTCTCTATGACCAAGATCATGACAATCGGCGGCCGTTCGCATATCAAGGTTACGTTCCCCGAGGCCCCTTTGAGGATTATAAAAGTGGGTCTCCTCCCAAACAGCTTGTACACTTCGGCAATGCGCCGCCGGCCCGACAAGTACCAGAGCCAATCCAATGCGGTTCGTGGCTCCTAAGGCGGCGCTTGAAAAGGCGAAAAAGTTAGTCAAGGCAGCGCCCGAGGCACTTCCTCGAGCAAGAAAAGCGCCGGCGCCGCCGTAGCAGACCGGTCGCGGCAGACCTTCTACAAGTCAAACCCCGGTACAAGTTTATCGTGGGAGCATCAGTGCCTGCTACACCTGCTTCGTCTCCTTCCCCTGATCCGACAATTGTTCCGGAAGAGAAGAAGCGGAGGAGAGTTGAGAAAATCAAAGCGACCTAGCCCGATAGTGCAGCGAGCCCGGTCCGCAGAGCCGCAGCCGCGTCCCGCCGCCGCAAAGGCAATTCCTTTGGGCAGTCCCAAGCCACCCGCCGAGACAAGAAGCGAAGACATTCACCCGGCATCGGCTCGGGCGGAGCCCGCAGTACGTTTGCTGTCCCCGTCTCTCTAGTCTCACCCGGTTCTACTTCCACTCGCCTCCCCGCTCAACTGCGGGCGAGCCATGACCACATCCTCCTCCCCCGTCTCCGCGTCCTTCTAGCGGTCCCCATTCTTTTGATCGGCTTGCTCGAACCCTAACGTCTCTCTTCTCTCGAGCACAACTCCAAACCCTTCGCCCGAGGTCAGTGCTGAGGCTGTCCGTTCACCATCACATCCTCCGCCTCAGCCGCTTCAAACCCTCACAGTGTCAGCCGCTCCCATTTCCATTTCCCGGTCGCCCCCACAAGCGACCGATTCTTCCAAAGTCTGTCCGGTTCCTCCTGATCCCATTCCCGCAGGAGAGACGTCTCAGCAGATCCCTAGGCTGGGGGAACCAGATTTTATGGACGACCTTCAGAACTCAGATGACTTGCCCCTGGCAACAAGAGCCGTAGAGTATTCTGTCTCTTTCCGCCAAGACCTGAAGCGGAGGAGACACGAAGAGATAGCCGCCCCGGCGAAACGCGCAAAGTATGATTTCGGAAGGAGAGTGATTACAACGGAGAAAATAATCCCAATAGTGAAGAAGCCTCTCCGAGAAATGACTAAGGCGGACTACGTGCTCCAGACAAAGGAGAAAAGCTTTGACGACATTGATAAACAGTATGAGATTCAGACGATCATGCGCAAAGTTGACAATCTCTTTGTCAAGAGTCTGGAGGAGCAGGAAGAACTTTTCGCGTTGCAGGACAAAGTAAGGCAACTTGAAGAGGACCTATACGAGTCCACCGAGCACCGGAAGCGGCGCGGCGAGAAACAGATGAATTCAAAGCCCAGCTGGCCGCTTCTCGACAACGGGCCGCAACCGAAAAGAAAGCAGCCTCGGAGCAGATTTCTCAGCTCCAGGAGTCTTTGAAGCGGCGCGATGCAGCCTTGCAGAGAAAACATCTCAAGCGGCTGTCTTTTCAAAGACAAAAGTTAAGGAAATGAGGGCTGGTTTGTTGAGGGAATGCAAGCCCCATACCTTTAAGGCGATGGCGGTCCTGGACTTCGCATCCAGGATTCAAGAAGTTTCTGCCCAGGGAAAGCCTGTGGTAGAGGAGGTCGAGCGCCAGGCAAAGAAATGGTTGGACCTGGCGATAAATCTTCAGGAGCGCGAGCGCGACGGCGTCCTTTTTTCCCCCGTGTCCTCATTCGCTGCAGAATGGGCAGGTGCAAGGATAACCTTGCACAAATATTTCAGAAAAGTTGAAGAGGTGAGAGTGGCGGGACGAATGCTTGACGCATTCGGAAATGAAAGAGATATCCTGTCTGCCCCCTTTCACGCTCTTTCGAACTTGGGTGTCCGGGTTTTGTTGAGAATGGCGAGCTCCTCACCCTAGATCGGGTAAAGAAGAATTGGCAGTCCTTTGAAGCGGATACGACTGAAATTGATAGCCGGATCGAGCCAATTCAAGACAATCGAGTCACTCAGATGGTGTCCAGATATTCCAGGATCCGCTCCTATTTTCAGGAGTTAGAGAAAAGATACCTCACCATCGACCTGCACGCGGTCGCTGCTTTTCACGGAGCATTAGAAGACATAGCTGACCGCAAGCCATTCGAAGCGGAAGCCTGGCGCTCAGCCCAAGAGGCGTACACTCGCATGTGCGAGGCAGAAGCAGGAAATGGAGACCTTTCAGAAGGAGATACTGATGAGGCAACTGACAAAGATGAATCTGAAGAACAGTTGCCGCAAGGAGAACAGTTAGAGCAGCAAAAGGCAGGGGAGGCAAGTTCCTATGCACCCAAAGGATGAAGGCATGGATTCTTTGCGCCGAGGCGAGCTCGACACCCCGCGAGCCGCCAGAAATGTTGTCACATTTTGCACGGGGTGCAATGTCTTCAATATTGTTTTGTAACAGTGTTGCTCTTCTTTTCCTCCTTCCGTTTTTCTTCCTTCTCTCCCTTTCCTTTTCTTTCCCATTCTCTTTCTCTCCCCTCTTTTTTTTCCTTGGAGTCCCCCAGTTGATTTTCCAGCTTTCCAGCAGGTCTGTCTGAAATTGGCTAAGTCTGGGTGCGAAGTTCGTACTTCGCCCAGTTTTGGTGCGAAGTCCGTACTTCGCCCAGTTTTGGTGCGAAGTCCGTACTTCGCCCAGTTTTGGTGCGAAGTACGACTTCGCCCCACTTTCTGGGCGCACCTTGCACTGACAGACTGGCAGGTCAATGCAGAAGAAAGATAAAATGCCGGAGCAGGTCCATATGGCGGCAGACACCAGTGTTCGCCTGTGCGCAGTTCGACTTCTCAACAGAGCCGGAATGCACCCTGGACAGGTGTACAGTAGGGGAACAAACCCAGAATTTGACCAAGGCTTGAAGGCCTTCCCCGACTGCACTGATTTCTGCACGCATCCCAAGGAGCCCCGATCCCAAGCAAAGATGGATAGATCGCTCTCTAAGGCGTGCATGTGTCACACAAGATAACCCATCATTAGACAAGTGTCCGGCTTCGGGATTTGAACCAAGACCGCCGACCAAAAGGGATAAGCATGGGCTGCCCGCACCGCCGCGTTAATAGCCTCATTCAAAGCTGATCCGAGGTTTCACCCGCTCCAGCCTACTAGCAAGCCTGCCGACTTGAAGATTTACCCAACACTCCGCCACGTAGCTGTCCGCCTTCCGGGAAGACCATGTCGCGGGTGCAGCCCGACCCGACAAAAGGTCAGCATTTGCAGCTCTTTCGCCGCTTCGTCGGCTCATGTTTGATCGGGACTCGTGCCCATTAATGTAACGGGTGGGACTCGGGCTATAAAAGCCCATCCGAAATTCATTGTAAAGGGTGGAAGGGGAATGTTTGTTAGGGAACTACTGTGCTTACTGTAACCGTGCTTCTGCTTATGAATACAATCTGTATGCCTGGTTCTGTTCTACTGTTTTTATTCTTTTATGCTGTCTTTCATTATATGCCTTAGGCCCACCTGTGTCGCGGCTCGTTGATTCACTTCGGCATTTGGCGATCAGGTTCCTCTAGCATTGCTTGTTTAAAGCACCTTCTGTACTTCATTAATTTAAAGCATTCATGTAATAAATCTGGTAGCGTTCCATCGGTTATGTGTGACGTTGCTGGCCCGTATCCGGTGATTGATGCGATCCCTCGCTGTTAGTTCCTTGTAGGGAATGTTTGCTAGGGAGCCATTGAAGTCTGTGCGGTTAAACTCTCGCCTAACACATATACCTGGCTCTGACATCTCTAGGTTTACTTTCTACCCCTGTCAGTGTACGTATCTGGTGATTGATACGATCCCCTACTGTTAGTTCCTTGTAGGGAATGTTTGCTAGGGAGCTATTGAAGTTGTGCATACGCTGCTGGTGTATCGGAAGTACGCCTAGGTTTTGCAGTTCCTTGTCATGCTCTGTGTTTGTATGCAGTAAGTAGCGGTGATTGGTGTGTTCCCGTACTGTTAGTTCCCCCCCACCAACCTTTGGACATATTTGTATCTCTTTCTGTACATTTGTCTCTTTCAGTTCATTTATTTCTTTCCTGTTCCCTTTGGCTTAAATCAAACCCCCCAAAAGGAGCCGGCCTTCTCCGGAGATTGGCTCGGAAGGCATCTCTTCCTTCCGGCCTTTCATGCTGGTGGGCGAATCTGGGCGCATTAACCAAAAATCCTTTCCTCATGGCAGATTCGTAACCAACAGAAACCCGTTGACGGGAATGGGGAGAGGATGTCCCTCCATATCCCGGAGCACATATGCGTTGAATTGGTTTACCCGAGCAATCTGATAGGGGCCCTCCCAGAGGGCGTCAAACTTTCCATGGTTGTCGGGTTTGGCTTTGAATGAGTCCCACTTCAGCACCAGGTCCCCGATTTTGAAAACTCGGGCTGTGGTACCTTTTGCGAACCAGCCTTGGGTTGATTCAGCGTGTTTTGTGAAGGCCTGGTACGCTTTCTCTCTGTCTTCCTCCAACTGCAGCAGCTGGCAAAGTCTGTCTTCTACCGGATCCCCGCTGCTTCTTTCCTCATCGAGCATCCAAAGAGCGGGCATCTCAATGTGCGTTGGCAAGACAGCTTCTTTGCCATACACGAGCGCATAAGGGGACGTTTTGATGGACTTCTTGAATGAAATTTTGTCCGCCCATAGGGCCCGGTTCAGGAGTAGGTGCCAAGTCCTATTTTTCTCCACTGTCCTTCGGATGATCTTCAGTAGGTTCTTGTTGGTGGACTCGGCGAGACCGTTCCCCTACGGGTAGTAGTTGGAAGACATCTTGTGATAGATGCCAAATTTGCTAGTGTACTCCGTGAGTACTGCGCCTGCGAACCCCGGACCATTGTCCGTTACTATTGATTCGGGAACCCCGAAACGGATGATCAAGCTTTCGAGGAACCTGATGACCGTCTCTCGGTCGGCATTCTTTGTAGGGATTGCCTCTGCCCACCGTGTGAAGTAATCGGTGGCGGTTAAGATAAACTTGTGGCCCGCTGTAGAGTTCGGCGAAATCACCCCGATGAAGTCCAAACCCCATTGCTGAAACGGAGTCTCGGCTTGGATCGATTGAAGGGGCAGGGGTGCTTTTCTGTTCCTGCCAGCAAATCTCTGACATTGATCACATTTGCTACAGACTGCATGAGCATCTGTAAACAGAGTGGGCCAGTAGTACCCGGATCTGATTATTTTTAAGGCCGTGGGCCTTGCCGAATGGTGACCTCCAGGCATCCCGGAATGAAACTCTCTGAGGATCCTGGATTGGTCTGTTTTTCTGACGCACCGCAACAGGATGCCGTCGATGTTTTTAAAGTAAAGCCCCTCAGGGCGAAGAGTGTACTTCAAAGCACCTAGCCGAAACCTCCTTCTTTGTGAGGCGTTCATGTGGTCTGGACATCTCCCGGTGCAGAAGTATCTCACCAATTCATCTGTCCAGTCGCACTCCTCGGGTAAAGAGTTGGCTAGGTTGATGCGCGTCGCTGGATCCTCCCACTCACAGGCGGATATCTCAGCTGCCGCACTTCGAGCTAGCTCTTGGCACAAGGCTCGGCCTCTGATTAGCTTGGTTGGCCGCACTTCGATGTCTAACTCCTGGATTTTGGCAATCCATCCTGCCCTCTTGTGACCCGGTTCTCCTTGTATGATAAAGCAAGGTATCAGCGATCCCATGTATCCTCTATCTATGCATTCCAGGAATACCTGGCCATCAAATGCTGGAGTCCAGAGTTCAGTACAACAACAAGCAATGACACAAGAAACATGAGGCAGAAATGACAAGGAGAGGCAGCATGCAAGATAAAATATAGTAAGCAGAGCCAAGTATATGTCTGTATTTGAGGCAAACGCACAACTACAATTGTCCCCTAGCAATATATTCCCCTTCCACCACTTATATTGAAAATGTGGTGGGTATTTATAGCCCAAAACTCCCCCCGTTTACATTCATGGGCACAAAGTCCCAGACAAGACAGCAGCTGACATGAGCGGCTGAGGAGCTGCTGATGCTGACTTTTGTCGGGCCCGATTGTCCTTGCAGTATGGTGTCCCTGAAGGCGGTACAGCTACGTGGCAGCGCGTTGGGTCAAGTCTCCGGTCAATAGGAATGCGAGTAGGTGCGGCAGGTGGTACTTCACATTGGCTTTAAATATTGACAACTGGCGCCGGTAGTGAAGCCCATACTCTGTCCTTGCGCGGTCAAATCTTGGCTCGAATTCCGAAGGTGGATACTTGTCGGATGCTGAAGCGTGACACGTGTCTGCCTTGAAAGGCAGTTTATCCAACTTCGCCAGAAATTCGGGCGCCATCGGGTTGCGCAGGAGGAAGACAGCGCAGTTGGGAGGCCTCATTGCCTTGGCATTTTCAGAGTTGACTTTACCGAACTGCGCACCGGTCAAAGGGCGCACCCCAACTTCGCTGCGAAGTAGGGTTGCGCACCGGTGCTTGGCTGTCTCCATCCGCTGTACAGACTGCGCACTGGAACAGGGGCGCAATCCGACTTCACTGCGAAGTCGGGTTGCACCCCAGCACTTAGCCGCTTTCCTGATAGGACATTCCCCTAGTGCGTCCAGGAAGAAGGGCGCACCCCGACTTCGCTGCGAATTCGGGTTGCGCCCCTGACACATAGTCATATTTTGCGCACTTTGCGTTCCCTACTACGCTCCAACTGAGGGGCGCACTCCGACTTCGCAGCGAAGTCGGTTTGCGCCCCAACACTTCGAAACTTTTCAAGGTACACCTGCTGAAGTTTGCTGGGGGAGGAAAGGGGGAAAGAAGAAGAGGGAATGAAGCTAAGAGGGAGAGGAAGAAAGGGAAAATGAGAAGGAAAGGAAGAGGAGCAGCCTACATGCAGAAACCAAAAACATGGCACCCCTGTGCAAAATGTGGCAACAAGTGCCTAAATGAAATGTAATGCAACCGTCATTGTCAAACCTTAATAATTTGATTAATTATAATGTTTGATAAGGTAATTAGAATAGGAAGTTGGGCAGTTTTGTAACGATGTCCTAGGAATCGATTGTGCCAACTTCCAGGACAATGCTTTAAATCTCCCAGCTACCATGCCCGTCCGGCGCCGCTGTAAACATGAGTGAGCTGCAAAGATCGTCCGGAGCCGCATCCCATGGATTCTCTGTTATCTGGCAAAGGTCAAATCTCAACTGCTCCGCCAGTTTTAGGGTTTGAGCATTAATGTAGTCAAGGGGATTTTCTTCTATAAAAGGCCGTTCAATGTAATGTAATCAAGGGGGGAACATCTTGCTAAAGAGCTGCTGTACTTAATTTCTGCATCAATACAAAGACTCCTGGTTCTGACTCTGGACCTATTTTCTGTGTATGACGCCTTCTATTACGATTTCTGTTAATTTTGTTTCTTTATTTGCATACCGTAAATTCTGCAATCTGGATTTAAGTGTGTGATAAAGGGCGAAACCTGGAATTACTGAAGGATACGTATCAGAGAATAGTTCAGCGTTAGTTTCTGTTATAGTCAAGGTATTGATTGTTGCTAGTTTAAGTAGAAGTTAGTGATTGTGCTTCTTGTTCTTCCCCTTAGGAACCATCTGGCCTGTGGCCATATTTCCCGTCTCTTTCAGCAATTTTCATCCCTTTCAGCAATTTCCCAATCTCTTTCCAGTTCCCTAATCTAAAACCCAGTGTAGTGTAGTGTAGGAGCCAGCCTTCTCTGGAGATTAGCACAGAAGGCATTCCTTCATTCCGGCCTTTCAATCTGTTGGGCGGGTCTAGAGCGCGTAGATAGACCGAATCCTTTCCTATGGCAGATCCGTAACCAACAAGACCAAAGCCACGTATTGTTTATTCGCAAAGGTCGAGAAGTGAGGACGTACGAGAATTTGGAAGAAAACTATTTGGAGTAGACGAAGTGCTTAGGATTGAACCATGAAAGGAAGAATAGTGAGTAGACCCACCAACGGCAAAGAGGGATTGAGTTGAGATCCCAAGGGAGCCATCACCGAGTGACGAAGAGGTGGAAAACCACACAATGGCGAACATTGCAAATAAAGCGAGAAAGCAAAAATGCCCACCCTTCACTAGAGAAGGGAAAGAAGATCCAACAAGACACATAGGTACTTGCACCACCATTTGGAAAGCAAATGAGGTAAGGCAACCCGATGAATGGTTGCAATTATTTCCTATGACATTGTGAGGCATCGCAATAGATTGGTACCTAAAATGAGAAGGAACACAAGCCTTTCGTGAATGGGATACCATGATAGAGGAATTCAAAAAGGAATTCTGGCCTTTAAGGGATGACACAGAAGTCATCACAGAAATATATGCTACAAAGCAAAAGAAAGATGAAGATGTTAAAACATACAATAGAAGATTGAAGTCGCTTACTGATAAAATGGAGATGCCACCAACCGATGGTCTAGTTAGGAGATGGTTTATTTACGGATTATTGCCTAAATATAGGAAGAAAATGAAGGTTGTACCATCCTCAACATACGCAGAAGCATTGGAGAAGGCAAAGAATTTTGAAAGTGAAGCAACGCAAACAACAGTCGGAATTGTAGGACATCCTAGGAGTGTGGACTCGAGTTTCGATACCAATGACAAGGTAGAAAATGATATCTAGTCCATGAGGAAGGAATTTGACAAGATGATGAAGGAAGTCAAAGGCAAAGTGAATAAGGACCAAAAAGACATGGTGTTCAGATTGTAAGTCTAAAGGACACACCAATGTAAATTGTCCTAAGAATGCATATTGCAATATATGCGATGTAGCAGGACATCTAGTCACCGATTGTCTATTTAATTTGAAGGGTGCAAGACACTAGACTATGACGGTGCAAGAAGAAGAAAAAATAAGTACAAGGAATGGACAAGGAGCAACCAGACGCGGCTATAGGAATTACCACCAAGGAGGAAGGTGATACCAAGGTAATCGCATAGTAGCAAAACTCGGACTCGGTGAGGTTGACTCAAGACTCGGACTCAGGACTCGGCAATAAGACTTAGCAAAACTCAGTAAAAAGATCAAACAAATTTTCATTGAAAAAATAAGTTTTTTCATGCACATTACTTATTACATATTACTTATTAGTATCTTCTTTTTTATATATATATATATATATATATATATATATTAGTGATAATAAATGTATCTCACTTTTATCAAATGACATATGCACAAATAATATATAAAATAATTAAGTTTTATGAAATTAAAAAATATATAAAATATAATTAAATAGTAGTAGTTCAACTGGTTATATTCTTCAATTTTTAAGGAGGAGACTTAGATTAGAATCTTGTTAAGTGAAATGAAATGAAAGATTTTAATTACATCCGCGAGACCCAAACATGGCCTATGGGACCCCCAAATGGTATAATACCACTTGATAAGTGATACATGCATAGTTATCAAAATGGTATAATACCACTATTTGATCAATAATGTAATATTGGTGGAACTATAATAACACCACTACGTAATCACGATATAATATTGGTAGAGTCGGTTTTAATCTTAAATAATTAATATATAAATGTTAATAATATTTAAAATTCTGTTTTAAATTTATTTATTTTATTTTTAAAATTTAAAAATATATTTTTATAATTATAATATTATTATAAATTAATTAAAAGGGTATTATAATATAATTCTACTATTGGCAGGGTTTTTCGGATTGTAAAGAGAGGATTAACTAGGAACGCTGTCCGCGTATCCGACATCATTAGAAGAGAAAGGGATACATAGATTTTTTTTATTTTTTATTTTTTGTTTTGTAAGAAATTTTTATAATCTCTATCTTATTCTATTAATTTCTTATTATTTTCCCGTTGGATACAAGCAGGAAACCTCAGAAACCCCTGTAAAGAGCTAATAATCTCCCGTGGTAGCAACATTATTAACCAAAGCGAGGGAATTGCTAATCAATTTGGACAAATTCTGCACGCGGCTGTTGAGGAGCCGCTGAACCCTCTCATTGACGCCCTGGAAGCCGTCAAGGCACGAATCCTCGTTGGTGAGGGCGGCGCTCATCCACGTCTGGACGTTGCTCATCTGGAACTTGAACGTGGCAGGCCTCAGGTGCTTCAGCTCCTTGAGAGATTGGCGCATCTGATCAGAGGTATCTCCGAAGTTCTCAACGCAATCTTTCAGCGCCGCGCTATCCCTCTTGCTGAGGCCCTTCCTCGTAGAGAGCACCGTTGCCCAGGCTAAGACATTGCGCGTATTGAGGGCGACCTTGATGGCCGCCTTCACCAGCTCGCCCTGCTTGGCCCGCAGAGATCCCTTGTACGATGACAGCGACGCCACGCAGACGGCGGGATAGCGAGTCACTTTGCACGAAGATTTGATGAACTCCGCCGTGGCCACGTCGCCGCGAGCTGCGGCCGATTTCAGAATCGCAGCCATGACAATCAATGAAAACACAGTCGATAGCGACGATGAATAATGTGAATCCATGGCGATTCGAACGCAGGACATTATTTTTTTTATTAATTTCTTCCTGGCCTGGCCAAGTCCCGACATCGGGACTCACGAGTCCCGTCCGGACTCGAACTCGGCCCGCACTCGGCCGAGTCCAGAAAAAAACGAGTCCGAGTGGACTCAACGAGGCTGAGTCCACTCGGACACAGACTCAGACTCGGCCGAGTACTCGGGACTCAGGATGCATTTTTCTACAGAGGGTAATCGACAAGGAGGTGAGAGTCAATTACAATACAATTCGGATGGGAGACCAATCATCCAGTACTGAAATTGCCCAAGAGTGGGGACATTTCGCATCAAATTGTCCCAAGCTGCAGACAGGAGGTACGAATGGGAACAATGTAACCCATATGTATATATGATGCCGACCTGGCAACCATAAGGAAGTGAATTTCCCAAACAAAGCAAGTACTAGTGGGACACAAAATGTCAATTTGATTAACATCGATGAATCAATAAACCAACAAGACAAAGAGAAACAAGTGCTAGCAATAACAAGAGCTCAAGTGAGGAAATCTTAGCAATATCCCAATCCTGCCAAGAAGAAGAAGCGATGGCAGGAAGCCCATGACGTGATAAAGGAAGAACTCGACAAAACAAAGCAAGCAAGACTACTCCATGAAAAACCTTTGAAGAAGCCTAAGGGAATGTTGAATAAGCAATCATCAACAAAACGATTGGAGGCACAAGTATTGAACACAACAGTTGATGTAAAAGTGTCCAATTTACTTGGTGTAATACCAAAATTGTATGCAAAAATAGGAGAAATGGCGAAGACTAAGAAGGTAGATGAATCAAGAGAGGTCGCCACAATGAAGCAAGACTACTTCATTGATCCTACAATGTTGATGATTGAAGCAAGGAAGAAGCTAGCTTTGATTCATATGGAGCTATTGGATCATAAGTTGACACAAGTAATCATAGATGGAGGATCGAGTGTCAATGTCATGCCTGAAAAAAAGTGGGAGGACATTGGAGCACCATTTTTATGGTCTCCAAATTTTTGGTTGTATAGAGCAAACCAGTACAGAATAGAAACAAAAGGTGTATTGATGAATCAAAAGGTGAGAATAGCTGATCAAGACTTCATCTTCGATTTTGTAGTAATTGCGATCCAAAAACCAACCTATAACGCATTACTAGGACGTGGATGGTTGAGAATGGCAAAAGTGAATCATAATTGGGAGAAGGAACGTCTTACATTCAAGAAAATCCAACACAAATACATGATAAATCTGAAGACTCTATCTGTAAGCCAAGATATAGCAACTTTGAACAAATCAAGAACCTCATCATTACATGAAGAAGTTGGATACAAGCCTGACGAAGGAGGAGCATTAGAGCTAGAAGATTGTATAGAAGACGAGCAATACGATGATAAGGGACTTCTCCATTGGCAAATGGAAGATTATGAAGTATTCATGCCACATTGCTTTTGCCTCCACATGGAAGGGGAAGACCAGGATGAAGAAAAGAAAAAGGAGCAAGAAGTTGACCAAGGGAGTCGAAGAAAATCTAAAATAAAGGACGAAGAAAAAGAAAAGTGGACATTTCTAAAAAAAATTGCGAAGTACACGATAGGTGATGCAATCATTGAAGATAAACCAGCCCACCCAATCGATGTACTCAAAGCAACGAAAGAGCCAGACACGATGAAATATGAAGGACCAAAGATGATACAAATGAACCTTGGCAAAGAAGAGAAAAAGATCATACACTATGGAGACGAATGGGACACTATGTCGAATGCAACAACTTTCAAGATAATTATGGAGTACAAGGATGTATTCGCATGGACCTATAAGGATCTGAGGGGAATACCACCATAGTTATGCATGCACCAAATTCCTTTGATCGCAGGTGCGCAATCAGTAAGAAGACGAGCAGAACAAGACGAACTTGAACAACAAAGGATAGTTCGAGAACAACAAACCCACGAACTATAGAGAGAGGCCTAAAGGGTACATTCTTCTCAAGATGAGGAAAGATCACTATGCTTCTTCTCCATAAGTTGAAGCAATTCGTCCTCGGACACGTTGATAATTCAATTGAATAATAGTAGCACTACCAGTTCATGTTCCCCATTAATGAGAATATCAAGAAAAAACAAAAACCTGGCTCAACCAATTCCTCAACAACAAATTAGGGGGCAACAACAATAATAGGAGGTTGAACAATAGGACATGGTTGAGGAAAGATCACAGCAAAACTAGGAAGGACCTGTTGACCCAACGGGATATTGGCTGAGTAGAGAGGAAGTGGCTGAAATATTATGGAAGGATATTAGGGAAGTGTCGATACCACCAGGAAATGGAGGAAGAGACTGGGTTGCAGATTCAAGTGGTGATGAAGATCTCCCTGATCAAAATGAAATAATAGTTCAATTCCAAGTCCCGATCCCTTCAGAAGCAGGTAGAAGGATGAAATTCAAATTCAAAGAGCAGGTATAAGATTCCTTGAAATGGTTCGAGAAGAAAGGAATGACGAACAATTAATTCCTCGAGAAGACAAAGAAGAAAGAGCAAGGAATAGTTCAAGCAGTAGTAGTGACCTCTTAAGGAGATATCAGGAACCACAAGTTTGCCTCGAGGTACAAGACTACCTAGATGCAAATAGACAATTAAGGAGGCAAAGGAGAGAAGTAAGAAGGCTACAGAGATGCGTGCAAGAACCATCTGTATGGCCCTTACAAAGACAAGGTGACGGGAACGACTCAAGCACCAATTTTGACTTCTCAATACAGTATAGGGAAGCTTTAACAGATTGTGCATAATAAAGACGTTTTGAGGAAGAAATATGGACGAGACGATTGCTACGAGCAAATCGAAGATTGAGGACCTTAAGGCAATTATCGCCAAGAACTCAAAATAGAGAAGGAAGATTGACAAGAGCAAAATGCTAGAGAGAGAGCGGAGTAGAGGTAAATTGGATAATCTGGGAGGATCGTCATGTCTTCTCGATAACCCAAGAATACCTGGCAAAGGGAGGAGTTTGGTTGGTCTCCCTCTCGGCGGCTCAAGGGGAAGAAATTTCCCTCCTGCTTCCCATAGGTTGTATGATCGATAGAATAGGCCGCAAGGACTATTCAGGGATCAAGCACAAAGCAACCAATGCTCACGAGATCATGGGCTTGTATCGTTAGGGCCACCTCATGGAACTTGTGGAAACTGAAGAGGTCGTCTTGAACGACTAAAGAACCAGACAAATCCTAGACATCTGGGAGTTAGAAAGTCCCAAACAAGGGAGATTCGCCCAACAACAAAGAGAAGAGATATGGAATGGTTTTGAGGGAGATGAAGATTCCAAAATAGGAGTCAACTGTAGACAGCGGTTCCAAGCATAAATAAACTATGAGGTTGTCTGACATGAATATCCTATGAAGATTCACAATTTTGATTATGTACAGCAATTTTGGTAATGTAAGAATCATGAAAATGACAAGTTGCAATGTAAAATCAGCCAATCAAATGAATATGGCTTGATTAATAAAGATGCACTAAATGACAAACGCAATCGTATTTGTGTTTAGACGTCTGGATTAGTTAGACGTCTAGATTAGTCAAACGTCCAACCTAACTAATCAGACGTCTGACTGTGTTAAACATCTAGCCTAACTAATCAAACGTCTGGTTGTGTTAGACGTCTAGAACTGTCAGTTAGGCAGTAAACGTATTTGTTAAGGATAATAGGCGGTTTGGACGGTTGAGATGGGTTGGTTGCACTAACTACCCGATCTTAACTATAAATACCCCATTATTTCATTTTGTAATCTATCCATACTTGTCTATAATACAGAATGATTGTGCAGCAACTGTTAGTCTGGAATGCGTGTTGTACGAGATTGCCTCTGTGTTGTAGTGTTGTGTTGCAGGTATTGATCATAGCTTGGTACGGGAGCATGTATTGTTGTGTTGTTTTCATGTTGCAGGGCGTGCTAAGGAACCTCAAGGACTGGAGAAGGAATGCATACCTGAAGACATCTAGACCCTGGAAGATCAACCCATGCGTGTATCAGACCAGCCGTCTGGTTTCGTCGGCAACTGTTCAGACGTCCAGTCCAGACGTCTAGCTGACCGTCCAACCCAGACGTCTAGTCGTCTAGTCCAGACGTCTAGTCGTCCCATTCAGACGTCCAGCCCAGACGTCTAGTCGTCCCATTCAGACGTCCAGTCCAGACGTCTAGCCGTCGAGTCAATCTCCCAATCCAAACGTCTAGCCATCCAGTCCAGACGTCTAACCCCAACATCTGGCCGTCTGTTCCTGACGTCCAGTCCAAACGTATAGACCATCTACCTCAGATGTCTACTGATCTAAGTGTCCATAAAGACTTATTCATGCAGACTTGTAGAACATGATGACTGATGTACCTTGGCTTACCATTTCCTCCTAGTTCATCATCATTCCCTCGTCTTGGGAAAGTATTTACCCTTGTCTACATCAACTGCCACAAAGAACTCAATATTTAAGTCCGATACGACAAAAATTTGTTTGACAAATGCCTAGGCGTCATTTGAATGACGACAACATAAGAGGTCATCAAGCTATCGGTGGGACAACAGTCTGCGGTCAACAGGACGACAGAACAGTAGGGTAATGGGCCAACAAGAGATCAACATCAGCAGCTATCAACATGACGGCAGGGAAGTTGGTCGTCATAACGACGACTGAACAATCAATCGTCAGGAGGTCGACGACGTTAGAGCCCAACAAGGTGTCGACAAGGTCGAACACAAACAAGATGTTGGCGACGTCAGACACAACCAGGATATCAACAGAACAAACAAGTGATAGATAATCAAGACAATGAGGAAAGCTCCAAGAGAAGGTTGTCAAGCAGAACAACAAACTAGAGAAGGAGATCTTCCGAGAAGACCCCGAAGCCAAGGAAACCATCATAACAAGCAACAGACGAAAGAAATGAATAGTGATGATGGAGCAACAAGCGAAGGGAGCTACCTATTGTCACATTTTGCACGGGGTGCAATGTTTTCAATTTTTGTAAGAGAGCTGCTCTTCCCTTTCCCTCTTCCTCTCTTTCCCCTTTCTCTCTCTTCCCTACATTCTCATTCTTCCCTCTTTCTCTTGAGCCCCTCAGTCAAATCTCAAAATGACAGCAGTTGCCCCGAAAAATGGCTAGTGTCGGGCGCAATCCGACTTCGCAGCGAAGTCGGAGTGCGCCCTCCAGTTGGAGCGCAGCAGGAGTGCAAAGTGCGCAGCGGACAGAATCAGCCAGAAGAACAAGTGTTCGGGCGCAATCCGACTTCGCAGCGAAGTCGGAGTGCGCCCTGCTTTCTGGGCGCACTTGGTAAGCAGGCCGGCAGGAAAATGACTAGGTGTTGGGGCGCAACCCGACTTCGCAGCAAAGTCGGAGTGCGCCCCCTTTCCAGGGCGAAGTCCGTACGGCGGTAGAAATCAGCTTTCACCGGGCGCAACCCGACTTCGCAGCAAGTCGGAGTGCGCCCTTCGACAAGGCGCAGAGGGGAACAAACTCGAAAGTACCCAAGGCATGAAGGCCTTCCCGATCGCGCTGTTTTCACCCGCGCAACCCGACAGCGCTCTGATCCTGGGCGAAGTTGGATAAACTGCCTTTCAAGGCAAGCACGTGTCAAGCAACATCATCCGACAAGTGTCCAACTTTGGGATCCGAGCCAAGACGTGCCGAGCACAAGGACAAGCATGGGATGCACTACTTATGCCAGCTACCGCCTTTAAAGCTGATTGGAGGTTCTACTCGCTTCAGCCTACCCGCATTCCCGCCGATGAGAAGTTCTACCTAACGCGCTGCCACGTATCTGTACAGCCTTCATGGAGACCATGCTGCGAGTACAGTCCTGCCCGACAAAGGTCAGCATCAGCAGTTCCACGGCTGCTTTTGTCAACTAATGTTTGACTGGGACTTTGTGCCCATAAATGTAATCGGGGGTTCTCAGGCTATAAATAGCCACCACATTTTCATTGTAAAGTGGTGGAAGGGGAATGTCTGTTAGGGAACCATTGTAGCTGTGCTTCTGCCTTTTAATATAATACATACACTTGGTGCCGTTATACCTGTTTTTATTTTGTATGCCGCCTCTCCTTGACATTTCTCGCCTTACGTTTTCCCGTGTCATGGCTTGTTGATTCACTTCAAGCATTTGGTGGTCAGATATTCCTGAGGTGCATAAATCGGAGGATATATAGGGCAAACGTTAGTGGCAGTTTTCTGGTTATGTTTTGTGTTATAGTGTTGTTAGTAGTGGTGATTGATGCGTTGCCGTACTGTTAGTTCCTTGGAGGGAATGTCTGTTAGGGAACCATTGTAGCTGTGCTTCTGGCTCTTAACACAAAACATATACCTGGCTCTGTTCTACTGGTTAGTGACAGAATCTATAGTGGTGTGTTATGGTTATATTGGTGTTAGTAGTGGTGATTGATGCGTTGCCGCACTGTTAGTTCCCCCCACCCAACTCCAATCTAATTTGGAATCCCTTTCGCATTTTTATCTCTTTCCCCTGCACTCTTATCTTGAACCTCAAAACCCCACAGGAAGCCGGCCTTCTCCGGAGATTGGCACGGAAGGCATTCCTTCCTTCCGGCCTTTCAATGTTGGTTTGCGGGTCCTAGGGCGCAATAACAACAAAATCCTTTCCTCATGGCGGATTCGTAACCAACAGTTTCTAGCACGCCCGGTGGGACAAGGAAGTTTCCCACCCCCAAACAGAATCGAAGCACCGGTGTTCGCTTCATTGCTGTTCAAAATCAGAACACCTGGCGACTCTGCACGAACATATCCTCTGAGTCCGAAAGACCGGTCCTAGCACCTTCATGCAAACGAGAAGGTGGCGAGCAAGGGATCCGAGAAACCCGCCCGCCTTTTACGAACTAGACATCAACGCCGAGGCGAAATTGTCAGGCCGGGCCGATCAACAAGCTCGTGTCGACGAAGCCGAGGCTGAAATCCAAGAAGAAGCCGAAGCTGAAATAGAAGAGGCCGAGGAAGAAGAGGAATCTACATCCTCGGAAGGTACCGACACTGAGTATACAACCGACGGAGGAGAAGAAGAAGAAATGGCTGCCCAGCAGCAGAATGATGATGATCTCTTCCCGGCGGTGGACTCTACGGGGCCCTTGGCCCCTGTCGGTCAGCAAGCCGTGCCCCCGCCGCCTTAAAGTCCATCCCTACATACGACGGCTACGGCAAGACGGCGTACGAGCACATCCAGGACATCCTTGCCCCGGCCGCATTGCACTCCATTATCGACGAAAGTGTGAAGACCCGTGTCTCGGCCCTTTCCCTAAGGGGAAAGCTTCTCTACCGGTGGAGATCGCCGCGTAGGGATCTATCACGGGTGGCCCCGACTCGCCGTAAGGCTCGTGAAAGGATGCAACGAGTCCGCCGACCCCACTTCTTTGCCGCATCGGGCCCAAGTATCCAGAGACACCCCCAAGAGGAGGTGTCCGACTTTAACATCAGGTTTGCGAGATCCCGGAAACGGGTACCTCGTGAACTTCGGCCTTCACCGGCATGGCTGCTCACTACTACCTGAGATCCTTCAACTCAGACATATGCCTGCTGCCGAAGATTGCCGTAATAGACTCGTTTCCTGCTCTGTACGATGCTGCCCAGCAAGTTGAAGCGGATATCATTTCCATCGGCAGACTCCCGTCCAGGGTGCAGGAACCCATTCATCCCGACTTCCCGCATCCCAATATCCGTCAGCTTCCGGTGGTGCGCCGTCCACATCGTGGCAAGCAACCCCAAGCAAGAATGGAATCCGGCGCCGGTCGTAACTCCTTACGGCCCGCCGCAAATGCATTATCCTCACCCGCCTCCTCCTCCGCATTTTCCAAAGACTCCCTCGCTCCCCGCAAATACGCACCTTATTCCAATCCTCCTCCATTAGCCGCATTGCCTCCACCGGCACAATTGCCGCCTCCCGACAATAACATTCGTAACACAATCCTCCAGGAGGTACGGGCTTTGGCCTCGAGTTATCATGCCATGTCCAATGACATGACCGCTCGAAGAAGAAGCAGCCCGGATGGACCTCGCCTCCTAGGAGGCCATATCCGCCCCGGCGCTAACAAAAGACAGGCCTCCAGAACAACAATTGCAGAGGCGTCCGCCTCCGAGAAATGCTGCTATCGAAGACCAACCTGGTCCTTCCGACCAGATCAACTGGTGCACTACGTGCAACGACCCGCATTCGGAGGAAGACTGCACACTGCACCAAAGACTACATCCAGACTTTGGCCGGCAGCGCCACAGAGGACGATGAACTCTACATGATCCTGGACGGCGAAGCCAACTTTGCCCTCCCGCAGGAAAATCTAGTGCCGCCCGCCAAGGAAGAAAAGAAAATCGCAGATGCCGCCAAGCCCTTGCAAGTGTATGCCGAAGAGAAAAGGCGCAGCCCGTGGGCCGCCACCATACAAGCGGCCGTGGCCCTACACACCCAGGAGAAGGCATCCAAAGACAAAGCTCCAGCCAAGCCTCCTCCGGTAAAGGCAGCCCCTATTCTAGCCAAGCCTCCTATTGCAAAATCTCTAGTTCTGGCTAAAGCTCTAGAACCTCAGCCTCCATCTGAAACCAGAGAACAAGCCCAGGAGAAGTCAAGTACCCGTCTCGACCAAGAGACAGAGAGTTGAGGCCACCCACCAGCACGGGACGAAGTATGAGCCGGCAAAAGAAGCGAAGGAGCTAGCACCTCGGGCTACAAAGATAGTAGACGAGTTAAAAAGAACACCCGCTAGAATCAGCATGTACGATGCTCTTCTCGCTCCCGTGCCAGTGGATCTCGCCGCAGAATCTCTCGAAAAACATGAAGAACGGCAAGGGATACAGCCCGCTGTCCCGGTTCAACCTCCGATGGCCTCACCACCGGGAAGAACAGACCGCCTCCCTTCTATCTCGTCTTTACGGATGCAAGGGCACATAGTACACAACCGCATGGTGGACTCGGCGCTTCCACGACCGTTATGCCGAAAGCCGTCCGTGACGAGATCGGGATGGAGTACACAAGGAGCAGCCAAGGCGTGCCGCAACTAGACGGCACCCCGTCAAGACAGCTGGTGTCATAAAAGACATCCCTATTCGGCCGCATAAGGCTCTCGACATCGTGGTCATCCAAGAGGTCGTGGTTGTTGACTCGGCTCCCTACTTCGGCATGTGTCTCTCCCGGGAGTTCACCGAAGCCGGGCGGGTACCGCTCTCTAGACTACTCACACATGGAAGTGCCCTTCAAAGGAAGAAGAGTGAGAATCTTTAATGAGAAGCCTTCCACCTTCCTAGTAGAGAAGATACCCGGAGAAGAGTTGGACTGCATGGTCCAACTGTCTGAGGAAGAACTGGTGACGGTAGAGCTGACGGAGCAAGCCCTCGAAGTGCTACAGCTCGAAGATGAGTTCTCTTTGCGGGATTTCAATGCCGTAATTGAGACAGAGCAGGTCGTTACACCATTGTACAGCCCGAGAGGCTTGACAAGTCAGCTGAAAAGGAAGTGGGACCTGCACCTGAGAAGCTGTGGAAGCTTTTCTTTGACGGCGCGCGATGCAAAAATGGCGCCGGTGCAGGGGTGCTTCTGGTTTCTCCGACCGGGATCCGTAAGGACTATACCTACAGCTGGCCCGGAGTTGCACTAACAACTCGGCGGAGTACGAAGCCCTGTGCTTGGGATTGCGAAAGGCAGAGAGGTTGGGGATTAAACACCTGCAGATCTTTGGAGATTCAGAGCCGGTGTGTCACCGTGTTACGAACAAGTGCGCCTCCAAAAAGCACTATCTCAAGGCGTACCGCAACCGGGTGTGGGACCTGATGGAGTCGTTTGACTCGTTGAATGTCAAGGAGATATCGCGTGAGAAAAACAAGCACGCTGACATTCCGGCGTCCGTTGGAGCCAGCACGTTCCGGCCGACGACGTTGTCCGTAAACCGAAGCCGGTTCGCACTATTTACGTGCCTTCTGTGCTCGATAAGGACACCCACCGGCAGTGTTCGATTGTGACGAGGAGATCGTCACATTTTTGGTAAATGAAGCATGTTCAATCGAGAGTAGAGACCCCGATGACGAGCAATATGAGGGGTTGATACAGCTTAAAAATAATCATGTCCCAAAAGGACCGATTACATTGGAGAGTCTATTTGATCGTAATGACAGAGCTATATCTCATAGGATCAAAGTAGACCCGAGCAAGATGCCGACCTGGAACTCGAACCTCGGTAAAACCATCAAGGTCGGGACAGACTGCACTTCGGAGGAACTTGAGCGGATCAGATCACTGTGCCAAGAGTTCCCCGACATCGTGGCCTGGTGCTACGAGGATTTGAAGGGGTATGACAGAGATGTAATCCAAGATACCATTGAGCTAGAGGATGGCGCCAAGCCGTTCCGGCAGAAGCGGAGGGCCGTAAATCCGAAAATCGAGGCCATGATGAAAGCCGAGCTCCTGAAGATGCTCGAGGCCAAAATCATCTACCCCATCAAACATTCATCCCGGGTTGCGAATTTGGTGCCTGTGGAGGAAGAAGAATGGCGACATCCGTCTCTGTGTCGATTTCGTAAACCTGAATCAGGCCTCCCTCAAGGACCATTATCCGCTTCCCCAAATTGATCAAATTCTACACATCGTTGCTGGAGCCCAGAGATTCTCACTTCTAGATGGATTTTCCGGCTACAACCGGATTTGGGTCGTGGATGAGGACCAAGATAAAACGGCGTTCACCACCAAATGGGGGACGTTCGCCTATCAGCGCATGCCTTTCGGCTTATCCAATGCCGGTGCCACATTCCAAAGGGCCATGGACCTCGGCCTTCCGAGAGCCGCTCAATAAGATCATTGTCATCTACCTTGATGACATGACTGCTTTCTCTCACCAAAGAGGGGATCATGTTTCCCACCTCCGGCAAATATTTGAGAGGTGTCGAGAATTCGGCATTTCCATAAACCCGAAGAAGTCTCGTCTTCGCGGTAAAAGAAGGTAAGCTGCTGGGACATGTCATCTCCGAGAGAGGCCTCGCCATTGACCCCGACAGAGCATAAGCCCTCCTTCGCTTGCCAGCCCCAATTGATAAAAAAGGGCTGCAGTCCTTCTTCGGCCAGATTAACTTCGTGTGGAAGTTCATCCCGGACTTCGCACAAGTGATCAAGCCTATGGCCGAACTGCTGAAAAAAGATACAACTTACGAATGGACCGATGAGAGAGAGCAAGCCTTCGAGGAAATCAAGGCCCGAATTGCACGAGCTCCGGTGTTGATAAACCCGGACTACTCCAAGGACTTCATCCTGTACGCGGTGGGAGAACCGGAAAGTTACGCCGCAGTTCTGACACAGAAAGGGGACGATGGCGAGGAACGCCCCATAGCGTTCCCCGAGCCAGGTG
Organism: Wollemia nobilis; assembly: GCA_028583015.1. NCBI lineage: Eukaryota > Viridiplantae > Streptophyta > Pinopsida > Araucariales > Araucariaceae > Wollemia > Wollemia nobilis. Next base: position 4,990,098 of record JAQPPZ010016862.1, read on the forward strand.
ATTCAGCCGCATGAAGAAAAGTACAACTTTATAGAGCGGCAAGTTCACGCTGTCATGAAATCCCTCCGAAAGTTCAGGCACTTTGTCCCCCAGAGAAAAACGACTGTGTTTGTGATTCACCCGGACGTTCGAAGCTTCATCATACAAGGGGAGCCGGGTCACAAGAGAGCAGGATGGATTGCAAAAATCCAGGAGTTCGACATCGAAGTGCGGCCCACCAAGCTTATCAGAGGCCGAGCCTTGTGTCAGGAGCTGGCCCGAAGCGCTGTAGCCGGCATCTCCGCCTGTAAGTGGGAGGACACAAAGAACAAGCATCAACTCGGCCAACTCCTTATCGGAGGGGAGTGACTGGACAGATGAACTGGTGAGATATTTCCGCACCGGAAGATGTCCAGATCACCTGAACGCCTCACAACGAAGGAGATTTCGGCTAGGTGCACTCAAGTACACTCTTCGCCCCGAGGGGCTTTACTTCAAAAACATTGACGGCATCCCGTTGCGGTGCGTCAGAAATCGACTCACCCAGGGTCCTCGGAGATTTTCATTCCGGGATGCCCGGAGGTCATCATTCCGCAAGGCCTACGGCCTTGAAAATAATTAGAGCCGGTACTATTGGCCCACTCTATTTACGGACGCTTATGCGGTCCTGCTCCAAGTGTGATCAATGCCGGAGGTTTGTCGGCAGAAATGTAAAGCACCCCCGCCCCTTCAACCGATTCAAGCCGAGACTCCGCTCCAAAGAATGGGGTCTAGACTTCATTGGGGTGATTTCGCCTAATTCCTCTCGCTCGGACACAAGTTTATTCTTACACCCACCGATTACTTCACACGGTGGGCGAGGCGATCCCAACCAAAAACGCGGACCAAGAAACGGTCATCGGGTTCCTTGAAAGCCTGATTACCCGCTTCGGGGTTCCGTAGTCAATTGTAACGGACAATGGTCCGGGGTTCGCAGGCGCTGTACTCACGGAGTACACTGGCAAACTTGGCATTTATCACAAGATGTCTTCTAATTACTACCCGCAGGGGAATGGCCTTGCTGAGTCTACTAACAAGAACCTCCTGAAGATCATCAGAAGGACCATTGAAAGGAACAAGCGGACTTGGCATTCACTTCTGAACCGGGCGCCGTGGGCGGACGGAGTTTCGTTCAAGACGTCCATTAAAACGTCCCCTATGCGCTCGTCTATGGCAAAGAGGCCGTCATGCCATCCCACATTGAAATCCCCGCTCTCGGGATGTTGGACGAAGAGAGAAGCAGCTGAGATCCGGTGGATGACAGACCGTGCCAACTCCCGCAGCTTGGAGGAAGACAGGGAAAAGCATACCAGTGCCTTCACCAAGCATGTTGAAGCCACTCAAGGCTGGCTTATGAAAGGCACCACTGCCCGAGTTTTTGAAATCGGGGACCTGGTGTTGAAGTGGGACTCATTAAAGGCGAAGCCGGGCAACCACGGAAAATTCGATGCTCTCTGGGAGGGCCCCTATCAGATTGCCCGGGTGAACCAGCTCAACGCTTACATACTTCGGGATATGGAGGGTCAGCTCCTACCTATTCCCGTTAACGGGTTCCACTTGAAAATTTACCGCTGTTGAAGGTGTCCTAACGGGCCCTTCCTTGTAACATATTTCCCTTATGCATTTTTTAAATTTTACAATGTACATTTTTCAGCTTTCAGTTTTTCCAGTTTAAAAAGCCCAAGTCGGACAGAAGGAGAAAGCTCTGACTTCGCGGCAAAATCAAGGGTCGCCCCTGAAAAAGAGCGAAGTTCGTAAAAGGAAACTGCCCAAGAAAACAAAAAAATGCTAAGTCCAAGTGCGCAACCCGACTTCGCAACGAAGTCGGGCTGCGCACCACCCAAAGGGCGCAGCTGAAAAAGAGCATCAAAAGGGAGTTAATTTCCGTTCGACGCCAGACCGCGCCCAGGCACGAGATGCGCCCGTTTCCGGCGCAGGTGGTCCACCAAAAGAAAAGGCAGAGGCGCCCAGATCGCCATGGGGAGGAAGTGAAAGAAAAGAAAAGAAGCAAGTGTCTACCCGACCGCGACCCAATTGGGAGTCCGATTGCGCCTGTTTCCTGGGCGCAACTTGGATGGTTTATAAAAATAAATAAAAATTAATACTCCAAGTGTGGGCCCGGGGCGCAACGGCTGTGAAGGTTGGGTTTCCGAACCAAAAGGGTTTTGCCTCGAGCAGTGTGCCCAGATTGTGGCAGTGACGTCAGCCATGGCGCAACGTTCAAAGTCAAATTTAATGATTGCGCAACCTTCAAGGAAAACGCAATCAAGGAGGCATGGCGCGGTAACCAGGGTACATCTTTCAAGACGTTCTCCTGCACAGACACCAAAAAACATAACGTCTTCACTAGCCGGCCGACCTACCCCCTCCTGCGCACCATTAATGACGCTGTCATTATCATTAAAAGGAGGTCTGGTGCGCCCAGACATGCCAAATCGTGCAGATTATTCCTGTGACTGCGAAATCTTGTGCAGACGTCCAGAGGTCATAATTATTGCTGTTTCGAAGGAATGGACAAAGGAAAGTTGCCAATGCCAGCTCAATCCAGCGAAGGGCGCGAAAGTGGAGATTTCCCGCAGTCAAATGCTTTCAGGAGTGAGACGCCGCAGGATCAAAAGTCAAAATCCCGGACAAAGAAAGTACAACGTGGGCAAGCCCCACCACCACCGGTTAATTACCTGTCTGGGTACAAGGACGGCTCGTTTTCCATGAGCCTTACTAAACTGCGGATAAATGTGGAAAATTGGGCTGATAAAGTTTCGCCCTCTCACCATTTCGGGCTGCGTACAAGTCGAACCTTCATCGGTTCTTGTGCCCTCCCGTCCACCTATGCCCGGAGCCGGTCGACATCATTGTCGACATTACAGTGCCAGCTACCCGGCAAATTTGCAACCGCAGCGGAAAACCCTTGTTCGCACTCCGCAGAGAGACCGTCCAGCCGGCCTTCGCCCGGGGTTGCAATATGACTCAGCACGATTGTTAAAAGGATAAATCTTGGCGAGCAAGCGGGGCGCTTTACGCATACAAAAAAGATGAGGGATTTCCTCAACTCGTAGCCGAACGCCCCGCTCGCAACTGGACAATGGCCAACCGGCCCCATACCCCTGGAAAGGTTTCAAAATAAATACATATACACCATCCCGGCGTGGGTCCTCACTGCGACTCGACGAGCTGGTACGGCCGTACCAGCTAGCGCCGCGTAATGTCTCCTATGCGGAGAATCTTATGAACCAAGCAACGCAGAAAAGTGGGAAGCGCCCGATCTTCTTCGATCGAGGACCGGCTTGCATACGCCATTCACTCCACCTGGTGAAGCTACGAAAAGCAATCAACCGAATTTCGATTTCGCTCCTTCTTGGCTTGGCTATGTTTGTATCACTTGCACTCCCGTATGCCGATCCCTAACCCGAAGAAGGTAAATGAGAAGGGAGAGCCACACCTGTCTATGAATGGACAGATGACCTATACCGGAAAGGGTCTTATTACAAGTTCAACTTCAACTTTCTGGGTATGGTCATGTCAGTCTTCAGCGATGGTGAGATCCCTCGCCCCGCAGGAAATGACAAACTATTTGTTGAATCACAAGCTCGGGGACGTTTTTAGACTGACGTAGGGATCGTGGTTAGAATCTACGGATTCAAGGGCAAGCCTCATCCGCTGCCCTACTGGTGCACGGATCATCAGTTTGGGATGGAGGTTGCGCGGCAGATGGATTACGTTGAAGAGGAGTTCGGCCAGGGAAAGAAAAAGGGCCATATCTTTCAATATCCTCTTTCTTGGGCGAACGTCGAAATATCAAAGATAGGACAGCATGTCTATCTCGAGCGGGAGCTCTATGACATTGGCCTGATTCTGCTGCCGCAGCGCTGGAAGTACGACCCATACGGGATAAGGGGAAAGTTTGCACATATCTGCCCCCGGCGGATATAATCGAAGACAGATGCGATGTGGTCCATGTTGACCTCGACTGGGAGATTGACTTGATGGAAGCATGGCCTCCGTGGCAGGAGTTTTACTGCGAGGAGGTAGCATATGACCCCGAGCGAAACCCGGACCACAAGTTCACTTCTCCGGGATTTAAGAAACTCATCACCAAGCTGGCAGGCCTTAACTGGCCAAAAGAAAAAGTTGTTGAATGCTGGAAGATGAGGTGCCGCACGCAACACGATAAATCCATCGAAGGAATCGGCCGTTGATGATGATTTTTCAGCTCTATATGACCAAGACATTGGCAGCTGGCGGCCTTTCGCATTCCGAGATTACGTTCCCCGAGGTCCCTTCGAGGGTTATAAAGGGGGGTCTTCCTCCCAGCAGTTGTACACTTTTACAACTGCCAGTGCGGGCCCAGCAGATATCCAAGTGGACCCAATGCAGCCTGTTGCTTCCAAGGTGGTGCCCGAAAAGGCGCAAAAATCAGCCAAGTCAACGCCCGAGGTGGCTCCTCAGGCACAAAAGACGCCAGCACCGCCAGCGAGCGGACCGGCCGCGGCAGGTCTTCTCGCAAGTCAAACCCCGGTACAAGTTTACCGTGGGAACATCAGTGCCCACTGCACCTACTTCATCTCCTTCTTCCAAACCAGCCATTGCTCCGTAAGAGAAAAAGAGGAAGAGAGTTGATAGGGTCAGGCGACCTAGCCTGACGGTGCAAGCAGCTAGTCGCAGAGCCGCAGCCGCGTCCAGCCGCTCCGCAGGTTGTTTCTCTGGATAGTCCTGAGCCAGCCGCCGGAACCGTAACCGCAGACATTCATCCAAAGATCGGCTCAGAGCGGAGCCCGCAGTACGTCCGCCGCCCCGCTCCCCTCGCATCCCATCTGGCCCTACTCCGACTCCATCTCCCGCTCAATCCGAGCAAGCCGTGGCCGCATCTTCCTCCCCATCTCCACAGCCTTCTAGCGGCCACCATTCTTTCGACCCGCCTTGCTCAGACCCCAACGCCTTCCTATCCCCGAGTCAAACCCCAAACCCTTCACCCGTGGTTAGTGCCGAAGCTGCGCGTTCACCGCTGCATCCATCGCCTCAGCCGCTTGAAACCCTTCCAGCATCAACCGCTCCGCTCTCCGCTCCCCGGTCGCCCTCAAAAGCGGCCGCTCCTTCCAAAGTCCTTCCGGTTTCTCCTATTTCCCTGTTCGCAGGAGAGATGTCACAGCAGAACCCTAGGCTGGGGGAACCGGACTTCATGGACGATCTCCAGAACACGGACGATTTGCCTCTGGCAACAAGAGCCGTAGAATATCCTATCTCTTTTCTCCAAAACTTGAAGCGGAGGAGACCTGAGGAGATTGCCGCCCGGGTAAAGCGCACCAAGTTTGACTTCGAGAGGAGAGTGCTCACGACAGAAAAGATAACTCCAAAAGTGAAGAAGCCTCTCCGGGAAATGACCAGGGCGGACTACGAGCTTCAGAGAAAGGAGAAGAGCTTTGACGATATCCACCAACAATACGAGATTCATGGAATCCTTCGTAAAGCGGATAATCTCCTTGTCAAAAATCTGGAGGAACAGGAAGAGCTTTTCCGGTTGCAGGACAAAACAAGACAGCTTGAAGAGGACCCGTCTAGGTCCACCGAGCACTGGAATCGGCGCAGCGAGAAATAGATGAATTAAAAGCCCAGCTGGCCGCTTCTCAAGAAGAAGCCGCAACGGAAAAGCAGGCAGCCCTGAAGTAGATTTCTCAGCTCCAGGAGTCTTTGAAGCAGACGCAGTCGCAATCCGCAGAGAAAGCATCTCAAGCGACGGTCTTTTCAAAGAGCAAAGTTAAGAAGATGTGGGCTGATCTGCCGTGGGATGCAAGCCCCACATGAATAAAGCCATGTCGGTCCCGGATTTCGCATCCAGGATCCAAGAAGTTTCGCCTAGGGAAAGCCCGTGGTAGAGGAGGCCGAACGCCGGGCGAAGCAATGGCCGGACTCGGCGATAAAACTTCAAGAACACGAGCGCGATGGCCTCCAATTCTCCCCCATGTCCTCATTCGCCGCAGAATGGGCAGATGCAAGGGTAACCTTGCATAAGTATTTTAAGAAAACAGAAGAGGTGAGAGTTGCCAGACGAATGCTGGATGCATTCGAACATGAAAGAGACATTTGTATGGCTCCCCTTCACGCTCTCTCTGAACTAGGGTGCCCGGGCTATGTTGAGAATGGTGAGTTTCTCACCCATGAGCAGGTGAAAGAGAATTGGCTGTCCTTTGAGGCAGATACAGCTGAAATCGATAGCTGGACCGAGCCAATTCAAGAAAGTCAAGTCACCCAGATGGTGTCCAAGTGCTGCAAGATCAGCTCCTACTTCCAGGAGCTGGGAAAGAGATACCTCACCATCGACTTGCACACGGTCGCTGCATTCCACGCAGCGTTAGAAGAAGTTGCCGACCGCCGACCCTTCGAGCGTAAGCCCGGGGCCAAGCCCTGCCGCATACAAGCGCATCTCGCGAGGCGTAGCCGACGCCGGAGAGCATTCGGAAGGCGAATCCGAGGAGGCACCTGCCGGAAGTGGATCTGAAGAACAGTTGCCGCGAGGGGAACGGCCAGAGCAGCAGAAGGCAGGGGAAGTAAGTTCCTCCGCACCCAATGGATGAAGGCATGGATTCTTTGCGCCGAGGCGAGCTCGACACCCCGCGAGCCGCCAGAAATGTTGTCACATTTTGCACGGGGTGCAATGTTTTCAATTTTTGTAAGAGAGCCGCTCTTCCCTTTCCCTCTTCCTCTCTTTCCCCTTCCTCTTCTCCCTTTCTCTCTCTTCCCTACATTCTCATTCTTCCCTCTTTCTCTTGAGCCCTCACCAAATCTCAAAATGACAGCATTGCCCAAAATGGCTAATGTCGCAATCCGACTTCGCAGCAAGTCGGAGTGCGCCTCCGCTTGGAGCGCAGCAGAGTGCAAAGTGCGCAGGACATAATCAGCCGAAGAACAAGTGTTCAGGCGCAATCCGACTTCGCAGCGAGTCGGAGTGCGCCCGCTTCGGGCGCACTTGGTAAGCAGTCGGCAGAAAATGACTAGGTTGGCAGCAACCCGACTTGCAGCAAGTCGGAGTGCGCCCCTTTCCAGGGCGAAGTCCGTACAGCTAGAAATCAGTCTTTCACCCGCAGCAACCCGACTTCGCAAAGTCGGAGTGCGCCTTCGACAAAGCGAGAGGGGAACAAACTCGAAAGTGACCCAAGGCATGAAGGCCTTCCCGATCGCGCTGTTTTCTACCCGCGCAACCCGACGGCGCTCGATCCCGGGCGAAGTTGGAGAAACTGCCTTTCAAGGCAAGCACGTGTCAAGCAACATCATCCGACAAGTGTCCAACTTTGGGATCCGAGCCGAGACGTGCCGAGCACAAGGACAAGCATGGGATGCACTACTTATGCCAGCTACCGCCTTTAAAGCTGATTGGAGGTTCTACCTGCTTCAGCCTACCCGCATTCCCCGCCGATGAGAAGTTCTACCTAACGCGCTGCCACGTATCTGTACAGCCTTCAGGGAGACCATGCTGCAAGTACAGTCCTGCTCGACAAAGGTCAGCATCAGCAGTTCCGCGGCTGCTTTTGTCAGCTAATGTTTGACTGGGACTTTGTGCCCATAAATGTAATCGGGGGTTCTCAAGCTATAAATAGCCACCACGTTTTCATTGTAAAGTGGTGGAAGGGGAATGTCCGTTAGGGAACCATTGTAGCTGTGCTTCTACCTTTTAATATAATACATACACTTGGTGCCGTTATACCGTTTTTATTTTGTATGCTCGCCTCTCCTTGACATTTCTCGCCTTACGTTTTCCCGTGTCATGGCTTGTTGATTCACTTCAGCATTTGGTGGTCAGGTATTCCTGAGGTGCATAAATCAGAGGATATATAGGGCAAACGTTAGTGGCAGTTTTCTGGTTATGTTTTGTGTTATAGTGTTGTTAGTAGTGGTGATTGATGCGTTGTCGTATTGTTAGTTCCTTGGAGGGAATGTCTATTAGGGAACCATTGTAGCCGTGCTTTCGGCTCTTAACACAAAACATATACCCGGCTCGTTCTACCGGTTAGTGACAAGATCCATAGTGGTGTGTTATGGTTATATTGGTGTTAGTAGTGGTGATTGATGCGTTGTCGCATCGTTAGTTCCCCCCACCCAACTCCAATCTAATTTGGAATCCCTTTCTCGCATTTTTATCTCTTTCCCTGCACTCTTATCTTGAACCTCAAAACCCCACAGGAAGCCGGCCTTCTCCCGGAGATTGGCACGGAAGGCATTCCTTCCTTCCGGCCTTTCAATGTTGGTTTGCGGGTCCTAGGGCGCAATAACAACAAATCCTTTCCTCATGGCGGATTCGTAACCAACAGTTTCTGGCACGCCGGTGGGACAAGGAAGTTTCCCACCCCCAAACAGAATCGAAGCACCGGTGTTCGCTTCATTGCTGTTCAAAATCAGAACACCTGGCGACTCTGCACGAACATATCTTCTGCGTCCGAAAGACCGGTCCTAGCACCTTCATGCAAACGAGAAGGTGGCGAGCAAGGGATCCGAGAAACCCGCCTGCCTTTTACGAACTAGACATCAACGCTCGAGGCAAAATTGCCAGGCTGGCTGATCACCAAGCTCGTGTCGACGAAGCCGAGGCTGAAATCCGAGAAGAAGCCGAAGCCGAGGTCGAAGGAGCTGAGAACGAAATAGAAGAGGCCGAGGAAGAAGAGGAATCTACATCCTCGGAAGGTACCGACACTGAGTATACAACCGACGGAGGAGAAGAAGAAGAAATGGCTGCCCAGCAGCAGAATGATGATGATCTCTTCCCGGCGGTGGACTCTACGGGGCCCTTGGCCCTGGTCGGACAGCAAGTTGTGCCCCCTGCTGCCTTAAAGTCCATCCCTACATACGACGGCTACGGCAAGACGGCGTACGAGCACATCCAGGACATCCTTGCCCTGGCCGCATTGCACTCCATTACTGACGAAAGTGTGAAGACCCGTTTGCTGGCCCTTTCCCTAAGGGGAAAGCTTCTCTACTGGTGGAGATCGCTGCCAGAGGGATCTATCACAGGGTGGCCCCAGCTCGCCAGAAGGCTCGTGAAAGGATGCAACGAGTCTGCTGACCCCACTTCTTTGCTGCATCAGTTCCAAAGTATCCAGAGACACCCCCAAGAGGAGGTGTCTGACTTTAACATCAGGTTTGCGAGATCCCGGAAACGGGTACCTCGTGAACTTCGGCCTTCAGCTGGCATGGCTGCTCACTACTACCTGAGATCCTTCAACTCAGACATATGCCTACTGTTGAAGATTGCCAGGATAGACTCGTTTCCTGCTCTGTACGATGCTGCCCAGCAAGCTGAAGCGGATATCATTTCCATCGGCAGACTCCCGTCCAGGGTGCAGGAACCCATTCATCCCGACTTCCCCAGATCCCAATATCCATCAGCTTCTGGTGGTGCGCCATCCACATCAGGGCAGCAACCCCAACAACAATGGAATCCGGCGCCGGTCGTAACTCCTTACGGCCCACCGCAAATGCATTATCCTCACCCGCCTCCTCCGCATTTTCCAGCACTCCCTCGCACCTATGCAATCCGCACCTTCCATTAGCCGCATTGCGTCCATCGGCACGATAGCCGTCTCGTGACGAGATCCGGGATGGAGTACACAAGGAGCAGCCAAGGCGTGCTGCAACTAGACGGCACCCCTGTCAAGACAGTTGGTGTCATAAAAGACATCCCTATTCGGTTGCATAAGGCTCTCGACATCGTGGTCATCCAAGAGGTCGTGGTTGTTGACCTGGCTCCCTACTTCGGCATGTGTCTCCCTCGGCAGTTCATCGCATGGCTGGGCGGAGTACCTGTCTCTAGACTACTCACACATGGAAGTGCCCTTCAAAGGAAGGAGAGTGAAAATATTTAATGAGAAGCCTTCCACCTTCCTAGTAGAGAAGATACCC